>JANUYF010000001.1:47278529-48651029 GCA_026167975.1 Phrynosoma blainvillii | reverse complement strand
CCACATTCAGCTACAGGAAAATAGCTGGATGTATTCCTGATCATCCCTATGTTCTCTGACAATACAGGAATGGCTTTGCTTGGGGGCTGCCCTGCTTACAAAGTGAATTTTGAGTGGGCTGGCATCAAGAAATGCAGCCATAGAAACATAGGTATGTGTTACACATATGTTTCCTGATGCAGGATCTCAGAGTTGTTTATAATGTATTCATCTGTTTGTCTTCCCATTTGCACAATACCCATTTAGTTCAGATAGATGTTTATATATTAATTTGTCATTACACTCTACTTTCACATGTGTGTGTGTGTGTGTGTGTGTGTGTATGTGCCTTCAAGTCACTTGCTGACTAATGGCAACCCCATGAACTCCATAAGATTTTCTTAGGCCAGGAATACTCAGTTGTAGTTTTGCCAGTCCCTTGCTCTAAAATATAACCTACTGTGCCTGGTCTTCATTGGTGGTCTCCCATCCAAATACTAACCAGGGCTGACCCTGCTTCCAGGAACAGATGTGATCTGGTGCCTTCAGGGTATTAGCCACTAGAAATTATCTACCGGTATACATCTCATCTTTACACAAAATATTTACCGAAGAAAAGTTTTCATTTTAAAATGGGTAAATGCTTGTGAACATGAAAATAACCGTATATACTCAACTATACGTTGAACTCATGTATAAATTGAGGGAAAGTTTTGGGGTCAAAATTATGGTGTTTGATATGACCTGTGGATAAGTCAAGGGTAAAACATAGGGTCATGTGATAAGGGATGTAAAGCAAAGCAAAAAGATGCCAAAGAGCTTATAAAATTCCAGCAGGCATAACGTGTTTGTGCTCACACTAAAGACTAGATCAATGAAAGAATAGGGTGGGGTTGGTGCTTCTAGGATAGATTACACTCTTGCCTCTCATCAGGGTTCCTTTTGTAAAATAAAGAACAGTACTTACATTGACCCATGGAAAAGTCGACTCAAGTTTTTTGGGTCAAATTTTGACTAAAATTTTTAGATTTATACATGAGTATATGCAGTACTGATCTTACCAGTCTCTCAACTTTCTGACCCTAACATTTTAATAGACACTAAAATAGGTGGCATGTTTTTGTTGGTGACAGGGTTATGGCCACTGCTAGTGGTTGTGAAGAAATAATTGGCTTGCTGGGAATTGAGGCAGCACATTTAGCAAGGAAGGTTCTAAAACATAGGTCAGCCTTCTGCAATCTGGCCCCCTCCAGTGCCCACCATCCTCAGCATAGTTTGTTGAGTGGTCTTGTTGGAGATGATTGGCATTCTAGCCAAAACTCATTTGTTATAAACCAGTATATACGATGTAATATAATGTTCTCAAAAATATTGCTTAGGCTGTGTTCTGACTTCAGAATTTCTGTCTTATCTGTTTGCATTGCAGGGTTATTGGCTGCATTTTTTTCTTAATGTTTTCCCCCTCCCATTGTGATTTAAGTTTCAAAATCAAATGAAATCCATGGTTGCGGTTGTTGTTGTTTTTAATTAAGGCTGAAATCATATGGAGATTTACCTAGGAGTAAGTCCCAGATGGGATTAATTGTGAGTTTATCAGATTGTTCCACTCAGGTATTGAAAAGATTCTCATCTCTTTCCCCTTTCAGATCCAGCAATTTTTGATAAGGGGCAAAGAGAACAGAGAGGTAATTAAGTAGCTTTGCGTTATTAAGCTACAGGTTGAATTGAAGTGATAGAAATATTACTTTAGTTGTCATAGAAATGACTTGCTTCCATTTATATAGAGAAAGGAAAGGAATAAACAGCTGGAGACACAATTGAAAATATTTGTCAGAGAGTCATAAAATCATAGAATCAAAGGTTCTAGAAGGACCTAATGCATTACTTACCAGATTTAGAAATGTGGGAACACAAAGGGTAAGGGCTGTACAATAACAGAGTTTATTGTTCAGAAGGCTCTGTGACACAGTCAGCTCAGGATAGTTAGGTAAAGGTATTTCCCCGTTGACAAGGTTGTCAAGTTGTATCCCACATCTCCATTACTAAGCCAAAGAGCCAGCATTGTCAGAGACTACTGTGGAGTTTATCACACGGGGAGCCCATGCAGAAACGAACTTTAAAGTAAAACAAACAAACAAACAAACAAAAAAACCGCAAAAGCAGAAGCTTTCATGAATGGGATTTCTCCCGTTCTGCCCTGTGTGAAAAGTGAAAGCGCTGTTAAAAGGAGGTTAATCAGAATGGAAATTAGACAAACACTGCTTCTTTTTACTTTCGGGATCTTCCAAAAGTAAAAAGAAGCAGTTTTTGTCTAATTTCCATTCGGATTAACCTCCTTTTAACAGCGAAGTCGTCTGAAAAAACACCGCTTTTGCGGGGGGGTTTCTAATTTAAAGCCCCGTTTCCGCACGGGATTTCCCCCGTGTGATAAACTCCTATGTGATCATGTGGCCAGCATGATTGCACAGAACGCTGTTTACCTTCTCACCAAAGTGGTCCCTATTTATCTACTTGCATTTGCATGCTTTCAAACTGCTAGGTTGGCAGAAGCTGGAACTAGTGATGGGAGCTCACCCAATCATGAGCACCCAGGCCTCGAACTGCCAACCTGCCAATCTTGCAATCAACAGAATCAGCATCTTAACCACTTGAGCCACTGCTCAATAGTTACACACTTAAAAAAAAGAAAACAGCCCTTTTTTATCCTAAATATGAGACTAGTCCAGACACTCCAAGGTCAGGAGGTATCTTTGGACAATAGACCACTCTGATGGACTGGCTGATGAAGCAAGGGCCTTCAATATGTGAGTACTGAGCCTACTACTACAGAAGATCAGAAGGTTGGCAGTTCAAGGCCTGAGTGCTGCATGATGGAGTGAGCTCCATCAATGGGGAATACCTTTACCTTTACCTAACTATCATGAGCTGACTGTGTCACACAGCCTTCTGAACGATAACCTCTGTTATTGTACAGCCCTTACCCTTTGTGTTTCCACATTTCTAAATCTGGTAAGCAATGCATTAGTCCTTCTAGAACCCTTGGTTCTATGATTTTATGACTCTCTGACATATATTTTCAATTGACATATTCCAAAACTCAACCAGGGTTTGAATGCCCACTCAGGCATGGAAACCCACATGTGGGCCTTAGGCAAGTCTCTCTTAGCCTTAGGCTTAGAGGAGGCCAATGGCATACCTCCTCTGAACAAATCTTGCCAAGAAAAATCTCTTGATAGGGTCGTCACAAGCCAGAAACTACTGGAAGGCAGACAGCAACAATAATGCCAAAGATACAATAATATTCTCATATCCTCAAATATTTCACAGATGAAAACCAGGTCATGTATGGTCAAACACCATTAGAGTGGCTTTCCTCTCCCTTGCTTTTTTAAAAAGGGTTTTCTTACCTTAGGAAGCCATTTGGAATCATACAGCAGATGATGTTCACTTTCAAAGGTAGGAGATGCTACAGCAGTTTGCTTTTGCATGAATGTACTGGTAAAGGCAAGACTCCCTCCTCTCAGTGGAGTCCGCATGTGGGGTGTCACCTGGTATGGGAAGGTGGGGTTCAGGGGGGGCATGGCTTCCAAGCAGGACTTCTGGGGGTGGGGTCATGTGGAAAGCAGCCAGGTGGGCCACGGAAATGTCTGCCCACCTGAGCCAGAGACCCCACTCCAAGGCCCATAGACCTCCCCCGAGGCCCAGGAAAATGGTGGTGCCGCCAGGAAAACAGTCACCTGCTGCCCACCTGAGAGCCCACCGCTGAGGCCCAGAGACCTCCCCCAAGGCCCAGGAAAAAGGCACTGTGGCTGGGAAAAAAGGCTGCCCACCATCTGCCCGAGCCGGAGACCCCACCCCCAAGGCCCAGAGACCTCTCCTGAAGCATGGGGAAATGGCAGCACAGCCAGGAAATCAGCCGCCCATTGCCCACCCGGGTCGGAGACCCCCAAGGAGTGCCTGTGGGAGACAGGTCCCCCACTGGGTGTCACCCCCCTTCTGGGGTGTCACCCTATGTGGCCCACCCACCCTCTACACACCCCAATGATGCTACTGCCTCCTCTCCCCCAGCTCAGCTGAGTGCAAACTTGTGTACTTTAAACTCAGTGTTAGCAAATGAAGCAAGCCAAAGATGAAGGGGAAAAGTGGTAGAAGGAGAAAGAAATGGGGACATTTTAAAAGCAGCTAAGAAAGTGGGATGACAGAGGATTAAGCGTGACAGTTGGAAGGTGTACATTCTTTGTCTGTTTGGGGTATTTCTATTCTGTCCTTTCATAAAAATCCCAGAGCACTTCATAGTAATAGCTGTCGTGTAGTAATGAGTGCCCTGGCTGAAACTACTGACACAACTGATACCATGAAATGTAATTGTAGCTTTTTCTAAATGCAATACTGATTCAAGTCAAGTTTTACAAGTGAAAAAAGCCTAAAGGTTCTACCCGTGAAGCCATTTGCACTCTTTGCATGGTCTGCCTAAATAAAAAGGCCTTTGTCTATGGGTGAAAGGAGAACAAGAATGGGGCCAGGTTACAATCCCTTGAAAGAAAGTTGCACAGCCTCTTCAGATAAATGTGTTTGAGGTTGCTGCTACACTGTAGAATTAATGCAGTTTGATACCGCTTTAACAGATATGGGATCCTGGGATTTGTAGTTGGATTTGTAGTTTGTTATGCCACCATAGCTCTTTGATAGAGAAGGCTAAATATCTTACAAAACCACAAATCCCAGAATTCCATTGAGCCAGGGCAATTCAAATGGTGTCAGAACTGCACTAATTCTGCAGTGTAAATGCACAGTCACCAATTGAGGTGCCATGTTTCGAACCAATTTGCGTATCCAAAGACTTCAAAGATTGCCTCACATACAGTAAGCTACAATAATATAACCCAGATGTTTATTCCTTTGTTAAAAATACTTGTATATAGCCTCTTGTTAATGATTTCAAGATGGCTTACAAAAACTGAAAGAACATGAAAGAAAAATGAATAGCTATGAGCAAACACTAGTTTTAAAAGTTTGATTAAATGTCTGGCAGTTTTAAATAACTGAAATAATAAAAAAAAGGTTTTAAATGCTTTTCTTTTTAAAGTACAGTGGGCCCTGGATATCCACGGGGGTTTGGTTCCAGGAACCCCCCCCCCCCGGATAACAAAGGGGAGAAGCAGACGACTGCTTCCGGGACGCTGCCGGACGGAGTGCCGGCGGAGCGGAGCCTCCGCACCACGGCGCTCCTGCGGCGTCCCTAAAAGGAGCTCCAAATTGGCGCTCCTTTTAGATGTCAGGGAAAGTGCGCCCTAAAAGCGGCGGGCACACTTTCCCTGACTCTTCCGACGCAGCGCATGCGGTCGCTGCGGCGTGAGGTCATCCCTGGAGCGCCGGCCATGCGGAGGGCCGGCGACTCCGAGGGCGACCTCAGGAAGAGGAAGGGGCGCCGCTCGTGTGGCTGCCCCTCCTCTTCTGGGCCTCGAAGACGACTCTATTAGCCGTCTGCCGAGGCCCAAAATCTGTGGATGCTCAAGTCTCATTAAATACAAAGGCATAGTAAAATGGTATCTCTTATATAAAATGGCAAAATCAAGCTTTGCTTATTGGAATTTGTAATTTTTTAAAAAATATTTTCATCCTATGGATGGTTGAATCCACAGATAAAGAATCAGTGGATTCGGGGGTAACTAGGGAGCTTATCGCACACCCAAATAAGTCAGTTTACCTTTGCCGGCTTCAATCCTCTTCTGGGTATGTTATCATATGTAAATCGCCACTGATCTAGCCACAATGCTGCCGGCCAAATACAGCCCGGGTCAGACTCAGGTTGAAGCTGTGTTCAGCCGGCAAGCCTGACCTGGCCGGCAGCATCTCAGCTAAATCGGCTGTGATTTACGTATGATAACATCTGGAGATATCCCAGAAGAAGATTGAAGCCGGTAAAGGTAAACCGGCTTATTTGGGCATGTGATAAACTCCTAGATTAATCTGATTCTTGAAAACAGGGTTTGTAAGGTTAACTTTAAGAAGGAAGAATATAATGACATCCCAAAACTATCAATAACAGTGCAGTGATAGCATGATGTTCCAGGTCCCTGTTTGACCCACAATATTGTATCTGGCTTTGGTTGGCAGACCTCAGGATTCTAGTAAAATATAAAACAGATCCAAGAAACTTGGAGTTTGTGAATGGTTTCATCCTCAGCCCATAATGCTTTAGTCCTTGCCTCACTATGGACTTTATCACATGGGGGCCAGTTCCATCTTTAAAGAGATAATAAAGTGCAAGTAAACCATCCCGAAAATAAAGCGAAAATAGTACATAATTGCGCAAATGAATATCACACGCAATTAGAATAAATGCGTAATAACACAAAAAGTGGAAAAAAATCCGCTTTTGCATTTCATACAAGAGCAAACAAATTCCGTATATGAAGTAGAAATGATATACTTGCACATGCTCAGAGGGATGCATAGCACCATTAAATATTACTGAACAGGAAATTTTAGAAAGAGAAAGCGGAGAGGCTCATGTCTGCCTGGCATGTATGTAGCCCAAGCAAAACAGGAAGTAAAAGCAGTCCCACAGAACCATGAGAAAACCGGAAAAACGAGTGAAAGGAGGATTATTGTGTGAATAAACTGAATTTGACTTTCACACTAGTGTAAATGCGCAATTACAGTAATATCGCAAATGCATTTTCGCTAAAATCCCGAAAGTAAAAAGATCCGGGATAACATCACTTTCTGACCACTTTAATGATGGGTTTTGTGCAACGTCATGTGAAATCATTACGTGTAATTACACATTTTTTGGGGGATTTGTATGGGATAAACTATGGATTCTCCCCGTATGATAAAGTCCTATGTCCTGCTAATTTTTAATGCTACAATGTTAGATTTGATGTGCTAGCCAAAGACATTTTGCTGCCCAAAGGCAGAGCATTCAGTGGTTCCTCCCATTGTTTCTGGTCATGGTGCATAGTATCTGAGACCTGTCACATTATTTTGGCATAGGAGGCAGAAAAGCCCAAAACCACCTTTCCCCATCTCTAGCAGTACACGTATAATAATAAAAACAACTGAAACTCTTGTGGCATGTTACAGAATAACAAGTTTTATTTGGAATAAGCTTCCATGGTCTGAATCAGATGCAATTCTGTTGCTTTGCTGCAGCAGACAAATGTAGCTAGCCACCTGCAAATAATAACAAAGCAAGCAACCCAGATATTCTGCTTGAGGCAGACACTTCAGTCTGCCCATTGGTAGATCTGGCTCTTCAAGTTTGGCAAATGGGATCTGCTCCAGTAGATATGCCTCAAGACATGCACTAAGGAAGAAAACTGAGCATCCCTTGAAAGCAATGAGAACCATTATGGCTGAGAAGCTGTATTTCAATTTCATAAACAATTTTTTTTTTTAAAAAAATAACACATTTAACAAGGAAACATTTCTAATGACAGGGCATATATCTATCTATCTATTTAGTGCAGGGGCTGGCAACCTATGGCTCACGGACCCCTGCCGCCGCCGCCGCGCGTTTTGGTCGCTTTGGAGAACAAAATGGCGGCCGCAACATGTGCGAAGGTGGCTGCGGCAGCGCGCACAGTGGCAGTGGCGCACGTGGGGGGGTCGCGTGCAGCGACGGGGGTTGCATGCGCACGCATGAGCGCGCACGCCGCCATTTCCCCCCCTCAGCCCGCCGGAGGGGACGACTTTGGGGGACCGGCCCCCGGCTCCAAAAGGTTGCCTACCCCTGATATAGATTTTTTAAAAAAAGATTCTTTCATGCACTAACTAGTTTTAATAAGGAATTGAAGAGGATTTATAAATGCATTCAACTGCATGCATTTGAAGGTTTTGCTGCAGTCAGAAATTCTGATCACACCAGGAACTTCAATGTGCCTACAACAATATAGCCTGGATTCTATTATTAGTCCCAGCTGCAGTAGACCCATTGAGTCAGTGGGATCTACCTAGATGTTGACTCATTATTCCACTGATTCAGTGGGTCTACTATAGTTTGGATTAGCCAATAGGAATCACATCTAGCCATTGCCCACATAAGTGGTACAATGAATCTGCTTTAGGTTTTAGTATGAACTTTAAGGGAACTATGTGAGGTAATGGACCTAGTTGTGAGACAGAAGGGGGAAGCAGACGGGTGACCCTGGGCCGCCCAGGGAAGCTGCGTTGCGGGGCCGAGGTATCCCCACACCTCGGCCCTGCGGTGCAGCTTCGCCGCCCCTGGAAGGAGAGCTAAAATAGCGCTCCTTCCACAAGTTGCTGAAGGTGCGCCGCAAAAGGCTGGCGGCGCACCTTTGGCGACTCTTCCGCCACAGCGTGTGCGAACGCTGTGGCGGGAAGACATCATCGGAGCCACGGCCGTGCGGAGGGGCTGGCACTCCGATGATGCCTTCGGGAAGGGGTTGGGGTGCCCACTGTGTGGCTGCCCCTCCCCTTCCTTGCCCCCAAAACGGCCCTTTGTGCTGTCTGCTTCCCCCCAGAGTTCAGCACCTCAGAGAGCTCCCTGAAATTTCAGATTAAAACCCAGATTGGATTCACCTTTCCACAGCCACGGAAACCACGAAGAGCTAGGGTTTACAATTCCTTTTCATATCTTCCTGTTCAACATGGTGGTGATGGAAGCAGGTGAACAACATGTAGGCATGGAAGCCCTCCACAGATACACTTTCAAAATGCCTCAGTGAATTTTATAAAAAGTACTGTCAAATCTGAGGCACCAGTGGCCATTGAGGGAAATATGGCAATACGAGGGGGGAAAGATTAATGAAGAGGACCCACTGCAGTGGTTCCCAAACTTTGGGTCCCAAGGTGTTTTGGATTTCAACTCCCAGAATACCCAGCCAGTTTAATCAACAGTCAGAATTCTGGGGCCAGAAGTCCAAAGCATTTGTCTAGAGCAGGGGTAGGCAATTTTTCCCCTTTAAGGGCTGAGGGTCTTCAGATCCCAGAAGCCTCAGCCATGTTGGCCAATAGTCCCATGCTGGCCAATAGCTCCTGGGATTCTGGGAGCTGAAGTCCTTCGGCCCTTAAAGGGGAAAGGTTGCCTACCCCTGGTCTAGAGGACCAGAGTTTGGAATCACTGGACTAGAGGGAATTAGTACCCAAACACTAATCATGGAAGACCAGGCCTGTATGCATAAATGAAAATAAAATTAATATTTAAAAGGATAGCTGTCTCAGAATAAAATATGAGTTCTGGCCATGTCAAACAAAAAGGCAGAGCTGTTACAAGCAGCTACTGAATTCAGTAAAACTATTTTATCAATAACAAAAGCTCATGATGGTGCATGATTCTCACATTTTAGAATGACAACTCCATGCAGACTGCTTTAAGGTCCCCCATGTTAAGTGTTACCTGGACTGGTAAAAATTAAATGTACAATTCTGGTGAACAAAGAGCCTTTTTGTGGGCAGCTGTACAGGGGCCAAGGCCAATTGCCACTCTGCCCTCCCTGCAGGCCACCCTCCACAGAAAGTTCAAATACCTCAAATTTTATCTGCAGTCTTTCTCAAAATAGTGACATTCCTATCACCATTTTGAGAGGGGCTGTAGAATAAAATTGAAGTATTTAAGGAAATACAAGGTTTTGTGATGGTAGTATTTTTGTCTGTTTGGATTTTCTATATGGTTTTGGTTTCACTGATTTTTTTTAAAAAAATTGGGAGCTTTTTTTGCAGTATGGGGGACTTTGTGCTGTGAAGCATAGCAGAAGGACAGGGAGCTCAGCCCTCCAACATGGCCTTCAAAGGCCACAGAAGTGGGGGGCAAGGGTTTCATGGAGCCCATGGGCTACACTTTGCCCACCCTGTTTCACCAAATGTATTTCATAGAGGTAGCCCCATTTTGGGTCTCAAGTCCAGCCATTCCTCTTGTGCCCCAAATAACACATAATTTAGTAACATATAATTTGTTATGCAATATTTATGTTGAAGTTTGATAAACAAAACAAATAGAGCTCATTAGATTAGTAGTTCATTCAGCTGAACTGTCAAAGATTTAACTAGCCCGTGGTGCTATAGAGTTAAAATAAATGAGAAGTAATTCAAATCTGGCCGTTGTGTCTACAACTTCCTTAACTAGATACAAATGTTAGCCAAATAATTGTTCCCATTCTACAGCATTAGCACTTATTGGAGTTACTTGTTTTAGTATAGATAATGCAGATGCTTAGCGAAAGTGAGAATAATTTCTTGACATGGATGATGGTTCAATATTAATCCTCAATGTTTCCAGATCCACATGATGAATATCCTAGAATTCAAGGCATCAAATGATTCAAATGTTGAATTGCACAACTGGTGCTGATGGTGACATCACCTATAACCACTGTTTGGGAAAAATCATATGTGGCTTGAAGTCCAGAGTAGAGAAGCTCTTTCTGATTTGGGTTTGGATCCATGCTACCTGGCGTTCAGTTTGACACCTACTGCCCATATTGTCATATAGCTGTCTTAAATTAAAAATCACTGCAATAAGAAGTGCCTTATAATTCGAAAACCTTTTCAGATGGAATAGTCAACATATTCTTGGGAATAAACACTATAACACTCAGAGATTGTTTGCAAGCGGAAAAGTAGGGCACGTTAATTATGTATGAGAAAATGCTCCAGCCTATTTTACTGTTGAGTAAATTTGCCTATATCCATGTTGGAGGGCTGAGCTCCCTGTCCTTCTGCTATGCTTCATAGCACAAAGTCCCCCATACTGCATTCTGAACTCTTTCTCAAAGATGGTTAAATGTGCTTTTCTGACATCCAGCTCTTCTCTCATTAAAGGCCATAAACACTGTAGGTGTTGTCTCCCCCTTCCCTTGCTCTTCCACCTCCTGATCATATCCCTGCTGTTTCTTTCAGATCTGGGACATCAAAGTCTTACTCTAATAAATACAGGCACTGAAAAGTTGCACTTCAAATACAGCAAATGAATATTTTTGTTTGGGTGACGGTTTCTTAAAAAGATAGTTATGGTACAGAAGATGGATGTGTCAGCCCTGCTTTGAATGATCACATAAAAGCACAGAAAGCCATAAACTTTTAAGTACTTTTCATCATGGGAATTCTGAGACACACTTGCCAAAAGCCCATAGATGAGATGAATTTTTAATCCTTGCAGAGGGATTGTTTCTTGCACATTTCAAAAACAATATTCACATGACTTGCATTGACTGGATGTCTCTAGAGAAACAGTCCTACTACCAGGCAGGATAAGGCTACTGCCTCAGGCATACAATGGCCAGATGTTATACCTACTAACATCTCCTCTTCTACACAAGTATTAAAGGTATAGTAGCTCTGTCTTCTTTTGCATCTGGCCAACCCATTAAATGAACAGATTTGAGGGTTTTGGAGTGATCATGCAGTAAACTGTCACACCTTTGAGATGTAACACTATACTGTAGGCATTAATGGACTTCTTTCTCTTGAGCACCAAATGTCTTGGGACAATCTATGTGTCATGTCCACATTGCATATGAAGGAGACTAGATTTAGGAAAGCAGAGATAGAGGACAGGACCGACTAGCTGGAATTCTATAAACAATATCACACCGCAGTGCAAGATTTTGTTGCAGCTCCTACTACTATTTCTGTGTTTCCATTTCCAGTTTTCAAACAAGTATTGCCATTCCTAGCAGTTAAATAAAATATCAGACATAACACTGTTCTCAAGCTTAAAGACTTAAAAAAAAAAGCCACACAAGGGGAAGGGAATGAAGGGGAAAGGTTGAGTAAGCCAATCAATTTGACAGTGCTCAAACACATTGGTGAATTACTGTATGTACTCAACTATAAATCGACCTCATGTATAAGTTGAGGGCAGGTTTCAGGGCCAAAATTATGGATTTTTATATGACCCCTGGATAAGTCGAGGATAAGACTTAGAGGCATGTAACAAAGAATGTACAGGATGAAACAAAGGAAAACAATGCCAAAGTAAAAAATTCTAGCAGGCATAACTGTTTATGCCCACTCTAACAGTTGGATGGATAAGAGAATTGAGAGGAGGTCAGTGCTTCCCGGAAAAATTACAGTTTTGTCTTTCACCAGGAGTAGTTCATTTTTATGATTTAAGTTACAGTACTTACATTGACCCGTGGATGAGTCGAAACAGGTTTTTTGGGTCAATTTTTTGACCAAAATTTCTAGATTTATACATGAGTATATACAGTATGAACAGGCTTTCATACCCACTTGGGACCAAGCTTCTCTTAATTTGCTGGTCATTTTTGTTTGGACAGAAGTGTGTAATTACCCAGTGACTTTCAGTCCCCTGGTCAGTAGTATAGAACTAAGGGGCGTTGCAGACCGGCCCAAAGGGCTGGCCTGGGGGTGGAGTTGGGTGGGGCAGCCACACACCGAGTTGGGTGGGGCAGCCGCGGGCCTGTGCACACAGCACGTGGTGTCAGGACACCCTCCCGGTGCAGCGTGTAGACATGCTATGCCAAAAGGCCCGGAAGAGCCATGGCGCTGGCTCTTAGGGCAGCTTTTTGCCGCCCATAAAAGGAGCAGCCTTTTGTTGCTCTTTTAGGGGTGGCAGAAGGGAGGATCGGGGCCATGGTGTGCAGTTGCTACGGCCCTGATCCACCACTAGCAGGGATGGCCAAGAGCCGCCTGTCTGCATAGCCCCTAAGTCTACACCATAGTCCTTTAAAAAAATTATATTGTCTCAGGCCAAACATGGGGCTTCATATTTGATATCTAGTATCAGGCATTTTTTTGAAGAGGTCACAATGACCTTGGGAACACTAGGAAGTTTCACATGGGAAAGGCATGCAGGCCGAAAGACATGTAGCTAATATTGCAATAACAGGTAAATGGTTTGCAGATTATTCCATCTTTCCCCAGGCTTTCCACATAACTTCTCACAATAGGGACAGAGCTATTCACATTGCAAAGCAGTTAAAGACAACCTCACCTCAGGTTGTGTCCCTATTCACTTTTCCCATTCAACCATCCAGTGTTTGTCTCAAATCCTATCAATGTGTTGTACATATACTGATATCATCAAATCTGCCAAGAATCTCTGGAAGTCTGTATCATACCTGTTTTAAATCTCCAAGATAGGCTTGTTCTGATTGCATTATTGTTGCAATTAAATGTGAAACCATATAGCCATGGTGGCGAACTTATGGCACACATGCCAAAGATGGCATGCAAAGCCATTTTCCCTGGCAGGCAGAGGACGTGCCTGTTCCTCCTCTTCCCAGGCAACTGGAGAAGCAGCTGAAGGCCTGGGAGGGAGGGGGGAAGAAGTCTTGCTCCAGAAGGCAGAAATCCCACCCCGGAAGTCCTGTCCCACCCTGGAAATTCCACCCCCTGGCACCAGGTAATACCCGGTGCCAGGACACCTTTTAGTTTGGGCACTCAGCCCCTAAAAGCTTCACCATCACTGCCATACAGCTACAATAGCTTTCAGTCAATAAGAGCCTTATTGCATGAGAAAAGAAAGCTATAAGGGAATGGGAGAGTAGTGACTTTTTTCATGCCTCTTCACATGCCATCACAGCAGTTCCATTCTCTTCCCAAGGGAAGATCCCAAGATCATAAAAGCATGTCTTTTGTTGTGCTGGAAAAATCCATTTGGCAAAAGGCACACTTTTATGACCATCTCCCTTGGGAAGAGAATGGAAGTGTTACAACGGCATGTTAAGAGTCATGGAGAAAGCTGCTACTCTCCCATTCCATTTCAGTTTTCTTTTCTCATGCAATAAGGCTCTAAGAAATTGTATCACTCATCCATGTAATGCAAAAAAAGTCCATTAGAGCAGGTGTGGAGAACATATGGCCCTTCAAATGGTTTTTATTTACTTCCAAAAGTACAAGCTAACATTGTCATTGCCAAAAGATTATGAACACTGTAGTCTAAAACACGCAAAGGGCCAAAGATTCTTTTTTGGTATTCAAGCTAAATTATGATAAAAACCTCAACATTTGGGAAGAAGGAGGCCTTCCTACTAGAGTTGCCAGACTGAACACTAAAGAAGGATCCTGTATCTTTAATGGTTATGGAGTAGCAGAGGGAATTTGAGGTGCTGCTTGTCACAAAACCAGATAACAAGCAGTTCCTGCTGAAATTCTCGCTTCTACACAACCATTAAAGATACAGGAGTCCTCTCCAGTTGTCACTCTGGCAGTTCTATTTCCTACAAAGATTCGAACCATTTGAAACCAATTGCATTTGATACTTGAACTTTCAGATCTTCCATTCAGCTCTGGTTTTACCTGACTCTGCATCTCTCGGTATGTCTATAGATTTCAATGGATTAGCATTCCCCAGAAATATAAGGAGATGAACTTTATGAGGGGGTATCGTAAAGTTTTAATTATCATCTTAAAAAAGTTTGACAGAAAGTTTTGATTTGTAATTGTTAACTTATCTCTACGTAGTCACCATCCAGATTTACACATTTTTCCCGGTGTTTCTTGACCCTCTGAATACCATTATTGTAGAAGTCTGCAGACTGCACCTTAAACCACTCCTCTGCTTCATGAATGACATCATCTGTGTTGTCAAATTGGTGACCCCACAATGGATTTTCATTTTTGGGAAAAGAAAAAGTCACTTGATGATGATGACACTGACAAAATTTCATCAATATACCATAATAACGTTTGGGTGATAATTATTACTTTACGATACCCCTTCGTACTTCTCCATCTTGCACTTTGGTCACTTCTGGCACAACCTGTAACAAAAATAAAGGACACATCAGCTGATTTTCTCAACATCATGCACTTTGAATCAACCATATATATTCTAATATGGTTTGTTTGGGGTTTTTTTTTACACACAGACGATTCTCTTTTTTAAAAGCTGGATAAATTTCAATTAGCTTGAGTGAATTTCTCATTTTTAGAAAACTGCTTGTCAAGTTGGCTTCTCGGTTGCTAAGTGACAGCAGGTCTCTGTACAGCCAAGCCAGCGTGTAAATCTGGCCTTGAAAGGTAAGGGGGAAGACAGATCTATTCCCTCCAGGCCTTAAAATTGCATAAGCCCTGTGTGAAAGACATGAATATTTTAAAAGGAAAGGACTTTCTGGATGTATCTTGGGCCAATCTCTTATTTATTGCAAAATAATTCAGTGGAAATTGTTTCTGATCGTCCAAATGGGAATCACATCGTACAAGGCAATAAATGTACAGCAGGGCATGATAGCTCGCTTAAGGGCCGTGAAGCAAAATACCTGTGAGAGACGTTTGGAGAAGGACACAGAGGACGTTATCACATGGGGTGAATCTGTAGGTTATCCCACACAGATCCCAAAAAAACCCCGCACTTGCGCCTGACGATTTCACATGACGTCGCACAGAAACTGGTCAGAAAGTGGACAGAAAGTGGTATTATCCGAGATCTTTTTAATTTCGGGAGTTTAGAGGAAATGCATTTGCGAAATTACAGTAATTGCGCATTTACTTTAATCTGAAAAGCAAATACGCACGGACAATTCTCTTTTAAAACCTGGAGGAGGGCCAAGAGGAGGAGGAGGAGGAGGGGCCTCCAGGGAGGGAGAGTCCCGGCTCCTCCTCAGTGTCATGCAGGGAAGGGAAGGGAAGGGAAGGGAAGGGAAAGGAAAGCAGCCCAGGAGAGGGAAGTGTGGGACGGAGGAGAAGTTTGGCATTTGGGATGGAGGGAAAAGGAGGGGAAAGGCGGCTTCCCTAGCAGCAGCTGTGGGTGGTTGTGGGTGCAAGTGTGGGGTGTGCTTGTGGAGCAACTTGGAGATCCATCTCACCATGACGTTCTGCCTGCAGGTCCTACAAAGGGGAAAGGCTTGGGGGGGCATGGGAGCTACCTCCAGTTTCCCCCTCTCCTGGGCATCATCCAAGGCTCTGGCTCTCCCCAGGGAACACCCAGCCCTTCCTTCCTTCCTTCCTTCCTTCCTTCCTTCCTTCCTTCCCTTTCCTCCTCCTCCTCCTCCTCCTTCCCTGCCAGCTCTGCCTGTGATCCTGCCCTATCTTCAACACATAGAAGTTAGAATAGCAAAATTAAAACACAAACATTCAGTAAAATTACAACTGACTGCAAATTAAGGCAAGCTGCAACATCTCCCCAGCAGCTGACAGCCTCTAATGCCAGGAAAGGGGAGAGAGAAAAGGGAGGGTGAGCCATCCCAATCCCTCCCTTGCTCAGCTTGCCTTGCCTTGCCCTTCCAGCCTCCTCCTCCTCCTCGTCTGCTCTCTTGAGAGGTCCTAACCGCAACGGAAGGGGGTTAGGACCTGTGCAGGAGGACATGACCCCAAATGGAGGACAGTCTGACATTTCCTCCTGGGAAATGCAGGACCCGCCCTGGAAAAGGAGGAGTCTGGTCACAAAACACACCCATTTCCAGTACATGTACGGGTTCTTTTCACTTGTGTGAAAGTTAAAAACGTCTCTTTTTTTTGCTTTTAACTTAATTCCGTTATTACTGTAATTACGTGTGAAAAGCTTTTGCGCAATTAAGCTCTATTTTCGCTTTCTTTTCGGGATACTTCATTTCCACTTTATTATCTCTTTAACAATGAAACTGGCACACGTTTGATAACGTCCAGAGTGTGGACATATCTAAGTTAATGCCTCTGACAAAGAAGCTCCTTTTTACAAAGTCTTTTTATGCTCACCCAGCCTTCACTTTTCCTCCTTGTTCTCTGTCTAGATCATAGAATTATAGAGTTGGAAGAGACCACAAGGGCCATCCAGTCCAACTCTCTGCCATGCAGGAACTCACAGACAGCCCTGACAGATGGCCATCCAGCCTCTGTTTAAAGACCTCCAAAGAAGGAGACTCCACCAATATCCAAGGGAGTGTGTTCCACTGTCAAACAGCTCTTACTGTCAGGAAGTTCCTCCTAATGTTGAGGTGGAATCTCTTTTCCTGTAGCTTGCATCCATTGTTCCGGGTCCTGTTCTCTGGAGCAGCAGAAAACAAGCTTGCTGCATCCTCAACATGACATCCCTTGAAATATTTAAACAGGTCTATCATATCACCTCTTAACCGTGTCTTCTCCAGGCTAAACATACCCAGTTCCCTAAATCGTTCCTCATAGGACATAGTTTCCAGACCCTTCACCATTTTAGTCACCCTCCCCTGGATACGCTCCAGTTTTTTAACATCCTTTTTGAATTGTGGTGCCCAGAACTTGAGGTGAGGCCTGACCAAAGCAGAATACAATGACACTATTACTTCCCTTGATCTAGATACTATACTTCTATTGATGCAGCCTAAAACCGCATTGGCCTTTTTAGCTGCCGCATTACACTGTTGACTCATGTTCAGTTTGTGATCTACTAGGACTCCTAGATCCCTTTCACATATATTCTCATTAAGCCAGGTGTCCTCTATCTTATATCTATGCATTTCAATTTTTTTGCCCTAAGTGCAGTACCTTACATTTCTCCATGTTGAAATTCATTTTGTTAGCTATGGCTCAGCTTTCTTATCTGGATGTGTCCAAAGTACGACAGTCTAGGTCTTGTCATCTTGGCTTCTAGGGATATCTCTGGCTTGATCTGTCCTAGAGTCCATTTGTTTGTCCTTTTGGCTGTCCATGGAATCCTCAGCACTCTTCTCCAGCACCACAGCTCAAATGATACTATAAAGATACCATAGGTAAAGGCAAAAGTAGTCCCTTGACATGAATGTCTAGTTGAAACTGACTGTAGGGGGAGGTGCTCATCTCCATTACTAAGTTGAAGAGCTAGCATTGTCTGAGGACTGCTTTGGTGGTCATGTGGCCAGCACGACTGCACAAAATGCTGTTACCTTCCCACTGAAGTGGAACCTATTTATCTACTTGCATTTGCATGCTTTCGAACTGCTAGGTTGGCAGAAGCTGGGATTAATGACAGGAGCTTACTCTTATCATGCAGCACTTGGGCCTCGAACCACCAACTTTCCGATCATCAGAATTGGTGTCTTAACCACTAAGCCACCATATCCCAAAGATACAATGGACAGCCAAAAAGACAAACAAATGGATCCTTGAACAGACAAAGCCTGAAATCTCCCTGGAAGCCAAGATGACCAAACTAAGGCTGTTGTACTTTGGCCACATCATGATAAGACAGGGCTCACTGGAAAAGACAATAATGCTAGGAAAAGTGGAAGACAGTAGAAAGAGAGGAAGACCACATAACAGATGGATAGATGCAATCAGGGAGGCCATTCCCCTGAGCCTGCAGGACCTGAGCAGAGCAATTGAGGATGGGGGGCTTGGAGATGTCTTATCCACATGGTCAGCATGAGTTGAAGTCAACTTGGGGGCAGTTAACAACAACAACAAACTAAACTGGAGTAAGTAAACTGGTACCTCTCAGATATTTTGGACTACAACCTTCATAATCCCAGCCTGCATAGTCAATAGTCAGGAAAAGTCCCAAACATTTGATAATACCAAGTTGGCTTCCTTTTGCTAAACAAACTTTTATGTTATTTCTGAACAAAAACACAGTTATTGAAACTTGCTGATCTGCTGGATCTAATATGTATTTCTAGATATAAGGTTCTTTGAATTAGCCATAGAAAAAAACCCTCCTGGAAATGTCATGTATCAAGATGTTAGGTAACATTTGCTGAGGTTCTGTTCTATGAAGAGCAATTTATTTATTGAATTATTTATTGCCTTGTTTTTAATGCATTACTTAATATCAAGTGCATTGGTAAATTCTGCATGCACAATGGAATCCAAGTGGGCCATTACAGAAGTCTATAGTGCTCCTTACAATATTTTCTCTGTGAGATAAAGGCACAGACAAATGTCACTATACACAGATAAACAAGTCATTGGCAGCAATCCAAAGTGCTGTTACTTTATGCATAGATCCCTCTGTAAAGATTTAACAAAGGACAATGACATCCAAAATCCGTGAAACAGCAATAAGCACAAAATATATCATACAAGCTTTTGAAACTCCATTGGCTTCTTTATCAGGCAAAGGTGTAAAAAATTATATAGAATAAGAACAAATGATGATGTTAGAAGCACATGCATACAATTTGTCAAGATGTTTTTGTTGTTGTCAGTTAAGATGGAGGGATATCCATGTAGGCATAGGCCACTCCTTTCTTTGGCCATATGGGCTCTAGGAGACAAATAGTCATAAAATACAGGCAATCAAATTTAAATTCCATTAGCAACAGAAAAATTAACCCCTTGAGAATCTCAAGGGATCTAGGCTGTTTTTGTACTGGGTGATGGCAATTGACCAAGATAATGGAACAAAGATGATGTATGGAAGGTGCGCTTTTCATCCATTACTTGGTGTGGAATGAGGGAGAAAGGACTGCAGTCAGGAAAATGGAAGGGAGCATTTTTTGACAGTTCAGCAGTGAGCCTCTTTAAACTCCATGGGACTTTGTTGTTGCTGCTGTTAGCTGCCATTGAGTTGATCCTGACTCATGGGGAACCTGTGGATGAGATATCTCCAAGAACTCCTTTCCTCCATTGCCCTGCTCAGGTCCTGCAAATTCATGCCCATGACCTCCCTGATTGAGTTCTATCCATTTGGGAGCTCTCCTTCTTCTACCTTTCCTTGCATTATTGTTTTTTCCAGTGAACCATGCCTTCTCATTATGTGCCCAAAATATGACAGACTCAATTTGATTATCTTGGCTTCCCAGAAGATTTCAGACTTGATCTGTTCCAGGTCCAATTTGTTTGACTTTTTGGCTGTCCATTGTATTCTAAGCACTTTTCTCCAGCACCATTTCTCAAATGAGTTGATTTTCTTTCCGTCTGCTTTCTTTACTGTCCAGCACTCACATCTGTACATGGTGATTATATCTGAATAATTATATATGTATAGGACTATACTACCAGGTTACACCCTGTACAACCTTTCTTGAATGTAAGCCACACTGCAAACAATGGGAGTTACTTCCTTGTAAACAAAAATATAATTATGCTGTGAAGGGGTTCCAGAAGATTTGTGAGTCAGGACTTTATCTTACTGTATCTCTGTGATTTCTCCTCAGCAAGGCTTTTTCTTCTTTTTTAGTTTTATTTTATTTTGCCTTTATTGTAAGCTGCCTTGGATCCCATGTCAGAGCTCTGGTGCCGCAACAAACTACCATCCCCAGAATTCCATAGCAGTTAAAGCAGTGTCAAACTGGATTTTTTCTGCAGTGAAGATGCAGCCCCAGTAACAGCAGCTGCCTCTAGAGTCCCTTACTGAGCATGTCTAACTATAGCAAAACCAAAAGAAAAAAGGAGAGCAAATAAGCCTGTCTCAGTAGCTTCTGCCATCAAGTCAAAAAGCATAGAACTCTAAGGGGCTATACATACGTTGGGGGGGGGGGGGAGATGCTTTCAGGTTGACTTGGAGGGATGGTGTTTAGACAATGCATGCCTAAAAGCCGGCAGGAAAGCGCCCTCTAGGTGCCATATGCAGGGAAAAGCCGCTCCAAAAAGGAGCTGCTTTTTTCCACTTCTTCTGCAAATATGTGCACCTTCGCATGTGCGTATGTATGCAGCGACACCAGTGTGCCAGAAAAAGGGCACTGGAGATCTAAACCGACCGTATAAATGCACAGCTGCATGTGCGGCAGAAATTGAGTTGGCGATTCAGAGCATGTGCCCTACGATGCAGGCATTAATTTAAAATGCCCTAGGCTTCCAGGTGTGGATGCACCGGCGCAGGTGTGCTTTAATATTAGAACCCTAACCCTAATTGTAACCCTATGCATGCGCCCTAGCAACTATTCTCTATTATGACAATAAATGCATTCTGTCGCATGTACGCTTGCTGTCAGAATACACAGTAGTTTGCATGAAAGAGGCTTTTGTGACCTCTTCTGTGCAGGTGTGCATAAGACCTGCACACTACTTCCTGGCATGCTGGGGGGGGCCCTCCTGGAGTAACGTTTGTCCATGTGTCCTGTTGACCATGTCCCTTTCATGACCACCAGCTACAGGTAGCAAGTCTGTCCACACAAACCTCCCTTGCATGTATCTCTCCCCTTCCCCCTGATCTATGTGGGATATGTTTTGTGGAGGATGATGGAGTAGGTGTCTTTTCAGTTGACAGAAAAGCCGCATTGATGGGCCCCCAGTGCGGTTGCTCCATCCCCATTTAGGGCATCCTTGGGGCAGGTGGTGCAGTTGCTGCAGCTTAGAGAAAAGGCAGCTTCAGGTCACCTTTTCCTGCCTGTCTGCATCGGCCCTAAGTCTGGCCATCAAAATGGAAATCATGACAAATGCAGAGGCATGCAGAAAGAAAGACCCTCTGGATGCATTTTGGAAGCTTTCAAGTGGTCTGTAGAATGTTTTTGTTTACTTATGCTAGGCTCACCTGGCCTGGTTGTTTAATTTCACATGTGCGTACTGTTAGTTTTGAATAAAAACTTTGATGAAACATGCCAAACAGTTTATTTTGTGGCGTAGGAACCTATCCTTATCCTTTCCATGCTATTTCTCCTTCTGGTACCACATTTTCAGTTAAGGAAGTAATGTCTAGAAACACATCTACTTTTTAAGTTGAAGTATACCTGTACTGTACATTGTAAACTTACCTGCTGCATGGCTTTTAGAAGTAATCTAGCAGAAGTAAATATATGAACACCTTATCTTAAATAGTTCATATGATTCTTGGATGATGAAAGAGAACTTTCTATACTCATTAAAAAAAAATCTGGAAAAGGAGGCTGTAAAAATGGGGAAAACCTTGTGTCCCCCCCCCCCTACATTTCGCATCACTCCCAGGCCTTTACATCTCTAGGAGAGGGTGAAACAATATATGTGTGGGAGGGAAATGCATTTTGCTTTACTTGAAAACTATTCCATGGATGCATGAGACTCCCTTTTTCTTTTTTGTGATGTGAGAATGACTCTGGTGGCTTTGTGATATATACAAAAGCTGCTGTGGACCACAAAACTCCCAACCCTGTTCTATATGCTTAATCCCTGTATTTTAATGCTTTCTAATTGCCAGGATGACAGAAAAAATGCTACAAGCAATAAATGAAAGAAGAGAAACAAAACAAAAAGGAGATAGGAATAAACTAAGAACCATGAACAAAACAGTACAACGACTAGTGAGCAAAGATAAGAAAAAGTACTACAACGACAAATGTAGAGAAATAGAAGACAAAACAAAAAGGGAAGAATGAGAGATCTGTTCCACAAGATTCGAGAAATCAAGGGAAAGTTCAAACCAAGGACCGGGACACTCTATGACAATAAAAATAACATAATTCAAGACCAGGTAGTAATAAAAGATGTTTGATGCAATACACATAAGAACTATACAAAAGAGATGACAAAATGAAGGACACATGGAGCAAAGAACCATATGAAGATGAACCTCAAATTCTAAAAACTGAGGTGGAAGCTGCAATAAATGAAATGTCAAAAAACAAGACTCCAGGAACAGATAATATTCTAATAGAACTGTTGTAGTCCACACTGACAGTCATCTCTAGTGCTAATCAACATATGTCAACAGATATGGAAAACAAGGCGATGGTCAACAGATTGGAAACAATCGATATACATTCCTATCCTCAAAAAAGGAGACACAAGAGACTGTAGCAGCTATAGAACCGTAGCACTAATTTCCCATGCAAGCAAAATTATGCTCAAAATACTGCATCATAGATTCCCACCACACATGGAGAGAGAAATCCCAGAGGTCCAAGCAGGGTTCAGGAAAGGAAGAGGCACCAGGGATCACATTGCAAATATATGATGGCTAATGGAGCGTAGCAAGGAGTTCCAAAAAAAAAAAATCAGCATGTGCTTTATAGACTATAGGAAAGCCTTTGACTGCATAGACCAGGGATAGGCAACCTAAGGCCCCAGGCCGGTCCTGCCGCTGCCGCCGCCGCCGCCACTGCTCGTCATGATGATATTGATTATTGTTGTTATTACTTGTTCTTGGGGTTTTCTTGGCAAAATCTCCACAGGGGTTTTGCCATGGCTTTTCTGGGGCTGAGAGAGTGTGCATGCATATTTTTTTAATTTTTTTAATTTATTTATTTATTTATTTTTGGTGCTTCAGCCCCCCAATTGTCTGAGGGACAGCAACCCGGCCCCAGGCTCAAAAAGGTTGCCTACCCCGGCATAGAACACCTTTAAAAACATGGCAGTGCCAACACATCTGATAGTCCTGATGAGGAATCTGTACTCAGGACAAGAGGCTACTGTCTGAATAGAACACAGAGAAACAGAATGGTTCCCAATTGGCAAAGGGGTAAGATAAGGCTGCATCCTATCATCCTACCTATTCAACTTATATGCAGAACCTATTGTAAGGAAAGCAGGCTTGGACATGGAAGAGGGAGGAGTTAAAATAGGAAGAAGAAATATCAACAATCTGAGATATGCTGATAATACTAGCAGAAAGCCTCACAGACCTGGAACACCTACTAAGGAAGACCAAAGAAGAAAGTGCAAAGGCAGGCTTTCTGTTGAACATAAAGGGGAAAAAATAATGACCACAGAGAGCTTACATACATTCAAACTAGACAATGAGGAGATAGAAATAGCAAAATAGTTCTCATATCTGGGATCAAACATTAATCAGAATGGGGACTGCCAACAAGAAATCAGGAGAAGTTTAAGAATGGGGGGGGGGTGGCTATGAAAGAACTAGAAAAGATCCTAAAATGCAAAGACATACAACTCCGCACAAAAGTCAGAATCATACAAGCCATTATATTCCGTTACCATTTATGGATGTGAGAGGTGGACAGTCAAAAAAGAAGATAGGAGGAAAATCAACTCATTTGAGATAATGTGTTGCTGGAGAAGAGTGCTGAGAATTCCATGGATAGCCAAAAGGACAAGCAAATGGGTCCTACAGCAGATCAAGCCAGAAATATCCCTAGAAGCTAAGATGACAAGACTAGGGGCCTGTACAGACCGGCCACGAGGGCTGGTCCGGGGGTGGAGTTGGGGAGGGGTGACCACACCCCAGCCACCCCGACTCCACCCTGATGCCACCGTCATGCCGTGCACCCCATTGCACAGCGTATGGCGTCAGGGCGCTCCCTTGGTGCAGTGTGTAGACACGCTGCTCCAAAGGGGCACAGAAGAGCGGTGGTGGCAGCGGTAAGGGCAGCTCTTTGCTGCTCCAAAAAGGAGCGGCATTTGCCAGCTCTTTCTGAAGTGGCAAAGGAACGGGTCAGGGCCGCGGCGTGTGGTTGCCATGGCCCTGATCCAGCGCTCCCAGGGGGGCAGAGAGCCGCCCTTTAGAGGCCATCTGTACGGCCCCTTAGACTGTCATACTTTGGAAGAGCAGAGGAGGGGTTGGAATCTTGCTCTTCTCAGCACACTCAAGCAAAAGCAAACTGCTGCCTCTCCTAGCTTGTCTGTTCTTCTTCACCAATAGCTTTGTCACCTTGACCACACTCTGATGTTACCTGGCCATGGTGAAATATCAGAGGATCGAAGGTTCCCTGCTCCAATGTCACTGTTTTACTGAACCAAGAAGACAGGACACTGAATTGGGATCTTGGGGCGTTATTGCAAAAGGCTCCTGTTCTGCTATTATTGTTTTCTGCAAAAATGGGAACAAACCAGGTTTGCCCTCGTACCTTTCGCACTTCTGGAACTATTGCATCCATTGGTGTTAATGTGTTTCTGCACACAGCAACTGCTCACCACCTCTTTTTCATTGTTTGGCACATATACTGTGCTTGGGAGGTGTAACCTTTTAAAAATTTCCAACCTTCCCCTCCATGGGTGAGATCTGTGAGGGACATCAAAATCAACAGAAAAGTGCTATTGAACTTCTGCACAGGCATTCATAGCACGACAGAAGTGTTAATGGAGACCGTTACTGGATTATTTCTGTAAGTGAAAATAAACACTTTTGAAACTGTCTCCCATTCAATAATGATGAAATAGCAACGATGTCATGCAGGAGGCCCCAATTGAGGGCACTATTATCCTGTCACTATTCCACTTTACTGCCCCATGCAATAAGCCTCTTAAAGGGATTAGTGGAGATAGTTCCATATCCTAGCATTAGAAATGGGGCTGCAATTCTAAGCACACATAGGATGCAATCCTATTTAGTTCTCAGCTATTAAAGGGAGGCAGAACATCAACCCTATTCAAGCATTCTCCCCTCAACAACAATTGGATGAAGAAGAGAGTGAAGCTGTGCCCACTGGCTATGCACATATTGGAGGGAGCACATTTGTACAGAGCTGCCTGCTTTACACAGTGCATGGCTCCACATCATAGAGGCAAGCAGATGAGCAGAGACTGACTTGTTCCAGTCTGTGGATAAGGGGAGATGGCAGGGCCAGGAGGAGAGTGATGGTGGGAGTTCAGCCAGTAGATACAGCACCATATTTCATCCAGATATAAAGAGTTTGAAGGGAGTGTCTGAAAAGGACATATTTATGTCTGAATCCACTATTTAATTTATGAAATTATCCCACAGATTTCCATTCTCTTACTTATTTTATTCCACATGTAGTTAGATCTGTGAAGATTAAAATTCAGGATCTGTGCATGGCAGCTTACTGCTTGACACAAAGGACACATTCATTCGCTGTACAGAAGCTGATTGGACTGGCAATTGAAATGTACTTCAGCACTGGCAATAGGAAAGGGTTCTCCGCCACATCTGAGGGCAGTGGACCAGCTTAGAAAGTGAATGCTGGAGGGAAATGGCCACCAGCCTCAAAAGAAACAGTGGAGGAGGGAACAGAGTTGCCACTATTGTCTCTTGGAATCCTCTGCCTCTGAGATAGGATTATATCTAAAGGATGTTTACACCGCACAACCATAGTGCTATAATTCCACTTGAACTATGTTTCCATCTTATGAAATCCTGGGATTTGTAGTTTGGTGAGGAACTAGAACTTTCTTCCAGAGATTTCTTAATGCCACTTTCTAAACAGCAAATCCCAGGATCCCACAGGATAGAACCATTGTTGCTATAGAAGAACATAGTACTATAATTGTTTAGTGTGGAATGGCCCTAATAGTAGGGCTGATCCTGCTAAAACCTTGTGGGAATGTATCTCATTAAACCATATACCAGGGCAGGGAAAGGAGACTACTGCATTATGATTAAAATAGCTTGGGTCCAAGCTATCTCAGGGGCCGCCTTCTCCCGTATAATCCTCCCCGCGCTCTTCGATCCTCCGGGAGGAATTTGCTACAGCCTCAGAAATCGAGGCTTGTGGCCACCTCCCGGGGGGCGTTCTCTGTTATTGCGCCTAAGCTCTGGAATGGCCTGCCAGACGAGATCCATCTTTTAACATCTTTAGACAGCTTTAAAAAGGCTGTCAAGACGGATCTCTTCCGGCAGGCCTTTCCAGACTAGTTATACTAGAGTAGTCCTTCCAGCCTCAGATTAATAGCTATCCAAGAGACGATCCTCACGTGGCCCCATCAAGTGATGGGAGGATCGTCGCGCCAGGCTTATGGAGTCATTGGGCTGGATGGTTTAATATTTTAACCTCAACAGTTGTTTTTATATTGTTTTGATTTAATTCTGTTTTAAGGGGGGGAGGGTTCGCTTATATTGTATGTTTTATTCTGTATTGTATGTTTTAATTGTAAGCCGCCCAGATTGGATTACCAATGGGCGGGATATAAATAAATTTTATTATTATTATTATTATTATTATTATTAAAACCGGCTTACCTGAGCCGGCTTAAAATTAGAAGCAGGCAGCATACTGATATTATCAGATGCATTTAGCTGCTAAAATCGCCGCCTGGGTGCAGCCTGGCTCCATTGCTGCTCAAAGGGGTGCTCCTTGCATCTCTTTTTGAAGCTGGGAGTTTTCCAGCTTGAAAAAATGGCCGCTGGAGCGGCCTTTTGAGCGGCGATAAAATCAGCCTGCACCCGGGCAGTGATTTCGGAGGCTAAATGCATCTGATAATATCTGCTTCTAATTTTAAGCCGGCTCAGGTAAACTGGTTTTAATCATGATGCTATAATCTTCAAAGTATAGCCCATGGGCCATACTACAGGCAGACCCAAAGCCATTTTTTAAGGTTATCTTGGGTTGACAGTCCCAATTTTGTTTTTCCAAAAAATGGGTTCAATCTACACTTAAGACGTCCTTTTTGTAGGAACTAAATTTGAACACACTCTGGCAAAGGAGTGACTCTCACAAAACTTGGAGCAGTATATGGTCCCCTTTAGTGCTACAGTCACTGCTTGGGATCAGTTCTCCGAGGGCATTTAGTGGGAAATCTGAGGGAACTGAACTCTATCTGTCTGCCAAATAAATCGAGTGTCCTACTTTTAGTTACTAGGCTCAGATTTCCAGAAGGTAATCTTGTTGCAGTGGTAAGCTAAACCGAGTCAACCCTGTTAGTACTTGGATGGAAACCCACCAATTAATACCTGGTGCTGTTGGTTAAATTTCAAAGGAAGACAATGACAAACCATCTCTAAGTATCTCTTACAAAGACCCTATGAGAGTCTTCTCCATGAGAGGCCAGTGTGATGTAGTGCTCTGAGCACTGAGATCAGGGTTCAAGACCCCTCTTGGCCGTGGAAAGCCACAAAGTCACATTTCTCTGCCTCAGATAAAGGCAAAGGCAAATCCCATCTGAACAAATTTTGCCAAGAAAACCCCATGATAGGTTTGCCTTAAGGTCTCCAGACTTGAAAGCACACAACCACAATACGCAAAGGGATCTTGTAGCACCTTTGAGACTAACTGAACATAAGCTTTTGTAACATAAGCCACAACATCTTTCACATAGTTAGTCTCAAAAGTGCTACAAGATCCTGTCACATATTGACATTCCAGACTATCACAGCTATGAACTTTATCACACTGGGGAAATTGGGCAAAATCTGAGGTTTAAAAAGCGATTATCCTGGGCAAAACGTGATATCGCACTTAGGATTTTCACACAACGTCACTATTAAACAGGCAATAAACAGCAACAAGTCATTCATGGGGATATCCTGAAAGTGATTTGTTGCTGTTTATTGTCTGTTTACAACATGTTTAATAGTGATTTGTGTGATAATCCTAAGTGCAATATTATGTTTTGCACGGGATAATCACTGTTTAAACCCCCAATTTCCCACCAATTTTCCCCGTATGATAAAGTCCTATGTGTCTGAATTCTAAGAAAAACAATGAATTTTGTGGAGTCTTCATAAGTCTCCAAGCAATCTGAAGGCACATACTTTGTACATATACAACCGTGTTAGTCTGCTGCAGCAAACAGGCTTTTGCAATCAAAACAGACAAGCAAACATTATTTGGTACAAGCTTTTGCATTTCATCAGATGCCTGAATGACTTGACTGTCCTTGCCAAAGGCTCTTGGACCTTTTGTTGTTGTTATTAATTGCCTTTGAGTTGTGTCTAACCCATGGTGACCCTATGAATGAGAGACCTCCAAGTCACCCTGTCCTCAGCTGCCCTGTTCAGCTCCTGCAGATTCATGGCTGTGGCTTCTCTGATTGAGTCTATCCATCTGGAATGTAGTCTTCCTCTTTTCCTATTGTCCTCCACTTTCCCAAGCATTATACTAGTCTTTTCTACTGAGTCCTTTCTTCTCGTGATATGGCTAAAATATGACAACCTCCGTTCAGTCATCTTTGCTTCCAGGGAGAGTTCAGGCCTGCTCTGCTCTAGGACCCATCTATGGACTATTTTATGGACTACTACTATGGACTATTTTATGGACCCATCTATGGACTACTATAGACTATTTTTAGAGGTCCATAGTATTCTCAGGATTTCTCAAGGATTCAGGGAACTGTAGTTTGCTATGGCACCAGAGCGCGTTGATAGAGAAGGCTGTTTCACAAAACTACAAATCCCAGAGTCCCATAGCACTGAACCATGACAGTTAAAGGGGCTATGCAGACGGGTGGCTCTAGGCTGCCCCTGCTAGCTGAAGATCAGGGCCACGGCAACCGTACGCTGTGGCCCCGATCCTCCCTTTTGCCTCCCCTAAAAGAGCTTTTGGCTCAGTGTGTCTGCATGCTGCGCTGAGAGGGCGTCCTGATGCCACGCAGCGTGCGTACGGGCGCGTGGCATCAGGAGAGCATCAGGCTGGGGTTGGGGTGGCTGGCATGCGACTGCCCTGCCTCAACTCCAGCCCCAGGCCAGCCCTTTAGGCTGGTCTGCAACGCCCCAAAGTGGTGTCAAACTGGATTAATTCTGTAGTGCAGATGCAGACTCAGTGGAGCTATTTCTTGGGAAAAGATGCTTAAAAACCAGTGGTGAAGTCTGCCACCTCAGTGACCTCCCTCTAATGAACATCCTTCCTTCCTACTGGCATCACTAGAGTTTGTGTCAACCAGTGCGGTAACTCATGGTGTCATCCCCACAATTGACTTCCTCCTATACCACACCAAACAGAATCCTTAGTAATGTTTTTTGTACTAATGTTACTCACAAATCGTAATTCCCGTATATCACTGAATGTAACGGTAATAGTTGCGGCAATAATAATAATAATAAATTTTATTTCTATCCCGCCCCTCTGCAACGCAATCGGGGCGGCTTACAACAGGTAAAACACCAATAAAATACTTCCAATTCCCCAACCCCCTGCCCCTTAAAAAGTTATTATACTAAAACAATTTAAAACATTAAAAGATATCAATTATGAAAGCAAAGCAAATAGCACAATTAAAACCATACTTTAAATTACAATATCATAGCCACAGCCTAAATGTATTTGCATATACAGTTGTCTCTCCCCGTTCGCGGACTTTGAGTCAACGGTTTCGCTCTTCACAGGGAGAGACAAGGGCTATACTTTAAATGGCCAGTGTGCGGCCCTGCGCGCGTGCCATGGGCATGTGCACCATTGGCTTAAATAGGGCTCAAATATTTGCAAGCCACCATTTTTGCAGGGTGGGTGGGTCTGGAACAGATCCCCTGAGAATTGGGAGAGGCAACTGTACATAGTTTTATGTGCTCAAAGTGAAAAAAATTGGTAAAATGTGATGTTTTAAAATAAAACTTAAAAAATTAAAATAATGTTTTGAAATTTTAAATTTTAATTAAAAACCAACCCTTCCCCCCAAACTGGGACCTCTCTTTTCTCCTCCCACTGAGTCTTACCCTACTCATGCCATCTCTTTAGCATTTTAATGAGACCCAGGTGAATGCCAAACCTTCATAGTTATCATGAAGCCTTACAGAATGGTTTAAGTTAAAAGATAAAAGGATATTGGGCTTAGAAGGAAGTGACCTTAGATTTGGTTGGCATGGTTATGGAAAGCAGAAGGTACCTAGAGAATTTTTGAACCATTTTGTTAGAAAGTTTTTAATGAGTGTGGCAAAAATATAAATCTAGATTGTGCCCAGCTTTACCAGTATGGGTTTCTATTCATGAAGCCTTCTACTATAGATAAGTAATTGCTCAAGATAGATGGGTGAATTATGCAGATTTGACAATAAAGACCCCAGGAAACCAGAAGCTAGAATTTAAGAAACTGGAACAACTGAAAGAGGAAGGTTTTTCTCATGTAGATGGCCGCTGAACAGACAACTCAAGGAAAGAGGATGATAAGCTGATAGGTGTTAAAGCTGGCGATAATAAATTCAAAGAGATATTAAGTTCAGATAACCCGCATAAAATGGCTTTGTTTTGTAAACGGCTTCTAGAAATAGAAATGGAGGAGGAAGTTTTTACAGAATAAATAAATGGTAAAGTGGTCACAAGTTGTGAAATACAGTAACAGTGCATTTGGATATAATAATAATAATAATAATAATAATAATAGAGAGATCTTATAGCCCCTTTGAGACTGACTGAAAGAATATAAGACTTAAATATACCCTCAGCCAAGAGTTAAGAGAAAATTTCTTTAAGATGCAGTTCAGGTGGTATTTAATCCTAGATAAAATAGCTATGATGACCACTTTTGCATTTGTTGCCTGAGGTGGAGGTTTAATCCTTCTTCAATAAAGTGTTTTATGTTTTTATTGTAATGTTTTTTTATATGCTTTTTACATGTAAGCCACCTTGGGTCCCTTCTGGGTTAAAGGCGGTGTACAATTGAAATAAATAAATAAATAAATAAAGGAGCAGCCATGCAATAAGGAAGATAAAGACAGTAATATTTCTTTCCCAGCAGGCTTTTAATATATAATTGCTCCCAGGGAAGCTTATTCTTATTGGGCTGTTTGCTTTGGTATGTTTTAATGGCTTTATATTCTTAACTTATTAGTACAGTTGGCCCACCACACTTGCAGCTTTGACTTTTCCAGATTAGGCTATTTGCAGTTTTGATTATTATGTTCGCTCTAGGAATCTCTAGGTCCTCTCAGAGATATTTTGCTGGAAGTTGACCGTAAGAGTTGCGCTGGAGGATCTACACATTCCTAGAGAAAATACTTCTTTAGGCATTTGTAAGTTCTCCAGCATGATTCTGTGATCAACTTCTGGCAGATGTTGACCACAGAGTTGCTCTGGAGGACCTGGAGACTCCTAGAGAGGTGTTCTCTTAGGCAAAAAGGATAGTCTTTTTAAATTTGTGTTTTTTCCACATCCACAAGCGTTCTTCACCCTTAACTCCAGGAAATGTATTGACTTACTATATTCATGTGGGGTTTTAAAATTGTACTGTTTTATTACTGTTGTTCTTCTTTTTTTGAGCATTTTTGAGCTGCAAAGTTTGGGTGCAATTGGGGAGAAAGGTAGCATACAAAAGAAACAAATAAATAAATATTATTAATTGTAAACTGATTAGGGAGTGCCAGTTCACTGACAAGTGGTATAGAAATGTACTTGCTATTGCTATATTTGTAGTAGTGACTATTATGATTTTGAGTCCTTGAAACACAAGGAAACTACCCCCCAGCTTTAAGAAGAAAGATCTTGTAGCCCTTTGAGACTAACTGAAAGAAAGATGTTGGTAGCATGAGCTTTCCTAGACTTCAGTCTACTTCCTCAGATGCATTTAGATATTATAATAATAATAATAATAATAATAATAATAATAGAGAGATCTTGTAGCCCTTTGAGACTACCTGAAAGAAAGATGTTGGTGGCATGAGCTTTCCTAGACTTCAGCCTACTTCCTCAGATGCATTTGGATATAATAATAATAATAATAGAGAGATCTTATAGCCCCTTTGAGACTGACTGAAAGAAAGAAGTTGGCAGCATGAGCTTTCCTAGACTTCAGTCTACTTTCTCCGATGCATTGAGTGGAAAGCCAGGGACAGACTTATAGGGCACACACACACACATATAGGGCACCTAGGGCACATATAAGTCTGTCACTGGTTTACCACTACACCAAATGCATCTGAGGAAGTAGACTTTGGTCTAGTAAAGCTCATGCTGCCAACTTCTTTCTTTCTGTCAGTCTCAAAGGGGCTACAAGATCTCTCTACATTATTATTATTTTTATAATATCCAAATGCATCTGAGGAATTAGACTTTAGCCTAGGAAGGCTCCTGCTGCCAACTTCTTTCTTTCAGTCAGCCTCAAAGGGGCTACAAGATCTCTCTACATACTGATTCCACAGACTAACAAAGCTATATCTTTGGACTTCCCCCTTTTTAGCTTGTCAACTGGTACGGTCCGCACCCCCTCCCCCCACTGACGCTATTGGTCCCGCCCTCAGTTTGTTCGTCCCGCACGCGCCCAGGAACTCAATCCTCCTCCTCCCCCCTCCCTGCTGGGAAAGCCACGTGACCAGAAACGGCCGAGTTTGACCTCTTTCTGGTGTGTGTGTGTGTGTGCGTTTTAAAGGACTCTCCTCCATTTTCTGGGGCCTCTTGGTCCGCGCATGCGCAGAAGACTCGGTTGAGGCGCCGTCGCCGTCCTTCCGGGTGGCGTTGGCAGAGGTTGAAGCGGCCAGGAAGGAGGCTCCGTTGGGCACCATGGCGTGCGCGCTGGCACCTTTCTGCACTTTCCAGGACCTGGAGTCGGCGAGGGACTTCCTCTGCTCGCACCTCCGTCAGGGAGGCAGCGCTGCTGGTGGTGGGACGGGGGGCGGCGTCGGCAAGGAAGGCGGTGGTGAGTTCGAATCTTCCCCAGGGCAGCGGTGTGTGTGTGTGTGAGAGAGAGAGAGAGAGTGAAGGGGGGAGGCTGCCTTGAGGTGGTGACCCTTCATGAGGGGGTTCCTCTCAACTTCTCTTCCAGTGAACTCAGGGTGACCAGATGTCCTCATCGCAGAGGAGGGCAAGAGGCTGCAAAATGGAGGACATTCAAGAAAATAAATGGAGGAGGTGACTAAATGAAAGCTAAGAATACTAGGAAAGGAAGAACACTCATAGAAATGTAAATCCATGCTTTTTAGTCCTGCTCAAAATGGAGGACCTTTTGGCATTCCTCCTGGACAGAACGCTGAAATGGAGGACAGGTCCTGGGAAAAGGAGGACGTCTGGTCACCCTGACTGAACTACATGGGTTTGTTTAATATCCAAAATCCACTGAACAGTGATATCTTTATTGGGCCAACCAAAAGGTATCACTCTTGGGTGGATGTTTGATGTAATAGGATTTCCTGTATGGCCAACAGGGCTACCCCTGAATGTTTTACAGGATTGTTTGTAAGAGGAGTGGAGAAAAATTGGGGGCTCGCTGTCTCTTTCTGACCTGGATTCCAGTTCAATAGCCGCCTTGTTCCTCAGGTGTATGCCTGTGACCATGTGAAGGGAGCCATGCAAGGAGATATATAGGCTCCATATGTTATCTGTGACTGCAACGAGTAGCCCATATGTGACCTGTCCAAGCTATTGTATTCCTCATTGTTCCTGTTGTTGTGTGCCTTCTAATAATTTCTGACTTACGGCAACCTTAAGGCTTCTATCATGAGGTTTTCTTGGCAAGATTTGTTCAGAGGAGGTTTGCCATTGCATTCCCTTGAGGCTGTAATTTATTGATTGATTGATTTATTACATTTTCATGCCACTTTTCTCCCCAAAAAGGGAAACATGGTGGCTTACAAGATAAAAACATTTTAAAAACTGTACAATAATTTTTTTAAAAAACAATTAAAATCAACTTGTTAAAATAGTATAAAATTGACATTAAAACATATAGTAATTAAAAACATAACTAAAGTAGACATTCCATATAAAAGCCACCCCTCCCAGAATTATATATTAAAAAGCCTGCCTGAATACAAATGTTTTTGCTTGCTGACGAAAAGAAAGGAAAGCAGGGAGGGGACCAGCCTAGTCTACCACAAAAGAGTCTTCCAGAAGGTGGGAGCAGCCACTGAGAGTACTCTTTCTAATAAGGATGTATAAATGCGACCTTGGATTGCATAGATCAGAGTGGAGACTGAAGTCAAAAAATGAGAAGACTGGGATTGGGAAGGGTGGCTGTGAAAGAACTAGACAAAATCCTAAAGTGAAAAGATGTAACTCTGAATGCTAAAGTAAGGATAGTCCAAACCATTGTATTCCCCATCACCATGTATAAATGTGACCTTGGATTAAATATGGACCAGGATGGAGACTGCAGCCAAGAAATTAGAAGACGACTAGGGGCCTTTGCAGACTGCCAGAAATAGTGCACATTAAATTGAGGCACTGCCCTGGCTCAGTGCTAGGGAATCATGGGAACTGTAATTTATTGTGGCACCAGAGCTCTCTGACAGAGAAGGCTCAATGTCCCAGAAAAAAATACAATTCCCATGACTCCCTAGCACTGAGCCAGGGCAGTGCCTCAATTTAATGTGCACTATTTCTGGCAGTCTGCAAAGGCCCTAGGATTGGGAAGGCTGGCTGTGAAAGAACTGGACAAGACCCTAAAGTGCAAAGATACAACTCTGAACACTAAAGCAAGGATAGTCCAAGCCATTGCATTTCTCATCACCATGTACAAATGGGAGAGTTGGACAGTGGAGAAAGCCGACGGAAAGAAAGTCAACTCATTTGAGATGGCCCCATGCATCTGAGGAGGTAGGCTCAAGCCTCTGAAATCTCATGCTACCAACTTGCCTCTTCCAGTTAGTCTCAAAGGTGCTACAAGATCCCTTTGCGTACGTATACAACTATTGCCCATCACCATGTACAGATGTGAGAGCTGAACATTGAAGAAGGCTGATAGAAAGATAATCAACCCATTTTGAGATGTGGTGCTGGAGAAGAGTGCTGAGGATACCATGGACGGCCTAAAAAGACAAAATAGATGGTTCTTAGAACAGATCAGAGCCTGACCTCTTCTTGGAAGCCAAAATTGAGGGTGTTGTGTTTTGGCCACATCACGTGAAGACACGGCTTATTGGAAAAGACGATAATGCTAGGAAAGGAAGACAGTAGAAAGAGAGGAAGACCACATACCAGATGGATAGATACAATCAGGGAGGCCATGGCCCTGAACCTGCAGGACCTGAGCAGAGCAATTGGGAACAGGGGGGCTTGGAGGTGTCTCATTCATGAGTTGAAGTTAACTTGAGTACAATTAACATCAACAACATGTAACCTGTATTCTTCCTTTTTCCAAAGGCAGATCCCATGGTAAGAAAACTGTGGGCACTTGTGCCAAGTGCCTCATTGGCTCAGGCTCAGTAATTAGGTATGAGGTCTTTTTTTTAAAAGGTACAGATTGAGTCTGCCTTAGCCATATTCTTGGAGCCAGAAGTGTTTTGGATTTCAGAGTTTTTTTGGATTTTGGAATATTTACACAATTAGATATCTTGGAGATGGGACCCAACTCTACAACATGAAATTTATTTATGTTTCGTATACACATAGCTGTATGGTAATTTTATAGACAATATTTTAAAATAATTTTGGTCATTAACATGAAGCAAAGTTTGTGTCCATTGAACCATCAGAGAGCAAGGGTGTCACTATCTCAGCCACCCATGTGGACAATTTTGGATTTTGGAATATTTTGGGTAAAGGAGACTCAACCTGTATAAGTTTTTAAAAATTAAACCTTGAGCAAGTTTCTCAGCCTTGGAGGAACAAATCTGTGATAGGGTTGCCTTAAGTCAAAAATGACTTGAAGGGACACAATGACAACAACATAGCAGTCTGGCCAAATAAGGATTCCCAAAAGCGCTTTGAGACACTGATGCCAGTTGAGCCTCCAGTGACAAAGATGAATCCAAGAATACTCCCAGTTATGCACCTCCTCTTTCAGGGATTCTGTGCAACTCTGTCTGAAGTGGGTTCCTTGACTTGGGAACCACCAGTTCATAGATCTTTGGTCTTACTAGTTTTCAGCTTCAATTTATTAGTCCTCATTTAGCTAATTATACCGTTTGGAATCAGGCATTAGCGCTTTTACGTGACTGATGACAAGGAGAAATATTTTTGTGTGCCATCATCAAATTAATAGTGCTCAGCTTCAGCACTCCTGATGAGTTTACTAAACATTAGGGGTGAGAGTAGAACCCAGTGGCAGTTGTCAACTTAATATATATGGGGCTGAACAAATAATTGCCCAGTATTCTCTGTAACTGTCTTATGTAGGATTGGAACTACTACAACACCATGCCTGCAACTTCTGTCCCAGAGAACTGGTCCAATAAGGTATCACAGTTGCTGACGTATAGCTGAACTATATTTAGAATTTTAGAAAATCCCTTTCAAATGATTCGGTCTACAGTACTTCTTGAAAGAACATTGATGAAGCTTCTATTAGAACTAAGTCCCAGCTGGATGGATGTGTTAATCTACTGTGGCAAGAACAACAGAGGCAACACTTTTAAATGACTCAGCAATTGTATTATGGCCTAATTAAATTATTTCTAAGACCATTTTCTGAAAAAAAATAGTAAATAAATTGTTGGTGTCATTTTCATGTATAAATGTCATTTACAAAAATAACATGAACAGCAGGCAGAGGATTGTCAGAGGCAGAGCAATGGAAGAAAGACACAGTGGGGTAGTATTTTTAAAAAAAAATTAAATTATTAAAATATTTATATTCCACCATATAATCATAGGGTCCCTCTGAACAAATTCTGGCAAGAAACTCCTGTAATAGGTTGACCTTAAGATTGCCTTAAGTCAAAAATGATTTGAAAGGCACACAACAACAACAAACCTGCCAGCATTGGCTCCAGTTTAGTATCCAAGGGGAGAACATTATGGGACTTTGCAGACTGCCAGAAATAGTGCAAATTGAGTCCACTTTAAGGGTTAGGTTTAGGGTTAGGGAATCATGGGAACTGTATTTTATTGTGGCACCAGAGCTCTCTGACAGAGAAGGCTCAATGTCTCAGAAAAACAAAAACAATTCCCATGACTCCCTAGCACTAACCCTAACCCTTAAAGTGGACTCAATTTGCACTATTTCTGGCAGTCTGCAAAGGCCCTATGTCTTTGGGATTTCACAAGAGATGAAATTTCTGGTGAATGTTCTCACTGAAAGACCTGGCTTGAGTTCCAGCTAAAATTAAAAGTAGTTCTGAGTGCACAACTGCATCTCTTCCTACCTAGTCCCAAAATATGAGTTCCATTCAGAGCACCCGAAGTACCTCTCAACTCCTCAACTCTGCTACAAAGTTCACACACAAAGTACATCTCAGCCCATATATCTGTGGAATCCTTTGTCACTTCATAAAACAGAAAAACAAAGCTCATTGATTTAAAGACTTAACATTATTTCCAACTCAAGAAGGAAGTCATCTCAAAGGAGAGATTCAAATGGTTTGGAGAAGGCTTAATTGAGAAAGTGGGTCATCAGAAATGTGTTAGAATGCATTTCATTTTTTTTATCTGAACTATCATAATAAAGATTTAAAATTGTAATAAAGAGATGTCAGCGTAATAAAGTCAACCAAGCTTTTAAATTAACTTTCATATTTCTAGTTATGTTACAGGAGGAGCAGTTCTGCTTCTGCAGCAGGTTTCATGCTAATTACAATGAAGGCTTGGCCATATTACCTGTGGGGCTTGGTGTCATAAGACCTTGGAAAATCATCCCATTAAAAATATACCAAAATAATTTGAGCAACTGCACTTTTCCAAATACTGGGAAAAATAAGCAGTGATTAAGAGTAAGGTCCTGCTTAAATTTAAATTCAGCAATTTTTCTCTTTATTTTGTTGACTAGGGCATCAAGTCAGCTACCAAATATGCTACTTAACATTCAAACTACAATTGGGTTTATTGTGCTTCTGTGAAAAATTTAAAATAAAAATATCCTTGTCTAGTAGATCACTTAAGGTTTTCTAATTCATGTCTGCTGCTTCCTTTTACTAGTTAAATTAATGGTATTTAGATACTTATTTTTCAACTGAGTTCATGCCCCTCTTCTAGAATGCCCCACAAGATGATTAAACATTGTAATGTATTGCAGACTGGAATGTATTAGCTTATTATTATTTAGTATGAGTAGAAATTCATTGACAATACTTAATAATGTGCCCACTTATATATTTTCCATTCAATAGAATAAAACACACTTAACCATGTGCTAGTTTGCATTTGTTAACTCATGTAAATGAGGATGTCTTGAAATTGAAAATCTGATCTTTGTAAACATGGTGTTTATTAGATGCTTGAAATAACTCCATGATCAAATTTAGTCTGATGAATACGCACAAAGGATGAGTGACTCATTCCCAGTGTAGACTATTGAGACATTTTTTGTTCACAATAAATTGCTATTCTATGGCAGTTTTATAATTAAGATGTACATGTCTGTGGTGGCTTTTTAAAGTAGCAGTATTTACCTTAAAATGGCTTAATCAGTACTAGCGCTAATAAACTCCTGTTTTAAAATATGTAGGCAGAATTTGTTCAGGTATTCTAATATTATCTGCCTGAATTGAATTGATTGGGGACCTGGAAATATGGTAGAATTATTTTTCTGTGATTCAGTTGATTGACTAGTTGTACTGGCCTGGTTGTTGTCTAATAACCAATATTGGCTTGTTCAAACAAAAATCCACCAAATGGTGATACCTCTATTGGCCAACCAAAATGCACAATATACTTGTTGCAAGCTTTTGAAGCGCCACTGGCTTGGTCTAACATTTTATCTGCTGTCAATTTCCTTTGTTTTACTAACATAGAAAGACATAAAAATAATCCAGTACCACTTTACTGAGACTAACTGGGAATAAAACAAAACTCTTCCAGGTTTTCGGTATTTCTTTTACTTTATAGACTGCGGACTGCATAAAAATAATCTAGAAACCATTGATTGTCCTGAGACACAATCTGACAATTGTATTTAAAGAGGGGAGGTGACTTAACAGGGTTGTACCCTACTCTGTTGGGTGATATTCAGTAGTCACCGCTGAATTTCCTGGTGTCATTGTCACTGAAATTTGATAGCAGCTGTGGGAGCTAGCTATGGGCTGGGGGAGTACCGGGACATTGCCCTGCACCATAATGCCTGAGACTGCCAGGTTCAGTGGTAGGAAAGGAACACAGGAAGCTGAATATGCTATTACTGTACTCATTGTTTGGAGTGGATGAGTGACTGGCAGCCATCCAGCATCAGTGGTGGAACTGGGATTCATGCAATAGTGCTTCAAGGACTATATGTGGTACATAGGCAACTTGCACCCCACTAATGTATTGAAAGAGTAGACTGAATGATCACTACAAAAATTTGGATCTGTATAGCTGTGTCATAGTGCTTAATCATTGCCACCAGTACTTTTACTAAGGCTAGAAAAGCTTACAAGGAAGCCACTGTGGAGTCTAGAGCAGACAAGCACAACTTGCAATGAAACAAGTTGATTATAGCCCATAAAAATGTATAATGGCCCTCAGGGGAGCTGATACACCTCTATTTTTTGTTACTTGCCTGATTCTCTAAACAAAATAAGGTAACAGTTGTCTGGCATAATGCCACAATGCATAACTGATGGGCTACATTTGGCTTTATGGCAGGGGTCGGCAAGATTTACAGACCTGGGGCCGGTCCGCTGGTCCTGGGGTCTTCCACCGGGCCAGGGGGGGAATGGTGGCGCATGCATGTGCAGTACTTCCGGAGTACTGTGCATGTGCGAGTGAGTTGTGGCCGCCATTTTGGAAAACAAAATGGCGGCTGCGATGCGCGTGGCGGTGGCACGGCGGCCGCACACGTGGGGGGGGGCGGCGGCGGCGGCTGATCCAGAGGCCTCGGGGGGGCGCACCCGGCCCCCCGGGCTGTAGGTTGCCGACCCCTGCTTTATGGATTACAGGTTGTAGAAACTAGACACTGACTGGTGTCATACATATTTGTTGACTGAGGTTTCGCTCCATTTCCTTCTCAATCCAGAACTTGATCTTGCACTTGCATTTTTTGGCTAATGCTTTGTTAACTGTCATCAAGTTGACTTTAAGATGATCCTATGATTGAGATACCTTCAAGTCACCCTGCAACGAACAGCCTTGCTCACGTCTTACAAACTCAGAGCCATGGCTTCTTTGATAGTCTATAATGAGGTCTCTTTTCCTATTGCTTTGTGCCTTACCAAGCATCACTTTTTCTGAGTCATATCTTCTCAAGATATGTCCAAAGTACAACAATCTCAGCCTAGTCATCTTGACTTCTAAGGAGAATTCAGGCTTGAATTGCTCTAGAATCCATTTATTTGTCTTTTTAGCAGTCCAAGATATCTGTTCTCCAGCTCCACATTTCAAATGAGTTGATTCTCTTTCAGTACCTTTTTGTCACTGTCCAGCTTTCACAACCATACATGGAAGTCAGAAATAGGATGTCATGGACAATCTTGACTTTAGTATTTAATGATATATCTTAACACTTCAGGATCTTGTCTAATTCTTTCTTAGCTGCCTTTCAAAGTCTTGTAATTTCTTGTCTCCATTCTGATTAGTGCCTGAGTTAAAGTAGGGGAAATCTTTAACTATTTCAGTGTCTTTGTCATCTACTTTAAAGTTATGGCCATTATATTTATTTGCTTAATGTCCAATTGCAGCCCTGCCTTAACACTTTCTTCCCTGACTTTCTTCAAATAGTCATTATAAATCTTTTCCATCTTCTAGTAGTATGGTGTCATCTTAAATTGTTAATGTTACATTGTCAACTGTTCAGTTGCTGATGTTCTTTTCACCAATTTTCACGTCTTTCCTCCAAGTCTAATCTAGCTTTATGTATGGGCTTTATCACATGGGGAAAACTGGGAGGGAATCGGAGATTTAAACAGAGATTATCCCAGGCAGAATGTGAATTCGCAATTAACATTTTCACACTCATCGCTCTTAAAGAGGCAATAAACAGCATCAAATTCGCCCGTGAATTGTCTGAAAATCTTAATTGCGAATTCATGTTTTGCCTGGGATAATTGCTGTTTAAACCCCTGATTTTGCTCTATTTCCCCTGTGTGATACAGTCCTATGATACGTTCAACATACATGTTAAACAGACAGGGTGATAAAATGCAGGCTTACCTGACCACTTTGTTAATTCGAAACCATTATGTCTTTCCGTATTCCATCGTGATAGTAGCCTCTTGTCTTGAGTACAGGTTCATATCTGAACAGTCAAATATAGTGGCATGCCCATTTCTTTGAGAGGGATCCAAAGTTTTGCATGATCTACACAATCAAAGGTTTAGCTACAATTTCTAAAGTACAGGCTAATTTTCCTATGGAATTTTTCGGTGTGCTTCATTATCCAACATGTGTATAATATAATCCCTTGTGCCTCTTCCTTTTCTGATCTCAGCTTGGGCATGTGGCATTTCTTGCTCTATATATGGTAAAAGTCTTTGTTGTAAACTTTTGAGCATCATTTTGCTTGCATGGAGATTATTGCAGTGGTTGGGTGGTTACTGCAACCCAAGGTATTGGGGATTGGAATGTATATTGAACATTTCCAATCTGCGGGCCATTGCTTTCTTTTCCATATTTGTTGGCAAATTTTAGTTAGAATTTGAGTGGATTCTGTCTCTGTAGCTTGAAACAGCTATACTGGTATGCCATCTGTTCCTGGTGATTTATTTCTAGCAAGTGCTTTGAGTCTAGCTTTGACTTCACTTTTGAAAACTATGAGCTCTTCTTCAAATGATCTTTATGTAATGAATCTATCATCCTTTCATTTCTCTTAAATAGTTACTCGTTGTATTCTTTCTGTTGTCTTTCTATTTTGTCTTGCTCACGTACTGTATTCCCCTGCTTGACAAATAGCATCTCCATGCTTGGTTTAAAGTTCTCTTTGATTTCTGAGATCCTGTGGAAGAGATCTCTTTTTCTACCTTTTTGGTGTTCTCATCTATCTCTACATTGATTAATATAGTGGTTCTCTTTGTCCTTGCACACAAGTTGCTGAACAATTCATTTATTTATATTTATTTATTTATTTATTTCATTTTTATGCTGCCTTTCTCCCAGAAGGGACCCAAAGTGGTTCATAGTTGTGTTTAGAGTTCTGACCCTATCATTATCCACCTTTATTTTTGGTTCTCATCTGTCCTTAACTGCTTGAAGAGTTTCATCTGTCATCCAGTGGGACTTTTCTTTCTTTTTGGCTAGAGATACTATCCTTTTTCATTCCTCCTTGATAATGTCCCAGGCTTCAGTCTAAAGTTCTGGCTCCTAGTTAATTCAAATGTATTTTTTACTTTATCTTTAAATTCTGTAGGAATGCTCTTCAGTGTGTATTTTGGCATAGTGATTGGTTTAATGTTGTTTAGCTTTATTCCAACTTTTGATATTAGCAGTTCATGGTCGGTGCCACAGTCAGCTGCTGGTACTGTTTTGTGGTGAGAATGGAACTTCTCCATCTTCTGTTCCAATTATGTAGTTGGTGTGATTTCCTTATCGACCATCACCTGATACATACCTTTATCTATCATGTACCTATATCATAAGTATACCTGTATACCTTTGGAGGGGTGTGCGGAATGGAGCTTTTCCATCTTCTGCTTCTAGTTATGAAGTACAGTCGTGCCTCCATTTTCACGGGGATCCGTTCCGACCCCCCCCCCCAACAGAAAATCGGCAATATTCAAGCCTCAGTGTCCATTGTGTTCCTCCCTGCCTGTGAACGGGCGAGACTCCAGACTGCAAAAATGGAGGGACACCTGTATATGTGATTTCAGGTTATGGCCATGCATGCAATTGCTTTTTGAGTTGCCAGGAGAATGTGTTTGTGTTAAGTGGTTTGCTTCACAAAATTCTTTTAGTTGCTCTCCTTCATTTCTTGATCCTAGGCCAAATTCTCCTACAATACTTGGTTCTGATTTGAACCTTTCTGTCTCTGTAGTTAGAGCATAAACATGGATTATAGTTATATTGATGGGTTTCTCTCCCTGAAATCTTACTGATATTATTCAGTCAGACTTTGTGTTATATCCTCTGGCTGTCTTTGCTACATCTCTCCTTTAAAGTGGATTAATACCACTTTTCTTCTTCAATTTTCATTTCCTCAGTATAACACTATCTGTTTTTGTTCCTGTCCACTTTAGCTTGTTCAGTCCAGGTATTGCTATGCTTATACTTTCCATTTCTTGTTTTATAATGTCTAGCTTCCTCTGAGTCATGATTGTCACATACCATGTTCCTATAATGTGTGTTCAGCTTTGGATTTTCTTTTCACCTCTGAGCATGTTAACAGCTAAAGTCATTTCAGCTTGAGTCTGGTTGCATTATTAGTGAAAGCACTACTTGTAGTGGACCTCTGCTGTACCCCAGTAGTTTGTTGAGTCCCTTTGAACCTGGGAGTCACGTTGTGGTACTATATCTTGTTGGATTTTTGTCCAAACTGGATAAGGTTTTCATAGTAAAAGACATTCAGAAGAGATTGACCGTGTCTCCTCCTGTGCAATATTACCAAGTGTTAGCTATGGTGCCATGGCCTTTTTCTGAGAGATTCTATGCTAGCGTCACTTCCCACTACTGCTACTGCCCATTAGCTGTTTGGCATATTTAATATGGCTTCTCAACAAAAGCCTGATGTAGGAGACCCTACCAGCAGCATAGCCTTTTTCTTCACAGGAGCATGTAATCCCACACCCAGGGAAATGTAGTGCCATGGTGGGATTTATCCTGTCTTTGAGCTCTTTATTTGAATGTTTGTCAAATGAGTGTTTCTGGTAAACATATGGTATATATATTGCTTTTTAAAGATGTAATGCATTTCTTGATTGAAACTGTTGTTACATTTGTATGAGTGTTTAAATGAAATAGTTCATCTCAGCATAGAAACAAATCAGTTATGATTTTTTTTAAACTAAGCTATTTTTTTAATACTAGGTAAAACATCAAACTGGGAAGAGGATGGCTGGGGTGCCTGGGATGAATCAGAAACACAAGAACCTGTGAGCATTCATTGCTGATTATGTCTCTTACAGATGAGATTTCATTACTTCTCAGAAATTGTGAACAATACATTTCAACTCTGTTGAAATGTTCTATTTCAGTAGTTAATTTTGAAAGATTTGATTGCACATTCAGTGTACATATTGCTTATCATACAAATTTCTTTCTTATCATTGGTGTTGTTAGCTTTATTTTATTGTGTTAAATATTTATAACTTGCCTTTGTAATAATGACATTTCAAGGTTGGCAATAACACTAAAATTCTTCAATAATAGCTTCAGTGACAGTGGAAAGCTTATATTATTTGTTATTCCACAAGATTTACAGTCACATGTAATTATGTTCATTTACATTTCCCCAAATCTTGCTGTCTTTTTTTTTTTTTTTTTTGCACATCTAATGTACAGTGGAACTTCTCCCTCCTCTCCTGCATATTTTGGTGGAATCATGAGGCTTGGTGATCAGGTTTTGGGGGAATCATGAGGGAATGCAGATCACCAAATTCTGCTGTATTTCACTTTTTCTGGATGGAAGTCCAGCACTGTATCCTGCCCAAATTAATCACTTTAAAAATTGTTGCACACAGGAGGAGGAAGAGGAATCAGCTTCCAAGACACAGGCAAATTCCTGGCTTCAGGACTGCGTCTTATCCTTGTCACCAACAAATGATCTCATGGTAATAGCTCGTGAACAGAAAGCTGTATTTTTTGTGCGTAAGTATGTTGTATGACTCTTATACTGATGTTGTAACATGAAATTCAATAGCAGTTTTCAGATAAAATTTATAAATTGGTTTATAAATTGAGATTCATAAATAATATTCAGAATGAGTTTAAGCAATGAGATTTTTCATGTTCCCAACAACTTCTATTGTTCCCGTTATGAATGAAAATAAAATTCATAATGATTTGTTACCAGTTTGAATAATGGCTTTCCTGACATTCCAAGAATAAAACCTTGCAGGGCAGTAAAATATAACAGATCAATGAGAATTTGCGTAGTTTTGTCTCAGGGTTTGAATGTCTGAAGTATTATGGGGGAATTATTCTGTGGAGGAAAACACATGGGATTTCTTGCATATAACCTCCTGTTTTCTTGCCACCCCTCCCCCCCCCCAAGTCCCCATGTTTTATTCTTGGAATAATTCCTCCGCAACACTTCAGGACATTTGTATACAATGAGAATACTGTGGAAGAATACTTGTTTTTTTGCACAGCAGGGAGAAAACTGCTGTAATCCTTTCCACCTCAATCGAAGTGGTTGGATCTAAACTGGTATCTGTTACCAATAATGTTTTGGATCTAAACTGGTATCTGTTACCAATAATGTTTTGGATCTAAACTGGTATCTGTTACCAATAATGGACTGGATGAGGGCAATTAAATTGAATCTTAATCCACACAAGACAGAGGTGCTCCTGGTCAATCGAAAGGCAGATCAGGGAATAGAGATCATTGTGTGTTAGATGTGATTACATTCCCCCTGAAGACTCAGGTTCACAGTTTGGATATACTCCTGGACTTAGCTTTGAATGTAGAGGTCCAGAATTCTGCAGTGACCAGGAATGCTTTTGCACATTTTAAGCTTGTGTGCCAGCATCTGGCCGTGGTGATACATGCTGTTACATCTTATTTGGATTGTTTTAACCCTCCCTACATGGGGCTGCCTTTGAAGAGTGTTTGAAAATTTCAGCTAGTACAAAATGTTACTTGGGGCAGGTTATAAGGACCATACTACTGCCCTGTTACAACAGGTCCACTGGCTGCCATTTTGTTTCTGGGCACAATTCAGAGTGTGGGTTATGACCTGAAAAACTCAGGTCCAGGATATCTGGCAGATTGTGTCTCCCCTTATGAGCCAGCCTGAGCCCTGAGATCTTCAGGAGTGACCCTTCTCTTAGTCACACCACCATCCAAACATGATTGACGGAGACAGGAGATAGAGGCCCTAGACTCTGAAACTCTTTTTATTTCAACAGGCTTTTATTACAAAAAGTTTTGAAAGAATGGGCTAAAGAGTGCTGAAATTTTAACATTTTTAATAGTTTTTAAAAGCACGTCAATTGCATTTTATTCTTTTAAATGTAGATCTGACTTGTTTTAATATTGTGGTTTGTTTAATTCCAATTTGATGTCCCTTTTGCATGTTTTTTTGTGGGTTTTTTAAACTGTTCACCATCTTGAGTCCCAACTACTGATGGTTATGTGTTGTTTCTTCTTATGTAAATATCTGTTTTTAAATATATATCTTAAAATATATGAACCTTCCTTTCTGGCTACAAACTCATACACAAGAAAAAGAAATGAGGGCCTTTGCAGATTGCCAGAAATAGTGCAAATTGAGTCCACTTTAACTGCCCTGACTCAGTGCTAGGGAATCATGGGAACTGTAGTTTATTGTGGCACCAGAGCTCTCTGACAGAGAAGGCTCAATGTCTCAGAAAAAAATACAATTCCCATGATTCCCTAGCACTGAGCCAGTGGACTCAATTTGCACTATTTCTAGCAGTCTGCAAAGGCCCTGATTTAATTATGTGGTTGGAAGTTAATGGAGGTGGCAATATATCAGTATTTATCTTCATCTTATTCCCTTCTGGTAATTGATAAAGTTTTTAATTGCATATATTGTGTCAGCATGCATATCAAATGTATTTAAGGAATGTAAGGAATTTAAGGTATGTAAGGAATACTAAACCGGCTGGCCGTAGCCACAGATTCTTTATCCATGGATTCAACCATCCATAGCTTGAACATATTTTAAAAATATATAAATTCCAAACAGCAAACCTTGATTTTGCCATTTTATATAAGGGATACTATTTTACTTTAAGGGATGTCATTGTATTTAATGCAACTTGAGAGCTTCCACTGATTTTGCTATCCACAAAGTGCACTAGGGTGGGAGGGTCTGGAACCAAACCCTGGAAGATATCAAGGGCACATTGTATTACACTTCAGAATATTGTTAAAGGTGCATATTAAGCAGTTGAATTAGTGAATTAAATAACTGAGTTAGATCAAAGTCCCTTTGAATGGAACTCTACTTATAGTATGCCATGGTTGGCAATAGAGAAGTTACAATTTGTGTTGTTCCATTTTCTTTTCCAGCCCTCCTAAAATATGTGGAACCATTTAGAATAGAGTGGGAGGTGATGCAGAAGGACTATATGAAAATCATGTCCACTCCTTCCTCTGCTAGACTCTATGATGCATAACAGGCACTCCCATGCACAGAAGAAGGCTTTCCATTTTCAGAATGCAACCCACAGTTTCAAAAAAATAAATAAATCTCATTTGACTACAGACTTCATAAGAACTGAATGATTCTTGGAGTCTTTGCTAGTCCTGAATAAGTGTGCATATGACTGTTCTAGAAATAATTCCAAAGGAATTTCTTTTACTAAACAGAATCCTTATATGGAGAAGAAGAGAACTTAACAATTAAATGTCTGGTAGCTGACACTAAATAAATTCACACTAATATAAGTTGCAAATCTACATCAAAGCTGAGCAATGAAGTGAAAATATACAGTTTAACAGCTTTTAATAATTAAAAACTCTGTTGAATAGCTTAATTTGCCAGCATTTTTTTTATTTCTGTGTTCACTCTTGATGTAAAGCTAGAAATTAAAAGCTCTGAACTACAGGATAAAATTTTACAGTGTGTCCTAACATTGCAGGTCAAACTACATATTTAAAAGAAGTATCTTACATCTTTATAAATCCCTCAGGATCTCAAATTGCTTTGCAAATTTTTAAAAGGAACGGAAATTTGAATGGTAATTTTTGATATAATAGGAAATTATAACCCAGTCCCTTCGTTGGTCTGGATAGCTTAATTTATGTTATGGACAAACTTGAAATGTTCCTGAAACGCATGGAAGTGCACTGTTTCAGAGTTGTAGAGTAGCTAATCAGTTTTAAGATAAACATTAGATTTATCCATACAGCCAGGCCCACAGTCCAATAAACAGAAAATTACTGTATATACTCATGTATAAGTCTAAAATTTTTAGTCAAAAAATTGATCCAAAAACCTGAGTTGACTTATCCATGGATCAATGTAAGTACTGTTCTTTATTTTAAAAAAGAAACCATCACCTGGTGAAAGGCAAGAGTGTAATCTGTCCTTGAAGCACCAACCCCACTCTATTATCTCATTGATCCAATCTTTAGTGTGAGGACAAACAGTTAAGGCTGCTGGAATTTTGTAAGCTCTTTGGTATCTTTTTGCTTTGCTTTGTCCTTTACATCCCTTGTTACATGACCCTTAGTTTTACCCTTGACTTATCCATGAGTCATATCAAAATCCATAATTTTGGCCCCAAAAGGCCCATGTGAGGTTGGCTTATAGTTGAGTATATACAGTACATGACATCATTCTGTAATATGGCTCAAGACAGCATGGATACACAAGCAAGGCTTGTCTATCAATCTCCATAAAAATAATTTGTAGAAACTGTCTTATAATCCATCCTTATTTTAAATTGGTCTTTTTTGGAATTGTCATCCTGCCTTATCAACAGTGCCTCAAGACATATGTAATTATAATTACAATATATGTGACGAAGTTATTATCCAGTGCTTGTTTTTTCCTTGAATGGCTTCAGAAACATTCCAACATTCCTTGAATGTATGAAGAGATGGGGAAATCCTTTTTTGTCTCATAAGCTTTTTTTTAGGTGAAAAGTTTAAATATGACCACAAATAACCATGTTGCAGTTATCTTTCTGATCCAAAGAGATTATTCCTAAATGTCCCTCAGTGATACATTCACACACAAGCTTTGCACAATTGGAACAATTTGCTGTTTAGTCTACTAGGCACTATCCCACCAATTTCTACTAAATTTCTGTCTGTTAATTCACACTATTTCAAAGGTTTGAAGAGACTCTCATGAGACAATTGAGGAGCAGGGATACAGCAAGATGCAAGGAAGAATAGGGAATAAGGAAGTCCTGTCCTGCAAGCAGAGGCCTCCTTGTGCTTCTTTAGATTTGTCTCAGTATTCTGAAGGTCAACCTACATTTGTGGGTAGCTTTAGTTACTTAAAAAAACTGTGTTAGCTTGAGGATATAATTCTAGATGGCAAGAATTTTTTTTAAACACTGGTGATACAATTAAACTGAAAACATAAGCAACCCCTTTTATATTAAATTATAGTAAGTTAAAACTTTGTCCATTAAATTTTTTTTGTTCTCTTTCATCAGCAAAATGGAAACAAAGTGAAAAGGGGAAAGAAGAAATGCAGTATGCTGTTGGTTGGAGTGGCTCTTTGAATGTTGAAGAAGGGTAGGTATGGAAACTAGAGTATGCTATAAATAAGAATTCCACTGATTTTTATGTTCCCTTGAAAATCTAATTACAAGACTATCCAAAAATACATACATATATCTTTATATCTTGTGAAAATAATAATAATAATAATAGTAAGTAGAAAGAACATTGAGAAAGAAGCAGTAATGAGATATAATTTAAAAGGATATCTAAAATCAACTTCTTGATGTGGGAAAGTTAAACTGAGAGAATTGTTATGTGTCCTTTTTGTATGGTTGTTTTCAATTTTTTTTAGTTTTTTGTTCTATATATATGGAGTGTTTTTGTTGTTTAAGTTTGTTTGATGTTTTTAAGAATAATAAACATGATTTATTAAAAAGAAAAAATAACATACAGTGGTCCCTCCGGATTCATGGCCTTGGCACTTGCGGTTTTGAACATTCATGAAGCTAAGGCTGCAGCTCCCTCCCTCCCTCTCCCCCCCCCCCCTTACTGGCATCTTTCCCCTGGCGCTGGGGACTTTAATCAGAGCCCCAGCTGCTGGGGCTTGTAATCAGCCCTGGTATCCATCAGGACTCGCTATCCCTGCAGCACTCGGGGCCTGGTGTGAGCACGCCCCTCCCCCTCTGCCCCAGCCAATTGACGTATTGCATGCCCACTGGCTGTGATGGAGGGGGTGGAGCGTGCACACACTGGTGGCCCAGGCTCCAATTACAGTCCCTAGAGCCAGGGGGAGGGGAAGTTGCCAGTAGGGGAGGGAGGGAGAGAATTTCACAAATAGTCAATGATGCCATTGGGGACAATAGGACTTGAATATTTGCGAAATTTTGGATACGTGGGCCCCCCCGGAATGTATCCCCTGCGAATCTGGAGGGACCACTGTACATATAAAGCTGCTTTTTGGTCCATTTAGCTCAGTATCATCTAAACCAGAGGTAGGCAACCTTTCCCCTTTAAGGGCCAAGGGATTTCAGCTCCCAGAAGCCTCAGCCATGTTGGCCAGTAGTCCCATGTTGGCCAATAGCTCCTGGGATTCTGGGAGCTGAAGTCCCTTGGCCCTTAAAGGGGAAAGGTTGCCTACCCCTGATCTAAACTAAGTGGCAGTAGCTGTCCAGATCTTCAGAAAAGAATCTTTCCCAAAATAACTTGGAGATGCCAGGGACGGAACCTATGTTTTTTTCTGTATGCAAAGTCTACTACTACTACTACTACTACTACTACTAATAATAATAATAATAAATTTATTTGTACCCCACCCCTCTGCAGAGCAATCGGGGCGGCTTACAGCATTAAAATTCCATACAAATAAATTACAGTACAATATAAACAAGCCAAAATCCCGAAACCAACCCACTCCTTAAAAAGGTATTAAACAATATGTACATTAAAACTTATTTAAAATAATCTTGCCGAAGCGACAATAACAACAATAGCAAAAAATAGCAAACCATAGCAGCGACTGAAGCAAAGGATGGAGAGGAGAAGATGGACTAACTCCTGAGGCCAGGAATCTAGTCAGGAAAGGCCTGCCAGAAGAGATCCGTCTTGACAGCTTTTTTAAAGCTGCTTAAGGTCATAATACAACGGATCTCATACGGCAGGCCATTCCATAGTCTGGGAGCGGTTGCCGAGAAGGCCCTCTGGGAGGTTGCCGACAGCCTCGTTTTTATTGGCTGCAGCAAATTCCTTCCAGAGGACTGAAGTGCGTGGGGTGGATTGTATGGGAGGAGGCGGTCCCGAAGATAAGTTGGACCCAAGCCATTTAGGGCTTTAAAGGTAATAACCAACACCTTAAACTGGGCCCGGAAACTAATAGGCAGCCAGTGAAGTGACTTGAGTACAGGTGTTATATGGTCTCTCCTTGATGTACCCAAGACCAATCTGTCTGCCATATTCTGAACTAATTGAAGTTTTCGGACCAAGCATGAGGGTAGCTCCATGTAGAACGCATTACAGAAATCAAGATGAGAAGTTACCAGCGCATGCACCAAAGTTTCAAGGTCCCTTACTTCCAGGAAAGGGCGCAGCTGGCATATCAGCCGAAGCTGATAACAGGCGCTCCTGACCGCTGCATTTACCTGATTAATCATCTGGAGTGACGGATCCAGGAGTACCCCCAGACTGCGAGCATAGTCCTTCACAGGGAGTGTGACCCCATCCAGGACTGGAGGATGTATTCCAATACCTGGTTTCAGGGCTGCTACTGTGTGTACCTCCGTTTTTTCTGGATTCAGTCCCAATCTGTTTTTCCTCATCCAGTCCATTACTGCCTTAAGACAGTCTTTGAGAGGAGAGACGCCATCTGGAGCTGAAGCCGACGACCAAGACATGAAGAAATATATCTGGGTGTCATCAACGTACTGATAACACCCTGTCCCATATCTCCGGATGATCTCTCCCATGTTAAATAGATGTTAAATAACATTGGGGACAGGATGGCACCTTGAAGGATGCCGCACCTAAGCTCCTCCTTAGTAGAGCTACTGTCCCCGAGCAACACCCTCTGGAATCTACTTGAGAGGAAGGAACGGAACCACTGCAAAGCAGTGCCTCTGATTCCTAACCCTCTCAGGCGATCCAAGAGGATGTTGTGATCAATTGTGTCAAAAGCTGCTGAGAGGTCTAGGAGCACCAACAGGGTCACACTACCCCCTGTCGATGCCCAGATGAAGGTCATCAGCCAAGGCAACCATGGCAGTTTCAACTCCATATCCAGTCCTAAACCAAGTTTGACATGGATCTAGATAATCGGTTTCTTCCAAGACAGCTTGGAGTTGAAGAGCGACCATCCTCTTGAGCACTTTGCTCAAAAAAGATAGTAAAGAGACTGGCCTGTAGTTGTTCATATCCAGGGGGTCCAGGGAAGTTTTTTTCAGAAGTGGCCTAACTGCCGCTTCCTTCAAACAAGATGGTACATGACCTTCCCTGAGAGATGCATTGATGATGTCCATAAGGAGCATCCTCAATGCATCCCCCCTGGATGGCCAGCCATGATGGGCAAGGATTGAGAGGGTAGGTTGTTTTCCTCACTATGGTCTATCCCAGAGTTACACATTTCCCCAAGAAACATTTGTAAACTCCTTGATTTCTGTGGGGGAGAAGGTGTGATATTTCCTAAATTTTATATAGAGGGGCTGGAGAAAAACATGAGCACACTTAGCATAGTACAGTTGGCCCTCTGTATCCACAGATTCTTTATCCATGGTTTCAATCATCCATGGTTTGAAAATATTCAAAAAAAGAAATTCCCAAAATCAAACCTTGATTTTGCTATTTTACATAAGAGACATCATTTCACTACATCATTGTATTCAGTGGGACTTGAGTATCCCCAGATTTTGTTATCCATGGCGGCAGGGCAGGCCTGGAGTCAAACCCCAACAGATATGAGGGGTGCACTGTATATGCAAACAAATGCCTTGCATTATAAATGTGCATCTAATTGAGTTCAGTTACATAGTGGTGTCTGTTGTGTGTGAAGGAGATCCTCTATGAAATTACTCTGATAACTAGGATCTCCATTCATAGTAGTCATCCAAAATCCAACAGTACAATGACATCAGTTTTCTGTCAGCCACCTTGAACTCCTTGTTTACATATGTCATACTATAATAAACAATTACAATTGAGAGACAAAATCACCAAAGCCACATAAGCAGTAGGCAATTTTTCATTCCCACAATTTTATTGAGATTGACAGTTCTGTGCTCTGTGTGACAATCTTGCATGAAATGTTTAACATCATTGTGTTTTGCTTCTAGTGAATGTGTAAGCAGTGCATTATGCATTCCACTGGCAAGTCAGAAAAGGTAAGAACAGTTATTTTAACCAGATAAAATGCTTTAAAGAGCTTGGGTCTGCTTCCAGATACATGTGTGTTAATTCTTATCAAAATAATGGCGGTTGTGATTTAATTGAGAATTAGAGTTGATTCTTTTTACTTTCTTTGCATGAGACAGGAGCTCCACAGGCCGCCCTGACTGGACCTGTATTGTTGTAGGCTTCACCTCAGGCTATCTTCGCTTCTATACCGAGGTGAGTCAGTTAACACCATAATTTGCCTGCTTGCTAAGGATTGCTCCACATATAATGCTTTCTACACAGAGATAGTCAATATTGCTTTAAAGTTTGCTATAAAGTATATTGCTATAAAGCATACAGTTTTTGATGTAAATGCTGTGAAAAGACTGTTGTTACTTACAAGTTTATTGTGTAGCAAAGCCCAAATAAAATTTTTACTTTGCTCCAAAACAGTATACATTTTTCTGTACAGAAAGAGTTAGAAAAATGCCATGTATGAACTGATGCTTTGTGACTTGTAGCCTAACTTTTATACAACACATTGTACATCCTCCTCTTCCACACCTAATCACCAATAATAACATGTGTTTACATTTGCTGTTCTCACATTTTAGAATGGAGTATTGCTTTTGGCACAGCTTTTAAATGAAGATCCTGTCCTGCAGCTCAAGTGCAGAACTTACGAGATTCCACGCCATCCTGGAGTTACAGAACAGGTACTGAGGCAGACAGATAAAACAGTGAAACTATTACAAGACATAGTACTGTATAGTTGTCCCTTGTATAAACCTTGCCAAGCTATATGTGGCTCATGTGAATCAAATTCATTACTACTGTGCAGATGTGATCCATAATCATGGTTAAGGTATTCGCGAATGGATATGTTTGTATGCCCATCTTTGCTTCTTTTTTTCTTGTTCAGATCCATCCTCCATAGTTTCCTTAATAATGGTTTCTCATTAAGTTATTTGAAATTAATCATGGTTTAGACTAACTGTCGGGTAAGGGCAAAGTTTCATGCAAATTTGAAGATGGTTACAAATTGTAGGTCATAGGTGTTTTTTTACCTATATCCAATGCTAGACTGTATTAGTTGCAGGAATATCTAGATCAGAGTCATGTAAGCATGCTGTACTAGCCTGTTGTGTTTCTCTGGGGGAAAAATGTACTGTTTGCTTGAGTATTATGATTGTACTACATCAGGGGTAGGCAACCTTTCCCCTTTAAGGGCTGAGGGACTTTAGCTCCCAGAATCCCAGGAGCTATTGGCCAACATGGGACTATTGGCCAAAATGGCTGAGGCTTCTGGGAGCTGAAGTCCCTCGGCCCTTAAAGGGGAAAGGTTGCCTACCCCTGTACTACATAATGGTAGTTCATCCAGTTTTATCAGTTCAGCTCCTGGTGCTTTAGCATAAAAGTGTGCACCTTATCTCTTGGTTAGGAGCCTAGCAGTTGTTTAGTAATTTTAATCAAACAAACCGGATTAATATTTATTAGTTGCTTACAAAAATACTTAATTCTGTTACAATTAAGTGTTCTGTGTTCTTCCTTTTGTTCAGAATGAGGAACTGAGCATCCTGTATCCTGCAGCAGTTGTGACAATTGATGGTTTCAGCCTATTCCAGTCCCTCCGTGCTTGTCGAAATCAAGTAGCTAGAGGTAGTTTTGTCTGCATTTTGACTTTCAATATTGAAATAGTATTAGTTTATTTCTCACCAATGTCTACAGGGATATTATTGTAAAATTGCATATTGGAAAAATATATGCTAGTTATATTTATAACCTGTCTTGCATCATTGAGCTCAAGGAAAGTCACAGAGAGATCTTCTCCTTGGTCTGTCCTTACAACAATATTGTGAGGTACATCTTGGCTGAGACAGAGCAATTGGCCAAAGGTCAAGCCAGTTTTGTTTCTTAGTAATAAAAATAATAAGAATAAAATTTATTTATATACTGCCCAGTGGTTGCCCAATCAGGGCAGTTTACAACATAAAACACAATTACAATAAAGAACAATTCCCCCCCTTAAAACATTATTAAACAACATGATTAAAATCCAATTAACAATTAAAACAGAATGGAATCATAATAATTAAATTATTAAAACATTCCACAATACCCCCTTATTATAGATTTGAACCTCGCATTTTCCCAATCTGACCCCCTTGCTCTGAAATGCTCCTTTTTGAAGACTTGGCACCAAACATTGCAGAAAAATAATTGTTTTTTTGAAAAATTATTTGAATGTCATTGTCTGATAATTGCTTCTGCATATCCTCTGAAGTTCAGGTTTCTTATAGCCAGCATCTGATGGGAGCTTACTGTTACTAGTGTGCACTTTTGTAATAATTCTGTAGTCTAGGTGTGATTGAAAATTTTGCTTTACTGCATGACATTGACTTTGCTGCATGGCTTTTGAATGGAATATTGTAGCCCAGTAAACATGCTGGCCTTCCAGATTTTGTTAGACTGCAATTGCCATGAGTTCTTTCCAACAGAGCAAGAGTTAAGATTGGAGTTGCTGTCCAGCAACATAGGAGAGGTTGCATGTTTATTTACCTCCTTCATTTATATATAGGTTTTTGCCCCAAATGGGCTCAGGCACACCTCAACAAGATTTTTTAAAAAGGTACAATAAAAAAAACCCCAGTAAGTTAGAATTAAAACACACTTTAAAAAATTTATCCATCCCTGTTCTAAAAAAAAAAAAAAGGGGGGGGGGGAAGAAGGGACTTTAGTCACAACAATTTATTCCTAAAGCATTACTTGTATTAATCATTTGCATCAAAAGTGTCTTGGCACATCCTGAAGACTAACAGATTTATTATAATAGACACTTTTGTGGGCTACAGTCCACTTCTTTTCCCACCACTTCCTGTGGGCTAGTTATAATAGAGCCTTGCAAAAATACTGGAGGTTGTGGAAGTCCATAGTGTGTGTGTATGTGGGAGTACAGTTCTCCTTGGAAAACAGCAAAAACAGCTTGGTGGGCACATGTGGAGACTGTAATTTCCAGACCCTTGATCTATATAGGACTGTAACCTTAATATATTTCCTTCTTTGATTAAACTTTTATTTGGTAATGGTACAGCTGTTTGCATCACAGAACTTTTGATATTGTTTTGCTTTAACATAAGAAAGAAATGAAATATACATCAGCAATTTAGATACTCAGTTGAAGAATAGTTTATCAATCCTTATCAGTACTGTATGCTGGCTGAACTCTGACATTTTCAATCTAATACTTTTCTGTAATCTGTTTCTCTCTGTTTAATAAAATGGGCAGCTGCAGCTTCAGGCAATGAGAATGTTCAGCCACCTCCATTAGCCTATAAGAAATGGGGCCTGCAGGATGTGGATACTATAGTTGATCATGTTAGTGTTGGTAAGTAGTATGTTGGTCAGCATTATATAATGAATAATCTTGTTCTATTATGCACTGCAAGAAAACAGCAGCTTGCAGTAATAATAAGAAAGTATTTATATAATAATATGTTTAAAGTTCATAAAGCTGATTCTCTCCTCCTAATTCTCTCATCTTCTTTTTTAAAGCTAGCAATTTGAGTTGTGGCATCAGCAAGAAAACTTGACTAATATTTTCTTGCTTGGCTGAGGTGCAGCTCAAGAGCCAGTTCGATAACAGTTGCAAAATTTGGAAATGTTATTTTCTTGGACTGCAACTTCCAGTATCTTATACAAGTGATTTGGGAAATTCTGGGAGTTGAAGCCCAAACAAGTAACCTTTCCAGTCTTTGAACAGCTACCATTAGTACTTTCTTTCTTTTCTGTCTGAGACATACTTGTTCCAGAAAGAGTTTAAGAGGTAACGTTACTGACAGGTTCTTACACTGAATCTTGATGGTTCATTTGAGAAAGTTCCTGAGCTCATGTTTTGGTTTACTTTGTGCAAGGATTTTAAAAAAAGAACAACCCACCAACTATTGAAGATTATTTATGCACATGATTGTGTGCTGCCTTTGATATACTGTTAATGAAATGTCAGTGTGAAGCACTCTAATCAAAATGTACATATCAATTTCTTTTTTTAAAAAAACCCACAGGCATCATGACTTTGTCACCTTTTGATCTAATGAAGACTGCTTCCACTATTGGTGGATTTAATGCTACAATAAAGAACAATCCTCCTGCTATGTCTCAGTATATAACTGTAGGGTCAAATCCTTTCACTGGTTTCTTTTATGCTCTTGAGGTATGTATATTAGGAACTAATCATTATGAAATGTTGTGTGACTGCTGGCTTGTTTCCTATACCTACTGAGTCTGTTCTGAATATTTTTTATCTTTGCTGATATTCAGAATTGCTGGTTGGTTGCAGATTGGGTGAGGAGAGGACTGTAAATGAGAGCAGAATGTTTTATGAACATGCCTTGGTAATAGTATTCCTTAGATGTGGACAGAAGGTAGATCAGGATCTGTCAGCATATCTCTAGTCGATTTGCATTAAATCGGTAAACATTTCTGTTCTCACTGGTTGACAAATCAAGCAATAAAATTATTTCTCACACCCTTGCCTAATTTATACTAATAAACTGAGGAAAGTTTGGGGTAGCTAAGAATTGATTTTGTCTGAAGGGACTGCAGTTTCTGTTCTGTTTATCAAAACAAATTCCTGGGCTCAGAATTGTTTTATTTCAAGTGTATATCTTTTGCACCTAGCTGTGCTTGGTAGGTCTCTGGGTTTTAGTAAAAAAACAACAACAAATCAACCTGCCTGCCCAAAAGTCTGTTTATCTCTGCTTTAACTTACTTAAGAGTAAGGGTGAAACTCATGAGTAGTGTGAGTCATATGCATACTCCAACACCATTCTTTGCAGCCTTTCAAGATTTTAATTAGTTGTACATTAAGTTGTACATTTCTGCCTATAAGCTAATAAGCTATTTGTAAAAACTTTTCAATACTGTAGCCCATTTATAAACAAGTTCTTATTTTTCCGTAGGGTAGTTCACAACCATTGTTGTCTCATGTTGCTTTAGCAGTTGCAAGTAAGCTGACATCTGCATTTTTTCATGCTGCCAGGTAATGTAAAATAGACTAAAATATAATGAAATTGTTTCTTATGGGAATGTTCTTGAAACTGAGATTGTGATGATACTGCATTCTCTATTTCAAGTGGTTGGCTAGGCTGGAAGAACAAGCAGGAAGAAGAGCCTGTGCAGAAGCAGAAGCCCAAGGTTGAACCTGCAACTCCTTTAGCTGTGCGGTAAGTATGGAATAGATTTTTAGAAGGGTAATCATGTAATTGTTTCCCTTATTGCTGAAGCATGGGTGAGATGCATGCCAATCCCAAAGTTTTTATTCAAGTACATATTAGTGTCCAAATAAAGCCTCTTCATTCACAGCTGTTTGTCACATGGCATGTACTCCCACTTGAGCAGGGACTTGTCTGATTGTCGGGCCACCTTAACAATGCGTGAAAGTGCTGATGGGGTTGCCTTAGGTAGAAGTCGCAAAAAGGCATGTTCAAGGATGGTTCAGACATAATTCTATATCAGGGTTTAACAGAATGTGAATGAACATGAAGTGCCTTCTGAACATATGTTTTTTCTTATGAAATATATATATATTTGTAATCCATCAGACTATATAGTTTCTTCTTGCTCCCTTAATCAGCAAGCTTTGTCTCTGGCTAGGTTCATGGAAAAGATAGAGTACGCAATTACATGTTCTTCTCATTTGTGTAATCCCAGACTCTTCGTTCGAACAAAAACCATGTATTTATGTTAATGTCTGAACTACTGTGTTCAGGGCAGATTATCAGTTTCCTGTAGAGTCTTGCCGTATATATCTGTGTAAGAGAGATTGAGATAGTGTGGGTTCTTGAAACGTCTCTTCTGGCTTTTGTCCCATGTCTTTATCCTGCCTTCATTGCACATCGTACTAACTCTGATCCCAAACTTCATTGCTTTGAAGACTTTGTACTCCTTCCAATATGAGTAGATTTTGTATTGTGAATATTAAACCCTTTGTTGCTTGACTGGTAGAGAGTCATATCAGTGGGAATATCTGCAAAGGTACAGGAAAAGAAAACCAATACCTTTGGTTTGAATGTTTTATTTTTACTGATGGGAAAGCTGGGGATAAAAAAAGATTATTAAATTTAAACTATTTGATTAATGTTCTAGTATTAGGAATATCAAAAAAGTTATGACAATATAATTATTATTCTGAGAATTTGCTGTTATATTAAATAACCAATGATGCCATTTTTGGAGATCAGTTTACATATTCAATTTTATTTGGTCTTAGGTTTGGAATTCCAGATTCTCGTCGCCATGGGGAAAGGATTTGTCTTTCTCCTTGTAACTCCTTGGCAGCAGTAACTGATGATTTTGGACGGGTTCTTTTATTGGACGTTGCAAGAGGACTTTCTGTTCGTATGTGGAAAGGTTAGATGTACTGATGTATCTTAATAAACATCCAAAATCTACTCAAGAATAATATCTTTACTGGCCAACCAGTATGCACAAAACACATCATGCAAGCTTTAGAAATTCCACTGGTTCTTCATCAGGCAAAATATATTAAAAATACAGGAGAAGAAAAGTGGGGGGGGGGGGGGGAGTGAGGGTCTTGGAATCCAAGGCCTATGTTTTACATCAGATGTTACTTCTATTGTTCAATTGGTTTGAAGGGATCTTTCCTTTTGGCCACGTGGTTACCCAAAGGACAGTGAAATTTAAACTGTGTTAGCAGCAGTAAAGTAACTCTCTCTGAGATCCTGGGTGTCTCTATCTGATGTATCTTGTGGGAAAACACACTGGCATATGTATTCTAGCAGACTAGTGGGGAATGTCAGAAAATCTTGACATGAACTGATAAATCTCAAAGCCATCCGAATTCATTCAGTAAAGGGCCAGTTTTAACATTTTCCCCACCATACTACTAGCAGTGAATGACATTTCTTATGGCTCACTGGGGATGTATAAAACAAGTGTGATGGGATATTTATTCCTGACATTTCAGTGGTACATTTGAATACCTCATTCAATACTCAAATACCTCATTTTTGGATTTCTTACTGACCCAGATCACAATATGAACTTCCCTGGAAAGTGAAGGGGCCATTTTTTAGTTACATTATTTAGTCAAAAGTTAGTAGAGCAATACAGAGGATTTTTAATGATGAAAGTGGAATTCCAAGCTTGTGGCCACCAGTATAGGTAGTACCAGGCACTAAAAGGGTGAGATGCAAATAACTTTCTTCTCCTCAATCCCATTAAGGAACTAATTTTTTTATTGATACTTTGATCACCACAGTATACTGTGCTGTGTGTGCACAAATGTACTGTGTCTCTATGTACTTCTTAAAAACCTAGAATTTGGATTGGTTTGCACATGTTTTCCTATACAGATGTTGCTTCCCTATATGAAAAAGAGGTGCATGGGTATATGTGTAAAATACACAGAGACTTGAGGCATATTTGCCTAGTGCAACTACAGTAGACTAGAAATTGGTAAAGGAGGAATACTAAGGTAGGAGAACAGAGCAGCAGCCATTATGCCAGGGAATAGCCAAAGCAAAGGCATGACACCAATTCCAAACATATTGAAAGGCTGATAATTATCTAATAGCCAAGTTTAGCTATAAAATAATGGGCCTGAGTATCCAGTTGAACATTGTGTTGCAGTTTAAGCATAGCAACACAAATAATTTATGTCTTTAAACTAGTCCATTTCTTTATTTTCATTTTCAGGCTACCGAGATGCCCAGGTTGGTTGGATTCAAGTTGTGGAAGATTTACATGAAAGGGAAGCCGAAAAGATGGATTTTTCTCCTTTTGGCACTCCCCAGGGGCCAAGCAGAGTGGCCCAATTCCTTGTGATTTATGCTCCTAGGAGGGGAATTTTGGAAGTATGGAGTACTCAACAAGGTCCAAGGGTTGGAGCCTTTAATGTAGGGAAACACTGCAGGTAAGAAATCACAACCTAGATATACAGCAAGAGGCTAAAGAAACAACAACAACAAAGTTTATTTATACCCCGCCCCTCTGCAAAGCAATCGGGGCGGCTTACAACATCCATACAGATAAAATACAATGCAATATAAACATAGCCAAAATCCCAAGACCCGCCCACCCCTTAAAAACGTATTAAACAAATATACATTAAAACATATTTAAAATAAACATACCAGAGCAACAATAATAATAACAGACAATAACGACAAACAATAACAGCAAATAATAGTGACTGAAGCAGAGTTGGAGAGGAGTAGTAGTGTAGGAAGGGAGTATGACACTGTCTTCTACACATGAATGTATTTAATTTTTTCTCCCCCCCTAAACTTGCAAAAAACGTAAGGATTAAGCATGATCAAATGGCTTATGTGGTGTTTTAGCTTTTTGTATTAATTTGTTAGACTTGTCCTGCTTTGTACAGGTGTGTGCTACTCTGATAAAGAATGATGAAGTTTCTCAGATGATAATTTCAAATTTACCAAAAAGTTTACTCAATAGAAATTCCTTTTAATAGGAACATTGTCATACCCATCCAGGAATCACCTTTATCTCCACAAAATTTAAGTAACAGACATTAGTTTCTTTCTTAGATGCATTGCTTTTGCAAAAAGATTTAGTGATGTTGCTTTTCACTGTTTTATCAAACTTTTGTTTAGGTTGCTATATCCTGGCTATAAAATAATGGGCCTGAACAACATGACGAGTCAAGGTTGGCAACCTCAAACTTATCAGATCTGTCTCATTGATCCTGTATCGGGAACAGTAAAAACAGTTCATGTACCTTTTCATTTAGCACTGAGGTAAGCCTCACTGAGATTCACACTGTATAATTGAACCTGATTTACCACTTAATTAAATGAAATGATGCAAGACATTAAGTATTGGATTACTGTGTGTTTCAGAGAAATAACAAGAGCCCTTCTAGGAGATTCTTTTTGTCTGTAAATATTCAGATATTACTTGTAATAGCAACTGTACATTCAGAGATACCCCATCATCTTTTTTTGAAAAAGATAAAATACTATTCTTTCCTCATTGCTCAAACAGTAATACTCAGTTCCTGGAAAATATAGCCTCACCACTCCAAAGCTAATATGTACATCAGTTGCTACTCTTGATATTTTTTGAAGTGTTGTTACATGATTGCCAACAGGCAGTTGCAGGGTTAGGTCTGTGTCACCAATATGAAGTGATGTAACTTTCTCCCAGTGTTTATTCTGTGAAACTCAGTAAATATTACTGTGTAACTTCATAGCTGAACACTTTCCCATTGGGAGAGCTTATGTAGTCATTTAAATATATAGGTTGAATATCCATTATCCAGAATGACAAAATCCAAAATACTCCAAAATCTAAAGTTGTCCACTTGGGTGACTGAGATAGTGACACCTTTGCTTTCTGATACTACGAACTGTACACTGTACACCAACTTTGTTTAATGCACAAAATTATTAAAAATATTGTGTATAAAAATACTTTCAGGCTATGTGTATAAGGTATACACAAAACGTAAATGAACTTCATGTTTAGACTTGGCTCCCATTTTCAAGAGTTTGCATTATGGATATGCAAATATTTCAAAATCTAAAAAATCCAAAATCAAAATATTTTGCTCCTAAGCATTTCAGATAAGGGAGACTCAGCCTCTACAGGGTGATTTATAAAGGACTGTGCAAAAGTGAATAAGAATAGCTGTACTTTTAATCACCCTGTATATAATCAGTGAACACTACCAGGCTAACACTGAAAGGGAGTAGACCTTTGAAGAACAGGAAAAAGGGGAAGTGATATGATTCTTACACTTGTGGATTTTTAGGGGCCCTGCTTGGTTACTGTTGAAAACAGAATTCTAGTCTGTACGAGCCTTCATCTGGAAAGACATTTCCTGTCTCTTCTCTCTCCGCTTTCCCATTGCTATAATTTTGACCTTTTGCAATTAAATGTGTTTAAGGGCTGTATGCTCTACTCCATCACTTGAGTTCATCCACATTGTTGCATTCATATTGTGTTTATTCTTGAACATCTTCCAGCGATAAGAAGAGTGAGCGAGCAAAGGACATGCATCTAGTGAAGAAGCTGTCGGCCTTGTTGAAAGCTAAAGCATTAAAGCTGGGTAGGCTTGCTTTTTTCTGTTTTGGGATCAAAGTATGATGTCCTTTTGCCCTGGTGGCGCAGCCCTGGTGGTGCAGTGGTTAAATGCCTGTACTGCAGCCACTCACTCATAGACCACAAGGTTGCGAGTTCAATACCAGCCAGGGCTGAGGCTCGACTCAGGCCTGCATCTTTCCGAGGTCGCTAAAATGAGTACCCAGCTTGTTGGGGGGCAATCAGCTCACAGTTGTAAACCGCTTAGACATCCCATAGCGCGATATGAAGCGGTATATAAATGAAGCTGCTTTGCTTTGCTTTTGGGGGCACCAACATCACAGATCAAAAATGACCCTGGTACAATTTATGAGATTATTTAGAATTTGATAAAAAGTGGGTTGGTACAGTGCAAAATGGCATTGGAAAAGCATTATGCACCTTTTCTATCAGGTTAGAACTGAATTAATTGAAAATTATGCCACATAAGAAGAGTTTGCAGGCATGGACATTTCGTGGTATTAAGCCAAACTGTGTGGAATGCAGTGTGCAAACATTATCCCAGCTTCTGTGGTGTAACAGTCCTGTGTTTTCATAACTATCACATGGGTAGTGTAACATTTGAATGATCCAAATCACCTGGTTAATTATTTATTTTAATAAGCAAACTCTTTGGACATTGATGGGTGCTGCAGTATTACAGTCAACCCTCCATATCCATGGATTCTGCCTCTGTGGCTTGAAAATATTTTTTTTTAATTCCAAAAAGCAAACCTTGATGTTTCCATTTCATATAAGGGACACCATTTCACTATGCCATTGTATATAATGGGATTTGAGCATCCACAGATTTTGGTATCCACGGGGGTCCTGGGACCAAATCTCAGCATATACCAGTGGCCCACAGTGTATACCTATGGCCCACTGCTTCCATTCATTGTAAATTATGGAGCTGTAATTCTGAAAAATGTGACTGGCTGTTACTTGATATGGCTTGATACTGCTGCTGTAGGCTTTAGCAGAATCTCAAGAACAAAATTCCTTTAAAATAGGTGTATTGTGAATTATATGTCAGTTTTTCTGTGAGCCACATTTAAGGAAAGAATGGTTGAAAGATAGAAGCAGTAAATTTTCATAGAGAAGTAGTTGGCTTATTTGCTAAGTAAAGCATTTAGTTGGCCTATGAACTGTAGTAAAATAAATACTACGCTTTAGTGTAGTATACGAGGAAATATCATAAAGGTTTAGTTATCACCTTTAAAAAAAATGACAGAAAGTTTGTTTTGATTTGTAGTTGTTAACTTATCTCTACGTAGTCACCGTCCAGATGTACACATTTTCCCCAGTGTTTCTTGACCCTCTGAATACCGTTATTGTAGAAGTTTGCAGATTGCACCTTAAACCACTCTTCCACTTCATGAATGACATCATCCGTGTTGTCAAATCAGTGACCCCATAATGGATTTTTCATTTTTGGGAAAAGAAAAAGTCACTTGGTGATGATGACACTGACAAAATTTCATCAATGTACCATAATAACTTCTGGGTGATAATTATTACTTTACGATACCCCCCCTGCTCCATCTTACACTTTAGTCACTTCTGGCAGAGCCTGTAACAAAAATAAAGGACACAATGAGCTGATTTTATCAACATCGTGCACTTAGGGATCAGTGATGACACTGACAAAATTTCATCAATATACCATACTAACTTCCAGGTGATAATTATTGCTTTATGATCGCACCTCGTAGATTCTGTAGAATAGTTTATGTAGGCTTCTTTCTCCCTAATTGTAACATAAGTTTAAAATTGTATTCTCTAAAAACAAATAGTCAGTGGAGTATTATTTGAAAAGAAAGAGAATGAAATAAACAAGACAGGGAAAAATCAAACAATTATTTCTGCTGTCATTAACCTTTATTGTACTTTTTACTAAAGAACAGTTCTGTTAAATGTGATTCTTTATAGGGCAGATTAAATTATTGTAGAGCAATTGCCCTAGGGCTGTTGTAGTGAACCCAGGCCACGTTTTCAATGAAGAATCATGGAAACACAGAATCGTAGAACTATAGAATTGGAAGGATCCTCATAGACCATAGAGTCCAACCCTCTGCTCGATACAGGAGCTCCAGCTAGAGCATTCCCAGCAGGTAGCTGTCCAGCTTCTTTTTGAAGATATACAGAAAAAGAGATCCAATCACCTCTCTATGGGCCTTTGCAGACTGCCAGAAATAGTGCAAATTGAGTCCACTTTAAGGGTTAGGGTTAGTGCTAGGGAATCATGGGAATTATATTTTTTTCCTGAGACATTGAGCCTTCTCTGTCAGAGAGCTCTGGTGCCACAATAAAATACAGTTCCCATGATTCCCTAACCCTAACCCTAACCCTTAAAGTGGACTCAATTTGCCCTATTTCTAGCAGTCTGCAAAGACCCTAAGTAATTGATTCAGTTGTCAAACTGCTCTGTGTTCATTGAGTCTGTGTTCCTGAGATGCATACATGGTGGTGGTGGAGGGAGGAACTTTGATTAGTTTAACTTGGCCCTTGTATGTAGTCTTATCACACATTCTTGAAAAAGGGTCAAATAAAAGTATAATTAAGAGACTAGAAATATACTTAATGAAGGTGCTTTTTGTTCTGTGTGTTTCCAGCATTGTTTCTGTTTTATCAAAGTGAATTTGACCTAGCAGTTTTTATGTTAAAACTCTAGTTTGGGATCAAGCCATGAATACAGTGCATTCCGACAGAACCTGTAAAACAAATGATAGCAAACAACGCAGGTTACTGTTCTGTGCATCTGGCAAGCAGCAGAGAGAAATACATTTTCCCACTCTGCCCTTGAAATCCCCACAGAATGTTTGGTGGATGCGAGCTCAAGTCTCTCTTAATTTGTCTCACCTCACTAGCTTTCTTTTCAACATGGCCCTGTCTCATTATCTGTTTTTGGAGATGAGAGATGCTGCATTCCATTGAGAATGCAATTTACATGTAGACTTTCCCATGTTAGCAGTAAAGATTTAGTCCCTAGTTGCTTAATTCTTGCTGCAAGCAATACTACAGCTGGATGTGCAAAACCTTTCCTCGTGGAAAAGTCAAACAAAAATTCCAGCTAGGGTTACTTATTTCACCATTAATTTCTTTGTGTGAAAAAAGATTTTGTGTGCTTGTTAATGTATGTGTGCAGAAAAGGGTTACATGGATGCATTTGGATAAAGAGAATTATTTGACAGAGACCACAGTCTCTGGAATGGTTAAAAAATGATGCCAGACTTTCTTGAAAATAATTCCAAGACTGTATGGAAATAATTATGGGAAAGCAAAATATTTGCCAAAGCATAGGATTAACTAGGCCATCTTTGTATAGTCGACTAAAAGGCAACATTGGAGAGTTTTCAATGGTTGATTACTTCTTGAGTTTGACACCATCTTAGTGTTGCAGCCAGCAACTGTAAAAGCTGGCTGGCTTCTAATGAATACCTTATTTTCCTGCGTATAAGACTACTTTTTTACCTGCAAAATCTGTGGCTAAAGTGGGGGGTCGTCTTATACGCTGGATATAGGGATAATGAGGATAGAGGTGCTAAAACTCTATATTTTGACTGGAAAAATGGGGGGGGGGTCGTCTTATACGTGGGTCGTCTTATACGCCGGAAAATACGGTACATGTACATGTACTAGTGAATATGTGTACATCACTCTACTCCAGGAGTGAGCAGCTGTCAGAGACTAGGAGCAACATTAGACAGAAGACATTGGAGGGACCCCCCCATGCCACACACACACCCCACAAGAAAATTCAAAATGTTTTTCCCCTAAAGTGCCCTGTAGAGAGTTGGGGGGATTTTTGCCATGCTATTTTAGCCCTAGGAGAGGCATTTTTACAACAAGAGGTGACCAGGAACTCACTTTAAAAAAGGCCTCTGCTGGGCCTACAATGGCCTGGAGGGGGCAATAACTTAGTAAAAATGCCTCCATGTTGCCCAGAGGGCATTTGGAGGAAACTTTGTTGATCTCTGGGGGCTGTAGGAAGCTGCATGTAGTTCACAGACCACACTTTCCTTACCCCAATGTACTTTATTGCTTTCCTATGTTATACCTTGTGATAGTTATGACAATATTTACAATATCCCAATGCTGCAAGGTTTTATGAAGGTTGACATGAAGGCTGGAAATCAAACTTCCAAAGGCCAATCAGATTGCTTGAGAAACTTTTTATTGGATCTGTCAATCAGTAGATAGTTTATGCCCACCCTTGAGCAACCCAAAGAGGGAAGACAACTCTTCAGAAAAAGGAATATCAGTAAGACAATTTTCCTTCTAGGCTTGAACTAGGTCAGGGGTAGGCAACCTTTTTGAGCCGGGGGTCGGGTTGCTGTCCCTCAGACAACTGGGGGGGGGGGCGAAGCACCACAGATAAACGAATAAATAAATAAATAAAATATTTTTTTTGAAAAAAATAAAAAAATATGCATGCACACTCTCTCAGCCCCAGAAAAGCCATGGCAAGAAAACCCCAAGAACAAATAATAACAGCAATAATCAATATCATCATGGCGGGCGGCAGTGGCGGCAGGACCAGCCTGGGGCCAGTCCAAAGGCCTCGGGGGGCTGCATCCAGCCCCCGGGCCTTAGGTTGCCTACCCCTGAACTAGGTTAAGTGTCTCCAATATTGGCTGCTGTGTGACTAGAGGAAATGCTACATGGGATGTGCAGGGGCCCAGCAGCAAAGCCATGACATTTTAGGTCAGGGAGCTGGAAGTAGCTGACTGTAATGCACTGCCCCTTGATGGTAAGAAACTGGTACTCTGCCTGCACTTATTGTGTGTCAGTGGAGAATTTTTTTTTTAACATTGGAGCCCCTGGTACCTAAAGTGAAGCTCTAAATAGAGCTAATTGAATTGCTTTTCCTAATCTCCTTTGGTAATATGTATTTATCATCTTTCCTTCCAGATGTGATTGAGGCTGAAGTGAAGGAATTAATTCTTGATATTAAATATCCTGCTACTAAGAAACAGGTAATTAGACACTGCTTTATTTGGCAGATTAATGCCTTTGAATCAGAATTAGATAAATGGTTTATCATAACTTGAATGCCTAACAAGTCCAGTGTAATGTTTGGAATGCTGTATTAGGACTAGGGAGACCTAGGTTCAAGTTCCAAGTGAACCTCATGGATTGATTTTGAGCCAGTCAACCTTTCTCAGGGTGGCTAATAAAGTATACTTGCTTGGAACTATATGTGCTGCCTTGAGGTCATTGAAGGATGTCTGGAGTAGAACTAAAAAATAAATAAACAGAAGCCATTCCTTATGACTAAATAATTTACTTGTTCAAATTAGAAACAGACTGTAAGAGTTATGGTTGTTCAGTTTTCCATCATGCAGAGTATATAGACTCCTGTTGAATGGTACTCTTTCTTGCCATAAGCAAGACATTTTTTTGTGTTTAAGGTGGGAAGTCTTTTCTTCCCACCTATAATTAGGACTTTGTGACACTTTGAAAAATGTTGTTTTGTAATGGTTCTAATTGGACTTGCTTACAATACACTCCTTGGAACTTTTAAATCTGATTTGTAAGATTTGAGCAATTTCTACAGTAAGAAAAAACATAAAAACAGCAGGCTAATTTTACGGGTATCTTTTTCTTTACAACCCTGTTCTTTCATAGATGGCACATGGTTCCATCTGATGTCAAGTGAAACTCTCCTATCCAAGAGGAAGCAAATCTGAATAAGTTTGGAAACTGTTCTACCATTATGGAACCATATGTATTAGTTTGTTCATTGTAGCAGGAAAGTAATGAAAAATACTGTGTGTGGTTTGTTTATTGACAGGCTTTGGAAAGTATCCTGGCAAATGAGCACTTGCCACTATCTTCTCTGACAAACATCACACAAACATTGATGGATACCTTAAAAAATCAAGGTAAGGAAAAATGATCTCTGCAACTCTCTGTCCTGTTCCAGAAATCATGGATAACAAAAATGGAGCAAAGAAAATACTTTCCTTGTAGAATAAGCTGGCAATTGAAGTCTTGACTGTCTGTCTTCATTTGTGAAACCTGTTTCAGCTTTTAATGGAATGGAGACCGAATGTCATACTAAAGAAACATGCACAGCTCTGCAAAGAATTTGGGAAATTACTTCCTTCTCTATTAGGAAGGAAGCATATGAAAGGATAGGTTTAAGTGTTTCTAATAGGCATCATGTGTATCCAGTTTTTGGATTAATACTAATAGTTGTAGGCTAATGGGTAAAAATAAATTGCAGCACTCTGAATAGTAATCGGAGGTTATCTCTCAGGAAGAAAGGAGGGTAACTGCTGGAAAGGGAAGGACAGGCACCTTGCATGCAATGAATACTGTATGTGAGGGCTGGTGTCCTTTTCTAGCAAGCAGTCTGTTGAATGCATTAGTTGCCAGATGAACAACTGGATGGAGAAGGCTTTTGTTCCATCACCTTTTCATAACTGTTTCTGTACAGTACAGATCTGAACTTTCCGTCATTTTCTGTTCTTTTCTATTTCCAGATAAGATTTCCAGATGTTATGGAATGCTCTGTCCTTTCCCTTCTTCCCTTTACACTGAAATATCAGCCTGCATTATAAAGTTGTTGTTGTTACATGCCTACAAGTTGAGTCTTACTTATGGCCGCCCCATTCTAGAGTTTTCTTGTCAAGATTTAGGGCCTAAGCAGACTGGCGGCACGGGGCCGCCCTGGGAAGGTGCGCCGCGGGACTGAGGCATCCCCACGCCTCGATCCTGCGGCTCACCTTCGCCGCCCCTGAAAGGAGCGCTAAAATAGCGCTCCTTTCACAAGTCAGCGAAAGTTTTTGCGGCGCACTTTTGCTGACTTTTCCGCTGCAGCATGTCCGGATGCTGCGGCAGGAGGCTGTCCTCGGAGCGCCGGCCGTGCGGAGGGCCGGCGGCTCCGAGGACGACCTCGGGAGGAGGAAGGGGCGCTGAGCGTGTGGCTGCCCCTCCCCTTCCTTGCCCCGAGGACGGCTTTTTAAGCCGTCTGCTGAGGCCCTACGTCACAGGAGGAAGGCTAGAGTTTGCTCCACAGTAGGTCTATAATCTGAGCTCTAGCTTGCGTTTAGGAGGAAGCTCTTAGGTTTTTTTCACTTGCATGCTAACTGACGTCCCTGCTTTTTAATTGCCTTAATTTCTCTTTATATCAAACAGTCTATTGAATTCTTGACCCTGGGGAATAGTTTATTGGAATAGGTTTTGTCAGTTGTCTCATTCAACCAGGCCTTCAGCAGGAAAGCCAGTTAGGACAGCTAAAATTCCCACCAAAACCTTTGTAAAAACCAACTTTTCTTTGTGGTCTCTGTGAATGACATAAATGGATGATGATGATGATGATGATGATGATGATGATAATAATAATTTATATCCCGCCCCTCTGCAGAGCAATTGGGGCGGCTTACAACATTAAAATTTCCATACATATATATTAATACAATTTAAACAGAACATAGAAATCCCAAATCCCACCTGTCCTTTAAGAAGTAAGGGTTCTTCTTATTCCAGGCCCGATGGTGCTGGGCCTAGTGTCTCTCCCCCAGATGACATCGGATGGAATGGAGGGAGGGCCATGCAAAGCCTATCTCAGAACCTTCTAGAGTCAGAGAAGATTTTGGTGGTAGCCATGCTCTCTCCCTTAGTGTGTATGTCTAGCATACCTCAGCTCGCTTTCCTCAGTTCCTTTTCATCCACTGTGTAAGCAGCATTAATTAGAATCTTCTCTCTACCTCTGTGTAGCTAAGCTGCATATTTCCCCTTTTTCTAAAAGCTTGGATGGCCTCCGTAGCCCTGTTTAACTGGTGCATCTCATGTGGAGGTAAACTAGCAAGGACAGATGGTCACTCAAGATGTATTTTTTTTTTGTCTAGGTGAACTTCTCTCTACTCTACCTCTGCATAGTTGAGCTACATATTTCCCTCTTTTCTAAAAGCTTGGATGGCCTTTGTGGCCCTATTTAAATTGTGAACCTCATACAGAGGTAAATTAGTTAGAACGCATGGTCACTCAGAATATGTTTTTTGTTCAGGTGAAGGTGTTAAGACCCAGTCTTGCTCGATTTTTAACAGAGGCCCTCAGAAAAAGATAAGATTAAAGCTTGCAGCTTGGGGGGGGGGGGGGAACCTTGTCTCAGTAGAGAAAGTGACAAAGGATTGTGCATTGAGCACTGCCCTTCTTCCACTTATAAAATCTGGGCATAAGAGCTCCTGAACAGTGGCCTGTAAGATGGTTACTTTGACTCTGACATGTCAGTACTGACAACTGTTTCGGGCCCGACTGCTATCTTGGTACTGGCTTCAGTTTCAAGTGTAGGCTTCCTCTCATGAGTACTGAATTACTGAATCTCCTCTTTGGACCCAACCATTGGTCCCACTCCTACTGCTTAACCGAGTGCTACCATTTAACCAAAAGCATCTAGAAAGCCATATGTAAACCACATCAGGGCTGGGATCAATCCACAGTTCTCCTATGTATAGGGTCTTAAGCCTTCATTAATGCTTCCTGCTTCAGAAGAACTAAGAATCTCTAGAGACTGCAGGAAGATGGGAGTGGGATTTCCTTTTCATTGCCCAGCTCCGAATTCTGTGATTGTGGAGCCATCACAAGCTATAAAGGGGGGGAAGTCTGCCCATCCTAACATAGATGGAAAGAAGCTGGATTTAATGGGCAGGTAGTTCTATTCTCTAGCGGCCTTGCTGATTAGAGTTAGCAACTATCTGACCTGTATGGCAGGGTATCAACAACTATTGTGGGAGAAGATCCAGCCTTTATTACATATTTTTCCTCAAGATCAGAAACGTGGCAACACTTCTTCAGACAGTGGCATATAGGTTAGCCACAAATCACATTATGTTTCACCATGTTGTTGACTGCTCATCAGAGATTATGTCAGCAGCAGTTGCTCTTCATAGACATGCCTAGTTATGTTCCATGATGAACGCTAAGGTGTGATTTGAAGATATGTGAAAAGGACCTTGGGGTTATTGTTAATCATAAGTTGAACATGAGCCAGCAGTGTGATTTTTCTGTCTCAGGAGGGAGGGGAGGTACAGTATTTCATCCACATTTGGCATCGTTACACCTCATATTAGTCGAGACCTCCCAGGATTAAAGGTGTGTGGGCCTCTAGGAAACCTTTACATTCATATCAGGAAAAGTGGAATAGGTTTGTAACTTTTATGAAACATTCACAGTGTGATGTGAATGCTTTTTCTGTAGTGTATGTTTTAGATTTTTTGTTACCTCTCAAGGAGGAAGAACTCTTGTACTCCTCCTTGAAGATATACCTGACTTGTCTTAATTCTTGTCTGGCTCCAGTAAAAGGATCTCTCTTTACTGATGAGCTGATAAAGCACTTTTTAAAGTTTCTGCAATATCTCTATTCTGTTACCTGTTACAGTTCAATATAGTCCCTTTCGGTGCTGTCACAAGTAGTGAATCCTTCGGACCTTTGGTGTCTACCAACTTGTGACTTCATACCTTTAAAATAGCTTCCCAGTGGTGATTAGAAAGCTGGGTCAAAAACTAACAAAATGAATTTCAGCAGGGAGAAATATAAGGTGCTACATATAGACAGGAAAAAAAATGAAATGCACAGATATAAGATGTGTGACACCTGGCTTGACATATGAAAGGGAACTAGGAGTTTTAGTAGACCACAAGCTGAACATGAGTCAAGTGTAATGCAGCAGCTAAAAAAGCCAGTGTGATTCTATGCTGCATCAGTAGGAATATAGCATCTAGATCAAGGTAAGTAATAGTAACGCTCTACTCTGCTTTGGTCAGATCTCACTGGAAAACTATGCCCAGTTCTGGACACCACAATTCAAGAAGCATATAGACCATCTAAAACGTGCCCAGAGAAGGGTGAAAAATGGTGAAAGGGCTGGAAACCATGCCCTATAAGGAATGGCTTAGGGAGCTGGGTATGTTTAGCCTGGGGGAGAGAAGCTTAAGAGGTGACAGGATAGCTACGTTTAAATAATTGAAGAGAAGGCCAGTGCTGTCCCTGAATCCAGACAGTGCAATGTTCTCTCCTAAAGGAGTAGTAGTATTTTCTAGGAAAGTTGGCAGGACAAATTTCTTGTGCAAATGGAAAGCTGAAATAACTTAGTAAAAAGGAAATATTAAGTCTTGATACCACCCTATGAAAAATTAGAAAGAAATGGCTGTGAGTGCTGCTGATTCCCCCACTCTCTTGGTCACAGAAGTTGGAAGAGACTACAAGGGCCATCCAGTCCTAGCCCCTGACATGCAGGAATACACAATCAAAGCATATTGAGACTGGAGATTGTTTGCTCTAGGTAGGACATGGAGCAGTGGATTCAAACTACAGGAAAAGAGATTCCACCTAAACATCAAGAAGAACTTTATAGAGCTGTTTGATAGTGCCTTGGAGTTGGGTGAAATTGCCTTATTTGGAGGATTTTAAATAGAGGCTGTCAGGAGTGCTTTGATTGTGTATTCCTGCATGTCAGGGGCTTGGACTGAATGGCCCTTGTGGTCTCTTCCAACTTCTGTGACCAAGAGAGTGGGGGAATCAGCAGCACTCACAACCATTTCTTTCTAATTTTTCATAGGATGGTATCAAGACTTAATATTTCCTTTTTACTAAAAGTTATTTCAGCTTTCCATTTGCACCAGAAATTTGTCCTGCCAACTTTCCTACAAAATACTACTACTCCTTTAGAGAGAACATTGCACTGTCTGGATTCAGGGAGCGCACTGGCCTTCTATGTAGAGAGATGGCCTTTAAAAGAAAAGAAAAAAAAAACACAGAAAAAAGCAAACCCAAGATTCTTTGTAGGTTATTCTGGAGTCATGATAAGTGTTCAGATATCATCTCAAGCATTTGCTAATTGGGTTGTGAAGACACTTGTGTTGTCATATGAGTGGGCTTGTCTCCCAGGTCTGCTGGTCTTCAGGCTCATTCTAGGGCATTGTTTGCTTCCATGGCATTTGTGAGTGGTGTTCCATTGCCTGAAATGTGTTGAATGGCAACCCTCTACATCTGTTTCCCATTAGAGGCTTGATGTTTGATCCAGAGCAGATGCTTTGTTTGGATGGCCAGTGCTTTCTTCATTATTGTATTGACATGTATCCTGCCTCAGGGTGGGTTAGCTTGCCAGTTGCCTGTTTGTGTGATTCACAGAGACTACAAAGAACAGGTTGCTTACCTGTAACTGTAGTTCTTTGAGTGGCCATCTGTGAATTCATAGTGTGGTTGGATACCACAACTGTCATAGACTGCTGGCTGCCTCCTGGCATAATTAGTACATGATAATTTCATGATGGCCATAATAAAGTGCCATCTCTCAGGAAGTTCATTTGCATGGGTACTGTGAGCAGGAAAGTGCCTTAGCTTTGTGTCAGATATTCTAAATACCATTGTATTGTCCCCTGTCTTCATTTCAATGCCCTGTTTAAAATCTTGCTTTCAAAGAGAAGTTGACACTTCTTTTGCCTTTAGGCAGAATTCTGCCAGACTTTAACTGGATAAAACAGAATCCTTGTGTAAGCAGTTGTGCACTGGAAATATTGCTTAATGGGGAGTTTAATGAAGCTGCAGAAAGATTTTGCAGCTCCATTGAACAATCAGTAAGACTAATATGCTTCTTATCCCCTCTTTCCCACTTTCTTTCTTCAGAGCTGGAGTCTATTGATGAAGGGCTGCTCCAGTTTTGTGCAAACAAACTGAAACTGTTGCATCTTCACGAGTCAGTAAATAAGCTAAATTCTCTGACCGTAGAATCTGAAACTGTATTATCAGATAACGTGAGTAATGGGAAATATGATTTTGTGAAAGAAAATGATGATCAAAATATAAGTGTCTTATAAAATATTTAGTAAAATCTAAAGCTGTTGTCTAAAATTATTGTTTCAGGGTTGCTGTTTTTTCAAATGATTGGGGCTCATGGTGGTCTGCATCAAGGAAGCCAGATTTCGTATACCAAAAAAATAATAATTTGTTACTCAAGTTCATACTGTTTTAATTTTTCCCATAATGTATAGTAAGGGATTGCTGCTTGGTGTTTTTCATACACAGAAAAAGAGCTGGGAAATTATATTTTTGACCATTCAGCAAGGGCTTTGCAGGAGCCACAAAATCTGAGCTTCTCTTGGGAGCTGGCCAGAGGATTCTGGGAACTGTAATCCAAAAGAATAACTTTTCCAAGCTCAGCTTATAAATGTCTCTGTGGGGACAAATGTCATATGTTTCCATCTAAGAGATTTCACTGTTATGAGAATCAGATAGCAGTTGGTCAATTCATGCTTTTTGTGTGATGATAAACATGTTTTTTCTACCCACAGTTGACAACATATGACATAATGAAGTTTTTGTCATAGAAAGCTGTAATTTAGACTAGTATAACATTTTAAAGCTTTTTCCTGGTATTTAGTAGTCAGTTTGATGGGTGCCTTGAGCTGTGTCTATGGATTTAATCAGAATAGTGGCATTGTGTTACTCTTTGTTTATACATAAGATGGGCATTGCAAGAGAAGAATATATTTTAAAAAATGGTTTCTCAAGCCCCTTTGGTTCCAGTCTAATAGTTATGTATTAAAGTCAGGGTTATTTCAACTGCCAAAGGAATGTGGGGTGTTATATTTTTAAAGGGACTTCAATAAAACAGCATGCGATACAAGATGATTGAACTGTGAGGTATGTCATCCCAGATTCTTCTGTCACATTGTGAGAGAGAGAGTCTATGCAAAAAATAGAGTTGCTTAGGTTAGCAAAATGCCTTGTATCAGTCCTGTTAGAAAAACTGTGAGGTGGAATCTTATGTTAGTATTTCTGGAGTGTATGTAGCCTTCACTGTTAAATGTTTAATTTATTCCTTTTAAGGATCTGGCTAAATTACTCAGATTAGAGGAAGAAGAGTTTGCTAGGCTTCAGATGTTACTGGAGAATTACAGACAACAGAACACTCAACCTTCTGTTCATTTTGTGGAGGATAAAGATGGGGTGCTTCCTGTGAAAACTTTCTTGGAGTACTTGGAGTATGAAAATGATGTGATTAACGTGAAGAAGCTAGAGGAGCGTGAATACGTGGCTTTAGGTATGAGCTTTCATGAAGAATATGCCCTTGGCTGTCCATTACTATACACTATACACATCCTGTTCTCTAGATGGTGGAGGCATCCAGTGATTGGAGCAGGGTATATTTAACTTAGAGAAGACTAAGGTGATATGATAGCCATATTTATATATGTGAAGGGATGTCAAGTGGAAGACAGAGTGAGCTTGTTTTCTGTTGCTCCAGAGACTAGAACATGAATGGATTCAGATTTCAAGAAAGAAAATTCACCTAAATATTAGGAAGAACATCTTTACTGTAAAACTTGTTCAACAGACTGCCTCGGAGTATCCTGGAGTCTCCACCACAGATGCTGGATAGACATCTTTCATAAGTGCTTTTGCTCTGTATTCCTGCATAGCAGGGGGTTGGTTTAGATGGCCCTTGAGGTCCCTTCCAACTCTATGATTCTGTGGTTTAATTTCTAGTACCATCCACTAGGCAAGGGTCACATAAAACAGAACTACATTTAAGAATATGTTGTCTCCAGATCACTCCCAGATCTTTCCTTAGTTCACTTAGTAACTTGAACATGGAGGCAGGACCGGGACTCTGACATTTAGGACCCTGATACCCTGACATTACAGATGCCATGTTGCCACATACATACAGTTCTATGATACAAGGTACAGGCAGAGGCTGACCCTCCACAGGTTTGTGTACTGTGGGTTTGGCACTGTAATGCTATGTATTCTGTTACCAGCTTAAACCTAAGCCCTGCATAGCATGGTAGCAAACTCCTATGAAATAACACAAAACACTCACAAACATACATACACACGCTCCAGAAGGAAAGGAAAACAGCAAGGAAAGCACTCACTCTTTGCCTTAGCAGCTGTTTCAGAGGAAGGCTGAGGTGACCGGTAACAAACTCCCATAAAATCAACACAAAATACTCACAACATACGCATACGCCAGAGGTAAGGGAAAATGGGGAGGAAAGCACTCGCTCTTTGTCTCTTTGTCTCAGCAGCTGTTTTGAAGTGCACTTGGTACAAAAGAAGGGTAGGCACTTATTTGAGGAGCTTTCAAAGAAGTATTACCATATTACCCCATATCAGGGGTAGGCAACCTTTCCCCTTTAAGAGCCGAGGTACTTCAGCTCCCAGAAGCCTCAGCCATGTTGGCCAATAGTCCCATGTTGGCCAATAGCTCCTGGGATTCTGGGAGCTAAAGTCCCTCGGCCCTTAAAGGGGAAAGGTTGCCTACTCCTGCCCCATATATAAGTCGACCCAGGATTTTGGAGTCAATTTTGGGGAATAGATTTTTTGACTTGTAGTTGAATATATATGATATCTCCTCAAAAAACGCCACTTCTCTGAGTAGAGGTGAAAGACAAGAGCTTAGACTGTCCTGGGAAAATATAAAAGAAACATCAAGCCCCTCTATTCTCTTGGCACTCCTTTGAGGGGAAGCGTCAAAGAGCTGCCGCCACCATTTTCCCATCCAGACTTTCAAAAAGGCCAGAATCAGCTCCACAGCAGAGAGACTAGGCTTAGTGCCTCTTATAGATTCTCCAGGGGAGGACTAAGTACTCACCTTCTTCCACTCTACTCAGAGAAGGAAATGGTTCCTTTTTACAATTAAGAGTTAAAATACAGTACTGACGTTGACTAGTGGGTAAATTGGCCTAGCATTTTTGGGTTGATTTTTTGACTAAAATTTCTGAACATATACATGAGTATATACAGTCACTCCTGTCAGTATTGTTTAGTGCTCAGCTGAACTGGCTGAGTCTTACTTGCTTTTAAGCAGGGGTCCCCAATGGGTGATTTTTTTTTTTTTTTGATAATTAGGAAAACTAAACTGGACTGTTTGTGTCCATAGGAAGCTTTTTTTTCTGGAAATGTTTACATGGTGAAAGTTCCATAGAAAAAATGTGTCAGATACTGGAATCTGCAGGTTTTAGTCCCCAGCTGTTACTGGTGAGTATGATGTTATCTTTTCTCTTCCTAATAATGATCCAGACCTACATTTTGTTCGTTCTCTGATATTGAGTGCTTGCTGTTTGAAAGTTAATATGTATGAGAAATAAGAGAGTGGAAATGGTTGCTTTTTGGGTTGGGGGCGGATTTAAAACATGGCAAATAAGAGGGATCTCGAACTGTGATCAAAAGAGGCCTTACAAATATGAAGCAGTGGTTTTAAATAAGTACTCTATGCAGTGTGTTAATGTCACAGGGAGCTTACTGTCATAGAACAGTGATGGTCATATATTGGTTGTTCATGGGCTCCACTGGCCCACAAAGAGACTTTGGAGGACTGAAATTCTTCCTTTTCTTTTATTCTTTTGCTACCAAATGCCTCTAAACACCCACTTGTGATGGGACAATTATGACTTGTTTGTGCCCCCCCCCAGCTATTTTAGGCTAAGAAGAATATTTTCTACAATAGGAAGAAACCTATGGGCCACTTTCTGTAGAAGAGAGGCCTCTCCTGCATTTAAAAGTGCCCATGGAGGGCAAAAAAAATGGCAAAACTGCCCTATACACCTTTTTGGCAAAGTGGGCCTATGGGCTGCATGTGGCCCCTAGGGCTGTTTTGGTGCCCCCTAGGGCCTCCAGGGGTGAAAAACAATGTTTGGCAAATTGTTTTGCTCTAACCCCCCCCAAACAACAACAACAACAACAACATTACCTAGGTGGTATGTAGAGAATTTCCACTACGTTTGAAGTTCCCTTGGATCCTCACCAGATCAAAATAAATATTTTCAAAAGAAAATATTTTGCTTCAAATTGCCTGAAAATGGTCTCTTGGGACCAAGGAAGACATGCCTGATGTCCTCTGCAGGATTCTGGGGGCAAAATAATTAATATTTTTATGTGGGAGCAGGTGCGGTAGGGGGAACAGTCTTCTAAGGTCTTCGGGAGGCTTAGTGCAGCCCCCTAGCCTTCCACAGATGCCCATCCCTACTCTAGAGGGTTTGGGTTAGTTGGGAGAAGAAATATTTTTGGAAAAAAAGAGTTTTTTGGATCCTTGGGGAGGAGACCACAAAAACTGGCCTGAGGCACTGTATACCACCTATAGGCTGCCCTTATGAGGCTGCATCTGCACTGCAGAAATAGTCCAGGTTGACAACACTTTAACTGCCTTGGCTCAATGCTGTGGAATTATGGGATTTGTAGTTGTGTGAGCTGTTTATTCTTCTTCGTTAAGAGAGCTCTGGTGCCACAACAAACTACAAATCTCAGAATTCCATATCATTGAGCCATGGCTATTAGGTGGTGTCAAACTGGATTAATTCTGCAGTGAGGATGCAGTCTGAGTCTCTCTCTCTCTCTCTCTCTCTCTCTGTTTGCATTTGTCTCCCAGTCCCTTCTTCTCAGTGTGTGGCTTTCCAAGGAGAAAGATGTTCTTCATCGAACACAGTCTGTTTGCTGCCTTCATGCTGCACTATCTCTTCTGAGCAAAATGACAGGTGAGATGAATTTATAGAATGAAAATTTCTGTTGGTGTGTGCTCTCAAGTAGTTTCCAAGTTACGTTGACCCTAAGGCAACCCTAACATGGGTTTTTCTCGGCAGGATTTGTTCAGAGCAGGTTTGACATTGCTTTCCCCTGAGGTTGAGAGCATGTGACTTTCCCAAGGTCACCCAGTGAGTTTCATGGCTTCATTATGATATTGAAAGACCTGAATTTCTTACAGGTGGTGTAATAGATCTTTCATATGTTACTTTGTTGGGCTTGCTGTGGAAATTCCCCCCCCCCTCCATTTCTGCTCTCAGTGCATTCATCTCAGCTTCTAGGTAAAATCATCCTATCAGTGGTGACTCTTCCTATTTATTACTAATTACTGTCATATATAGCATTTTAAAATTCTGTTTAACTGCTTCTTTGTCTTCACCTTCAACTCATTCCAACAAAACAAATCCTGATGGTCACCATTTTACATGATGTGATACAAGCTCAGACTTATATTTTACCTGCTGCCTGTCAGAGACCACTTGTTGCATAATTGAATACTTTGGTGATGGGTAATTTAGTCTCATATTGCCTAATCTCCAGGCACAATTTCATAGTTTCTTGAGACACCTCCCATTTTTCCTCCTCGTTGGAACGGTTTGAAATTGTGCCTTCAGTATCTCCCTTTTGAGAAACTTCCATCTGTCTTGAACTCCCTTCGCTTTTAGTATTCCTGCCCATGGGATCACCCCCAGTATTTCTCTAAGTTTAGCAAAATCAGCTTTCCTAAAGTCTAGAATGCGTGTCTGACTATGCCTGGCTTCTCCTTTCCACTGTATAATAAACTCCAGGAGGACATGATCAGTCCCGCCTATCGCTACACTACATTTATGGCTTTCTTTGAGTTTTTTCTTTGGCTCTTAAGAAGTTTTCTGTGTCACCTAATCCCTCACCTACAATGCATGGTGCCAAACTTTAAAGGGGTGAAGCAGATGGCCCACCAGGAGCGGCCAGAGACCACTCCAGCCGCAGTGGTGCTGGGGCCACAGTGACTACATGACCTGCTTCCAAGCGGGCCACCACTGTTTTAATTGGCTCCTTTTTGTGGTGGCTTCGGGTTGTCTTTGGTGGCCTCAGAGCAGCTTCTGGCCGCTTTTGGGGTGTACGTCATGTAAACGCCACACTCCCAAAGTGTCTAGAAGCTGCTTCTTTTGGGCTGTGCATTTTGGGCCAAAGTCTCCCATAGTTCCCCCATCTGCTTCTTCACATTACTAGATGAAATGGCCTTTCATCACTGTTTTAAGGTTGTGTCTGAGAGAATATTCATCCAGGGAGAGATATTTTTTTTTAAAAAAGCAAGCAGACATTCTGAACTTTCTATTTTCTAACCTCTGGAATTTTTAAGGTTAGTAATTGCTGCTGCTACGCTTCTAGTTTTCTCTGTGCATTTTGTCTTTTTTTAAAGTGCTGCTTTGTGGAATTTTGTATTTTAGAGTTTTAAATTGTTTTTGTATTATATTCTGTGTGATTCCTAGAGAATGTTAAGTTAATGGGTAACAAATGTAGTAAATATATAAAGGTAAATTTTTAATGGAAAGTAATATGACAGTTTTTGGATAGCTGTTGTAGATTTTTAAAACTATGCTGGTTTGGTTTTAAAAACCTTAGCTGACTGCAGGAATTTTAATCAGTTAAATGTACATGTGTCCAGTGGATCAGAGAGGTTGTGCTACAACATAGAAGACTCAGGCACTTAGCCTTTGCAATAATATTGTACTCTGATTCTGCATTATCGGGTAGCAGCAGCAGCAGTTGGCAGAGACTGTCTTAAAAAGACGCAGCCCTGCTTTTTCATTTAGAATTGTTCAGGGAATGCCTTTTCTAAGAGTGGCATCAGCATTTGCTGGAGATGTCTGTTGGTGAATGCATTTTAGAAGAGGCATTTCCTCACCTTGGAAACCAGTTCTGTGTGCTTTTTTAAACAAAACAACAACAAACCCTCAAATTAATCAAGTGATTTTTGTCATAACTTTTTAGTTGACTAAACATTATAGGCTACAGACTCATGCTGTGTTTAACCAGCTAGCCATTTTTAAAAATACAGTTTCTTTTCATTTTAAGTTCTTAATTTGCTTATTTCATTTTAGGTTTTCATTAGTTGACAAATTTTTACACCTGAGTCCCTCCTTTCTTTTTTCTTAGTTGCAATAGATGAGTCATGGGATTCTCAGTCTGTCTCCCCTTGGTGGCAACAAATGCGCACCGCCTGTATTCAGTCAGAGAATAATGGAGCTGCCTTATTATCTGCTCATGTTGGGCATTCTGTAACGGCACAGATAACTGACAGCGTAGCAGAGAAAAAGGTAAGTAACTTAGTTTTCTTCCCTCTGCCATAGAGCAACTGCTGCTCCCCCCCTCCCCCAACCCCCCCTTTTTTTATTCTGTATTGCTTTAAAGGAACAGATTTTAAACTTTCAGCTGTTTGGAAAAATTTGCTTATCTAGATGTACAAGTGTTAGGCCATAGCCAAATAGCATGGGTTATGCTCTAAACTAGAAAAATAAAATCAAAATTTCTTGATCTGCTTATACATTGCAAACAAACATCATGAGCTGTTTTTAGTTCTGTTGGTTTTCACCAACTTTAATGTTGGGAGACAAGCAACATATAAATCTAATAAAATAAAATATGACCATTAATTAGGCTTTGATTTTGTTCTTGCTCAAATCTTAGACTTCTAGGAAATTTAAATTTTGTATCACACTGCTGCTCCATATACGTAGATTATGTCTTTATCTCACCCTTTGTCCAATGAAGTCAAGACAGCATGCACTGTCTTATTGTCACAGTAATCCTGTGAAGTATGCTAGCCAAGAAATTGTGACACTTTCCTTACTTGGTCTGATTTTAACCATAATGCATTACATTGGGTGCCTTAACAAACATATTTTGTTGTATAATCCACATAGTGTTAGATCTAGACTTTTTGTGGCATCATCACCTACACAGCTGTAAACTATTTCTTCAAATTACAGTCACTTGTCACATGTAGTTTTTTTTACAAACAAAAATATAAAACATATTGGCCCCCCCAAATTTAATCCCAATATGCCACTGGCTCAGTTCTTAGTTCATTTTTTGTGTGTGATGATGGTGGTGGTAAATCAGGACTCAGCACAGGGGTAGGCAACCTAAGGCCCGGGGGCCGGATGCGGCCCCCCGAGGCCTTTGGACCGGCCCCAGGCCAGTCCTGCCGCCGCCGCCATGATGATATTAATTATTGTTGTTACTTGTTCTTGGGGTTTTCTTGGCAAAATCTCCACAGGGGTTTTGCCATGACTTTTCTGGGGCTGAGAGAGTGTGCATGCATATTTATTTATTTATTTATTTATTTATGTTTGGTGCTTCGGCCCCCCAATTGTCTGAGGGACAGCAACCCGGCCCCCAGCTCAAAAAGGTTGCCTACCCCTGACTCAGCAGATCAGAAGTGATGTGCTATAGTTTTTAACAGGTTGGACTCTTTTGGGGGAAAGTTCAGGTCCCCCCCTCCCCCTATTAGGGAGACACTGGAGTTTATTGAATTCAGGAAATATCCCATGTGACAAGAAGCGTTTAGTTTTGTTTTTCTTTGGTCTTATTTATTTTTATTCTATGTTTTGATTTATGGCACTGGGTGTTAGGGTCTACATTGGCTGTCCATGTGGGAGAAATTGTCCCAAGTATATAAACTGTAATTATCATGTTACATCCTTGTGTGGGCTTGAAAGACTTACATTCATGCATGTAGAACAGAATAATCATCATTCCAGAAGCAAGGGTTCAGACACTTCACTGGGAGTTCAATTGCCTCACGCTTCCAAGACATAGGAGAAGGAGGCGCTTTTTTTTAAAATGCCAATGACTTAGCTATTTTCAAATCTGGATAATTAGGTTTTGAAAGGATCAGGTCTCAGATTAAAATAGGGTGGAACACACTTGGGGCCTTTACAGACTGCCAGAAATAATGCAACTTGAGTCCACTTTAACTGTCCTGGCTTAGTGCTAGGGAATCATGCGAATTGTAGTTTTTTTCTGAGACATTGAGCTTTCTCTGTCAGAGAGCTCTGGTGCCACAATAAACTACAGTTCCCATGATTTCCTAGCACTGAGCCAGGGCAGTTAAAGTGGACTCAAGTTGCATTATTTCTGGCAGTCTGTAAAGGCTCTTGGTTCTGTGTCCAAAAGCAGTCCTTTTGTGTTGGGGCATTTTCATGCCCCAGCATTAATTGGAATTCTTGTTGGGGTCATAAATTCAGTGAGAGTTTTGGTGCGGGAGGGGATGCTGAGCAATACAATTGATTCACAGCAATTTCTGAAGAAGTCCTAGCACATGAGAGTGAATGGTACTTTATATTGATATGCGTAAAACATCATGGCGTAAATTTTATTGTTAATCCCAACTAGAGTAGACCCATTGATTCTATGGGATGTTGGTAAATTTTATTCTGGTTGATAATTAACATTGGGATTTAGCACCTTTTGTTGTACTGATGATATACTGTTTATATTTGGCTATAAGTTGATATCATGTATAAGTCGAGGGCAGGTTTTGGGGCCAAAATGATGGATTTTGATATGACCTGTGGATAAGTCGAGAGTAAGACTTAGGGTCATGTAACAAAGGATCTAAAGGATGAAGCAAAGGAAAACAATACCAAAGAACTTACAAAATTGCAGGAGACATAAATGTTTGTGTTCATACTGAAGGATGGATAGATGAAAGAGTAGAGTGGAGGGGTCAGTGCTTCCAGTACAGATTACACTCTTGCATTTCACTAGGGGATGGTTTCTATTTTTATGAGAGTTAAGGTACAGTACTTACATTGACCCATGGATAAACTGAATCAGATTTTTGGGCCAATTTTTGACTAAAATTTCTAGAGTTATATGAGTATATACAGTACTTGTTGATGATACCTGTTCTTTTTATTTTTCTTCTTTAAGAGCCATTTCCCCTAAGTAACACATGTATTGTAGAAGCACATTCCAGACATTTATGATTTAGCTGTGGCTTTCTTTTGAGTGTACCACTTGGTAAAGAGGATTTGCCTTTGCATAGTGTAAAATGTCAGTATGCAAAAGGATCTTGTAGGACTTTGAGACTAACTGAAGCGCAATAAGTTGTACCATAAGCTTTCGTAGCCTTGGTCTACCCCAGATGCATGGAGTGAACTGATGCCCGAGAAGTAGCTTTATAATCAGACTGTATGAATGGCCATAGAACTGCAAAACTTATGGAGTTTTAACTGTGGTCGTTGAAGGACACAGGCAGGTAGAAAGATGTTACCTGAGGCCAGGGTGGGTGGAGGGATACATGAATGGTGGAGGGAGTTTTGGAATGTGGTATGTGCAAGCCAGGAACCAGAAAAGAGTTAAGATAAACTGGACAAAAGCATCCTCATAAGACCAGGGTGTTAACCAGTGTTACAATATGTGTAGTGTGCCAGGATGCCATTGTCTATGAAAGTCTACAAAAACTTGTGCTACAACTTGTTTTGATCGGTTAGTCTCAAAGATGCTACAAGATCCCTTCACATACTGATATTCCAGAATCCAGACTAACGACTATGTCTCTGAATAGTATAAAATAGTCCACGATAACTCTGACTTGGATTTCTTCTTTTGAGTCTTATGAAGAATTGATCACCTTCTCTGTTAGTTTTCCCATATAACTGTAGGTGGTGATGCAGATCCTTGGGAAGCACTGTCACTCGATACAGAATACTGGAAGCTTCTGCTGAAACAGTTAGAGGATTGCTTAATCCTTCAGACACTCCTGAACAGTAAAGTGAGCAAGAAGACATGCCAAACTTCATCTCTGCAGGCTGAGCCACTTGGCAGACTCTCTGTAAAGAAGCTGCTTGAAGGAGGAAAAGGTGATCTTGCTGAAAGATCTTTGATTTGATCCAGATATCCATGAATAGAGTTTCTTTTGTGGAATGGGAGGGAGGCAGTTTTAATTTATTATTCCTTCCCTGCAAGCACTTGTTCCCCTGAATGTTTTCTCCAGGGAGGATCTTCCTGGAGCATTGTGAAAGATGATGCAGGCAATTACACAGGGACTTGGGGGACATTACCTCTCCCATTTCCATTACTGGGAACCTCTGTGTGAGTGCTTTTTGCAAATGGAAGGACACTTTGTTGACAAAACAACTGCGCTGGCTAGAGCCCCTTTTGTTTAGCATTCATTTTTGCTAAAGACCATATTCTGTGACATGTTGCCAGAACTTGTGCTACTTTTATCTGAATTTTGAAGCTGTCCTATTCAATCTTTTTCGAGGTAAGAGTTGTGATACCAAATCTAGCTGTATTGCACATTGTGCTAATTAAGAAGTAAAGCATCATTGCCTATGGAACAAAATGGAAAATTTTGTATGCCTTTGATCTGGTCATAGAGTATACTTCAAACCAAACAGTCTTGAAACTTTAATAGCCTGTGATGTCAAAAGTTACAAATATTTACATATGCAACTCACAAGGATTATATGTATTCTTATTCACTGACATACTCCCAAGTTCTTTAGATAACACAGTGCATCTCGGTTATCCAGTGATGGAAACTGGTAACTTCTTCTTTCACTGGGCCTGGAACTGGTGTCATATTTGTGCCCATTGGCTCCTGATTCTTTCTTTCCTGGAAACTCGAACTGGTATCCAGTTGTTTGGGGACTGGGTCCGGTCCACGAACCACCACTTTTGAGTAGCATTGAATTCATGAATACTTATGTGTGTGTATGTTAAAGAGCTTGGGTCAAGTTAATGAGTGAGAAAAAATATAAATTATAAATAATAATAAACTATGTGAAGTACACATGTAAAAAATTGGAAACTTTGAGATTATAATATTTTGAATGCACAGGCATTTGTGTAGTTAGTCTGAAATGAGAAGAAAACTATTCAACATTCCAACAAATATGAAACTGAAATAGACCTGTTTGCACAAACCCTATTCCTTGGGTTTCATCAACATCTCATCAGTGTTTCTCACATTTTCTTTGTTAAAAAAGTCATTTAAACTATCCCATCTGAAGTCTGCTGCTTCATGCTAAAGAATTTGCCTTCAAGCCTTTTCACCATGGTGATAGATTAGAGCCAAATAATAGAAGCAAGATGCTGCATTAATTGTGTTATCTAAATCAAGAAGTAAAATAAATCCTGCTGATATGGAAGAAAGCTACAGTAAAATGTGCAAATAAGAATTTAAAATGTTGATTAACTTTTTACAACAAGGAATCAAAAAGGCATATGTATTCTGTTAGTCTTATTGTTAACAATGCAATTTCAATGCAATGGTTAAATCTGATAATAAAATTAGTGTCAGTAGCTGACGTAACATGCATCAGCAGAGGAGAAGGCTGATAAACAGAGGATTTACTTTTTTCCTGCCCAGAGGCAGTGCATGTTAAAATTGTCCCAAGCAACGCTCGCAAAAATATTTTATTAAACATTATAAACATTAGGATTATAAGCTTTCTGTTTCTCTGTGTGTAAATACAATAAACAGAATACTGGGACATGTGATTAAGTTGATTTAAATAATGACAGTGGTATCTGAATTTTTGGGGTTGAAAGTAGTTTTACCATGCTAGATTAGATAGAGGCCAGGAGTATCTGCAGCAGCTTCTTTACTACATATGTATACCTGATTGGTGAAATTCTCCTTCCCATTTGTAGGAAGATAGTAGACAATCAAGCTAACCCAGGGCAAGAGAGTTCAACCTGAGGCAGGCATTTGATATGTTAAGTCCTTATAAAGGCAAGCAAGTTTGGGCTTTGGAGAATCAAGTGGAAACAATTGGAAGTAATTCCTAGGTTACAAGAATAGAAGCTTTGCTGTGTTCTATGTGTATAACCACATCCCTCTCCATATGTGATGATTCTGTATTGATTTCAGCACTTTTATTTGCTTGGGGAAATGTTGAGACTTCTTTTCCATATATGTAATACTGGGGTGACATGCTGGGCCAGTTTATAGATTCAGCTGAATCAAATGTTCATGCTTCACCTGGATTCTGTTACTTCAGCCTGCGTGTATATTGTTGCACATGCAGATGTAGCCCCAGTTTAAAAATAAACAACATACATAGCTCTGTGTGTCTTATTTTTTAAAAAAAAAAGTTAAGGAAAGGGCTCAGTCCAATCTCAAATGTGGCATTTTATTGTTTGCTTTTCTCATGAAATTTATAAGCCTGCAACTTGAAATGATACCTTCCAAGAAGATGGCATCACTTGATTGTTCTGACCCTAGGATTTTTTTTCATAGGAATAAAAACAACAGCCCTATAATTGAATCTAGATTACCTTTTTTTTTGTTTCAGGAGGTATTGCTGACAGCGTAGCAAAATGGGTCTTCAAACAAGACCTCAGCCTTCGCTTACTCAGACTGGGTCAGAAAAGAGAAGAATCCGAAAGTGAGGAGGACACGCCTCAGTCTTGCAGCAATTTTCTGCCAGAGAGTGAAGAAGATCAGCCAGGATTGGAAACTATACGAGGTAAAGATGCAGAACATACATGTGGATGAAAAGCTACCTCACGAACAAAATAAATTGACTGAATAGTTTCCAGTTGACAAAGACTAAACACATGAAGCAGATCTTTCATTATTTCTTTTTAGGCTTACTGCATTTAGCATATCAGCAATTTCCATGTAGCCTGGAGACAGATGTACTCCATGCTCATTGCTGTTGGGAGTATGTTGTGCAATGGAACAAAGATCCAGAGGTAATGAAGCATTTAATATTCTTATCTCTCATGTTTCTCACTTTACAGATTGGTGTGTGAGAAGGAGACATCCCCCCCCCCGCCCATATTTTTGATTCCTTACCATCAGCAATCCACTCCTCCTTCCCGCAAGTTAAAACAAAGTGTATGGTGCAGGAACATTATAAAACTAAAATCCTCTTTGGATCCTCGACAAAACACAGTTCTGCTGAAAAACAAGGCATGTTATTCTTATAAACCTTGTTTTAAAGTAAAATTGTGGATGATTTTTTTATCATTGGTGCAGTGGTAAATTTTGTGAGGGCTGCAAGCACTAGGTTCCCATTTGTACTGCATTTATACTTGTTCAGTTCAGCTGTCCTATTTTTTAAAACTGGGATGAAGTACTGTGTTAAATTGTGTGTTTTGAAGACTGAAATAAATTAGGGTATATGCCCAGAGAGCTGGGTCTCAGGATTTTAATGTGGTATTCATTGTAAATATCTTCTTTATGCAACCAAGGGAGAGACTATACACATGGACATTACCAGATGGTCAATACAAAAATCAGATAGATTATATAATTGGAAGTAGAAGATGGAGAAGCTCTATTATCGTGACCAAAACTAGACTGGTCACGATAATAGAGACTGTGGTACAGATCATGAACTGCTTATATCAAAAATGAGAGAGCAAAGCTGAAGAAGAAAGCAAAAACAGTCATCATACCAAAATATGATCTGAACAACATTTCAACAGAATTTGCAGACAGTGTAAGAGAGAAATTTATGCTATTAAGCATAATTGGCCGGGAACCAGAATGGTTAATGAAGTACACCAAGGAATTGCAGAAGATAAACTATAGCAAAGCTTTTGACTGCATAGACCACAAAAAACTATGGATTGCATTTAAAGACATGGGAATAAAACTGCATTTGATAGTCCTGATGAGAAATCTATTATTGGGACAAGAGGCTACTGTGAGAACAGAATACAGTTGGCCCTCCATTTTCACAGGGGATCTGTTCCACAGAGACCATGAAGAAGAAGGACAACTTGCTTACCTGTAACTGTAGTTCTTTGAGTGGTCATTTGTGAATTCACACAAATCCTGTCAATCCTCCCCTCGTCGTGCCCTGCCTCTCCTTCAATCCTGGGCTGCTGCTTTCGCATCCATGGAACTGAGGGTTTAGGTGGGAAGGTAGCCAGTAAGGCCAAAATGCTTTGAATAGCTCTAGAAAGTTCCGAATATGCTCTGCGCAGGCACAGAATGACCCATTTGTGAATTCAAAGATGACCACTCGCAAAACTTCAGTTACAGGTAAGCAACTGTTCATGTATGTGCTTTATCCTGCAGCATACAGTATTCAGGGCCCTTGAGTGTCAAAAACTCCTGTAATTGTTATGTGATAAGAGTCTGAGATGTTTAATTAAAACCACAAAGTATTTAACAGTAGTACCTTAGGAGGCACTGATGCTCAGCTTATTTGCTTCACTTCAATGATGAATTCTAACACTTTTATTTCTGTCTGTCCTTTAATCTTTGAATACAAGGAAGCACATTTTCTCATCAGATCTATAGAACATCTCACATGCATCGACAATGCTCATGTTCAACATGGTAAGTACAAAGAGGACTGTTAAATGTTTTATTGTAACAAGATGAATTTGCATAGATTGTGTTTAGCCAAGTTTCCTGGGATCTGAATAATCTTTGGAGGTTTTCACTTGAAAACATTGACTGTCAGAAGATATTTTTGTTGTTCACAAGAAATCAAATTCTATAAAAAGAAGCAAAAAGGCAATTCACATTCTTTCATTTGAAGCCATCTTCAAAAGGGAAACGCTTTTTAATAGGTCTAACTTTCAGAGGTGAGGGTAAACTTGAATTTGATTCAGACTTTGCCAGAATACCACCATCATTCTTTTGCATAGCTGTGGTTTGGCTACTGAGTCAATATGTGACAATTTGCTCATTGACAGACTGTTCAGGCAGTTTCCTGCTCCGTAGTTTTTTGTGGGTTTTTCAGGCTGTGTGGCCATGTTCTAGAAGACTTTCTTTCTGATGTTTTGCCAGCATTTGCAAAATGTAGTGGAGTTTCCTGCTCCCTCTTAAAACAGTGTTAATAGAACTGACTGACTGCCTTTCTATCAGTTTGTCTGTATGTCTTACATCTTCCATTTCTCCCAAGGACTCAGATGACTCAGAACAAGATTAACTAAAATGGTACAGATAAAAACCAAAAATTATAATATCTAAACACAGTTACAATATTAATATTAATATCTATAGTAATACCAAAACAGTTGCACAGGTTACAATATTAAGAAACAGATGATTTAAAAGTAAATTAATGACACATCGTTGCAAAGTGCAACATCTCTTCATTAAAAAATCCATGCGAAAGGATTGATCTCATTCTGGTGAAATCAATGGAGCAGTAATATCAACATGTTCAAACATTTCCTGGTCAACACATTCGCCTAATTTTTTGGGAGAGGGGCATTTTTTTACCTAGCTCTGGCCTGAAGCTTAAATTAATGTAATTGTTTCAGGAATTGCATTGATGATGTGGAACACATTCATAGTGAAAAGGCTTTCTGCTGCTACATACTTAATGGACAAGGTAATTGTTACAGTTTCTCATTCCTTTTAGCAAAGTTAGGAGAACATTGTGGTTTAAGTCAGAATTGTGCCTCAGTTAAATCTTTGTTTTATCAGGTCAGTTACCTGGCTTCTAAGTATATTTCCATGTAAATAAACAGTTCTGAAGAGAAGAGACCTTTTAAATAAGGTACACACACATTGTAGCACGCACTTTCTTACAGATAGCATTTTTTTTTCTTGGTGTAATGCCACAGAAGAACAAGTTACTCTCAGTATATGAAACAGTAGTTGGATTAAACTGACTAACTGATGAAATTGTAAAATTAATGTATTGTGATACCCATGTGTATATAAATGACATGTTAAATTGCATTTGTTAAAACTAATATTTTAAATATACACATATCTTTTTTTTAAATGCCTAGCCACATCTGGTATAGTTCTTTTGGCAGGAGTTGGATGCTCATGCCAACACAGTCACTAACAAGGAGAAAATTTACCCCAAACAGAAAGGACATATTGTCTGGCATCCTGTTACACACATGCACCAGCAGAAGGCAGGCACATGTGATTTTTGGTCATTGTAGAGGAGGAATTCAACACTGCCTTGTGCAACAACCCCACCTTCTTTAAACCCAGTTGTCTGTTACTTCCCTTTTAACATGGCCACATAGTGGCTGGTGGAGGGGGAGGGTGAGGGACAGCAGAGAAGCATCTGGCTAGCCAGAAGCATGATGTTGAAAGCATCCTCCAGGATCTCCCAGGATAGGAGATACAGGCTATAGGAATATTGTCACCAATTCTCCACTGGCCATGGTGGGGAGGAGAAGGGAGGGACTAGCAAGTGCTTTTCAAGGGGAAGTGAGAGAGAAGACAGGGGTAGTTCCACCCGGGTAGTATTTTATGCTGTGTATCTCAATGCAGGATAGCAACCATTGTTGGGTTGCCGAAAGGAAAACTCAACTAGAAAGGAAGCTTGAAAAATGAATCAATGAAATATTTCTTCTGTTTTGCGCGTTTCATAGGAAATGATAGCGGATCAAAGGGAAGGGAGGAGATATTTACATTTATAGACGGGAGCATACCAATATGTAGTGTTCACTGCTTTTTTTTATTACACAGCTTCTTATTAAGAAAATCTTTTTGTAATAGGTTGGAAAAGCACCAAAGGACAGATTATGCAGACGGGTAAGTAGTTTCTTTATTGCTATATTTTATTGAAGGGAATGTGTAAGAATGACATATTTGTAGCCCATTTTAGACATTACCAATATGGGTGGAATAAACATGTGAAGATGGGGAGTGGTACTCTCCATGTGATTTGATACACAGATATGAGGAGACTGCCCTCTTCAGGCAATATGCAGAGGGCAACAGTGACAGTGACTGAGGAGGATGGAATTGCTGTATTCTTCCTTCTTGCTTATTTTAACTACATTGATTATGCCTAATTTCACAGACTATGGGCCTGAACAGACTGCCAGAACTAATCCAGTTTGAGACCACTTTAACTGCCCTGGCTCAGTGTTAGGGAATCATGGGAACTGTAGTTTATTGTGGCACCAGAGCTCTCTGACAGAGAAGGCTCAGTTAAAGTGGCTTCAAGCTGATTATTTCTGCCAGTCTGTTCAGGCCCTTTGTTAACTTGAAACGGGGAATTCATTCCAGTTCAAATTATGATAGTAGTTCTGGCCTGCTTAAGGCAATAGTAGTGTTGGCTATTAGGTTTTACCTTGTTCTTTCTTTCTCTGAGTGCAGGACATATCAGTCTTGTCTGGTTACAGTATTTATTTAACCAAAGGTAAAATTTATGATAAAAGTTAAGTTTTCTTGAAACCAAAGTGGACTATGAGCAATTCTGTATTTTTGCCAAAGAAGCTACTTTGTCTTTTGTCAGAATAATTACTAAAGCTAATATAACCATTTAATTCTAAAGCCAAGCAGCATTGATGGCCAATAATGTGTTCAAATCGGAAACATTTTCATTTTGCACATTCTGTTTCCTAATCACCAGAATATTTTAATCTATTTACAGTCTCTTTACAATAAGTTTTTCATAGGTATTAGCTGGGGTGGAAATTTAATGATTGGCAGAATAGTCTGAGAAATATGTGCCATTGTGCATTTATATATGTGTATGTATGTATGTGTGTTTGAGAGAGAGTCTTCAGACGTTTTTTCTAAATCAACCATAGTGGTTAATTCGTTGCTTTTCCTATGAACAGAAACTTTTGTCCAGAAACTCAGAAATATTTAAAACATCTTTCAGGGGCGGAAATGCTTTATTTATTTATTTATTTATTTGTCACATAGGATGTAGGGATGAGCGATACTGCAATGACTTCTTTTCTTGGATCTTGCTTGGATCTTCTTCATACTCTCATGGAGGTAAACCTCACCACCCCAGTTCATGCCTCAAATTGTTTTTAATAGGTTAATAAAGTCTGCTATATAGGGGCATTGTGAAAGTGAGTTTGGCTGCAACAAAGACAAGATGTAAAGCTTTATACAGCCTAGGATCTTTATATCTCTTTATAATGATCCTTGAACAGCTTTCTTGAAAGGCAAGGTATATAAGCATTTTCAGCTAAATGGGGTCTAGTGTGAATTTAATTTTTAAATTTTTTATTGCTTTGAAACTTGATAGTTCTGCATGACATTCTTCTTCCTTTTGCATCCTTTGTAGCAAAAAACCTTTGAAAAAGCTTTGGCTGTGACAAATTCACGATTAAATGACTGTTTCAAACATGCCAGTGCTTCTCTCTGCTTTACTACACCAGGCTGATGTACGAAGTGACGAAATGCAACCTCCTGTGCTGGATACAGAAGATGCCTGGATGTCTGTGGAAGGACAGATCTCCTTAGTGGAACTGGCCCTTGAGCAGAAACACGTTCATTATCCCCTTGTTCAACACCAGTCTGTGCTCTGCACTGTCTTGTATGCAATCATGAAGTTTTCCCTAAAGAGTGTGAAGCCCCTCTCTCTCTTTGACAGCAAGGTATGTCTGCATAAGAGTGATTATGAATTCCTGCCCACACTGAGAACATTCAGCCACTATGAAATGTATTTTTTATGTATTTAGGTCAGGAGTTGGAAGACCAAACTTCAAATCCAGTCATCTTTGTCAGGGGCTTCAAAATTCTTTTCCTCATTGCTGGGCCCCATGACTCTTGAAATAATTAATTGCAGCTTGAAGGGAAAATCAGAAATATTCCATGAAGAATGTAGGCAGCCCTTGTGGGAGTTCTTTTATTCCTGTGTTTTGTGTAGCCTACTGTGCATTCAAAGCTGGTTCAGCTCTGAAGATTTCAAGTAGAAAACAATACTGAAACTAAATTACACATGACGATTTTTTAAGCTTGACGTATATATGTATGTTGGGAAGCTGCCCACATCTTTCATAATTTCAGTTTTCTATAATGTGATAATGTTCTTCATAGTTTCAGTTTCTCTTTAACTTTGAAAACTGTTCCATCTTAGAATGGAAATAAAAGAATCATGAATTTTAATGAGAGATAGTGAAGTATACATTGAATAAACAGCAACAAAAATATCACAGGGATGAAATTATTCATCTGTTTGTGTTAGTGGTATAGATTTCTGTTTCCCCACTTTTCCCCAACCTTTATTTTCTTAAAAAGTATTGCTGTTTGCGCTTCCTCCATGCAGGGTAAAAATGCCTTTTTCAAAGATCTTACTTCAATTCAATTGCTGCCAAGTGGTGATGTAGATCCAGCTCTGCTGTCTATACGGCATCAAGTAAGTTAAATGCTTGGGTAGAGGTAATTGATAACACTGGTGTGTTTTGTAAAACTAAACTGTTACTGATGTGGTCACCTTGCTTCACTCATCCCATCCAGTTCTTAACCAAACTAGTGAGTGCAGTGGCACAAGCCCATGGCAACGCAAAAGAGTCAGTTGTTGTGTCGGTGAAGGACAGAGATTGGCCCACCCTAGCTTTGGATTTGTCCCAGCATCTTCAAGTCACTGAGGATGTGATCAGAAGGCACTATGTGTGTGAGCTCTACAATTATGGCCTGGATCAACTTGGAGAAGAGGTAAAAAGTTAATGTAGTAGTAAATTTTTCCCCTGCTGGAAAGACAGTAGGATGTGTTTCCTAATGTAAAATCAGGGTGGGCAAACTGGTGCACAGGTGCCCATGCACCCAAAATGGCCTGTAGCACCCCCAGTCTCTAAGATGAGATTAATTTTGCTATACTCCCCCATGGTGGCTTAGTGATTAAGATGCTATGATGATTGCAAGGTCAGCATGTCGGCAGTTGGAGACCCAAGCAGCGCGTGATGGAGTGAGCTCCCATCACTAATCTCAGCTTCTGCCAACCTAGCTGTTCGAAAGCATGTAAAAGTGCAAGTAGATAAATAGGTAACACTTTGGTGGGAAGTAACAGTGTTCCATACAGTCATGCTGGCCACATGATCACAGAGTTGTTTTGAGAACGGCGGATCCCTTGGCTTAGTAACAGAGATGAACACACACACACACCCTTACAGTCGGACACAACTTGACAATCTTGTCAAAGGGGAAGCCTTTACCCTTTTTAAAAAAAATTGCACTGGATTCCCATTGTTTTAAGCTCAAGGAGCTGTCTTTAAAACTGGAAGTGTCTTCTCAGTTTAGAAAGAGGCCGTTTTCCTGCTTTTTCTTTCTTTCTTTTTATTTGTATGCATTCATTTCCCCCCTCTGTATTAAATTAGAATGAATGGCTTGGATCTCAGCTGATGTTGCAAATGTGTCTTCTTATATGCAGGCTATTCTTCAAGTCCATGACAAAGAAGTCCTTGCATCTCAGCTCTTGGTGCTGACAGGACAGAGGCTGGCCTATGCCTTATTGCACACCCAGACCAAGGAAGGCATGGAGCTGCTAGCCAGGCTACCTCCAACACTCTGCACTTGGCTTAAAGCTATGGTAAGCTGCTTTGATTGAAAATTGAGCCTCTTCACTAAAAGAGTATAAATAGGAATAACTCATATCCCCAAAGTTCTCATCTAGTGTTTTGAAAAATGCCATGTACACTATGCACAGTACTATAAAGTTCAACATTTCTGGAAAAGAATTTCATTCTCAGTGCTTCTAGAGTAAAACTCTCTCATCTGTTAACTGTACGGAAAGCAAGGCCAGCTCACTTTAGTGGGTTTCTGTACATGAGCAATACAAAGATCAAAATAGCTGCTTGAAATAACTTCAGTAAACCATGCAAGTTAATTTTTAGCCAGAGGCATGCCATTGGCTTGGAGTTTGGACTCTTTTTAACGATATATATTTTGTTTCTAGTTTTTAATAAAAACAGTTTTATTAAATGATATGACATGTGCTGAATATAACAAGCTAATAGTGTCCAGTGTTTCACCCCACAGAATTAATTCCTCCCTTCATTCTTTCTGAAAAAAACCTAATACAGAAATCTAGGCAAGGTATTCTAGGTTTGTAATGTTTAAGTGTGACTGCATATAATTGAATAGACAAATAATATGGCATGTTACTAATATTCCAAGAAATTGGGATGTGTATACAGGCTTACATTCAAAGGGCTAAATCAAGGGTGGACATTGTGTGCCCTTCATGTTGCTGAACTGCAACTCCTATCATTCCTCATTGTTGGTCATGGTAGGGTTGCTTGGAGCTTCAGACCACACAATTTCAACCTTTCTTTAATCACAGCTAACTGAATCATATTGATTTCAGCAGAACTATTTAAGGTAGGTCAGACACATTCTGTATTCCATGTTACCTAGAAAAAAACACCCCTAAGGTTTGCAATTGCTATTAAGGACTGTATCATTAGAGTTTCATTAGTGGGAGAAAGATAGGAGGAGATAAGTTAATAAAATTGTAATAAAGACAATAGAAAAGTAACTTGAAATGGCTTTTTTCTTTTAATGCAGGACCCCCAGGATCTTCAAAATGTAGATGTGCCAATTACCACAACAGCAAAGTTAGTGGATAAAGTGATAGAACATTTGCCAGAAAACCACGGCCAGTACAGTGTTGCCTTGAATCTGATTGAGGCAGTGGATGCAATGTCATGATGGCAACATTACTATTTCTGCTAATAGTTTCAATCAGTTATCTAGCTTAATTTAAGTGCATGGCTCTTATTACAGACTGAAGCAGAACCATTTTGAGAAACCAATTCCATGTGACTTTTGTAATCTAGTAACATAAGGATTTTATGGTTTCAAAATGAAATCCAACCTTACTGTGGTGGATAATACCAGCAGTCTGTCATCTCTGTACATTTGTCTATAACCCTAAATATTTATTTCTAACTTCAAGCACTTGTGCAGTAGTTCAGGTTTAAGAACAGTGTCGGTGCTGTTCAAATTAACATGTTAGTTTTTCATGTGCTAAAAGGTACTCCTGCTTTTTAAATGTTAATGATCGGAATTTAATGAGAACTTGAGAAAGCAGAGTGCCTACCTATTATGGATGTTGTTTACGTAAGGCATCTGGTTTTCAGACTAGTAGCTCAGTTGTTTTTAGTAAAGGAGCATGCAGCGCTGGAGGGCAACTGGCTTACTCTTCAGACAAAATGTCTCTGTGGGAAGAAAGAATCACTACAGAGGGAAGATGTTCTTCTCAAATATTTTGGCAAGCTATCAAAAATAAAATCAGGAATCTCATTTAAACTGATATAGAAATACTATGTTTTTGTAACAATTCCCACTGTTGTACAGTCTGTTGTAAAAATATTGTAAATTGTGTCCACTACTAGATTTCTTTTGCTGAAATTTCTGCTTTCCATACATAGCTGTCCAAAATATGAAGTATTAAAATTAAAATTCTTCTGTAGCATGCTTAGTCTTCTATAGGAGATTTCAGTTACCTGTATTCAGAGTTGCAACTTTTGAATAGACCAAATTGTAACAGGCTCATAGAGTAACGAAGGCTAGCATTTATACCTCCTTGTCCCACAATACAGCATTAGACCTCAAACCAGTTCTACTATAAATTCTGGATAGGAAGGGGAAACCTCTTAATGGTATATGCAGCTGAAGGGGTTCTCTTTCACAGGAATTGTTCAGATCGAGACTAGACAGCCTACAAGGTCACCCACTAGAGCATCCTCGCAATAGTCTATGGGGCTTCCTGCAGAACTATACATCAAAATTCATCCCATGAATTGATTATCCACAGAACATTCCTATGTGAATGGAAAAGGCCTATTCTTGGGAGGCACTGCACATTTTTATAGCAATAGCGAGTACATTTTTATATTTTATATTTTTATCATGTAGAATTAGTAGTTATACCCCACACTTCATTGTGTTCCTGTGCATTACTTAACAGGGCATTTGGTACCAGCGACAGAAAGAATAGAGATAAGTTCCTAAAGCAGCTGAACATGCTTCAGCCAAGTTTTTATTCAGAAGTAAGAATAGGCACATGTGAAATGAAATAACCAGGTATAATAACCCTTTAGTAAACAAAAACATTTCCAGCTTTCTAGAGAGCACTTGGAAGGCTTCTTCCAAAATGCATTTAGGGATGACTTTTGCAAGATTTCACTTTTTTTAATGGCCAGACGTAAAGATCTATGCTTTTTAACATGTTTGAGTGAGGCTGACTTATCTGCTTTCTCTTTATTGTTTGCACATGGGATTCTGGAGGCAGCTGCTGTTTACCTGTGGAAGACAGCAACACTCAAGCATTACTGCAGTTTACTACAGGGGATGTTGCTATCTGCCACTGGAAATCTGTTTCTCTAGCCTTCTCTGACCATCCTCTGGATGCTGATTTAAAAAAAAAACAGTTGGAAAGAGGACAAGGAAAAAATGGGGTTTGATCAGGCATAGAAACTTTGCAAAAAAGGGAGCTTCACTGTCAGAGGCTCTGTTAACTCTGCTTGTACTGCGTTTGTCTCAGCAACTTGTGGAGGTGGATGGCCACTGTTAATCTTGCCAACAACGGGAGGGAGAGAGTTGACATGCAACAGTATAAGATCTTTTAAATCAGTGATATTCAAACCCTTGGGATCCCCCTTTACACCTACGTGCAGATGTCACATACCCCCACTTGATGTAGCATGTAAACAAAAATATTTAGTGTGCATATTTTCATTTGCACATTCATGAATATTTATATTTTAACATTTTGTAAAGAAATAACATTGTTCAAATTAGACCAGTTTAAATAAATTCAATATTTAACTCAATGCATATGTCAGTTTTACACATTAAAAAGTTGACTTCCTGGGGGTTCCATCCCACCATTTGAGAACCACTGCTTTAAATAGACGTTCTGGGTGGTGATGGGATTTACAGTTGTAGATACTGTTAGTAAAGCTAACAGGAGTTCCCAACCTGGGGTGCGGCAATATGGATTGCGTCCTTGAGTGATGAGTCTTGTGTGCCTTGAGAAGTGGTAGTGTAGTTAATAGTCTCATTATTTATTTAATCAAAAGGAGAGGATAACAATTAACATATAAGTAAATAACTTATTGTCAGAGTATTTCTTTTAATGCAACATCTGACATAATCACTGTTTTTCACTCATAAATTCACAATTATGAACATTTGTAAAGCATTTGAACCCCTGGGCCTCTGAACTTGCCTGTTGCCACTGCTCACATGCTCTGTGCTCTCTCCATCACTTGAATTCATTTGGAAATGTGATCTTACTTTTGTAGGGGGTGTGAACATTAATCAAACATTTCCTAGGGATGTGGGGCACAGAAAAGGTTGGGAACCACTGATCTAAGGGATGGGAAAGGTATGTCCCTCACACACCCCACTCTGGTCAGTTGCACAGGCAAAAGCCATTAGAGAGAATGATGGGCAATCCTCTCAGAAGGCTGATCAAGCCCCGATCAAGATTAGAGATTACACCTCTATGGTTTTGGTGTGTTCTGCTGGTAATGCAAGGTGGGGTTAGAGAGTGTGCACTCCCCATGGCCACCATTAAGCCACAGCAATCTAATAAAATCCAGTGCAAGATATTTCTGGTTAAATAACCAACTCGGAGTGTGGTGGAGTCTCCTTCCTTGGAGGTCTTTAAGCAGAGGCTGGATGGCCATCTGTCGGGGATGCTTTGATTGGGAGTTCCTGCATGGCAGGGGGGTTGGACTGGATGGCCCTTGTGGTCTCTTCCAACTCTATAATTCTATGATTCTATGATCAGTTGCAATATCTCAATTTTACATTTGAGCTCATTTTCTGTGTAAGTGTTCCTTCTAATATGGAAAGTAATTACTGAATATTGATTACATGTCATGCTAGGAGAGAGCCAATAAGCACTTTATTAAGTATACAAACTGAAATATATACAGTATCCATTTTCAGACTTCTCCCTGCCACTCACTTCACAGAACCAGTATGTTTTCCCTGTACATATTTCCACATCCTTTCAAGTTTTCCAGAAACAATCAGCCTTCATGCAATCATGGAAGCAGCCTGACTATTTGAAATGTGCATCAATCATTTCACACCGAGTATTTCCCTGCAACGGGCACAGGGTGTATCTGCTGAATCTGCAGTGTACCTTCGACAGCGGAGGCATTTTAGTTTGGCAGCTGGTAGAACTATGACTTTATAGGAGGCCTCTTCTCGGATATCACCACCTATTAAAAAAGGATTCAGAAGGAACCAATGACCAACTTGTACAAGACTTCTTGCTAGCCCACTCTTGAAACAAAGCTCCTCTATCTACCCTAGTCACCAGTTCATTCAAAATACTTCCATCATGTCTTGGATTTTTAAAAAAAAATGAATTATTTCCTTCAACACTTACCTTCTAAGTTTATCAAAAATGTTCCTTTAATCATGTCATCAGTTGCCATCTCTCTAGGTATTTCAGTCAGCAGTGTCGTCTGCGATGCCATCATTATTTCATTTAGCTGGGATGTACTAGAACACTCCTCGTGCTGCAGCACCTGGAGGTGAACTATTGTCAGAACTGACCAATTTGAAAAATTGGTAAAAAGTTTAAGCAGTTTTGGGACTAAGGCATATCTGTAGATAATAGTTTCAGCTCTCCAGAGCAAGGTGGGTGTGGGTAGGGCTTATGACCGCCAGTTCTTGTTTCACTCCAACTTCCATCAGCCTTTATTAGAACGTTTATGGAAGATGGGAGCTAAAGTCCATGAAATCTGTAGGCATACAGGTTTCCTATTTCTGTTTTAGATGGAATAGCATACAGATGGAATAACTGATGACTAATAAGCTCTGATCAAAGGGGAAAACAACAATTTAGTCACATTTGCACATGACTATAAAATTGTTAGTCTACCTAAAACTGATTTTAATTGCTAGGAAGACTTTAAATGGTGAAAGACTTTCCCCGACAATTAATAAATGTGAATACAAAATGTTTTCATGGTTGTCATCACTAACAGGATGTCAGCTTCAATTTTTGTGGCCTTTGTGGTCCCTTCCAACTCTAAATTCTATTATTCTAATTAACTTCCATTAAGTAAAGACTGCATATATCACACACACACTGGTTCTCCACCCCCATCAGTTTTTCTCCATGACCAGAATTTCTGGAAATTTTGCACTGGTAGTCCCTTATCTGGTAGAAGACTGAAATACTCTTGCGCTTCTACATTTTGAGAGGCAGCACGATGTTGTGGTTTGAGCACTGGTCTATGACTCTGGGTTTGAATCCTGGCTCAGCCATATAAACCCACTGGGTGACCTTGGGCAAGCCACAGTCTCTACTAGCCTCATAAGAATGCAATGGCAACCATGATAGCCTTAGGGTCGCTGTAGGTTGGAAATGACTTCAAGGCACACAACAACATTTTGTCCTATAGGTGAGAAGACATTCAAAAATCTAGCAGGGACAAAGGAAGTGTAGGGTGTGGAGTTTTATTAGACAAACCAGGATGTTTTCATAACTGAAGACAGAGATCACTGGACCACTTGCCTTGTGCATTCTCTGTTCTGGGAGGCATTTGCCAGATAAGTCCCTCATGTTTCTGTTACTCTTCTAATTAGAAGAGTACAACATGAACCAATGGATTCAAATTACAAGATAAGAGATTCCACCTAAACAGGAAGAACCTAAGAGCTGTTCAACAATGGAACAAATTGCTTCAGAGGGTGATGTAGTCTCCACCTTTGAAGGTCTTTAAACAGGTTGGATGGACATCTGCCAGGAGTGCTTTGACTGTGTACAGCTGGCCCTCCACATTTGCAGCTTTGATTTTTGTGGATTTGATTATTTGCAGTTTTGATTAATATGTTCTCTCTAGGAATCTCTTAAGTCCTCCAGTGCAATTCTGCTAGAAGGTGACCATAGAGTTGTGCTGGAGAGCCTAGATCAAGGGTAGGCAACCTTTCTCCTTTAAGGGCCGAGGGACTTCAGCTCCCAGAAGCCTCAGCCATGTTGGCCAATAGTCCCATGTTGGCCAATAGCTCCTGGGATTCTGGGAGCTGAAGTCCCTCAGCCCTTAAAGGGGAAAGGTTGCCTACCCCTGGCCTAGATGTTTCTAGAGAAAACACTTCTCTAGGCATTTCTGGGTCCTCCTCAATTTCTGACAGATGGTGACCACTGAGTTGCACTAGAGGACCTGGAGGTTCCTAGAGAGGTTTTCTCTCAGGTAAAAAGAATATTTTTTTAATGTGCAGTTTTCCCACATTTACAGGGGTCCTTCACCCCTAACCCCAGTGAATGTGGAGAGACCACTATATTCCTGTATGGCAGGAGAGTGGAATAAATTGCTCTTGTGGTCCCTTTAAACCAAGGGTAGGCAACCTTTCCCCTTTAAGGGCCGAGGGACTTCAGCTCCCAGAATCCCAGGAGCTATTGGCCAACATGGGACTATTGGCCAACATGGCTGAGGCTTCTGGGAGCTGAAGTCCCTCGGCCCTTAAAGGGGAAAGGTTGCCTACCCCTGCTTTAAACTCTTAGGTTCTATGATTCTAACCTCATGGTTAAGGGTGCTGCAATCTACTGTACACTGCTTCTTTGATTTTATACCTTTACAATGGGTCCATGAATTTATTTTGGGGAAATTTAATCTCCAGGTACAAATCCTAATACCCTAAATATAGCAGAAGAGTGCTCTATCTACTTGTCTCCATCACCCATTCCATTATAATTTGTTCACAGAGGGCAATTTGCTGAAGGGGGCAGTCTCTGTCCTATTAGCCCTGACAAGAGACAAAATACTATGACCATCGGATCCCATTGCATCATACAAACATACAAAGTCAGGCCTGGCTAGGATTTGGATGGGGGACTACCAAGGAATACCAAGTGCTACATTTCAGAGGAAGTCAATGGCAAACCAGCTCTAAGCATTCCTTGCTGAAGAAAACCTGGCCTAAGAAATTAATGGGGCTGCCATAAGTCAAGAGGTGACGTGCTCACACAATGTTCTGACAAAGGACAATGCTTCTGACTCTCAGTGTTGCTGGTCAGTATTCATGTTAGCAATATTTCTATATTTGTCACAAGGCAGCAGTTATAATCACAGCTAGTGTTTTTCCAGCTTACCTCCATTAATTCAAAGAGCAGTCCAGGCTCAATTATAAGGACCACTTGATACTCCAGGGCATTTTTCCCTGCAATGGAACCCAAGAAAGCATCTCGCATTGCACAGGCTCCTTCCACCGCTTCCTCCAGGCCTGGTTTCTTCCATATAGGACTTGTGTTCATCCATCCAGAACGAAACACACTATCTGACTCTTGGATTGAAAAAGCAACGGGCTTAATGTCTAATGCATTTGTGATAATTTTACAGAGTAGATAGTAAAAAAGTGTTCTGCACTGAGAAGTATTACACAGCTACCTATTCAATTTATTTTTAAAATATGGTCACTGGCATATCCTTAGACCAGGGGTCAGCAAAGTTTACTTACCTGGGGCCGGTCACTGGTCCCCAGGTCTTCTGCCGGGCCGGGCCGGGCCGGGGGAAATGGCGGCGCGCGCGCTCGCTCTCACGTGCAGCCCCCACTGCCACCGCCGCCATTTTCTTTGCTAAAATGGCCACGGCAGCATGCACGGCGGCGTTGGCTAGTCGGCAGGGGTCGGTGGGCCGAGTGCGGCCCGCGGCCCGTAGGTTGCCAACCCCTGCCATAGACATTATTTCAGCTCCAGGTTGCCAATATACAAGATACTGTATGGACTCTCAATTTTATTTCAGTGTCGATTTAAGCTCACTACCATTCTAGATTTAAGAAATACAGATTTACAGCTTGTCATCTAAATAAATAAAACTACCTCCCACCACTAACATCCTGTTGCCTGAAAATGAGAGATTCCATGACATGTGGTTGCCAAGACTGGAAAACAAGTTTAGCCCTCACTCTGGTGGGACTGAAATGCATCATCTTCCCTTCTCTGATAGTGAATAACACAAAAACTTTAAGCATTTTATTTGGGGGTCCATGTTACAGTAATGGCAGAAACTGCCTTAAAGATATAATATTCTATTTTTGGACAAGGCTCTCTAAAGTGTGGGGTGGCCTCTCAGCACCAGAGGTTTCTGGATGAGATAGATTATCTAGATCAGGGGTAGGCCCGAGGGACTTCAGCTCCCAGAAGCCTCAGCCATGTTGGCCAATAGTCCCATGTTGGCCAATAGCTCCTGGGATTCTGGGAGCTGAAGTCCCTCGGCCCTTAAAGGGGAAAGGTTGCCTACCCCTGATTCTAGATCCATTTCAATCTAGCTTCAGGCTTGGCCAGACAGCTTTGGTCACCTTGGTGGATGACCTACACAGCGAACTAGATAGAGAAATGTTCTCCAGTTGGTTCTGCTGGACCTCTCAGTGGCTTTCAATCCATTGATTATGGTAGCCTTCTAAGCAGTCTCTGGGACTTGGGGGCACTGGTTCTGGTCTTTCTTGGAGAGGCAAACTCAGGTGGTGTGGGGGAATTCTTGTTTGATTCCCTGGCTGTTGGCCTGTGGGGTCCCTCAGGGTCCTGTTTTGTCCCCAATGCTGTTTAATAAACCTCTGTGACCTCTGGAGTTTTGGGTTGCTGTGTAACCATTATGCTTATGATACCCAACTTTACTTCTTTCCATCTGATTCCAAGGATGGTGCCTCAATAATAATAATAATAATAATAATAATAATAATAATAATAATATAGTTTATTTATATATCCCGCCTCTCCCAGCGGATCGAGGCGGAAGTACAAGATAAAAGAAAATACAACTAGCTAAAACATAACAATAAAACCACAACAAAATAAAGTGATAAAACAAAAATAGCAACATAATTAATACAATTAAATTTTAAAATTACAATAAAATTACAAAGTTATTAAAATTACAGTAAAATTACCGATGTCAAACTGGGTGATGGTGATCTTTCTTTTCACCTGGGAGGTCTTTGATCTTATACTTCAATTAGGGAGGTCAGGAGGGTAATGAACCAATTAGGGATGTCAGGTGGGTAATGAACCAATGTCTATGGTCAGTAATGGACTAGATGAGGGTAATCAAACTGGTCAGGTGAAAGGCAGGGCTCAGCCTGTACTGGATGGGATTACACTCCCCCTGAAATCTCACTCAGCTTCAGAGTTCTCCTGGAGTCAACTCTGAGTCCAGGTCTCAGCAGTGTCCAGGAGAGCATTTGTACAGCTAAAACTAGTGTGCCATCTCTACCTGTTCCTTGAGATGTCAGATCTGGCTATGGTGACACATGCCTTGATTAAATCTTGTTTGGACTACGTAACACACTCAACATAGGCCTGCCTTTGGAAACAATTCAGAAACTTCAGTGGGGCGAAAATGCTGCAGCCAGAATGCTGACCAGGGCAAGTTATAGGGAGCGAATAATTTCCTTGTTAGAACAGTTTCACTGGCTACCAGTTCATTTCTAGGCACAATTCAAAGTGTTGGTCTGACCTATAAAGACCTATATAGCTTAGGTCCAGACTATTTGAAAGACTGTATCTAACCATTCCAACCTTCTCATGTTCCAAGATCTACAAGGGAAAGCTTTCTCTTGGTCTTGCTACCATCACAGGCTTGCCTGGTGAGGACACGAGACAGAGCCTTCTCAGTGGCTGCTCCCACCTCGGGAATTCCCTTCCACAGGAGGCTAGAATGGCCCCCTCCCTGCTCTTCTTTCACCAGCAGGCAAAGAGCTTTTTCTTTTAAGCATGCTTTCAATGTGTAAGCAGAGGAGCTTCTTATTGGGATATTTAATTTATTTTTTGAAACTGTTGTATGTCTTTTAAATGATTTTATCCTTTTTACATGGTGATTTTAATCGTTTTTAACATTTTACTGTGAAGGTTTTTAATTTACTCTATCTGGGAGTCATCCTGGATCCCACTCTGGGAGAAAGGCAGCCAAACAAACAAACAAACAAACAAACACACACACACACACACACAACAAAAACCAAAAATAATATACAGTTTGTAGTTAACTAGCAAATAAATACTCCAGATTACTCTCATCCTATGGACTAGAATTCTACTGTTCAGTCCCACGTTGCCAATACATATGCAGACAGACTTTCTGAAAAATAACACTCCCAGGGATGCTCAGACATAATGGTAAGACAGACAGTCTTGTGTTAAAAAAACCCAAAAAACTTTTATATAGGTTGCAAAGGGCCAATCCCATAATGGTTTCACAATTTCTTACCTTTCCTATAAGGAAGATATTGAAACACCTCTTCAGCTAGATGTGGAAGGACTGGTGCAAAAGAACGAACCATTGTGTCCAAAACCTCTGTTAAAGCTGTTTGACATGAACGGCGTTTTGGATCTTTTTCTTCTTCACAATAAAGTCTAATTGAAAGCAGGAAATAAAACATTTACAAACAGGTGGAAATTAAAGCCGGTGAATGCCCTTTTAAACACGCAAGAGCCAAGTACTGATTACAGGTTCTAAGTTATCACCCACCCTACCTCTATTGAAAAGGGGAAAAAAGAGAGAGAACTTTCTCTGGAGCAAGTCATACTGCCAACAATTTTCTCCATTAAGTTAACATATATTAAGCAAACACACATGGACAATTTGGCTGCATCAGGCTGATTAAGAACATGATCACAGCCATTTCTATCAGCCATGAATCATGACAATCCACTGTATACATGGCCTGTACGTGCAAATGCATATTAAAAATATATCCCAGGACATTTTACATGGAGGAGTGATGTACAGTCGGATTGCTGTATCTGTGGGCTTGCCATCTGTGGATCTGAGCATTTATTGATGGCAAGCCCCCATTGTCCCTAATGGCTCCATGTGCATGTGGCTGTGCTAGCAGGCACGTGCATGTCATGCCGCCATTAGGAAGAATGGGACTTGAGGTCCCACCTTTTTTGTATCCGCAGGGGGGCCTGGAATGGATTCCCTATGGATACAGAGGTCTGACTGTACTTTTATCATCATCTGGAGATTTTCTGAAGACGAGCATTTTTACCAAGAACAGTGGTGGGCAACAGTGTGGTGTTAGGAAACCATAAGCACCACACACCCTGGGAATTTGGAGAGCTGCAGCTCCTGAAATGTTTTCTGATTTGTTTTCTCCAAATGCTTCTTAGGTGGCAATTTCACCAGGGGCTGGAAACTTTGCAAAGCTAGGGGACCCCACTAGCTCCCTAGGAGACACTGGAGGGCTGCCTTCCCAGATGCACCCACTCCTGCAAAAATAATTTCCTCACCCAAACACCCTCTAGGAGACGTGGGGCCATTCTCATCAATGTTTTTGGGCCCTCCTGAGCCCCTACAGAGGATTTTGGGTAATTTTGAGGCAAAACAAACCTCCTCTTCCTCTGCTGCCTCCTCATATTTATTTCTTACTTGCCTCTCCACATGGATCAAGGCAGGTAACAACAACAGACCGACAAATATGCATCAGTTAATGGAACATGATGGAAATGACCTCCACACACCCCCTTTTTAACAATGACCCAAAAGATTTTAGGAGCCACAAAAACAGGCCCGCATGCCCATCACTATTTTAGGCCAAGGGAAGGCCTATTTTTCCAATATGAAATCACCCCAAAATGATTTTAGGTCCAAGAGATGTTTTTTTTCCCCACAACAGGGGAAAATGTTGAAAAAAAGGCCCTTCTTGGGCTGAAAGCAGCCCAGACAGAGGCCAAAAAACCTATGGCAAACTTGTCCTTATGCTCTCTTGGGACTATTTGAAGCAAAAAAATTGCATGTCCTGCGTATCACTAAACAACCTTCAAGGGTCACATGCAACTCTAGACAAGAGGATTAAAAGAAGAGGTGAACAGAGAGGGTCACTTTAGGAAAGGCAAGCTCCTGTACATACCTGTCCTTGATTATACTAAAGTAAAAGCTAGATACTTCTCTTGTATGGAAGGCTTGCAATAATCGGATGACTTTCCCATAGTCATATTCCTTATATGCCTGAGTAACCTAAGGAATAAAATAGTAAGAAAAATGGCTGTATAAAGATACAAGTTAATAGTAAAGTCAGAGCAAACACAGAAGCTAGATATGCTGTAGTACAAGAAACTGAGAAATAACTATCCATTAAAAGAAGTATTCATGAATGAAATTTGACCTACTGCAAACTGCTGACCTGCCAAGCTGTCATTTGTACACAATGGTATGTACAGCTAATACTTGAACTAAATCATAGGATTGGAAGAGACCTCAAGATCATGTAGGAAGCCTCCTAGAAAAGGTTTACAGCATTATTTTCCCCTGGTGAAGGGAACAAAAACAAGGTTTGTTTGACAGGTGCATAATGGCTGACAAGGGTCAAATTAGCAAATTCTCTTGGGCCATTTAGCAAGCAGGGAGGTATCCCATAGCACGATATGAACCGGTATATAAATGAAGCTGCTTTGCTTTGCTTTGCTTTGGTACCTAAAGGCAACCTTTCCACTTGGGAAAGGTGATGGGGAGACAAAGTGTTGGACAAAATTGCCTGAAGCAGCACAGAGCATCTATACGGCACTGGGACTGACAGTTCAAGCTCCTACTTAGTTTCCTTTTCTCTCTCAGAAAATGCAGGGAGAGGTTTGACAGGTGTGCGTGTTTAGGGTGGAGTGAGTGGTACCTACAAATTCTGACTGCACATATCTATATGCACACACGTGTGTATATACATATATGTCTATACACACACACACATATACACATACATACATACACATACACATTAATTCACTTGCACTGTTTTATGTTTACATGCTTGATGACAAACAGCCTCATGTTTATAAGTGACAGTTTTCTTGCTAAGTATCTCCATATCATAAGCATTTGAATTAAATTACCATATTGAAATCAAATCTGATTTTTTAAAAAAATTTATTTGGTGTGTGTTGGAAGAGGAATCATCTTATACAGCGAGTATATCCCAAACTCTATATTTTAACTGGAAAAGTTAGGGTCGTCTTATACACCCAGTCGTCTTATAAGCCGGAAAATACGGTATGTCTACCTCCAGCCAGCACCTACTGCTTACCTTGTTTGCATAGTTGTGCAGCAAGTGGAGCATATACTGGTCAATTACATACATCTCTGATGTGGGGACTGAGTCTGTTTCTGGATTGAATCCTGCAAGATTTCCCAACAAAAAACGGAGTGTGTTCCGAAGCTGTCAACAAAACCAATACGTGACACAATTTAAAACCAAAAGTACTCCACAAATGATCATTTAAAGCTTTATTTCCAGCAAAGCTGATCATATTTCAAGTGCTTTCCTAATTTCCTGAGACTGCATGCAGAACTCTGGGGGTTCATGTCAAATCACTTCAACACACCGAGTTTGCTTAGAGATTCAGGGAAGAAAGAAAAGAGAAAATCTGCATTACTTTGAAAGTCACCTGGCATTTGGGATTAGTTCCTAATCCCAAAGCAATTTGTGATCACATCAATCTGTTTGTTGTTATGTGCCTCCAAGTCAACTTTGGCTCATGGTGACAGCATTATAGGGTTTGCTTGGCACGATTTAGTCAGAGCGGGCTTGCCAGTGCCTCCCTCCAAAGGTGAGAGAGTGTGACTTGCCCAAGGTTATCCAGTGGGTTTTCACAATGGAGTGGAGATTCAAATTCAGATCTTTCAGTCCAATACTCAAATCACTACACCACACTGGCTCCCTCACATCAAGTAGCTGCTATGAAATTTCAAAAAAATCTCTTCCCTCCTCTCTATCCTTTGTAATGTACTGTGGAGGTAAACACAAGTGAAAGGGCTGCATGATTTAAATAGCACCTAAATCCTACCTCTGGGACAAGACATTAATGACAAACACATGGATGGTAGATGTCAACACCTAGATTTAACATGATGTTGTGATTTTGGGTCATCCCCACAGGTGGAGATTATTCAGTTAAAAGGACAGATAGGGACTTCAGCAGCAACTGTTTGCCTTGACATTTGGTTCTGCTTCATGGGACTGAAATTCCTGGGCACCCCAGAAACATGAGGCAGATGCTGCCAAATCCAGAAGCAAATCACTTAACAATAACACACCACAGGAGATGGTATCATTCTGTCATAGCAAGCTCTATAAGCCGGGACTGCAGCAATGGTTCCTTGAAAGGAAAACATTAATAAAAAATCAAAAGCTCAAAAATATTCTTGACTACTGTTTCTAAAACAACCCAACCCTATAACTGTAAGGGTTCTATTCAAGAAGAGGCACTGTTGTTTTGTAAGGGAGGGATAGGTTGGTTTCCTACCTTGTTGATGTCGTCCCGCGCAGAGTTGAGTACAGCTGGCCCAATTAGCACTTCTGTGAAGACATTTGACTCTGCCACCCACCAGCGCAGAATATCGGCACCATATGGAGGTTCAGCGCTGTGATCCTGGGCATTGATAAGATGGGAGATTCCCTTTAATCCTGGTGATTATTTAATAAAGACTGTGACCAGCATACATATCCTCTACACACACAACACATTTTATAGCTGTGCATAGAGATTGACAACAAACACACTGAAACTCCTGTCCTCTTGCCCTGATAGACGATTTTTCAGAACTTTAATTTTTACATGCAATGACAAAAATAAGCAAAGATTTATATTCCTACTTAAGTGTTGAAAGAAATCATCATAGGATCTCTTTTGTTTCTTTGCTCTACTTACTGCTGCCACCTGCTGCCTGAACTGTACTATAAACAGTTGGCACAAATACTAAGAGAGGTGAAAAAGAGAATTAGAGCAACAACTCTAACATCCACCACCACACTTCTAGACCATCCATATTCAACCCTGTTTTTCCAGATAGTTTGAGATGATTGCTCCCTTCATCTCCAGTCAGCAAATCCAATGACCAGTGATGACAAGAATTGCATGTAGCCTGGGGACCCACAGCTAGGCAAACTAAGATTTTGTTCATGTGTTAAAAGCAGGATCACAAATAAACATACTACCATGATCTGATCCTAATTTCAAATTTCAGTTTAAGCAAGACAGTGATGTGAGGGAGCTCAGTTGACACCCCAAGCATTATGTTATGATGGGTCAGAGTTCAGACATAACATGTTATTCATATAAGTCATATAATAACAACAATAATAGCAATAATAATGCCAACCTGCAATTACAGTTGTCCCTCCGTTCTTGCGGGGGATCCATTCTGGACCCCCCCGGCGCTAGAATGGAAAATCTTATATATTTAAGCCCCATAGGCTTGAATGGAGGTGCACACCCCATTTTGTCTCTCTCCGTTCGCCACCCGTGGATAGGCAAAGGGATCCCAAGTCTGAGAGAATGGAGGGGTGACTGTAGTTACTTTTTGTATTAATGAGGTTATAGAATTTTCTGAAATAATGCCATGACTACCCCAAAGTTAGGAAGGGCAGTGAGGAGGGGAGTAAATGTCTTTTACACATTCTTTGTTGGGGGGAGGGGAACATGGCCTCTTAGGAAAGAGACAATTATGTCTTCATCTCTATATATGATGGCCAGATATTTTTACTTTTAAAAAAAGGGTCCTGTCCCTTCAGGGATGCTGGCTGTGTAATGCTGCCATACATCTGGTTTTATACTATCCAACCAAGTCCTATGACAATATAATGAAGGGAATCTAAGCGAGGAGGTGCAGGGCCCTTGTGTGAACATTAAAAATACAGATCAATTCCCTAACATCTGAACAATGCCCCCACCCAAATAATGAGGAACATAATAAACAAGTAAAATAACAAAGTACATGGGGTTGAGGAATGACAAGAAAACACATGATGGACAACTTCCATGTAGTGACATTCCAAATTCCGAAATGGATCCTTTGCATCTGGAGAGTACCACAGTGGGGAAGTGTATTAGGAAGTGAAATCAACTATTGCAGAAGGTTAAGTATATATTATCCACTAACCAATGGAATAAAAGGTTCAAACTGAGTGTAAAGTCACTAGGTATGAAAACCACTCCAACTCCCAATCCCATTGGCACTGATAAGCAAGGTAAGCTGCAATAAAACTGCTTCATTTTTATGATGATTCATATATGTGAGTGAGGCTGCCAGATTAGGTTCCAGTGAATGTTTTAGGATATTCAGGGCAGTTCAGCTCAAAAGAGGGACACTTGGAGACATTTTCCACCTGTGCCATTACCAACCACCCCCCTGCATTTTCAAAACAATTGGAGCCAAGTTTTGTCCTATCTCATTTTACTTTCCCTATGTTACAAGTGATAAACCATTTAGAAGCAGCATGGGTTTTAGTGGAGCTTCAGTAAAACTAGACAAGAGTACTCCTCTGTAAAACTCTGCTATACAGGGAAACTATAGATAAAACTAAGAAGGCATAATGGGGGGAGAGGCAAATATCACATACTGGTAAGTCTCTTCTGAGTGAAGCTGAAAAAATATCAAAATCAAGCTTTTACAAATGGTTTAAAATACTGAAGTCACATATGCAAGGACTATACAAGCCCGAGTATATATACTTTAACCCTCATTAGAAATCTGGAAGTATCAATTAATACCAAAGGCAGTTTGCACTGGAGAAACTGGTTTTGGCCATAAAGTTGGCCCTCCATGTCCACAGATATATATCACACACACACACACACACACACATATCCATATCCAAAAAGCAAAGCTTGATTGTGCCAATTTTATATAAGGGACTCCATTTTATTATGCCATTGCATATAACAGAACTTGAGCATCCATGGATTTTGGTATCCACAAGGTGTCCTGGAACCAAATCTCAGATGATACTAAAGGCCTAATGTATGTGATCCATTAATCTTCTAGGGACTTTTCTTCCCTAATGGTTAATATGTCACAAAAACCACAATCTTTCCATTAGCCTTCTTTTCAGGTATTCATCCTGGAACTAGGTTAGCCTTCCCAGAAATTCTCCTTACTGTTTCTAGGGACTGAATCTAAAGCAAAGCAGAATCTTCCCAGCAGGAAACAACTGTACAAAGGTGCTTCTTTGGAGATTTAAAATTGCTACTCGAGATATGTAGCAGTGAACCAGTGGATTGTGCTTTCATGTTTTCAAACATAATTAGGTAACTACTCACGTTGCCTCCATTGATGACGACATCAGGGTCCACCACATTGCCAATTGATTTAGACATCTTTTCTCCTTTTTCACCAAGGGTGAATCCATGAACCACAAGAGCCCTAAAATAAAAATCATCTGATAACTATACTTTTCCCTTTGACAATCAATGAAATATCTGTAAGTATTTGTTTGCTGATATAGTTGCCCAAATTAATTGGTTCCATTAAATCCCATGTTGGAGTCCTTCACTTACTTATATGGTGCTTTCTTTCGTGTAGCCACACTAGTCAGGAGAGATGACTGAAACCAGCCTCCCAGCTGATCCTTCCCTTCTAAGTATAAATCTGCTGTTTCACCTGCATCTAAAAAAAAGAGAGAAAATTGTATTTTTAAAGCAGGATCTAAGCTGCTCTGAGCTTTTACTTCAGTACTGAATTATTGTATTTCAAAAAATGTAACAGATATATCACAGATATGCAGCAAAGTATACAAAGCCTGTTTTTTAAAATAACTATCTGAACACTTGTCATAAATAATATATGACAAGTCCCAAAAAGCTTGAATAGCTTTAAAAGCATGTAAAATTTAAGTGTTGGGCCAAAACACATTGCAGAAATAATCCAGTTTGAGACCACTAACTGCCCTGGCTCAGTGATAGAGAATCCTGGGAATTGTAGTTTGTAGTGGCACCAGAACTCTCTGATAGAGAAGGCTAAATGTCACACAAAACTATGTTTCCCAGAATTCTCTAGCATTGAACCAAGCCAGTTGAAGTGGTGTGAAACTGGATTATTTCTGCAGTGTGTTTTGGCTGGCTGTTAAACTAGCTCCGTATTCCCAGTAAACAAGCACAGCTGCTCCCATTTCCAGTTGCAAGAGACAACATAGAACACATTTGTGCTTTCAACAGTGGTAGAATTTTTGAAGGTGCAGCTTCACACATCACTCAAGTCCTATGCAACGAATAGTTCCACCCACTAAAATCCTCCCCTACTCAAATTATTAAATCCACAGTCTCACATTAAATCTGTCAACTATAATTCTAATGAAACTGATGTGCAGCACTTCCCCCAATGCACAAATTGTTATTGGCTTCTGGATCTTTCTTGGTAGCAATTTCAAACTTTTCTGTTTTTTATAGTTTTTTTGTGGTTTTTTTGGGCTGTGTGGCCATGTTCTAGAAGAGTTTCTTTCTGATGTTTCTGTTTTTTATTAGTGTACTCCAGAGACATAGCCGTCTTGGTCTGGAATATCAGTTTGGAATATCAGTATGCGAAGGGATCTTGTAGCACCTTCATGGACCAAGTCTACAAAGTTTATGCTATAACTTCTTCCACGGTTAGTCTCAAATGTGCTACAAGATCCCTTTGCTTTAGAGAATTCAGTCACCCCTTTACAACCTCACTTTTGTAACTCTTTGTGGTTTATCTTTCATGCAGCACTGATATTTGGATACACCTGAAATAAGCATGATGTGACCAAGGTCACACCATTCCTCAGTTATGCTTGTCTGTTGAAGCCTACACAGGTACAAGGTCTGCACCATTCACTTGAACAGCAGGGCGTTGTTCTAGTTGGGAACTCACAGAAATCACTATATTGCCCTGGCAATGAAATGGCCGGGCAAACTCAGCATATCTGGCAGTCTACATGGCACAGGAGGACTTAGACCTCAATTAGAGATGCATATTCCTCACAGCGTAGAAAAACTACTTTTGGAATGATAACTCCCAGTGTCCCCTGCCAGCAAAAAGTAACTTTTTACTATGCTCTGGCCTACACTGAAATTTCAAACCTTCCATCTCAAACTTTCAACAGATGAAAGATGTTGGGAAAAATAGCTGGGAAAATATGAAAGATAACACGTTCAAAGTATGCAAAGTAGTAATGACACTATATGAAAACTCTGGTTGGTTGAAAAGAAACCCTTCCATTCATATAGGCACAGAAAATAGATGTTCACTGTTATCAGCACAGAACTATTTCCATACAGCATGGGATAGGGACCATGGAGCCTTCCAGATATTGATAGAGGTCAGCTCCCAGCACTCCTCACCTTTGGCTATACTATTTAGGGCTCATGGGACTTGCAGTCCAAGAGCATCCAACAAGGCAAGTGATTCCCACTCTGGCAGAAAGCTTTACAGGGGGAAGAAAATAACAACTGTCTATCATTTCAAGGTTCTATCCCATATAAGATTAAAGCACACCTGATTAAAAAAATTATTACGCCAGACCAGGTTTTTGGAAAAAAGAATTCCACAATGATTCACTCTGATCACCACACATATCTTGATGTAGATATTACTCCTTCTCACCCATAGAATACTTTGCAGTTTAGAACATGGATGTTGTTTGTTGTTGTTAACTGCCTTCCCATCGATCTCGACTTGTGGTGACCCTATGGATGAGACATCTTCAAGACCCCCTGTCCTCTACTGCTCTGCCCAACTCCTGCAAACTCATACTCATGATCTCTTTAATAGTCCATCCATCTAGCATGTGGCCTTCCCCTCTTTCTACTTCCCTCCACCTTTCCTAGCATTATTGTTTGTTCTAATAATTCAGACAAAAGGACTGGAAAAAATAGTCAAACTGTCATAGAGGAAACAAAGCAAACAGTAGAGGGACCCAACAGTGGGAGGCAAAAAAACGTGCTAAGGCAGCAAGTAAAGGAGACATATGGTCTTAGATGTCTCTACACTAATGCACAGAGCATGGGAAATAAGCAAGATGAACTTGAACTCCTAGCGCAACAAAGCAAATATGATATAATAGGCATCACTGAAACCTGGTGGGATGAGTCTCATGATTGGAATGTAAAAATACAGGGGTATAACCTCTTCAAGAGAAACAGGCCAAACAGGAGAGGAGGAGGAATAGCATTATATGTCAGGGATATTTACACCAGTGAAGAAATCCAGGACAACAATCCTGGAAGCCAGGTGGAGAGCATTTGGATAAAAATTAAAGGGGAAAGAAACAACAGGGATGTTATTGTGGGAGTCTACTACAGACCCCCGAATCAGGCAGAAGAACTGGATGATGCCTTTCTAGAACAGATGACTACACACTCAGAAAGGAGAAATATAGTAGTGATGGGTGACTTCAACTATCCGGATATTTGCTGGAAGTCAAACTCGGCAAAATCCTTGAGGTCTAGCAAATTCCTCACTTGCCTCGAAGACAATTTTATTGTTCAAAAGGTGGAAGAGGCAACGAGGGAGTCAGCTATTTTGGATCTGATCCTAACTAACAGGGAAGACCTAGTTAATGGGGTGCAAGTGGTTGGATCCTTAGGCGGGAGTGATCATGTCCTCCTGGAGTTTATTATACAGTGGAAAGGAGAAGCCAGGCATAGTCAGACACGCATTCTAGACTTTAGGAAAGCTGATTTTACTAAACTTAGAGAAATACTGAGGGTGATCCCATGGACAGGAATACTAAAAGAGAAGGGAGTTCAAGACGGATGGGAGTTTCTCAAAAGGGAGATACTGAAGGCACAATTTCAAACCGTGCCAATGAGGAGGAAGAATGGGAGGTGTCTCAAGAAACCAGGATGGATGACTAAGGAACTTGCAACTGAACTATGTTTTAAACGGAACATGTATAAGAAATGGAAAAATGGGGAAATCACCAAAGAGGAATTCAAACAAATAGCTAGCACGTGTAGGGTTAAAGTCAGAAAAGCTAAAGCGCAGAATGAAATCAGGCTTGCTGGAGCGGTTAAGAACAATAAAAAGGGCTTTTGGGGGTATGTCAGTAGCAAAAGGAAAAAGAAGGAAATGGTAGGGCCACTGTGTGGAGAAGATGGCAAAAAGTTAACAGGGGACAGAGAAAAGGCAGAATTACTCAACACCTTCTTTGCTTCAGTCTTCTCAGAAAAGGCAAAGGGTGCTCAACTTGAGGATAATGGAGCAGAGGACAGAATAGGAGAATTTCATCACAGAATAAGTAAAGAGATAGTACAGAAACATCTGGTTAATCTAGATGAATATAAGTCTCCAGGACCAGATGAATTACATCCAAGGGTATTAAAAGAACTGGCAAATGTAATATCAGAACCATTGGCAATAATCTTTGAGAATTCCTGGAAAACAGGAGAGGTCCCAGCGGACTGGAGGAGGGCAAATGTTGTCCCCATCTTCAAAAAGGGGAAAAAAGAGGATCCCAACAATTATCGTCCAGTTAGTCTGACATCAATACCCGGAAAGATTCTGGAGCAGATCATTAAACAGAGAGTCTGTGAACATCTGGAAGATAATTTCATAATCACAAAAAGTCAACATGGGTTTCAGAGAAACAGGTCATGCCAGACAAATCTGATCTCTTTTTTTGATAAAATTACCAGTTTGGTAGATGAAGGGAATGCTGTGGATATAGTATATCTTGATTTCAGTAAGGCCTTTGACAAGGTTCCCCATGACATTCTTGCAAGCAAGTTGGTAAAATGTGGGCTAGACAAAGTAACTGTTACATGGATTTGTAATTGGTTATCTGGTCGAACACAAAGGGTGCTCAACAATGGCTCCTTTTCAACCTGGAAAGAAGTGACCAGTGGGGTGCCACAGGGCTCTGTCCTGGGCCCAGTGCTATTCAATATCTTTATTAATGACTTGGATGACGGTATTGGGGGCATAGTTATCAAATTTGCAGACGACACCAAATTAGGAGGAGTAGCTAATACCCCAGAGGACAGGATCAAAATTCAAAATGACTTGAACAGACTAGAAAGTTGGGCCAAAGCTAACAAAATGAAATTCAACACAGAGAAATGTAAGGTACTGCACTTAGGGCGGAAAAACAAAAAGTACAGATATACGATGGGGGACACTTGGCTGAATGAGACTATGTGTGAAAGGGATCTAGGAATCCAGGTGGACCACAAGTTGAACATGAGTCAACAGTGCGATGCAGCAGCTAAAAAGGCCAATGCAATTTTAGGCTGCATCAGTAGAAGTATAGTGTCTAGATCAAGAGAAGTAATAGTGCCACTATATTCTGCTTTGGTCCGGCCTCACCTGGAATACTGTGTCCAGTTCTGGGCACCACAATTCAAAAACGATGTGGAGAAACTGGAGCGTGTCCAAAGGAGGGCAACTAAAATGGTGAAGGGTCTGGAAAGCAAGCCCTATGAGGAACGACTTAGGGAGCTGGGGATGTTTAGCCTGGAGAAGAGAAGGCTGAGAGGTGATATGATAGCCGTGTTTAAATATTTGAAGGGATGTCATATCGAGGAGGGAACAAGCTTGTTTTCTGCTGCTCCAGAGACTAGGACCCGAAACAATGGATGCAAGCTGCAAGAAAAGAGATTCCACCTCAACATTAGGAGGAACTTCCTGACAGTAAGGGCGGTTCGACAGTGGAACACACTCCCTCGGAGAGTAGTGGAGTCTCCTTCCTTGGAGGTCTTTAAGCAGAGGCTGGATGGCCATCTGTCGGGGATGCTTTGATTGGGAGTTCCTGCATGGCAGGGGGTTGGACTGGATGGCCCTTGTGGTCTCTTCCAACTCTATGATTCTATGATTCTATGATTCTATGTCTTCTCATGATGTGTCCAAAGTATGCCAGCCTAAGTTTTGTCATCCTGGCTTCCAGGGAGATTTCTGGCTTGATCTGTTCTAGGACCCATTTGTTTGTCTTTTTGGCTGTCCACAGGATCCTCAACACTTTTCTCCAGCACCACATCTCAAATTAATTGATTTTCTTCCTATCTTCTTTTTTGACTGTCCAGCTCTCACATCCATACATTGTAATGGGGAATACAATGGCTTGTATGATTCTAACTTTTGTGTTCAGTTTTATATCTTTGTATTTTAGGATCTTTTCTAGTTATTTTGTAGTTGCCCTCCCCATTATTAATATTCTTCTGATTTCCTGGCTGCAGTCCCCATTTCTACCAATGTTTCACCCCACATATGAGAAGTCTTTTACTATTTTCTATTTCCTCATTGTCAAGTTCTCCCTGGTCATTATTTTTGTTTTCTTTATATTCAACAGTAAGCCTGCTTTTGCACTTTCTTTTTTGATCTTCCTTAGTAGTTGTTCCAGGTCTGAGGTTTTTTTTTTTTTTGCTAGTATTATGGTATTGTCAGTATATCTCAGATTGTTGATATTCCTTCCTCCTATTTCCACTCCTCCCGCTTCCATGTCCAAGCCTGCTTTCCTTATAATATGTTCTGCATATAAGTTGAACAGGTAGGTTGTTAAGATGCAGCCTTGTCTGACCCCTTTGCCAACTGGGAACAATTCTGTGTTCAGTTCTGACAGTAGCCTCTTGTCTTGAATACAGATTCCTCATCAGAATTATCAGATGTGTTGGTACTCCCATGTCTTTAAGACCATTCCATAGCCTTTCATGATCTATGCCAGGGACCAGCAACCTACGGCCCGGGGGCCGGTTAAGGCCCCGGGCCCCGGACTTACCGGCCCAGGCCGTAGGTTGCCGCTGTCGCCGCGCACCGCCGCCGTTGGGGCGCGTTTCTGGCCGCGCTTGCTGCGGCCGCCATTTTGGAAGTCAAAATGGCAGTCGCGACACGTTTGCACATGCGCAGTACTCTTGCGCATGCGCACACGCATCGCGGCCGCGATATGGACTTCCAAAATGGCGGCCATGACATGTGCCGTGGCGGCTGCGCGCGCTATAGCGGCGGGTGCACGCGCATGCGCCGCTATCTCCCCCCCTCGGCCCAGACGAGACCTGGGCGACGGGAGACTGGCCTAGGTCTCAAAAAGGTTGCCTGTCCCTGATCTATGCAGTCAAAGGCTTTGCTATAGTCTATAAAGCACATGCTGATTTTCTTTTGGAACTCCCTACTATGCTCCGTTAGCCATTGTATATTTGCAATGTGATCCCTGGTGCCTCTTTCTTTCCTGAACCCTGCTTGGATCTCTGGGATTTCACTTTCCATGTATGGTTGAAGCCTATGTTGCAGAATTTTTAACATGACTTTGCTTATGTGGGAGATCAGTGGTATGGCCCTATGGTTGTTGCAGTCTCTTGTGTCTCCCTTTTTGTGGATGGGGATGTATATTGATGGCTTCCAATCTGTTGACCATCATTTTGTTTTCCATATCTGTTGACATATGTTAGTTAGCATTAGAGTTGACTCTGTCAGTGTGGATTGCAGCAGTTCATTTGGAATATCATCTGTTCCTGGACACTTTTTTTGCCAGTTCTCGTTGCAGCTTCCACCTCACTTTTTAATAATAATAATATACCCTGCCCCTCTGACAAGAAATTGGGGCAGCTTACAATTAAAATTCTGTATCATAAAATACAGGTACACAAATAACCTAAAATCCCCAAACCCACCCACCCCTTTTAGAATTTGAGGTTCATATGGCTCTTCATTCTATGTGTCCTTCATGTTGTCATTTCTTTTATATAACTCTTCTGTGTATTGCATCCAACTTTTTTTTATTCCTTCCTGGTCTTGAATTAGATTATTTTTGTTATCATAGAGCAGGGGTCGGCAACCTACGGCCCCCGGGCCGGTTCCGGCCCAGGACGCCGTATTTGCAGGCCCAGGCGGACCCCTGCCGCCGCCGCCGCGGCACCTCCGCCGCTTGTTTTGGTCGGCGCGCGACCGCGCGTGCCGCGGCCGACATTTTTTCTCCAAAATGGCGGCCGCGACGCGTTTGCGCATGCGCAGGATTTCCTGCGCATGCGCAAACGCGACGCGGCCTGCATTTTGGACCAAAATGCAGGCCGCGTCCCGCTCTGCCAAAAGCGGGCTACGCGGCGGCGGTGGAAGCGGCGGTCGCGGAGGAGGCGGCAGCGGCGGCGGAGGATGAGGGGCCAGCGGCGGCGGCGGAGGAGGAGGAGGAGGATGAGGAGCCAGCGGCGGCGGCGGCGGTCGCGGAGGAGGAGGAGGAGCCAGCGGCAGCGGAGGAGGAGGAGGCGGTGGCAGGAGTCCGCCCTGGGTAAGGGGACTCGTGGGGGGCGCGCGTGCGGGTTAGTGGAGGGGGCGCGCGCGCGCAAGCGCGCGCACACCGTCATTACCCCCCCCCTTGGCCCAGCCGAGACCTGGGCTAGTGGAGACCGGCCCAGGTCTCAAAAAGGTTGCCGGTCCCTGTCATAGAGCATTCCGGTCCTTGGCTTGAACTTTCCTTTGATTTCCCAAATCTTGTGGAATAGGTCTCTCATTCTTCCCTTTTTGTTGTTGTCTTCTATTTCTCTGCATTGGTCATTGTAGTAGTTTTCTTTATCTTTACACATTAGCCGTTGTACTGTTGCATTCATGGTTCTTAGTTTATTCTTATCTCCATTTTGTTTTGTTTTTCTTTCCTTTATTGCTTGCAACATTTTATCTGTCATCCATGGTTTCTTCACTTTCTTTTTGTTTGTTGGAAGTTTCTGTCTGTATTCCTCTTTTACTATGTCCCTGGCTTCAGACCAAAGCTCTTCCGGATCACAATCTATTATACTTAGTACTGCAAATCTGTTCTTTATATTGTCAATGAATGCTGTGGAAATGTTGTTTAAATCATATTTTGGTATGATGACTGGTTTTGTTGTCTTCTTGAGTTTTACTTTTATTTCTGATATGAATAATTCATGATCTGTGCCACAATCAGCACCTGGTCTAGTCATGACTACCCGTATGGAGCTTCGCCATCTTTTACTTCCAATTATATAATCTATTTGGTTTTTGTGTTGGCCATCTGGTGATGTCCATGTGTATAACCTTTTCTCTGGGTCTATGAAAAATGTGTTTGCAATTAATAGGTTGTTGGCTTCACAAAAATCATGGATAGAACATGGATAGAAAGGTTTAATTAGGGTTATTATTTACAGTTAAAGGTTGCAGGCCTTTATGATCCTTTTTTTTTTAGTTTTGAGTGCCTTATTCCATATCTTTGATAATAAGAGACTTTAACCCATAGATTAAACACAGTGTTCTTTGCTGGCAAATACAATTATCCAGGCCTTTTCCTTTAAATACCCTGTCAGCACAAAAACTCAAACAAGATAAGCTTGCTATAAAACAATACCATTCATTTAGTTAAACATTAGTGCAACAGCTCCATGGGGGACTTGTACTGCTCTGTCCTGGAGAGAGATAGCTAAGCACTATTCCAAAGACAGACAGAACAAGAGAGGTGCTGCTTTTACATGACACCCCAAGGACTGTCACATTTCACCAGAGCTCTTAACATCCAATGAACACTTCAGCCAAATTAAAATATAAACAGGGCTGTCTGGTGGTTCTATAGTTGGGGTGTGCAACAGTAGACCTCCAGATGTTTTGAACTGCAACTGTCATAATCCCTTGGTACTGGCTTTACTGACTAGAGCTGATGTGAACTGTAAGCCTGAAACCTCTGGGGCCACAATTCATCAGAACTCTTGACAATGAAAGAGAAGTGTAAATGCACAAAAATCCACCAAACAGCGATACCTTTATTCACCAACCAAAATGCACAATATACTTGTTGCAAGCTTTCGAAGTTCCACTGGCTTCTTCATCCGGCAAGATGTTACAAACCAAACAGGAGAAAAAATGGAGGTATTAGTAAGATGACTGCATTTTGATGTTTCTGTCCTTAGTTAAGATGGTAATTGGAGGGTATCTTTTGTAGGCTGGCCCCTCCTCCTTCTGTCCTTGTGGCTATTGGGAGATATGCAAAGACCAAGAAATTTAAAGTCCATTTGCATCTCAACAAGGACCCCTCTCTTGCAATCCAATATGTCACTACTCTTATGAGGTCACAGGCCTCTTTAGGCCTTTGCAGACTGCTAGAAATAGTGCAAATTGAGTCCACTTTAAGGGTTAGGGAATCATGTGAACTGTGTTTTATTGTGGCACCAGAGCTCTCTGACAGAGAAGGCTCAATGCCTCAGAAAAAAAAGATTCCCATGATTCCCTAACACTAACCCTAACCCTTAAAGTGGACTCAATTTGCACTATTTCTGGCAGTCTGCAAAGGCCCTTTGTAGGCAGAGAACAATAGATTTCTCAGGGAATCTTCTTGTTTTTGCATCAGGAACATTTTGGTAAGTGTTGAGGTAAAACATGCAAAAACATGCAAAATATACCCCCCACTTACCATCTTAACTAAGGACAGAAACATTAAAATGCAAGCATCTTACTAACATCTCCAATTTTTTCTCCTGTTTGGTTTGTAGCATTTTGTCTGGTGCCCTGGTGGCGCAGTGGTTAAATGCCTGTACTGCAGCCACTCACTCATAGACCACAAGGTTGCGAGTTCAGTACTAGCCAGGGCTCAGGCTAGACTCAGGCCTGCATCCTTCCGAGGTCGCTAAAATGAGTGCCCCACTGTTGGGGGGCAATGAGCTTATAGTTGTAAACCGCTTAGACATCCCATAGCGCGATATGAAGCAGTATATAAATGAAGCTGCTTTGCTTTGCTTTGTCTGATGAAGAAGCCAGTGGAGCTTTGAAAGTTTGCAACAAGTATATTGTGCATTTTGGTTGGCCAATAAAGGTATCACTCTTTGGTGGATTTCTGTTTGAATTTGCTAAATGGCCAACACAGCTACCCCTGCATGTAAATGCACAAATACATGTCACCTTCTGGGGCTAGCTGGCACTAAGAGGATGGTTGTCAGTAACATTCAAAAAAGTAATTTTCCCTGCAGATCTTTCAAGCATACTAGAATGATTGAGACTCTTGAGGTTACTAATCTCAAATACTTAAAAAAAATAAGCATGCATAGAGGTCACAGGCAGGAATTTCCCCATCCCTCACCTGGAGACATAGCAAATTGAACACAGAGCTTTTTGCATCCAAAGCATGTGTGTTATCACTAAGCCCTTCACCCTAAAAATCAAAGTACTTCTAGTATACTTCCATCTAGCATGAAAATATTTGAGAATTAAAAGTGGAGTGAAAAGGACTTTTAATAATACAAATAGGATCTCACCATTGATTCCTGTCCTCCTCAATTAAAAGGCAAGTATTTCACACTGAAGATACCATAAGCACAGAAACAGGAATAAAAGATTAGCTGTGAATTAAGCCCTTCCTTCTTGATTTTTTTTTAAAAAAAAATTGTGGCTAATCACTGATTCTCATCATTGCATCTCATTTGTGAATAGGAAAAAAGAGGGATTTAGACAAGCCCAAATTATTGTATAACTACTAATAATCTTATCGCATGGTTCCTATAGCCTAATCTGCACTGCAGAAATAATGCAGTTTGGCACTACTTTAATTGTCAGTGCCCCTTTTATAGAATCCTGGGCTTTGTGGTTTGCTGTGGCACCAGAATTCTCTGACAGAGTTCCATAGTATTGAGCCATGGCTGTTAAAGCGGTGTCAAACTGCATTATTACTGTGGTGCAAATCAGACCTAAGAGAAGGTAAAAGTCAGCCATCTCTCTGCAGCTTAGAACCTCTGGGCAATGGGTCTGAAGAACTGGGTTGCTTGCTGTCACATTGTCAGTGACTATCAACTGAAACTTTCTCTGGTGGCCCCAGATGTTACATAGTGGAGTTTTCAAACAATTATCACATGGCTTCAGGTCATCTGAGTTTGCTCCAAAGTGCACAGAAGGGGAGCTATACTCCCAACACATTCCATAATGTGTGAACTCAAAAATAAATAAATAACATTTAAAAATCATTCTTGTACAAAATGCAGCTTTAAATCTCTTTCAGTTTCTTAAAGAATGCTGTAAGGGTTTCGGAAGGGCAACAAAGCTGTTCAAAATTCCCTATTATTGAACTGAACTGTTTGAATACAAAGTGCAAAGAGCCCTTAGATAAACACATTGTTTGCTGATTATACTAGTGCTTCCCAGAGTTGCTAGGAAATTAAAAAAAAACTGTCAGTACATTTTACAGTTCAACAAGATTGCTATCAGACATTTGTGTACTCTGGGTTTAAAGTTCAAATGCATGTGATGCCTCGCACTAGATTTCTGACTCCCAACAGCACCCAATAGTGGTGATTTTCCCTATTAAACTGGGGGCATCTAAAAACAAAGTTCCCCGACATTCACCCTTCTAAACTAGTTCTGTGCATAGATCAGAAGCCATGTTATCCAAATTAAACTGGAGACACTGTATTCCTCCTGACTTATCCACAATGATCCTGAAACACTACTGTTTGCAAGCTACTGATTTGCCTGTTGTTGTGTGCTTTCAAGTAGTTGCCAACATCTGGCAACCCTAAAGTATATGATTTGTGTAGGTCAACTTTGTTTACTGAAGATAAAGAAATATTCTGCATCACACACATATAATTCTGCACTTGAGAAAATAAATGTCATAAGATCCATAGAGTATCCATAGAACAACCTAGAACATGAGAGCCTTCCAGTCTAAATTTAATGCATTCCAAATAAAATAAAATAAAAAAATCAACACTTATTGGTAGTTTAAATTAGCTTGTCTCTTGGATCATGATAAGTCAAATTTCTAAGTTATGATTGGAACCATTGTAGAATTCAAGTTATTAGAGAATCTAGAATAATTCTTTACCTTCCAGAACATGTGCCCAGGAAGTGCCGCTATCGAACCATATATCCAAGACATCCTGGCCTTGCACATAATCTTGGACATCATGGCTATCAGCCTGCTTCAGAAATACACAGAAAAAGGCATAGGATTCTACACGTTAGACAGATATGTTTTTCTTGTTTCTGCTCTTGCACCCTGTACATTTAAATTCACAAAGGCCTAGTTACAATACAGTCAGCCCTCCATATTTGAGTATTTAATTATTGAAGGTGTAACATGTTTTCTCTAGGAATCTCTAGGTCTTCCAGCATGGACGTTGACCATGCAGTCATGACAGAGGACCTAGAGGTTCCTAGAGAGAACACTTCTCTAGGCATTTGTAGGTCCTACAGTGCAATCCTATGGTCAATATCCGGTAGATGTTGACCACAGAGCTGTACTGGAGGACTAGAGATTTCTAGATAGGTGTTCTCTCAGGCAAAAAAAGTGTTGTTGTTTTTAATTTGCAGTTTTTCCACTTTCACAGTAGTCTTGAGCCCAGCAAATGTGGAGGGCTTACTGTGCAACCATTTTAAATTCAATCCTCAATGAATGAGTTATCATTAATTAAAGGGCAATATCCCTGATGCTCACTTGTATGTACATTACATGGAGGTTAGCAGTATTTACTGGTTCTGCTACAATTTGGACTATGTCTGTGGCCCATTAAAAAACCTAATAAATTTATCATGAGTTATCATATCACATCACCTTATCAGATGCCTGAAAGTATATCCTTTATTGGAAGATACTTAATGTATTTAATAAAACAGACTCTAAACCACAAACGTTTATGTCATAAGAAATGTGCTCATTTTCTTAGGTGTCAGAGGGCTGTTTGTTGTTTCTACATGTATATTTGTGGGTGGATTCATCCAACATTTTTCACAGGACAAGCTGCTAGCGCAAAGGTTTGTGCAGGCCCAAATCATTTTTGTCTTTCTTTTCAAATTCTGCCTCCTGCCCCACTGTAAATTTCCAGGCCTTGCATTGGCTCCAGCTCACCAACAGGATGACAGGAGTTGGGGAGCTGGTAGAGCCTGGCAGTCTAGAAGGGGCCTTTGGGCCCAACTATATTGCATATGTTTTTCTTTTTCTCATAATAATCATTTGTTGATCGTTTTTGACATCATTGTAATATAGGTGCATTTTAAAATAAATAAAAAAATATGTGGCACAAAGTGCTGTCATGACCTATAAAGCCCTAAACAGCTAAGGTTCAGACTATCTGAAAGACTGTACCTCTCCATAAAAACATGCCAGAACTCAGGGAAAAGTTTTCTCTCGGTTCCTACACCATCACAGCCTCGCTTCATGGGGACAAGAGAGAGAGCCTTCTCGGTGGCTGCCCCCACTCTTTGGAATTTTCTTCCACAGGAGGCTAGGCTGGCCTCCTCCCTGCTTTCTTTTTGCTGGCAGGAAAATACATTTTGGTTTAAGTGGGTCTTTAATAGTTAAGCAGGGGAGGTTTTTATTTGTGTGTTTTGTTTTAAAAGTTTTGTACGGCTTTTAAGACGTTTCTATAATGTTTAATATGGAGATTTTAATTTTTTTTTTAAAAAAAAAGTATTGTAAACCTTTTTCATTTGCTGTTTTTGGAAGCTGTCTATGGTCCCACTTTGGGAGAAAGGCAGCATATAACTGAAATAAATAAATAAATAAATAAATACAATTTGAAGCCCCATGTAAAGATTTTTAGCTAGTCCAATTTTGGGGTTGGAGTTGCGGGGGGAGACTAAAAATTACTGCCACCAAGCAGGCCAGTAAAAGGAAACTGCACACTTCAGGAGTTGCTCCCACAACTGCCAAGCAAGCCACCTGGCAGAAGGAGCAAAGGAATAAATTCCTTCCACTTCCAGTTGAGCCAGGCTCCAGGCTGCTCCAGGGGCCAGAGATTCTCCCTGCACCCTCTCCCCCTACTCTCTGCCCAACTGCCTTCCTTACTGCCAGGAATACATTGGACACGCTCACTAGGAGGCCTGTTTATTCCGCCTCCCGCAGAGGCTTGTCAGCAGCACTGTCGTGTGCCTTTAAGCCGTATTACCCTAAGGCAGTGGTTCCAAACCTTTTCTATGCCCCACACCCCTCTAAAATGTCCGATTAAGGCAGGGGTAGGCAACCTTTCCCCTTTAAGGGCCGAGGGACTTCAGCTCCCAGAAGCCTCAGCCATGTTGGCCAATAGTCCCATGTTGGCCAATAGCTCCTGGGATTCTGGGAGCTGAAGTCCCTCGGCCCTTAAAGGGGAAAGGTTGCCTACCCCTGGATTAAGGTTTGCACTCCTTACAAAACTAATATCACATTTGGCGATGAAGGAGTCTAAGTTCTAATTTTTAAACCACAATCTGAACCACATGCAATACTGTGGGTGAACAAATTGAACTTAAAAAATAGTAAGCTTTTAACTATGTGCCATTTTAAGTTGAGCAATTATATTCTAATTCAGAAAAAGGTATAAACTATTGTAAATTGTAAAATTCTCTCCTTTTGATCAAATAAACAATGGGACTACTATCTATGCAAGACAACCACCTACTACCACTTTTCAAGGCACACTAGGAGCTAGCTAAGTGACGACTCATGAATCATTACTCAACGATACAAATCGCTCTTTGTCATACTCCCTGAAATTACATTTCACACTCCCTGGGGATGTGGGCACCCCAAGTTGGGAACCCCTACCCTAAGGCATTTCAGAGCCTTTCCTGGGACTGACAGTGGGGAACTCGCCCAAGGTCACCTAGTGATCTCCAGAGTCATAGTCTAATGCTCAGATCACTACACCATACTGCTTACCAGCCCTGCTTACCAGTATAAAAATTATCCAATGTGTCTCCCCTGGCTTTGAATTACCTTTGCCAGTGCTTCACTGGGAAGAAGTTGCTCAATAGGAAGGGTCCACCAAGCATCACTGCCATGTTGCTCCACTACCTTAATCACATTCTCAATGCTTTTTCTGTGGAAAAACAAAGCAAAGGAATAATAATTGGGCAATGCAATTGCTACTTATACATTTGTCAAAATAATTCAAATCAGACAAAGCTGCATAAACTACAAATAAATAAAAATTAACAAAGTTTACAGGTATGATATTATCTGGCCATATTTAAAGAAAAACACTTAGTAAAAGCACCAAGAAAGAAATTCCCAATACAGGTTGAGTATCCCTTAATCAGAATACTAAAATTCTGACACACTGTGAAATTGCGCCGACTCTTAGTAATGTTATTGTTTATCTGTCAACCACACAGCTCTGATACCTCCTTTCAAAAATTAAGAGTGGCATCAAAGGAGCTACCCAAGAGACACTTGATTTGTCTTCAATAAAAGGAAGCACAAACAATTGTCTGAATAATACCAGAAATATTTTAAAGTTTGTCTACAATAAAAATACTAATAAGGCATGCATTCAAGTGTGAGATTGGTTTTAATACAAGCATTAAAAAGTAACTTTATTAATGTATATATGCTGCAACTTCTTTTATTATTCTTTTATTTATTTATATTGTGCCTTTTTCTGGCTTACAAGGCACCTTACAAAAATTGTAAAAGACACAGATACAAATTAACACCACTAAAACATACAGGAGATATAATTAAACTACCAATAGAACTGAAAAGAACTTGAAAACACTTTTGTGGTGGTGTGCCTTCAAGTCATTTCCAATTTATGGCAACACTAAGGAGACCTTGTCATGGAGTTTTCTTGGTGAGCTGTCTTGCCATTGTCCTCCCCTCTGAGGCTGAGGATGTGTTACTTGCTCATGATCACCCAGATGGTTTCCATGGACAAGTGGGGGATTTGAACCTTGGTCTCCAGAGTCCTAGTCCAACATCCAAACCATGACATCATGCTGGTTCTCATTAAAAGGGTACTCATTATCTATCTATCTATCTATCTATCTGACATTTTATATAAAGCAATTTCCCTATGAGCAGTCAGTTCCCAACGGTCTGTCAAGGAAAAAGTCATTGCCAGCTGCCAGAAGGACACCACTGAGTCTAGGTCTCTAAGAAGGGAGTTTCAGAGTCTGGGAGCAGCCAGTGAGAAGGCTCTCTCCTTTGATCCTAATAGATGCACCTGTAAAAGTGGTGGACTGGAAAGGGCAACCTGTGAAATCAAAACCTAGGCAGGTTTATGTAAGAGAATAATTAATCCCAATTAATTAATTAATTAATCAATCCCACCAATTAATCCCAGCCTGAACAGTATAATAAAGCTTTACAGTTAATATAATATACAGTTAACTAGCACTTTGAACTGTGGTCCAAACTAGATTGACCTTTTAAAGGTCTGTATGTGTGTGTCTTCAAGTTGCGATCACCTTATGAGGACTCCATGAATTTCATAGAGTTTTCTTAGGCAGGGAATATTCAGAGGTGGTTTTGCCAGTTCCTTCACCTGAAATATAGCCTACAGCACCTGATATTCATTGGCTGTCCCCCATCAAAGTACTAACCTGACCCTGCTTAGCTTTCAAGATCAGACAGGATCTGGTGTCTTCAGGGTATCTCGCCACATATAATTAAAAAGTTTTCTGAAAGTTGCAAGATTCCAAAGTTGTGTCAATTTAGGAGACCATTTGTTTATATTTACATATATAGTAGATCTTAAAAGAAAGGACATTGGAGATTTATTTCACAATGAAAAGGAGTATGTGTTTAAAGCCTCACATTTTTTACCATGAAGAGTGGCTAGTTTCATAACAGGTATTTTGATCCAGCGCATACTGCCCTTCAGCTGGGCATATAAAAAGAGGGTTTGTGATAATTAAACTATATTTCAGTAATACAGACAAATCCAAAGGCCAACAGCAATTTGGCACAACTTGGTAAGATTAGATTATCATATATCTCACTCTGTAGTTTGACCAGCAATTGAGAAGTAGTTGTGAGGGGGTGCAGGGATGAGTACGCATATTTATACTTTGTAGCTAAATAAAAAAAATCACCAACAGGTAGTAAGGTTGAAATAGTAACTTACTGGGGCCAAGGAAAGTTGCCTAAAGATAACAAGAAACCTAACCAATGTGGGCAAGTACATTTTTGGGCTAGATTTTTGTATATTTCCTTTAAAGTAAATCTTACTCCAGAAATCACCTGTTAATATAATCTAAGATTAAAAATTATCTGGCAGTTAAAAAAAGTTGCAACAAGCATGATCTGACTGATTTACTTATTAAACAATTAAGAACTTCCTTCCATGTGATTTATGAAATGAATAACAATTTTGCTACGATTTTACATTAGCAGGCCCTCCAAAGAATACACAACTTTAAAATCTTTTTCAGAACTTGGAATATGTATCTCTGCTCTCTTTCTCTTACAAGCCACTCCCTCAGGCTTTATCAAAATAGTTACGAACACCAGAAGTATGCTTCCTCTTCTCATCTATACCGGTACCCATTTCGAAAAAACCTCAGGCAAACGTTTTCTCTACACTGTGCATTCAACACCTTCCTCAAATAACTACTTATCGCTCTACAAACGGCAAGCTTCAGTTGCAGAAACAATAATTCACAATGTAAGCAAAAGAAGCCCTGTTGTAAAACTTTGCCCCATATTCATATGCCATATCGGATAGAATTGGCATTACGTGTCATTCTCAAGGTTTCTAGCATGAAAATCCACAGGGCAATTCACGCTACTATGACGCCAACCAATCATTTTGAACCCTGATACTGATTAGGCCAAGCGTTTATTTAGTGGGAAATTAAGCAGTGTTGAGATGCTTTCTGACAGAGGAAGAAACGGATGCTGGTGGCCGCTGCTCCTATCTGGTGGACAACGAACTGTGCCAGGTAACTTCTCTTTTACAAGATTGTAGCTTATCTTCCAAGCTATGTACGAGGGATATTACAGGTCTACAGAAATTAACATATTTAGTGTTCTGAGTGAGAGCTATGCCAACTGAAGGATTAGATCAGGGGTAGGCAACCTTTCTGAGCCAGGGGCCGGGTTGTTGTCCCTCAGACAATTGGGGGGCCGAAGCAAGATAAATAAATAAATAAAGAATTTTTTAATTTTTTTTTAAAAAATGCATGCACACTCTCTCAGCCCCAGAAGAGCCATGGCAAAAACCCTGTGGAGATTTTGCCAAGAAAAACCCAAGAACAAATAATAACAACAATAATCAATATCATCATGGCGGGCAGTGGGCAGTGGCAGGACCGGCCTGGGGCCGGTCCAAAGGCCTCGGGGGCAGCATCCGTCCCCCGAGGCCTTGGGTTGCCTACCCCTGGATTAGATCATCCAGAATGAATCATTTTTTTCCACCCTAATTAAAGAAAGATACATCTAGATTCTAAGAGAAATAGAATAATAAATCTTTTACTCTCATGCAGACTTCCAAAATTTAAACTGAAATATTAGAAAAGCAGCTAATTTAACAAGGAAATGTGTTGGTTTAAATCAAAGTCACACAGATTATCTGAGATTGCTGATCAGGAAGTGTTTTCTTAATTTTTACAGGTGAATGCAGAATCTAGAAGAAATTAAATACAACCAACAAATATTTATATATTTTTAGCTCTCTCTTTGTATTTTTTAATTTGTGCTTTCTTACACACCAGCTCATGCATTTTAAACTGGTGTAGTTCCAGGGACCATCACTTTGTTTGGAAATGGGAAACATTTACCTTTGGTTCTATCTTCTCATATATGAGGACTGTTGATATGCTTATAATTTTAAGAAGCATTTTTTCTAGTTTTATGAGTTAACTTCTTAACAACCAATAATTCAATTGAAAAGTTACAATAATTTTACTAATTATAATGATTTCATCAGCTTTCACTTACCTGTTGTGCTAAAGCTATTTTAATTTATTTTATTTTCAACAGAAATATCTGTCCCCCTCAACTCTCACCGTTCTTCAAAACAGAGAAGAGCTTATTTGTTTTCATTATTTTTAAAGATTCCTTGATGGCTTACTGGTACAAGTTGCAACATACTCCAGTCGCATGCTATATAAGTGGGGGGCACCTGTGATATATCTGATTCTTTGAAACATTGCGCTGAATGCAAGTGTGGAACAAGAGACTATTTTTGTTTTTCAAATTTAAGTGGTATTTAAGAAAGACACATTTTTACAAATCTTTGTGCATGTTTTACAAATCATACTGCAACACAACCAATTTTTTTTTTTTACCTTGACTTTCAAGGTAAACTTTCAGACACAAATTTTAGACCAGCTGCAATACGAATACATATGGCTAAGATCACAGATAGGAAAGGAGTGTTTCAAACACACAGTGTTGTCAAGTGTAACAGCAACTCCATGTGGACTAAGCATATTTCCAGTGGAGGTGCTGTTACTTTTGAAGCCACTGACCAAACTCTGAAACAGATATTGAAAGAAGAACATCTGCACAAGAAACTATAATCAAACAGACTCATTATTCCAATAGGTGTTATTTACATTGCTTCATCTCCACTGAAAATACTGCCTTTTCTTTCCAGTATTATATCTTTGTAAAATGCTGTGAAGATATCAAGCATGTATCAATGCTTCTGTTCAAAATGGAGGTTTAGGGTAATGACCTATGATTTGACAGACTGTACTTTCTATGTCTGCCTGTCATTTCTGTAGGCCAATACTCTGTACACTCACTCTACTCTGCAAGGGAGACATAAGAACTCATGTTTAAATTAAATGTATGTGAGGAAAATAAATGATTTTTAAAAGCAATAAAACCTCTCTCTATAATCCTAACTACTCATTCCCTTTTTGTATCACAGGATAGATGGAATATGCTGTAATTTAAAATGAAGATTTATTTGAAATGTACCCTCCATAAACTGTCCTTACATTACAGATACAACAAGTAATAAAGAAACAGTGTAATTCTGGATCTGTTTTAGGCTTTTAAGATACTAGTAACAGAAATGAAGCTGTCCTATACAACTCTTCAAAAATTCTTCAAGACCTACTTTAAGTGGGGTGACACGGTAGCTATATTAATAATATACAGATATAAATTAATAGAATACAAGTAATTTTCTGTTGCTGTTCAATCTGCAATTGCCCAAAACTTTGTTGCAACACCTACAACATATACAATTTTGGGTAAGATCTGCAGGAACAGTGACTCTTTAGAGGATTTCCCAAATGACCAAGAATATTACACCAAGTCTCAGAAGTGTTTGATTTGCCTGCAGCTTGGGTCATATGAAAGAAGAGATCTCACAACCAAAAGGAAGTGTTTTTGAATAATGAAAGAAGTCCATAAACAATTACTTCCTGGAACATTTGAAGCCTATGTATACGATTGCAAATACCATAAAAGAAAAGCAAATAACATTTTAGATTGTTTAGAAAATTCAGAAGGCATAATTCTAGGATGGGTCTTTCCTACCCATGTCACCATTATTTTAGTTAGTGAAGATGTCAAGGTCTGGATCTGGATTGTTGTACAGTACAAGCAAAGCATTTGCTGAGCTACAGTTCACTGGTTCCATGCCTCTCTTTGTCTGGTTTTACCAGGGATCACTGCTAAACTGAAAGACTGAGTGAATGAAGCCAGCTAATCTTCTCTAGAGTTAGTGCACATAATCTCTGCTCTCAGCCATACACGTGCCATCACAACCCAATGGAAGCAGCAGGATAATTTGCATATAAAAGGGGACAAAAAAGCATAGAGCTTGGAAAAGTTATTTGTACTATTAATCCCAGGGATGACCATGCTGGTTGGGGAATTCCTGGAATTGGGGCTAAGAAACTTTTCCAGGCTCTGAAGAGGCAAGCTTGATCCCATCTCACTCTTCCTAATTCTTGTTCCTGGATCCAGAGTTCTTGCCAAATTGAGTGTATTAAGATTTGTTTGTACTCTATGCAAAACGAGACTTGACTTTATCCCACTACCATTGATTTGGGAAACGGGGCTGAGCTGTTGAGGGGATTATATACTGGTACTATGAAGGATTCACTCCTCCCACTCTTATGCAACTGGGTCCCCTTCCAAATTGGCCAACCTCAGGTCTATAGTCATTTTGTCACATTTTCAGTTGTTTTTGGGGCCCCTCCCCTGTTTTGGTCTGTACAATGCTTTTTCAAAATGGGAAGTGACCAAAAAAGGCCCATTTAGGTTGGGTCCAAAATGCTGAAAATTTGTTTTTTAAAAAATGGCCAACATCAAACCCAACAAGCTTGCTATTTGAGGGTAAAAAAACTTAAAAATTATCTCCCCAAATTTGAGGGCCCACAGGGATGCTTGGGGCCACAAAATAGTTTAGGGGCCGTAAATAGCTCACAGGCTACACTTTGCCCATTCCAACCCTAAAGAAGGATGATATTAGATGTATGGTGCATCCTTTTAGTTATTCACCTAGCATTAAAAACCTATACAGGATGAGTGTATAATTGAGGATCTCTTTAAACATGAAGATACATGACTTAAGTGATCTGACTTAAGTGATGCTGAGTACGAGAGCAAGCCATTGAGCAGACCAAGGCCTACACAATCCAGCTTTCTTGGCAAGATTCCCAGCAACTAGCAGGTATTGGGTGGCTCACCAGAAACTGCTCTAACAGTGGACCATTGGTCTACTTTCTTGCCCACCCCCGCTCTGACACACACATTTATCCACCTGTAGCTGCTGCAGAATGTTTGCACAGGGAGTAGTTTAGGCTGTCATGTGAGATAAATAGCAAGGTGTGTCTAAAATCAGAACACTGACAATTTACACAAGGAAACCAGAAAGCCAAAAACCTCCACAAAACCATTTTTGCATTCTAAGACAGAAACATATCTCAAATCGTTTTATAAATTGGGGGATGTATTCTTTAGTTTGGGGCTATTATGCAGTAAAACGCACACACACTAAAAAGCATAGCTTTCAGGAAGATGCAGCGGAGCAACTCTCCTTTCAGCAAGCTAATTACTAGTGCCATTCTTTGTTCTTCGTTCCCAATCAGCATCAGGCCTCTCGACCATGAGAAAGGCGTTTTCCCTACAGTGAAAAATGGTATGCCTTTCCTGTTAAGATAACTTCTGTGGAAGCTCATCAGGACAAAAAATTATGATTGGATTACACAATGAAAATCCTCCAATAACATCTAGACTGCATCTGCATAAAATAGCAAAAATAATCCAGTCTGACATCACTTTAACTGCCATGGCTCAATGCTATGGAATTCTGTGAACTGTAATTTTGCAAGACATTTAACCTTCCCTGTCAAAAAGCTTTGGTACTAAAACAAACTACAATTTGTATACTGATTTTCCAGATTAACATGGCTATATCTTTAAATCTCTCCACAGAATACATTTATTATGTCTCACCCATCTGTGTAAGCACTCTAGTATGTATGGCTTCTCCAGCCACAGTAACAGGAGACTTCATGGAGGAAGGAATGACTCTCTATTTGGTGGGTCACCAGTTTCAAAATGCTCCTTGTGTGTAAAAAAGCCCCACCAAGATTGAAACACAGAACATACCTGTAGAGGGCATGAGAATGCTAGCTGTCTGGGATTTCAGTTTGTAAATTAAAGCAAGAATTTAAATCAGGTTTTTAACTGAGAAAGTACTTTGCTATGCCATCAGCAAGCATTACTTTTACAAATAGTTTATTTAAAAGGCAGTTCGCCTACAAGAGAATTAGATTAACTCTCCTGTCCTGTCCAGCTCCAGTCCAGAACAGACTTGACCTTCTAGCCACTATGCTAGACTATACTAGCTACAAAGTGCATCAGCCACTGCTGCAAAACAATGGAGAAATAGAGTTGGGCTCAAACAAGATTACATACTGGAAGTTTACTGTTTCCCCAGCACACACCACTAGACCTCTGTCATTGGGCAAAACAAGAGTCATGAAAAACTCTATTTTTCTGCAGAGCACAGAAGAGTAGGGTTGTTTCTTTCTCACCCAACAGGAAAGTCTGGTGAATGGCTTCCACCATTTCCTCAGCAAATGCAGCTAACACAATGAGCTACTACTGCTGCAAGGATTGTTATAGTATTTCATATAATAGTGTGGTAGTTCACAGACAGACATCTTGTCCCAATGACTAGCATCATCTATCCAAAAGTTTAAAATTACTTTTTTGTACTACAGCTCCCAGAATGCCCAGCCAGCACGGCCACTGGGCTATGCTGGCTGAAGGATTCTGGAAACTGTTATTCAAAAAGGTAAATTTTTCAGGCTCTGAGTCCAGCATAGTACAGTGCCTAATAAACTGTTGGATTTGCATCTCAGTCTGAGTGTTGACTGTGGCTAGTTACATGGATCATACAACTCTGCTGTTACAGCTCCACTGGTTGTTGGTCTGTTTCTGGGCACAATTCAAAGCACTGATTGTGACCTATAAAGCCCTATACAGATTAGGTCCAGGCTATCTGGCAGACCATCTCTCCCCATAAGAGCCTGCCCAGATCATGAGATCCACAGGATCCACATCCTCCTCTCAGTCCCACTACCTTCACAGGTGGGATTACGAGAAACAGCCTTCCCAGTAGCTACCCTAGGCTTTGGAACTCGCTCGACAGCGGCTAGGATAGCCTTCTCCTTGTCCTTCCATCAGCAGCTGAAGATGTCGTTATTCAGACAGGCTTTTAGAAATAAAGGCTTTTAAGGAAAGTACTGAAAGAACTATATTGGTTTTATAGTATTCTACAACTTTTGAAAATTCTTTTTTGAAGTGCATGTTTTTAACATGCTTAATTGTTTGTTTTAATGCCGCCTTTTTGTATATTTTAATTATAATCTTTTAATTCTGTAAACTGTTTTAAGTCCCAATCTTGAAGAAAAGGTGGGATAGAAATACAGTTAATGATGTCTTTCATCATCTAGGGAGAGGGTGTTTCATTCCTGTAGCATCCTTCAGCGCTGACCTTTAATTTTTCTCAAAGGATACATGTTGTTCCATGTAAATGACTAAGGACCTGGTCACACTACAGAATTATAGTAATATATTTCTACTTTAACTGTCATGGTTCTGTCCTATGCAATCATGGGACTTATAGTTTAAGGAGGAGCATTTAGACTTTACAACCAGGGAGTTCTAGTGTCTCAGCAAACTGTACCTCTCAGGATTCCATGGCAGTTAAATAATACTCTAACCGGGTGGTGTGAATAGACCCCAGAGCAATGCACTTGGAAAACTGTCCATCCTAGGGCCAACACTAGCCTTCTGCAATGCAGATCACCGTAGACTGGCTTACTCACCCAACCAAAACTGGTGCTTGTGATCCTGAATACACACTATTCCTAACCAGCACAGCCTATGATCAGGAATGCTGGGGGTTGTAATTCAAAACATTTGGTGAGCAACAGGTTGGCAAATGCTATCTTGCACTGTAGTTCCCAAATACAAGAGTCTTAGAGTCAGTGTGCAAAGTGTGCCAGTGCTTGCACTGCAACAATGCACCCCTCACATTAATATGTATTTTTCCAGTAGAAAGGACTATCAGCAGAGATCTATTTTTTCATTTATTGATGCATTGTAATTGTATTTCAAAGTTGTTTCATTTGGTTTTTATCACAGTTAGCCTTGAGGGCCAGCTCTTGGGAGAGGCATAGCATAAAGCCAATAAATAAACAGAATATGATAAACAGTTATTTAGTTATATTTCCACCTCACCTTCTCACTGAAAAGGTTTCCCTCAAGGCAGGCTAATATCACAAACACAAATTAAACAATCAAACTATTAAAACATCACTAAAACAATTTTTAAAAGGCTGTTAGTTGCGTGCAGCCTACCTCTTTTATTTAATCACACTATGATGCTTCCCATCTTGAGTTTACTTGTACATGTAGGAGATCTGTTACACATGCAGACTCTTGCACCACAAGAGCTCCTCATTTGCTTAAATGATGGAAAGAGCTCTGCAGATGCATCCCATCCCACACAGACCTTAATAATGAAATCAAATTCTCTTATACCAAATATCCATTCAAAATCCTTAGAAGAACTCTAAAATTGGGTACAACTCATGCTGACAAACCTATAGCTAAGGCCATCGCAATTGCTACACCACTATTAATTCCATAAAACATGTCTCACAAAGATAAGAACATCAGCAAACCTTAATACCTCTGCTCTTCCAATTAGTATTCTGTAACACACACACAGACACACTTCACTGCCTAGCCACTACGCGACCCCAACCTACATCAGCCATTTGTTGATTGCAAATCAGGTTGCTTTTTGCAATGAAACTTATGTTCATAAAATAAACCTACCGATTTATTAAAGGTTTTCCTGTTGTCTTATGGTAAAAAACAGGAATGGGAACACCCCAGCGCCTTTGTCTCGATATACACCAGTATGTTCTTCGGTCCAGCATTTCTAACATTCTAGTCATCCCAGAGGCTGGAACACACTTTACTTTCTTTAATGCATCCTGTCAAACATTCAGAAAGATGCAGAATTCAAAAGTTTGAGAAAGTTGAGATTGTACATAGAGAGGTGGCATTATTTAACACTTTCTTCTAACACAGAAGTTTGGCTATAGTTAATGCTATAAGAATAAAACAATCCATATAGCTAACAAGACAAAACCTTTCACATCCAAGTAGGAACATTTTTAAATATGATGAGTCTAGTATTTACAGTCCACATTTACAGACATGGCTCACAAAACAGTCCAGCCCAGCATGTTTCCATTGTATTCCTCCAGTCTTGCATCTCTGTATCTATAGATAATCTCTGGCACACTCATTCTTTCAAACACACTAATTCTTTCAAACACCTAAGTAACTAGCAACTAATATACATTTCATGTGGCTAGGGAACTGGGTATTATGCTCTTTCTTGTTACCTCATATTTATGTCACTCATCAACAACCTACATATTGGTACAGAAAAAATAATTACATTTGATAATTCATATTAAATTATGTTTTCATATACTAAAGCAGTAATGGACAAAGTGCAGCCCTCCAGATGTTGATAGATTGCAACTCTAATAAGCCCTAGCCAGCACAACAAATGGTAAGGAATGCTGGCAACTACAGTCCAGCATCTAGAGAACTGCATCTTTGCCCATCTCTCTACTAAAGAATGGAGTGCACAGGAGCCAATAAACTTCAGAATCTGTTTTGTACCTGAGCAGCAGATTTGAGATTTGCTGTATTAATGAACCACTGTTTGCTGGCACGAATAATTACTGGTTTTTTAGTCCTCCAATCATAGGGATAGCTATGAATGCATTTCTCTTCTTTTAGTAAATTCTTTGCTCCTTGAAGCATCTGAATGACTGTGGAATATAACAAAAGATCATTAAATGGAAGGTCAGTAGTGAATTCCAAATGCCATAGCCTTGCATTTTTTCTGCTGCTGGAGTAAGACAATAGCTTTTCTATACTTTATTGCTGAAAACAAGATATGATACAGACCAGCTTCATTTCCTTCTTCAAGAACAGATTTCTTCTGAAGTTCAGAACCTGCAGCTTCTGTGAAATGTCCCTTCTCATCCACTAGACAGTCCTTAAAAATATATAGAAAAATATATATGGTTATGAAAAAATCTGAGAAATGTATGTTTGCTATTATTTTATAGGAATGCATTTATAGGAACGAGTTACATTAAGTATCTGTTTTCTCTAACTCAAGGGACACCTTTATTGTTTATATACTAAAAGCAAGCTTAGATTTGGCAATGAGACATTTAGTTGCAATAGAACAGCAGACTTCTAGGATTTCAGGAAGGAAGTAGCATTTGTTCCTTTGCTTGAAATTATTGCCATTTGTTCCAACAGGGGGGGAAAACTGTTCATATAACTATGTAACATTTTTAAAGCTGAGCCCCATATTCCACAAATGGGTCAATAAGCCCTAAATACCATCCCTGGAATTTTTATGAAGGCAGGATAAAAACAGAACAAATATGCACACATTTTATCCATCCATTCAAAGAATGTTCTTAGGAATGAATCTTACAAAATATGGGGCCTTGCAGATTTGAGAGCAGTAACAAAGAATGCCAAGGGTGTCTAAAGAGCAACTAACACAGTACTACTAACTTAGAGGTACTACCAATAAATTGCTCACAAGTGAGTAAAGAGATGCCAATACTCTTAAAAAGAGTTGTTCTTTATGTCCTCTATACTCATAGATTTAGGCTCCTTGTTGAAGAATTCTTCTAAGCTGTTCACCATTCTTAGTTTTATTGGAAATTTTAAATTACAGAATGAAAAATCATTTTATTGCCTTGTTGTTCAAGTATATACTAATGATTCCTTTACAATAACCTTGTATCCAATGGTACAGTAATGGAAGTGTTTGCACAAGGAGAACCAGTCTGTAACGCTATCACGGATGCTCCTCAATCTTTAGAAAAAGTATCGCAACACATACAAAGAAAAGTGAAGGCTTGTTCTTTAAGATGGACTCTTATCTCTGGTGTGCAGAATCCAAGAGCCAGCATAGTGCAGTGATTTGAGCACTGGACTAGGAAACTGGGAAATCAAGGTTAAAATCCCATCTGGCTATAGAAACCCACTAGGTGATCTTGGGCAAGTCACACTCTCTAAGCCTCAGAGGATGGCAGGGGCCAGCCCCCTCTGAGCAAATTCTGCCAAGAAAATACCACAATAGGGGCACCATAAATTAGAAATAATCTGAAGGCACAAAGCAGCAACACAACATGCAGAATCCAAGCCAGTGGATTAGATCCAAATTCTTTTCCACAGGCAACAGGAGCATTCTTGAGCTGAATTCTATCCAGAATGTTTTCACTGGTTTGGAAAGGCATCATCTTTGCAGACTTCTTTCTCCCTTTCAGCTCCTAACACCATCTCCTCCATTGTTATTGTGACTCTCTGAATCATCTAGAGAGAAAGGGTGGGGGTGAACAGAGGAAGGGAGGGAGGAGTCTACAGCCATTCCATTAGTGAGATTCCTCTGTTGGATCAGAAGACTTCCACAGATGGGTAAAGAGCCCCTTTCCCCTCAAGAAGCAGATTTTGGATCCAACCCATTCAGAATTCAGATGACAGGATGGACATTCTTTACATGTTAATAGATCACTGGGAGACAAAATGGACCCCAAAGCATTCCCCACCCGGTACAGTCATTGCAAACTATTTGTAAAAATGTTGGAGATGCTTTCTAGTTCATGACAAGAGCTTTGTTTGGACTGTACTATAGGGTTTTGTTCAGTAATAGTAAATATAACAATTGCTCCTGTTCATTGCTAAAAATATTTTTAATAATAATAATAATAATAATAATAATAATAATTTTTATTTATATCCCGCCCCTCTGCCAGGCAATCGGGGTGGCGTACAGCATTTCAAAACATCAAAACAAACATCAAAATAAATAAATCAAATTCGAAACTCATCCTTCCTTCCCAAACCCTCCCATCCCCCCAAAACAAATAAACTAAGCAGGTTAAGTGACAATAATTAAAATATACAATTTAAAAATACATAAATTTTTCAGTATCATTATGATCCTCCGAGGGCTGCAGGCTAGCCGAAACAGTCCTCCACGGCCTGAGAATGCCGGCGGGAGATGGAAACAGGCGGAGGCTTTTATGTCCGCCAGTGCTCCTCCTTGCTGCCCGCAGGTGCGGCGGCTCAAGCCGCTCAAGTGGTTACTCTCTTGCTTCTAAAAGTGTCCACTCAGACAAAACATCAGACATCTGTCAAAATGATTTTAATATATTCTAATGTATAACCTTCAATCCACAGCATTCCAAATTACTAGGCACTACCAGCATGGACTACAGTGTACAACAGAAGAGCTTTTACTTTTCTGTCCCATTTGCAAATTTCTGATACATTTTTGGGGTGGATAGGAGAAAAATCTCATATAGGTGAAAGGCAAGGCAAACAAAGCCACAGTACCATGGGCAGCTGGTGATGAGTAGCTACACCGTAATCTTCCATACCATGTGCTGGTGCCGTATGAACTAATCCTGTTCCTTTGGACATGGTCACGTGGTTTGCAGGTAAGAGAGGGGACTGCTTTCCAGGAATTGTAGGATGTGAGCAAATACTATTTTCCAAATCTGTTCCTAAATTAGAGGGGAGAAAGAAAATAGAAGAAAAGTATACCAAATTTGACCAAGAGGAAAACTACATCCTGAAAGAAACAAAAGGATGCCTTCTTGATGTTCTGGAGAGTTACTTTTATTACTCTCAGTGAGCATGATCAACTGTGGGGGATTATGGGAGTTATGTCACCGTACTGACTTTTTATATCCATCACCCTGAAGTCTATTTTGGGATGAAGATATGCTATGCAAAATTTTAAAATAACTTTTTTTGGTTAAACTATTATCTTACAAACAACTCATGCTACTAATTCTACCACAGGAAGCAATCCCACAGGAAGTAAAAATGTCTGAACAGTTCACTGAACTGAACATGTAAGGAACAAGGACCTGATTGCAGTTTAAAAGAAAAAAAAAACACCCTAAAAATAAATACAATTATTTGTGTCCAACAAGAAGTATACAGCCCCACTAAGGGAGATCCACAATGATTAATTTGGGGACAATTTTAATTGATTAATTTGGTTAACAACAATCTCCTATTCCGTTATAAATACATATAAATGTTAGACTGCATATTCAAAGATGTTTACCTTTAAATGATGAAATCACGTCAAACTGTGTATCCAAAAGAGCAGCTGTAGACTGAATTCTGTCAGAAGCTATAATAAAGTGTTCCCCAGTATTTGTACATTTCACAATCGAGTACCTACAAATTTATTTATTTAAATAGATAAGATAAATACTTTAGTTTTTAAAAGTGAATTGAGCATTACACAAGAGCATTTTAAAATATGGCAGAAACTCAACCATACAGACCATCCTTATGTCATGACAATTCATATAACCCAACAATGTCAATAAGGAAATTTTAGTCACTGGAACAGAAATGATGATGGCATATCAATGCATTTTCATAGGGGTTGTCACACAAATGGTAACCAGAAAAAGAAAATCCTATTTCATATTTTTAAAATATACATGTTAATTATGTGTCCTTGGGCAATTTTTGGGACTTCCAATTGTCCTTAGGAACTCATTGGAGTCCTCCAAATTCTATCATTAAGCTGCATTCTTTGATGGTAATACTACTAAAACTCACAGAGACTAGAGTCAAAAGATTTTCCAAACATTTTTATCTGATACCTCCTACCTGCAAATTAAGTCTGCTTAACACAATACAGCAAACTTACCCACATTCCAGCATCCTGTGTATTGAATAAGGCATCACATATTGGTCACTTCAGTCATGACCTCTAGTATCAGCAACATGTTGATTAGGTCTTTTATGAGCCAGCATACTTATTCCTGCCTGTACTTTTTCTCTCTGTTATGGTTTTTATGTGATTTTATCGAGGAATTTACCTCTTTTATAAATTGTTTTAATTGTAATTGGTTTAATAACTTTTTAAGGGGGGAGGGGGGAATTGTTCTTAAATTGTCATGTGATGATCTTTTATGATGTAAGCCGCCCCGATTGCTCTCAGAGGGGCGGGGTATTAAATAAAAATTATTATTATTATTATTATTATTATTATTATTATTATGTCATAAACTTCATGATTTAAATCTACCGTTACATCTTAGCTCCAAGTACAGCAGACCCACTAAATGAACACAGACTTGGTACATCAACATTTATATTCCACTGATTTAATGGAAATATTCTAGTTGGGAGTGACAAGAGAAAAAACAAGATAAAATGAATACATACTCTGAATCTGGCATATAACAGATAGCTTGATTGGATGGAATAGTCCAGGCTTGTGTGGTCCAAACTATCAAACTGACAGCAGGTAATCCACCTAAAAGTAAATATAGGTATATGCATATATAACTGGTGTTATTTCAACTGCATCAGCAATTAGGTTAACAAAGCTGAACTGAGAATGTACATACCTATCACTGAAGCCAGTTTTGGGGGTGGTTTCAACAAAGGAAATTTTATATAAACTGAGCGACTAACATGCTCTTGATTGTATTCAAGTTCAGCTTCAGCCAAGGCTGTACTAAATAAAAAGAAAGTGCAAATCAAATATATTAACAGAAACATTTTCAAATTATATCTCAAGGTCAAAGCAAGACTGCTACTTACTTTGTTGATGGAGACCAGAACACGGGTTTATAATCCTGATAAATATAACCCTAGAAGAGAAACTGATGTAAATAATCAGGACAAATTGGCATTCTGCATGGTATAGATCTCACATTACCAAGAATTAACCTACCTTATCATACATTTGGTGAAAAATATTCAGTTGTTTTGCTTCATACTTCTTGTCAAATGTGTGGTAGCAATTATCCCAATCTGCCATGATACCCCAGCGGATAAAGGCTGATTTCTGTTTTTCAATTACCTTTTCTGCAAATTCTTTGGCTAAAGGGAGACAAGAGGTTGCCAATATGAATTTGCCAGATTCTGGGCAGGTCTTAATTGAACATCTTCCAAGTGAGGCAGTTAAACTAGTACAACCAACATCCTTTAAGGATAACCTTCTCAAGTCTGAGTTATTTCACAAAATCCTAAAATTAGCAGCAGTTTTAAATTCAGGATTGATAACAGGTTTATCAGCATTTATACCAGACGGTAATATAAAAGTGAATATTTGGGCTTTAAAACTATCCTAGCAAATACTCAGAAAAGCAGGTAGTGAAATAAAACTGTATGTAAGACCTGCTATCAACACAGGGACAAATTAGTTTGAAGTTCAAACACAGGAATTATTAATTCATTTGAATTGTACACAATACCACACACTGAGCAATAAGAGTAAATCAGCACGGATCAGGATAAAATTACTGTCTTTGATTTTCTCTAAATTCTGGGTTGGTTAGTTTTTCTTTTATATGTATGCAGGAGTGAACATCCAAGAGATTATGATATTTTAAAAATCATGCAGTTCTAAACTACAATGATACATCTCAGATGTTTCTCCATACAGAGATTTTGTAATCCTCATTAATAAGACGCTCTGTTAGAGACTAAGGGCCTTTGCAGACTGCCAGAAATAGCGCACATTAAATTGAGGCACTGCCCTGGCTCAGTGCTAGGAAGTCATGGGAATTGTATTTTTTTTCTGGGACATTGAGCCTTCTCTGTCAGACAGCTCTGGTGCCACAATAAATTACAGTTCCCATGATTCCCTAGCACTGAGCCAGGGCAGTGCCTCAATTTAATATGCACTATTTCTGGCAGTCTGCAAAGGCCCTAACTTTCATATCATAATTTAGCACATTAGCAACCTCACTCAGAAAGTTTGCAGGAACATACCTTTTTGTCTGATTTCCATTGGTGAAAGATCTTCATCTTCTTCACATTCAGATAATGCTTTCAATTCAATGGGGAGTCCATGGCAATCCCAGCCAGGCACATAGTGCACCATATAGCCCCTCATCATATGAAATCGATTAGTGATGTCTTTCAAAATCTGAGCAGTAACCAAAAGAGGCAAAGAAGGAGGTGGGGGAGGGGAAGGAAAGGAAAGAGAGAAGTTTCTAATTTGTTAATAGTCTAAGCCCTCAAACTCCTACAATATTTACGTTATAATCAGTGAGATCCACAAACTTATGCCATAAGCATATCCCTTGCTGTATTTTCAGCTGAACAGCTGCTACTAAGACTTAATGAGCAAAACCACCCGGTTTAGCATAACGTTTAGAGTAGACAATACCTTTTCAATTTATATACATGAAAAGTGTTAACTGTTTATGCCTGCTCCAGTTTTATCAAGCAATGGATACACAGAAGCTGTGTACACCAGCAAAACTCTGATTTATTTCAAATGGCATTTCAATAAATTTACACTTCAGTATTAACAAATGGATTGGGATCAAATCACATCTGTCATTTTTTCAATTCAATGTCTCATTCACATTTTTGGCATTTCTATGGAATGCATCTCTGCATGTATAATATCTGTGTTAAGAGAGCTATATCACATCTAAGCAAAGATATGCAAAAGTTTACCTTGCATGGAATCCCATCACAATGATCGAACTAGAAAATGCCTAATTAAACACCATTTCCTATTTATCTGAACTGCAAAACTGTCATTCCCAGCTTCAGAACAAACTAAGATCTTGAAACATGAGGACCTTTTTGTCTGTGGAATGGTCTGCCGGAAGAGACTCGACAGCTGAAAATGCTGACTCTATTTAAAACAGCATTAAAGATATATCTCTTCCTGCAGATCTACTCAGTTAATTTTAAATCATGAATTTTAATTTGTACATGAGCTCTTGTGAATGTATTTTGATGGTTTTATAGTATTGTGTTTTAACTGTGGGTTTATGTGTTTTTAGTTGTGTTTTATATTTTAACATGTTGTACCTATCTCAAGCCTTGAGGAGAGGTGGGAAAGAACAACAACAACTATACTGATTCATGTTTCTGAATCATTCCAATGCTATTAACAATAGCTTCCTACTTCAGAAAGAACATAAACAATGGTCCAAACACACATTGCAGAAATAATCCAGTTTGAAACTGCTTTAACTGCCCTGGCTTAGTGCTAGGGAATCCTGGGAATTGTAGAACTCTCTAACAGAGAAGGCTAAATGTCTCATAAAACTAGTTTCCAGAATTCCCTAGCATTGAGCCAGGACAGTTAAAGTGGTTTCAAACTAGATTGTCTGCAGTGTGTTTTGGACCAATGACCAGAAATTGCTTGTTCTGATTACTATGTGTCACATGGGGTTTAATTTATTTATTTAGATTATTTATACCCTGCTTTTCAGCACAAAGGCTCTCAAAGTGGTTTACAGATTGCTAATTTGACAATTCTCTGCCCTCAGGCTTATAATCTGAAATGACATGACACAAAAGGAGAAGGGAATGGCACTGGGGAAGGGGATCAAGTCCCAAAGATACTGCTGGTTCTTCTCTCCCTACAAGAAATTAATTCATTTTACTGATGCATACCCAGGTGTCTCAAGCTCCTCTAAAAACAAAAAGAAAATTTCAGCATACATTTTAATACAATATTTAACATATCAGAAAAGATATTCTAAAAATAAAATATATCTTAAAATATTTTAGAATAGGAAAGAAATGACAATTTAGACATTTTCAGTTTTTTTGATTCACAGTACACAAGTATTTGAACAGAATGGAGACTGCAGTCAAGAAATCAGAAGCAGACTAGGAATGGGAAGGGCACCTATGAAAGAACTAGACAAGATCCTGAAGAATAAAGATACACAACTAAACACTAAGGTTAGAATCGCTCAAGCCATTGTATTCCTGTACCATGTACGGATGTGAGAGCTGGACAGTGAAAAAAGTGGATAAGAAGAAAATCAACTCATTTGAGATGTGGTGCTGGAGAAGAGTACTAAGGATACTGTGGGCAACAAATGGGTCCTTGAATAGATCAAGCTTGAACTCTCCCTGAAAGCCAATGTGATCAAACTGAGGCTGTTGGCCACATCATGAGAAGGCACAATTCATTAGAAAAGACAATAGTGCTAGGAAAGATAGAAGGAACTAGAAAGAGAGGAAGGCCACATGCCTGATGGATAAACTCTATTAGGGAGGTCAAGGGTATTAGTTTGCATGATCTAAGCAGAGCACTGGAGGACAAGGATCTTGGAGATGTCTCATCCACAGGGTCATCATGAGTCAGGGTTGACTTGAAGGCTTTTTAACAACAAACTCAAGTATGCTTGTTAAATTTTCTGTTGAGGGCTGTACTCTATACACACCACACAAGCTCCTTCGAACATTGTAAAGAACCGTTGCAGACCAGCCTAAAGGGCTGGCCTGGGGTGGAGTTGGGGTGGGGCAGCCGCACGCACACCGCCCCAACCCCGTCCTGACACTGTGCATCCATTTGCATGGCATGCGGCATCAGGATGCCCTTTTGGCGCAATGTGTGCCAAAAGGGCACAAAAAAGCCACCACTGTATTTTGCCGCTCTTTCGGGGTGGCAAAAAGGGGGATTGGGGCCACGGCGTGTGGTTGCTGCGGCCCCGATCCACTGCTCCCAGGGGCGGATCTGTGCCGCTTCTTTAGGCCAGTCTGCATCGGCCAAAAGAAAGCTCAAGCAGATAATTATTAAAATATATTAATTTATATATTTTAAATTAATTTATATATGGATCATTTTGACCAGGGGTAGGCAACCTAAAGCCACCGCCACCATGATGATATTGATTATTGTTGTTATTACTTGTTCTTGGGGTTTTCTTGGCAAAATCTCCACAGGGGTTTTGCCATGGCTTTTCTGGAGCTGAGAGAGTATGCATGCATGCATATATATTTTATTTTATTTTATTATTTATTTATTTATTTATTTTTGGTGCTTCGGGCCCCCCAGTTGTCTGAGGGACAGCAACCCGGTCCCCGGCTCAAAAAGGTTGCCTACCCCTGATTTTGACACTATATGAAGAAGACCATTTACACAAGCAGAATGTGACTCCTGCAAACGTCTGCAAATTACTTTCCCAAACACACGTCGCAATTTTAAATATAATGCACTAAGTGAAATGTCTAAACTAGCAGTCTTTTCACTTTGATGAAGAGCAAACAAACAAATCACAGGATGGTGAGGGAAGAAGTTTGGATTACATCATCTATGGAGAATTCCTTCAATCAGAATTCCATCCATCACAACATCACCACCACAATATGAAAAAAGTTTACCAAGTTGAAGCCAATCAGTTTAACAGAACAATACTCACTTTATTCAAAGCATGGCCAACATGTGGGTCTCCATTGGCATATGGTGGTCCATCATGAAGACAAAATTCTTGCTTTGTTTTCCTTTGTCTTTGCCACGAATACAGTTCTGAAAAGCCACATTTCTAAAGAAACAGGCAAGAGAATTAGTCTTAACATACTTGTAGCTACAGCAGTTGTGACAGCAAGAAACAGGGGGTGGAAATATATCCTCATGGTGAATTTCACAATATAAAATCAATAGACTTTCAGGCATCAAATACAAGGCTGAATGTATAGGAGAGTGAGCAAAACTCCAATCATATGACAGAAATTCCTGGTTTTGCTCCCTCAAAAGCCAGTCTCAAGGGTTGACAGACCCTCTGAAATGAAACGGGATAGAGATGGACTATGACTGGAAAGCCAAATAATTTTGATTCCTTACTCAAGCAAAAGTATTTATTTATTGCAATCGCTCAAGTGGTTAAGACACTGATTCTGTGGATTGCAAGATTGCCAGGTTGGTGGTCCAAGGCCCAGGGGCTGCATGATGGGGCGAACTCCTGTCACTAGTGCCAACTTCTGCCAGCCTAGTAGTTTGAAAGCATGCAAACACAAGTAGATAAATAGGTACCACTTCAGTGGGAAGGTAAACAGTGTTCTCTGCAATCATGCTGGCCACATGATCACAGAGTAGTCTCTGACAATGCTGGCTCTTCGGCTTAGTAACAGAGATGAGCACCAACCCCCATGGTCGGACACAACTTGACAACCTTGTAAACGGGGAATACCTTTACCTTAAAAGTACAGTAATATTGTATTGTATTGTATTGTATTTATTCCCTATTCTTCAGAAATGCTCTCAGGGAGGCTTACAAATTGTTGATTTGACTGTTACCTGCCCTTAGGCTTACAATCTAAAAAGACATGACACAAAAAGAAGGGAAAGTGGTATAAAACTGTTTTAAATCTGTATCTGAATTATATCTGCAAAATTAAAGCAGTTTGACACCACTTTAACTGCTGTGGCTCCTTCTTGTGCGATCCTGGGATCTGTAGTCTGGTGAGTTATTCAGCCTATTCTGTCAGAAAACTCTGTTGCTCACCAAATTACAAATCCCAGGATGCTGTAGCACAGAGTCATGGCAATTAAAATGGTGTCAAACTGCTTTAATTCTGCAGATGTTATGTAGATATAGATTTAAAGCACTTTGGCACCACTCTAATGATCATGGCTCCATCCTGTGGAATCCTGGGATCTGTAGTTTGGTGAGGTATTCACACTGGTCTTCAGAGAGCTCACCAAACTATAAATCCCAGGATGCTGTAGGACAGAGTCATAGCAACAGAGTGGTGTCAAACTGCTTTAAATTTGAAGATGTAGTGTAGATACAGAATTAAAGGTTTGACACCGTTTTCACTGCCATGGCTCCATTCTGTGAGATCCTGGGATCTGTAGTTTAGTGAGGCACAAAAGCTCTCAATGGATCAGGATGAATAGTTCACCAAACCACAAATCCTAGGTTTCTGTATGATGGAGCTGAAGTAGTCAATTGCCTGTAGCTGAAAACTGCATTTCAAAAGGACTATCCATGATTGCCTATGATTCGGGGTCAGAGGGAGACGTGAGTGGCCTACATGCTTGTCAGATCACTATAAAAGATTCTCATTTTACTTAGTTCAGGGCTTGGCATCTCTGGAAAGTTATTTCCTGCTAAGCCTGCTGGCATTTTTTTTTTAATAAACAAACTAAGGGCCTTTATAGACTGTCAGAAATAATGCAGCATGAGTCCACTTTAACTGCCCTGGCTCAGTGTTAGGGAATCATGGGAACTGTAGTTTATTGTGGCACCATAGCTCTGACAGAGAAGGCTCAATGTCTCAAGAAAATTACAGTTCCCAGGATTCCCTAGCACTGAGCCAGGGCAGTGAAAGTGGACTCAAGCTGTCTTATTTCTGGCAGTCTGTAAAGGCCCTCAGTTTCCTTACTCTGAGAGGTCTCTAGTCTTATTTTTCTGCTACAGGGCCAGGACAGTTAAAACGGTATCAAACTACTTTAATCCTGTAGTGTGGATACATATCCCATCTCTCTCAGTACAACCCCCCCCCAGATCGTCCTTTCCTCCCTGTTAACCTGCTGTATCTCCAACTCAGTTTCGGGCTGCAACCGGCCGGGCAGCTGGACGGGGAAGTCGCTTCGGGGCAGCAGGACCGTCTGGCGGTACCGGGAGTCCGGGCTGGCTTTGGGGCCCTGGTTGGCCCCCGCGGAGGCCGCCCAGCGCGCCCAGCTCCAGCCCCGCGGAGGGGCCCCCTTTAGCAACGGCGGCGCCCGCAGCGCCCACATCTCCCACACTGAAGACCTCGCCAGCACTTCCGGGTGAACTACGGCAAGCGAGGAGGATTCGACGGGCCCTCAGGAGGGACAAACTATCTCACGGCGTTTCCTTTTTCGTTTGCTTCGTGTCCTTCTGCGTTTCTCGAGCGCCCTCTAGCGCCTGCCCTTTCTACTTTCAGCAACCAGGGAGCAGCTCTTTCTAGGCTTAAGAAGGAAGAGAAAAAAGAAATGGTCCAAAACACACTGCAGAAACAATCCAGTTTGAGACTGCTTTAATCCAGTTTGAGACCCTGGCTCAGTGCTAGGGGACCTTGGGAACTGTAGTTTGTTGTGGCACCAGAGCTCGCTCTCTCTGACAGAGAAGGCTAAATGTCTCACAAAAATACAATTCCCAGAGTCCCCTAGCTTTGGGCCAAAACACACTGCAGAAGCAATCCAGTTTGAGACCGCGTTAACTGCTTTGGCTCAGTGCTAGGGAATCCTGGGAACTGTAGTTTATTGTGGCACCAGAGCTCTCTGACAGAGAAGGTTAAATGTCTCACAACACTACAATTCCCAGAATTCCCTAGCAGTTAAAGAGGTCTCATACTGGATTATTTCTGCAGTGTGTTTTGGATCAGGATCGCCTTTGGCCTTATGTGTCTTCTGTTGTTGTCGTGTGCCCTCAAGTCCTTTCCGACTTATGGCAACCCTAAGGTGAACCTATCATGGGTTTTCTTGGCAAGTTTCATCAGAGGATGTTTGCCATTGCAATCATCTGAGGCTGAGAGAGTGTGACTTGCCCAAGGTCACCCGGTGAGTTTATATGGCCGAGCCGGGATTCGAACCCTGGTCCCCACAGTCGCAGTCCAATGCTCAAACCACTACACAAGTAAGCCTCAAAGTAGGGACCAATGTCCTCCTTTTCCAGGACATGTCCTTCATTTCAGTCTTCTGCAAAATGTAGGCCATTCAAGAAAAATGTAGATGATTATGCAACAGGAACTGGATAGGAAGTTGAAAAGTTGTGTTCGCACTCTGGGGGTGCTCCTCGACTCGTCGCTCCTGATGACAAATCAGGTAAATGCGACGGTCAGGAGCGCCTGTTATCAGCTTCGGCTGATACGCCAGCTGCGCCCTTTTCTGGAAGTAAGGGATCTCAAGACTGTGGTGCACGTGCTGGTAACCTCACACCTCGACTTCTGTAATGTGCTCTACTTGGGGCTACCCTTGTGCTTGGTTCGGAAACTACAGCTGGTCCAAAATATGGCAGCCAGGCTTGTGTCAGGAACATCTCTGAGGGACCACATTACTCCGGTTTTGAGGTCCCTCCACTGGCTGCCTGTTGGTTTCCGGGCCCAGTACAAGGTGTTGGTTATTACCTTTAAAGCCCTAAATGGCTTGGGTCCAAGCTATCTCAGAGACCGCCTCTTCCTATACAATCCTCCCCGCGCTCTCCGGTCCTCTGGGAGGAATTTCCTGCAGCCTCAAAAATCGAGGCTTGCGGCGACCTCCCAGAGGGCTTTCTCTGTTGTTGCCCCCAGGCTCTGGAACAAGCTGAGATCCATCAGTTAACATCTCTGGACAGTTTTAAAAAAGCTGTCAAAACGGATCTCTTCCGGCAGGCCTTTCCAGACTAATGGGTGTTGCAGACTGCCAGAAATAGTGCAAATTGAGTCCACTTTTAGGGTTAGGGTTAGGGTATCATGGGAATTGTATTTTATTGTGGCACCAGGGCTCTCTGACAGAGAAGGCTTGATGTCTCAGAAAAAACACAATTCCCATGATTCCCTAGCACTAACCCTAACCCTTAAAGTGGACTCAATTTGCACTATTTCTGGCAGTCTGCAAAGGCCCTAAATATCCCAGCCTCAGGATCTCTCCTCCCCTCCCCCTCTACAGTGCCTCTACAGCCTAAAAAATAAAAAATGGAAGTGATGGGGTTTTCTTGTGTTTTTTTTTAACGGTTTGTATTTGAATTTTTATATTTTAATTAATCTGTCATTGTTTTAATTGGTATCTGATTTAATAATGTTTTAAGGGGGGGAGGGAATATACTGTTTTATCTTTATTGTTCTTTTAATTGTTGTAAACCGCCCAGATTGGTTCGCCATAGGGCAGTACAGAAATAAAAATTATTATTATTATTATTATTATTATTAAGAGGAGGACATGCTCTGAAGAAGGGCATGGAAAAGAAAATGGAGGGAATTACAACAGATAAAAACCAAAAACACTGATATAAACATAATTCCATACTGCTCAAAATGGAGGACAAGGCACCTCAAAATGTGTTGGACATTGAAGAAAAAATGTGCAACAATACAAAATAAAAGCTAAAAACACTAATGGAAATATAAAGCCCATGCTTCTGCTCAAAATGGAGGACATTTTGGAATTCCTCCTGGACAGTAGAAGGCTGAAATGGAGGAGGCCATGTCCTGGAAAAGGAGGATGTCCTCCATTTACCCTGTGGATAAATAAACAGTCAACTTCACACATGGGCTGCATCCACACTGCATAAATAATCCAGTTTGAAAGCGCTTTAAACTGCCATGGCTCAGGGCCTGAACAGACTGTCAGAAATAATCCATTCAGTGGTCTCAAGGAATCATGGGAACTGTAGTTTATTGTGGCACCAGAGCTCTCTGACAGAAAAGGCTCAATGCCTCAGAAAAAACTACAATTCCCATGATTCCCTAGCACTGAGCCTGGACAGTTAAAGTGGTCTCAAACTGGATTATTTCTGGCAGTCTGTACAGGCCTTGCTCAAGGCTATGGAAATCTGGGAAGCTCTAGTTTTGTAAGACATATTGATTGAGCCGTCTCTGACGGAGAAAAAGCTCAGGTGCCCCAACACACCACAATTCCCAGATTGCCATATCCATGAGCCATGGCAGTTTAAAGCGCTGTCAAACCGGATTATTTATGCCTGGGAGTGAGGGCATTGAAAGGGCTTTAGGACCCAGAAAGTGATGGCAAAGAGAGGCGGAAATTGCAGAAAAGAGAGGAAGTGGAGGCAGGAGACTTTATTTATGGCTTTTGGGGAGCTCCTCTTGCAAGCAAACCCAGGTAGGTTCTCTCTTCTCAGGCTCACCCCAGTCCTCCCAGTTTGCTTCCCAGTACGACCAGTGTGGTGTATTGTTTTTTGAGCCTTGGGCTACTTACTCTATGACTCGAAACCAGGGTTCGAATCCTGGCTCAGCCATGGAGACCCACTGGGTGGCCTTGGACAAGTCACACTCTCTCAGCCTCCTCAGGGGAAAGGCAATGGCAAACCTCCTCTGAACAAATCCTGCCAAATAAACCCCATTGGTTGCCTTAGGAAACAATTTGAAGGCTAACAACAACAACAACAACAACAAAGGTGTCCCTAATTTGAGGACCAGAAAGTTTGCCCCTTTTAGAGGGCTGGCAAGTGTGCCCCTTGTTGTTGTTGTTGTTGCATGCCTTCAAGCTAAGAAGCATGGGCTTTATATTTCCATTAATATTTTTAGCTTTTATTTTGTACTGTTGCACATTTTTTTTCTTTAATGTCCAACACGTTTTGAGGTGCCTTGTCCTCCATTTTGAGAAGCATGGATTTATGTTTACATCAGTGTTTTTGGTTTTTATGGCCACCCTAAGGGGGACCTATCCTGGGGTTTTCTTGGCAAGATTTGTTCAGAGGTGGTTTGCCATTGCCTTTCCCTGAGGCTGAGAGAGTGTGACTTCCTCAAGGTCACCCAGTTTGTTTCTGCCACCGAGCCAGGATTTGAACCCCGGTCTGCAGAGTTGTAGTCCAACACTCAAAGCAATACACCACAGTGGCTCTTAGCTGTCCCTTAAAGGACATATTTTTCTCTTTATGAAGAACCCACACCCCAAAATACAGGATTTTTCTAATTTTGGAATATTTGCATTTGTTGTTATGTGCCTACAAGTTGTTTCTGACTTACGGCGGCCCTAAGGAGAATGTATCAAGGGTTTCTTTTTTGCAAGATTGATTCAGAGGAGGTTTGCCATTACATAATGAAATATCTGGGAGATGGGACCCAAGTGTAAGCATGAAATTCATTTATATTTCATTTATACTTTATACAAAGTATATCCTAAGGGTAATTTGCATACACAATATTTTAAAGTAATTTTGCACACAGAACAAAGTTTGTGTACACTGAACCATCAGAAAGCAAAAGTGTCACTGTCTCAGCCACCCATGTGGACAATTTTGGATTCTGAAATATTTTGGATTTTGGAATTCTTGATAAGGGAGGCTCAATCTGTAGCTACTTTTTGGTTTTCATCCCTGCTTGTCATGAATTTCAGTTGTCTCTTATTGCTATTTTGAAATCCTGGGAACACTACTTCACAGACAGGTATAAGTAATATATATAACCACAGCTTTTATACAGTATGTTATTTGTAGCTGTAACATGGGCAAAAACAGTTTTTATTTCTTAGTTTGGGAGAGAGACATCTGAAATTGCTCAGCAGAATAAATTCTGTACATTATTTTATTGTGGCTCCTGATTTTCTGGAAAGATCTCATTAAAAAAAGTGTCCTTCCAATGCTGAATGTTTGTGCTATCAAGTGGAAGACCTACCTGTTTACTTAAGCATTTTCTTAATAGTTAACACAGTCACCCTTGGTTTTCAATGAATGGCTTGCATTGCTATTATTTTTGCAGTGCTCACTTCTAACTACTTTTATTGTACTCTTTTACTGTGAATACTTTGTGATTTTAAAAATGAAAAGCTGTATATAAATGCTGGAGATTCTATTATTATTATTATTATTATTTGGATGAGGTTTCCTAGTAGCATACTCAAAATGCCATTGTAATATTCTGAATATACCAAGTATTCTATTGTGGAATAATAACTACTCCTTTTGTCTTACAGTTATCACTATAACTTAGGATCTGCAAACCAGGTGAGGAAATTGTGTCTCTCCTATACTTCAGCTTCCTGACCATTGAGATTGCTGGTTCTAATGGTGGACGCTAGAGTCCAAAAATATCTGGTCGGCCTCTTCAGCTCTGCTCTGTTGTCAGCATGGGCTGGATCAAGACCAGATTCTAGATTGGAAAAAAAATTGGGAACAAAGAGTTTCCCCCCTATTTTTCTGGGCCTTCATATTTCTATAAGCCTGGCTTTACCAAATGTAAAGTAACCTTCTTGTTTGTAAGAGCTGTGTACCTATTCAGGGCACAGGTGGTTATTTTCCTTGTGGTCTGGGTCTTCTGTCTTCTACTCTAAACCTCTTCTACTCTAAAATTATCTATCTATCTATTTGAAAAAATTGAATCAAAGGAAGCAAGTCTTTCCATTTTTGACCACCCTGATTGTACAATTGGCCCTCCATACCGACAGATTCTTTATCCACAGATTCAAGAATCCACCACTTGAAAATATTCAAAAATTATATAAATTACAAAAAGCAAACCCTGATTTTGCCATTTTATATAAGGGACTCCATTTTACTATCCCTTATATTTAATGGGACGTGAACATCCACAGATTTTGGTATCCATGGGGGATCCTGGAACGAAACCCCAGAGAATAACAGGAGCCCACTGTATATCATAAAAACAACTCTTTACAACGTTTAATCTGTTAAGTCTATTCACAATATAAATGCTTTGCCTTTTCTCTTTCTGTTAAAAAGATAAATAAGAAGTATTCTTATTTATCTTTTTAACAGAAAGAGAAAAGGCAAAGCATTTATATTGTGAATAGACTTAACAGATTAAACGTTGTAAAGAGTTACCTTATAATACTAATCTTTAAACCAAGCAAAGCGGTTAGTTGCATAAGTGGATCAAAGGTAAATGAATACCTCTTGGGAATAAGGAAAAAAGCAAACAAATACACCCATGGAAAGCTTCCTTCAGAACACAAACTGGTTTAGGGTTTGCTAATTCAGCTTTCTCTTCACTGATCAAGATGAACTGGAATTTTATGGAGTTGGAATTTATCCTTCTCTTTTCCACACTCATTTCAATTGCTATGGATTTATTCTTACGGCACTTTCTACTGTTTATGAACCTTGTTACACATCCACAATTATGAGAAGTTGAAACTTCCCATGTCTTAACAAATGCTGGCCTTCTCAAGGTTGAGGACACAGAAAAGTATCACAGATTGCTATGCGCAGCTTGTGATGAAGCACAGCTTTGTGTAATGTCTCACAGGAGTAATTGAAAGTCTGCATTCACTACCTTTATGCCATGATGAGGTAAAGGCAAACTGGGGAGAGAGAAATCCACATCTCTGTCTTGTATCTTCTAAGGAGCACAGATCTATACATTTGGCCACCAAAATGAAAATCATCAGCAAATCAGAGGCTGATGAAAGAAAAAGTCATCCATGCATGCATTTTGGAAGAAGCCTTCAAGTGACCCCTAGAAAGTTTGAAATGTTTTTGTTTTGTTATGCAAGACATAGCTGACCTGGTTATTTCATCTTACATGTTAGCTTTAAAGGAAAAGTTTGCTGAAACATGTTGATCTCCGTGTGTGGTGATGGTTGGTAGAGGAGGAATGCATCCTGATTCTTTCCGTGTTATTCTTTCTGTGTTATTTTTGCCACTGGTACCAAATTTTCTTACCAAAGAAGTAATGTCCAGGAACATTTCTACTTCATTAACTGAGGTACACTTGCCATTTATGCTTGTGGCATATTCATTGTCATTCCTTTGGTGTGTATGCCTGGCACAGTAGGGCTCCTTTCAGTCACTGCCACATGCCAACTGGGCATTTCCCATTTGCTGCCATTTGGCTCCACTTTGAGTTTGCTTGCATCCTCATTGAGATGCAGTGAGCAAGCAGGAAGGAAGCTGGATACTGCCCAAACCCCTTGCTGTAGGATTCACCCATAACCAGCCTTAGATGGGAATGGTGCTGTAATAGGTGATTCAGGAAGGGAGTTGGAAGAGTGGCACCACACAGATGGTGGGTATGTCAGTTGGAAGAGTGGCACCACACAGATGGTGGGTATGTCATGGTGGGTCCTGGGATGTGGCTGGACAAGGCATCTGGCCCAAGAGGCCTCCAAATGCCACATTTCTGAGGATGATAGGAGTGGAGGTTCCATCCTGGAGTGGGAATTGATAGATAGGAGAGAGATAGAGATCCAACTGTCCTTTAATGTTGGCACAAGTTAAATTAGATGACTGTTGGTATCCTTTCAGGTTCAACAGTTCTGTATCTGTGTAAGGCACCAGATTGGGCAAAGCTAGTTTAAGCTAATTAATTATCATGAAACTCCAACTTTTGAGAACTTACAGAGAGTAATCAGGTTTCTTCTCTCTGGAGATAGGAATTTCAGAACATGAATATTATTGAACTAACTGGAAGGTATTCACAAGCTGTCATTTGACTTCAGCAGTGCAAAGCTATTGCTCATGTAGGCTATGATATTAAAAACATGTCCACTGATGACACACTGGACTTTCTCTCTCCTTTCATTTTTCCCCACTTAATGTTATTGTGTCCAGCTTGTAACCTATTTGGTTTAAGAGATAATGTTCATGCCAGTCATAAGATTGTTCTCTTTTTTGTCCTTCTATCCAGTAAGAATGACTTCCAGTCCAAGTGTACTTATGCGCCTTGTGGCCTCTGCTTATTCTGTTGCTAATAAAGCAGGAGTAATAGTCAGAAAAGTGATGGCTGGAGGAGATCTGGACATAGTAGAGAAGGTAACCTTCAATGTCTAGTTATGTCTCTAGTTCAGTCATTGGTGTCACCAGGGTTGGTGTCACCTCTCATTTACCTCCTCCCACATCATACCATACAGAATCCTTAGTAATGTTTTTGTACTAATGTTACTCATAAATCGTAATTTCCATATATCACTGAATATAGTGGCAATAGTTGTGACATAAACTACTAGCAAAATTAAAATTACATAATTAAATTGCAATATCATACACACAATTTCAATTTAATTTATTCGGTCCTTGACCAGTACAATACACACAACTTAAATGTATTTACATATGCACACAACTTAAATGTATTTACATATGGTTAAAATGAAAGTTTGGTAAGATGTGATGTTTTGAAAGAAAATTTTAAAAAATAATGTTTTTTAAACAATTAAAGTTTTAAATTTCAAATTTTATTTTAAAAAAACCTCAAAACCCAGAGCCTCTCCTTTCTCCTTCCACTGAGCCTCGCCCCACTCACATCATCTCTTTCACGAAGCTCCAGCATTTTAAAGGGTCCCTTTCTGGGAGAAAAGCAGGATAGAAATGCAATGCAATAAATAAATAATAACTTAAAGGTATACAGGTGTATTCCACAGCCCGTTGCTGCCAAAAGACAGACGTTTGGGGAGCAGTGGTGTCATCTCCCCTTAGGGTGGCATCTGGTGAGGTCTGAACCCTTGCAGTATTCAGTGACATCTATTCCAAGGTGAAGCTGTATACAATTGCAGCTTACTTTGATTAAAGGCAGCATAATATGTGCTGTGCAATCCTGTATATAGTGGGATAGGCAAAGTATATGTCATAGCATAAAATCCCTCCCTTTAAAAAAATAATAATAATTGATGTTAGAAAATACAGTGGGTGCAGATGTGTGGCTAAAGGAAACATTGCATTCAGGAATCCAAAAATGAGTAATTTATTCCTCACTCGGGTCACTTTTATATAATTGTAGACTTTGAAACCTTTGCTAGATATTTTCTTGTAAGGTGACACATGTAACCCCATCCCATGCTAAAATTCTCCAAGAAAAAAGCAGCATCAGAACATAATTTTATCTGGGCTTCTTACTAAACATTCCAAGATCATATAAACCTTATGTGGATGTTAGTATCTTTTCACTGACATCAAGAAGGAAGAGGGCATTCCATCCTGAAACATATTGTTGTTTTGATGGTCAAGTGATTGGATTTTCTCCCCTAATAGTGTGGAGCTAATGACCTGCAGACGAAAGCTGACCGACTGGTCCAGATGAGCATCTGTTCCTCTTTGGCACGGAAGTTTCCTAAGGTGACAATAATTGGAGAAGAGGTAAGGACTCTGAACTCCCACAGTACATCCTTTGTGCCTGCATGGCTTACTGTTCTATATCTCTGGCTCCATCACTGTTTGAAAAGCCCAAGGGGATTTATTCATCATTTGGATCCAGGTTATGACAGAATCACCTTCACCTATATAATCTGCCCTGTACACTCTGGTCCTCTGGGGTGACGTTTACTTCACTCAGCCAAAACCAGACTGATGGTCACCCAGGGGGCATTTTTTCTGCCCCCAGATTTTGAAATGACTTTTGGAAGGAGATTTGTCTGTGATTAAAACAGCAGTAAAGGCCAGTCTCTTCTGGCAGGCCTACCCAGGTTATTTTAAAAGTACAAATTTTATTGATTTATAATAATAATAATAATAGAATTTATTTATATCCCGCCCCTTTGAGATCAATCGGGGTGGCTAACAGCAGTAAAATATAATACAACTACGACAAAATCTGGTTCCCTCCCCCCCTTAAAAAGTTATTAAATCAATTACAAATTAAAAGCAACAATTAAGATACAACAATAATATTATAGAACAGTTTCACATTACGGCAGCAGATTCTCAATTACATGTTCAAGGATTTAAATGTGTATTGGTTTTATACGCTCTTTTAACTGATACTGTATGTTTAATCTATTGTTCCCTACCTCTATCCTTAGGGAGGGGTGGGTAAGAAGTAATAATAATAAGTAGTAGTAGTAATAATTCGTAAATAAATAAATATTATGAAAACAGTTCCCGTGATCTTGCTCTTTGATTCCAAGCAGTCCAACACATAGAGGGACACAAGTTGCTAGCCTCTGCATTGAAGGGAAGAGAAACAAATTTCAGATAGATTGATACAAAAGAATATTGTCTGTCTGGTATCTGACCACCCTTGAAGAGGGGACCAAACAAAACTCGATGAATAGAGAACAGCACAGTCTGGGTACTATGAATAAGAAGCCTCTAATCCCATACCGTCTAGTCAGAGCAGAGCCCTATGAAAGTCTAACTAAACAGTAATTACAATAGCAACCAGTAGTCCTTACTTACAGTGAACAGTACACTAGGTATCAAGCAGCAAGAACATGCACACTGCTTATGCTCTTGCTGTGACCAGGTAAGTCTCTGTTTACACAACTGGGTAAGCACAACTTGCCTTATCTGTGCATATCATTTTTAAAACCAGGATCTTCCCACTGAAAAAGTCGATGAAGAGTTACTTGAGGATGGCCAATGTGAAGAAATACTAAAGAAAGCCTGCCCACAGCAGTATGCTGCCATCAAAGAAGAAGAGGTACTGAAAATGAGATAAGTGTGAAATAAGATAAAGAGATATATATGTGATAAGTGAATGGGGAATGTGGTGTGTGGGATTGATGTTTGTGCTGCTAGTCTGTTGCTGGGCATGCCTCAGTGCAGTGGCTCCCAATCTTTTGTGTCTTGCACCCCACCAGTGAATCTGGCATGGATCCCACCATGACTGAAACAAAAACCCCACTTTTTCTGAAGGCATTTGTACCTTTACAGGCTTTCTGTTGCCATATTTAATGTGTATGGTATGTCTTAGGGACATGAAATGGGGCAAAAACACGATCAAGGAAAATGAATGATTCCATTAATATTTGAAAGTTGTAGCACTATTGTTGGTACTGCTAAAAGATCACAGGTAGATTATCTGTGTCAGGTAGGGCTAGTAGGCTCATGACAGTTTCAAGCACATGCAGGAACTGAAGGAAAGCAAACTTGCCATATTTGTTATGAAAACCCTGCATCCCACTCAGGACTACTTCTCCATCCCACTGATGTTGAGAACCACTACCCTAGGGTGCATGTGAATTTTCAATGACTCATACTCAGCTGTCTTTTGCGCAGCCACACTGCCACCACATCACCAAATTCTACCCAGTCTGCCAGGATTGCATGGGGGAAGACAGCAAACAAAAACTCCTGCCCTGTCCTTGGCACAAGCCTGTCAAAAATCTGTCTGGTGGACTGTCAAGAGAACAGATTAGTGATGAAGTGACAAGCATGACGTTCTCTCAGTGCACAGGAAGGGGCAATTTAAACCTCTGTATCCTGATGTTCTGAGATGTGGAGGAGGAAAGAGTGAGAAGGAAGGCTATGTACATAGGGGTATGTGCCCACATGAACCTACAGCCCATTGGCAAAGGTACCCCTTGGCAAAAATTTTTACCCTCCCCTGCCCAAGAGGGTTCACTGTTGCTGAACAGTGATCTGGTAGTAAATACCATCCAAAAGGTCTAGAGTAGTTTTATTTATGTTTTCATGGGATGGTTAGAAGAACCAATGAGGACAGTACTGGAGAAGAGTGTAAAAGTGTGCATCTTCATGGGCCAATGCTTTTATTGGGTATCCTCCCTCACTTGATGGACAGGAATATGGAGTGCCACCTATTTCCCTTCTCAGCCTGGGGACAAAGCAGAGAAGAAAATCAGTAGTTGATTTGTCACTGAACAGGTTGTGCCATGTATTAATTTTAGACTGAATTGTCTCTAGACCAGGGGCAGGGTGGGTGGGTTCAAATTTATTGCTTCAAAATATGGGAAGGCATCAATTTGCATTTTGGGCCTCGCAAGGGAATTCTATTGAGTGACAAACTGGACTTCTGCTCCAAAGTCCTTCCTTGGTGAGATCACTGCGTGTTAAAAATGCAGAACTGAATTCTTTAATTGCAGGAGTTAGCATGGGAAGAGTCATCCATAATTTGTATTCTGATTGAGTAGCCTGCATCTGTTTGTGCTCAACACCAACCACTCTGTACCAGAGTTTGGGGAAGAGGCAGGAATATCTAGCCCTGTTTAAATATTTGAAGGGATTTCATATTGAGGAGGGCACTAGCTTGTTTTCTGCTGCTCCAGAGAACAGTATCCGGAACAACGGATGCAAGCTACAGGAAAGGAGATTCCACCTCAACATTAGGAGGCACTTCCTGACAGTGAGAGCTGTTCGACAGTGGAACACACTCCCTTGGAGGGTGGTGGAGTCTTTTTCTTTGGAGGTCTTTAAACAGAGGCTGGATCGCCATCTGTCAGGGATGCTTTGATTTTGAGTTCCTGCATGGCAGGGGGTTGGACTGGATGGCCCTTGTGGTCTCTTCCAACTCTGTGATTCTATGATTCTATCTATCATTTGTGTTGGAGATAATAATAAGTTGTGAGATACTCCTAATGTTTCCTGTCTTAACTAACTATAACTCAAATGAGAGTTTTCTAGATGGGAGGTGTCTTTTTCAGCAGAGGGAGCCGGTGAACAGGCAACTGGCTTTATCAGCCATTCCTGTCCTGTTTGTATGAATAGATGCAAATATAGTTGAAAGACAGTGAGTGTACCTATAATCATTTCTACATGTCACCTGTTTTGTGCTAATATATCTTAGCAATCAGCTGACTAGTTAAATGACAAAGTATTAAGAGCCCAGCTCAAAATTTATACTTACTTTGCTCCACATAGAAATCCTGTGTGCTATTGACAAATCAGCCCCATTTCTACTCCCCAATGCCCCTGCAGTAGATATTACATTTTATCAGCTGTGTTTTAATTATCCTCCATGCACATAGGGCAGAATTCTCCCTGACATCTTGCTTCTCACTGTTTACCTACACTAGAAATTTGCTTCCTTCCTTTTTTTTCCCTTTCCAGTGGCTGGTGGGAAATTCTGGAAATTTCTGGAATCCAAAAATACTCGTTCCTAGCTTTGTGTGCATTGTTCCTCCCTCTTTCATTCCCTTCCCACAACCTTTTGGAAGGCCACTCTAGCTGCTGTGCTCTTATGGTTTCTATCTCAGTAAGATGCTTGAGAAAGAAACTACAGAGCAGAATAGCTACAGTGATGAAAGACTCTATGGCCAGTCTTTCTCTCACTCAGAAAGGAGTTGAAGATACTAGGGGCCACATTCCTGAAGACCAAAGACCACCTCTAACTTGTATCTTCCTGGGCTGTTGAAATGTATGAGAAAGAGATAACTGAGGCGTGACTCAGTAGGAATGGATTGTGGAGATAGCTAGTAGTTGCCTAAGTTACACAGGTGATTGTTTTCTAGGTAATGCACTGCTTTGAGAATCTGCATCTCCTACTGAAGCACTGTTGATTTTCTTTCCTTTCAAAGCTTGTTGTATGGGTCGACCCTCTGGATGGAACCAAAGAATATACTGAAGGTTTGATCATTTCTCGTTGTTTGAATGAACACAATGTCAAAGCCAACTAAGGTAGTCAGATTTTTTTTTAAAAAAATTGTATTACATTCACCTAGGACAATTGGATAGGTAGAGGTCATGGTCACCTGGAAATTTAGCTCAGTAATACAATAGAAATTGTACTGCAAAAGAAAACAGTTGGATGACTAAGGTTCACCTTTACCTTAGTCATGTATGCCTACCTAAGCAGAAAAGCAAGTGATTTCTGTTCTGGAAGCTCTCTGTATAAAGGAGAACCCCTTTTACTTTGTAGTCTTACATACAATTGACTCGAACCACTTTACTTATATTCCATTTTGCCTTTAAGGAGCTCCATGCAGAAAAGCAAGTGATTTCTCTTCTGGAAGCTCTTTGTATAAATCAGAACCCATTTTATTTTATAATCTTATGTGTACAATTGACTCAAACCACTTTATTTTACTTACCAGTATATTCTATTTTGCCTTTAAGGAGCTCCATGCTATGTACACTATTCTCTCTCTGCCCTGAACCTCTACAACAGCAAAATGAGATGGGTTCAGTAGATGAACTATAACTGGCCTAGGGGCCAGTGAGCTTTGAACTGAATTTGGGTCTCCACAGTCCTCATCTTAAAGCTCTAGTTTAGGCGTCCCTAACCTGGTGCCCTCTAGAGTTGGACTGCAATTCCTATTATTCCCAGCTGCCATGGTCATTGGCCATGCTGACTGGGAATCAATGAAGCTGCAGAACAATGAAGCTGGAGAGCACCAAATTCTGGGAGGCTGCTCTAATCATTACATCATCCTGCCTACTCCATGTTTCTTGCAAACTGCTTCCCAGCCAGAAAGGCACCTGCATAGGAACTTGTTTGAGCTAGTCCTACCACTGTGGTGACAGCTAAAGGAGGCACTATGGAAGCTAGAGGAACAAGCAGAATTGTTTCACTGCCCTGAAGTCACTTTGTCTCTAGTCACGAGTCTGAAAGCTAGCAAGAGTACTATAAGGGTCTGGATTTGGAAGGAGGTTGTAATTGTCAGTCCACAGATGGGAATTGGTTGACCCTCTAGATATGTTGAACTAGTACCCCTAGTGGCCCTGCATAACACAGTAAATGGTGATACCCCACCATCACTTAACCTAATCTGTGTTAGATAACTGTTGGGAGGACACTTAAGAATAAGAATCATTGTCAAATATTCTGTATATTAGAATAGGTAAAAGCAGGGGTAGGCAACCTTTTTGAGCCAGGGGCCGGGTTTCTGTCCCTCAGACAATTGGGGGGGCTGAAGCACCAAAAACATAAATAAATAAATAAATAAATAAATAAAAAATAAAAATAAAAAAAAATTAAAAATGCATGCACACTCTCTCAGCCCCAGAAAAGCCATGGCAAAACCCCTGTGGAGATTTTGCCAAGAAAACCCCAAGAACAAGTAATAACAACAATAATCAATATCATCATGGCGGGCGGCGGGGGCGGCGGCAGCGGCAGGACCGGCCTAGGACTGGTCCAAAGGCCTCGGGGGGGGGGGGGCGCATCCGGCCCCTGGGCCTTAGGTTGCCTACCCCTGGGTAAAAAGAACAATTGGTATCATGGGCTGGATGTGTCCATATTTTTCCATTAAAGTGCTGATCTGTCTTAAATCTCTAGCTATTTTCTGGGAGGTTGGGTTTCTGCAAAGTTTTGGTGGGAAAATTTGAAACTGCCTTTCAAAATAATAATGGAAGTACTTGTCTAGAGTTGACCACCTTTATATATCTTATAGGATGTAGGAGAACTTAGGCCAGGGGTGGGGTGGAGGAGGGTGCACTAGGAAAACAGTTGTAACCAAGGTTCTTTAAAACCTTGATGTCAAGAAATGTACAAGTCAGTCTGCTAAGAAAAGCATACATTGTTTGGTCTTTTTCTCCAACATACATTCACTTGTCCTGACCTTGGGATTCTGAACTCTTCATAATTAAGCTTTGTTATTGTGCTGACAATGTTAGTCAAGAAACCCAGCAGAGCTATATCTCGAATATATGATGCTATCTGTTTGTACAGTAGTGAATCATTCGTTTCTTGAACCTATAAAACTAGCTGCCTAAGGACCACAAATTCAGCTGAGAACTTTACAAACTGTGCTCAGCTAAGTATGTGATTACCATTTGCCTTGCATACAAACAGGGTAATACCTCACAGAATTAAGGAAGTTAATACATTTCCCCCCCATTAAATAATCATATATCCCATTATCTTGCTTTGACTTATTGACATATCTTCATTTCAGGCACCCCACACAAACCAACCTCAGATTGTAGTCTTACCTGGGAATAAAAACTATTTGGGGCTAACTTCTTTGTATTCATATGTAGGATTGCAGCAGCAGTGTTTTTGGTTCTTCAGCAGCTGTGTTGAAATTGCTGTCTCCCCCCAACTGTTCTTAGATGCAGGATAGACAGTGAATGTTGTTCTTTGGCCCTCCACATTTTTAGACTATAACTTCCACAGTCCTTTAGCATTGTCTGCTGCGTGGATAGATAGATAGTTTATTGCTTAGTCCAAAGACCACTGCAAATATGCTGCATGGAGCTAATAGAAACTGTAAGCCAAAACATCTAGAGCAGGTGTAGGCATCCTTTTTGAGCTGGGGGCCAGGTTGCTGTCCCTCAGATAATTGGGGGGGCCGAAGCACCAAAAATAAATAAATAAATAAATAAATAAATATAAAAATAAACATTTTATTTTTTTTAAAAAATATATATATATGCATGCACACTCTCTCAGCCCCAGAAAAGCCATGGCAAAACCCCTGTGGAGATTTTGCCAAGAAAATCCCAAGAACAAGTAATAACAACAATATATGAAGCAGTGTGGACAATGACTAGAGTGCAGGTGGCGGAAGACCCGACTCCTATCTGACAGAACTCGCCATAGGAACTTTCTTCGTTCCTATTGGGAGGCAATACGTGCAGTGAAGAGAGCCTTCTCCTCTGCACGTATTGCCTCTGCAGAGTCCCGTCCAGCAGAGCTGTTTAAGGTGGTGAGGGAGATGACGCAGGTGCCCCCTGCGCCAAATCCCTTGCTTAACCCGACGACGGCCTGCTGTGACGCATTTAAAACTTCTTTGCAGATAAAATCTCTCAGATAAGAGCCGACTTAGACGCCACCGTTGGTACAGAGTCGATAGGCGAGGTGTCCAACGACTCCGCTGATGTGGTTTTACTGGATCAGCTCCAATCTGTGAGTACCGAGGACGTGGACAAGCTGCTTGGTAAGGTGAGGAAGACAACTTGCCCTCTCGACCCTTGCCCATCATGGCTGGCCATCCGGGGGGGGATGCATTGATGAGATTCCTCACGGATATCATCAACTCATCCTTCAGGGAAGGACATGTTCCATCTTGTTTATAGGAAGCGGCTGTTAGGCCGCTTCTGAAAAAACCTTCCCTGGACCCTCTCAATATGAAAAATTACAGGCCTGTGTCACTGCTGCCATTTTTCATTAAGGTGATCGAGAGGGCGGTTACTCTTCAGCTCCAAGCTGTCTTGGATGAAACCGATTATCTAGACCAGGCATAGGCAACCTTTCCCCTTTAAGGGCCAAGGGACTTCAGCTCCCAGAATCCCAGGAGCTATTGGCCAACATGGGACTACTGGTCAACATGGCTGAGGCTTCTGGGAGCTGAAGTCCCTCGGCCCTTAAAGGGGAAAGGTTGCCTACCCCTGATCTAGACCTATTTCAAACCGACTTTAGGACAGGCTTTGGGGTTGAGACTGCCATGGTTGCCTTGACCGATGATCTGCGTCTGGGCATCGACAGGGGTAGTGTGACCCTGCTGGTGCTCCTAGACCTCTCAGCGGCTTTTGATACAATAGATCACGGCATCCTCTTGGACCGCCTGAGGGAGTTAGGTATCGGGGGCACTGCTCTGCAGTGGTTCCGGTCCTTCCTTTCGGGTAGGTCCCAGAGGGTGCTGCTCGGGGACTGTAGCTCCAGTAAGAGGGACCTCACTTGTGGGGTTCCTCAGGGAGCTATTTTGTCCCCGATGTTGTTTAACATCTACCAGAAGCCGCTGGGTGAGATAATACGGAGTTATGGGGCTGGGTGTTATCAGTACGCTGATGACACCCAGATCTATTTCTCCGTGTCTTGTTCGTCGGCCTCGAATTCCAATGGTATCTCTTCTCTCAGTGAATGTCTTCAAGCGGTAATGGGCTGGATGAGGAAAAACAGATTGAAACTGAATCCAGACAAGATGGAGGTGCTCATGGTAGCGGCCCCGAAACCAAGAATTGGGTTGCAACCTCCAGTCCTGGATGGGGTCACACTCTCCTCCAGGGACTGTTGAGACTGTTGTGCACGCGCTGGTAACCTCACACCTTGACTTCTGCAATGCACTCTACATGGGGCTACCCTTGTGCTTAGTTCGGAAATTACAGCTGGTGCAAAATATGGCAGCCAGACTTATCTCAGGAACATCTAGGAGGGACCACATTACTCCGGTTCTGAGGTCCCTCCACTGGCTGCCCATCAGCTTCCAGGCCCAGTACAAGGTGTTGGTTATCACCTTTAAAGCCCTAAATGGCCTGGGCCCAAGCTATATCAGGGACTGCCTCCTCCCATATAATCCTCCCTGCCCTCTCCGGTCCTCTGGGAGGAATCTGCTACAGCCCCAAAGATCGAGGCTTGTGGCTACCTCCCAGAGGGCTTTCTTAATCATCGCCCCCAGACTCTGGAACGGCCTGCCGGATGAGACCCATCTATTAACATCGTTAACCAGCTTTAAAAAGGCGGTCAAGATGGCTCTCTTCCGGCAGGCCTTTCCAGATTAATGTCCCGGCCTCGTGTAACTCCCCTAATGATGCTCACGTGGCCCCATCTAATGATGGATGAGCTCCGTTGTGCAGACCACAGATGTTCTGTAGCTGTTAGCAGTTGGGTTTTTGGTTTTAACTACTGGAATTGGTTTTAACTACTATTATAATTTTAATTTATCTGGATTTAATACTGTTTTAAGGGGGAGGGAATAATTTTTGGATTTTATGTATTGTATATTGTTTTACTATTGTAAGCTGCCCTGATTGGGTTTTCCCAAAGGGCGGTATAGAAATAAATTTTATTATTATTATTATTATTATTATTATTATTATTATTATTATTATTATTATTCAATATCATCATGGCAGGCGGTGGTGGCAGGACCGGCCTGGGGCCAGTCCAAAGGCCTCAGGGGGCCGCATCCGGCCCCCGGGCCTTAGGTTGCCTACCCCTGATCTAGAGTGTCAAGAGATTCCACAGCTCTGATGCAGCAGACTGAATTTAAAATAATTAGTGCTTTGGGTATTGTGTTTAATTAGAAAGTAGCAATAGTATTTTTTGCATGAAGGTCCTCAAGAATTATTAATTTGAAGGCACATGATGCAGGTATCTTGCTACAGTAGGTGTGGATCCATTCAGCATCTGTATGGGGGCAGAATGGCATGTGAATACTTTGTCCACTGTCTTGGATTACATCACAAAAGAAAGGTAGGGTATGAATGTTATCAAACAAATAATAATACAACAAGTTTATATGATACTATATAATGTTCAACATTTGTAAGTCTGAGTGCAAGTGCTCTTAAATGAACAGCTGAACACTGAGATCACATGGGAAAACAGCAAACAGATGTATGTGCGAATAATTGTGCTTTACCTTCTATATCCTTCCTTCTTTCCTTCCTTCCACTACAACTGTTTTTTATCTTTTTCAGGACTTCTAGACCATGTCACAGTTCTTATTGGAATTGCTTATGAAGGAAAAGCTATTGCAGGAGTCATTAACCAACCCTATTATAACTATGAGGTAATTTGCTGAAAAGTAATAATTGCCCACCTGCTTTGGACACTTTTTACCACAGTTGTACCATTAAGCAACCTGGGATGGTCACTCCAGATAGCACATTTTAAGTGTCATTTTTCTAGCAACTTCATGTGTTACTATTGTATTTTTATTACCAGGGATGTGAAGAGGTACCTATGAAGTTTTGTGCCCAAATAAAGTGACTGGCTTTGGTTTCTGTGTAACTTGGTCTAAAACACACTGCAGAAATAATCCAGTTCGAGACCGCTTTAACTGCCCTGGCTCTATGCTGGGGAATTCTGGAAACTATAGTTTTGTGAGACATTTAGTCTCTGTCAGAGAGCTGTGGTGCCACAATAAACTACAATTCCCTAGCACTGAGCCAGGGCAGTTAAAGTGGTCTCAAGCTGGATTATTTCTGCATTGTGTTTTGGACCTTTGATTTGGGACAGGGGATGCCAATTATTACTGTGCCTCATGCAGCAAAATGGGTCAACTCTGTATAATTACCACTGTGAATTGGCACTAGCTTGGCCAGGGGTGAGGAATGGTGAGTCTTGTGCTGCAGCATCTGGAAGGGTACAAGTTCCTATTCAGATATAACACAGGTAGTTTAGGCAGAAAGACTGAGGGTACAGTGAGCAGTAGGATGAACAGTGGAAATGCTTTGGAAAGCTAATTAAGTTGTCATGTAACAAAGAGCGATGGTTTACTTAGGCTACAGATTTACAACCCATTGAACTCTTTGGGATATGTATGGGTTGTACAAAAAGTGTTCCAAGACCCTATAATCATATTTTACTATATAGGAAAAATAGTGCCCATATAGGTATAGCTGGAGAACAGAATCCTGAGATCCTTCTAATCCTTATGATACAGTGTCTTCCAGTAATCAAGCTCAGTAACATGTCATAAGAAAAAAAACTGGTGATAGTTGAGAAAGACTGCAGAGAAAGAGTACAGTGATGCTTTTAAAAACATTTAATTTTCTTTCACCATATAACTAATACTTCTAGCTACCCTCCTTAATTCTTCCCTCCTCCACTTTTAAAACCATACTGAAAGATATATCTATCATACCAGGGATGTTTATACCTTTTCTACAGGCAGGAGCAAATGCGGTCCTAGGCAGGACAATCTGGGGCATCCTGGGTTTGGGTGCCTTTGGATTTCAGCTGAAAGAAGTGCCGGATGGGAAGCATATAATCACCACTACACGATCGCACAGCAGCAAGCTGGTAAACGACTGCATTAGTGCAATGAACCCTGACAGCGTGGTGAGAGTTGGAGGTGCAGGAAATAAGGTATGGAGATAATCTCATGTTAAATTTTATAAAAACACAGGTCCCTTTTATAAAGATTAAACTTGATGGCCAGTGCCTCAGGGCATCTTTTCCAGATTAAATCATATGTTGCCCCTACTTCCAGTATATCATGGGTCACACAAGGGCTAGAAAATGTGAATTGATGTGACTCTTGATGGGACTTTAAAACATAGAGCATATAGGCCTGTGATAGGTAAATGCATGAGGAGAGGAGGTAGTTTTTGCCCCCACAGGGCCACCAAGCTGCAGGCTGAGTTTCTGGCAAACTGGAAGTGATTTCATGTTACATCCAATTTCATTTTCAAATGAAAATCAGCCATTTTTCTATGGGAGTTGTGGAGGATTAGTCAAACCGTTGCAGTTTAAGAGCATTGCTTGATACTGGCCCTATCAGTGCTAACAGTCCCTGAGAAAGGAAGAGATGGGAAAAGGATCTGTTGAAAAATGCTTTCAGGGTGCCCTCTCAGCAGGGTTGTTTTAGCCTTCTTCAACATGTGATCTGATGATCAAGCCTGCCAGGATTTTCTTGCTTTCCTTATGCTTCCACTCTTCCCAAATTTAATATAAAATGTAGTAATATATTCCATGTTGCTCAGATTGATGATTTTACACATGATTTCAATTATAACCAAAACTGAAACATCTACCAAAACATCTACAGTCTGATTTGTAGCATACTGAGTTCTATGTAAAATGAACCCCCAAAAATAACTTTCCCAAAAAAGCTGAATTGTGCCAGTCTCTCCCAATCTTGCCAAATGTATTTGGGAGTGCATAAGTTAGTCTTACAGGTGCTGCCAATTTATTTATTTTCCTTCCCTCTTCCTCTACTAACACAGCTACTTCTTTGAAAACTTAAAACACCACATTTGGTCAAAATCAGTTTATAAAGATAAATTCTACAGACAACCTCCCTCTCCCCCAAAAACTGAAATCTGAAGTTTATGTTTGGTGGATACCCATAGTAGTTGATGGATCATGTCTAAAATTTTACTGTGTTCTTAATTTTGGTACCTTTAGATAACATATGAAATTTGGTCTCTTTATGATCAAGCATATGATTTGTACAGTATGATATAGTCAAACACTTTAAATTATACTATAAATATATAGATGTTCACCATACAAAAATTAAAGTTCCATTACGGTAATTCTCATGAACTTTGCTTACACAAAAGTCAATTGCTACATACACACCAGGGTAGTGAAAACAATCATATATGAATGTGTGTGTGCATGTTTTTCAAGTTGCCTGTTGATTTATGGTGACCCCATGGATCCCACTGGGTATTCTTAGGAAGGAATATTCAGAGGTGGTTTGCCTCTCCTTCCTCTGAAATATAGCCTACAGAACTTGGTATTTCTGGGTACTAACCAATGCTGATCCTGCTTAGCTTTCAAGATGAGATCTGATGTCTTCATGGTATTTAGGCCCTTCCACATATAGATACTGACTTGTAATGAAAACACACTGATCTGTGTGCAGTCCAACTCAGTGACTTATAACCAGAATTTGGAAATGTTATTCTTTTGTACCACAGCTCCCAGAATCCCCAACCAGCATGAGGTTCTGAAAGGTAACCTCACCAAGTTTGGTCTATGGCTGTAGATACACCCTATACCTACCCAGACCTTAAGGCAGGGGTAGGCAACCTTTCCCCTTTAAGGGCCGAGGGACTTCAACTCCCAGAATCCCAGGAGCTATTGGCCAACATGGGACTATTGGCCAACATGGCTGAGACTTCTGGGAGCTGAAGTCCCTCGGCCCTTAAAGGGCAAAGGTTGCCTACTCCTGCCTTAAGGTCATCATCCAACATTCTCCTCAGTGTTCCCTTTCCAGATGAGCTAATATCAGTGATTAAAGGGCTTTGGATTGTTGGCTTTTCAGTGTTGACACCCCATTTGTGGAATATTTTCCCTGGAAACGTTTGCTTGGCACCTATGTAATGGTCTTTTTGGCACCAGTTGAGGATAGGAATAGCAAGTACATTACTATACTGCTTGTCAGTGCACTTAAGCACTCCCTAAGCAGTTTACAATGTGTAAGCTAATTGCCCCCATCAAGCTGGGTACTCATTTTAGTGACCTCAGAAGGATGCAAGGCTGAGTCAACCTTGAGCCCCTGGTTGGTATTGAACTCACAACCTTGTGGTTTGTGTGTGAGTAGCTGCAGTACAGGCATTTAACCACTGTGCCACCAGGGCTGTTTTCATTCTTCCAGGGATTGTATTATTTTCTTTCTGTTTTTAGTACTATGCACATTTCTAGGCTCATGAATGTGTAGTTTTGATATATTTTTAATGCTTTCCTCTTATCCTTTATTACAAATTCTACCTTATGCTATTTTATTGATATTTTATATCTTTTTTCACTGATATAAACTGCCTAGAGAATGTTGGTTGTTGGTCTGTTTCAAAGTATGACATAAATATGTAAATATCCCAAGATGTGTGCAGCCCAATCATTGCAAGGTTTTTAGGATGTGTCTGCTTTTACTGCACATGTATCTTGTAACAGAACTTTGAACTTTTTGTATCAGATCATTCAACTTGTAGAAGGAAAGGCTTCTGCTTATGTATTTGCCAGCCCTGGGTGCAAGAAGTGGGACACATGTGCACCAGAGGCTATATTGCATGCAGTAGGAGGTGAGTTAATCGATGCAGTACAAGAATGAAATAATACATTGATAAATAGCTACTTTGCATAAATACTCTGCTTTACTTCTGATGACAGAAACTAGTATTTTCATGCTATTGTGTTTTTAAGGCATTGGTTGCATTTATGTATCTTAAATCCTGTTGTTAAACCTAAATAGAACAGGGCTATTGAATAAATTGGATTTACCTATGTGTTGGCTCACCATTCAGCAATTAATTAAAGAGGTCTACTCTAGTTAGGACTAACCAATACAATTCCAGCTTACTATTTCTGGCTGCTGCCCCACTGCAGAATTGCTAGAGCAATTATATAATGGGGTGACTCTTAATTTTCCACTTAGTCCAATATTGCTTTGCCTTGCTGGGAGTTTTAAAAAAAAAAGTTATTCCTATACACTAATTTGGTCAGACAGGTTATCTTGATCCATACTACTCATAATTTTAATTACTTATGCTAAAACGGGGTTGTATTTTGCATGAATTAAAATGTAATAGATATAAGTTTGAAAAGGAGACCTATAATTGTCATGTCTAAATGCATAAATGTATTTTTCTTTCCTCAGGCAAGCTTACCGATATTCATGGAAATTTCTTTCGGTATAACAAAGAGGTCAAGCACATGAATTCAGGGGGTGTCCTTGCTGCCTTGAAAAACCATGACTATTATGCCTCTCGAGTTCCTGAGACAGTTAAGCAGGCCCTTGTACCCTAGAATACAACAAATGGCTCATTCCACTTGGCTCATTCCACTTGACATTATTATTCTTAGCTGAAACCAGTAATGATTTATGGAACTGAATCAATGTTCTGCCACATTGTTTCTATTGTGATTTGTTACTTTAAAAAATTGTGTCAGTAGTTTATTAGTTAAGGTGAGAATTAAATTTAGTTTTCGATTGGAATAGAATAATTGAACTAATAGGAATTCTTACAGAATTAATCTTCTCCCAATGTAAACCAAAACCAAAGTTTAGGAAGGTCTTTTAAAATGATGTCCTTCCTGATTAGTATGTTTATTGTTGTTGTTGTTTTATGTACATTCCAACAGAATAATTGAACCATGTCATCATAACTTTGGAGAAGCATAAAACCTGTAGTTTAACTGTTACTATGTTTAACAGTACAAAACATTTAAGGGGGCATCATGCAGTAACTGGTGTGAGAGTGGGATTCTGTGGCTGATGCCACTGTACATCTAGATATGCATCTAGAAGGTGTACCAGATTTTGGCTGCAGTGCCACAAGGACAGCCCTATCCTCTCCTCGCATGATGCTTCTTTCACCTGATTAATATATGAAGGAATTCATAGCTATGCATATTTCAGATTCTAAGCACTGAAAACACACAATTTCCAGACAAGTAGTTGTGTAGATCTGTTGTTACCTAACAAGAAAGCATCTTAAAGACTAACACATTTTATTTGACAGAAACTTTCATGGACAGCACCTCATTTCAGTGGATGGCTGGGCTGCTTCATGCCAAAGAAAATGTTTTAGTCTTTAAAGTGCCACAAGACTCCTTGTCTCTGTAAATCTGAACTGAATAAAATGCAACTGCCGATTGTATAATTTCTGATTCTTAAGTTGCTACAAGAGCTCTTTGGTCAAGAATCTGTTGTTATGGTCTAATAAAGGCTCCATGTTGCATTGAGAATAAGTGATGCTCTAAATGGTAACCTACATTCCCATCTTGTTTCTTCCTCACTCATATGAGTGTGGGGAAAACAAGATGGGGATGTAGGTAATATTTTGCTTGATAGGAGACTTCCTGTTTAAATCACTTAACTGTGATGTCCACATCACAAAACTATGGTCTGATCCTGCATTGTCATTCTGGTTGTAACCCCTTATCTTAAGCCATATTCTTTGTATCAAACATGCATGTGAAACCACTGGTTTTGGATAAAGTATTTTCACAAGTGGTCATTTAAGAGGAGGGGAGAAGAGAGAGTGCCCCAGTATGTCACTCACTATTGTGCCAATAAATTTCTAAAACAGATCACTTTGCCCCACTTTTGCCAGATTCTTTGCATGATATGTCACCATGGAACACATCCTATAAGATCTTCCTGTAAGACTTTTTTATGTGCTGTCATATTGAAATTATGTTGATCTTTCTTGGTTCTAAAGCAGATCTCTTATAATAAAACAAAACAAAACAAGTAAAATGCCTCTTAGTTTGTGTGGTCTCCAGGAAATAATTTTTGTACAGTTGCCTCTCCATTCTCATGGACTTGAAATCTGCGGTTTTGCATATTCATGGAGGGGCGACTTCCCTTAAAATCAATGGGCTGCACCCCATTCAAGCCTATTAGGCTTGAATTTGGCGAATTTGCGTTTTCATGGGGGGAGGTCCGGAATGGATCCCCCATGAAAACAGAGGGCCGACTGTTTAAGTTTAATGTTTGTATATGAATTTTGCCCATTTAAAAAAAATAGAAAATAATTTATTATGCTTAGCATATTTTTTTAAAGTATAAAACGTAAATCAATCTTGATCCATCTTCATATACAACAGAATAGAATTAAGCATGCCAGTATAAATATAATACAGGCATACTTCAGTTAATCAAATAGGCATGTTCCTGGAGTACTTTAAAAGAATATTTGGTATCAGAAACAGAAATAACATGCATAGGTTCCTATACAAAAATGAAGAGCAATTCAACATATTTCAAGATTTTTAAAATTCAAAGGTAATGATATGCATGTGTGAAATAGCACAGCTAGGTCATATATACTATGCATAAATCAACATAAACGTACTGAGTTTTCTACACATCACTCGAAGGCTTCTTTCAAAATGTATGGATGTTTGCTTTCCTTTTTTTTTTTCTTTTGGCATGTAATATGTCACTATAACAATCTAAAGCTTTGAGTAGAATTCTCCACGGCTTCTTTAAAAGGACTCAGTTCAGTCATTGAAATCATAAACACAAAGGATATCACCTTTTACCCATGTGATCCCTTTAGATCTACATGTTCTTGCCTGCACTCATTTCAGGGGGGAGATCTAGCCCCCACAACTTATTCTTAGAGAGGTGTTCCAGTACCTCACTCCCCTGTCTGGGTTGTCAAATATAAACTCCATCACAGAAAGTGGGACTGAACATTTGTGTACAATGCATGTATGTGCAGCCCTTACCGTCAGTTGACAACTTTAAGCAGTTTTAAAAAGGCTGTTAAGACGGATCTCTTCCGGCAGGCCTTCCCTGATTAGTTTCCCTGGCTTCAGGAGTCCCCTTATCCCTCCTTTATTTGATTACAATTACTGCCCCGCCTACTGTTTGTTTGATTGCTTATGGGTTGTTTTAATTATATGTTTTAACCATCTTGTTTTAATGCTAAAATTGTTTAATTCTTGTCCAGTGTGTGGATGATGGGTGTTGCAGTGAAGCTCTTTGACACCCAGCAGAATCTGCAGGACAAGCTGGCTGCTGTGATCCACAGCCACTTTGTAACTCTTACCATCAACTGGCTCAGCTTCCCTTCTTCAGGATCCTGTCTTCCTCAGTCAAGAAGACACATTGTAAAGTCCAAAAGCATAGTTTATTAATGCATATAAAAGAAAAATAATATAACTAAGTAAAATCCATTGTGATGAACTTGACCAGTTCAGCCATGAAAGATTACATCTTTGACAATCCCAAAAGCATAGGATCCCAACTTGTTGCAGTTGAAAGTTAAAAAGAAGTTGCAGATCCATGTTTCCAGATCTAGGCGTTACATTGTAAAAGCAGTATAAACATACTAAAAGTTACGAGCTAACACCTAGCTCCATGGTTAAAAATCTACTGCTGCCAGACACGCACACGCACACGCACACTCACATCTTGAATTATAAACATTCTTAAACAAAGGCTTTTCTAGGCCCTTCCCATACTCCACCTTCTGGGTGTTAACCTTATGTTGGTTGGATGATGCCTGTATGATATATATTAACCCAGCCTCTTGCTGTCCATCATCCACCACGTGACTATTTTCTCAAGACCTAACGATGTTTATGTTTACGTATTGTTATCAAGGCTTTTCTCATAACAAAATCTGTGTCCATGAGTTGTTTATGTTTATGACTTCTTGACCATCTGGTGTTAGATTCACTTTCTCTAGAAGTTGTTCTCATGAGGAAAATTCCACACACACATCTCTACATTTCACCTTTGACTGTATAACCCAGCGACAGGCAACCTTTTTCTTACCTGGGCCGGTCTGCCGTCGGCCAGGTCGCGGCTGGGCCAAGGGGGGAGAAAATGGCGGTGCGCGCGCTTGCGCGCACGCACCCTCCACCACCGCGCGCAACCCCCCCGGACACACAGCCGCCGCGATCGCTACTGTGGTCGCCGCCGTAGCGCACGCGGCTCCAGCCGCCACGGCACATGTCGCGGCCACCATTTTGGGAGTCAAAATGGTGGACGCAACACATTTGCGCATGCACAAGAGTACTGTGCATGCGCAAACGTGTCGCGACCGCCATTTTGACTTTCAAAATGGCGATCGCTGCGAGCGCACCCGGAAATGCGCTCTGGCAGCGGCGGCAGCGCGCGGTGGCAGCGCGCGGCGGTGGCAATGGCGGCAACCTCCGGCCGGGGCCGGTAAGTCCGGAGCCCAGGGCCTAAACCGGCCCCCGGGCCGTAGGTTGCCGGTCCCTGGTATAACCCATCCATATTCTAACAATTCTCTTTTAAGGGGTGGGAGGGTTGTGTGATTTTGGATTGTATTTTAATATTGTATGAAGTTTTTAAATTTCTGTGAGCCGCCTTGATTGCTTGACAGAGGGGCGGGACATAAATAAAACTTATTATTATTATTAAACTCAGAAATAAGGAATAAAGCCTGCTGAACTCAAAACACATGTGACTGGGATTTTGCATGTGTGCATGGTTCTTGCTCTGCAGCACACTTGCTCCAGGTTGTAGGTCAGCGATTCCCAAACTTTGGTCCTCTAGTTTTTGGATTTCAATTCCCAGAAGCCGTAGCCAGCTTGGCCAACAATCAAGAATTCTGGGAGCTGAAGTCCAAAACATCTGGAGCACCAAAGTTTGAGAACCACTGCTGTAGGTGGTGTTGGCAACTGCAAAGAAGAGCACACCCAGCTGCATGGACTTGACATGCTGCTACTGCTAGCTGATCCAAGCTAAAATGGAGTTGCACTGGTCTCTGGCCCTGGGTTGCCCAGCCACTTGTATCGGGGTGGGGGTGGGTCAGTATGTGCAAATGGGTGCATGGTGGGCTGCTAGTGCAGTTGTGTCTGGCCACAAAGTGGGTCTCCAGTTTTGTCACCACAGCCAAGTCCTTCACCAGGATTCAGTGCAAGCATGCCACCTGTCAGAACAAATTAGCCAACTGCATCAACTCTTCTTTTTGCATCAGTCAGTGTGATGAAATAGAATTTGCAGGAACAATCAGTGATAATACAACAACTCTTGTGACCCCCGCCCCAAGGAATTATTGCTCCCTCCGTGAGGGTTGCACCCCACAGTTTGAGAACCACTGGATTAACCTATACTTACTCAGTTGGGAGGGGCTTTTAGAAATGCCCAATAATCAAAGAGTTTGTGAAGTTATAGGCTTTCATGGCCGGCATCCAGTTATTTTTGTGGGGTTTTTGGGCTGTGTGGCCATGTTCTAGAAGAGTTTCTTTCTGACGTTTCGCCAGCATCTGTGGCTGGCATCTTCAGAGAAGATGCTGGCGAAACGTCAGAAAGAAACTTCTAGAACATGGGCACACAGACTAAAAAAACCCACAAAAAACTGTATCTCTTTGTTGTTGTAGTAATGTACCTTAAAGTCCACGCTGACTTATGGGAGCCCTATTGTAGGATTTTCTTGGGAAGATTTATTAAGAGGTTTGCCATTGCCTTCCTTTGCATACAGCCTACTACAGCACCTGGCATTCCCTAGTGGTCCCCATCCAGATACTAACCATGTTTGACCCTACTTAGCTTCTGAGATCAGGCATGATCTGGTACCTTCAGGGATGTCTCCTCTTATCTTTGTGTTATCAAATTCTCCTGAAAATAATTTCATTGTCTTGGGGAGAAAGAGAGAGAGATGTTCACAACTGTCCAAATGCTTTGTAGTGAAATTGGGGCATGACTCAGAGTCAACTCAAGGTTATTATGGAATCTTAGGCAATATACTCTCAGTGACACTCCCTACCAATCCTCTCTACTGAACAGTGGCATGCCAGTCCAACAGTGGTTCAGGATTATTATTTTTTTTTTAAATTTGGATAGGGACATAAAGGGAGGGATGTTTTGTACACTAGACTCCACTGAAAGGTTTCAAGGAGAATTTTGAAGTCTGCTGTTACTCCGTGTCAGAGCTTGGGGAAAATAAATTGGACTCCAACTCCCAGCTATCAGAGTTCTTCTAATATGTTCTGCATACAAGTTGAACAGATAGGTGAAAGTATGCAACCTTGTCTGATTCCTTTGCTAATTGGGAACCATTCTGTTTCTCTATGTTCTGTCCTGACAGTAGCGTCTTGTCCTGAGTACAGATTCCTCATCAGAACTATCAGATGTGTTGGCACTCCCATGTCTAAGGGAGTTCCTAGCCCAGGAGTAGGCAACCTTTCCCCTTTAAGGGCCGAGGGACTTCAGCTCCCAGAAGCCTCAGCCATGTTGGCCAATAGACCCATGTTGGCCAATAGCTCCTGGGATTCTGGGAGATGAAGTCCCTCGGCCCTTAAAGGGGAAAGGTTGCCTACCCCTGTCTAGCCTTTCATGATTTATGCAGTAAAAGGCTTTGCTATAGTTTATAAAGCATATGGTGATTTTCTTTTGGAACTCCCTGCTATTCTCTATTGGCCATCAACAGTAAGCCTGCCTTTGCACTTTCTTCTTTAATCCTCCCTAGTACCGTAGGTATTCCAAGTCTGTGAGGTTTTTTGCTAGTATTATGGTGTCATCTGCTTATCTTTGTTACTGCCCTCGAGCCCATCTCGACCCATGGCGACCCTAGGGATGAGACACCTCCAAGACCCTCTGTCCTCCACTGCTCTGCTTAAATCCTGCAAACCCTTAATACCTGTGGCTTCCTTCACAGAGTCCATCCATCTGGCATGTGGCCTTCCTCTCTTCCTAATTCCCTCCACTTTTCCCAGCATTATTGTCTTTTCTAATGACTCTTCTCACGATATGTCCAAAGTACGACAGTCTAAGGGCCTTTGCAGACTGCCAGAAATAGTGCACATTAAATTGAGGCACTGCCCTGGCTCAGTGCTAGGGAGTCATGGGAATTGTATTTTTTTCTGGGACATTGAGCCTTCTCTGTCAGAGAGCTCTGGTGCCACAATAAATTACAGTTCCCATGATTCCCTAGCACTGAGCCAGGGCAGTGCCTCAATTTAATGTGCACTATTTCTGGCAGTCTGCAAAGGCCCTAAGTCTGGCCATCTTGGCTTCTAGGGATATCTCTGGCTTTATCTGCTCTAGGACCCACTTGTTTGTCCTTTTGCCTGTCCATGGGATCCTCAGTACTCTCCTTCGTCCTATTTTCACTCCTCCTTCTATGTCCAAGCTTCCTTAATGCTCCCCTGAAACAAGTCTTGCCAAGTAAACCCCATGTCTCGCCTGGCCTTAGGGTCGCCATGAAGACACACACCACACAGACACACAAGAGAGCGAAGGCGGGCGCTTGGGGTCGTGAGGGAGGCCTTTTCGGGCGCTGACTGAGGAGAAAATGGCGGCGTGGGGCCTTGTGTGGCAACAAGGCCTGAGGAGGCGGCGCCATTAAGCCAGAGCGGCAGCAGCGCTTTTGCCTGAGAAAAGGGAGGGCCCTCAGCCGCCTCAGCGCTGCCACGGAGCCTGCTATAGTCGTCGCTGCTGCTGCTGTTATGGCGTTGAGCCTTACGGTGAACCCCGGCAACGTTCCCCTCGGTAAGGCTCCCTTCTTTCCCGTTTCCACCTCGCTTGCACGTCAGAATAGACACCCCCAACCCGTGTTCCCTTTCCTATCCCCGTCCCCGGTCTCCCTTCCCAGAGCCAGGCGGGTTGCTGCCATGTTGCATCAGCCGGTGCCCGCCATTCATTCGCCTCAGAGCCAGATTAGGTCCCCCTTTTTCCAGGACGTGTCCTCCATTTCAGCCTTCTTCTGTCCAGGAGGAATTTCCAAATATCCTTCATTTTGAGCATGACTAAGAAGCATGGATTTATATTGACATGAGTGTTTTTACGTTTTTGTTTGGTCATGTCCTCCATTTTCTTTTCCATGTCCCTTTTCCAGGACATGTCCTCCATTTCAGCCTTCTGTCCAGGAGGAATACCAGAAGGTCCTCTATTTTGAACATGACTAAGGAGTATGAATTTACTTTTATATTTTCATTTGATTTTGTCCTCCATTTTCCTTTCCATGCCCCTTTCCAGGACCTGTCCTCCATTTCAGTTTCTGTCCAGGAGGAATTTCCGAAGGTCCTCCGTTTTGACCATGACTATGAATCTACATTCACATGAGTGTCTTTAGCTTTTGTTTGGTCATGTCCTTCATTTTCTTTTCCATGTCTTTTTCTAGGACTTGTCCTGCATTTCAACCTTATGTTGAACAGGAATTTCAAAATGTCCTCTATTATTTGCAGGACTAAGAAGCATGAACTAACTTTCCTATGAATGTTTTTAGCTTTTCATTTTCTTTCCCAAGCCCTTTTTCTAGGACATGTCCTACATTTCAGCCTTCTGTCCAGGAGGAATTCCAACATGTCCTCCATTTTGAGCATGACTGAGAAGCATGAATTTATATTTCTGTGAGTGTTTTGCTCTTTTGTTTGGTCACATCCTCTATTTTTCCTCAAAGGTCCTCCATTTTGTGGTGCCTTCTCCTCCTTTGTGGGGAGGACATTTGTTCCTCCTGGTCCTCCTCTGCTGCTAGGCTTTGGGGTGACATTTCTGAGGAAGGCAACGGGGGAGAAAAGAGCAGGAAGAAGGACCCCCATGTTGCTGGCATCATCATCATCATCATCATCACCATCATCATCATCATCATCATCATCATTTATTTATATAGCACCATTGAGGTACATGGTGCTTTACAACAGAATAAAACATTAATAACCACATCAATATATAATACTAACATGCAATACTAGAATGCAATACCAAAATGCAATACTAAAAGTAGTATTGCAATACAAATAAATGCAATAATCAGATATGATAGTAAACTGCAATGCAAAAAGAAAAAGCTTTGGGGGGGGATGTCTGTGATGCTTTCAGGGCTTGACACGTGGCAGAGGCGGGTGACAACTGGAGGTTCTTCAGGAAAGGAGATGTCTGTAGGTCACCAGCATCTGTCCCCCATCTCTCGGGAATAATTAGCGCCGTTTAATCACTTCTTTCTTCAAGGACAGGTGGCAGAGAGATTAAGAAGGGCGAGGAAGGGTTGGCTAGATCAGGGTGAGCAAAGGAGGGCAAGACACCATAAAATGTAGAGCAGGGGTAGGCAACCTAAGGCCCGGGGGCCGGATGCGGCCCCCAAGGCCTTTGGACCGGCCCCAGGCAGGTCCTGCTGCCACCGCCCTCCGCCATGATGATATTGATTATTGTTATTACTTGTTCTTGGGGTTTTCTTGGCAAAATCTCCACAGGGGTTTTGCCATGGCTTTTCTGGGGCTGAGAGAGTGTGCATGCATATATTTTTTGTTTTTTTTTTTTAATTTTTATTTATTTATTTATTTATTTATTTATTTATGGTGCTTCGGCCCCCCAATAGTCTGAGGGACAGCAACCCGGCCCCCGGCTCAAAAAGGTTGCCTACCCCTGATGTAGAGCGTGCAAGAAAAATGGAGGACATTGCAGAGTAAAAGCTACAAGCACTAATATAAATTCCTGCTTATAGTCATGCTCAAAATGGAGGACCTTTTGAAATTCCTCCTGGACAGAAGGTTGAAATGCCGGACATGTCCTGGAAAAGGAGAACATGTGGCTACCCTGGACTTAAGGCACCCCTCAAGTTTCTTTAGAGGGGAGTTGCCCTTGGTGTTCTCTGAGGCTGAGACAGTGTGACAGCCAGGGTGACCAGATGTCATAACAGCAAAAGAAAGCACTCAATTCAAGAAAAATGGAGGACATTACCAAATAAAAGCGAAAAACAACACTCATATAAATATAAATTCCAGTTTCTTAGCCGTGCTGCTAATGGAGGACATTTTGGAATTTGAACTCGACAACAGGTTGAAATGGAGGACATGTCCTGGAAAAGGAAGACATCTGGTCACCCTGGTGCGTGTTTGTGTGTTTTAATTCTTCATGTTGTCTCCACTTAATGAAAGTATATCCAGGGATAGCTGTGTTGGCTATGCAGCAAAATACAACAGTATCCAAAATCCAGAAAAACAGGGATACCTGTATTGGCCAACCAAAATGCATGATGCAAGCTTTCGAAACTCCACTGGCTTCTTCATCCGGCAAAGGTGTTAAAAATAAATCAGGATGTTATTGTACTTCACTTAAGTAAGGGTTCAGCCCTGTAAGTCAGGGCAGCACCAATGGTGATACAATTTGTCTCCCTGATCTGAAATGCTTAGGGCCAGAAGTGTCTTGAATTTTGGAATATGCATATTGTCATTGTTGTTGTGTGCTTTGAAGTCAGTTCGGACTTATGGCAATCCTAAAGTGACCCCATCACAGGATTTTCTTGGCAATTTTCTTCAGAAGAGATTTGCCCTTGTTTCCCTTTGAGACTGAGAGCATGTGACTTGGCCAGGGTCACTCACATACATAATGAGATTTCTTGGAGATGGGACCCAACTCTAAACATGAAATTCATTTATGGTTCTTGCTTAAACACCTTATGCACATAGCTTGAAGATAATTTTATGCACAATCTTTTAAATAATTTTGTGCACAAAACCAAGTTTGTATACATTGAACCCTCAGAAAGCAAAAGTGTCACTATCTCAGCCAATTTTGGACAATTTTGGGATTCTGGATATGGGAGATTCTGCCACTTTTTATCTTGAACATATGATTTCCTCAGAGTCTTTATGCAGTCTCCTGTTTTGCTTTTGTAGCTGTATATACACACATACAAATACACACACATGGTTTTTCCCCCCCCTCCACCAGCTTTGGCAGTCACTTTTCCAATCTTGTGCCTTATCTATTTGTTTCATTTATATATAAATAGGTAAAGATCTCTAAATCTTAGGATATATTGTGCCATTATAAGGTGTCCTTTCCCTCTTCCCTTTGAGTTACTGAAGAAGCCCACAATGATTTAAGATGTAGATTTGTGTGTCCTTCATCTTTTAGTATTGTTTCTGCATCCCTGCTTACCTGTGATTAAGGCTGCAGTCCTATGCAACACTTTTGTGGCAGTACATCTCATTGAATTCAGTAGGACTTGGCTTCTGGATTGTAAGTCACCTCTCCACAATAAACTGGATTGTAAGTCATCTCTCCACAATCATGAATACACAGTATAATGTGTAGATGTCACTAAGCAGAGCAAACCCAAGTGTGAGGAAAAAGGTAAATTCTGAGGGACATTGTTAAAACCTCATTTATTTAAATATTTCTTTTGCACAGCACAGACTGTTTCTCTTTAGGAAATCCTTTCAAGGATATTTCCTTTAGACACATTGGAGTGTCACACAGGAGGATTTATGCTTAGTCGTGGAATTCCTTTATTATAATTATAGCTTATCATCCTGCCTCCAAAATGACTAGCGCATATTGTATTAAGCAATGTAGACGTGTCTGCAGAAACATGCCTCACTCATCTAAAATGTTCAACTGGACAGTATTATTGGGAATCATAACTTGAATTATTTTTTAAAAGATCAGTAGAATGTTATCCAAAGTATGAGTTAAGTTTACATGCATATGTGTACAGGCAGAAATACTCATAATTTATTGATAATGCATTCTGCTTGTGTGTGTGCATGCTTAACTCATGGATAAGCCCATCCAGATAACTGTGATCCTATGCCAGGCAAGATTGGATAGGATCACAGCCAGGATCATTCTCTCCCATCAAGCCATCTTTCTCCCTCTTTCTTTCTTTCCCTCCCCTGTATGTTTAAAAGCACATAATTGAAATAAAGTGGGTGCTTGAGTGCTGTGTATGCCCTATAGTGTCTTTTCCTCATAAGTCTAATAAATTATTTTAAAATATTAGTAAAACTATGTACTATTGAATCCAATGGGACTTAACTGCCAAACAAGATAGGATTACAGCCTTAATGTATCTAAAAGGAAACTTTTCAAGTACATTGCAGTTGCATTTAAGATTTCTTTGTGCTGCAGCCCAATATGTTGTTGTTATGTGCCTTCAAGTTGTTTCTGACTTAAGACAACCCTAAGGTTAATCTGTCATAGAGTTTTCTTGGCAAGATTTCTTCAGAGGGGGTTTGCCATTGCCATCCTCTGAGGATGAGAGAGCATGACTTCCCCAAGGGCACCCAGTGGGTTTCCATGGCTGAGCTGGTATTCGAACCCTAGTCTCTCAGTGTCCTAGTCCAGTGCTCAAACCACTACGCCAGTGATCCCCAAACTGTGCCCTTTAAGGGATTTTGGACTTCAGCTCCCAGAATTTTAGACTACTGGCCAACATTGCTGAGGCTTCTGGGAGCTGAAGTCCAAAATCCCTTAAAGGGCATAGTCTGGGGATCACTGCTACACCATAGTGGCCCTCATGCAACCCAATGTGCATCTTCAAAAGGACATTGGTTTCAGTGGGGTGAATTCCTAGGAAAGTGTGAATTAGATGAAGATCGTAGCTAGCTCATCTTCCACTTAGGCCTTCACACGGTTTTTTTTTTTTTTGATTTTACTGGAACGATGTGAATAACCTCACTCACACGTTCCGGGTTTGTTATTCACACCATGGAACCTCTTTTGTCCCCATTAGCGACTGTTCTGCTGGAGAATGGGCGGCACTTTCTTAACTGGGTGGGTTGTTAGTAATGCAAATGCATTCAAAATCCGTTAAAAGCATGGAGAGTTTTATTTCGGGTCTATTCGTATTGTTGTTCACACAGCTGACAATGTGAATCTTCTGTAAAAACCCGTGGAAAAGCCTGAGATGGATTATCTCGTGGTAAGTGGGTGTTTTGGCAACCCTCCCATCCCAAACTTAATTGAGTGCATTCAGGATGTGTGTGAACAACAAAGATTCATCCTGAATTCATCCTGGATTGTTTTCATCATATGAATAACCCCTTAGACCAGGGGTAGGCAACCTTTTTGAGCCGGGGGCCGGGTTGCTGTCCCTCAGACAATTGGGGGGCCGAAGCACCAAAAATAAATAAATAAATAAATAAATAAATATATTAAAAAAAATAAAAAAAATGCATGCACACTCTCTCAGCCCCAGAAAAGCCATGGCAAAATCCCTGTGGAGATTTTGCCAAGAAAACCCCAAGAACAAGTAATAACAACAATAATCAATATCATCATGGCGGGCGGCAGCAGGACTGGCCTGAGGCCGGTCCAAAGGCCTCGGGGGGGCGCATCCGGCCCCCGGGCCTTAGGTTGCCTACTCCTGCCTTAGACAATAGTCCTGTGCAACCCCCATGCTCCTTATCTTTCTGGTGGGTGATACATTTGAGAAGCCCTCTGTCGCTCCAACTGATGAGAAAATGGGGTGCCTGGCCATGTGGGTGCAGCTAAGCACCCTGTTTCTGCCTCAGATGGGGTGACTGGGAGGTTTCTCAGGTGAATTGGCCACTGGAAAGGTAAGAAGCACTGCACCTGTTCCAGGTCCCAGGTTGGCGTGGGGACATCCCAGGAACTAACCGGGGTGAGCACTGGGGCCAGGATAACACAGGCTCAGCCCATGCTATCCTGCCCCGTCTGCTTATGCCCTTTGTGAGGTTTCTCTCTTTTCACAAATTTTTGTAACAGTTGATAATTCTTTAGGGTGGAATTCAGTCAGGTGAAAACAATTCCATTTGCAATCTGTTTCACACAGTCTTTGCTGATATAAGTTAATAAGTCAGGTTTTATTTTCATATGTTTAATAACGTCAATAAACATATGCCTGGACTAGAGAGATCCATCTATGGTCTAAAAGACTGCAGAAATAATTCAGTTTGAGACCACTTTAACTACCCTGGCTCAGTACTAGGGAATCCTGGGAATTGTAGTTTATTGTGGCACCAGAGCTCTCTGACAGAGAAGACTAAATGTGTCCCAAAACTACAGTTCCCAGAGTTCCCTAGCATTGAGCCAGGGCAGTTAAAGTGGTCTCAAACTGGATTATTTCTGCAATGTATTTTGGACCAATAACTCCATTAACTGTCTTTGAGAGATGGAGCACACTGAAGTGTTGGACCATGATTGAGCCAAACCGAATCAGCCTTTGAATGTCTTTGATTTAGGTGTAACTCTCTGCAGCTGAAAGCAATGAAGCTTAAAGATGGTTAAGATTTGGCTGAATCCCGATATTGTGGTACATCATGATAAATTTTGCAGTAATGCTACAAAGTGAATGTGTAGCCAATTTTTCTGGAGGTCACTGCTATATTCTAGTTTTTAGCCCTTCCCTGCAACCCTAATTGCTTAAAAGGAAACAGTATGCCAACAAGCATTAAATTGATATTCATCCTAATTTTATTGTTGTTCAGATGACTGGGAGAATACTGTCAGAGTTTGTTTTTATTTATTGTACTTTCAGGAGCCTTGCTGACTGCAGAGCATGTGAAGGATCATGTTAAAATTTCAGTTGAAGAAGGGAAAGAGACCCTCCTAAGGGTATCTGAGTAAGTGCCTTCCATCTTTGCCATCACTTGTTTTAGACACCAATTGATAATGATGTTGATGCTGGAGGGAAAGAAAAAGTGATATTGATTTAATGTAGGGTGGTAATTATCAAGTAATAGTACTTCTTGATTTCTTGCTTGCTATTTGCTCTCTTATTTATTCTAATATCACTTTGATAGTTACACATGCCACTTTTTTTAACAGCTAATTTTCTTATAAAAGCTTTATCCTTTTTTCAGACATTAGGGCAAACTTCATCACTTTCTTTCAGACACAACTGGTGAACTGACTTTGATGTAGAACATTATAACTTCTTTCTAGGGTTTCTCTTATTTTTCAGCTGTAATTGCTTTAGCACACAAGGCCTGGTGAAGTGACATGTATTTATACCTCAACACTACATGTAGGCTACTTGATTTTTAGATAAATTCCCTTTTTGCTCCCTTCCATAACATCTTTCTTGAGGAAGAGATCTGAAGATCTCGAAAGGAAGCACTAATTTTAGGGGTTTTGTTTCTTTTTTGGTTGGCCTAATAAAGCTATTAGCAAAATGCAGATTTTAACATATATTTTTTTGAGCATAGGAATTAGCATCCCCAGAACATCTATAAGCCTGGTATGGATAGCTGCATGTTCAGATGTATATTTAGTGAGTCACTTTCCTTTTCATTCTTTGATGGTTCCTAAGATATATTGTGAGGAAGGGTTGACTGTCTACTCCTGTTCTTCTGTTGTACTATTCAAAAGAGCAAAGCGTGCAGCTTTACTAAACTGTTTAACAAGCTGAACAGACAGTAGGCTAAAAGTAAAAATGTTTGATGTTTTGGAGCCTATATTGTGAGGTTTACAGTACAGTACACTTGTCCCTCCCCTTTCACAGATTTGGAATCCGCGGTCTTGCTCTTCATGGGAGGGACAAGCAGCTATAAACAAAATGTGCACCATTATTTCCTATGGGACTTGAATATCTGCAAGTCGCCATTTTCATGGGGGTGTGTGTCTGGAACAGATCCCCCACGAATTGGGAGGGGCTGCTGTATTTCCAGTTTTGTAACAAATCTTAAAAGCAGTTTTTCCATAGCAACCAAGGGCATGTCTACACTGCAGAAATAAAGTAGTTTGACACCACTTTAAGTATCTTGACTCGATGCTATGGAATTCTGGGATTTGTAGTTTTGTGAGATATTTAGCCTTCCTTGTCAGAGGGCCCTGATGCCCCATCAAACTACAATTCCCAGAAATCCATAACATTGAGCCATGGAAGTTAAAGTGGTGTCAACCTTCTTTTTTCCTGCAGTGTTACAGCAGCCCAAATCTCTTAAAATTGGACTTTAAAAGCCTTTGTATAAGAATAACCTATATTAACGCTTCTGATAAATCACTTTTCTTTTACTGAGGAAGTGAATGTATATACGTACAGTTAAACAAGCTTTAAATTTTGTATTTTACTGTACTCAGCTGTTGGAAATGTACAATGCCGCTAGAGGCTGTAACTAACTTTAAAGCCTGACAACTGGGTTGTTTTGGTATTGGCCATTGTTTATAGTCAAAGTAAAGCTGGAATTGTTACAGTCTACCTATGAAATGTAATAGGGAATAAAATAGAGACATCCTTTACCCATCAGATCTGTTGAGCAGCATTTGTCTTTATTACTGGCTCATAATTATATGGTTAATTATATAGTTTAAGTTCATAGAAATTGAAGTGTAGGTTCCTTGAATATGTTTGTAGATTTACTTTTTTAAATGATTGAAGAGAATTCCATTCTGTTAGTGTTGGTGTTTCTAATTACTATGAACAAAAATGTTGGTATATTTTTTCTAGTGAAGGCAATTACAGTCAGCCCTCTGTATCAATGGATTCTTTTTCCATGGATTCAACCATCCACAGTTTGAAAATATTTAAAACATATAAAAGTTTCACAAAGAAAACTTGATTTTGCTTTTTTTATAAGGAACACCATTTTACTCTGTTAATGTATTTAATGGGATTGAGCATCCATAGATTTTGGTATCCACGGGGATTCCTGAAATCAAACCCCAATCGATACGAAGGGCCCACTGTATAACATTCTGAGAAGGAACATATGGTTTTATTTTATTTATTCTTTTGGTAGACTACCCATTAATTCATCTTGAAATATCTTGCTAGGCTACTTTAGCAATCAATCCCAATTCAACCATATTTCAAGCAGAGATTAACTCATACATATTTCATTTTTTTATATAGTCAAGTTACATTCACTGATGTGAATTCCATAGCTCGCTATCTGGCCAGAATTGCAACATCTGCTGGATTATATGGATCTAATTTGCTTGAGCACACTGAGGTAAGAAGCAGTGTTGTATATTTCATATTGCCTGGAATTGTGTTTTATTTGATGATCTATCTAAATGTTACAACATTTCATTAATTGAATAGTACTGTTTAATATTTATTTAATTTCATTTACTATAATATACTATAACATTACTATATTATTATATCTAGTAATTAATACTATTAGTTCTAGTAAATAAAGCATAAATGTTTTGTTGTTATCAATTATCATTGTTATATAAATCATCAGATGATATCTAAATAGAAATAATTTTCTTCTCCTTTCTAAAGATTGATCATTGGCTGGAGTTCAGCACTACAAGACTGTCTACTGCTGATTTTGCTTTAGCAGTTCAAGAGCTCAATAATACACTTTCTTTGCGAACATACCTGGTTGGAAACTGTTTGAGTCTTGCAGATTTCAGTATCTGGGCAACTCTAAAAGGTAATAATAATAATAATAATAATAATAATAATAATAATACAGTATAAGACTACTTTTTAACCCAGGAAAATCTTTTCCAAAGTTGGGGGTCGTCTTATACGCTGGGTGGAGGAGAGGGGGAAGAAGGGGTGGCACGGCACGAGGCGGGAGGAGGAAGAAGAGAGGAAGTCAGGTTAGAGTAGGAGGAGGGGGGAGGAAGGGGTGGCGTGGTGTGACGTGGGACAGGAGGAGGAAGCAGCAGCGGATAAGAGGTGAACCCCTATCCTGAGGTTTTCTTGGCAAGACTTGTTCAGAGGAGGTTTGCCATTGCCTTCCCCTGAGGCTGAGAGTGTGTGACTTGTCCAAGTTCATCCAGTGGGTTTCATGGCAGAGTGGGGAATCAAACCCAGGTCTCCAGAGTGGTAGTCCAACACTCAAACCACTACACCATGCTGGCTCCTAATCCCATGTACTGTCTATGAAACAACTGCAGACTTTTTTGTTGTTCTTGTGTGTCTTCAAGTCCTTTCCGACTTATGGCAACCCTAAGGCAATCTTATCATGGGGTTTTCTTGGCATGTTTCTTCAAATGGGGGTTGCCATTACCATCCCCTGAGGGTGAGAGTGTGTGACTTGCCCAGGGTCACTTAGGGCCTTTGCAGACTGCCAGAAATAGTCCACATTAAATTGAGGCACTGCCCTAGCTCAGTGCTAGGGAATCATGGGAACTGTAATTTATTGTGGCACCAGAGCTCTCTGACAGAGAAGGCCCAATGTCCCAGAAAAAAATGCAATTCCCATGACTCCCTAGCACTGAGCCAGGGCAGTGCCTCAATTTAATGTGCACTATTTCTGGCAGTCTGCAAAGGCCCTTACTTGGTCACAAATTATACATACCCCAGAATGCATCACCTAGTATATTGGCAGTCCTTCCCCCCAACACTTTCTCATTTTCCCCCATTGGAAGAGGGGTCGTCTTATATGGCGAGTATATCCCAAACTCTATATTTTAACTGGAAAAGTTGAGGGTCATCTTATATGCCCAGTCTTATACTCCAGAAAATACGGTATATGAAAATAATTTCTTCTTGTGTATCTTAAGTTGCTTCTGACTTACGTTGTCCCTAAAGTGACTCTGTCATGGTTTTTTCTTCACAAGATTTGTTTGAGGTAATTTGCCATTGCCTTCCTCTGGGGTTGAGAGTATGTGGCTTGCTCAAAGTCACCCAGCAGTTTCCATGGTGGAGTAGGGTTTCCAGTTCTGGTCTTTTGAAATCCTAGCCCAACACTCAAACCACTACATTAAACTGGCTCTCTCTGTACTGTGATAATTAGTCATTCAAACATTTGATTAAAATATGTGCTCACTCCTACAGATAACTTTTAAAATTACAATAGAATTCTTTGCTTATTCTTTGGCTATTAGCAAATTTATTGTGAACAGCAGCTTTTGTTCATTTTACTATGTGGCATTTATCATATGCCATGCACATGTCATGGTATCTAGCATGGTATCTTCCCTAGTGTATTTTTCATCATTAAACTGCAAATAATAATCTTCACTACTGTTTGTTGAGGTTTACATCAGTAATATATTTTGTTAAACAGCATGTTTCCTAGTTTTTAATTAAGCCTATCTGTTTTCCAACAGGCAACAGTATATGGCAGGAGCAGTTACTTCAGAGTAATGCTCCAGTTCACTTAAAACGCTGGTACAACTTTCTTGATGCACAAAGTATTTTTCAGTCAGTAGGTTCCAGGTGGACTGTGGAAGGTGCTGTTCCGAAGACTAAAATGGTAAGCTTTTTGCTGATTAGGCATCTGTGGCTTGGATTCTGTCAAAAGTCTGGCATCAAAATAAAATTCAGTATTTTATCTGCGCTAAACAAAAAGGTCACAATGGGCTGCTGCATAACTAAGATGAATCTGAATCTGCAGTGTTGTGTGCACAGTTCCTGAACTGAGAACATACAGAGTAGGAATGGAAGGCAATTAATATCTTGCTATATTTTTTTTGGTGACTTTTTAGTTGGTTCTAATAGAATGTGTTACTCTACTGTAAGTTTTGGATTTGTTTTTCTAATGGACCAGCAGTTTTAATCTTTATGTTCAGTGAAATATGTAATACTCAGAGTTCAATTGAAAACAAAGTTCATGTATGTTCAATTTTAAACTAAGCAGTTGAAACTAAGCAGGGGTTCAATTGAAAGACTGTAACTTTCTATATGAGCCTGCCAGAGTTTTAAGATCCTCACAGGGAGGCTTTCTCTCAAGCTCACTACCATCATTGGCATGCTTAGTGGGGGCACATGAGATTGCCTTCTTGGTAGCTAGTCCCAGACTGTGGAATCTTTTCTTTAGGAAATTAGGTTGACTGGGGGCGCGGTGTTTACATGACATACACCCAAAACACAGCCGGAAGCTGTACTGAGCCCTCCCCAACCTGGAAGTGCCAGACCAAAAACAAGTGGGGAAAAATGACTCCTTTTCAGTGGCCCACTTCAGGATCACAGTGCGTGGCCAGGTGCGTGCAGTTGGTGCAGTCCCGGTATGAATGGCAGCAGTGCAGTCCCAGCATGGACCTTTTGGGCCATCTGTTTGAGGCCTCTGTTACAGTTTATGGTGTTCAAATTTTTAAACTTAGTGCTGATTTTAATAGGATAGTTTATTAATTTTTAAAAATTATTTTATTACATTGGTTGTTTTTAGGTGTATATTGCTTAATCTGTGTTGCTAGCTGCTTTGGATCTCATACTGGAAGAAAAGGGACTGTAAATTAAATAAAAATAAATAAACAGTATAGGGGGATGCCCCTTAGGCATTTTAACAAACTTGTTAAGTAAAGATAGTGCTGTACCACTTGTATGGAAGTTAACTTAGATAATTTCAAGTGATAGTTTTGCAGCTAAAACTTGAGTAACTTTTCAGAATACAATTTCTCTGTTTCCCTAAGTCAATTTGTGTAATTATAATTTCATTATTGTTATAATTTTAAGGCAGCAGAAAAGAAACAAGATGTTGGCAAATTTGTTGAACTTCCTGGTGCAGAGATGGGAAAAGTCATTGTGAGATTTCCTCCGGAGGCAAGCGGGTAAGGTAACAAGTTCTCAAAAGGATTTTAAAACACACTTTCCTTTCGTAAAATGGAACTTAATGAAATGAAAATATCTTTCTCTTGCAGTTTCTGTAAAGAAAAGAGATTTATTTTTTAAATGGTCTTAGAAAGGAAAAGTTAATTCTTTCTGTTCCGTCGGTTAACATCGTTAGACAGCTTCAAAAAAGCTGTCAAGACGGATCTCTTCCGGCAGGCCTTTCCAGATTAATTATCCTGGCCTGGCCTTTTTCCATCCCTGTGGTTCCTTTCGTGACCCCATCACTTGATGGATAAGGAACGCTGTAGGAGACTACCAGGGCATTGTGTTGTGTCTATGTCTTTTGTGTTCTTTTTTTTAGATTATGGGTTGTTGTTTTTTTTAGATTATGTTTTTAAATTGTGTTTTAATTGTTATGATATTTAATTCTGTTTTAAGGGGGGAGGCTTGGTAAGGGGACATTTTGTATTGTTTTAATTGTAAGCCGCTTAGATTGATTTATCATATAATCGGGATATAAATAAATTTTATTATTATTATTATTATTATTATTATTATTATTATTATTATCTGTTTTTATTTAAAGACTCCTTGAATAGCTGAAAAATAGTGTTTGAACTGCAAAGGAGCAACAGTGTCTCATTCCATACTGAAAAAACTGAGTATTCTTAAGACTGATGTGGAAGACTGCAGTATTACTTTTTGACAACTTTGGTTGCTGTAACTGTTTTATGCATTCATTAATTAGAAAATGCAAACATTTGGAGTATTTACATTCTGTCTGGGGAAGTTAGATTTAAGTAGTCTTCTATCCAAAGAACTCTGAAGGTAGCTGCTGTTAGCTGACCCTGAAAAATAGAATGGTGGTATAAAGTAGTTAGCGTAAATATAGAGTTTACCTCTTCCCTCATCAACTAGTGGTGTCTCCCACGTGTGCTGGGGTGCTGCTTGCATTATGAAAGACTGACTACTGAAACAAGACAAATTAGTGTCCACTATTCTAGAAGTGCATTTCTTAACGTGCATTCATTTCATGAAAAAACATTTTTGAAATAATAGTACAGTAGTCCCTCCTGATTCATGGGGGATATGTTCCGGGGGGCCCTTGAATCCGAAATTTCGCAAATATTTAAGTCCCATTGTCCTCAGTGGTGTCATTGGGAACAATGGGACTTGACTATTTGTGAAACTCTCTTCCTCCCTCCCTTCCTTCCCTCCTCCCTTACCATCATCTTCCCCCCAGTGCTGGGGACTTTAATCAGGGTCTGGGCTACCGGGGCTTGTAATCAGCCCCGGCAGCCATCAGGACTTGCTTTCCCATCAGCGCTCAGGGCCGGGCATGTGCATGCCCTACCCCCTCCACCTTACCCAATGGACATATGTCAATTAGCTCTGGCGGAGGGGGCGGGGAGGTGCTGCTGCGATAGCGAGTCCTGGTGGCTGCCAGGCCGATTACAAGCCTCTGATTAAAGTGCTCGGAGGGAAGATGTCAGTAAGGGGGGGGGAGGGAGCTGTGGCCTTGGCCTTGCGAATGATCAAAACTGCGATTGCCAAGGCCACGAATCTGGAGGGACCACTGTATTGCCATTTTCATGGGGATGCTCTCACCATTTAACATTTTTGCAGATTAGGAGGGGCATTTATCTTGAAAGTGAAATAAAAATCACTGGTTTTAGAAATTAAGGAAAGGCTGTATTTAGGCAAAAAAAAATGAATTCAATTTACATGAAGTTATAACTAATACCTAAAAACTTGCCAGTTTTTGTTTTTCTGTTCACAAATAGCATACACTGACTTTATGGTTACTGTTACAGCAGGGGAATGCTGATATATTGTCTCATTTTGTTTTGTTTTGTTTTTTTGCTTTTGATTTACACTGTCTTTCTCCATGTATCCAAAGCATAATGCTGTTTTTCTCTGTTCTGTGGTTTTGTTTCTAGATACTTGCATATTGGCCATGCAAAAGCTGCTTTGCTGAATCAGCACTACCAGGTCAACTTCAAGGGTAAACTGATAATGAGGTTTGATGATACAAATCCAGAAAAAGAAAAAGAAGATTTTGAAAAGGTATCTGAAAACTTTTCATTTAAGATGTTACTGCAAAATCAAAATAAGCCAGATATCCTATTATGGCCCAATTGCTCAGTTTCTAAGAAGTTATTCAAGGATAGGACTGGGATTGCAGAAACATTTTTGATGTTTAATACGAGGATTGTAGTCACTTTGTAGGATATTTGTACATGAATTTCTTGATAAAACAGCATGGAGAAAATATATTGTTTACAAATTACAGCAGAGCTATTGAAATAAATTTAAAAACACTAACACCAACTTCCATAAGAGTTGCAGCATCTACAAAACTACCTTTCATAACAAAATAAGTTTCTGAGTAATTTCTAACTCATTTTTCAAAATGTTTGGTCCTTGCATTCATAACTGCTGACTAAAGAAACAGGTTTGGTTTTTTTGGGCATCATCTTGTACTGCTATGGTTACCTTTGAAAGACAGGTGTCTATTTATATTAGTTACATTTGTATCTTTCTTCTGTGCAACTGAAGTCAGAATGCATAGAGTTCCCAGGCAGTTCCTCATCTAAGCACTTAGCAATCCCAGCCGTCTTAGATTTTGTAAGATACCTGTGTCATGTACCTTCTGAACATACCTATCTGGGATGAAACTAATTTCCACCTAGCTGTGGCACTTATTTTTCAGAAAATAGTTGGCTAAGAAGGTCTCATGTGACTCTCTTTGCTGGTGTGGTTCTAGCCTTTCAGAAGTCTGCATGAAACTGCAAAAAGAAGGGCTTATGGCATGGAAATACCATGTGAGAGGATGTGACTTAGAATGATACATATGGGTTCATCATATATCCTGATTCTGCATGATATCAGTCTTCTTTTTTTAAATTTAAAATGGAAATTTTAAATTGATTCATTTAAATGGCTACAAAGATATCTGATGAGCTCCTTGCTGACTTTCTTCCTTCACTTAGGGGGGTTGCAGACTGCCAGAAATAGTGCAAATTGAGTCCACTTTTAGGGTTAGGATTAGTGCTAGGGAATCATGGGAATTGTTTTGTTTTTTTTCTGAGACATTGAGCCTTCTCTGTCAGAGAGCTCTGGTGCCACAATAAAATACAGTTCCCATGATTCCCTAGCACTAACCCTAACCCTAAAAGTGGACTCAATTTGCACTATTTCTGGCAGTCTGCAACCCCCCTTAATATGGGTAAATAGTGTCTAGCAGTACTTCCTATATAATGCAGAGTGTCTGTTTTCTTTACTTATCAGTTCCTCTATGTGTCATGCAAGATACAGCTGATGTGTCTTCTCTGCTTGAGATACTTGTTGGTAAAAAAAGCCCTGATACAGGAAGCTTTTGAATCTTATTCTTTTCAGCATCTCTGAGGGTCACTCCTTGATGATTCTAAATTCAAAAGTTGTATTTCACAAAACACATGGTCTCTTATTTACCAGCTGGGTTCCATTGCTTTGAAATTTCACAGTGACACCTAGATTTCACATTCCATGAAATGGAACTTCAGACTTTCTTACTCTCTTCTGTCAGATTAACTATATGGGAAAAGAAACAAAAGAAATTTGATATAGATGATTATATCTAGCACAGAATAATATGTTTATGTCAGCACTGAAATATTAGCAAACCATTTCAGTACTGAGGAGCGTGGCTAGAATCCTAAATATACAACAAAGCACACATGATAGTATTTGATACTAGTATATGTAAGTTATTGTTTAAAGTTTTGTTTTTGCAGGTTATCTTGGAAGATGTTGCAATGCTGCACATTAAGCCAGATCAATTTACATACACATCTGATCATTTTGAAACAATAATGAAATATGCTGAGAAGCTCATTCAAGAAGGGAAGGCTTATGTAGATGACACACCAGCTGAACAAATGAAAATGGAGCGAGAGCAGAGAGTAGAGTCCAAACACAGAAATAATTGTAAGATGCTTTGACTAATTTCTGTGTTTTTGTTTTTTTGCTTAATTAATGTCATTTCTCTGAAAGTGATCTAATGAACTCTTCAGTGGGTTTGTAGAGCACATGGAAGCCTTCAGTCACTAAAAATGTGCCAAAGTGGCATTATTAAGCCTTTGGTAAGACAGCTAAGTTTTCATCTCTTTGTAATAGCAAGCAGTGGCAAGTTATTTCTTGAGGAAGTAGCCAGGAGTCCACTGCAAAGAGTCCTTGCCAAAAGTTCCAGGTTTGGTTCCCATAATTTATAGGGAAACGGATTTCAAGTTTTTGGGGCTGGGAAAGACCACTGTGTAACCCTAGCAAGACTGCAAAGCAGAATACACAGAAGTAATAAGGTGGAGCAATGAATGGATAAATACAAGGCAGCTATATGTATGACACTGATAAAATAAAGATATTCAAAAGAACATGGAGAAAGTCTTACATGCAGTCTTTCTCCTGATGTTGGCATTTTTAATCTGGCATTGCCACTGCTTTCCTTTAATTTTTCCACATGCAGTGTTTATCCATTCCAGCTATATTTGGCAAGGAACTGTAGGAAAAGGACATTGATGAAACTGATGAAACAAATGGAAAATCATTTCGTTAGAACTATTGCCAAGACAAATTCTAGAAATATTATTAGATATCGATTTATTCTTGTTTAGATTATACTTTCATTACATACCAATGGAACTGAGTTGTTAAAATTTGATCTGTACATTTGCCTTTTCATAGCTATTGAAAAGAACCTACAAATGTGGGAGGAAATGAAAAAGGGAACAGAATATGGGCAGACCTGCTGTCTACGAGCAAAAATTGACATGAATAGTAATAATGGATGTTTGAGGGATCCAACTCTTTATCGGTGCAAAACCCAGCCACATCCACGTACTGGAGATAAGTACAAGTATGTGTTTATCAATAACTTTATTTCTCTTTTCTAAAGCCATTTTTTGTTTGTTCTTAAATGTGGGGACATAACTATAGTTTTCTGAAAACATCCAATTTCTGCTAATTTCAAGTTCACCTCAAATCCCCATTTTGGGAGAATGGCAGGATATAAATCCCTTAAATAAATAAAAAATAAGTTTGTATTCTTTACAGCTTTTGAATTGCTTCAAAATATATATCTACAGGTCATACATGTTACTGAGTATGATGTGGCACCAACAAAAAATGTGATTCACTAAGTTGCAGGGACAGTTCAGTCATTCTGTCTATAAAGAGCTCAGCCTGCTAATGGCTCCAGTACTTCTGTCCTCTGGAATTGTAGGATGAGGAGTGATTGAGCTACCTGGGTTGTTCATTTCACAGGCAATTGGACACCCTGGAAAAATATTTGTGTCAACTTTCTTCAATTTTCTCTTTAGTTAAATACACAATTACTGGATTTTCTTTCCTGTGCCATCTTCCCTTCTGTTTCTATGTTGATGTCTGATGACAAGCATTGATCATGTGGCTTTTTATTTAAAATTCATTGAAAGAATTCTGAATCATGACTGTTGAACCAATCTGAGTCTAACGAATAATAAATTGCTATTGTTTGCTGGTTCAAATTTTCCTTTGTACTGTGTGATAAATTTAGACAAGAGACATCAAATTCATGGCTTTTATATATGTCCCTTTTTAGAAGCATATCAAAGGAAAAGATTGTGTTGTTTAACAAATTGGATCCATAGTATTTTTTATTTTCTTTAGTTTGATTAAACTAAAAGAGCTTTTTTAAAAATATTTCACAGCAGCTTTTGTTTTTTTCAGTGCAGTTCCATTAAAATGAAAATAGGGTAGAACTAGACATTGCAAAATGGTTTCCCTTCCCATGTTTCTATCATGATGCTAATACAGATAATTAGCTAGTAGATGAGCCACTTAGTCCTTCCTTGCTCCAACAATTTTCTTTTGGAATCACTTTCTCTACAGCAGTTTTATTCTTCTTGCTCCCTTAAAGGTACAAGTATGTGAGCAGAGAGCTTGCAGGAGGTGGGAAACAGGGGAGATATTACCTATTAATATCCCTGCTGCTTCCCACATTGGTTCCATGCATTTGCCAATACACCTGGTTCTATAAACAATCATCCTGTAATATTTAATAGTTACAGCTGGACTGAATCCTCTGCTGTGAAACAGCAAAAAAGAGAATCCTTTCTACTTTTGCTTTCACTCCTTTCTGAAATACTGTATATACTCGACTATAAGTTGAGGGCATATTTTGGGGCCAAAATGATGGATTTTCATATGACCTGTGGATAAGTCAAGGGTAAAACTTAGGGGCATGTAACAAAGGATATAAAAAATGAAGCAAAGGAAAACAATGCCAAAGAACAAAATTCCAGCAGGCATAACTGTTGAGAGAGTAGAGTGGGGTCAGTGCTTCCAAGACAGATGGCACTCTTGCCTTTCACCAGGGGATGGTTCCTTTTTTACAAAAATAAGAATTAAATTACAGTACTTACATTGACCCATGGATAAGTCGACTCAGGTTTTTTTGGGTCAATTTTTTGAACTAACTTTCTAGACTTATACATGAGTGTATACAGTAGCAGTTGCTGAAATTAACTCATCCTTTGATAACATAACAGAACTAAATCCTTAACATTTCAGTGAAGAGACAGGTGTGAAACAGATGGGCAAAATAAAATGGCTTCCTGACGTTTTGAAGGCCGAGTGTTTATATGATGTGCACCTTGAAAGTGGGTGGAAACCAAAATGAAGCTGTGTTCCAGGGCTAAAACCTGGAGCAAAAAGAAGCCAGTGTACTCCAGCTGAGCATGGAAAATTGCGCATCTTTGCTGCTGCATATAAACAGCTTGATGCCAGTGCGGGGCAGCTGCAAAGCAAAAAAATGAAAGTGCGACAATTCTAATGAATGTAATTACATAGTACACAAACCAGACAGTGCAACAGGGGGGCATGGGGTGAAGGGGGCATGTATATAGGGCATGGGGTGAAGGGGCACATGTGACGGTGTGACCAATCAAAGGGGTGGCATACAATAGAATGGCATCTGCGCAGGATGTAGGAGGTAATTGGAGTTTTCAGGCAGTGTGTTTGTGTGATGGTACGCATGCATAGTGGGGAGGTGATGAAAAATATTACCCAACTGCGAAACTTGATGCCATGCCACGCAGTCTGCTCATGGGTGTTCGGCCCACTTTGGGAGCAGGCTCTGCAGACAGCGGGATCGAACTACGTTTTTCTGCCTGTCTGCTCTGGCTGTCTAAATACAATATAACAGAACTGGACAGACTTCATTCTTGAAAAGCTGCTTTGTTTTTAGTAGAATACCAAAATTCACCAACCAGAACAAAAGTCAAACTTACAGAGTTGAACCTAGGAATTTAAGTAATAGAAATTAATGGGCCTTGCAAATATTTCCTCGTATAATATCAGGATGAAAGGAGTTATTTTGTTGTTGCTAATGTTAAATCATTTTGAATCAGAAAACTGCCACTCTACTGGAAACACAAAGAGATCTTCCAGTAAATCCAAATCTTTTCTCTCCCCCATCCCTGTACACTGTTTGCACTTGATTTGAAGATAGTAGAATTCTTTTCTTTGTCTTCTTTTGATATTTTGTATGTTGCAACTAAATCTTACTGTTACCTAAGATACTGCTGATTACATTTTATTAATTATATATGCAGTAGTCAACATTTGCCAAGTATACATGAAGACAAATGATGTTTTTGCTTATATTTCAGTATTTACCCCACATATGATTTTGCCTGCCCTATAGTTGACAGTATTGAAGGTGTCACTCACGCATTAAGAACAACAGAATACCATGACAGAGATGAGCAGTTCTACTGGATCATTGAAGCATTGGGGATAAGGAAACCATATATTTGGGAATACAGCCGTTTAAATCTCAACAACACTGTACTTTCTAAGAGAAAGCTCACCTGGTTTGTAAATGAAGGGCTGGTGGATGGCTGGTAAGTTGAGGCATTTTTTACCCTTGGGAATAATTACTCTACATGGGGCTACCCTTGTGCCTAACCCGGAAACTACAATTGGTGCAAAACATGGCAGCCAGGTTAATCACAGGAACATCCAGGAGGGAGCACATAACACCAGTGCTTAAATCCCTCCACTGGCTGCCGATTAGTTTCCAGGCACAGTACAAGGTGTTGGTTTTGACCTTTAAAGCCCTACATGGCTTGGGTCCATCTTATCTTAGGGACCGCCTCTCCCCGTATGATCCCCCCCGCGCACTTCGGTCCTCTGGGAGGAGTTTGTTACAGCCAATAAAAACTAGGCTGTCTCAGACCTCCCAGAGAGCCTTCTCTGCAACTGCTCCCAGACTGTGGAATGGCCTGCCAGATGAGACCCGTCTTATTACTACTCTTGCTGCTTTTAAAAAAGCAGTAAAGACGGATCTCTTCTGGCAGGCCTTCCCAGAATAACTGCTGTCTGATGGGAGATGAGTTTTTATCTTGTTTTTATTATTGCTGACTCCTTGTTTTATTGTTTTATTGTATTGCTGTATTTTAACTTTTCTTCGGTTTAATTCTGTTTTAATGGGGATGGGAGGGTTAGATTGTGGGATGAGGGAATGTTTTAATCCTGATTGTTTTAAATGCTGTAACCCGCCCTGATTGCCGCGCAGAGGGGCGGGCTATAAATAAATTTTTTATTATTATTATTATCCAGGTCAGATGTTGTTGGACAGCAGCTTTAGATTTTGGCACATTAGCTAAGACATCTGCTTGTCCAGCCCTGGTTTTTGTAACTTTACATACCCAAGATTATCCACACACTTTGTTTTGCTATATAATTATTGCATAAATAACTATTATAGTCATTTTTAATAAAAGATCCATATGCTAAAAATTCTTACAGAATTATATAAATTATTTAGAAAACAAAAGAAAACCAAAGAGCTTAAAAGTACTGTGCCTGTCAGTACATTTTCCTCATCTTTGTCCTAAGTTATCATATGTTGATTGAGAATCTATGTGGTTCTGCAGTAGGGTATTTTTTGCAGCCACACTCATTGATGATCCTGGCTCTTCCCAGCTATACCTGACAGTACCTGGAGGATTCTCTAGCCACCAGTGTAGTTCTCCACCTGAATAAGCTTGCCTGATCCTGCAGTACTGGAGTAAGCACTGTTGCCAGGCTGAATGTGAACATGCAACGTCCCTGAGAGAATTCCACCCATTGTTGATCAGAAATTATTTTTAATTTAAACAGTAAGGTTGAAGAATAAAATTGTTTTTTTCCTTGTCATCCACAGAATTATCTATATTATATTAACATTTGAGCAGTTTGAATTTTCCTTCACATTGTGTGCATACCCAGAAAAACAGTTAGCAGGATAAGCATGTAACTGTCTACTTTTCTTTGCTATCATTTCCCAATAAACAGCTGTTGGTCTGGGTCTGCCAAAATCATCCTGTTTTTATACCACCTTATTCTCCCCCAAAAAAGATAAATAATTGAATAGCTTTTACAAATAAAAATAAAATGTACAACATATGCAGGATAAAGTGACAATGTATAAAGTGGCCTGCCAGATGAGATCCGTCAGTTAACATCGTTAGACAGCTTCAAAAGGGCTGTCAAGACGGATCTCTTCCGGCAGGTCTTTCCAGACTAATTATCCCGGCTTTGGGTACTCCCACCCCAATGTTTTTCTCGTGGCCCTATCTACTGATGGAATGAAGAATATTGCTATGGGCCAATGTTATGTCTTTGTATTATGTTTTTAATTTTCTGATTGTGATTTTAAATTTTATTGATTTAATACTGTTTTAAGGGGGGGAGGGAAATGTTTTTGACTTTATGTATGATTTTACTGTTCTGAGCCGCCCGGATTGGGTTTCCCAAAGGGCAGGATACAAATAAATTTTATTATTATTATTATTATTATTATTATTACATGTTAGAAGTCTGACAAAAAGTAGAAGCTTATTATCTATGTTTTCTCTATTTATGCAACAAAATATTCTTGAAACTGGCTTGATTCTGCATTGTTAAATTACACTCATCCTTCCACATTTGCAGCTTTGACTTTTGTGGATTTGATTATTCACGGATTTTATTAATGTGTTCTCTCTAGCAATATCTAGGTCCTCCAGCGCAACTCTTGTGGTCAACCTTAACCAAAAGTCTTATTGAAAGACCTAGAGATTTTAGAGAGAACACTCCACAGCTCCTCCAGCGCAATTCTATGCCAGTGTCTGGCAGATGTTGACCACAGAGTTGCACTGGAGGACCTAGAGATCCCTAGAGAGGTATTCTCTCAGGTAAAAACATAGCGTTTTTGTTATTTGTGGGTTTTCCACATTCATGGGGGTCCTGTGCCCTTAACCCCAATGAATGTGGAGGGACGAGTGTAAGTGTAATTCCTTTCCATTAGGGATGACCCAAGATTCCCAACAGTGCGTGGTGTCCTGAGAAGAGGCATGACAGTGGAAGGACTTAAACAGTTTATTGCAGCACAGGTGAGTGCATATTTCCTTCTGTCCTCCCTGAAGTGTCTTTGAAGTTGTAGTCATCAAGGTGGGAATTGTATTACCCTTTAGATATTGTTGGGACTTTAGCTCCCAGCAGCCCTAACCAGCATACCCAGTGGTGGGGAATGTTGGGTGTTAAAGTCCAACAATACCTAATAGACTGCATGATTCAAACCTCTATTATAGATAGAAAGGACTTCCTTGCAATGTAATCTGATAAAATTTCAAGGTCTGTTCTTGACTCTTCTGATGTATAATCATCTATAAGAGAAACTGATATGTGAAGTATTTCCTGTCTTTAATGTCCTCGTGTCTGTCAAAGGAGCATGTAGAATGTAACAGATCCATCATCATGTTTGGAAGATCTTTATTTGTCCTCCACTCCCCACCCCCCGAACACTGTGATCAGGTCTACAACAGTAGTCGAGCTTTCCACTGCTAAAGTGAGGGTGCTACTCTCTCTGCAGGATCAGATGCCTTACTTCAGGGGTAGGCAACCTTTTTGAGCCAGGGGCCGGGTTGCTGTCCCTCAGACAATTGGGGGGCCGAAGCACCATAAATAAATGAATAAATGAATATAAAAATAATTTTTTTAAAAAAATTAAAAATTAAAAAAATGCATGCACACTCTCTTAGCCCTAGAAAAGCCATGGCAAAACCCCTGTGGAGATTTTGCCAAGAAAACCCCAAGAAGAAGTAATAACAACAATAATCAATATCATCATGGCGGGCAGCGGCAGCGACAGGACCGGCCTGGGGCCAGTCCAAAGGCCTCGGAGGGCCGCATCCGGCCCCCGGGCCTTGGGTTGCCTACCCCTGCCTTACTTTTTACAGATAAGGAAAAATTCTATATCTCCTGGATGCTTAGAATTAATCTCTTAGATGCATTTTTGTGGAACTGGTTAACAGTAATTTAAAAAAATCTAATATAATTTATGTATAAATTATGTATAAATTAATTTATGTATAAATTATATACATAAAATTGTTGTAAGGCACTCTGAATTTATGGAACAGTGAAGGGTATTAAATAAACACGAAAATACTTTATTATTAGCTGATGAATGGACAGTAATTAATTCAGATACTGCTGGCTTAGAAATTGTTGAAGATTTCTATACAATGCAGTTGAAATTGAGTATTTATCAGTGAAGTTTCCCCTTTATTTTATTTATATCCCACAATGAGGACCCAAAGACAATTAAAATTTCCCCACAATGAGGATCCAAAGACGTTTGCAGCAATTAAAACAAGTACTTTAAAAATCTGAAGATAAAAATATACAGAATCTGTTAAAATGTAATTAAACTATATAATTAAAAGGCAAGGATAAAAACAATAGAAGAGCATATTATTAAAACTCTTTGCTGTCAGTTTTCAGAAACCAGTCAGTTTTTTAAAAAATTATCTCTTCTATACCTTATGATAGATTTTGTATTGTTTTGATGTATATGTTTACTGGTTTTCTGCTTAGACCAGGGGTAGGCAACCTTTCCCCTTTAAGGGCCGAGGGACTTCAGCTCCCAGAAGCCTCAGCCATGTTGGCCAATAGTCCCATGTTGGCCAATAGCTCCTGGGATTCTGGGAGCTGAAGTCCCTCGGCCCTCAAAGGGGAAAGGTTGCCTACCCCTGGCTTAGACAATTAAAATTAAAATTTTCTGAAAAAACTAACTTCCAAATATTATGTGATTTTACAAGAAAGAGATTTGGAACAAGACTTAGTAAAAGATACAATGATTAGATGGGCTAAAGATATTGGCAGGGACATTGATTTAGAAAGTTGGGAATGGGCAAGAAAGAAGACACAAAAATTTACTCAATGCCAAGACTTGAAAGAAAACTATTTAAAAATGGAGCAATGTTGCTATCTTACTCCAGTGAAACTAGCAAAAGTTTATAAGAATGGCAATAATACATGTTGGAAGTGTAACCAAACCACAGGATGTTGGTTACATGTATGGTGGAACTGTGACAAAGTTAGGAAATATTGCATAACTATTCATAAGGTAATCTGTGAAATACTTAAAATAAGATATGACATGATACTCGAAATATACCTGTTGAATATGACAAATAAGATCCCAGAAAAAATGGAAAGGAAATATGGGAGAATATTATTATATATAATAACTTCAGCTCTGATCACATTAGCAAAAAAATGGAAACAAATAGAAGTGCCCTCAACCAGTGAGTGGTTTACAAGGCTTATTGAAATGATGAATTTGGATATACTCACAGCTAGATTGAACAAACAAAATGTAGAAAGTATTGAACAAGACTGGATCCTGATACTGCAGTACTGTAAAAGAGAAAATTGAGTAGAGATACAAATTGATGGGAAAGTGTAAATTATTAAATGACCTAATAATAAGGTGAATATTAACAGGAAACATCTGTAATAATGACTATAAAAGATCAAGATGGTTAAAGCTGTTGTTATAACATACAGTGGATTTAATATTTAAAATTGCTTGTATATGAAGACAATGAGTGAACATTGAAGTAAGGTTGAGTACAGACGAGATACATTGGAAGTCAATTGTAAATATTTGTAGATGATTATTGAAAAAGAAATTCATATGTCAATTTGATAGATATGTTTGAATAATACATGTTAATAAAATATAAAATTACAAGAAAAATTAAAATTTTCTTAGACAATTTAAAATTAATAAATTGAAATATTTTTAAAAAAAACGCTGCAGGGAGGACAAAACCTGCTTATTACCTTGCACCTGCCTCTTTTATAAGAACCTGTGGCATGTATCACAGATTTCTGTGCCAGACTTATCATCAGCACCTGGCATCCTCAAGCAGTTTCCAGGGTCTCAGCATACAAGCAAGGCCCATCTGGTTCCCCAAGAAAGCATGGCTGTGTCTGTCAGTCATCCATCATTTAGGATTTTGGTCCTCAGCACTGTGGGAAATTTAAAATAGCAGCTAAGGATTATTTGATATAGAAGGGGAATTCCTGCAATATACAGTTGGACCGCCATATCCACAGATTCTACATCCACAGATTCGACCAGCTATGGCTTGATTTAAAAAAATTAATAATCTAAAAAGCATACCTTGATTTTGCCATTTTATATAAGGGACATCATTTTACTACTCCACTGGATATAATGGGACTCGAACATCCATGGATTTTGATATCCATGGGAGGTCCTGGAACCAAACCCCAGCAGAGATTAAGGACCCATTGTATTGGCCTTGTATTTGTATTTGCCAAACCATGTAGTTCATCATTCCAGTTTTCTCATATACAGGGTGATTTTCAATCTGTGAGGACCGAGGACATGGACAAGCTCCTTGGTAGTGTGAGGAAGACAACTTGCTCTCTTGATCCTTGCCCTTCATGGCTGGCCGTCCAGGGGTGTGTGCCTTGAGGTTGTTCCTGGTGGACATCATCAACACATCCTTCAGGGAAGGTCATGTTCCACCTTATTTAAAGGAAGCAGTGGTTAGGCCGCTTCTGAAAAAACCTTCCCTGGACATGAACAACTATAGGCCGGTGTCCATGTTATCTTTTCTGAGCAAAGTGATCAAGAGAGCGGTTGCTCTTCAACTCCAAGCCGTCTTGGATGAAACCGATTATCTTGATCCATTTCAAATGGCTTTAGGATGGGATTTGGAGTTGAGACTGCCATGGTTGCCTTGGCCAACGACTTTCGTCTGAGCATTGACGGGGGTAGTGTAACCTTGTTGGTGCTTTTAGACCTCAGCGGTTTTTGATATGATAGATCATAGCATCCTCTTGGATCGCCTGAGTGGGTTAAGAATTGGAGGCACTGCATTGCAGAGGTTCCGTTCCTTTCTCTCGGGCAGGTCCCAGAGGATGCTGCTTGGGGACAGTTCTGCAAAAAAAGATCTCAGTTGTGACGTTCTTCAAGGCACCATTCTGTCCCCAATGCTGTTTAATATATACATGAAGCCGCTGGGTGAGATTGTCCAGAGACACGGGGCTGGGTGTTATCAGTACGCTGATGACACCCAGATCTATTTCTCCATGTCTCGATTGTCGGCCTTGGCTCCCGATGGCATCTCTCCTCTCAATGACTGTTTTAAGGCAGTAATGGACTGGATGAGGAAAAACAGGTTGAAATTGAATCCAGACAAAACGGAGGTGCTCACAGTAGCAGCCCCGAAACTGGCAATTGGGTTGCAACCGCCAGTCCTGGACGGGGTCACACTCTCCGTGAAGGACTGTGTTCGCAGTCTGGGGGTGCTCTTGGACTCGTTGCTCCTGATGACTTATCAGGTAAATGCGACGGTCAGGAGCGCCTGTTATCAGCTTCAGTTGGTACGCCAGCTGCACCATTTTCTGGAAGTAAGGGACCTTGAGACTGTGGTGCACATGCTGGTAACCTCCTGTCTGGACTTCTGTAATGCGCTCTACATGGGGCTACCATTGTGCTTGGTCTGGGAACTTCAGTTGGTACAGAACATGGCAGCCAGAGTGGTCTCAGGGACACCTAGGAGAGACCACATAAAGATCAAGATGGTTAAAGCTGTTGTTATAACTATTAGTTTCCGGGCCCAGTATAATGTGTTGTTTATGATCTTTAAAGCCCTAAATGGCTTAGGTCCAACCTATCTTCGGGACCGCCTCCTCCCCTACAATCCGACCTGCACACTCCAGTCCTCTGGGAGGAACTTGCTGCAGCCAATAAACAACGCTGTCTGCAACCTCCCAGAGGGCCTTTTCGGTAACCGCCCCCAGACTTTGGAATGGCTTGCTGGACAAGATCGATCAGATTACATCCTTAAGCAGCTTCAAAAAGATTGTGAAGAAGGATCTCTTTTGGCAGGCCTTTCCTGACTAGAATTTCCTGGCCTCAGGAGTTTGTTTATACCTCTCCCAATTTTGGCTCTTGACACTGGCATGTTTTTTTTTTTAAATTTTTCAGTTAAATTCTTTTAGTTTGCTTTATTTTATGATGATTTACTCTGTTATGTTTTAATTCATAACTGGTTTAATACTTTTAAGGGGGTGGGTGGGTTTTGGGGGATTTTAGATTGTATTGGATAAATGATGCATTGTATGGAATTTTAACTGTTGTAAGCCGCCCCGATTGTTTCAACAGAGGGGCGGGGTATAAATTATTGTTGTTGTTGTTGTTGTATTTGGCTTAAAACCTAACATTGTAAGTCCTTGTGATTTTATGCTTTATTTCATAAAACAGCTATAATAATGTATGCTAAATGGTTACTTCGTGTATGTAATACTGCACTGAATATTGGTCCTCAAGATTTAATGTCCTTTCTTACAGGGGTCCTCTCGATCAGTTGTAAATATGGAATGGGACAAGATTTGGTCATTTAACAAAAAGGTACATGTTCCTCCATTCTGATCTGGTAACATTTCTGATAGACATCTGCTCTCTTCTGCTGGTAGTGAATCCTGCATTCCTTGGAATGCTCTTCAGAGATTAATGAATGTCGTATATTGTATCATCTGGCTTATTTTCAGGAAAATGGAATGTTGCTAGCAAGGGCTAACACTATTCTTAGTTATTTTTGCCAAACTGATATAAGAAATGTTGTTCTTAGATTGTATAAAAAGTAATGGTATTCTGCTGATGTAAATATTGATGTGAAAACTCTGCATTTCATTTTTCTGCTTTCAAGCTGCGAGCTATCTGTAAAAAGGTATTACTTAATGCTTTTTTTGCCTTAGCATATAGCTTACAGTATTGTAAGCATACATAACATAAGCCATCACTGTGCAGCTTTTCATAACAAAACCATGTTTGCTTATATGACAAGAGCTTGTATATATCCATCTTAACATGCATTATTCCTATTCCAAGTAGAAAAATAATACTCTTGAGTTTCTTTCTCAGTAGAGAAGAAAGCATCATGCCAAGTTATGATGCTGGTCATGCTGCTTTTCTGCAGTCTCCTCAAGGCTTTAACTATTTCTCCCCAAGGCAATCACTACATTGATCTTCTGATGTTTCTCATTTGAGGGCCAGATAAGGAATACTGCATCTTGACATGGTTAATTGCTTTTTGGCAGCAGATGCTTGGATACTATAATAAGGCGAACTGTTAGTGTCTGTCTGCACAACTCTGTGGCTGTTCCTATTCTTTTAACTTGTGCCTGGATTTTTGTTTATCTAAAGAAGATTTCCCCAGATTTAAGTGTTTGCTTGCCTGGCATGTTGGTATTCCCCTATAGCATTATTTATTCTCTTTGTTTATATGAGGGATTATCAATTGGTTCTTTCTGTTGCTGCATAGACTTACTTTTTGTGTGTGTAACAAACTTATAGAACAGCACAGCCTTCCCTTTGACCTGTTGGACTGCTTATTTATTGCTACTGTATTGGTGCAAGACTAAAAGTGAAGGTGTTGAATTGCTGTGTAGGGCCATTATTAGCCATTGCACTAGCAGAATGAGTATGCATCTATTGCAGCCCTAGCAAAAATTTAGATGCAGGTAATAACACCCAATGCACCCTTATTCATCAGTGCAGAAAACAAATTCTGCTGGTTAGCTATAGACCAAGTAAGGATTGGTTTTCTTCCAGATACTCAGATAAAGAACTCATTTGTACCTCTGCATGTGTAGTAAAAAAGGTAACATGAATTTCTGATACATAGTTCTGATCCAGGACTAGATTCCTGGATTCAGAATCTGTCTGTAGTGCATACATTAGTGTGTCAGCAGTTTCCTCATATTTTCAATGAATAGGCAGAGCCACGATTGATTATTGTCTCAAGCATGTCCCAAAAGTTGATATCCATATTGATTGTGATACTCCTGCTTTTTTATAGGAGTTAATTCAAGCATACAACATATTTTAGTGGATTTCCTCTCGTCGTTCAGCTAGTTTATTCTTACAGTAGAAAGCTGGAAGTAGAGTGGAGGATATCTGCTTCAAAATAGCTGTTTTCATACATAATTTATAAAAACACAAACCTATTAATCCTTATATTTCCCTAGAAGCTATGCTAGTATTGTATGTGTGTGTGCGTACGTTCCCCCCTTTAGATCTCCATTCTTAAAATTCTGTACTAGACCCAAATAATGTGAGGTAGCAAGAAAAATAGAAATAAGTAACTTGTAAAGTGATGTAAAATGTTATAAAAACAGATGCAAGCTTCACTTGAAGATTTTGTTCTTGAATATTGATTAGGGTACAAAGCTAATTTGGCAGGGATGTAAAAGAGGAGAGATGATTCTTGGGTTCAGTACTTTGATGTTGCCTTATTATAGTGATCTAATGCTGTTGCGTTTCAGTAAATACACTAGAAATCAGAATACATTCACAAAATGAATGGATTTAATAAGAATTCATGTTAAAGATGAGGTGATTTTGGAACAGTGTCTTAATATTAATAAACCCTTCCCATGTTTAAAATAGAGGCTGCATTACAGTGTGACATTTGGCATTTAAAAGATCACATTGAAATGTATCACTCAGTTGCATATATAGCAGTATTCTTCAGAGTTGGTTTGCTGAATTTTCAGCAACCTTTCCTCAGAAATCTCGGTAAAAGTTAAATTGACACTAATGAAATCTTTATATAGGCCTTTCTTTTTTATTTCAAAATGTGATCCCTTTATTGCCAAAAGAGGTTTGAATAGATAGATTTTTGTAGCATATAGAGTTAGCATAATTACTCCATTGGACTAAAGTTTTGCATGCACTTAGCTGGAAGTACATCCCAAGAAATGGAACAGGATCTATTTCTGAATATTTACTTAAATTAGAATTTAACTGTAGTTCCCCATACATGCATAGATAGGTTCACTTGAGATTACTGAGATTTACCTGCTTAGAGTCATGCTCAGAAATGTAACACTTACTCTGCTCATGAATTGTTATATTGATATTCACTTTTGGATTATTCTTAAGGTGGATATACAAGTGTTGAAATGCTTTCCTTTTTGAAAAGTCAGCAGTGGTGTTTTCCTTTTTAAAATAAGGTCTTTTTTTGTGAATTTTCAGGGGAATTGGATAAGTCTTGCTGACTTTGAGTTTATATATTCTTGCTAGTTTTGCTGTTACAGTTTATATTCAAGCAAAATTTCAAATGGAAATCAAAGATGCAGTAACACAAAGAATACCAGTTAATATTCCTAAATGACAATACATACACTTTTAAGTTCACATAACTCCTGATTTTCACCTGCTCTGAGAGTACTGAGTAATTGTTAGTTTCTTTGATTCTTCTGTGGTATATAGGTTATTGATCCTGTGGCACCTCGGTATACTGCTTTGCTCAAGAATGAAGTAGTTATAGTGAACATTCCTGAAGCTCAAGAAGAGATGAAAGAAGTTGCCAAACATCCAAAGGTTTGCTAGTTAGTTGTTTTGATTGAAGAAATATTGTAATGCACAGTGTTAAAACTGAGAGCTTTATTCAAGTTTGATTTTCCAAGTTTGAAAAAGCTATTACAGGTTCCCAAGATGAAATGGAAGAGGGGGAATGAAAGAATACAGTGGCACCTTTCAGATTAGCTGGTTTATGTCAGCAGAAGCTTTCAAAGGTGCTGCTGAGTTCCTCCATTCCCTCACTTTCCATTTTTTGGGAAACAAACTAACATAACTATCTCTTTGAAGATTCCAAATATATAATCCATAAAAAGTAAAGTGAGGGGCAAAGCAGACTGGCAAAAAACGCTGGCTTTGGGGTGGTGTGGGGGAGTGGCAAATGCATGCCACATGCCCTGACGCTGCCCCCAAGTCAGCGTCATACCGGCCCACTGACCACAGAGCAGGCTGTGTCACGTGTTTCTGTGGTGTGGCGTTTATACGCGCTGTGTCGCAGAAATGCAGAAAAACCACTGCAGCTTTGTGCTGGCTCAAAAAGGAGCAGCTTTCGGCCTCTTCTTTTTAAGCTGGCAAATAGCCAGATTGGGGCTGTGGCGTGCGGTTGCCGCGGCCCTGATCCAATGCTCAAAGGGGTGGTGGCAAGTCGCTCCTTTGGGGCGATCTGTTTCGCCCCTGAGTAGAGTAACCCATCAGAAGTTGAAAGTATGGCAGAGCTAATGAAAGAGTAGCTGAAATAATGTGCTTTTAAGGCTTCTGAGGGTTGTGAAAAGAGATGTGAAAGAAGCAAGGCTATTCTTGAGTTCAGTGCTATGACGCTGCCCTATTATAGTGATTCTTTTTAAAGGGATCTTGAGAGAGAAAGAATCCATTTAAAATAGGACTGTATCTCATCCCTATCATCGAGACATGATTATACTGAATAATATATGTGTTGACATTTAGGGTGGTAGTAGTAGTTATGGGCCTTCCTAGGATTTGCTCAAGATACTTTGGTGCCTAAGGCAACCATTTCCCCTCAAATGCAACAGAATACTCCCTTGATGTGTGGGGTACAGAAGAGCAGACAGAGTGGTAGAAATAACATCAGGCTTCTATACCTGCGGGAAGGGAAATCCCTGTGCCCCCTAGTCACCCATAAGGCACTGCTTTCTAATTGTCTTTCTGTAGACATCCATGGGAGAGAGAGGTAAAGATAATACAAACCCTCATTTTGGCTAAGCTGTTCCTTTTTTAAAAAGTGTATGATTCTTTATCTGGACAGTTTTAAAAAGTTGTGAGTCTCTTTAAAAATCATCCAGTAGCTATTAAATAGTTGGAAACTGTGCCTTACCATCACCCACAGTTTGCCAGTGAAAGAGCAAGTATGAGAATACATTCTGATCCATTAGTAGGAAACCTATATAATCTCTGTCTCCTGAATAAACAAGAATTAAAACAAATTAACAGTCTGCATCTCCTTTTAGGGAAAGACATAAAATATTGGATTAGTTTAGCTCGAGTAAAGTGAAACATGTTTAGCTACATGGTTGCATTTTTCAAGTTACAGGGTTTTTTTTTGCTGTGAAATATTTGAAATATGCATGGATTTCACTGAATTGCCATCTTTTTGCCACACAAGGAAGAGAATCAGCAGTATAATGTTTGTAAAGTTGACAGATGCTTCAGGAGGAAGTAATTTGTATAAATGTCAGACATCCCTACTACATACAACCTCTGTACATTATCCTAGAATTCATTATTCTGTTGTAATCTGTATAAAGCAGACACTTAGCCATGTAGTTGGATCAGTTCTTTGTCATTTACATTGTTAACTTGCAGAATGCTGAAGTTGGCTTGAAGCCTGTGTGGTACAGTTCCAAAGTGCTGATTGAAGGAGCAGATGCAGAGACGCTGACAGAAGGAGAGACTGTTACCTTTATTAACTGGGGCAATATAATCATCACCAAAATACACAAGTAAGCTGATGCAGCTTGAAAGAAATTGGTATATTAGATTTATCTTTTTGAATGTTAGAGTTATGGCTTAAATACAGAAGAAAAGCCTGAAATGGGGTGAATCATAACCACTGCAAGCATAGTTCCAATATTTATCTCCCTTTCACTGCTTGGAGTCCTTTGCTGTTGAAGTGAAATTGATTTTTGATAACAGCATTGAATGTGGTATTGCAGTTGGAAGTTGGGGTATAAGCAGAAGTGGCTGGGGAGAAGTCATATTATAGTTTGTTTACACCTGGATCCTTTTATATCCTACAGAAGGGTTGGCTGTTAACTACAAGTTAAGCTGTCAAGGTGACCTCTTTTGTACAATTTCAGTCTTCACTTTGTATATGCAAAAGAATATGCCCTACGTATTTTCAAACTAACAAGGGTTGGGGGTTAAATGCTGTGTAATTCAGATTTTAAGGTTTATATAAAGTTTTAAACATATTTTACATTTTAATGCATGACTATTTTATCTTTTAAAATTGTTCAGTTGTTTTAAAATTTTATATTTATACATTTTAATGCTTTTGTACTATTTTTGAATTGCATTGTTTTAAATTTGCTGCCTTGAGTCCCTATTTTGGGAGAAAGGAGGGGATACAAGTAATAAAATAAATAAATAAATAATACTACACATAATTGTAATATGTGTTCTCTTCTGTGTAGGAACTCCACTAGCAAAGTCACATCCATTGATGCTAAGCTAAATTTGGAGAATAAGGACTACAAAAAAACAGCTAAAATAACTTGGTTAGCAGAAACACCTCGTGCTCCTCTCATCCCAGCTGTCTGTGTCAACTATGAACACTTGATCACCAAACCTGTTCTGGGCAAGGAGGAAGATTTCAAGCAGTATGTCAACAGAAATAGCAAGGTAGTTTGCAAGAAGTGTGATGTAAAAAAGAGAGACAGAATTTGAGAATGTGTAAAAGATTTAATTTCTCAAAAAAACAAAAACAAACAACCCATAATAAAACTATTACATTTTGATCCCACCCATACTCAAAGGAGCATCAGGTGAGAGTCATTATTCCAGCTCCACCCCACCTCCCTGCCCCCACTTTTTGCCTCACAGGAACTCTGTGAAGGAGCTTGGACCTGGAGATAGTGAATGGTCTTTAAGCTGACCAGTAAGCATTGTGACTGTGTAGAGATTTGAACTCTTCTCTCCTTGTTAAAAGTCCATTATTCTACCTCATTCTTCCATGATGTGCTTTTCATGTATTTTGGACTAAAATTCCCATCCTCAATATCTATGCTGGTTAGGGTAGATAAGGGTTGTAATCAAAAACAATTGGAGGATAGCATGTTGGGGAAGGCTGCTCTAGCCTTTCTATCATAGAGTGCTTTTCACTTTTCATGTTGTATCTTCAATGAATTACTGTTCTGTGCACAATATTTTCAATATTGTGTAAGTGTCTTTTTTGGGAGGGCAACCTTAGCCTTCCAGTGCAGATACAGTGTTCCTAGTATACAATACAATTTGTTTATATGAGGACATTCTGACTAACTTTGTAATTGTTTACAGCAAGAAGAACTCATGTATGGTGATCCTTGCCTTAAAGATTTGAAAAAAGGAGACATCATACAGCTTCAGAGAAGAGGTTTTTACATATGTGACCAGCCATATGAGCCTGTTAGGTGAGTTGCTGGAATTTCATTTCTGGCTTTATCAATTTGAGATGCTCGGTAATAGATTTGGGAAATTTTGATCTAGCTTTACAGTTTCATACCATTAGTTTTCTGAAGCAAAATTAATCTATTTATGCCACATGCATGCACAATCATTGAGTAATAAGGAGTGTGGCGATCCACCAGCAGTTGAATCTGCAGATTGCCAGTCCACTGCTAAGGAGGATCAACTGTAAAATATCTATGAGATCTGGTTATATACCCTGTTAAAGGGAAATGAAACATTTTTATGCAATGCTTCAATGGTACAGGTGTGCCTATGTTTTGTATCATTCTCAACAGCCAGACATAACCATGAATAAAATCAATGTACGTCTTTGTTTTTAGCCCATACAGTTGTAAAGAAGCCCCATGTGTATTAATTTATATCCCCGATGGCCATACAAAAGAAATGCCAACTTCTGGCTCTAAGGAGAAGACCAAAGCAGAAACAGCAAAGAAAGAGGTAGGAAGATCCAGTTTATATGGATTGATTGTAAAATAGGATGCTCTCTAGTGCTCAGTATTAATATTTTTTGGGAAAATGCACTGAAACTGTCTCAAGGAATTTCATGAGAGACAATTACAAAGTTCTGCATTGGGGGTATGTGAAATGCAGTGCAAAGTTGTAGTATGGGCAATTCCCTGCTTGGTAGCAATAGATGTGATATCAGATATTATGATTAAGGTTGATCACAAGCTAAACATAAATCAGCAATGGAGTGGCATCACTAGGATGTGGTAACTCATGGTGTCATTCACCTCCTCCCATACTACATCATACAGAATCCTTAGTAATGTTTGTTGTACTAATGCTACTTAGTTCCCATATACAGTATTACTGAATGTGATGATAATAGTTGTTACATAAACACCTAGTAAATTAAAATTCTACCTTTAAATTACAGTACCCATATACATAGCCTAAATATATTTACATGTACATAGTTTCATGTGGTTAAAGTGAAAATTTAGTAAGATGTAATGTTTTAAAGAAAATTTTAGACAAATTTAAACCATCTCTTCACCATTTTAAAGGTACCCAGGTGAATGCCACAGTCTTTTTCTGCCAAAAGGCAGATGTTTGGAGAACAGTGGTGTCATCCCTCCCCTTAGGGTGTCACCTGGTGTGGCCCTCACCCCCTGTTGATGCCTCTGCAGAAATGTGATGTCACTATTTTTAAAAAGTCATGAGTTTTAGACTGCCTTAATAGAAACATATTCAGAGTGACAAGATGCAGTTAGTTTCCCTTAGTTTTCTACTAGTATGACCTCACCAAGAATACTATACCCAATCCTGAGCATTACAGTTTTACAAATTTGGGAGGGGACCACAAAGCTTGTCAGAGATATGGGAAATAAATGCTGAAGAATTTTTTAAAAACAGAAATGGATATATTTAGTCTGACAAATGAGGAGAAACAGAAGCATTTTTCACATATGGGGGAATGTTATGTAGAAGAGGAGAGACTTTTTCTCTCCCAACTCAAAGGGCTGATCTACCGTAGTTCTGATGAGCTTATGAGCATAGATTTTGCTTGAACATTAGGCAGAACTTCTTGATGGCAAAGGTGGAAGTACAGTGAAAGTTACCAGAGTTGGAGGGCAGGGAATTCTTGGGATGGATGATGGAGAGCTTTCAAATGAGGATGTGTCACCATCTGCTGAAAATGTTTTAGTTCTGTCCCCCCCCCCCCCCCCCATCAAGCATGAGATTGGACTACATGGCCTACAATGACTCTCTAGTTTAATGATTTTGTAATTATATATTCTGAGTACTTTCTAGACCTTGAATAAATTATTGGGATCCTTTGCAACCTCCACCACATTAAGGCCTATATTGTTTATGTAAATTCTTCAGGATTTCTCTGAGAAAATGAAATAACCTATTTTCTAAGAAGTTACAGTTTCTATAGAAGGATGCCATCTTTTGAATACTACAAAGATAGATATCAAAATGGTCAAACTCCTCTGTCAACCAAAGCAGAAATATGTAAAAGTAACGTGTAATTATTTTACCTTTTTGACAAAATATTTTATGGTATTGCCGTATTTTTCGGCATATAAGACGCTCCGGCATATAAGACGCACCCAATTTTAAAGGAGGAAAATCTAGGAAAAAAAGATTCTTAATAAAATACAGTCAGAGGACGCCTCCGACCAAGGCATCCGCCCAAGGAAAGCAACCAGGCTTTCCTTGGAGGGATCCTGGGGTTTGAGGCGTCCTCCGACCCACGGAGGACGCCTCAGACCCACGGCATCCACCCAGGGAAAGCAACCAGGCTTTCCTTGGAGGGACCCTGGGGTCTGAGGCGTCCTCCGACCCACGGAGGATGCCTCAGACCCTAGGATCCCTGCAAGGAAAGCAACCAGGCTTTCCTTGGAGGGACCCTGGGGTCTGAGGCGTCCTCCGGCCCACGGAGGACGCCTCAGACCCTAGGATCCCTCCAGGGAAAGCAACCAGGCTTTCCTTGGAGGGACCCTGGGGTCTGAGGCGTCCTCCAACCCACGGAGGACGCCTCAGACCCTAGGATCCCTCCAGGGAAAGCAACCAGGCTTTCCTTGGAGGGACCCTGGGGTCTGAGGCGTCCTCTGACCCACGGAGGATGCCTCAGACCCACGGCATCCACCCAGGGAAAGCAACCAGGCTTTCCTTGGAGGGACCCTGGGGTCTGAGGCGTCATCCGACCCACGGAGGATGCCTCAGACCCACGGCATCCACCCAGGGAAAGCAACCAGGCTTTCCTTGGAGGGACCCTGGGGTCTGAGGCATCCTCCGACCCACGGAGGACGCCTCAGACCCTAGGTTCCCTGCAAGGAAAGCAACCAGGCTTTCCTTGGAGGGACCCTGGGGTCTGAGGCGTCCTCCGACCCACAGAGGACGCCTCAGACCCTTGGATCCCTCCAGGGAAAGCAACCAGGCTTTCCTTGGAGGGACCCTGGGGTCTGAGGCGTCCTCCGGCCCACGGAGGACGCCTCAGACCCACGGCATCCACCCAGGGAAAGCAACCAGGCTTTCCTTGGAGGGACCCTGGGGTCTGAGGCGTCCTCCGGCCCACGGAGGACGCCTCAGACCCTAGGAGCCCTGCAAGGAAAGCAGCCAGGCTTTCCTTGGAGGGACCCTGGGGTCTGAGGCGTCCTCCGGCCCACGGAGGACGCCTCAGACCCTAGGATCCCTGCAAGGAAAGCCTGGCTGCTTTCCTTGCAGGGATCCTAGGGTCTGAGGCGTCCTCCGTGGGCCGGAGGACGCCTCAGACCCCAGGGTGCCTCCAAGGAAAGCCTGGCTGCTTTCCTTGCAGGGACCCTAGGGTCTGAGGCGTCCTCCGGCCCACGGAGGACGCCTCAGACCCTAGGATCCCTGCAAGGAAAGCAGCCAGGCTTTCCTTGGAGGGACCCTGGGGTCTGAGGCGTCCTCCGGCCCACGGAGGACGCCTCAGACCCTAGGATCCCTCCAGGGAAAGCAACCAGGCTTTCCTTGGAGGGCCCCTGGGGTCTGAGGCGTCCGCCGGCCCACGGAGGACGCCTCAGACCCTAGGATCCCTGCAAGGAAAGCAACCAGGCTTTCCTTGGAGGGACCCTGGGGTCTGAGGCGTCCTCCGGCCCACGGAGGACGCCTCAGACCCTAGGATCCCTTCAAGGAAAGCAGCCAGGCTTTCCTTGGAGGGACCCTGGGGTCTGAGGCGTCCTCCGGCCCACGGAGGACGCCTCAGACCCTAGGATCCCTGCAAGGAAAGCAGCCAGGCTTTCCTTGGAGGGACCCTGGGGTCTGAGGCGTCCTCCGGCCCACGGAGGACGCCTCAGACCCTAGGATCCCTGCAAGGAAAGCAGCCAGGCTTTCCTTGGAGGCACCCTGGGGTCTGAGGCGTCCTCTGGCCCACGGAGGACGCCTCAGACCCTAGGATCCCTGCAAGGAAAGCAGCCAGGCTTTCCTTGCAGGGATCCTAGGGTCTGAGGCGTCCTCCGGCCCACGGAGGACGCCTCAGACCCTAGGATCCCTCCAGGGAAAGCCTGGTTGCTTTCCTTGGGTGGATGCCTGGGTCGGAGGCGTCCTCCGACCCAAGCATCTGCCCAAGGAAAGCAACGTTGCTTTCCTTGGGGCAATGCTGGGGTTGGAGGCGCCCTCCGACCCCAGGATCGCCCCAAGGAAGCTTTCCATGGGGCGATGCTGGAGTCAGAGGCGTCCTCCGGCTCCAGCATTGCCCCATGGAAAGCAACGTTTTTTTCCTTGGGGTGATCCTGGGGTCGGAGGAGTCCTCCGACCCCAGGATCGCCCCAAGGAAGCTTTCCATGGGGCGATGCTGGAGTCAGAGGCGTCCTCCGGCTCCAGCATTGCCCCATGGAAAGCAACGTTTTTTTCCTTGGGGTGATCCTGGGGTCGGAGGAGTCCTCCGACCCCAGGATCGCCCCAAGGAAGCTTTCCATGGGGCGATGCTGGAGTCAGAGGCGTCCTCCGGCTCCAGCATTGCCCCATGGAAAGCAACGTTTTTTTCCTTGGGGTGATCCTGGGGTCGGAGGAGTCCTCCGACCCCAGGATCGCCCCAAGGAAGCTTTCCATGGGGCGATGCTGGAGTCAGAGGCGTCCTCCGGCTCCAGCATTGCCCCATGGAAAGCAACGTTTTTTTCCTTTGGGTGATCCTGGGGTCGGAGGAGTCCTCCGACCCCAGCATGGTCCCAGGGAAAGCAACGCTCCTTCCCCCTGCGTCCTCGGTGGTTCAATGGGCTGCTCGGCCTCCGATCCCAGGAGCAGCCCATTGAACCACCGAGGACGAGCGGCGGCCTCGGAGGGGCGCTACATTCGGTCTATTAGACGCACCAACTTCCCCACCGCCATTTTGGGGAAGAAAAAGTGCGTCTAATATGCCAAAAAATACGGTATTTTTCCAGGTGAGCTTGTGCATAGAAATGAGACATTTGTAGTAGCCTGCATGTACTGAAGTGAATGTGACTTAAGAGTATATAAAACATAAAGTGCAGCTGGCTTTTTTATGCAACACATATTTTAACTTTCTGCTTTGATTTATTAAGTGCATTATGAAAATATTGATTTGCTTTGCTTTTCAAAGGCTAGTATAGCACTGAAAGAACAGTCTGCTCCACTTGGGACTGATGCCTCTCACGCTGTAGCCCCTGCTTCAGTTCAGGACCATTTAGCTCTTTACAACAGAGTGTCATCTCAAGGTGATGTAGTTCGTGGTCTGAAATCAAAGAAGGCACCCAAAGAAGACATTGATGCTGCTGTAAAACAACTCTTGGCTTTGAAAGTGGAATACAAGGAGAAGACTGGTCAAGACTACAAGCCTGGAACTCCTCCTGTTGCTGCAGTGCAGATCCAGCCTTCCAAGTGTGAGGCCACTACTACCCACAGTGCAGATAGCAAAGTTCTTTATGATAATGTAGCTGAACAAGGGGAAGTAGTCCGAAAACTGAAAGCAGAAAGAGCAACCAAGGTTTGTATGAACAGAAAATAAAATTAGCCCAGATAATGGTATTTTGAGCTAACTTTAGAAATGCCTTAGAACCTATTGATCATTTCAAAAAAAGGATATTACTTTCCATCCTTCACCCAGTTGGGGAAGGATGGATGCTTGGACAAGATTATCATTAATCTAAGAGATGGCTTAAAATTTCTTGACCTTCTTTGACAGAAAGCACTGTTACCAAAGTGCTACTAAAGTAAAAATTTAAAAACAAGAGTCAACAGATACAGTTCTTAGGCGGTTTTTTTACACAAAAAGCTTGTGGAATTAACCTTATAGTAAAAAATATATATTTTAAAAGTTCTAAATAACAAAGCAGCTCATAGGAAACAAAAGAAAAAAATTACTGCATGGGTGGGAAACCTTTGGTCTTCCAGATGTTTTGAACTTCATTTCTCACTGTCATGTATTAACTGTGCTAGCTGGGGCCTCTAGGAGTTGGTGTGTAAACCATCTAGGAGGCCAAAAGTTCCTCACTCTGTTTTACTTGGTTTTACATTTTAATAGCTTGATCCAGTGAAGATCAGTTGATGTCCTTTAGTTTATAAGGTGCAAATTCTTCCCTTTCTACAGTTGAGCCATGCATGTGCTACTAGTTGCACCTCTTGTTCTATTCTAAGTTCTTTCTTTTCTCTCTTGATCTTTTGTCACTTCCTGTTACAGGATCAAATAGATGCTGCTGTGAAAATGCTTCTAGCTCTGAAAGCAGAATATAAGCAAAAAACAGGCCAGGAATACAAACCTGGCAATCCACCAAGGAGTTTGCTTCCTAGTTCATTTCCTTCTGCTTCTCCTTCTTCCATGTCCCAGTGTCCATTAATCAGCCAAGCACTTTATTGTAAAGTAGCTGAACAAGGTGAACTGGTCCGTAGACTTAAGTCGGAGAAAGCAGCAAAGGTATAATGGTCATGAAATTTTTTGAAAAGTCTGTGGTTTGTTTTTTAAGATGTGGCGGTAGGCTGTAAAAAAAAAAAAAGATAGCAAGTACATCTTGCTTTATTTTTAAAAAGTCATTTTACTTAGTAAAGTATTACATTTTGTTTCTCAGTGTTTTGCTTTATTGTATACACAACAGATTTTTATTTTGTCGAAACAGAGCAAAACTTGAATACCACTGGTAACTTGCTTTTTTCACTTTTAATCTTAGGTAGCAACAGTTGCGTCCAGTTATCTCTTGCATTGTGCCACATCATCTTCAGTTTATGTTGATGTGTTGGGAAAATTATATGTGATGCCCTCAGGTGAATAGGAGTTAATGCAAACATCCTGATGTGCTCAATGCATAGAAGCCACTCCTTTAATTAAAATTAATAAGACAGGATCCAAAGACTGGTTTCCAAAACTGTTAGCCTTTATTACTGCAAGTACAAATTTGACAAAATGAATTAGAAAAAAAGATTTTCTAAAAACAGATATTAGTTGCTTCCTATTTATCATTTTAACAATATGAAGCATATCATACCACTTACATAGTGTGCCAAAGTCTTTTGCCTGAATGGAAAGTCAAGTCTGAGATTTTCCCCTCTGCTTTTAGATTAAGACTGTAGTTTTTAGCAACCGTTCCCCTTTTGCTGATACCTTTGCATTCTTTTCCTGCTTTAGGATCAAATAGATGCTGCTGTGAAAGTGCTTCTTGCTCTAAAGGCAGAATATAAACAAAAGACAGGTCAAGATTATAAGCCTGGACATCCTCCTGCAGCTCTTCCTCTCTTCTCTTCCTCATCTGCTTGTGCTTCTGATCCTGCTTCACTTTCCTGCAATGGCTTGACTTCTTCTGGCTCAGTAGACAGAAGAGCTTTGTATGATAAAGTAGCTGAACAAGGGGAGGTGGTACGGAGGCTCAAAGCAGAAAAAGTTTCCAAGGTAGAATAGTGATAAGTACATATATGTTTGTATTAACAGTATTGATTTTAGTATAAGATTTTCCAGCTTAGTTGAGAGAGAGATCAAGGATCGAGAAACTTGATAATCCTTTATGCATTTGGAGCCCACTGTATGTGAATTGAGGCGACTTTGAGTCATCTTGTGAGGACTTTTGCTTTAAAATGTGGCATATACATTCTTAAATAATAAATAAATAAAGATAAATCTAGAGTGGTGATAGCTAGAGAAAGGAATCAAAATGGTTGAAGCATTACTGTTTGTTGTTGTTTTCATGTCTTAAGATATACAAGCAAGAAACAAGAGGTATGCATGTTTGGAATCACTGCATTTACTGTTTTTCCCTAACAGTTTCTTTATTCCATAGGATAAAGTGGACGAAGCTGTGAAACTCCTCCTTTCCCTGAAGGCAGAATATAAAGAAAAGACTGGTCAGGAATATAAACCAGGACAACCACCATCACCTCAGGCCCTTCCTCTAAACCATCCAACAAGCACAGCAATCAGTGGTCCTGATACAGCTGAAGCAAAAGCTCTCTTTAACAAAGTTGCTCTCCAAGGAGAGGAAGTCCGGAGACTAAAATCAGAGAAGGCTGAAAAGGTAACAACAGTGATTAAAGTATGTTTGAGTAGGTGACTTCACATTTCTATTTTCACTCATTTATGCTAACATCCTGGCTTCATTGCAGTATGTTCGTTGCTCAGTATCATATACTCTGTAGCTCTGTAACTGGTGACATTACAGTGGAATTTAGCAACATCTAGAGACTACTCTTACAGAACTCAGTAATTTATGCCCAAATTTTGGGGGAAAAATATTGTTCTCCATTAAATAAAGCAATGGGGCTAGATGTTGCCATTAAAAACAGCAATCTTGATATGGTAAAACTAAAATTGTCTTGCTACTCGTAGTCCATGTTATTTTACTATCCCAGTGACACTGCCACATTTAAAAGGTTTTGTTTAAAAAAACTTCAAAAAATACCTACTCCTTTGGCAGAATAACACTATATATGCAAGACTGATTATGCTACATAGTATAACTTCCATATTTTTTTTGTTTGTGAATATTTATTTGTCTACTAAATGTACATGACACTTTCAAAAATATAAACTGAAAAGGTCCAGCTTCTGTTAAAGGGAGCTTGTACCATAAATTCTGGTCTTGGTAGGAGAGGGACAGTATATGAAATTGTCCTGTCAGGCTATTAGTCTGTGGCTGACTGATGGCATGCTCAATCTGCTAGTGTTAGCTTTTCTAAAAAAATGGGAATTTTGAGATCTATCAGGTTTGCTCTTAGTTGGGTTAAATACAGCTGGCCTCCACATTCACAGGTTTTTTATCCACAGTCAACCATCTACGGTTTGAAACTATTTTTTAAAAATCTAAATTTCAAAAACCAACCTTGATTTTGCCATTTTATACAAGAGATACCATTTTAGTACTCCATTGTATTTAGGGGGACTTGAGCATCCTCGGATTTTGGTATCCACGGGATTCTGGAACCAAACCCCAGCAGATACTAAGGGCCCACTGTAGTTAGAAGAAAAGAACAGGGTTTCTCTGTACATACAGAATCAGAGTTGGAAAAGACTACAAGGCCCATCCAGGCCAATCCCCTCTCATTCAGGAATACACAATCAAAGGACTCCTGACAGATAGCCATCCAGCCTCTGTTTAAAAACTTTCCAAGAAGGAGACCACCACATTCCGAGAGCATGTTCCACTGTCGAACAGCTCTTACTGTCAGGAAGTTCTTCCTAATGTTTAGGTGGAATCTCTTTTCCTGTAGTTTGAATACTTTGCTTTGTGCCCTAGTCTCTGGAGCAGCAGAAAACAGGCTTGCTCTTTTAGTATAACATCCTTTCAAATATTTAAACATGGCCATCATTCTTCCTCCAGGCTAAACAAACCCAGCTCCCTAAGCTGCTCCTCATAGGGCATGGTTTCCTGACTTTTACCATTTCTGTCACTTTCCTCTGGACACGTTCCAGCATATCAATGTACTTCTAACCAAAGCAGAATAGAGTGATAGCATTACATCCCTTAATCTAGACACTATACTCTTATTGATGCAACCTAGAATCGCATTGGCTTTTTTTTAGCTGCCACATCACACTGTTGACTCATGTTTAGCTTGTGTTCTACTAAGACTACTAGATCTCATTCATACAAACTGTTGTCAAACCAGGGGTCACTCATGCTGTATCAGTGCATTTCATTTTTTTCTGTCTAAGTGTATTACCTTACATTTCTCCCTGTTGAAATTCATTTTGTTAGTTTGGGCCCAGCTCTCTAATCTGTTCAGATCATTTTGAATTCTGATCTTTTCCTCTGGAGTATTTGCTACCCCTCCTAATTGCTTAGCTCAAAAGTTTGTTTTGCTAGCAGAACTGAGCTTGCAATCCTTTCATACACAAATCCATTCCTAGTTTTCCCCTCAAGCATCAACATTCCATTAGTTATATCTAGGGAGAAGCATGCCACCTTTTGTCCTTGCTATTGTCTAAACATAGGCAGAGAAAATCTTGTTATTCCCATTCTTTCATGCCCATCCACAGCCACCAGCACTCCAGTCACCTATAGATCAGTTTTCAAGCACTTTTATTCAGTTAAGCTGAAGCAGCAAAGGAGACACTGTTGTCAAGCGCAGTTTGCCACTGATTTTGTAGCAAGCAGCATTTTTTTTTTTGCATAAGTGCTGGTTTATGGTAGTAGTTTCTTTTTCTTCTGTCATGCACCAGAAGCTTCTGCAAAAATTAAAAATGGTGCCACATGCAGCCCATTAGGTGTTCCCTCCCCTGCTTTAAAGGCTTCTCATACAGGATGTGTCTACCTTATCCAGAATTCTGAAAACAGAAAAACTCCAGAGTTGTCCACATGGGTGGCTGAGAAAGTGACACCTTTGCTTACTGATGGTTCAGTGTACACAAACTTTGTTTCACACACAAAATTATTAAAATATTGTATAAAATTACCTTCAGGGTATATGTGTAAGGTATGTATGAAACATAAATAAATTGTGTGTTTAGACTTGGGTCTCATCTCCAGGATATCTTATTATGTACATACATGCAAATACAGATATTCCAAAATCCAAAAAAAATCCAAAATCAAAAACACTTCTGGTCCCAAGCATTTCAGATAAGGGAGAATCAACCTGTAATATTCTCTGAGTAGTTTAGAGTTACTGCATGACAAATTAAGAAGTACTACTTTTTTAAACAAAAAAGAATAGAAATTATAAAGGTACTCCTATGCTAGTCATGTGTTACGCTTGATTGTTACTTCCTGGATTTTGGCTAGGTTGCTGTTTCATCTAAAAGAGAAGGCCATAGTTTAGACCAGGGGTAGGCAACCTTTTTGAGCCAGGAGCCGAGTTGCTGTCCCTCAGACAATTGGGGGGCCGAAGCACCAAAAACAAACAAACAAACAAAAATAAAAAAATATGCATGCACACTCTCTTAGCCCCAGAAAAGCCATGGCAAAAACCCTGTGGAGATTTTGCCAAGAAAACCCTAAGAACAAGTAATAACAATAATCAATATCATCATGGTGAGCGGCGGCGGGTGGCGGCGGCAGCGGCAGGACTGGCCTGGGGCCAGTCCAAAGGCCTCGGGGGGCCGCATCCGGCCCCCGGGCCTTAGGTTGCCTACCCCTGGTTTAGACAAGTCATGTAAATGAGTGTTGAAAACTAACTTTCCAATCATGGATTGCTGACTGAGATGTAAACCTAATGAGAAAACCTAGGAGGCCACTAGCAGACCTTTAATTTACAAGGAATTTCCCCTCTTCATAATGTATTCTGTGGTTTCTCCAGCAAGTATAGTTGATGTATCTTCATATTCAGTGTGGTTAATGTGTGTTTTTCCCCCATTGCTTTTTGTTTGCCTGGAAATGGTGACTTCTCCAAGGATAAAATTGATGCTGCAGTGCAAGAACTGCTGCAGCTGAAAGGGCAGTATAAGTTGCTCACAGGAGTAGACTATAAGCCCATCTCTGCAACTGGTGCAGATGATAAAGATAAGAAGAGAAAAGAGAGAGAGAACAAATCAGAAAAGCAAAGTAAGCAACAGAAGCACAGTGATGGACAAAAGAAGGAATCTCAGAAACAAGGGGATAATAGCAACCTGTCTTCAAATGGGCCAGGAGATGGTCAAGGACCTAAGAAACAAACCAGGTAAAAAGCATATTTTTAGTTTCTCTCTCTCTCTGTGTGTGTACACATATTGATCTGAATCATATGGTAAAGCATTCAGATTAATCTTCTGCTATGTGATGGGCAAATCTAAGTAAAAAATATCTTTGTAGCACTGTTTTTTTTTTTTTATACACAGTAGAATACCAGAAATGCTTCTTGTCCTATAATCCCAAATGGTCTAAGAAGGAGTATATAAAGGCACAGTGGCTCCTACTTGGAAAAATAAGGAAGATCACTAGTCTGGCCCCACTAAATATACTGGTCTTTGAACTCCTCCTTATTAGTGGTGTGCTTAACATTAATTTAATACCAGCTATTTGTTAGGCACTCTGTAAAATATAGATGACATGGTTATGGCCCTGACCTCTTACAATAGAGATGGTATGGTTGAGGGGATTGGCACCCAAGAGCAAAAGGGCAATAGGATGGCCTAGCTACAGTGGTGTACTAAAAGACACTTGAGGAGGAGAGGAAATAGAATGAACATGTGAAAGAGAGAGAGCCAGCTTGGACTGGTAATGGGAAATTTTTGAATTGCTGAGTGAACTGGAGCATTCAATGATGAAAAGTAGGATCCATCCCAGTTCAAGGCCTGAGAGTCAGAATCTGTCAGAATTTGCTGACCTCATGACTCACTGATGCATTTCTGTTCAGATGATGTTTAAGGGGATGAAGAAGAGAGTCTTGAAGCAGAAATTGTGGATGCATGGTGCCATTTATGGGCAGGAGAGAGCAGAGGCCCTTCACAGCCCGAGAAAGCTGTCTGTCATCCCACCCACATGATCTTGAAAGCAGTGCCTGGAACCAAAATATCTCCTACTTGAAATCAGTAGAGATTACCAGTCCAGTCCCACAAAATGTATTGATATTTGCAGTACCAAATCAAATACTTCTTGTTGTATGCTATCGTCTTTTTTTGTCTTAGGTAGGCAAACCTATCATGGGGTTTTCTTGGAAAGATTTATTGGGGGGGGGGTTGCCCTTGGTTGAAGGCTGAAAGAGTGTGAATAGGATTTGAACCCTTGTCTTCAAGTCATGGTGCAATACTCAATGCACTACACTGTGCTGGCTCTTAATTTGAATACAACTATTTTATTTTCATATGATATAAATGGTGCATATTTAAATTTAGGTTTGGATAATTTTTAAGGGAATGTATGTGATTTAACATTCTGAGTAAAAAAATTAAAAATCAGTGGTTTTTCTTTTATTAATTCAAAAAAGGTAGTTGCTTTTGGACTGAAAAGTCATCCCCTCCTTTCAAATATTGCAGGTTGGGTCTTGAGGCCAAGAAAGAAGAAAACCTAGCTGAATGGTATTCTCAGGCAAGTGCATTTCAGATTTCATTTAGAATTTTTCTTCAAGCTGCTCATAACAATTAATGGTTGTGAAATATTTTCTGAATCATTTATCTTTTATCAAGAAATTAACTCAGGCTCTCATATGTTTATGAGTCTGTCAAATTATTACCAAAAATGAGATTCAGGTGCATAATTTGATTTCAGTATCTCAAAATGGTAGTAGTAGAAAGCTGTACATTTCTGCAGATTGTATTTCAATGCGAAGTAAGGGATATGAGGCCTGGTCAAAATAAAAAACCAACTTGAAAAACAGCAACCTTAAATTTCCTAAGAAACTGAATATCCATAAGTTGATATGAAGTCAATATATAGCTCTATATACTCCATTTCATAGAATCATAAAATCGTAGAGTTGGAAGAGACCACAACGGCCATCCATGCAGGAACAATCAAAGTACCCCTGACAAATGGCCATCCAGACTCTATTTAAAAACCTCCAAAGAAGGAGGCTCCACCACACTCTGAGGGAGTGTGTTCCACTGTTGAACAGCTCTTACTGTCAGGAAGTTCTTCCTAATATTTAGGTGGAATCTCTTTTCCTGTAGTTTTTATCCAGCCCAAACAAGCTTGCTCCATCCTCAATATTACATCCCTTCAAATATTTAAACAGGGCTATCCTATCACCTCTTAATCTTCTCTTCTCCAGATTAAACATATCCAGCTCCCTAAGTCTCTCCTCAAAACATAGGGTTTCCAGAATAAGCATAATTCTGGTAAAATATATTATCTGTACATTGGTTATAGTCCAGCACGAATTGTATTGAAACACACTGGTAACTGATTGTTTGCCTATACTGTAATGATAAGTGAAGGAAATGAGACAGATGATTCTGTCTCAGCCCCATCCCATTTTTTCACTGTTATTGTAACCTTGTATTTAATTTTATGTTGTTTTTGTTCTTCTGTGTACATTTCAAACTTTCAGCCAGCAACACTGTATCTGTTTTATCACCAATACAATCCTGTTTCCTTTTAAAGGTTATCACAAAATCCGAAATGATAGAATACTATGATGTGAGTGGATGCTATATTCTCCGTCCATGGGCTTATTCTATCTGGGAAGCCATCAAAGACTTCTTTGATAGTGAAATCAAGAAACTTGGAGTGGAAAACTGCTATTTCCCCATGTTTGTGTCTCAGGCTGCACTAGAAAAGGAGAAGACACACATTGCAGATTTTGCCCCAGAGGTAAAATTTATATTTATTCTGATAAACTGTGGAGTATGTTTAAATTTTTTTAAAGGCTTGTTCAAAATGCAATACCATATTCACACCTGCTCCACAAGGAAGAGTGGTCAATGAATACACTCACAGACCTTGAACTGAATGGGGAAGGCTTTCTGTGCATAGGGGGTGAATGTCTGTGGTAGAGTGGGCTTTCAGCATGTCAGGAGAAAGGAAAAATACATGATGGTAGATACTTAAGCTAGTTAAACAAAGTAGTAGTTTCCATATTGTTAAAAAGGTGTGAAATGTATTTTAAGTGCAATGTTTTTGTACCTTCATTAATTTTAGGTTGCATGGGTCACAAGGTCTGGCAAAACTGAACTGGCTGAACCAATAGCTGTACGTCCTACTAGTGAAACAGGTAATATCTGACTTGAAAATAAAATACACTAGCATAACACACACACACCTCTCCTTACCATGAATTTAGTATAAAGCCACTATCAGATCACATTTTCAAAGCAGACAGTTTCAGTTTTATTATTTTAAATGATAATTTTAAAATATTAGTTTCAGAATTTTTTTAATGTTTTCTCTGTCTTGTAGTTATGTATCCTGCCTATGCAAAGTGGGTTCAGTCACACAGAGATCTTCCTGTCAAACTTAATCAGTGGTGCAATGTTGTTGTAAGTATAGAGATCTGATGCACATGCTATGTTTTGAATATTTCTTCATTACTGCTTTCTAAAGACAAATGAGTATGTTGCTATGTATTATTACCACTAAATATCAAAGCATAATATGAAGTGTATATATTTTGGCCACCTATAGGATCCCTTCAGTATTTCTATTTTTATGGAACAGCTCTTGGTCTGATAATCTCTTCTGGTATAGAGAAATTAACAGAAGTCAGCATGTTGTTGTTGTTATATTTATTTGTACCCCGCTTTCCCCCAAGAATTGGAACTCAATGCCTTCCATTTGAAACCATATTTCACAGCTGGATCATACATAGCATACACATGATACATAACATGGTCCCCTAGCACAGTGATCATGGCAGGATTAGCTCAATCCTGACAGCAGCATGCAACTGTTAAAACAGCTATAGTGCATGAAATTAGGCTAAAAACAAAATTCAGTGCAAATCTGAACTACCTTTGTGCAGTAAACTTTTAATAACATGTACCACTTACCTGTCTTTTAATACATGTATTATTACATGATGTAACACTGACAACAAAAGTGAGCAATTGTAAATAATACTAGTTTTAAAATAATACTTGTTTTAAAAATGAGCCTAAGATTGTGCCTTTAACAATACATAACATACTTTTTGGTTTTCTTTTTATTTAAGCGTTGGGAGTTCAAACATCCACAGCCTTTCTTGCGTACCCGTGAATTCCTATGGCAAGAAGGACACACAGCTTTCTCAACTTATGAAGAAGCAGCAGAAGAGGTACAACACACAAAATGATACGCTAAATTGCAGTGTTCATTTCTCACCATTTCTAAAGGGCTATTGCATAAATATTCATCTGGTATTTTTAACTAACTATATACACATACCTATCTTTTCTGAAGAGTGGAAGGAGTCTACCTTTTCTTTTAGAATAATTGTTGTGGGGAAAACAGAATCACTGCTCAACAAGAAAGATGTGTTTAGATGGTTTAGTAACTTTTTGTCTTTTGGGAATGTATGTAGTGTTCAACCCTTTGGGATTTTGCTTTTGCATGCTGTAATATATGAGAATTTCTCTTAATCTTATTGACTTGTTTTGTACTGCTTTGGGCTTTTCAATTGTCAACAGTCATATTCCAAAATTGAACACCATTAAAACTATCGACACAAAGTATAACTACATAAATAGGAAAAAGTAAAACTTTCAGTTCACAAATGAGTAGTGAATATCATGTCTGTGTATTTGTAAAGAATAGTCAATAGATATTATGTAGCTTAAACCACTAATAACTGCAAATTCTTTGTGCTCTGTGACTCACACAAATGGGTTATCCTGTGCCTGCACAGGATATCTTTCAGAACCTCATTACATAAGTGTTTTGGTAGTAGTCCCACCCACCTCCAGCAGCAGAATGGTTGAAGCCGTTCTGGGCTTACTTTCTCGCTAGCATCCTTAAAAAAATGCATTTCCTGTGGAACTGAAATCCTGGGACAAGATGCATACCTGATAACTTTTGGTTTTCTAGGTGAAGCTCATGTGGTTGCTTCATGTGCCCACAGTACTGCCTTTATGCCTCAAGTGAGACAAAGCAGTGAGTTGCATTTGAGAGTGCTGGCCCTCAGGCTTCAAATGTCATCTTCTCAGCTGTCTGCTTCTGTCAAAAAGAGCTTTGACGACTGCTTTGATTCTGACTGCCAGGTCTTCTGCTTGCCGTGGAGCCAAATATTCTTCAGTGGAGTTCTTGACTTGTCAAAAGTTCTATGGGCTAGTTCTGACAGTCGAAGGGTGTATGCGTTTTCCTACACTGGGTAAATCCATTGAGGTTGGAATATAGTTGATGACTTGACAGCAAAAACATCGGGTGCAGCTGCTTCAAACTATTGTCTGCCATATTGTCTCTACTGTTGGTCTTGGTCCTGATGGTTTTTGGCATCAGATTCAGCCTCTGATACGTCTTCAATCTCCAGGTCTCATTCCAGGCAACATCATCGGTCTTGACACTCTTCAGTACTTAGGCCATCGATCACACAGGTGGCATGGAATGAGGCTGTCAGGGCCAGTTTTGACTGAATTCTCTTACTCCAGAAACAGTAACTCTTTGACTTATGACAGTCATTACTAGTGGGATTATGGGAACAAGGTTCAGCTGCAAAGTACGGCTGCGATACTATTGGTTCCATAAGGACCCTCGACATTGAGAACGCTCTTCTGCACTTGCCTCTGCCCAGCAGTCTGTTCATACCTTACAGGAGATACACTCAATGATGCAGCAAGAACTTGTACTATCTAGATCCTCACTGGCCCAGGTTGTTCCAAAACAGTGCATCAACCCTTACCATACTCCCCTTGTCATGCCCTGAAGAGCCCTGATGGCGCAGTGGTTAAATGCCTGTACTGCAGCCACTAACTCACAAACCACAAGGTTGTGAGTTCAATGCCAGCTAGGGGCTCAGGGTCGACTTAGCCTTCTAAGGTCACTAAAATTAGTACCCAGCTTGTTGAGGGTAATTAGCTTCCACATTGTAAACCACTTAGAGAGTACTTAAGTGCACTGATAAAAAGTATGGAAATGTACTTGATATTGCTATTGCTATGTCCTGCTTGTCCTATGGATTGCTGCATCAGTGTTAGTGGAATTGGCAGTTTTGGCATGAAGGCCCCTATATAGTGCTGCTGGAGGTGCATAGGACTACCACCAAAATGCTTATGTAACACTAGAAAGTTCTGAAAGATGTACTGTGCAGGTGCAGGATAGCCCATTTTTGTGAATTCATAGGTAATCACTCAAAGAATTAAAATTACAAGTATGCAGTCTGTCCTTACTGAGCAGCTATTGTGCATTACTAAATTTGTGGGAGGTTGTCAGTCTTACCATATTTACTTCCCAGAATCTTACCAAATGTTAATGTAATGTTATTTACCTACTCAAGGACCTAGAAAGTTGAATAGTATCTAAATATTTTAGTTTTTTATTTTAAAAAAAACTACTCTCAGGTGTTGCAGATTCTGGATCTGTATGCTCGTGTGTATGAAGAACTTCTTGCAATTCCTGTTGTAAAAGGAAGAAAGACAGAAAAAGAGAAGTTTGCAGGTGGAGATTATACAACCACTATTGAGGCGTTTATATCTGCCAGTGGGCGAGCTATCCAAGTATGCATTAATAAATACATTTTATATCTTTTATTTGTTATTATACAATGGGCTGATACTTAAACTTCGCTGTATTGTCTTGCCTTTAGGGTGCAACATCTCATCACTTGGGGCAGAACTTCTCAAAGATGTTTGAGATAGTTTTTGAAGATCCCAGGACACCAGGAGAGAAACAGTTTGCTTATCAGAATTCTTGGGGCCTCACAACTCGTACCATTGGAGTCATGACTATGATTCATGCAGATAACATGGGTTTGGTGCTACCACCCAGGGTTGCTTGTGTTCAGGTGAGCATGCTACCATGTTGTTATATGTAATTCCTTGATTTAAAATCAGTGAGAATGAAGGTAAGTCATGATTAACTTGTCTCTTATTCAATTTAATAATAATAAATAATAATAAAATTTATTTATACCCCGCCCCTTTGAGGTCAGTCGGGGCGGCTTACAGCGTTAAAAACCAATACATCAACAACCCACATTCCTCCCCCCTTAAAAAGTTATTAAATCAGTTACAAGTTAAAAACAATATAAACAATAATTTAAAAAACATCAATAAACACAATAGCACATAAGGAATTGCAGCCACGTTACAATTCCTTTCAAGAGAGGGCATGAGAGGCTCCTCTAAGAGAGGGGAACTCGAAAGAAAAACTCCAGCGGAAAGACTCCAGAGAGAAGGCTCCAGAGGCTGGGATTATCTATCCTGGAAAGGCCTGCTGGAAGAGATCCATCTTGACAGCCTTTTTGAAGCTGTCTAGCAATGTCAGTTGACGGATCTCATCCGGCAGGCCATTCCACAATTTGGGGGCAACAACAGAAAAAGCCCTCTGGGAGGTAGCCGCAAGCCTAGATTTTTGAGGCTGCAGCAAATTCTTCCCAGAGGACCCGAGTGCCCGGGGCGGATTATATGGGAGGAGGCAGTCCCTAAGATAGCTTGGACCCAAGCCATTTAGGGCTTTAAAGGTAATAACCAACACCTTGTAGTGGGCCCGGAAACTAATAGGCAGCCAGTGGAGGGACCTTAGTACCGGAGTAATATGGTCCCTCCTAGATGTTCTTGATACTAATCTGGCCGCCATGTTCTGCACTAGCTGGAGTTTCCGAACCAGGCACAAGGGTAGCCCCATGTAGAGCGCGTTACAGAAATCTAAGCGTGAGGTTACCAGCGCGTGAACGACAGTCTCGAGATCCCTTCCAGAAAAGGGCGCAGCTGGCGTATCAGCTGAAGCTGATAACCAGCGCTCCTGACTGTCGCATTTACCTGATTTATCATCAGGAGTGACGAGTCAGGGAGCACCCCCAAGCTGCAAACACAGTCACTGGAGGAGAGTGTGAGCCCATCCAGGACTGGAGGTTGCAGCCCAATTCTTGGTTTCGGGGCCGCTACCGTGAACACCTCCATCTTGTCCGGATTCAGTTTCAATCTGTTTTTTCTCATCCAGCCCATTACCGCCCGAAGACTGCATCAGTAGAAGTATAGTGTCTAGATCAAGAGAAGTAATAGTGCCATTCTATTCTGCTTTGGTCAGGCCTCACCTGGAATACTGTGTCCAGTTCTGGGCACCACAATTCAAAAAAGATGTGGAGAAACTGGAGCGTGTCCAAAGGAGGGCAACTAAAATGGTGAAGGGTCTGGAAACCAAGCCCTCTGAGGAACAACTTAGGGAGCTGGGGATGTTTAGCCTGGAGAAGAGAAGGTTAAGAGGTGATATGATAGCCTTGTTTAAATATTTGAAGGGATGTCATATTGAGGAAGGAACAAGCTTGTTTTCTGCCGCCCCAGAAACTAGGACCCGGAACAATGGGTGCAAGCTCCAGGAAAAGAGATTCCACCTCAACATTAGGAGGAACTTCCTGACAGTAAGGGCTGTTCAACAGTGGAACACACTCCCTCGGAGAGTAGTGGAGTCTCCTTCCTTGGAGGTCTTTAAGCAGAGGCTGGATGGCCATCTGTCGGGGATGCTTTGATTGGGAGTTCCTGCATGGCAGGGGGGTTGGACTGGATGGCCCTTGTGGTCTCTTCCAACTCTATGATTCTATGATTCTATGACATTCATTGAGAGATGAGACGCCATTAGAATTCGAGGCTGACGAACGAGATACGGAGAAGTAGATTTGGGTGTCATCAGCGTATTGATAACACCCAGCCCCATAACTCTAAATAATCTCACCCAGCGGCTTCATAGAGATGTTAAATAACATCGGAGACAGGATAGGCCCCTGTGGAATTTCATCAGGACCTCAATGCAGTTAGTTTGAATCCAGCTCTTGGACTGTAGTACCAAATAATCTTAGATTTTGTAGCATTGCTGTAGTATTGCTGTGCTGTAACTAAAGATGTATGAAAAGAAAATGGGAAGACTTTTGGGGCGAGGTCTTTCTCCAAAAAGATCCTTTTAAAAAAATGTTAGGTTTTAACTTTAATATACAAAGTAGACTTTCTGTTTTTTTTTTAAAAAAATATTGAAGCGTTGGAATTCAAATAGCCACTGCTTTTCTTGTGTACCCTTGAACACCTGTGGCAATTGTATAGCTGTCCTATACTTGTAATAATTAGTTTTTTAAAATCAGTAATGGATTGGATGAGGACAAACACACTGAAGCTTAATCCAGATAAGACAGCAGTGCCTCTGGTTGGTTGAAAAACTAATCAGGGAATAAGGACTGAGCTTGTGATGGACAAGTATACATCCACCTAAAACACCAGTTTGCAGTTTGGGTATATTCCTGGGTGTCCAGGCTTTAGTAGTGGCAAGGAGTAGACTTGCAGTTAAGTGCCCCAACTGCTCCTATTCCTGAAGATGTCTGACCTTGTCACAGTGACACGTACTTTAGTTACAACCTGTTTAGACTTACTGAACAATGTTCAGAAATTTCAAGTAGTCTGAAATGTCACAGGTAGATTGTTAACTGGGACTAATTATAGAGAGCACACCACTTCCTTGCTACAACAACTCAGCTGGCTACTGCTTTGTTTAGAAGGCCAGTTCAAAATGCTGTTTATGACTTGTAAATCCCTATGTGGCTTGGGTTTAAGCTATCTGAAGTACCATATCTTTATTCCCATATGAGCCTTTCCAAGCTCGGAGATCTTCAGAGGCTGTCCCCAGGTTCTAGAACTCAGTTGTAGAAACTTTTTCCTTCCTTCGTTTCTGCTACCAAGTGAACTTAAAAAAAGTGTTAACAAGCTTTTGGAAAACTGATTGCAAAGACATTTAATACAGGACTGATTTTTTTTATTCTTGACTTTTAATATATGTGTTTTAAATTTTTAATTCATTAGATTTATTACATTTTAACAATACGTTTTTGTCTGTTTCAACATATAGATATTTATGTGTATTTGTTTTAATATTTGTAGGCTGCCTTGAATCCCAATCCTGGGGGAAAGGCAGGATATAAAAGAATATAATCATCACTGTTGTTGTCATAAAATAAATTGGTTATTTTTTTCCTGTGCTTCTTTATGCTTGACTTAATAAGCAGATGAAGAGGGAAAATAACAGTGTCAGTGTGAAAAGAATATTTGATTGCTCCACAAGAGATGTGTATTTTGTTGTTGTTAACTGCCCTCGAGTTGATCTCGACCCATGGAGACCCTATGGATGAGACATCTCCAAGACCCCCTGTCCTCCACTGCTCTGCTTAAATCCTGCAAACTCATACTCATGATATCCTTAATAAAGTCCTTCCATCTGGCATGTGGTCTTCCTCTCTTCCTACTTCTCTCCACCTTCCTCAGCATTATGTTTTTTTCCAAAGAGTCTTCTCTTCTCACGATGTGTCCGAAATACAACAGTCTCAGTTTGGTCATCTTGGCTTCAGGGAGGTTTCTGATTCGATCTGCTCTGGGACCCATTTGTTTGTCTTTTTGGCTGTCTACAGGATCCTCAACACTCTTCTCCAGCACCACATCCCAAAGGAGTTGGTTTTCTTCCCATCATATTTCTTAACTGTCCAGCTCTCACATCCATACATGGTCATAGGGAATACAATGGTTTGTACGATTCTAACTTTTGTGCTGAGTTGTATATCTTTGCATTTTAGAATCTTTTCTAGTCCTTTCATAGTCATCCTCCCCATTCTTAGTGCTCTTCTGTTTCCCTGACTGCAGTCTCCATTTCTATCAGTGTTTGATTCCAGGTATGAGAATTCTTTTACTATTTCTGTTTCTTCATTGTCTAGATTGAACTTGTGAAGATCCTCAGTGATCATTATTTTTGTTTTCTTTATGTCCAACATTAAGGCTGCCTTTGCAATTTCTTCTTTGATCTTCCTTAGTAGGTGTTCTAGGTCTGTGAGGTTTTCTGCTAGTATTATGGTCTCATCTGCATATCTTAGATTGTTGATATTCCTTCCTCCTATTATCACTTCTCCTTCTGTGTCCAAGCCTGTTTTTCTTATAATATGTTCTGCATACAAGTTGAACAGATAGGGTGAAAGGATGCAGCCTTGTCTGACCCCTTTGCCAATTGAGAACCATTCTGCTTCTTAGTTTTCTGTTCTGACAGTAGCCTCTTATCCTGAGTACAGATTCCTCGTCAGGACTATCAGATGTGTTGGTACTCCCATGTCTTTAAGGGCTTTCCATTGCCTTTCAAGGTCTATGCAGTCAAAGGCTTTGCTATAGTCTATAAAGCACGTGCTGATTTTCTTTTGGAATTCCCTGGTGTGTTCCATTAGCCATCGTATGTTTGCAATGTGGTCCATAGTGCCTCTTCCTTTCCTGAACCCTGTTTGGACCTCTGGGATCTCTTCTCCATGTATGATTAGAGGCTGTGGGGCTAAGCAGATGGCTAATTGGGCCGTCTTGTGGGCAGGGAAGTGGAGGGGCAGCCGCACGATCAGCGCCCCAACCCCTTCCCCAGGTCGTCCTCGGAGCAGCCGGCCCTCCACACAGCCGGCGCTCCGAGGAGGACCTCCCGCTGCAGCATTTGCACGCGCTGCGGCGGAAGAGTCGCCGAAGGTGCGCCGCAGCCTTTTGCGGCGCATCTTCGGCGACTTGTGAAAGGAGCACCAATTTAGCGCTCCTTTCAGGAGTGGCGAAGCTGTGCCGTGGGACCAAGGCGTGGGGATGCCTCGGTCCCGCGGCGCAGCTTCCTGGGGCGGCCCAGGGCCGCCCATCTGCTTCCCCCCTAAGTTGCAGAATTTTTAGCACGATTTTGCTTATGTGGGAGATCAGTGCTATGGTCCTATAGTTGCTGCAGTCTCTTGTCTCCCCCTTTTTGTGGATGGGGATGTATATTGATTGCTTCCAATCTGTTGTCCATCATTTTGTTTTCCATGTCTGTTGACATATGTTGGTCAGCACTAAAGTTGACTCTGTCATTGTGGATTGCAGCAGTTCAATTGGAATATCGTCTGTTCCTGGTGATTTGTTTTTTGTTATTTCTTTTTGCAGTTTCCACCTCGTTTTTTAGAATTTGGGGTTTATTTTCATATGGCTCTTTGTTCCATGTGTCCTTCATTTTGTCATGTCTTTTGTATAATTCTTCTGTGTATTGCATCCAATGTCTTTTTATTCCTACCTGGTCTTGAATGTTTTTTTTTATTGTCATAGAGCAGGGGTCGGTAAGGTTTTTTTTACCTGGGGCCGGTCGCTGGTCCCCAGGTCTTCCGCCGGCCCCCCCGACTCCCTGCCGCCGCCGGCCCCCGTCGCTGCGACTCGTTTGCGCATGCGCAGTACTGCTGCGCATGCGCAAACGAGTCACGGCTACCATTTTGGCAAACAAAATGGCGGTCGCGATGCACGCGGTAGTGGCGTGCCATAGGTTGCCGACCCCTGTCCTAGAGCATCCCGGTCCTTGGTTTGAATTGTCCTTTGATTTCTTGGATCTTGTGAAATAGATCTCTTGTTCTTCCCTTTTTGTTCTATTTCTCTGTATTGATTGTTGTGGTAATTTTCTTTATCTTTCCGCACAAGCCGTTGTACTGTTGCATTCATAATTCTTAGTTTGTTCTTATCTCCCTTTTGTTTTTCTTCCAATTATATAATCTATTTGATTTTTGTGTTGACCATCTGGTGATGTCCATGTGTGTAGTCTTCTTTCTGTCGTATGAAAAATGTGTTTGCAATGAATAGGTTGTTGGCTTCACAAAATCTATCAGATGCTCATCTGCTTCATTTCTTTTGCCTAATCCAAGTCTGCCTACTGTTGTTCTTTGTTTCCAATTTTTGCATTCCAAACTCCAGTGGTCAGCTTGACATCCTGTGTTGGTGTGCTGTCAATTTCTTCCTGTATTCCTTCATAGAATCTGTCAATTTCTTCATGTTCTGCTTCTGTAGTTGGTGCATATACTTGAATCATGATGATATTCATAGGTTTACCATGGGTATTTGCATACAATTAAATATAAGCTTTTTAATTGGGATATTGAGAATAATTAGATGGAGGTGCCTGGCAAATTAAAATGTTTAAAATAACCTACTTTAACTTTGAACTGGACAGAAATATGAAAGTGCAATCTTGGTTACCAAAAATGAATCAAATTGAGGAATCATCACAGTGTGTTATAAAAATTAGCAAGTCTTATCAAAACCCTTTGTCTTTGTTAGCACCTTTTTTCCTTCAGTTTAAGTAATTTTCCACAGCTCTTTTCCTGCTTGAATCAATAGATTTTTTAAAAAATGATTGGTTTCTACACACGTTTTTGTAAACAATATGTACTTTGATGTCTCTAACGTTATGATAATTTATACCATGATTCAGGTTGTGATTATTCCCTGTGGTATCACAAATACACTTTCGGAAGCAGACAAGGAGGCCCTAATGACCAAATGTAGTGAATACCGTAAGCGATTACTCAGTGCTAATATCCGCTCACGGGCTGACTTGAGAGATAACTATTCTCCTGGCTGGAAATTTAATCACTGGGAGCTTAAGGTAAATGTTGGTTTAGGTCTACTTATTATAGATTGGCTTTTCTCAGACACACATTGCTGGGTTGGTGGCATATATATAAAGTAATGGGAATAACTGATACATCTTAATTTCCATAAGTGCACGCCATCTTTTACTGTTTGGAGAGGAACATACCTATTTTCCAATTCTAAAAAAATGGGGAAAAAAGTTCAATTTGTTTTATTTGTATTGAGTTTTAAATGTATTTTAATTCTATTCAAGTTTAATTTAGTTTTAAGGGGTGGGAGGGTTAGGGTGTGGGATCTAGGAATGTTTTAACTGTTCTTTGTTTTAACATTGTTGTACGCCGCCCTGATTGCCGAGCAGAGGGGTGGGTTATAAATAATTTTTTTATTGTTATTATTATTATTATTATTATTATTATTATTATTATTATTATTATTTAAAATCATTAATTCAGAGGTGTTCATGCAAGAAGGCTTCTGCTGATACGATGGGAGTGTACTTAGCCCTGCAGCCAGCTATATGCCTCCCATCTACTCCAGAATGTTCCCCAACCAGTTGAAACAAATTTAGGACACATATAGTGTCTTCACTGGTGAAAAGAAATATGATTCCCCAGCAGTGTCTATTCCACTGCCGAAAGGACACTGTTTGATGCAATCCAATACTGGATCAATTCTCTTAACATTATCTGATATCATATTAGAGTACAAAATAATTTGTAAAAAGTCTGGAATTTTGAATATAACCAGGAGCAACCTTTGAGCTTTAAATAGCTCTTGTCTACTTAAGCAAAGCTGATAGCTAGCTGTAAAGAAGGACATCAAATTTTGTTCATTGCCTTTTGATTTATAGGGTGTCCCAATCAGGCTTGAAGTGGGGCCACGGGATATGAAGAATAATCAGTTTGTAGCTGTGCGACGAGATACAGGAGAGAAGTTGACTTTTGCTGAAAATGAAGCAGTAGACGAGCTCAGACGTATTCTGGAAGAAATCCATACTAACCTTTACAACAGGTTAAATTTTGAGAAAAACCATTTTCTGTTGTTACTTAGAAATTTGATCTTATTAGTGGATAATTTTAATTCATCTGTCTTTTATTTCAAGAGTTTCCAAAAGCGTGGGGAGATAGTAAAATAGGAATATAGGAGATGCTGCTGGATCAGGCCGAAGGCTTTCCTGATCCAGCACTATGTTTTCAATAATGACTGACCAGATATCTTTGAAAGACCACAAACAGTATATAAGAGCAATTCTCCTCTCCTGCTGTAGATGCCTATTAGTAGTATTTAGAAGCATGTTGCTTCTGACCCTCAAGGTACTATATAGCTATCGTGCCTAGTGTCCTTTGATTACTCTGTATGTTATATTAACAAAAGCTTGTACTGCAATAAGATACTGGAAGATTCTTTGCTCATATTATGATGAGAATCCAAAGAGTAACGTTAGGTCTGTCCAAAAAACAGAGCCTATCTCATAGCAGTGAATATAATCACAGACTTCCCTAACTTTCAAAAGAGATGTGGCATGGAAGGTTTTTGTTTGATGCATAAACCCAGAGTCAAAGAGGACACATGCAAATTGCACAGTTCTTTGGATAAAATCTGTTTCTAAACTTCTATTTGTTTATTGTTGCCTCTTCTGGACAAATAAGAAATAATACTATAATTATACTAAGTATCCCAACCTGGTTTGGAGCCAGCATGGTGTAGTGGTTTGAGCATTAGACTATGACTCTGGAAACCAGGATTCAAATCCCGCTTGGCCATGAAAACCTGGTTGATGTTGGACAAGTTACACTCTCTCAGCCTCAGAATGGCAGGGGCAAACCTCCTCTGAACAATTCTTGCCAAGAATACTACATGATAGGTTTGTCTTAGGTCACGATATGTCAGAAATGACTTGAAGGCACATAACTACAACAATCCCAACTTTCTAGAAGGATTCTAGAAAGCCAGCTCGTACGGTCTATGTTAACTGAATAAGTTTCCTTTTTTCTTTGCTCACCTATTGCCTACGTCCATAGCTTAGTAGGAAAAAAGGCATTTATATTAGTTGGCAGCAAAGATCAGGTTTTGTGTTGGTTCAAGAGTTTGGAGGTGTGGGAAGACACTTGGTTACATTTTGTTTATTCTCACTGAAGGCTGTAGTTCAGGCTGATTACGATAAATGTAATTTAAATTCATTTTTTGTTTGGGCAAAAACTGGCACCTCATAACTAAATGTTCCACTAAATTCCTGATTTGGGAATTTTTCAAGTAAACTCCTGATCGGAAGACAAAAATATTAGAATGTAGTAGTGTAATTTTGAAAAGTATATTCTTATTTTCCCTTATTTGTGAGATACGATTTAGAATATATATATATATATATGTGTGTGTGTGTGGTATGCTACTTTGTTTACATTAGCTAAATTTCTTTTCCTAGAGCTGCTGAAGACCTTAAAAGTCATATGGTGGTGGCCAATACAATGGAAGAATTTCAGAAGGAGCTTGATTCAGGAAAGGTAAGAGGCAGGGAGGGCTGCAGACTCATGTACACTTACAGTCTTAGTGGATGTAGTGCAACTTACTTCTAAGTAAACATGCATAAACATAGGTTTCAGTTATTTCCCCCCTCTTTTCATCAGCAGGCAAGCAATGTGTAAGTACACTTGTTCAACATAAATGAATTCGAAGATGACTGTATTATTTTTTCATATAGTTAGAAGATTAAAAAAATAACTCGAGCTGTGAGGAGTGCTGAAGGTTAGCTGAAATTTCTTTTCAGATGAATTCTGTTTTACAGGATGTGTGAGAATATTTTACACTTGCAAGTTTATGTAGTTACAATTTTTTAAAGTCAGCCTTTATTTCTTTGGTTTAATTATTGTATACAGCTGCCATTGTTGAACAATTTCACTTATAATGACTTTCTGTGAGCAGTTCTTCTTCCATTACAACTGATGATTGCTGATTCTGGATTAGGGGATCCCTAAATGATGTGAGATATCCTTGCATTAACGAACAGTGTGGCATAGGAAATAATGAACAGCAAGTGGTTTGTCCTGAGAACTGCCACATAGATGGCGTTTGAACTGACCCTGAGTTCTATCTTAGAATCTTAAAAATATTTTAAAAGGTAAAGGCTGCCATCCACATGATTAGGACAAGGACACTTCACCTCAAAAGGAAACATGCCACATTTAATAAATAATAGCAAGCTGAGTTATGGATCAGAAGCTGCAATAATTCCAATGTGGAAAACTGTAAAATAATTATTGATCAATATAATTAGTGTCTTGGTTCAAAGAACTTGCTTGCTTGCGTCAAGGAACTATTTCTATCTGGTTTCAATATAGGTCATCAAGTGCATGCAGAAAACTCAGATAACTGGTTAAGACTGATGTGAAGTAGCAGTGAAGCACTTAATTGCAATGAACTGTTTTTAATTGCTTTATGACAGTTCTGTTATAGCATGTTATTAATATCAATTATTCTAATAAAGCATGGACATATTTTTGATAACTTTTATTAAGTCATCTTCCTATGTAGGACAAATAACAGACTTAAGTCTAAACCAGTTTCTTCCTTCTGTAAATTTAAGATCTGTCTGGTTCAGAATGAAGCTTGGGTGCTGGAATAATGGTCAATTGTGAGAAATTAATAAATTATCTATGCACCAGATGTACAGCCCTTGACCTGGGTTTGGTTTATGTTAAATTTCAAAGGTAACAAATACCTCTAAAGCTATTATGATTTGGAAAAGAAACTACATAGAAAACATTTATACTGAAAGATAAAAGCAGTCAACTTGTACTTGAAGAACCCATAATGCTTCTTCAGTTTATTCTCTAAACCAATGATGAGTAACTTTACTGTAGTTGTGCACTCTTTTGCAGCAGTTCAACCATCTCTTGCAAGTATTAGCTCCTTACAATTTAGCCATCACCTAGATCTGGCATACTTGGTACTAGATCTAGGCATGTTGGTTTTTTAATTTAATGAGCAGCTTCTGGGAAAGTAGATGACAGCTAAAATATTCAATGAATGGCTTTTGGAGAGAGCCTTGCATTCAGAATCTTTAAAACTAAATTTTAAGAAGAACTGTATGGGTTTTATGCAAAGATTAAACATTCCTATGTTTAATGTAGCAGTCTAAGGGTGTAGCCACAGTGCAGAATTAAAGCAGTTTGACACCACTTTAACTACCAAGATGCTATCCTAAGACTCCTGGGACTCATAGGTTGGTGAGGTATTCAGCCTGGTTTGTCAGAGAGCTCTGGGGCCCCACCAAACTATAAATCCCAGGATTCTGTAAGATAGAGTCATGGCAGTCAAAGTGATGTCAAACTGCTTTAATTTGACAGTGTGGCTACATCCTAAGTCAGTGAATTAAAGTCTCACTGAGATCAGTAAAAGTTTGATTACTGATAACTTAATTTTTTATGTTGATTTCAGTGGGTCATTAATGCACTTTACCTCATCTAGATCCATGGCCAGTAAAAAACTGTTCTGTAATGAGAAGCTTTCCCTTGAGGAGATTTAATAATCTGTTAAGACTCTTGTAAAACTAAATAAAATAAAGATAATGAAAGAATACTAAAATGGATATATATATTTAATGTATTTATTCTTATCTCATTTGCTTAATTCTCTACTGTATCTTCCCAAAATATGATGCAGATTTCTTTAGGATGTTATATTGCCTAATATAATGTGTGAAATAAAGTGAGGCATTTGTACAAATTCCAAACAAACAATAAAACCAGACTTTTGCGAAACAGCACAACCCAGACTTTTGCAAAACAGCTTTTTCCTTTGTTAAATGCCAAGATAAACTTTTTTTAAAAAATCAGTGTTGCTATTCTCTCCATTCTGGTGGGGTTAAAATGCATGTAAAGATTTGAAAAATCTGTAGCATACTAGCATAGTTCAGTAATAAAAAAACATAATTAGAATATTTTAAGAATAAAAATGTAGTAATGAACAGAAAGAGGATCTCCCCCCCCTTTTTTTTTTATTTGCCCATTATTAAACAAAAAGAAGGATTAGGTTTACTTTAGATTTACCTATTTCAGTATTTGAAAAAAATATGATGAGTTATTATGATACTAGTCCTTTTCAAGGCTACATCCTAAGTCAGTGAATTAGTCTCACTGAGATCAGTAGAAGTTTGATTACTGATAACTGAATTTTTTATGTTGATTTCAGTGGGTCATTAATGACTTTCTTATAGTATTTTACTGCGATCCACCATCAAGGGGCGACTGATATTTTCATTAAATGTATATATTTTTTAAAAAGCACAATACGTTAACTTTTCCTTCATTCGAGGAAACACTAAATTGAATCCATCCAGTTTAATACATGGAGCATTCGTAGAAGCACTTTTTCTAACTTCTAGTTAAATGTGTATGTGATGGCATGATTCACAAAATTTTCCTGTTTCTTTCAACACAGCTAAAATACATTAAAGATACTGTATTAATTCTGTTTGGAATCACTTCAACTATTCTTTCTAACAAATGTAATAAGCCCTATAAGGAAACGGATGTGGCTTATGAAAACAGAGTAGGAGTCTTTTTTTCGAAAGGAAAAAAATCTTGATCAATTAAACTCAAGAATTTTTGTGTTCTCTTTCTAAATTAGATAGTACAGATCCCTTTCTGTGGAGAAATAGAGTGTGAAGACTGGATCAAAAAAACCACTGCCAGGTAAAGAAAAAACAAATGGGGTGTGGCTTTAAAAAATTATGTTTATCATCTGAGAAAAATGCTGTTCTAAGGTTTTAAAACATACAATAAAATTTCTTTTAAAGCTTTTAATTATGTGGGGCTTAGTCCATGTGGTAAATATATGTCTGAACAGGGCCCACTTTAAATAATTAGTGAACTAAAAGCATCAAGTTCTATTCTAGAAAAGTGGAAGTACTGTAGGCAACACTGTGATACCTGGAGCTTTTTCCCTGCAGGGGTAGCATTAATTGTGACCTCCATTGTCATTACACTGGTCATTAGAAGAAAGCCAGGATGAGAAAGTTGGTGTGGTCTGTACTAAAGGGCTAAGAAACTCCCTGGACTCCTTAGTCCAGGGGTAGGCAACCTTTCCCCTTTAAGGGCCGAGGGACTTCAGCTCCCAGAATCCCAGGAGCTATTGGCCAACATGGGACTATTGGCCAACATGGTTGAGGCTTCTGGGAGCTGAAGTCCCTTGGCCCTTAAAGGAGAAAGGTTGCCTACCCCTGCCTTAGTCCATCTGAGGCCTCTGCCATTTCTTCTGACTGTGGGACAATTGTAAATCTACCTAGAATTGTAAATTGTAACTGTTTGTGAGTCACAGTATTAATTTGTTTTCCTCAAATATGTTTCAGCTACTCAAAGACAAACATAGAGCTATTCTAGTTTAGATTCTTTGGTGATTAAAGAAAACCTGTATTCTCTTTCAGAGATCAAGACCTTGAGCCAGGTGCTCCGTCCATGGGAGCAAAAAGTCTGTGCATCCCCTTCAAACCTCTATGTGAGCTGCAGAATGGAGCAAAATGTGTCTGTGGAAAGAGTCCTGCCAAGTTCTACACCCTCTTTGGCCGTAGTTACTAATCTGCTAGTTGGAAACACCATTTCCCTTACTTTTCAAGTCCTCAGATTTTTGGAATAGACTGAAATCTTCCCAGCTCCTATCCAGGTTTTTGTTACTTTTTAAAACAGCAACAAATAAAGCCATACAGTGTCATATCCCTTCAGTCAGACTAGCAGCAATGCACAGACTTTTCTGTATACAGTAGCTCTAACAATAAATATGTATTGTCAGTTATCATTTGGCTTCTTTATAAATAACTGAGTCGTCTCTGTGTCCAGTAATGTACATTCAATGATTAGATTGATTGCACAGTGAAAATATGTGTGTGATTATATTTGGACAGCTACCTGCTGGGGATACCGTAGCTGGAGAGCCTGCATTGAGCAGGGGTTGAACCCAAATGGCCCATGAGACCCCTTCTAACTCTTATGATTCTGTGAGTCTTTCACTTTAGCTTGAACATCCTCTTTATATGTAGTGATTTTCATCCTCCTTACCTAATTCTGCCATTTTAGTGAGAGCAGTATATTCAAGGAAAGTCTTGAAAAATCAAAGACTAGAGTTCCTCATGTTTGTTGATTTAATAAGAAGGGACAGGAACTGAACAAATGAAATAGGGCATCACTGAAATAGTAGAGTTCTGAATCTGTCATTCACTGCTTTGAAGTTACAGTGACTCAGATGCTAGCGTTGTTCAATGTTTTTCTCCCTACATCTTTTCATGACAGTCATGACATTGATCTCTAATTACCACAGTGTAGATGACATTCTTCTAAGGCTTGTAAAATGATTTGGTAAGGGTACAAGATGGATACTTTCTTATCTGTAGATACCAGTAGTATAATTAGTATTAATATTCATTGAGACAGTAATCTTTAAAATGCAAAATAAATGGGGTGGTATCATTAGATCATTTTTCTTCGTGAGGATAATATTTGTTTTTTGAAGTGATTTTAGAACTTATTCCAATGCTTGCTATTATAATCAATTTAAAACCATTTAAATGTAGATAACTTGTTGAAACAGACTACCTCAGCCCAATCTTCCCATAAAGATAAAGGTATTCCCTGTTGACAAGGTTATCAAGTTGTGTCCGACCATAGGGGGTGGTGCTCATCTCCGTTACTAAGCTGAAGAGCCAGCATTGTCCAAGGACCACTCTTTGATCATGTGGCAAACATGATTGCACAGAATGCTGTTTACCTTCCCACCAAAATGGTACCTATTTATCTACTTGCATTTGCATGCTTTCGAACTGCTAGTTTGGCAGAAGCTGAGACTAGTGACAGAAGCTCACCCCATCATGCAGCACCTGGGCCATGAACTGCCAACCTGCCAGTCTTGCAGTCGGCAGAATCAGCGTCTTAACCACTTGATCCATCTTCCCATAGGAGCCCACAAAAAGGTTAGACATGGGGTTGGGATTGAAAAGGGAGATTCCCCCTAAACTTGGTGAAGGCACTATCCATGAATATGCTAGCTCCATCCATGGAAGCAGATCCTAGATCTAATTCTATATCTTTATGGTTTCTAGGCAGGATCCAGAAAACATGTTCCAGGCATAGAAAGTGAGCCAGAGCTGACATGAGTATCATCACAGGAGAAGTAAAATTACAGACAGCCCTCCATATACACAGATTCTTATCCATGGATTCAACTATCCACAGCTTGAAAATATTTATATAGAGATATGAATTCCAAAAAGCAAACCTTGATGTTGCCATTTTATATAGGGGACACCATTTTACTACACCATTGTATTTAATGGGACGAGCATCCATGGATGTTTTGATATCCACAATGGTCCTGGAACCAAACCAGCCTCCACCGATACCAAGGGCCCACTGCAATTCAGATGTTTTTCCTCTTGCATGGCTGACTTGGAGAGGCATAACGACTATAGAGTCTAAAATGAAACATGATGGCTAGTCAAACTGAAGAGCCACAGATGAAAATGGACAAGCCAGATGTCGTCCAGGGATTCTGCTAATGGGTGAACATTTAAATCAAGTCAGAGTGCTTATTCTAAGGGAGAACATAGATGTAGAAGGCAAAACAGAAGGAACCACTAGTATAACATCCTCAAGATAGGAAAGGGCATGCGGAAGGAGGTATCACTCTCCATTGAGGAATATCAAACAAAATACAGTTGGCCCTCCATATTCGTGGGTTTAACATTCACAGATTGGATTATTCGCCAGGTTTGACCATGATCTCCCCGCTTTGCACGGCCGTGTGTGTGTGTGTGCTCCCAGCGGGGGGCGGGGGGGGGGGAGAGACCAGGAAGGGAGCAGTTTGGAAGGATGTGTGCACCATCCTCCTGTTTGGAATGGGAGAAAAAAAACAAGCCTAGGATTGGAGCATTTTGGAAGGGTGTGTGCACTCCTCCTCTGTCCTGGGTCCCCCCTCCCGGTATTTTCATTTCTTCCTCACTTTTGTAGGGGTCTTACGCCTCTAACCTCTGTGAATGCTGAGAGCAGACACTATGTCAAACATCACTTTTAACAGTGGAAATGTAAGTTGTTCCAACTTAATCATTACTATGTATTCTAAGAATACTTTGAGTAATTATTATATACCGTAACTCCACATAGTTGTTTGGTCTAAAAAAAGCATCAGGAAAAATAAATTCCCGACAATCAGCTCAAAGATTCTGTCTGGCTTTTACAGCTTTAGCCTTGTTTGTCTAAGAGTGCTGAATTGCTCCTTAGATTATCATTTTGTCTTCAGCATGCTTGAACCTGAACAGTCAAAACCCCTATCATGAAATTCTCAAACCATACAGCAGCTGTAGCTAAGAGCAGTGCACAGGCTCATAATTTTAGTTCTATTTCTGCTTTAATCCATTCATATTTTGTGTCACTGTCCTAGACTATCACATGGAGTCATAGAATCCTAGAGCTGGAAGAGACCACAAGAGCCATCAAGTTCAAATCTCTGCCATGCAGGAGTACACAGTCAAAGTACTCCCAACAGATGGCCATCCAGCCTCTGTTTAAAAACCTCCAAGGAAGGAGACTTTACCACTCTCTGAGGCAGCACATTCCACTGTTGAACAGACTGTCTGTTTAAAGATTTCTTCTAGAATCTCTCCTGGTATTGGGGTCAAACTGATGCAGCCATACAGAAGAATGACTTGCCCCAAAGAAGATTCTCACATTGCATTTCTGTCTAAGCCTGGTCTTTCTATCAGTAAGCCCATTCAGAACAGTGACTCACTCAAAAATAGAGAATGGCCTCCTCTGAGGATGGACAATTACATTTACAACCTATCCTTCCTATCAGATCTTGCAATACTTACTTTTTAAAAATGATTACTCCCCCCAGAATCTCCAAGTTAGTGGCCATGCCATCTGGGGAACCCTGGGGGCTGTAGATCAAAAAATAACTTGCAAGTTCTGAGTCCTCCAAGGAGATTAGGGTGGTTCTCCTTGGACACAGGATATACAGGGAACAGTCTTACAGTGAGTAATCCATCAAGCTCTATTGTAATCTGCATCAACATCGACCAATCAGGATCCCTCCAGATGGTATTTAATTCTATCTGCATTAGACTGCATAATCAGTGGGAGCTATTTTCTAAAACACTGGGAGCAACCAGGTTGAGGAAAGAACATCTTGCAGCCCTGCCTGCAGGTGATGCGGACTGACTAGATCAAGGGAAGTAATAGTGCCACTGTATTCTGCTCTGATCAGGCCTCACCTGGAATACTGTGTGCAGTTCTGGGCACCACAATTCAAAAAGGATGTGGAGAAACGAGCGTGTCCAGAGGAGGGCAACTAAAATGGTGAAGGGTCTGGAAACCAAGTCCTATGAGGAACGACTTAGGGAGCTGGGGATGTTTAGCCTAGAGAAGAGATGGTTAAGAGGTGATATGATAGCCTTCTTTAACTATTTGAAGGGATGTCATATTGAGGAGGGAGCTAGCTTGTTTTCTGCTGCTCCCAAGAACAAGACCCGGAGCAATGAATGCAAGCTACAGGAAAAGAGATTCCACCTCAACATAAGGAAGAGCTTTCTGACAGTAAGGGCTCTTTTGACAGTGGAACACTCTCCCTTGGAGTGTAGTGGAGTCTCCTTCTTTGGAGGTTTTTAAACAGAGGCTGGATGGCCATTTGTTGGGTATGCTTTGATTGAAAGTTCCTGCATGGCAGGGGGTTGGACTGGATGGTCCTTGTAGTCTCTTCCAACTCTATGATTCTATGAACCTCAGACCAACTGCATGCAAAACATATGCTCTTGCCTCTGAGTTGTGGCCCTTCTCCATGGTGAATGTGGTTACCTCCACATTCTGTCTGCAGTACAACCCTGTGTAGTTGGATAGGCTTGAGTGAGAATGACTAAGCTTAGGCATTCAGGTGCACAGCTGAGGGGGGATTTAACCTTGGTTGCCTCCTCCCCAGGACTCTCCGAGTCTACTGGCTGGCACTCAAATACCACTCTGTACTCTTTCATCCTCTTAAATGATATACAACAGGGATGAGACTTTTTTTTAGCTCCCCAGATCTTTTGGAGAGCTCCACAATCCTTTACCAGAAGCCATGCTGCCTGGGGGTTCCAGAAGTTGAAGTCCCTAGTAATTGGTGGGTCAATTATTCCCGACTCCTGGTGCAGAAGTGTGAAATTGCATTTTGAATTTCCATTCAGAAAAAAAAAAGTGATAGCATTCAGAATCTTGAGAAATACTGGTCTACAGCAAGGAATGGCTCAAGGCCTTTCCCCACCATCTCCTTCCCAGTAACCAGTTAACATCTGGCAATAAAAAAGCAAATGTTTCGACAATGTGTCATATTCAGCAAAAGGAAGGTATTTTTGTGGGGGGCGTGGGTGACCATTGGTGCAACCTTCGAGAATAACAGCAGAGCCGTTGCGATACACTAACAACTCTATATGTTGCTGTAATAAAGGCAAAATGATTAGTCTGAGCCAAAGCAGAAGGCAGATAGGATTTTCCTTTACGCAGGTCTCCTTAAGCAGTCCTTATGAGATAGCCTCCTGCTTAATTGCCCTTTAAACAGGTTTTATGGCTTTAGTGCATCTTATAAAAATTAACTTCTAAACACAAGCAGCAGGGGACAATAAAAAGGAGAGCTGCAGAGTTATTACTTGCTTCTGTGATTAAGACCCTTCTCACAGACACTCAGAAAGTGCAAGGAAGGCTTTCAGCCATGGGCCGCTACACAGGAAGAAGCAGCAGGCTCCTCTTCATGTGTGTCCTTAGTTTTCTGCTTTTCATAGTAGAAATGTCAGTAGCCTACATAGGCAACTCCCTTGCTCTGGCATCTGATGCTTTCACAGTCCTCTCTCACTTGATCTCCATGATTATCGGCTTCCTCAGCGTTCGCTTCAGCCGCATCAGGTGGCACATGAGTAGCACCTACGGTTTTCCCCGGGCTGATGTGGTGGGTGCTTTTGGTAATTCCATCTTTGCCACAGCGCTGATGTTCAGCATCCTGATCGAAGCTGTGAAGAGGTATCTCAACCCACAGAAAACAGAAGCGGCCCTGTTTGTTCTGATAGTTGGAATTGTGGGGTTGTTTTTCAATGTACTCAACTACGTTATCTTTCTGGACTGCTGCTACTGCCATGGCTCAGTTGACCAAGACGTGGAAACAGGTAAGCAACTGAATAAAACCACTGTGCTGTCCATAAATATTACTTGTTAAGGTATGGATTCACAGCGTTTGCTTCTTCTACTAATTTTTTAATCGTAAGTTTGCTTTGCAAAAGAGTGCTACTTGATGGAGAGCCACAGAATTTTAAATACATTTCACAGTAACTCTGCTATTAGGGCTAGTAAAATGTCACAAAGGATTTGAATTTTCAAATTCTTCTGAAGTCTTGTTGGGTGTTACAAAACTTGGGATTGGGGAAGAAACAGGAAAGTTCAAAATATCTGTCTAGATATTATAGCCATTGGAGCCAGTGTTTAGGCTGAAAATAGCGATTATAGGCTAGAAGAATTAACTTGTAGGTACAATCATATAAGGCTGTAACATGTGAGATGTAGAATCAGTCATCTTCCACCATTTCAGTAGGCTGAGGTGGACACCTTTGGCAGGCTCAATTTTCTGCCCCAGAGACCTGGACCTGACAAAGCAAACAATCTCCAAAATATGCAATACTGCCCCCCCCCACCCCTAGATCTTCAGTTTTCCAACTCCTGCTATAGACAAAAGGCTGGCAGGCATTCAGAGATCTTTAAATAAAACACATTAGCTGGCATCCCATTTGTGAATTACAATGGCCATAAATTGGATTTATGCCATCAAAACTCACTTTTTTGGTCCTTTTGGAGGTTGGAATTTGGTTCTGACTGAGGCTTTGTCTATACAGACCAAAAGGTACATTTCCCCCCTGTTTTGGTGGTGTCCTGTTCAGACAAAGTATGGCCAAAACCCCTGATTCTGGTAAGAACAGTCTGGATGATGTCCAGCACATTCAGCACCAGAACGGGTTTGTTGTGCTGGTGTGCCTCCAAGTCATTTTTGACTTACGGCAACCCTAAAGCAAATCTGCATAGGGTTTCCTTGGCAGGTTTCTTCAAAGGGGGGTTGCTATCGCCATCTTCTGAAGCTAAGAGAATGTGACCTGCCCACGTTCACTTAACGGGTTTCCATGGCTAAGCTGGGATTCAAACCCTGAACACCACTAAAATTAATTTTCAAAACCACATCTCTCACTCTTTCGTGAAGCCCTCCGTTCCTGCACTGGGGTGGTTTTCTGTGTGGGCATCTTGCAGAATCACTCGGTACATTCACCGCTGTTGCCAGTCACTTGTCCAAAATCAAAACGAAGCACCCAGCCAAGTAATCATCGCTGAGTGCCTTGTTCTGATCTCAGAAGTGAGCTACCTGCAGTAGTGGCAAATGTGCTGCGTGGCTCAGCAGGATGCTCATGTAAACAGAGGGCCAGTTAACAGGGAGAGACTGGGGCAACTCTGAGAGCAAGATACTCTGGGCTGCTCCCCGAGTATCCTAGTCAGTGCAGACAAGGTCCATGTTATGACCAACCTCCTGCCCAAATTCGCCTTATAAGTAGCATATCACCCGAAACAGAGCCATCTCTCTGTTGTGGGAGAGTGAGGAGGGGAGATCAGTGGGGGCTCATCCAGCTGTTTTCCTGTAGCTGGATGTACCAGAAGGCCATCAACTGCAAAGGAGTCCTGCAGATGATCCCTCCCTACTGACCCATCCCCACTGTCTGACAGGAAGGAAATGGATATTTGGTGTAGGGTGTAGGGAGCCGTGTGGATTTTTGTTTTGTTTTATTTTGAGTGGGGAGGCAGCAAACATAACTATGGAGGTGTAGGTATGTAATAAACGTATGTTCCCTAATGGCCATTGTTTCCTCTGTTAAGTTGGAGAAGAAGCACAAAAGGAACATGGAAGTCTCATATCAACAAAGATGGAGATCAAATTAAGATGCTACATTAAGTCTTAACTGATGCCAAATTATGAGTGTTCTGTAGTGAGTGTTCTGTAGTGGCTGGAGAGAACTGAAAATCTTTTTCTGGTAGTAGCCCAAACCCTGCTTGGCCAGTTGCAGTATTTTACATACTAGATTTTTAAAAATAAAATAAAAATAGCCATGTAGGCAAGGAAGAAAAACAAAATATTGTAAAAAATTCAGCTTGTGCTGTGATCAAAGACTATCATGTGTGGGCCTTCAAAGATCTCAGGACCTGTGAACTGGTTGCATGATGAGAGGCACCATACAGAGATTATCCTTTTTGCCATTTTGTGACTTCCACAGTCATGTGAATCCACTCTTAAACTCTTCTTGACCTAATGTCAAGAGAAGCAAATATTTACTGGAATAATAAAATGTCAATAACTCACTGCTATTTTCCAGCTTGCTCACTCTTGCCTCTTTCTTTCTAGGAAGGTTTGTTGTAATTAGAAAAAGACAGCATAAATCATATTTGGTTCCACTTAAAAGCTTGAAAGTATATAACCACAGGAATGGGTATATAATTATAGTGGCTGGCTTTTCCACATTAAATGTTATTTTCAGCATTGTTATCAACTAATTAAGGGCAGCACACCTTTCGTTATACAAACGAAGGTGTGGACACTGGAAACATTCAGATAAATGAGATTACTGTTTAGGGCTTACCAGCTAACCAATTGAGATGAGGACATACCAATGCTAGTTTCAGATGCTATGCTGAAATGGGGCATAATAGCCAAAGGAGGAGGTCGCATCTGGTTAACCATGGTAGGCAACCTAAGGCCCCCCGAGGCCTTTGGACCAGCCCCAGGCCGTTCCTGCCGCCACCGCCGCCCGCCATGATGATATTGATTATTGTTGTTATTACTTGTTCTTGGGGTTTTCTTGGCAAAATCTCCACAGGGGTTTTGCCATGGCTTTTCTGGGGCTGAGAGAGTGTGCATGCATATTTTTAATTTTTTAATTTTTTTTTTAAAAAAAATATTTTTATTTATTTATTTATTTATTTTTGGTGCTTTGGCCCCCAATTGTCTGAGGGACAGCAATCTGGCTCCCGGCTCAAAAGGTTGCCTACCCCTGGTGTAATATATATAACAGATGCTGAAATGCATCATGAGCCTTGGGGGACACGTGGCTTGTACCTTTGGACATTACACTAGATGTGTCAAAAACAGTTGTACAGCTGAATCATGAATCTGCACTCTCTAATCCAGCAATGTATAAAGTCTTAGTGAAAACTAGACAGTTATGTGGCTTTCCATAATTAAGGCTGCATCTGCACTGCAGAAACAATGCAATTTGACTCTGCTTTAACTGTCATGGCTCAATGCTGTGGAACTGTGGGATTTTTAGTTTTGTTTAATATTTTACTTTCTCTGTCAGAAAGCTTTGGTGCCACAACAAACTACAAATCCCAGGATTCTGTAGCATTGCACCATGGCAGTTAAAGTTGTGTTTCTGCAACATAGGGCGTTTTCACACACAGACGTCCAAAGCCGCCTGGAGCCATTCCGGAACGGATCCTTCAGCTCATTCCGGAATGGCTCTGGCGGCGGCAACTTAATTCCTTTTTAAAAAAGGAATTACAACTCCGGCGCTGATGCCGGAGTTAGCGCTAGATGGGGCGGGGCTTGCTGCGACGTCGTGTGAACACACGGAACAAGACCCCGGACTGACACCGGCTAGCGCCGGGGATGGCACTGGATGGGGCGGGGCTTGCTGCGACGTCGTCTGAAAAATTTGCAAAGGAGCCGGACTGGGGCCGGACGGAGGTAGGCTAGCGTCCGCCTAAAGTCCCGTGTAAAAACGTCCATAGATGCAGCCTAAGATATGCAGAAGGGGTTCCACATATCCTCCAACTGTTCACAGATGAAAACTGGGACACACATAGCCAAGCAAGACCAGGGTGCAGTCAATATTGCAGAAGTTATTCATGAGGTATAACAGACAAGCTAGGAGACCGTGCAGGAGTGTTCTTTTTCTTGAACTGACAGAGAAGGGCAAGATTTTGCCTGCATCTTTCCTCCCTTCCCTGCTGAGTTAATTGAGCACAAACTACTTTTGCACTTTGAATTCAGTTTGCAGTAACTGAAGTAAACTATTGAAAAGGGAGGAAGTGGGAGGAGACAAGAGAAACTGGAACATTTTAAAAGTGACAAAAAAGTGGGATGACAGAGGAATAATCAGGATTGTTCCAGCCAAAACAGGACAGTTGGAGGGTATAGTTCCATTAATTTTAGAGGAAAAGTGTGCTGTGATGTACTGGTAAATTTTGAAGTGGAGGATCATTACAGTTCCCATTATCCAGAGAATTTAAAAAATGCACCTGTGCTAATGTATATCAACAAAAAAGTTATATTAGTTTTTATCTCTATTAGAATACAGTCTTTTGAAAAGCTAATGTTTCTCAATTGCTCATTCAAGACCAAGCCATCCCAAAATCATTTCCACCACACAAGGATGGCTCACAACAATATTCATCCCCATCCCCACAAACTACTTCAAGGATTTCAGTAAGGGACAGAGAAACTGGGGTGGCGGCGGCAAATGAAGTCACTGTCCTTACTAATCAAAGTGGCGCAAGGCTCTAACTCTGTGAGTCTTGGTTTGCTCTTACACTATTAAAACAATGTCATTCAATCCATCAGAACACAAGTCAAGAGCCTTATACTCTGAAGAACAATAAATACTACAGACAGAAATCTGAAGCTGAACACACACACACACACACACACACACCTCCTGTTATCTATGATGTCCAATGATGTTCATACTAAACAAATCCTGTTACAATTTAATTACTTAGAGGCATTCACAGAATAGTAAAATAGGATGTTTTTTTTAATCTTGTCTAGGTGACTTTTGCAGTGATAACCCAGCGATCGTTTTAGGTAAGTGTTGAAAATTTCTATTCAGTTTGTACAAAACAAATTAGCAGAGTTGTTGCTCTCCAGGGATGAATAGTAGTCTAAATATTCTGAAGGCACCAGATCTTGGAAGCTAAAGATGGTCAGGCCTAGTTGGTACTTGAATGGGGGCCACTAAGAAAAACCAGATGTTGTAAAGCTATATTTTGGGGGAAGGCAATGGCAAACCATCTCTGAGTATTCCTTGCCTAAGAAAACCCGATGTGACTAATGGGGTCACCATATGTTGACAGGCACTTGAAGGCACATACATACACATGCAAACAGAGATGTGTGTACCAACAGCCACAATCGTGTAGTGGCTGGAGTGCTGGATTAAGATGCTGGGAGACCAGAACTCCAATCCCTGTTTAGTCATGGAAATCCACTGGGTGACTTTTGCAAGTTACACTTTCTCACTCTTTTAGAGGGAGGCAATGGCAAACTTCCTTTAGGTAAATCTTGCTAAGAAAACCCTAAGATTGGATCTGAGCATAAGTCAGAGTTGACTTGAAGACACATAACAAGAAGAAATGTCTGTATGGGAATGGGTGTGTGATTAGTACCGCTCATTAAATCTGGAGGTTTGGGGTGCAATGTCACAAGTATGCAATGACACACCAACTCTATCTCTCCTTTCCATTTGACTCCAAGGAAGTTGTCTGTGTACTTAACCAATGTCTGCTGTCAATAATGGACTGAATGAGGGCAATGAAATTGAAACTTAATCCAGACAAGACAGAGGTGCTCCTGGTCAGTTGCAAGGCAGATCAGGGAATAGGGATTCAGCCTCTCCTGAATGGGGTTACATTCCCCCTGAAATTTCAGGCTCACAGCTTGGGTATGCTCCTGGATTCAACTCTGAATCTACATGTCCATGTTTCAGCAGTGGTCAGAAGTGCATTTGCACAGCTAAAACTAGTGCTCCACCTGCATCCATTCCTTGAGACATCAGATCTGGCTACAATGGCAGATGCCTTGCTTACATCCTGTTTGGACTACTGTAATGCACTCTACGTGGGGATGCCTTTGGAAAACTGTTCGGAAACTTCAGCAGGTTCATAATGCCACAGCTAAAATGCTGACTGGGGCCAGTTATTGTGCCAGTTATTGTTGCTAACTTCCCTCGAGTCGATCTCGACTCATAGCGACCCTATAGATGAGACATCTCCAAGACCCTCTGTCCTCCATTGCTTTGCTTAAATCCTGCAACTCCTTAATACCTGTGACCTCTTTAATAGAGTCCATCCATCTGGCATATGGCCTTCCTCTCTTCCTACTTCCCTCCACCTTTCCCAGCATTATTGTTTTTTTCCAGAGAGACCTCTCTTCTCATGATGTATCCAAATGCGACAGTGTCAGTTTGGCCATCTTGGCTTCCAGGAAGATTTCCAATTTGATCTGCTCTAGGACCCACTTGTTTGTCCTCTTGGCTGTCCACGGGATCCTCAGCACTCTTCTCCAGCACCACATCTCAAATAGTTTCATAGCCATCCTCCCCATTCTTAATCTTCTTCTGATTTCCTGACTGCAGTCCCCATTTCTATCAATGTTTGATCCCAAGTATGATAATTATTTTACTAGTTCTATTTCTTTATTGTCTAGGTTGAATTTGTGAAGGCCCTTGGGGGTCATTATTTTTGTTTTCTTTATATTCCACATTAAGCATGCATTTGTACTTTCTTTTTTATTTTCCTTAGTAGGTGTTCTAGGTCTGTGAGGTTTTCTGCTAGTATTATGGTGTCATTTGCATTTCTTAGATTGTTGATATTCCTTCCTCCTATTTTCACTCCTCCTTCTTCTGTGCCTAAGCCTGTTTTTCTTATAATATGCTCTGCATACAAGTTGAACAGATAGGGTGAAAGGATGCAGCCTTGTCTGACCCTTTTTCTCATTACTTTAAAATCTACATTTTAAGGGCATTTTAATGACATTTTGACAAGATTTCTCCATAAATTTTATGCCTATGTCCTATCAATTCCAAGGTGGCATTTACCCTCACAAAAAAGTGACACAAAGTAATAGGAAAGAAATGAACACCATAACAGGTAATGCAACAAATTACTTCCTTTCATCATTTTAATAAGACAGACTACATTAAAAAAACCTATAAGAAGGAACAGAACAAATTACTTGTAAAAAATAATTTCCCAAGGTCTGATTTTATATAAGTCTACTTACTCTAAGGTAGAGAGGACAGGGTGGAAATCATGTGGCCCTCCAGTTGTTCAGTTGCAACTACCAGCAATCCTAGTCAGGATATCTGATGATAATGAGTGCTGAGAGTTGCACTAGGGCTTCACTCCAAGGTGGGTTGTTTTTTTTTTTTTTTTGGCGGGGGGGGTGGGGAGAGAAATATCATCATGTGCTGGAATTAACAGGAGCTGCAGAAAGAATTTCATTAGCATATTCCAGAATTCAACACAAAGTATGCAATGTCTATGCAGCAACATTTTTCTTCCCACCATATTTGTACATAGGAACATAGGAACTGTGCTAGAGTTTTGTAGAAGCTACATAATAACTTCAATTCCACTGGGCATAACATATCTATTGTGCTGGAGGTACACAATTTCTGCATCTAATTATTGGTGTTAGCCACGTCTACTGTCAGGCAGCTTACAAATGTGTTAAATAAAACAAAACAAACAGATTTAAAACTATGGGTTTTTTTTAGAGCTTGGGAAACTTACTTTTATTAAAGTTTTTAAAATTATTATTATTATAAGTAAACAACTATTTACAAAACATGTCACAACAATAAAGCAAAATAAAATAATTCATCTCATAACTTTGAATTATGTTGCGAGTCTCCTTCTTGGGTTCTGTTAAATGTAAGTGGTCATTTTAAAGTCCAGTGTTGTTTTGTGTAAATCTAGTCCAGAATGTCCAACCAAAGGTTCAGATGAGATGGAGGTTGTCTTCTCTTGTTTCTGTCTTTGTTTACAAAGTCAATGAGTGGGTATCATTTGTCTATGAAAGTTCCTGATTTTGGTCGTCCTGCATAAATTGCCTTTCTGCCAGACAGTTTTTTGAGTAACCATAGGTCCCATACCTTTTTCCACCACATATCTAAAGATTTTTGTTGTTGTTGTTGTTAACTGCCTTTGTGTCGGTCTCGACCCAGGGCAACCCTATGGATGAGACATCTCCAGGCACCCCTGTCCTCTACTGCTCTGCCCAGCTCCTGCAAACTCATATTTGTGGTCTCTTTAATAAAGTCCACCCATCTAGCATGTGGACTTCCTTTCTTTATACTTCCCTTCACCTTTCCTAACATTATTGTCTTTTCTAATGAGCCTTCTCTTCTCATGATGTGTCCAAAGTATGACAGTCTAAGCCTTCTCATCCTGGCTTCTAGGGATATTTCTGGCTTGATCTGCTCTAGGATTCATTTGTTTGTCCTTTTGGCTGTCCATGAGATCCTCAGCACTCTTCTCCAGCATCATATCTCAAATGCATTGATTTTCCTCCTATCTTCTTTCTTGACTGTCCAGCTCTCACATCCATACATGGTAATAGGGAATATAATGGCTTGTATGATTCTGACTTTTGTGCTGAGTTGTATGTCTTTGCATTTTAGGATCTTTTCTGGTTCTTTCATAGCCATCCTCCCCATTCTTAATCTTCTCATTTCCTGGCTGCAGTCCCCGTTCCAATCAGTGTTTGATCCCAGATATGAGAACTCTTTTACTATTTCTATTTCCTCATTGTCTAGTCTGATTGTGTGTAAGTTCTCTGTGGTCAATATTTTTGTTTTCTTTATGTTCAACATTAAGCCTGCCTTTGCATTTTCTTCTTTGCTCTTCCTTAGTAGTTGTTCCAGGTCTGTGAGCTTTTCTGCTAGTATTAAGGTGTCATCAGCATATCTCAGATTGTTGATATTTTTTCCTCTTATTTTCACTCCTCCCTCTTTCATGTCCAAGCCTGCTTTCCTTACAATATGTTCTGCATATAAATTGAATACATAGGGTGAAAGGATGCAGCCTTGTCTGACTCTTTTGCCAATTGGGAACCATTCTGTTTTTCCATGTTCTGTCCTGACAGTAGCCTCTTGTTCTGAGAAAAATTCCTCATCAGGACTATCAGATGTGTTGGCACTGCCATGTCTTTAATTGCATTCCATTGCCCTTCATGGTCTATGCAGTCAAAGGCTTTGCCCTGGTGGCGCAGTGGTTAAATGCCTGTACTGCAGCCACTCACTCATAGACCACAAGGTTGCGAGTTCAATACCAGCCAGGGCTGAGGCTCGACTCAGGCCTGCATCCTTCCGAGGTTGCTAAAATGAGTACCCAGATTGTTGGGGGGCAATCAGCTCACAGTTGTAAACCGCTTAGACATCCCATGCGCGATATGAAGCGGTATATAAATGAAGCTGCTTTGCTTTGCTTTGCTATAGTCTATAAAGCACATGCTGATTTTCTTTTGGAACTCCCTACTATGCTCCATTAGCCATTGTATATTTACAATTGATCCCTGGTGCCTCTTTCTTTCCTAACCCCTGCTTGGACCTCTGGGATTTCTCTCTCCATATGTGGTTGGAGTCTATGTTATAGAATTTTGAGCATGATTTTGCTTACATGGGAGATTAGTGCTATGGTCCAATAGTTGCTTCAGTGTCTTGTGTCTCTTTTTTTGTGGATGCGGATGTATATTGATAGCTTCCAATCTGGAATTTAGATTGGTTAGTTTCCAATTTAAAGATACCTCCCCTGTTTTCCAGCATCTGGCAATTTCTACATGGGCTTCTATAATGAAAAAAATCTATGAGGTTTTTAAGTTTCAAATTTGAGTTTGTGTCCACATATATTGATAACAAAAGCATTTCTGGACATAACTTTACTTCTTGGTTGGTAATCAGTGGAATTTGTTCAAGTACCAATTGCCAAAATGTGTTTATTTTGGGGCAGTCTAGCCACATGTATAGAAATGTGCCATTATCATTACAACCATGCCAACATTTGGAGGAAACATTTTTAACAATTGTGGCTAGCTTCACTGGAGTCAAATACCACCTGTGTATAATTTTCAAGGCATTTTCTCTCATCAGTGCTAATCTGGATTTGAAAGGGGTGGAAGACCAAACTGTAGTCCATTTTGAAAAAGGAATTGAAAGATTTAAATCCATTTCCCAGGTTAGTTCTATTAGTAGTCAATCAGACAGTTGTAGATTAAAGATGTTAGTCTTTTGGTGCATTGGGAGGGGGGGGGACACATCGTGCCTCAAATAAGGTAAGTGATCTAGGTGGTCCTCCTATTTCCTTTAATTTGTGTGTAAAAGCAAATATCTGATGGAGATGGAAACAACTGTCTTTAATGCCTCTAAATCGAAAGTTAGTTTGTCAATTATTTTTGGTCTGCCATTATGAAAAGGACAAAATATACACCTTGTTGTTCCCATTCCTTGAATTGTTTGAAATTATCAGGGTAATAGAAAGATTTGTGGACCAGGAAGGGCCAAATATAAGAGGGATCTCGTGCTAGAACTTGCTTCCATCTTGACTAAATCTTTACTGATGTTTGTAGTCATGGGTTATTAATGTTTTTAATTACTCACAGAATGGGTTTGTTAAAAACAAAGCAAGATCAGTTGATGGTGGGCCATTCATTTCCATGTTAACCCAGTGTATGCTCTGATCTTTTTTAATTAAATGAGGGATTTGACTAAGTTGGAATGCTGCAAAATGTAATTCAAGATCAGGCATTGCCAACCCCCCTTTTTTTGGAAGAGAGGTGTCATGTGGATTTCCTGAATCTGGGCCTCTTATGGTTAAAAGCAAATGTATTGATGAGATTTTGCCAAAATTTGAGTTTTGTCTGCAATGGTTGAAATGGGATAGTTTGAAATAGGAAGGATAGATGAGAGTCAATAAACATTTTAATGAAGGCTATTCTGCCTAGAATAAAGAGTTTCAATCTCTTCCATTCAACTGTTTTAGAGATGAACCATTTAGTTATTTTGTTGTAGTTTCTGGGGATTATCTAATTGAAATCTTTTGTAATGGTGATTCCTAGGTACGTAAATCCTGAGGGCATTAACTGGAGATTGGTAACTTTTTGAATGTCTAGTTGGTGTTCATGGGCAATGTTGAGATACAGCAATTTAGATTTTGAATAGTTAATTTGGAAACCTGCAAAAGTATCAAAGAAATTTAATATGGTGCATAAGGTAGGGAAGGATTGTTTGGGCTGTTTTAGGAAGATGATCACATCATGTGTGAAGAGATTTAATTTATGGGTTGTTCTTCCTATTTTGGTTTAAAACTGTATGTTGACCTTTTCTTTTTCTTCCAAAAGTAGAAACTTAGGGGAAACATGTGTTAAAAAATACTTTAATAGCAGCCTTTTCAGTAGAAACATTTGACATTCCTGCATTCTGAAAAGCTACAGCCTAATCCTCACCAGTACTTTCAAATTTCAAACTCTGTTCCATGGTATTCACACACTCAGAGCCTGGGGATAATGAGTTAGAGGTAACACAGTTACTTGTAGTGAGTTACCTTTTGGGGTAAAGCACAGAATAAAACCACATTTAAAAAAAAGATAAGTGGGAACGAAGATACTTTCTTGGTATAATGAGTAATTATGTTGTCTAGTTACTTTTAATCATCACTTTTCAATGGCATTTTGGAGAGATTTTGACATGATTCCCCCCTATGTTTTTTACCATTGTTTTATCAAGTTTAAGGAATTTATGTAAAAGAAGGAAGGAAAATTAAAAGTAAAAAATAAGCAAAGAGCAACTTTAAAAGCACAGTAATTAATGACAATGAATTACTTGTTCTGCATTGGGGTAGGGATATGGTCCTAGAGTATTTTTACAGTCTTTGACCCCTCCAAACTCTTCTGGCCCAGGGGTGTAACTATTGGGAGGTGAAATGAGAGCATTGATCTTCCAAATAAAAATGCTGTCCTCCCAATTAAATTCTCCTTCAGTTCTGAAATTTGTAGCATTACAGAGAATGAGACATTGAAAACTGTTCACATCTAAATCTCTTATACTTGCTGTGCTTGTATTCCCTTGGTAACTTTACCTTCCCATTTATCGAACTGTAGAGTTCCTTGGTATCTGGGCTCTTGATATCTGCTGGGGTTTGGTTCCTGGACCCCTTGTGGATACCAAAATCAATGGATACACGAGTCCCAATGGCATAGTAAAATGGTGTCCCTTATATAAAATGCCAAAACCAAGGTTTGCTTTTTGGAATTTATAGATGTTTTAAAAGCTTTCAAGCTGTGGATGCTTGAATCCATGTATTAAAAAAATCCATTGATATAGAGGGCTGTCTGTATTTTTCAATGTTCAACTGAGGTTTTAAGTACCTGAAGTGCTAGACGTTTGGCAAGTGAAGGAAATTTTCATTTGAAGAGGGCAGAATTAATTTTGTCATTGTTTTCATGATAATCTTCATGATAGTCACTTGGTTAACTGCTTTAGCTACTATGAAGGGAGATATCACGGTGTAGTAGTTTATGTCTTGCACTACTGGAGTGGAGTAGTGGAGACCAGTGTTCAAATCAAATCAAAAAGGACTTACTAGAAAAGACTATAATGCTTGGTAAAGTTGAGGGCAATCAGAAAAGAGAAAGACCACATTCCAGATGTATAGATTCAAAGAATCCATGAATCTGCAGGTGGTTGAAGATAGGGGGACTTGGAGGTCACTCATACATAGGGTCAACATGAGTTGAGGTTGACTTGAAGGCAATTAACAACAAAACAAAAAGTTGGAAATGATTTGAAGGCACACAACAATGAGAGAAACAACATTGTTATTATTTGTATTCTGTGTTTTTGCTGTTTAGTAAAATTGTACATGCAATTATGCAAAATGCCTATGACTTACCTGCCAGTCTTGAGCCCCTTCTCTTAAAAATAATCCTGAGGTTTATTTGGTGGTAGTGGTGCCGTTATAACAGGAGATCTCCATGGATAGCTTTTGGCATGTCCAAAGCCAGAGTCTCACAGGCACCATGCCTGAGGTAGCAGTAAACATTACCAACAATTAGAAATGGCACGTCTCTCCTCCTCAAGAGCACTCCCCTATTGAAAGCTTCACAGTGTGAATGTGTATGTGTATGTGCACACATGGACAATTAGAAACAGCAGAGGGAGCTAGCCACTGAGGCCCCTGGATCACATGTCTCTGCTGTAACATTTACAATTCAGCCTTTTGTTAGACTGCAGCTCCCATCAGCCCTAGCCAGTATATCCAGTGGTGAAGAATTGTTGAAATTGCAACTGAAGAACATATGGATGACTATATATTTACTCACCCTTGGTCTGGAACTACAACCAGAACACTCTGCTGTGAATTACTGTTCTCTGCTAAATACTTCAAGGATTCCACAGCAGGCGAGCCATGAGGAAATGCTTCTGTAAAAGTAAAATACTGGAAAACTCAAGTTGGTCAAGGGAATAAACAGATATATAAGCATTAGAGTTTACTTCACTAAACATGAACAGTTTCAACCGAGCAACAGAAAGGTTCTGCAGAACCATAAAGTCTAATGAATTGATTGCAGCTTGAGCTTTCATGACCTACATTTACTTTGTCAGAAGTGTGAAGTATTTATTATCCAGGATTTCTACAGTGTACACACAGGAACTGAAAGAAAATACAGACGAATCATATTATATATGGTTACAGTCACGAGAATTACGTATGCTAAAATTTGGAAACAAGCAAAAATACCATTAGAAGGAGAATGGACTGATAAGATGCGAGAGGCTATGGAATTGGACATACTAATGGCTTTGATGTATGAAAAGGCAGGGGAAGTTGAGGAGGAGGAATGGAATTGCCTGAAAATTTAATGGAAGAGGGAAGAAAAGTGAATGTGAGATGATATTTCTCTCTCTCTCTCTCTCTTTTTACCTAGTGTAGAATTGAACAGAAAAGGTAATTAAAGAGATTTGTTAAATTGTAATCAGATAGACTTGTATATTTCCGAATTTACAGAGCCTAATGGGACAATATCTATCGAGAATATGATGTAAGCAGAGGGTTTCAGTTAATTCTGTTTAAGGAAGGCGGATGTTTATATTTTGGGAAGTTAACTAAATGTTTTTTCGATAATATAACATTAATAATGAACGGTTTATGTTTATTTGTTTTTTAAATGTTATATAGGTTTAGAAGGTTGTAGTGTCTAATGTTTTTGTAAATGTCTTTTTAAAGATTTAATTTAATTTAATTTTTTAAAAAAAGGTGTAGTAAGATTATAGACACCAAGGTCAGAGGGAAATTGACCTGTCATCTGTCAGGATTTGTCTGCCAAATAAAGTTTTTGTGAAGAGCCAGTGTTATTGTAATTGTTGCTGTTAGTATTTTCTGCTTATAATTTGTCTCTCACTTCACTGTCTACAGTTCCACCTCCAACCATATGTAGCCCCCCCATACATACATTAAGAATTTGTAACAAACAAAACTTACATATGTGAAGTTGTGGGCTTTCACATTTACATAGATTAGCAAAACATTTTGGCTTCCGCTTTCTTCAACTGCTGAAAACAAAAGTAAGATTCATCCAAGGTAGTAGTTTAGAATACTGTACCACCAATATTGTTAGGTGTGTTATGAATTATGGTGTTATGGATTATCCATTAGGCTGAGGCCATGAGGTGTTAAGGTCTTAAGTCTATTCTCCCTGACATCCAAAGTACCTGAAAGAGATCTCACCTCAGTTCTAAACACACACAAATCAGAAAGGCTGTGATGTTTTATTTTAAAACATATAGTCATTGGTTGCTTAAGCTTCCCGGTCAGGATTAAAGACTTGTGATTCCTGAAGTGTGTATGTAGCTGTTTCCCTCCTGCACTGAACATGGCATCATTGGATGCAGCTTACTTTTATTTTCAGCAACTGAAGAGGAAACCAAAACATTTTTTCTAATTTAAGTTCTGTTTGTAAATCACTAAGACAGATAGAGATAGAACTGCAACCTTCTTCAATCCAGAACAAACTTTTCAGAAGTGCTGCTTGTTTTTTGTTGAATCATCTAGACTACACACACATACGCCTCTGAAATTCTGCACATTTCAGTGCCATAATCCATGAAAATGGGTCATAATACTTCAAAGTTCATGCTATAATAAAACTGTATTCAAAACCATATTTTGAAAAGAAAAAAGAAAAAAGGACAAATTGACTGATTGGCTACTTCAGATCACTGATAGCTATGATGACTCTCCCTTTAAATACCCCTACTATATATTTTAGCTCTGAAAAAGAGGATGTGTCTGGTAAAAGGAGGACATATTGTAACTCTGCTGTTAGGCTTAAATCCAGTGGGGCTCATCTGCTGGCAGAATGGTGTCTATGAGAAGAATTTGGAGCTAGATCTCTCTTCCCCACTATAGTACCCAATGCACCTGAGAAACCTTGCTCTGGGGATTATTGGAAATCCTTCCAGAGTCAGAATGCAAAGGGATCTTTTTTTTTAACCAATTAATCTTTATTTAAAGTTAATAGACTCAGCGAGACATGCAATAACTTACAACCAAATAGGGTAACATAACTTTAAACCATATAAAATAGAAAAATTACATAAAAATACAGGAAGTTTGCAAAAATTAAATTATCCGATCAGGTTACAACAATGGAGAGTTATTTTGGTTATTGATTAGGTATTATAAGAAACATAAATCATAAAGTTTTTCTAGTATTAATACAGACCATATACTTCCTTAATTATTTACTTGTAACAAAACTAGTTCCACAGTTTCTCTATTTCCCCCCATTTCTCACAAAATAATTGTTCTGATTTTCCATTAATCAACATCGTCAGTTTATCCATTATCAAGTTGTTTACTTTCCCTGTCCATTCTTCTATTAAATGCTCCTTTTCCGTTTTCCAGTATTTGGCAAAGATTATACGAGCAGCTGTAATCATATATAATACTACACCTATTTCATCTTTGCTCAATTTTCCTTTTAGTTCTTCTGTTATGTTTAATAAAAATAACTTTGGATTTGACTCTACCTTGATTTTGAATATTTCTTGTATTGTGCTGTGGATCCTTTTCCAAAACTTTACTGCTGATTTACAGTTCCACCACATGTGAAATAGGTGGCATTATTTTGATCACATTTCCAACATCTACCTTCTTCCTTGCCTTTCAACTTAGCCAACTTTTGGGGGTGTATGTGCCATCTATAAAGCATTTTGTAATAGTTCTCAATTAGATATGCACTTTTTGTAAATTTTAAAGTTTTAGACCATACTTCTTCCCAATGCAAAGGGATCTTGTAACACATTTGGGCTAACTGAAAGAAGAATTGGTAGATTTGAGTCTCCTGCATCTGAAAAAGTAGGCTCTTTCAAATCTATGAACACACATGCTACCAACTTCTTTCTTTCAGTTAGTCTCAAGGGTGCTGCAAGAACCCTTTGCATACTGATTTTTTGAACTAACTCAGGGCCTCGGCAGACGACCAATAGGGTCATCTCCGAGGTAAGGAAGAGGAGGGGCAGCCGCACGAGCTGTGCCCCTTCCTCCTCCCGAGGTTGCCCTCGGAGCTGCTGGCCCTCCGCACGGCCGGCGCGCCGAGGGCAACCTCCCACCGCAGCGTCCTCACACGCTGTGGCGGAAAAGCCAGGGAAAGTGCGCCCGACGCGTTTAGGTCACACTTTCCCTGTCTTCTGAAAGGAGCGCTGATTTTGCGCTCCTTTCAGAGGCGCTGATGGTGCGCCGCGGTGCAGCTGCCGCAGTCCCACAGCCCACCGTCCCAGGGCGTCCCCGACACCCTAGTCTGCTTCCCCCCTCAGCTATGTCTTTGAATTCTATCTTCCAGAGACAGTTTTGGGTGGCCCCAAGAACTGCAAGGTGGAGGACACAGAAAGTTCTGTTGCACTAGGGCTTCCACACAAATGCAACATTGGATTTAGGCTTCAATTTTTAATATGCCAGAGTCTTTTGTTGATTTCACTAAACCAACTACCGGTACTACAGCTACTAGTTTGGATTTTGTAACTGAGGTAAATGTATAAAATTGAAAGTTTATGTTCTGTGGGCTGAGGCATCTCAATGAAATATCACCCCTTTGCACCCATGGCTTTAGTGATGGGGGAGAAAAATAAGGGCATTGCCCTGCTACCAATAGGTTTTGTACTCCCATATGAAAATTATCCTTCATTTCTCCAATGTCTAGTTTTGCAGTAATTTAACACTTCAGTTGAATGTTTAGAAATATTTATACATCAAAAGAAAAAGGGCAGAAAAGTTGCTAAGGGAACAGCAAATATAAGGGTTCTAGGGACATTAGAAACTAGAATTCTAAGAACTCCAGGAACTTTAGTTTATGGTTGTTTTATAATCCTGTTTATTTGATTACATGCACTGGTTAGTTTGTTTTATATTATATTGTATTTTTGGTATACTCCCTAGGTAATTTGTTTTATAACTGTATTGTAGTTTTATTTTATTGTTCCTTCTTTCCCTTTGTGTGTATGTGTGTGCACACACTTTAGATTGTATGCCTCTGGCAGGACCCAAAGTTTTCGGTTGTTGTACCTGTAAAGCACCATGTAAATTGGTGGCACTGTATAAATAGATGATGGTGATTGGTGTGATCATTTTTTAACATCTCACTCTCTGCAATGCTAGAAATGTGGGGCTGATTAAAATTTCTTGGTGGGGGGAAGAATTCTTATTTGGAGGGGCAGCGCCCTCATTTTGTCCCAGCCAGTAGATACATCCGTTTGTACCTGATCTCTTCCCAGGCCTTTCTCTCTGGCAGTTCATGGAACTGTGGAAGCAGATTCTAGAAAGTGTATTGCAAGCTATGCAATTCACTTTTCTTCACACTCTGCCCTCAGTGATAACTGAAGATTGTTGACGTCAATAGACGTACTATCATTTTCTTACAATTAATAGTCTAATGGTTGTATAGATGTCAATGTGTCAACCTTGCCCTTCATCCATAATAATTAAAAGATTACTTTGGATATTAGTAAGGAGAGAACATGCCAACTGACCCCACCTCTCTTTGTATGAGACTTGGAGCCAATTTCCATGTCCTTTTAAGTGTATGCCTACAGTGCTTCAAACACATGCCTAAAAATGTAAGGCAAGAATCTGACCGACATGTTTTCATATAAATGCATTACTTAAATATTCTTGCCAAGAGGCCAGGGTTGAATTTGCTCTTCTGTTGATGGAAGGGCAAATCTGGATCCAATATTCTGTCTAGCCCTATGCAAGTCTCCTCATGTCTATGGGTAAAAGGAGATGGGAACATAAGAATGGACAAAAATGGGAACTCTTTAATAATATTAAACAGATTGCTCTGGCAGACCTTATGCAGATCTTTGTGAGACATGAATGATGTTGGGTATGTGGAGATGGCAACCAGCATGGTGTAGTGGTTTGGGTGTTGGACTAGGGCTCTGGAGCCCAGGGTTCAAATCCACTGGCATAAAATGTGAAAAAAAGTATCAAATATGGCATGATTAGTCTTTTAAGGGTAACTAGAAAAAGTAAAATATTTCCAGTTACACCCCTCCTCCCAAAAGATAGCATCATTACAACTCCTTGCATTATTTTTAAGAAAGCCAGTGTGATACAGTGGTTGGAGCAGACTCTGGAGAACAGGGTATGAATCCCCACTCAACCCTGGAAGCCTACTAGGTGACCTTGGGCAAATCACACCCTCTCGGCCTCAAAAAAAGGGCAAGGGCAAAGATCCTCTGAACAAATCTTGCCAAGAAAACCCGGTGATATGCTTGCCTTAGGGTCACCATAAGTCAGAAATCATTTGAAAGCACACATGTGGAGATATTTAAAGGAAGAACTTCAATGCATGTCTATTTTCTCGTCCCATATTAGTCCTGCATATAAGCAGATGAACACTTGTGTAAGGCATGTGCTATCTCTATCTATCTATCTATCTATCTATCTAATCTTCTATTATTTTTCTACTTACCTATCTACCTACCTACCCACCCACCCCACTACTTTTCAGAAGTGTGGTGAATCTGTTTTGGGTTTTATTCCAGATTTTAAATGTCTAACGGGTTGTATGTTGTTCTCATCACCATTCTCTCCATCTCTCTCACTCATATTTGGTTCGTTGTTTCTGTTTTGGTAATGAGATGATTGTCGTACAACTCTTATTCACATATATAGCAGTTTCCAGTCTTGTTCAGAGAAAATATTATACTTTCCTTGACAGAACTTGGCTAACACGTTGGGGGTATTAAAATTATCAGCAATCATATTCTTTGACTGTTATGAACTGATAAAGTAATATCATTTTTGATATTTGTTTACAACTTGGCAATTAAACACTATTGCCATCATTCAATGAAGTGCCACATGGTTATATGAAGGTGCCATTACACAAACCACTTGCCCACTGCTATGAGGAATTCCCAAACCATTTCATGAACTCAGTTTTTCAAGAGTGATGTGGAGATTCAATTGGGAAAGTAGTGAGCTGGTCAAAACAATCCTAGCTTCACCTCGTCAATCTGAAACGTAAACATATGTCTGACTAAACATTTTTCTCTTCATTGAAGAGGTGCTGCTACATTACTATGTGGCAAAGCTAGTAAAGTGCCTAATGGGACTGATACACAATCACATTGATCCTGATGTTCATTGCATAGGTTCCAATATGCAACAGGCACCAATACTCAATGGGGACTCTTAATGGGTGTCCCATTAAACGTCTTCACAATTCAGTAACTGGGTTTCTTAGCAGCTCTGCTACTTTGTTAGGTATATGCAAAGTTACGTTATGTAAAGGGTCATATAGAATTCCAGCAAGAATGTATACAATGCAATTCTATACATGTATGCTAGGAAGCAAAAACATTAAGCTTGATGGAACATGTGTGTGTGTGTGTGTGTGTGTGCATGTATGTGCCTTCAAAATCACCTGTTGACTTATGGTGACCCCATGAATTTCATAGGGTTTTCGTAAGCAAGAGGTTGTTTTTCCAACTCCTTCTTCTGATATAGCCTACAGCATCTGATATTTGTTGGCAGTCTCCCATCCAAGTACTAACCAGGGTTGACCTTGCTTAGCTTCTAAGATCAGATGGGATCTGGTGCTCTAGAGATTTAGGATGGGATGTACTCCCAGGTAAATGGGGATAGGTTTGCAGATTTAAAGGACGAATAAATGATAATACCTTCTGAATGATTATTATGGGTTTGGAATTATTTGGACATTTATGATTTCCTCTGTTCAAGCAAACACCTTTTTAAAAACTGGACTTTGCTTCCATTCTCCTTATTTTCTTGTTCCTCTAGAGTTCATGTTGCTTTCTTTAAATGATAAGAATTCCATTTAACTCCTCTAGCTATTGAGGCTCAGCTAAGTATCCAAGCATAAGACTGCCATCTGATTAAATAAATATTAAATTGTTTATGGGTTTAGTCTGTTAATTAAATATGAATGCATTTGCATGTGAATTTTTAAGGACAAAAGAGAGCACATATTGCATTAGACACAAGTCTGGTAGAGACTTTCCTTTCTCTGAATTCTATTTGCTTTCTTAGCTTTTTCTTTCTTTTGGTGTGTGTGTGTTAGCATTTAGGTTTAGCATTATGATCTCAAAAAATATGGCTGCGGTCCATTTTCTTTGTCTCTGAATTTAATTGCATGTCACACAATTTATTAGATAAACCTTTGGAATGGCTTTAAGAAGTGTTGCAATTTCCAGGAAGCAACCTGACTGTCTTCTTTCTCAGTTGCTGTCTCTCTTTTTCTCTGCCCACGGCAAGTACCTTTTCAACTCTTCTTTCCAAAACATTCCTTTCCTTCTATTTGCTCACAACCAGACAAACCTTGCAGAATTCCAGAATCATCCTAGGGTGCATTGACACTGTGGAAATAATGCATTTTGACACCATTTTCACTCCCATGGCTTCATCCTACAGAACCTTGGGATTTGTACTTTTGTAAAGTACCAGCACTCTTTGGCAGGGAAGGTTGAAGACCTTGTAAAACTACAAATCCCAGGATGGAGCCACAGCACTTAAAGTGGTGTCAAACTGCATTATTTCTACAGTATAGATGCACCCACAATCTATGTGGTGAAATCTTAGTTACCTTCACTAATATCTTTATGGGTGTGCAATGGAGGCAAAATGAGGATATTGCCTCCAAAATAAGAATTCTGCCCTCCCATTTTTTTTTAACCATTGTATGAACTTAAAATTTCAGTTGAGCATTAAGAAATACAGTTTAGGCATCATAAGAAAAGGGACAGCCAAAGTTACAGAGAGAATGTGACCACAGCACATATATGATGAGTTCTAGGTGTGAATGATTTTGTGTGTCTCACTCTCTGCAATGCTGGAAATGTGGAGGATGAAGGAAAATTTCATGGCAGGGCAGAATTCTAATTTGGAGGGGCAATGCCTCAGCTTGCCTTACCCCACCCCAGTGTAGCTACACTGTTGTGGGTGTACTGGTATAAACAGTGTGTATCTCTATGTGATCCTGTGCTCTGTGAATCTGGACATTAGATTCTGCAAAAACCAAGCTTATTGCTGGGAAAACTAGCACATAATAATATTTAAATAATATAATAATTCACACTTTTGTTATCCTCCTCTGCTCTTAGCAACATTTTCTTAAGAACTGGTTATCCTAGAATCTGCTTTAATTATTACCGCCAATTTCTCCTTCTGTCCTGAATAATATGCTCTATATTGAACTATCTTTTATGGCACATCTAGGGGTAGCCCTGTTGGCCATATAGTAAATCCAAAAGCATCCAAACAATGATACCTTTATTGGCCAACCCAAATGCACAATTACATGTTGCAAGCTTTCGAAGTCACACTGGCTTCTTCATCAGAAGAAACGTTCTCTGCCTGCATAGGAGCCTGAGGCTTCACAAAGGAAAGAGACATGCTGGATTCCAGAGAAACATCTTCTTTGGATTGTAAATGGACATTAACTTTCCTTGGCTTGCAAAATTTTCCAGTGACCGCATGGCCAAGGGGAGAGGAGCCAGCCTGCAGATAGTCCTCCCCTAACATCTGAACTGAGATCAGAAACAGAAAATGCAGGCCTAAGACTAGCATCTTCAAATTTTTCCCTCCTGTTTGCCTGATGAAGAAGCCAGTGTGACTTTGAAAGCTTGCAACATGTAATTGTGCATTTGGGTTGGCCCAATAAAGGTATCATTGTTTGGATGTTATTATTTTTTATGGCCTCATACTAAAAAGTACCCATCAAAAATTGCCTGAGTTTATAGTATTTTGGACAGGATGAGAGCCAGCCAAGAATAAAATCCCAGGATGACTAGTTCATCATTCCACATCATACCATCATGAGCGCCTCAATTACTTAAGAGCTGTGATATCCCTTGCATTTTTAACACATGGTAGTGAGTGAATATCACAGCTGCCTAAATACTCTTAAGGCAACAAACTCATCTGATCTTGGAAGCTAAGGAGAGTTAACCCTGGGCTGCATCTGCCCAGCAGAAATAATGCATTTTGACCCCACTTTAGCTGCCCTGGCTTAATGCTATGGAAGCCAAGATGATAAAAAGTTGAGGCTGTTGTACTTTGGCCAAATCATGAAAAGGCAAGACTCACTGGAAAAGACAATAATGCTAGGAAAGGTGGAGGAAAGCAGGAAGAGAGGAGGACCGCATACTAGATGGCTGGTCTCTATAAAGGAGGTCAGGGGCATAAATTTGCAAGACCTAAGCAGAGCAGTGGAGGACAGAGGGTCTTGGAGATGGTTGACAAAACCACAGGGTCAACGAGGCTCAAAACACACTGCAGGAAGAATCCAGTTTGGGACAGTGCTAGGGAATCCTGGGAACTGTCTTTTATTGTAGCCCTGAAGGCTAAAGATCTTATCAAACGACAGTTTCCAGACTTTCCCTTGGACTGAGCCAGGGCAGTTCAAGCGGTCTCAGACTGGATTATTTCTGCCGTGTGTTTCGGACCTGTATAAGTCGGAAAGGACTTGAAGGGACACAACACCCACCCACACCCTGGAAACCCTTTGGGTGCTGGGAGGAGGAGGAGGAGGAGGAGGAGGAGGAGGAGGAGGAGGAGGAGGAGGAGGAGGAGAGGAGTGCGATAAGGGAGGGCTGGGTTGGCCCAGGCGATGGTGCCAGCCCTATAAAGCCCTAGAAAGACAAGGGCGGGAGGCCAGTGCCACCGGGAGCCTCTGTCTCGGCCCAAAGGCTTAGTATTCGAGAAGGGAGGAAGAAGAGGAGGAGGAGAAAGAAGAAGAGGAGGAAGACTAGGAGGAGGGAGAAGAGGAAGGAGGGAAGAAGAAAGGAGAAGGAAAAGGAGGACGAGGCGGATAGAGGAGAAGAAAAAGAAGAAGAGAGGAGGAGGAGGAGGGAGAAGAAGAGGAAGAAAGGAGGAAGAAGAAAGGAGGAGGAAGACTAGAGCGAGGGAGAAGAAGAACAAGAAAAGAGGAAGAAGAAGAGGAAGAAAGGAGGAAGAAGACTAGGAAGAGGAAGACTAGGAGGAGAGAGAAGAGGAGGAAGGAGGAGGAAGAGGAAGAGGAAGAAGAGTAGGACTAGGAGGAGGAGGAAGAAGAGGAGGGAGACTCTGAGGAGGGAGCCCTCCTTTCCCTGCTGGCCCTGAGGGAATTGAGGAAGGGGTCCCTTGGGGCGTGTGGCTCCCTTGGCCTTCCTCCTCCTCCTCCTCCTCCTCCATCATCATGGGCCGCTACAGTGGCCAGACGTGCCGCCTGCTTTCGCTGCTGGTGCTGACGGGGCTCTTCTTCGTGGCGGAGCTGGTGTGCGGCTACGTGGGCAACTCCCTGGCGCTGGTCTCGGACTCCTTCAGCATGCTCTCGGACCTGGTGGCGCTGGGGGTGGGCCTGGCCACGGGGAGGCTCTCCCGCCGCCGCCCCGCCGCCCTCCGCGGGCCCTGGTCCTTCGGCTGCGGGCGGGCGGAGGTGCTGGGGGCGCTGGGCAACGCCGTCTTCCTGGCCGCCCTCTACTTCACCATCCTGGTGGAGGCCGTCCAGCGCCTGGCCCAGCCCCAGGGCATCCGCGACGCCGCCCTCGTCCTCCTGGTGGGCGCCCTGGGCCTGGCCGTCAACCTCCTGGCCCTCCTCCTCTTCCAGGACTGGGCCAGGTGCTGCCCGCCCTGCAAGGACCGGAGGAAGGGCCCCGGCAGCCCCGGCTCCCCCGACTCCGAAGAGCCAGACCCCGAGCAGCCCCGCCGGGAAGAAGAAGGAGAGGCAGAGGCAGCAGGAGAAGCAGCAGCAGCAGCCGCAGCAGCAGGTGCCCCTCGGACGCCGCCTTCCTCCTCCTCCTCCTTGACCCTTTCACTCTCCTCTTCCTCCTTTCTTCCTCCTCTCCCCTCTCTTATCACAATATCCTTTCTTCTTTTCCCTCTCTCTATCTCATCCCGTCCCCACCCACCCACTCACCTCTTTCCAGACTTTTTTCTCATTTTGCTTTCCTCTTGCCACATGTGGATGGACTCTATTATTAAGATGCATGGTCACTATGGGTATTAAGGGGTGGCAGGATTATTTAAGCAGAGCAGTGGAGGACACAGGATCTTTCTTCTTGGAGAGGTCTCATCCATAGGGTCGCCATGGGTCGAGATCCACTCGAGGACAGTTGACAACAACCATTCCCCCATCACAACAGGGTCCCTTCTCCTTTTCTCTTCCTCTTCTTACTCCCTTCCCTTTCTCTGACTTTCTCCTGTTGCCTTTTCTCTCACTTATTTCCTTTCTACCCCCTTCTCACAATATCCTTTCTCCTTTTCCCTTCATCATCTTATCCCGCCCCCCTTTCCTGACTTTCTCCTTTGGCTTCTCTCTCTCTTCTCTTCTCCCTCCTTATCACAATTCCCTTTCTTCTTTCCCCTTCATCTTCTTATCTTTCCCCCCTTTCCCTGGCTTTCTCCTGTTGCCTTTTCTCTCTCTCCTTTCCTCCCTTCCTCTTATCACAAAGTCCTTTCTTCTTTTCCCTTCATCTTCCTACTTTATATTCCTTTCCAGACTTTTTCCTTTTGCTTTCTCTCTCTCTCTCTTATTTTCATCCCCCTCTCTTATCACAATGTCCTTCCTTATTTTCCATCATCTTACTTTTCTCTCTTTTCCTGACTTTCTCCTTTTGCTTTTCTCTCTCTCCTTCCCTCCCTCCCTCTTATCACAAAGTCCTTTCTTCTTTTCCCTTCATCTACATTTTTTCCTTTCCAGACTTTCTGCTCTTGCTTTTATCTCTTTCTTCCCTTATTTCCTTCCCACCCCCTTCTCACAATGTCCTTTCTTCTTTTCCCTTCATCTTCTGTCTTTTTCTTTATTTTCTCATTTCTTCCTTATTTCTACCCTCTTTCCTTCCCCCATCACATGCCATTTTTTATTTTCCCTTCATCTTACTTTTTTCCTTTCCATACTTTCTCCCTTTGCTTTTCTCTCTTTCTCCTTATTTCCTTCCCCTCTTATCACTATGTCCTTTTTTCTTTTCCTTTCATCTTCTTACTTCCCCCCTTTCCAGACTTTCTCATTTTTTTTACTTTTCTTCCTCATTTTCTTCTCCCTTCTTATCACAATACCCTTTCTTCTTTTCCATTCAACATCTTACTTCTTCCCTTTCCTGACTTTCTCCTTTTGCTTCTTTTCTCTCTCTCCCCCCCCATCTTCCTTTGTTGTTGTGAGCCTTCAAGTCATTTCTGACTTATAACAACGCTAAGGCAAACTCATCACAGGGTTTTCTAGGCAAGATTTATTCAGAGAGGGTTTGACAGTGCCTTCTTTTGAAGCTGAGAGAGTGTGAATTGCCCACCGGCCAAGCAAAGATTCAAACCATGGTCTTCTAGAGTCCTAGTCCAATGCTCAAAGCACTAGACCGCACTGGCTCTGCTATCATCCTTTACTTATATATTCATTTCTCTTGCATTTTTCTTATTTTCCTTCCTTTTGAGCATGCTCTTTTAAAGTTGTTTCCCTTCCATGTTATATGTGCTTAACTTGTGTATTTTCTCTATCATTCTCCTATTATATGACTAGTGATACTGAGTAATATAGGGTGACTCACATATTCTCAGCCTCAGGATTGTTTTTAGGTTAATGTAGGGATATAGTGAGCCATGTATACTGTCTTGAGCTCATTAGAGGCAAGGCAGGCTGTAAATGTAACCAATAAAATAAAATTATTTCTCCTATTTCTGCCATTTAATTAAACTTTCTTCTATTTGCTGGGTCTTACTTCTTCTCTTCTTGTTTTTATGTCATTCCAACATACCTCATACACTTACCTTTGTGCTTTTATCAGCCTTAATTCTGTCTTTTATCAGATTTTCACCTTTCTCCCTTTTCTTGTTCTTTCTTTTCTGTTTACTGTTCCCTTTACACATATTCTCTGTCTTCTCCGTTTTCCTTGTTTCTTTTGTTCATGCTTATTTTCCCATTTGTTGCCCTAACTTTGCATTCTCATTTTTGTCAGCTTCTCCCAACAATATGCCATGAATGGTAATTATCCTCCCACCCCAGCAAATGCTTTTGCTTTTTCATGGTTTCATAGGTTTATACACTAAATTACTTTTCCAATAGGAAAAAAGGTGTGGGGAAAGTTGTGGAGCACTTAAGTTCAAATAAATAAATTACATAATTTGAATGCTGATGTATGTTTACTTCATGAATTATCATTAAAATAAAGTCCATGCAATTATGCCCATTATCTTTTTGGCTGATAATTGTGTTATATGGTATGCATTCTCTCTATATATGTAAGTGTGAGAGGATCATAGGTAAAACTGATTATGTTGGATACTTTTAAGCTAGTTTTTGAAAAGGTTGGTGTTTTTTCTGTTTGTAGAACTTATACACAACACAGCGTTTCTTCTTTGAATGCAGGTGACTCCCTAAGTACCCAGAATCAGTCTCAAGAGGAGGTGGTACAGAAAAAAGAGAAAAAGTCTGAAGCCCTGAACATCAGAGGTACTGTTCAAAGATATAGCCATGTTAGTCTGTAGAATCAGTATGTAGAGAGGTCTTGTAGCACCTTTGAGACTAACTGAAATAAGGAAGTTGGCAGTGTGAGCTTTCGTAGACTTCAAACTACTTCCTCAGATGCATTTAGATTTAGATTTAGATGCATCTGAGGAAGTAGACTGAAGTCTACGAAAGCACATGCTGCCAACTTCTTTATTTCAGTTAGATTCAAAGGTGCTACAAGATCTCTCTACATCAGAGGTACTGGACCATCTTTAGAGATCACTTGTTTTGTCTATTCTGTTCTTTTAATACAAGTTTAGATCAGTTTCCAAGATCCTTCTGTCATCTAGCAAATTTTTAAGCCACTGAGTAGGGTGGTCCCAAAATATTTTGCTGCCTCAGGTACATGGCCTCCCTCTCCTGCCATGGTCAATCTGCACACTACCCTGTGGGACTTGAGGCCAAAAATCTCACAAACCATCTCTTTCCTGGATTTGCAGCAAAAATATAGGCTGATATTGTGCTCTGTCAACATAGCTACAGCAGAGCTTCATTGTTGTAGTTATGTCTGATGATGCCGCTCCCCCAAACCTACCTTTCTAGTCTGGCAGACTCCTGACTGAAGTGTTTCTGAGGTGCTGGAAATTGGGGTGCTGGGAAATGGTATCTATAGTGCTTTCCTAATTGTGGGGCTCATTCAGACAAGCAGTTGAGGCAGGACCCTGAGGAGTTTCCCAGCTACCTGTTTTCAATGCATCCCATGACTAGGAGAGCACTGCAGATATCATTTTCCAGTGCCACAATCTCCAGATGGGAAATGGCATCTACAGTGTTCTCCTGGTCATGGGTTGCATTGAAAACAGGCAGTTTGAAGAGACCTCCCAGGGTCCTGTTTCAACAGTTTGGCTAAATGAGCTCCACAACTAGGGACGGTATCACACGTGGGCCACTAAGCGATAATAAACTGGAAATGACAAATTCCGAAAATAAACCGAAAATAAACCTTGATTCCGCAAATGTTTTTCACACGTAATTGCCTTAATTGCGCAATTAAGGGAAGCTCCCGCTGAAACCGCATTTAATGTTCACACACAAGTGAAAAAATCCCGTACATGTGCTAGAAAATCATTTCTAGCATCTTCTAGCACATGCGCACTATGTTTGCCACAGCTGTCACTCACCACGGCTGTCACCCCTTCCCCAGGTCATCCTCGGAGCAGCCGGCCCTCCGCACAGCCGGCGCTCTGAGGAGGACCTCCCACCGCAGCGTTCGCACACGCTGCGGGAGAAGTATAGTTGCCGAAGGTGCGCCGAAAAAGGCTGCGGCACACCTTCGCCAACTCCTCCGCCGCAGCGTGTGCGAATGCTGCGGCGGGAGGTCCTCCTTGGAGCGCCGGCGGTGCGAAGGGTCGGCGCTCCGAGGAGGTCCTCCTTGGAGTGCCGGTGGTGCGAAGGGTCGGCGCTCCGAGGAGGTCCTCCTTGGAGCGCCGGCGGTGCGAAGGGTCGGTGCTCCGAGAAGGTCCTCCTTGCAGCGCTGGCGGTGCGAAGGGTCGGCGCTCTGAGGAGGTCCTGCTTGGAGCGCTGGCAGTGCGGAGGGTCGGCGCTCAGAGGATGACCTGGGGAAGGGGTTGGGGCGCCGATCGTGCAGCTGCCCCTCCCCTTCCCTGCCCCCAAGACGGCTCAATTAGCCGTCTGCTGAGGGGGAAGGAGACACTTACGCTGCCTCCAGGACCCCGCGGAACCATGGGAAAATGCGGGGAAATGCTTCCAAATGCACATTTGCTTTTCACATTACAGCGAATTTACCTTAATTGCGAATTTACCTTAATTGCGCATTTGCATTTCCTCCAAACAACCGAATTTCAAAAGATCTCGGTTAACACCAGTTTCTGTCCACTTTCTGTCCAGTTTCTGTGCGATGTCATGTGAAAACACGGGGCACTAATTCAGTTTCTGTTTGGGTTTTGTGTGGATTAACCAGTAGATTTGCCCCTGTGTGATAACGTCCTAGGAGAGCACCACAGGTGTCATTTCCCATTGTGGCACTGGGAAATGACTTCTGCAGCGCTTTCCTGATGTGTTGAAAATGGGCAGCTAGAGAGACCCTTCAGGGTCCTGCTTCAATTGCTTGTCTGAATGAGCCCCACAACTAAGAGAGCACTGCAGAGTTATTGCTCAGCGCTCCTATCTCCAGCACTTCACTTTTTGGTCAAGGTCCTGCCAGGCTGCAAATGTTGTTTTTTGAGGTCAGATTTAGTCATTCATGACTAAATGACTCCCCAGCACTTATGAGATCCTAAATCATAGGATAGCATAACTGCTGAACAGGATGCCAGCCATAAATTAAATAATTAACACTTTCATGACATTCCAAACCTGCTACCTGAGGTACTCAGTTCACTTTGCCTCATGGGGGTGCTGGCCAAATAAAAGGATGGTTGCTCAGATGCAGCCAGTTTGACCTTGCAAAAGGAAAGAGAGTGAGAAGCATTTAGCGTTTATACATGGCACCCTGAGAATTTCTATAGCGTTGGCCTCTTATTTGTAATATCAGATTATCCTGCTTTAATCACAGTTGCACAGCTTTTCTGAATGCCAGGCTTAGGAGTGCTTTGTTAGGATTTTACTTAACACAGGCATAGCATTGCAGAGTGTGTGTGAAAACTCACACACAGTTCATTCTTACTGAATGTACACACTCATTGAGAAAGTACAACAGGACACTGTTTCCTAAAATTTGTACATGTGGCAAAGTGAACACTTGTACACTCTACATGCATGATATACACATGTTGGTTCCCACTCTTGCTGCTGTATATCCTTGTTGATAAAATGTCACACATTGCTGGGCCTTTGTTAATTTATTCTTGAGTTTTCGAACTTAATATATTGTATCAGATTACTGTTCCTGTGGATGCCTCACTAAGTACATTAGAAGGTCTTGGATACTGTACTCTATTAATGGCCTGAATCCTGTTGCTAGTCCTTATTAGAGTAGAGCTGTGGAATCAATTGGATTTATCTGTGTGTAGAACCATCATTCAACAATTGATCCAATGGTTTTACTCTAATTGAAACTATGAGTATTCCAACCAGTGTCATCTTGTTTACTAGATAATTGTTTCAAAAGTAAATTTTGATCAAGTTTGACCTTGTTTATAACAGTTTCCTTGAATCCGCCTGCAGAGGATAATGCTTCCCTCATTCTTTCTTTTAGGTGTCCTTCTGCATGTGATGGGAGATGCACTTGGCTCAGTTATTGTTGTGATTGCTGCATCAATATTTTATGCGCTGCCTCTGGAGGCGGATGCCCCCTGTAACTGGGAGTGCTACATTGATCCAAGCCTGACCATCATTATGGTGTTCATCATACTGTCTTCAGCCTTCCCACTTATCAAGGAAACGTCAACCATTTTGCTGCAGATGGTTCCCAAGAGTGTTAATATGCAAATCCTGAGTAAGCTACATTTTACTTGCTGAGGCACTTAAAGGGTTGAGGGTTATTGCTGGTATGATATTTCTGGATTATGCACTCACCACCAGCTCTACATTCTCAAGAGCTATGAAACACTGAGTCACATGGTGGTGTGTCCTAGCAACTTGACTAAAATCTTGATGGATTAGCAAAAGCATGCATTTTGAGAACATGGCAGTTCTTCAGTACATGCAGAACAGCAGCCCTGCTTTTTCCTGAAATCATTGTGCACGTCACTGTGTAGAGATTTCAGAGTCCCTACTTTTTAATAAAAGATAAATTGATAGGTCAGCTGTTTTGCATGATGGAACACCATACACACTGTTACATTAAATGCAAAGTTTTGCTTTGCCTGTTTGGCTTTCAAATTATCTTTTCTAAGGAACACCTTATGGAGAAATATAGTCCCAAAGTCTGTGACTTTGTAGAAGAACCCTAAATCCATTCCACTTGCTGAATGATTTCACAGTTTACGAGGGGGTATTTTAAAGTTTTAATTATCACCTTTAAAAAAAATTGACAGAAAGTTTGTTTTGATTTGTAGTTAACTTATCTCTATGTAGCCACCATCCAGATTTACGCATTTTTCCCAGTGTTTCTTGATCCTCTGAATACTGTTATTGTAGAAGTCTGCAGATTGCGCCTTAAACCACTCTTCCACTTCATGAATGATGTCATCTCTGTTGTCAGATTGGCGACCCTGCAAAGGATTTTTCATTTTTGGGAAGAGAAAAAGTCACTTGGTGATGATGACACTGACATAATTTCATCAAATTTCCGAGTGATAATTATTATTTTACAATATCCCTTCATATTTCTCCATCTTACACTTTAGTCACTTCTTCTGACACAACCTGTAAGAAAAATAAAGGACACAATGAGCTAATTTTCTCAACATCTTGTACTTAGGGACCAATGATGACACTGACAAAATTTCATCAATACACCATAATAACTTCCGGGTGATAATTATTACTTTATGATACCCCCTTGCATATGAAGTTTTGAAGTTTGCAGGGGTTGAGGAGGAATGCAGTTTATCTGTCTTCCTAAGAGATAGCCTCCAGAGTATGTGTGGCAAAACAACAATACTTGACATCTTAAAAACTGATATTGAGGATCCAGGAACACAGTCCAGCGTGAGGCAGACACCAAAATATTTATTGCTGGGTTCTTAACAAAATGATGTTAGTACCTCACCTATATAGACCATAGCATTTAAAAATATTTGCTCTTAAAATCTCACATTTGAATCAGTAAATGTTTTCAAAACTGGAGCTGCATTTTGCAGTTTTTTCTGTCCTGTTTGGTGGTATAGTGGTACTGGCAAACTCAGCATAATTAGAGTTGGATATTTGCACGGCCCAGTTCTGCCATTTCAAGATACAGTTAAATCTCATTTAACAAAGTAGATGTTTTCCTGGTCATTAGGAACAGAATGTTTGGTACCAGAGGTAGGAATAGCATGGAAAGAACAGGGAATAAGTTCTAGAACTACAAAAAAAGAGGAGAAATTCAACATGTTTCAGCAAACTTTTCATCCAAAACTGTTGATATGCACAGGCAAAATAAAACAATCCATTGCTTAAGTATAAATAAAGAAAAACATTTTGAACCGTCTAGAAACTACCTGAAGCCTTCTTCCAAAATGCATTCAGGGATGTTTTACCTGTTGCAGAAAGGTACACACAGTTACAGTGGTATCAGGTAGAGCAGAATTGTTCCCCAGCTTAAGCTTTATTTGCATTGTTTACTGAAGACATGCTGCTGCAACCTGACACAAAACTCTGTGCTAGCTCTTTCACCATCTTTTCAATGCCAATGCTGCTGAACGCCTTCCAGTAGAAAGAGGACAGGGAAGAAATGAGGGGAGGCTGGCCAGATCTAAAAAGATGTTGTAAAAAATAACTTTTTTTTGCCAGAAGTTTTGTTAACTGAAATATGCCTGTACACTGTTGTGTTTGGCAGGAGCTGCATCCAATAGCCTTGAATAGGCTGCATCCAATAGCCTACAACTTTATATTGTTTGCTTGGAGGCTACTGCAATGTCATCCACAGGCCAATACAGGTTGACCACAAGGTTGTGGGCCTCATGTTCCTATAGACTTTTGAGACTGCATTGTGTTGCATTAACACAATGAAGTTAGAGATTGATTGATTGATTGATTGATTAAAATATATCCTTCCCTATATCTGAAAATCTCAGGGCAGCTTAGAATAAAACCAGTTTTAAAAATAAATAATAACAATAATTTTAAGAGATTAAAATATATATTAAATCACTTATCAGTTAAAAAGAAGACATTAAAATCAGTTAAAACGATTTAAAATAGTGCTGACTATACCACATGGGCAAACTGGTTAAATTCAATTAGGCCTGAAGGGTTTAATAAAAAGCCATGTTTTGCCTTATGAAATGTTACTACCATTTGTGCCAACCAGACCTCCAAGGCAAAAGTTTTCCACAGTTGGGGTACTACCAAAGAGAAGACCCTCTCCCATGTCCTCCAACAATGTATTACCCCTTACTGGTGGGCAATAGATCTCAATTCTCAGCCAGGGATACATAACCATCAAGATCCCAAGCCAATTAGAAAAATTACCTTTTAGGACCATGACTCCCAGGACTCCTCACTCAACACGGCCAGTGGCTATGCTGGCTGGGGAATTCTATGAAATGCAGGGTTTTTGGTTTTTTTTAAATTTTCCAGGCTTTGGTTATGGACCATGTGTTTATGAAAAGCATTAGTTCTATATTTTCTGAGCTGCTGAATAGCAGCATTCTTCTTAAAATGAGTGTTGACAGTGGATTCTTTCTTAAGCCTTACCAAATTGATTTTCTGTGCCTTTTTATTGCTTTGTCTTCCTCAGCAAACAAACTATTAGAAGTGCCAGGGGTTAGCAGCATTCATGAGGTGCATGTTTGGGAGCTTGTCAAGGGGAAGAACATTGCCACACTCCACATCAAGTGTCACTCTACATCTGACTATGAAGAGGCTTCTTACAAAATGAGAGAGGTGTTCCATGAAGCAGGGGTCCATTCCGTGACCATCCAGCCAGAGTACCTTGACCAGAAGAGTCCAGAGATCCTGTGCAGCGCCCCATGTATCTCCAAAGCTTGCGACTCTCACTTGTGTTGTAGCCAACAGGAAACCTTCCTCGCTCAAGTGAATGGCTACAATGGGAAAGGCGGCCTGTCTCCAACTCTACAGAAATCCTTCCAGAAGAAGGATGCTGGGGAAATTCCTGATGAACCCACATGGGCTGAAGATGTGGTCAGAAAGAATAGTTCACCAAAGGACATTTACAAAGAAGGAAGCATTCCCAAACCTAAAAAAAGTAGTACACGATTTTAGACTGTTTGGTACACGTTTTGTAACTTTTCTTGTCTAAGGTGCAAAGTTTTCCTTGGGCAAAACTTCCCTTGGCTAACAAGTACACAGCTGCTGGCAAGTATTTGCCATGGTCCTGGGGAGAGACACTTGACAGCTTGGTACCAAACTGGTACACATGGAGAAAGGCTGCAACTGAAGGGAATGTTACTTATTTGTATTGAAAGAGCCAGTTGTACATGTAGAAAGCCCTTCTACTCATGTGGGGCAGGTAATGAATTTTTTCACTATCTACTTAATAGCTCCCATCTTCAAAAGGTGCGTAGGCACCCCATCCCCCTAGAGTCGCTGTGCCTTCTACTTAAACAACATGCTCTTTGGGTGCAAGCACTTGCCTTTAAGTATATTTGCCTTCACCAAATATACTCAGTGCAATTTTGACACTTTTGTGATCTAAGTGCAGCTCTTTCTGGGGAAAACATGTCCATGTCTGTTTCTCTCAAGGGTAAATACTTTGTGGCCAAGCATGCTTGAATTTCTCTTCAGTCTTACCAAACTGGGATGCAGATAGCAAGCCTTTTAGTACTGTGTGATTTTATTGGGTTTGAGGTGCTTTATTGTTATGACAGAATGAAAGAGGGCAGAAGTTTCACTGATCCTTTTTTAAAAAAAACATACCTCGATTTACTTGAAATCAGAAGTGGATGGATGGGGAGAGGGACAGGTCCCCATGGGTTCACAGAGATATTCAACATTCCTAACAGGAATGTGAGATGAAAAACCCATGGAAAACAGGATTTGGGGGCCTCAGAAACAGCTTACAAAATGATGGATGCAGAACTGCTTGCACGGTGGCTTTCACTGCATTTGAATCAAATAGAGTGAAGTTAGTCATCTAGAATGCCTTTGGAGCCAATAAACACAGCTCTTTTGCACTGCTAGTCTGAAAAATTGAGAATTGTAATATAGGAGTGTAAATGGCCATTACATAATTTATTCAATTACTGAATTTATTCACTCGCCAGACTATCCCTTCTCCCTGTTGCAGTAATTATAAAATCCTGCAATTATAAGATGCTGTAAACATTTTGAATGTAATTTGTCATGTGAATTAAGCAATGTGAATAATTAAAATACATGTATGTTATATTAATAAAAGAAACTTATCTGCAGCACCCTTGCATCTGTACACTATAGGATTTCTAAGTAAATTTGCACTGGAAGGTGTTGCACATATATTTTAGCCATGAGCAGCTAATTCTCCCTCCCACATCCTTTTACATATGGTGCTATTCAGTGTTGTATTTATTCAAATAATTACACTTTGTTGGAATTCTTTCTAGGGCTTATTTTTAATCATTTTCTTCTTAGAAGTCATTCAGAAAGGTTCTTTACTTCACAGCCTGACACCCTCCTTCTGAATGTCTTTACTGAGCTATATCCCATTTATGTTTTGTTTTAAAGAACTCTCCTTTGCTTTGTTGAATGAGGATTCCATACAATATAACAAATATATTGAGAATCCACAGCTGTTTGGAAAAATGCCTAAAGTTTATAGGTTGTATCACCACTGAGAATGAGAGGGCTTAGTTTCATTGAAAGTCAGAGTGAGAGACATGCAGAGCTTTGGAAAAATGATTGCCCATGGTATGTAGGGGATTCTGGAAAGTGTATCCTAAAAAGGCAAATCATGCCAGCTCTGGACATGAAGATGTGGGCAGCCCAAACTGCTCCCTCTAATGAATATGGCAGAATGAGGAGAAGACAGTAAGCAAGCTCAGTCCTAGATCAACACCTAACATTTCTGCAATATTTTAATCCAGAGAAAGGACTCATGCAAACCTCCAGATGATATTAGACTACTACTCCCAGCATTTATCACCACTGGCTATGCTGTCTAGGACTGCTGGGGGTTGCAGTCCAGCAACTTCTAGAGGGCTACTTGATTCTCACCCCTGTTTTAGTAAAATGTAACAATATTAAATTGCTCCAAAACAGGAATACAAACCTATTTCAACCTGGAGGAGTATAACATTTTGCCAGCATACTGGCTACTTATATATGGGTCTGAGATGCAAAGATGGCTGCTCATTTGGTGGAGTGAGGGAGCTTTATTAGTGCCATCTAAAGGCCAATATGTAGCCATTTGGGGTAGGAGACCATCCAACAGCTATTGTGCTGCTTGGCAAAACCATTGTATAAGGAGATACTGGATACCTCTACATAATACTAGAAAAATTGTATAGCCTCTGGTTACATTGATGGTTACACAAGAGTAAAGCCACAAGAGGATTCTGATCAGGGTTTTTCCAACTGCTGATATTCTACATTCTTCTGAAAATGGAGGCACACTTTACCAATACATGTACAGATAAGGCTTCTATCCTTCTGTATCCTGAGAAGTTTATACCTGAAATAGTTAAAGTTTACCTCCTCAGATGTATTTGCAAAAACTTCTTTCTTTCAGTTAGTCTCAAAGGTGCTACAAGATTTTTCTACATACTGATTCTACAGACGAACACAGCTACATCTTTGAATTCTACCTGAATTGAAAGAGTTGTTAGACTGGTTGTCCTAAACCTTAATACTGTCTTGCTGGCAAGGAACTATAAATATAATTTATCAAAGTAGTTCTGCTTGTTATCGTTATTCTGCTTGATGGGAAGCCTCATTGAAACAAAGGATTATATCTGCTTGTATATTTTTCTGCCATTTAATGGGATATATGTATGTATTATAGCATAAACAGATTATTATCTGTGGTTTAGTATGTGTTCAGTGGTAACATTGTTTGGAATTTCTCTCTCTGTATATATATGTATGTATATATATATATGTAATCTATTTATACTGCCATGTATGAATATAAGTCTTCTCCCTATAAAGCACTGTGATCACAATTTAAAGAACATGCCTTTTCAATTAACTATATTGTACAAAGTATTACCAAACTGACAGTGGTAATAAACTGGTCTCATTTTTTACTTCCTAAATATACACAGAAAAATGAACAAGTAATATAACTTATTTTGGACAGTAGATTATGTTATTTCTTTAAGATATTTTTAAATAAATAAATAAATAAATAAATAAATAAATAAATAAATAAATGTGTAACTGTTGCTCAAGCTCATATGATTGCATTTTTTATCCTCAAACACATAGCAACGAGATTTGAATGTCTATGTCTGCAGTAAGAATCAGGAATGACAAAATCCATTTCTGAAGTAAACAAAAATCAATTGTTGTTAAATTATCCTTGAAAATGTCATTATTCATGTAGTCCTGAATCTACATGAATAGTGTGGCTTCCAGATGTTGGACAGCAACTTCCAGCATTCTACACTCCTGGCTCTGTTGACTAGGTCTGCTGGGACTTACAGGCAAGCAACATCTGGAAGACCTCATAATCGCCATTCTTGTTGTTGGCACATGATAATAGCAAATGGAGTTAACTATGGCAAAATGCCAGGGTTTGACAACTTGGACAAATACAGCCAACACAGCCCCAAGTGCAAGCAAGGTTTTGCAGTATATTATCCCAAACAATCACCTCCTGGGCAGAACCAGTGAATCTGGTGCTTTATTGCAGTTTTGCAATAGCTTTCATTGGCTCCACAATACTGTGCTATGTGAGTGAATTTGGCACCAGTGCAAACAGAACTTAGAACAGTTCCTTTTTTTGACACAACTCCCCAAATCCCCGAATCAGCATGGCTGTCAGGAGCTGTAATCCAAAATGGAACTTCCTCAAGCTTCACCACTCAACTGCATTTCTTGACTTGCTAGTACAATAATTTATAGGAATGAATGAGCCTTAAAACACTTTACAAACACACATCCTAACAAGTCTTGTTTTCAAGCCTTGTTCTGCTGGTTGGCACTGGCTTTTCTCTTTCATTCAGCTCATTATGGCAAGGGTGGGCAACTGTGGTGGTTCCAGGGGTTAAACTAGTTTGGTGCTAATGCTAGTGAAATGTAGTGCACAGAGTGTTGGTCTGGGATATAGGAAATCCAGTCTGAACTGAGTCATAAAATTCACTGATTTCATACAGAAGTTGTGAAGCTAAAGAAGGAAAGAGGAAGAAAGCACCAGAGAACAGGTGGGATATAAATTTGAGTAAAAATTGTCGATTTAGAGCTCACATAGGTTTGTTCTCAGGACCAGATCTTGCACTCTGCTGAAGAAAGATGGGGCTGAAAGAAAGGAGAAGGATTGGTCCTATAGGAGGCAAGCTAATATGAGAGAGAGAGAGAGAGAGATGGGATATGAGATATGAGAGAGAGAGAGAGAGAGAGAGAGAGATGAGATATTTACAGGAAAGTCCCATGAATAAAAAGTTGCTGTAGAATTCTTTATTCAGCCAATAATGATGGGATTATGGCAACATTGTGCGACGTTGTCTGATAATCGATGCTCCCGTCACTTTCCCCAGTGTAATAATCTTCATAGAGAGAGAGATTTCCAATCCTACCTACTGTGTCATCCTTTCCAAGGAAAAACTGTAGAACAGATGCTGTTTGTGTGAGAAAGTAGTTTCTCCCTTAGGCCAGTTACATCTTGCTATGCTAGTTATTTCATACTTTTCTTACCTTTTAATTTTAATTATAAAATCCACATAGAGTCATCCACCCATTTAACCTTATAGATCATTGAATAAATAAATAACTTTGCAGGGAATGGGGAAGCACCACAACATATTTCTATATAGGCTACAATGTATGCTCACATAAACAGGTTTTGCTTTCTCTGTCTTTCCCCTGCCACTGCTGAGCTCTCTGATCTCATGGTTGAAAACTTTGACTATTATCTTTCATTGCCAATCAGCTCTTTGCAGACTTGCTGAAGCTCCATTTTATTTAGCTAGTTGGGGACTGAGATCTTGTCTTTCAGCTGAACCTGAAGGTTTGGGTGGCTCTTTGCTTGTGTACATAAATGTGGTGAGTACTTTGTTGTTGTTGTTTTTGTTGTTGTTTTGTACTTTCAAGTCATTTCCAACTTATGGCAACCCTAAGCAGAACCTTAAATAAACAAAGCACTCCACCTCCCCCATATAAGAAGCCTCTCTGAGAGCAATTACATACTAAACACATGTTTAAGGAAAAAGATCTTTGCTTGCAGGGTTCAACACTCAAATCACTAAACCACACTATCTATTGAGCACTAGTAATGTACAAATCAAACATAATCTGCCCATATGTATTTTAGCAGGTCAGGTGCTCTAGCCTTTTCCATAATCCACAGAGTGCTCTTTTTCTTTCTTTCATGCTAGCTATTTGGGGTGAAAAATGACATGTACAATAGCATATGTTTTTCCATTAGGCACACTAATATATTGCATGTTTGTATATGAAAACATGCCCCCTTCTCTTTTATTTGCGTCCTCATCTTCATCCATCACTTTCAAAACTGATACAGTATTTTCCCTAGGCACATACATAAACATCTCTGTACATTTTAAGGGCAATGGATCCTTTCCACCTGGTCAGATTTCCACTGAGATGAGTAAGTCCAGCTTCATAAGTCTGCTCTTCTTTTGGAACAAGGTGCTAGTTGATTACTTGGTGGATTTCTCTGGCATCCCTAGTGACCACATGCTCATCTGCAATTCTCAAAGCAAGCCACTCTTTATAGGGCCCTTTCATATACAGTTGGCCCTCCATTTTTGTGGGGGATCTGTTCTGGACCCCCCATGAAGATTCACCAATATTCAGGCCCCATAGGCTTGAATGGGGTGCGCCCACGGTGGTGCACCCCATTGATTTTTGCAGAGGTCACCCCTCCGTGAATATGCAAAACCACAGACTTCAAGTCCAGGAGCCCTGGTGGTGCAGTGGTTAAATGCCTGTACTGCAGCCACTCACTCATAGACCACAAGGTTGCGAGTTCAATACTAGCCAGGGCTCAGGCTAGACTCAGGCCTGCATCCTTCCGAGGTCGCTAAAATGAGTACCCAACTGTTGGGGGGCAATGAGCTTATAGTTGTAAACTGCTTAGACATCCCATAGCGTGATATGAAGCGGTATATAAATGAAGCTGCTTTTGCTTTGCACGAGAGCAGAGGGGTGACTGTACCATGGAAATGGAAAATGCAAGCCATGGCTGGATTGCATTGTGTTCCAGGATGTGACTTCAAATCCCAAATAAATACTGAAACTGGAATCCTGTTGGTCATAGAATCATAGAAAGGACTGTAAGCACCATTTAGTCCAACCACCTGCTGTGCAAGAATACACAACTAAAGCACTTGTGAGATGTGCCATCCAACCTCTATTTAAACACCTCCAGAGAAGGAGAATACAGCATCCTCCAAGTACCATGAATAAATTCCCCTTTATGGGGGTGGACATTGAAGGGTTGCTCATGCAGTGCCAATACACATGCTAATACTCCTTGTGCATAAATGTTTATGGATGTGCATAGTACATGAATGTGCATGCACATTTAACTGTACATTATGAGGCACATGTGGTGTCTTGGTTCAGTCATGCAACATTACACAAATCTTGTGTAATATAATTAATGCATAACTCTGTCTGCTCAGGTTGACACTAAGCAACCCAATGCAGTATCTTAGCCTTGGAGTTCTCAATTAAGGTAAGGTAAAATGAGGTTCATGCACACATCCAGAACATTTTTTCCAGTTCACAGTATGGAATTGGTGTTAGTAAATATACTCCATTTTTCATATAAATTTTAGCCATGTGGAGTTCCCTATGACCCCAGCCAGACCCTTGGGAGATGGCAGCCATAATCCCCTAGATGTAAGCAAGGTTGCATAAGACCACTAGAAATTTCCTAGACAGGCAGGTTTTGGGAGTTGCCCTTGGGAATATCCCATTATGTTGGAAAAGATACCTAATGGTGTTTGTTTGTTTTAACCTCACACTTAATGGGACAGTGATCAGATTTGATTGCATCCCTTTTCTCTAGCTTCCTTTCCTTGATAGTTTTGAAACCAAATGCATTGTTTAGACTATGCCCAGACTTAAGTAAACAATGGTAAACCCATCAAGCCTTTGTCTACCTATTGTTCAACTCATGACCAGGAGGCAGACATTCCCTATAAGAACCCCTGGATTTTAGCAGACCTTGTGCTACCTTGGAAGTGCATGCTGAATCTCTTTCGGTCTGCGCTCTGAGATAGTTCCCGCGACCCCCCTCTCTTGCTGGTCCTTCCACAGAACCCATCTTCATTCGCCAGAAGCCCAGAGGAGTCTCTCGGGTGTGAGTATATCTCCCTCTATCCTGGTCTCCCTCTTTGCCTCCCCTGCTCTCGCTCTTCCCTGCTCATTCTTCTAGTGTGTGTGTGTGTGTGCTGCATTTGGATGCTTGCTTATTTTGTCAAATAAATATTTTAGTCTTTAATTGGAGTTTGGTCCGTTTCAGTGTCTTTCCTAGCCAGAATTCTTATGTCTCCCGTAGACCATTGGATAAGATCTTAGAAGCAAAGTTGGGCGTTTCCCTCTCATTTGAGCTAATTATAAATTCCCCAAAATTAGGTCTTGGTTTCCCAACTTTGGTAACTGGGTGGCAACCACAGGGTCAGAGGACATTAAAAACCAGGATGTTGGATCCAGATCTGCAGCACCTGGATAGTGTCTCTTAGTGTCTTTTGTTTGCGTAAATTCTCTTAGAGAAGTGGTTGGGCATTTTTGTCCAACATAGAATGGTTGCTTTCAGTTCACGGTTGCTGAAGTGGAGTAGCACATGTGGTGCAATTGTACAAAGTGATGCACACGTGTGTTCATGCGTGCATTCAGTGGTGCACCTTTGTCATTTAACATCAGATTGTGCAGTATAATCAATGCATAATTCAAGAAGATGAGATTTACACTTTGCCGGCTTGATGTAGGTACTCAGCCATCATGTTTAAAGAAATTGATAAAAATAAGAAAGTCAGTATCAATACATGGCAGTAAATAACACTTCCAGGTCCTCCCATCCCACGTCAGTGCAATGTGCTGACACATTGGTTTTCTGCATGGACGGAGTCCTTTTTACTTCTGCAGTTGTTGCCAGAGTTTGGCAATGATATAACATTCCTGTGCTGAGTTCTTGGAAGTATTACTTTGCATTCAGAAGTATATTTGAGGAACTGAGATGATGGGGTGAGCCTGTGATAGAGATCAAATTAATATGTCAGATATGTTTCTCTTCTCTTTAACATCCAGATTTGTTAAGTTCAAGTACAGTAGTTCTTCAACACTCCCTGTTAGCATGTCAATTCATGTGTCCTGCTCTCAGAAATTGCAGCAGTGTTGATAAGAAGGACTGACGTTATAACTTTAATGGCTGTAACAGCACTTCATGTAGTAAAAGATTTCCAGGTTATAATGCTTTGAACTCATTGTCCCACCATATATAATATCAATGTCTCAAGTTTTGTTTGCCAAAGTGATTCTGAGGACATATTGTGTCAAGTTGGCACCTTTTCTCCTTGCTTATGGATGGTTACAAAACAGAGACTGCACACAATTATCACTGTTATTTCTAAAGAAAAAAGTATATACTGTAGTTCAGGCTGAAATCCCATAGTTCCAGGAATGCATGCTAGAGATCACCCCCTGAAAAGTTACTCTTTTGAAATACAGCTCCCACAAATACCCATCAAGGCTGGGGGATTCTGGGAATTGTGTTCCAAAAAGTAATTTTAAAAAGCTTTTTCAGGAACAATAGGAAGTCACAGATTTTTCTCTCTCTTTGAGGTTTTTCACAATGTTTCAGGACCCTGACTAGGAAGAGGGGCAGAAACAATCTGGGTGGGGTGGGGGTGGAGTCACATCCCCCAAGTATCTCAGAGGGTTAAACCTTCCTTTCCTATGTCCTCACATATAATGTGATTTGTCAACATTTATGCCTCCCACAGCCTGTATTTATGCTCATGGAGAGACAGTCAATACCAGGACTGCAACAGAAGCACTGGGAAGCTGCATGTGACCTGTGAGAGCACACATTCCCACCATGTATATATACCATATAGGTAACAACGTGATCTTAAGTAGCCTTGCCTGTATATAGAGTTAGAAAAATCAGGAAATGTGTCACTAAAAAAGAGGACAGAAGAGGACTAAATTGGCATGAAACATAGAGCATGTCCAGAGGAGGGCAATCAAAATGGTGGAAAGTCTGAAAACCATGCCTTATGAGAAGCAGGCTAGGGAGCTGGGTATGTTTAGCCTGGGGAATGAAAGGTTAAGAGGTGATATGATAGCTCTGTTTAAATATTTGAAGTAATGTCATATTGAGGCTGGAGCAAGCTCATTTTCTGCTGTTCCAGAGACAAGGCTACAGAGCAATGGATTAAAATGGGAGGAAAAGAGATTCCACCTAAAAATTAGGAAGAACTTCCTGATGTAAGAGCTGGTAGACAGTGGAATATGCTGCCTCAAAGAGTGGTGGAGTCCCCTTCTTTGGAGGTTATTAAACAGAAGTTGGATGGCCATCTGCTGGGAGTGATTTGACTGTGTGTTCCTGCATGGCAGAGGGCCTGACTTGATGGCTCTTGTAGTGTCCTCCAACTCTGTAATTCTATGATTCTATCCCATTGCATAGATATGCACATTTTTAAACTATGGCTTATATCTAGATGCTAGTTTTAACTAGGGTAGTTCTATTGAATCAGTCCCCTAGTTTGCTGCTGTTGCTGTTATTATTTTTTTGGTTGGCATTCTACTTGGGACTAATGCCTTTGCAAATGATCTTCGTGTGCGTAAAATTGAGCTGGCCAGTTTCTCAGCATCCATATTCACTTAGGAGTTGTTGTGATGTTACAATGTATAGACATCTGTTGTGCAATGGTAGAATGATTGATATGCCTTGCCCTGATGTCCAATGGGCATTGGCTAGGAAGAGCCAGAGCTCAAAAGGAGCACCCAATATGCATCAGAAGTGTCCAATGGACAGCAGAAGTGCCCGATGTGCATTGGAGCACCACTGCCAGTGCCCAGATCTTCATAATTCACTAACAGGATTTCGTTGAATTTCTGCAACATAACTATGGATTCATAAACATAGACTTTGATATAGGATCTCAGACATCATAATCATCATTTTCCTTTATATCCTCCCTTTACCCCAGTAATGGGACTCAATATGTTTTACCAGTTATTCAAAAAAGTACAAATTAAAAACTATACAAACACCTATGTAAAAATATAAATACAAAAAATTATATTTATTTTAAAAGTGGGCCTCCTTTAGTTAGTACTAGCAATTGGGGTTGGGCCAATGACTAAGATTTTACTAATTATACAATGCATCTTATCACCATAGTGGGGAGAACTATGCCCAACTAAATAAGTTGCTATCCAAATGCTAATGGCTGATGGGCAATTCCATGCCTGATCTCTCACCCAATGGTTCTTATTGTTAAATCAGACTTGGATTAGACTGCAAAGATCTTCTGAGGATGTTCTTTGTAAAATAGGATACATGGCTACTCACAGTGTAGCTTTCTCAACTGTGCATGTGATTACTTGGTACTCCAGGGAATGTGCATTGGTCTAGAAAGCAGTATATAAAATGTTACCACACTTATGGCTCTGATCAGCAAACCAAGGGGAATGGAAAGATTCTGGAGAAGGAATGGTTATTATATGTTGCTCTTCTTCACATGTGTTTTCTCCGTAGTAACATTACCAGATCACTATAGGGAACTATTCTAAAAACTGCTTCTCTCCTAACAAATGAACCAGTCTAAAGGCAGTGTAGGATCTTTCTCTCTGTCACCCCCCCCCACAAATGGAACAATCACTTAAGTTCTCCAACAGCCCTAACAGCTGTCTACTGTTGCATTTTAACTTGATTCAAGATAAGTCTGAGGTTGAAACGGTTTCTTATTTGGACTACATCTCGTAAACTCCCCAACCAGATCCCAAATATACCACCTCTTGTCCCTTCTTGGCTGCAATCCTGTACCCACTTGCCTCAGAGTAAGTATGATTAAAGTTAGTGGGATTTATTCCAAGTAGCTATATAATATTGCAGTGTAGTCCAAAAATATAACTTTTCTCAGATATGAGTTTAGCTAATGAGAACAGTTGCTTATTGTTGCACAGTGTCACTGCAAAATGATGTGATGCAAACTTGCTAGCTGACTGGCTGTACTGAGAAAACAATTTTTAAAAAATCAGAGGAAACAGGCTATTTAGCAGCCTGGATACAATTTAGCATAAAGTTCAGCACTTTGACAAACAGCTGCTATGGTGATTCAGCAGCCAAACTGATGATCAAGATAATTAAAATATCAGTTGCAGGACTGACTTCAAAAATCCAGACCACCCTACATGATAGCAAGGAGAGGCAATGGTTTAACTTGTTTTTGTGACAGATAAGGGAGAGAAACAGGAACATCTCTCTCTGGAGTGCATTTGCATTGTGAATTGCTCTTTGGTTATCACCTTTTTGCAGCACTCGACTATATATTTTTAGGATTTATATATTTTTAGGATTTGCAGCACTGAGTCAAGTTGAAACATTCCCTATGTGGATTTCCCATTCAGATCGTCCCATAGCTATTCATAGATCATAGAACCATAGAGTTGGAAGAGACTTCATCGTAATGATCACATTTAAAAATAGGGGTATTAATATATAGTTTTTTTTTTTTTTAAAAATTCTCTGTGTAAATGTTTGATCCCATCAAAACTCTTATGGCCTTTGCAGACTGCTAGAAATAGTTCAAATTGAGTCCACTTTAACTGCCCTAGCTCAGTGCTAGGGAATCATGGGAACTGTATTTTTTTCTGAGACATTGAGCCTTCTCTGTCAGAGCTCTGGTGCTACAATAAACTACAGTTCCCATGATTCCCTAGCACTGAGTCAGGGCAGTTAAAGTGGATTCAATTTATTTCTGGCAGTCTGAAAAGGCTTTAGTTTTATCAAATAGAAGCTGCAAGATAACCATTTACAGAAAATCCCCACTAAGAGGTGGCATCCAATTGTGGCTTTGCCTTAATAGATAATGCTCATTCTTGTGTAAGTTGCAGCATGCAATCTTTTCCCACCATGCTGCCTACTGCAGTCCTCCAGGATGCATCTCCTCTCACCAAGATGGGGTGTGTGAGAGCTGGTATGGAGTTGTGAGTCCATTTCATGCTACCAGCTATAGTGCAATGATTCCACTTTAACTCTCATGGTTGCATCATATGGATTCTTTGGATTTGCCATATGGTGAAGCACTAGAGCTCTCTGGATGAGAATATATAATACCTTTCCCTAAATTACAAATCCTAGGATTCTAAAAGATATTGCTATGGTAGATAAAGTAGAAATATAGTGCTATAATTGCGTAGTGTGAAAGGGCTAGTCTGCCGGCTCTCTCATTAAAAACAGCATCAATTTAAAATGTTCAAATCATTTAAAACATATCTGAGAGAATAAGAGTACAGCACACAAACCTTGTTGAAAGACCCTTCAGTAAAGTAATTGCCCAAAGCCTATCTAAATAAAAAGGTCTTTGTCTGCTTGTAAAAGGCAGTCAAACGTTCTTCCAAGGGACAAAATTCCACAGGCGGGGAGTAGCTGCTGAGAAAGCCCTTTACGTGTATAAATCAAATACATGAATTTGGAGGACCAGTGAAAACTGGGAATCCCTTCATGCAGGAATGAAAATGTTTTCCACAAAGACACAGGTGTGAGCTGTCCATGACCCAAAAACTTTGGATCCATCCACTCCCTCTGCCAATGGCAGGTTGCCATGTGTCCCATATTATAAGGGATGTCTCCTATTTAAGGGCTAGAGAGTTGTCCCTTTTATATAGACTGAATAAGATGCCCCAAATCCCACATTTTGGGGTGTATGAATGTGGACAATAGTGCAAATCTATATATCCCCATATGAACCAGTTAGAGCCCTAAGATCTTCAGGAGGAGGCTTTCTCTTAGTCCCACCACCATCACAGGCTTGCCTGGTGAGGACCTGAGAGAGAGCCTTCTCGGTGGCTGCTCCTGCCCTCTGGAACTCCCTTCCATGAGAAGCAAGGCTGGCCCCTTCCTTGCTTGCCTTTTGTTGGCAAGCAAAAACAGCTTTATTCAAGCCGGCTTTTAATGTATAATCATGGGGTGGCTTGGCTATTTGTTATATAGCGTGGGTATCATGGTTTTAGTGTGGTTTTAATGTTTGTAATTTTATATTGTTTTTAGATGAGATTTTAACGGTTTTATTGTAATATATTTTTAGAATTTTTATTTGTGAACCACCTTGAGTCCCCTCCAGGGAGAAAGGTGGGATATAAATCAAATAAATAAATAATCCCTACTCGGAAGCAAGTCCTACTGTGTTCAGTGGAGCTTAATCCCAGGTAAGTGTAGATAGGATTTCAGCCAAAATATTAATTTTCAGAGAAATACATGGTTAAATTAACTGAAATCAATACTTTCATTTGGTATTTTGGGATAAGGAATGTCCCTTATTCAAGAGCCAGAAAGCTTCTCCCTTAGAGGGCTGGCAGGAGTCCCTTATTATAAGAGACATCCTCTGTTTGAGGGCTGGAAAGCTTTTCCTTTGATATAGACTGAACAAGATGCCAAAAATTTGGGAGTGTAGGCCCATCAAAAAGACAGAAATGTGTGTGTCATGTAATTTATGAATAATGCGGGCAATATGTTAATTTTACAGAAAAATACATTGCTAGCTTAACTTAAATTAATATTTTTGTTTGGTATTTATGTATACAAACTTGTGAACAGCCACTTCCTGATTGTCAACCCTGCACACCATGAATTTTGACTGTTCCTTATTGCTATTTTGAAAACCTGGCAACACTAGCCAATGCTAGCTGGCCCCAACTATTTTTTTCCATATGGATTTTCTTTTATAGCAAAGCTGCTATTCAGTACAACTCATTGAGTGCAGAGCTAATTTGTGGGGCAAAAGAACTTCATTAGTTTAAAGAGTGCCATCATACTGTTCCCTATCAGATTTCTATGAGGATAACCCTGATAGCTCTGTCACCCTACTTCTTTGAACCTCATCACAGTATTTTTAATGTTGTTAACCGCCCTGATTGGAATAACAAAGGGCGGTATATAAATAAATTTTATTATTATTATTTTTTATTAACCAAATTAACCAAATAAGTCTCTGGAAACTGAAACTAGAAGCTGCTAGTTTTAGCTTGGTGGTTTATCTAATGTAATAGACAGCATAATGGTCTACCTTCTAGAAAGATAGAAGAGAAGGCAACCTGAAATCTCAGAGTAGAGAGGAAGATGTATTTCTGACCTGGGAAATGCGGTAGTTTTTTTAGAAAATAGTGGGGTGGGGAAAGTGATCTAAAAATTATGGTTTCAGGCACTCCCTACTTTATTGTCATCTGTGCAGGCTACTCAACATTTGTTGCTTTAATCACTTTAGCATGAAATTCAGAAATTGGCCATTTTGAAAGCATAGTTACACGTGACTGTCAAGTGAGCCAAGATATGGCAAACTTCATGACCCTGAAGTTTCCATTGAGGTAAACGCTATTTGAAAAAGCAGGGAGGAGTACCTGGAAAATGGAACAAAGTGACAGGGTCCACACTCCATAAACCTCTGGTTAAAACCAGCAGTGTCTATAAATATGCTTATGTAAAGGTATATTCCCAGAAGAACCTAATGTTTTTTAAAGTGCTGTTTCATCCACAAAATAATGCTTAGCTTTTGATTACTTTGCCCCTTTCTTCTTTTTCTTAAGAAAGTACCCCTAAGCCCTATGTTTTTAATAATAATAATAATAATAATAATAATAATAAAATTTATTTTTATCCCGCCCTATGGGGACCCAATCCGGGCGGCTTACAACAATAAAATCACATGAGATATCCCAAAAACAATCCCTCCCCCCTTAAAACAGTATTAAATCAGATAACAGTTAAAATTACAAATTTGAACAGTTAAAAGTTAAAACAGTTAAAACATACTACAAAAATAATACATTGGCCTATGACAATGTTCTTCCTCCATCCGTAGATGGGGCCATGCAGAGAACATTGCGGGTGAGAACATTTCCATATTCTTACTTTGATGTGTTTAACAGTAATCTAATAAATATCATTGGTTAACTACAAGCACATACACAAAAGGATATTGTCTCACCTTTGAGACTGAGAGTAAAAAAGTCTGTAGCATAAGCTTTTGTAGACTAGTCTACTTCATCAGATGCATGGAGTGAAGTGCTTATGGACAAATATTTATACCCATGAATGATCAGGTATTGGTTTGAATAGTAGTAAAAATGCAAAAATTGTAAGTATGGTGATGTCGGGACAAGTTCAACTTTAACTTGGTTGTTGAAGGACAACAAAGTTGGAAGGAAAGATATTGCCTAAATAAATGAATAATCATATGAGTGGTGGAGGGAGTTCTTGGAAAGTAGTATGATACTGGCTGTGAACCAGAAAGTTGTCATGATCAAATGGGCAAGAGAGTCTTATGAGACTAGGGTGTTAACTAGTGTTAGAATGTATGTAGTGTGGCAGAAAATCATTGTCTCTGTTCAATGCACCTTTGGTGGACTCGGGTTTGTGGATATATCCCAATTTTGCTATTTCTGTTTCCTGAAGTTTTTTCTGAAGTTTTTTTGTTTGTTCAAGGACTGCTGTTCTGAGGTCAGAGATGCAATGTCCAGGAATATTGAAGTGTACAAACATATTTCATGCCAGTAAGCCATTACCTGTCACGGGAGGTCTTTGTCATTTCCCAGTCTTTAAAGATTTCCTCTAAGGTTGCAATATTGCTGAGCAGCATATATAGAAGAGTCATAGAATAATAGATTTTTAGAGTTGGAAGGGACCACAAGGGCTAATGAGTCAACACCTCTGCCATACGAAAACACAGCTAAATCATTCCTGAAATACGCCTTTCCAACCTCTCTTTAAAGATTACAAAGAAGGAGAGTCCACTATCCTCCAAGGCAGTCTATTCACTGTTGAACAGCTACCGTAAAGAGGTTCTTCCTAATATTTAGGTGGAATCTTCTTTCTTGAAATTTGAATCCATTGCTTCATGTTCTGTGGAGCAACAGAAAACAAGCTCACTCTGTCTTCCACTTGGCATCCCTTCACATATTTAAATATGACTATCATATCACCTCTCAGTCTTCTCTTCTCTACATTAAACATACCCAGCTCCTATCATTGGATGCTTCCTTCAACATCTATAGAGATTAGGATGTGTATACCGAAGACCCTGCAGCCAAGGGAGTGTCTTGACTTTCATAAAAGGCTCATATCCAAAGCCATGCATTCACTCTTTTCTTGTAATTTGAATCCATTAGTTCATGTTCTAGTCTCTGGAGTAGCAGAAAACAAACTGACAACAATCTAGCCCTACAATCAAGTCCTGCACTAGTCCTTCATTGCATACATGGAACATATGTGTCCAATTTAATATAGGATTTGTTCTATGGTTGTTACTTAATTTTTTTGGGGGGGGGGGATTGTGTTTTTGCTTTCAATATTCATTTATAATTGGCCCCAATGAATCCAGGAAGAGATACATTTGCACACTAACATTTTAAGCAAATTTGGTATCCTCTTTCCCTCTTCCTTTTTGGTGATGTATAAGTGTTCCCCCCAGATAAATAGTACAAATGCTATAGAATGAATCAGCTAGAGTGTGATATGGAATGGAAAAAATCCTCCTTTTTAGTTTATTTTACAGCCCTGTACATTATAGGGCAATTATATAATCTCCGATGAAAGGTCTAGCCACATAGGTTAGAAGTAGAAGTAGGAAATTGCTGTCCTTGAATCTATGTTTTGGAAAAAAAAATCATTATGTTCTAAGAACTGGAATGACGATTATTAGCTGTTAATGGGGATAAGCTCAAAGGTAGTAGAATTTGTTGTGACTCAAGTGTTTATGTAAATTTTGACGCATGAAGTGCATCAGAACTGAGATACGGAAAAATCAAAGACCAGGTAATTAGAAGACGAAAACTGATAACTTGCAACAAAAAGATAGGTAAGATTTTCCCACCCACCATTGCGTGTTGTTGCTATTAAGTGCCCTCAAGTCGATCTCCACCCATGGTGACCCTGTAGATGAGACATCTCCAAGACTCCCTCTTTTCTATTGCCCTGATCAGTTCCTGTAAACTCATATCCATGACCTCCTTAATAAAGTCTATCTATCTAGCATTATTGCTTTTTCCAAGGAGTTGTGCCTTCTCGTGATGTGTCTGAAGTATGACAACCTCAGTTTGGTCATCTTGGCTTCCATGAAGATTTCTGGCTTGATCTGCACTGGGCCCCAACACTTGTCTCCAGCACCACATCTCAAATGAATTGATTTTTTTCCTGTCTTTTTTTTTAAACTATCCAGCTCTCACTCCCATACATAGTAATATGGAATACAAAGGATTGTATAATTCTAACCTTTGCTCTGAGTTGTATATCTATACATTTTCAGATCTTTTCTAATTCTTTCATAGCCTCTCTTCCCATTCTTAACCTACTTCTGATTTCCTGACTGAAGTCCCCATTCCTATCAATGTTTGATCCCAGGTATGAGAACTCTTTTACTATTTCTATTTCTTCATTGTCTAAGTTCAATTTGTCTGGATTTTCCATGGCCACTATTTTTGTTTTCTTTATGTTCAACAATAAACCTGCCTTTGCACTTTTTTCCTTGATCTTCCTTGGTAGTTGTTCCAGGTCTGTGAGGATTTCTGCTAGTATTATGGTGTCATCTACATATCTTAGATCAGGGGTAGGCAACCTTTTTGAGCCGGGGGCCAGGTTGCTGTCCCTCAGACAATTGGGGAGGGGCCGAAGCACCATAAATATATATATATATATATATATATATATATATTTTAAAAAAATTAAAAATTAAAAATATATGCAGGCACACTCTCTCAGTCCCAGAAAAGCCATGGCAAAACCCCTGGTCCAAAGGCCTTGGGGGGGCCGCATCCAGCCCCCGGGCCTTAAGTTGCCTACCCCTGTCTTAGATTGTTGATATTCCTTCCTCCTATTTTCACTCTTCCTTCTTCTTTGTCCAAGCCTGCTTTTCTTACAATATGTTCTGCATATAGGTTGAACAGGTAGGGTGAATATGCAGCCTTGTCTGACCCCTTTGCCAATTGGGAACCATTCTGTTTCTCAGTGTTGTGTTCTGACAATAGCCTCTTGTCCTGAGTACAGATTCCTCATTAGGACTATCAGATGTGTTGGCACTCCTATGTCTTTAAGGGCATTCCATAGCCTTTCATGATCTATGCAGTCAAAGGCTTTGCTATAGTCTATAAAGCACATGCTGATTTTCTTTTGGAACTCCCTGCTATGTTCCATTAGCCACTGTATATTTGCAATTGATCCCTGGTGCCTCTTTCTTTCCTAAACCCCTTTGTCAATTGGGAACCATTTTATTTCTCCATGTTCTGTTCTAAACAGACAGTAGCCTCTTATCCTGAGTACAGATTCCTCATCAGGACTATCAGATGTGTTGGCACTCCCATGTGTTTAAGGGCATTCCATAGCCTTTCATGGTCTATTCAGTCAAAGGCTTTGCTATAGTCTATAAAGCACATGCTGATTTTCTTTTGGAATTCCCTGGTCCATTAGCCATCGTATATTTGCAATGTGATTCCTAGTGCCTATTCCTTTCCTGAACCCTGCATTGACTACTGGGATCTCTCTTTCCATGTATGGTCAGAGTCTTGCAGAATTTTGAGCATGATTTGCAGCAGTTCAATTGGAATGTCATCTGTTCCTGGTGATTTGTTTTTTGCCATTTCCCTTATTGCAGATTCCACCTTGCTTTTTAGAATGTGGGGTTCATTTTCATATGGTTCTTTGTTCCATGTGTTCTTTATTTTATCATCTGTTTTATATCACTCTTCTGTGTATTGCATCCAACGTCTTTTTATTCCTTCTTGGTCTTGAATTATGTTATTTTTATTGTCATAGATCATCCCACTCCTCGGTTTGAATTTTCCTTTGATTTCTCAGATCTTGTGAAATAGATTTCTTGTTCTTCCCATTTTGTTATTGTCTTCTGTTTCTCTTCATAGGTTGTTGTAGTAATTTTCTTTATCTTTCTGCACATGCCACTGGGTCTTTCCAGTAGGAAGACAGAGCCCTCCAGAGAAAATGCTATTCAGAAAGGAAATATCCTTGAAAATATGTAAATTGTAATGCCTCATGGCCTCTTACACTTTACATATGTATATTCAAGAACAGCGTAATAGGCCAGTGTTAAGTACAAATTCAGCACATTTCAAGGTCTTTGGTTAGTCTTATGTACAGGAGACCTATTGAATCAGTTGTTGAATTATAAGTAAACCCATTTTTTGTTGTTGTTAACTACCCTCACCTTGACTCTGCCATGGTGACCCTGTGGATGAGATACGTCTAAAATTCCCTGCATTCTAATAATAATAATAATAATAATAATAATAAAATTTATTTTTACCCTGCCCCTCTGAGCGCAATTGAGGCGGCTAACAAAAGTTAAAATTACAAATTATATAATACATCCCAATACCCCCTCTTAAAACAGTATTTAATCAGACATAGGATTAAAACATATTAGATTAAAACAACAGTAGTTAAAAACATAAAATAAACAAGATAAGATGAATAAAACAAACCAAGTAGTGGGAAAGCGGTATTCTACTGCTCAGCTCAGGCTCTGAAAACTAACTAACAACACTAACAACATGATTCATGATATTATTAAGTGGCACATAATGAATGAACAGGCCCAGTATGGATTCAGTGGTCCCTGTTTGCTAAATACAAATTGTTGCCTCACAGGTAGAATCTTGTCCTGAGAAAAGACAAGACTTTAAATGTGATGAACTGGAGCCTCCTACTGGAGTAAAATCTGCAATTGCAAAGGAGTGTTACTTTGGGCATGATGCAAAGAGTAAAATCACTAGGTGGGGCTGCTGTGTGTCCATGCTGGGATCATGATTTCTGTGTAACCATTAGAAATGCCTCTGACTCTGTCACCAAGCACAATGTGTCTGTTTATTTTAGGGTTTATTAGGGCCAGAAAGCTCTTCATAAAAAAGGGTGAGCTTGGAAAGCTACATTTAAAAAAGTAGTTGTAGTGTTTGAAAACATTGTTCTCAGAAGTACTCATTACAATACATTATATAACCATGACCTGCTCTGTTCATTACTTTTAATTGCTTTTTGTTTTTGTTTTTTTAACAAAAGAAATCTTAGGACTGATAAGAGAATGGCATAAAACTTGAAAAAACTTGATTAAATATAACTCTAAAAGCATCTTTTAAGTGTAACTAGAAAAAGTAACTAATTATTACTAGGTGTTGTTGTTGACTGCTCTTGAATCAACCTTGACTGATGGTGACCTTGTGGATGAGACCTGTGCAAGACCCTCTGCCCTCAACCTCTCTGCTTAGGTCTTACAGACCCAAGCCCATCTCCTTACTGGTCTTGTTTAACCATCTGGCATGTGGTCTTCCTCTCTTTCTACTGCCTTGCACCTTTCCAAGCATCACTGCTTTTTTTAGTGACTGATTGTTCCTCAAGATGTGGCCAAAGTACAACAGTCATCCTGGCTTCCATGGAGAGTTTGGGCTTGATCTGTTCTAGAGACCATTTGTTTGTCTTCTTGTCCATCCACAGTATCCTCAGCATTCTTCTTCAGCACCACATCTCAAATGAATTGATTTCCTTTCCATCATTTTTTTTTCACTGTCCAGCTCTCACATCCATACATTATGATGGGGAAGAGTTCAGAGTTATATCTTTACACTTTATGATCTTGCCATTTCTTTCATAGTTGCCCTTCCCAGTCCTAGTCTTCTTCTGATTACCTGACAAAGATCCAAAGCACACTGCAGAAATAATCCAGTTTGAAACCACTAACTGCACTAGCTCAATGCTAGGGAATTCTGGGAACTGTAGTTTTGCAAGACATTTAACCTTCTCTGTCAGAGAGTTCTGGTGCCACAATAAACTACAATGTGTGTTTTGGACCATAGACCACTCTTTTTCCTCAAATGCATGGAGCAGAATAGATGGTCCAAGAACAGACTTATATAAGCAGGCTGTGTATGAGAATGCAAAACTTTGTGGGTAGGGAGATGAGGTGACAAGTTCAGTTTTAATGATGGTTACTAGGGGACAAAGGCAGGAGGAACAACATTGCCTAAAGCCAAGGTGAGTGGATAACCATGTGAATGAGTATTGGAATGTAGTGTGTGAAGTGAACTGGCCAAGAGAGCCTCCACAAGGCTGAGGTGTTAGCTAATGTTATAATTTGTTTAGTGTGCTAGGAAGCCATTATCTCTGTTCAACCCACTGTTAATGACTGGAATTTGTGGATATTTTCCAGTTCTGCTGTTTCTCTTTCCACTCTTCCTTTGTAGTGTTTTTGTTCAAGGATTGCTGTCCTGAGGTTCAAGATGGAATGCCCAGAAAGACTGAAGTGTTCTGCAACCTGTTTTTGGGTATTCCTATTCCTAATATCTGATTTAAGCCAATTTGTCCTCTTGTGCAGAGACAGTTCTGTTTGCTTAATGTAGAGCACTGAAGGGCATTGTTGACACAGGATGGCATATATCACATTAGAGGGTGAACCAGTGAAAATCCCTCTAATATTGCGGGTCATGCCATTAGGTCCTGTGATGACACTTCCTCCATGGGTGTGTGGGCAGAGTTGGCATCTGAGTTTGGGGGCAAGGTCTTGTACTCGTTTCCACATCTGTGTTGTGTGTTCTCCTGTAGGTAAGTAACTGTCTGAGGTTGGGAGTTTCTCTGTAGACCAGTAAAGGCCTGCCACCAAGAGTATTTGAGAGAGGCAGCTTTACTGTCCAGAATAGATTGTAGTTCATTGATGATACATCTGAGTGGTTTTAGTTGTGAGCTGTATATGACCACTAGTGGGGTTCTGTCATTTTCTGTCTTCTGTTTGTTCTGTATTAGATTAGTCCTGGGTACAAGTCTTGCCTTGTTTATTGTCTTTTTAAAAATTTCATATGGAGGGTACTGTACTTTGAGGAATGCTAGTTGTAATTCCATGAGTTTGTAATCTTTGTCTTGTGGGTCTGAGTAGATACGATTGTATCAGTGAGCTTGGCTATAGATCTGGTAGTGTGTTGAGTGGAAACTGGAGGCATGTAAGTATGTGTAGTGGCCAGTGGATTTGCAATTGCTTATTGCATGTCATCTTCTGTTTGGAAACTGCACCACTGAAAAGGTAGGTTTTGATGAGCATCTTTGGTTGTGCAATGACTGTAAACATGAATTCCCAAAATGTCAACATTGTAAATCTGGCTTCTTGTTGTTTCATGCTTTCAAATTATTTCTGTCTTATGGTGACCCTAAGGCGAATCTATCACAGGATTTTCTTTGAAAGATTTGTTCAAAGCAGGTTTGCCATTGCTTACCTCTGAGGCTGAGAGAGTATGACTTTTCCAAGGCCACCCAGTGGGTTTTCATGACTAAGTGGTGACTCAAAACCTGGTCTCTGGAGTCCTAGTCCAATGCTCAAACCACTACCTATGCTGGCTCTTACAACATCATAAATACTGAACCAGATGTCAACCATTATCTTTTGGACTATAACTCCCAGAATCCCCAACCAGCATGATATTATCCATGCTTGGCTGGGGATTATGGATTTTGTAGTAAAAAAATCCCACCCAACTCTGCTTGTCATCCATCAGGAAGTAAAATATACATATTCTCTCTTTCCACACCACATAAATAATGGGACACGTGAAGAAAAAATTCACAGGTCTCAAAGTGCACCAAGAGGTGATCTGCTAAAAATACTTTTGCCTGCTCAGGCATTCTTTCCTCTCTTAGAAGCACACCTTTCAGCCACATGTTCTCACATCTGTGCTGCATTATAAACAGTTCCCAGTGGTGAAAACATCTTCTTTGTATTTCTGCATGGAAGCTTCAAAGGCCATGGATCAATATGCATCTATCTCAAAAACCATTAACCCCAAAATCTATGTTTATTGAAACTGCCACATTCCCTGACTATGCATCACAGTCATTTTATAACATAAGCAGAATGAGTCGTTCAGCAAACTGATTATTCTATTCAGTCACTTTGTGTGTTTACAGGAATTTTCATGAAATCAGTACAATCATGGGCATTCCAAAATTGGACACAGTTCATGCAGATCAGTTTTAAAGAGAAACTCTTGCCAGGTGTTGAAAAAGACCTGTAACCTTCTTATGCTTAGTGAGTCTTACAAACACAGCTTACATAAAGAAATAATAAATATATGACTGCATAAAATTCAATGGAAGAATTTCATGTGGTAGCTTCCCACAGGCCCCCCTTGAAGAGTTGCTGCCACAAAGAAAGCAAAAGGTAGATGACTGGACTTATTTAGATTAGGTTAGGTTAAAGAAGGACTGTTTTGCAACATGTTCAAAGTGACAAAGCAGCAACTGACTTGCAGCAACAGAAGGAAAGAAATTAAGTATCTCTCTCTCTCTCTCTCTCTCTAATTTCTTTTCTCTCTGTTGCTGGAAGTCACTTGCTAGTCTGACGATGAAGAAAAATGGTATTCAGCATTGGTATACATGCATGCAAAGGCTGAGGAGCGTGGGAGTGAAGAGGAGCCCAGACCTCTGGAAACCTGGGTCTCTGGGAGCCTGGACAGTGAAAAACATACAAATACACTTGTCCCTCCACATTCACTAGGGTTAAGGGGCACAGGACCCCCGTGAATGTGGAAAAACCACAAATAACAAAAACCGTGTGTTTTTACCAGAAAGAATACCTCTCTAGGAATCTCCAGGTCCTCCAATGCAACTTTGTGATCAACATCTGCCAGATATTGACCATACAATTGCATTGGAGGAGCTACAAATGCCTAATGGAGTGTTCTCTCTAGGAATCTCTGAGTCCTTCAGTATGACTTTGGTTAAAGTTGACTATAGAGTTGCTATGGAGGACTTAGATATTTCTAGAGAGAACATATTAATAAAATTTGTGAATAATCAAATCTGCAAAAGTCAAAGCTGCAAATGTGGAGGTGCAAGTGTAATATATTTCAGTTTCAAGATGAAGTGTGGGACAGAGAACACCCTTCTAAATAATAGAGTCATGGGTCTGGTTCTCAGCCCCATCAATATGATCATCTTCTTGCCACAGGAGCTTGACAAGGTGACTCTGGAAAGTAGGAAAGGGAAAAGGTACAATTTCTTGCAATACTTCCTCTCTTGAAACATCTCCATGTAGTACAGAGAGGCACATATAGCATGCAAGACTAATCCTTAGCCACAGAATACTCTCTATTGAGTAGGCCAGTGTCACAGAACCAGACAGCTGGAAGGGACCACAAGAACTATATACACCTGAAGCATTCCTGAGAGGCCATGGTAGTTAAAGTAGTGTCAAGCTGTATTAATTCCATAGTGCAGATTATACCTTAGTCTCTGGAGCAGCAGAAAACAAGCTTGTTCCATCTTCTACATGGAATCTCTTCAAATATTTAATGGTGGCTATCATATCACTTTTCACTCTTCTGTTTTTCAGGGTTAATGTACCCAGCTCCCTAAGCCAGTCTTTCTAGAAATTAGTTTTCGGATCATTTACTATTCAGGTTGTCTCCTCTGGACAAGTTCAAGTATGTCAATATCCTTCTTGAACTGTGGTGCCTACAACTGGGTACAGTGTTCCAGATGAGGTCTAATCAAGCAGAATTAGTGAAACCATGACCTCAGTCTAGACATTATAGTACTGTTGATGTAGTGCAGAATTGCATTGGCTTTTTTGGCCACTGCAGGCCTCGGCAGACGGCTAATTGAGCCGTCTTCCGGGCCCGGAAGAGGAGGGGCAGCCGCATGAGCGACGCCCCTTCCTCTACCTGAGGTCGCCCTCGGAGTCGCCGGCCCTCCGCATGGCCGGGGCTCCGGGGATGACCTCACGCCACGTCGACTGGACGCGCCGCGGCGTTTGAGTCAGGGAAAGTGCGCCCGCCGCTTTTAGGGCGCACTTTCCCTGACATCTAAAAGGAGCACCAATTTGGTGCTCCTTTTAGAGTCGCCGGAGGAGCGCTGCGGTGCGGAGGCTGAGCTCCGCCACCACTCCGGACCAGGGCGTCCCTGACGCCCTGGTCTGCAGAGGGGGTGTATTACACTTTTGAGTCTTATTTAGCTTGTGGTCTACCAAGACACCAAGATCCTTTTTTTAACCTGTACTGCTGTCAAGTGTGGTTTTTGCCATGCTGTGTTTCCCCTCACCTACTCCCAACCACTGGCTAAATTTACAGTACCTGCAAAAGTTCCTTTTTTTGAGCTGCTGCTCCCAGAATCCTCCAGGCACTTGATCATGGGTTGCTTTAAGTCCCAATTTTGGGAGAAGGGCAGATACGACTACTGCTGCTACTGCTAATATTGTGGGATTCTGAGAGATGTACACCATGGCATAAACCCAATTGCTAGTCACAATTAAGGGAAATCCATTGAATCAATGGGATTTACATATGTTTTTGTTCAGCAGTTGGTTCAGTGGTTCTACTCTAGTTGGGATTATCAATTGGATTTAGACTCAAAGTAGTAGCTTCCATGTTCTGTAAATTTATAGATTCACACAAGCCCTTTTCAGGCATACCTGGCTCTCTGCCTTCCACTTTATTCTCGTATTTACCCAGTGAGGTAGGTCAGGCTGAGAGAGTGAATGAATTGTCCAATGTCACCCAGTAAATTTCAAGGTCCAGCAAAGGGTTGAACCTGGATCTCCATAGTCCAAGATTTAAATCTGATTGTTAGTCATAACCAGAGTAGACTGACTCATTAAAGCAATGATATTTACATAAGTGTTTATTGGAACTACCTCAAGTGTGACTATTAATTAGATTTAAATCCAAACTCATAACTTTTCCCTGCTGTATGTAACACAAACCTCCTTCAGGCATTCTTCTCACATGGAAACTGTACACACAATGAGGAGAGTGAGGAAGAGGAGGTTACCTATCCACCTTTGCTGTTCTTATTGTCCTCTACACATGGAGGACAACTATTTGCAGAGAAGAGCCACCAGGCAACCTGGACTGGAAGGGACAGGTGGAAGAAACAACAGGAGAAACCTTAGTGGCTTTGATATTGGTGGTCATTGCCTTGATGGAACGCACACCAGATTGTCACCATAAGCCATGTTGCTAAACTTGATGAGACCAAAAGCAGCTTCATTTATATACCGCTTCATATCGCACTATGAGATGTCTAAGTGGTTTACGACTGTAAGCTCATTGCCCCCCAACAGTTGGGTACTCATTTTAGCGACCTCGGAAGGATGCAGGCCTGAGTCTAGCCTGAGCCCTGGCTAGTATTGAACTTGCAACCTTGTGGTCTATGAGTGAGTGGCTGCAGTACAGGCATTTAACCACTGAGCCACCAGGGCTCTTTGTCCCAGCTCCAAAAGTCCATTTAATATATAGTCCTCAAATAGAGGACATATCAGATATTAAACTGATAAGAACAGATTAAAGCTTTTATTAGAAAATGTTTAAAGATACAATTTAACATAGAATAATAAGTAATACATATCAAATCCAAGGAATGCAGTTGCAAATATATATATATATATATATATATATATATATATATATATATAAAATAGTAACATATAATAAATAAATAAATATAAAGCAAATTTCATTCCTAGAATGGATTAAATTATTAAAACATATTTTAGGTAATTAAAACATACTAAGGAGACCAAAATATATATCTTTTACTTTCAGATCACCAATAGGCAATCACTAATGTATCTAAACAGTTGCATACCATAGAAGGGAAAAAAAAGACAAAAGAAATATGGTAGAGAAAATGAAAGCAGAGAGAACATCACAATTCCTTCTCTACCAAAACCACAGCTGGTTCCTCATACTGACGATGGCCTGAGATGTGCTCAATATAGATGTCACGGGACCATCTAATGCAGGGGTAGGCAACCTTTCCCCTTTAAGGGCCGAGGGACTTCAGCTCCCAGAAGCTTCAGCCATGTTGGTCAATAGTCCCATTTTGGCCAATAGCTCCTGGGATTCTGGGAGCTGAAGTCCCTCGGCCCTTAAAGGGGAAAGGTTGCCTACCCCTGATCTAATGGTATCTGACACCATTAGTTTGCGCATGAGTTTTTCATAGAGCTTTCCCACTCCACAAACTCTCAGCACAGGTTCATTTGCTGGATCCCAGGCACCCAGTGCTCCAACAAGCAATGCATGGACAGAAGCCTCATACCCCTTTTGTCTCAGCACATCGGCCAGAGGGGTGTACTTTTGATGTTTGCATTCTCTAGCCTCCCTCATGGCTGACTTCCTGTTTCCCAGCTTAGGGATTCTTATTCCTCCATGTCGCTGAGCAATGTGCAGAATGTCGTTAGTAGCACACTTAGGAAGACTAAGCCACTTCTTCAGAGAAGCCGTAATTGCTCGATTGACTCTATTGAGCACTGTTTTCTGGACTGATGATCCCTGAAGAGCAAAATCAATCCTCGGGAGGAAGAAAACCCTAAGTGCATTGATCTTTTGCCATGGAGCCAAGAGAGATATGTCAATCTTCATGGCATCCGTCACAATGGCATGTAGTGTGGCCTCAGGAGTCTGGCAGCTTTGGAAGCCCATTGGAGTCCCCAGATGTTGGTAGGTATCTCCTTCTTCAAGATGAATCATGGGTTTCCCTTGGATGGTGAAAGCTGTTGGCAAAACCTGATCCTTCAGGCTCCCATTAATGTGAAGTGTTGCACATTTTTTAGCATTAAACTGCAGGCCCATCCAATCTGCAGCATGTGCAATCGTATTTATCATTTGCTGGAGTTCGTCAGGTTTTTCAGCTACCAGAACTAGGTCGTCAGCATAGGTCAGAATGCTCACTTTATTACCATGTAGCTTGAAGCCACCAGGACCGTTAATAATATAGCGGAGAAGAGGCTCCATAGCCAGGTTAAAGATCATTGGGCTAAGTGGGCAGCCCTGTTTCACCCCGCGACGAACTCAGATTTCTGCTGTCTCACCTCCCGCAGTCCGTACTGTGGTGGTACAGTCGTAGAGCTCACGAAGCAAGTCGAGGAAAGCCGAAGGCATGCCCAATTCAGACAGTGTTTCCAAGATGTAGGAATGTGGCACAGAGCCAAAGGCATTGCTGATGCCAAGCCAGGCCACAGCACATTCTCTTCTTGTGCGGCGAACTGTGTCGATGACTGTTTGTATTATAAAGTTGTATTCGTAGCAGCCCTCACAGGACATAAAGCCTTTTTGTTGAGGGCTGACAACACGACCAGTGATGGCACATTCTGTGACTTTGGCAGCAATGCAGCTTGTATACATCTTGTAGATGGTGCTGCAAAGGGAAATTGGGAGCCAATTGTTAGGGTCCGTAGGATCATCTTTTTTGTGGATGAGGACGATCATGGCTTTTTTTCAGCTGATTGGCGTTCGACATAATTGTTTATTGTAGTTAAAGATGGTTGCTAGAACTAGGCAGCCAGGATCGTACTTCTTCAATAGACTATATCGGATACCATCCTTGCCTGGAGCTGTATTTTTAGCCCTTGTCAATCTCGCCTCAACTTCTTGAGGGGTGAAATCTCTTAAAAGAATGTTGTTTAGTTCTTCGTCGACTCTTGGCAGTCCGAGGAGGTCAACTGGGCGGGGAGCTTGGTTTTGCTCGTCCCTATCGAAGACAGATGTGAAGTGTTCGTATAATTGGCCAGTGGGGATGGTACAAAATGGAGATGGGCCATCTAAAACTTCCCTGACAGCTCTTGCTCTGTTTGCACGGTACAGTTTTTGGATACGTGATGCTGCCCGAGGATCATAGGAATCTGTTTTATTTTTTCTCCTGTCCTTTTGATGGTAGGAAGAGGGTTGTTTTGATGCTCCAGGGATAGATTGCCTAAGATTAGCAGTTGTTCTTTCAACAGGTCTGGCTGCTTTGGAAAATTCATTAATCAAAGAGCTGACCGTTGCTTCCAGGTCTCCAAAGGTCTTCACCTCCCGCAGCTTGGCCAGCCAATTTGACTGCCAGCCAGTTGCTTTTCGTGCGTCCTACTGAGAGGGGTCTGTGGTGGCAGCTGCAGTGTTGGTATCGGCAGAAGTTGCCTGGGCACCTTGCGCAGCATTTTTATTTCTCCTGTGAACAGTGCTAGTAGGTGGTACGGATGATTTCTCAACAGGGTCAGCAGGCTTTGTGATGGTTGTTTGCCTCTCAGATAGATGGTCTTCTGTTTGTTTGTTGGTTGAAGTATTGGCCCAAGAGCTCTGGTAGTCAATGTGCTCATTAATAATTTCTTGTTGGACCATAGGTGTGGCTTGAATTGGGGATGAACCACTGGGCGAACTAGCCATGCAACCTGATGTCTGGTGCTTCTTAAAAGCAAGAAGGTTCTTAAATTTTGAAGAGCAGTGTTAGCACAGATAGCAAACTAGTGCATGATACCGGCTGATATGGGTGACAAGGGTGCTATGAGTAGCATATTGTTTCTTTGGCTCTTCACACACGGGGCAAGTAAGCTGGTTGAGTGGATACCGAAGAACAATCTCTTTAGGGAGTGGTGCCTCGCCTTTCTGCCCATGGAGTAAGCCGGTCTTCTTAGCAGCTCAGCGTTTTTGCGCTGCTGCCCCACCCTCCTTGTTCAGGGCGGCTGTTGGGATAGTTTTCTTCCCCCTGGGAGCTTTCTCAGGAAGGCTACAGGATTGACTAATTTCTTCCCCGTGCTCTCTGGGGAATTTCGGAGCAGATGTTTGTTGGTAGGGTGGTGGAATTGCATTCACACATATTTTCCTGGTCCGCTGGTAGGGAACGAGTCATCCCTACAGTTGACTCACATGGTATGCAACTGGTGGTTTCCTGCAGAACTCCTCCTGGGTCTCCTGCAGTGTCTCTGCTTTTGGCAGGGGCTTCTGGAGCCATGTAGGTCCAGACAGATTAAACTGATAAGAACAGATTAAATCTTTTATTAGAGAATGTTTAAAGATACAATTTAACAAAGAATAATAAGTAATACATATCAAATCCAAGGAATGCAGTTGCAAATAAATAAATATATATAAAATAGTAACATATAAAAAAATTAAATATAAAGCAAATTTCATTCCTAGAATGGATTAAATTATTAAAACATATTTTAGGTAATTAAAACATACTAAGGAGACCAAAATATATATCTTTTACTTTCAGATCACCAATAGGCAATCACTAATATATCTAAACAGTTGCATACCATAACCTCTTGTCCTGAGTACAGATTCCTCATCAGGACTATCAGATGTGTTGGCACTCCCATGTGTTTAAGGGCATTCCATAGCCTTTCATGGACTATTCAGTCAAAGGCTTTGCTATAGTCTATAAAGCACATGCTGATTTTCTTTTGGAATTCCCTGGTCCATTAGCCATCGTATATTTGCAATGTGATCCTTAGTGCCTATTCCTTTCCTGAACCCTGCATTGACTACTGGGATCTCTCTTTCCATGTATGGCCAGAGTCTATGTTGCAGAATTTTGAGCATGATTTGCATGGGAGATCAGTGCTATAGTCCTATAGTTGCTGCAGTCTCTTGTGTCTCCCTTTTTGTCAATGGGGATGCATATTGATTGCTTCCAATCTGTTGGCCATCGGTTTGTTTTCCATATCTGTTGACATATGTTGGTTAGCACTAGAGTTGACTCTGTCAATGTGGATTGCAGCAGTTTAATTGGAATATCATCTGTGAAGTTGTAGGCTTTCATGGTCGGCATCCATAGTTTTTTGTGGGTTTTTCAGGCTGTGTGGCCATGTTCTAGAAGAGTTTCTTTCTGACGTTTTGCCAGCATCTGTGGCTGGCATCTTCAGAGAATACTGGATAGAAGAGAGGGGGTTTATATATACTGTGAGACCCTGGGTAGGGAGGAGTGATTCCCATGTAAACTGTGTATTGTTCTGTGTTGAATAGGTTTTGTTCTGTTGTTAATGGCATGGCTTCAAGGTAGGAGGATATGCAAACAAGGATATTGTCTGCTATTGTCTGCTGGGAAAGCCCCTGACCCTGGTTGGTTTCCCATTTGCATTTGCTGAGTGCTGATTTTCTTATTTTGTAGGACTGGTAGCCAAACCTTGTTTACTTGAAGGGTTTCTTCTTTCCTGTTGAAGTTATCCAAGTGTTTGTGGATTTCGATGGCTTCCCTGTGCATTCTGACCTGATCGTTGTTGGCATGGTCCAGAACTTCAGTGTTTTCAAACAGCATTTTATGCCCAGGATGAACTATGGTGTGGGGATAGAGATGATGGATGGGCCTGTCATGGCTGAGAAAAGAAAGAAGGACACACATACATTTAACCTAGACAATAAAGAAATTGAAATAGTTAAAGATATCTAGGATCATACATTGATCAGAACGGAGACTGCAGTCAATAAATCAGAAGACTAGAAATGGGAAGGGCAGCTATGAAAGAACTAGATGAGATTGTAAAGAATAAGTATATACAATTGGGCACCAAAGTTAGAACCATCCAAACCATAGTATTCCCCATCACCATGTACAGATGTGAGAGCTGGATAGTGGATAAGAAGAAAATCAATGATTTGAGGTGTGGTGCTGGAGAAGAATGCTGAGGATACCATGGACTGCCAAAAAGATAAACAAATGGCTCCTTGAACAGATCAAGCCTGAACTCTCCCTAGAAGTCATGATGATGAAACTGAGGCTGTCGTATTTTGGCCACATCATGAGAAGGCATGACTCATTAGAAAAGACAGTAATGGTAGGGAAGGTAGAAGGCAGGAGAAAAAGAGGAGGACTGCACACCTAATGGCTAGATTAAATCAAGGAGTCCATGAGCCTAAGGGGGGAAGCAGACGGGCGGCACGGGGCTGCCCCAGGAAGCTGCGGATCGGGGCCGAGTTATCCCCACTCCTCGGCCCCGTGGCGCAGCTTTGCTGCCCCAGGAAGGAGTGCTAAAATAGCGCTCCTTCCACAAATCGCCAAAGGTGCGCCGCAAAAGGCTGCCGGCGCACCTTCGGCGGTTTTTCCGCTGCAGTGTGTGCGGATGCTGCAGCGGAAAGGCATCCTCGGAGCGCCGGCCGTGTGGAGGGCCGGCTGCTCCAAGGACGTTTTTGGGAAGGGGTTGGGGTGCCCAGCGTGTGGCTGTCCCTCCCCTTCCTTGCCCTGAAGACGGCGCTTTGCGCCGTCTGCTTAGCCCCTGTATCTGCAGTACATGAGCAGAGCAATGGAGGACAGGGGCTCTTGGAGATGTCTCATCCACAGGGTTGCCATGAGTTGAGGATGACTTGAGGGCAATTAACAACAAACAACAAGCTACACTATGAAACATTATATTTAACTCTTGCTTATTAATTTTCAACAAGCTACACTACGAAACATTATATTTAACTCTTGCTTATTAATTTTCATTTTCAAATAATAAACGTGTTTATGTGGATGAAAAGAGACAGTGTGGTATAGTGTCTTCAGTGTTGGATTAGGATTTCAGGAGACCAGGGTTCGAATGCCATGAACTGAAGTCAACATAATTACAGAAAATTATGGGGAGGGGACTTGCATTGACACAAAAAGAGAGTGTTTTCCTTCATGAGTACTCTCTCATTTGATGGATAGCTCAGAAGCCCCTAAATTAAGTACGGTGGTTAAAATAAAAATAAAATCCATTGAGCAACCTAAATAGCAATGATATGCAGGTTTCTATGATACTGGATTGCAAACAAATGCATTACTTTTTAATTCGACATCAGCCTTCCAGGATGCAGCTGGGGTGCAGTATGGAGGAGGGAATTATTACATTGTAATTCGTCACCAAATCACTGGATGACTGCAGCCTGGGTCCCAACTGTGCTCAGCCAGGCCTTTTTCGAAAATGGAAAACTATGGAGTTTTAATGGTGGCTGTCTGAGTGTGGATGGGACCTGGGCTGCAGTTGCCCATCGATTTGGTGGCGAATTACAATGCAATAATTCCTGCCTCCATGATGCGTCCCAGCTGCATCCCAGTAGGCTGATGTTGAATTAAAAGGTAAAGAGATAAGCTCCTTAATTTGGCTACAAAGCCTATCAATGACACATAGACAATATTTTGTCCTCACTGTGTTAGTTTTCAAAGTCTCCTGTAGATAACATTACTGCACTAGTCCAGTCAAAGTCAACAAATGCAGATGTTTATCATTTTAATTACATGACCACATCCATTAATCCATCCACTGACAATGCCCTGCCACTGTATCCTTTCAACATTTGCCTTTATGCACTCTCAACTGGAAGTGAAAGCAATTTATGCAATTATGTAAAGTATTCTCGCAATCATTCCTGATAGGCAGGAATTGTTGGGTGCAAGCTGTGTGAAATACCTCAAGCATGTTGGCAGGGCTTGCCTGTACCAGCCTGAGGAACTTACTAATGTTCCTCTCTAGAAATGCTTGGCCCAGAAGGACTTTGTGTTACTGTTAGAAAAAACAAAAGAGCTTATAATCAGCCTTCCCCAACTAGTGCTCTCCAGAGGTCTTGGCTGGACCATTCCTATTGGCCATGATGGCGGAAAAGATAGTAGATTGTAGAAGGCTGTTTTGAAGGATTGGGCTCCAGTGAAGAAGAGGGACAGAGGATCATCATTTGGGAACTATTTCAGGCAGCAAACTGTCTGGTGTTGGCACTGCTCTCTCCCACGTGGAGAAGAAGCTCAAATGTTCTCAGTTGGTTAGGAAACAGGAAGATGGACTAGAAGGATGGAGATAACCACATACTTGATTAGAATAATAGAATCATAGAGTTGGAAGACACCATATGTGACAACCAATCCAAACCCCTTACATGTAAGAATACACAATCAAAGGAGATTAGGGATCCACTGTCTCTCTTGTAGAGAACACATTTGGGTCAAGAATTGTGGATTGTTCTGTATTTCCTATAGATACTGACTGTGTAGTCAAAGCACGCTTACCAGCTCCTTTATGTTTGTCTTCATCCATAAATTTTGTTCCAGAAAGAATGTTTCCAGCAGAATTGACAGGAATGCCAAAAAAGAGCTAAACAGTAAAAAAGGAAAAAAAGAAAAGAAAAGCAGTGTCTATTTCCTAGGGTTGGTTTGTTAAAGGCCTGATCAAAACCATATTAGAATAAAAACATGGATTATCAACAACAGCAACAACAATGACAACAACAGAGAGTATTCAGATGTGAATGAAACTTTAGAGGGTTAAATAAAGCAAAAATATTGGTGCAAACATATACTTTAGAGAGAGTGAAAGGAAGGGCGAGATGGAGGAATAAAATGAGAAAAAAAGGAATAAAGAAGGTGGGATGGACTGATGGGTTTTCATAAAACCATGACATACAGATCTAATAGAAAGCCATAGAAGCAGATAGTCAACTCAGAATCTAGCACCATGTAAGCAGATGCTAGAAGTAGGTGTTATGTCTTCCTTGCTAAATCAGAGATGGGGAACCTTTACTCATCCAAGTGTTTGTGAATTGAACCACCCAAGCCCTAGTCAGCATGGCCAATGGTACAGGATTACAGGAGTTGAAGTCCAAAATATGTGGAGAGCCAAATGTTCCTTGCATTTGCCCCAGACCAGACCAGACAACTCCAAGTGTTGTGAGGCATTTATAGACCCTCAGGACCCATCAAAGTCCATGCCAGTCCCAAACTGGATAAAAGAACACATAAAATCAAAACCAGAAGTGACTGGAAGTGAACTTCCAGTTTCATAAAATCTGTTGGAAGAGAGATAAGTTGCAAGGGTGGGGAGAGTCTGGTTTAATGTAAAATTGCTGCTCATGGCAGCTTCCAAAATGGAAATTTACTCTTTTGAACCAAAAATTCAGTAGAGGGAGTGCAGGAGAAGGCCAGTGACTTTAAAAGTGATCTTGTAGGCACATGTGAAGCTGTACTTTGCTCACATCTTCCCTAAATCCTTCTCATACAGACCTTTTGGAGAAAAAGGATATGTGTAAGTTTTCAGTCTTAGAAGCCAGAATTGGTAGTTCACAGTGAAGTGTCTGAGTCATTGGGCCATCATCCATGAGAAGCTGTCTGCTCTCCATCTAAGGATGCCAAAAGTGGAATTTGAAGTGGCAACTAGATCCACAGTTACCGGTCAGCCTAGGGAAAATGATCTATCTATTATTGAACCTATACTTTGTGTATATGTATGCGTGCATCCATGCATGCATACATACTTTTCTGTTTGTCTCTTCCTGGATGTTTGCAAGCTTGTTTTTTTTTCAGAGCAACATCTAGTTGCCCAGTGAACTCTTCCAGGTCCTACAGATCTTGATCCAACATCCTGCTATTTAATGGCTTCCTACTCTTCTGCTATCCAGCTACCAATTCCATGCTGTGACTGACAAAATGATTTTGGATGATTTATATATCTCATTTGTTGTTGTTGTGTACCTTCAAATTGTTTCCAGTTTATGGTGACCTGAAGGTAAACTTATCATGAAGTCTTCTTGGCAAGATTTGTTTAAAGAGTGTTTGCCTTTGCCTTCCTCTGAGACTGAGAGAATGTGACTTGTCCAAGGTCACCCAGTGGGTTTCCATGGGCATTTGGGATTTAAACCCTGATCTCCAGAGTCATAATTCAATGCTCAAATCACTACACCAAGTTGTCTGTCATATAAATCTCATTTTTGCTTAAATGGACTTCCAAGGCCATGATCCTGCATTGGGATAACATAAATCTCTGTATACAGAATTATGCATTAATTGTGCTATTCAAGACTTGGGGCAACAATGCAGAGCAACGTTAATCTGCTTTCCCTAATGAAGGATTTAATGCCTGGATGGAGTCAACATGAGTGTTGTGAAATTCACACAAAACTAGAGATGCACCAAAGGCGAGTCCTGCAGCACCCAAAGTTTACCTGCATGGAAAGGCTTTTAAGTTTGTGAAGTGTTCGTGTCAGGCATTTGCAGGATTCTACCATATTCTTTTCTTTGGATGTCTAAATTGAATTTTTAAATGCTCACTTTCAATGCTAGAAATTTGAAAATTGAAAGAAAATTTCCTTTAGGGGGCAGACTTCATTTTGGGGGGCAATGCACTCTTGCTTCTTCTCACTGTTACCCCAGTGTCTACATGGCCCATCATGTCTGATGGCACCACACTCACAACTCCAGTTCTGTAAACTTGAACTATATATGGATATTCCCCATGAGACAATAGTATCCTACTGGCTCCATAGGGGAACTTAACCACCAACAAGATTCCAGCCAGAATCTTCCTCATTTACAACTATGTTGGTGGTATTCCACTTTGGACACCATGATTCAAGGAGCACAAATAGGCCATTATTTTCAGTATATATTTGAGTGAAGCTTAGTTCTACTGCACTTTGTTTAAATGAGAGTCGGGCAATAACATTGGGTGTCCAAAGGAACAAACATGTCCCAGGGTTACTGTGACCAACCAAATGCTCCCTGCACCCATTTCCATTCTTGTTTGTAGTGTGTCCATCCAGATTAGAATGTAAAATCCTTGGGGTAGGAACCTGTCGAAATGATGTATTTCTATGCACACCTATGACATTTGTGTAAATAATTAACAACAGCAACAGTAATTAATGGGCCTGGACAGCCCCTGTTGCTTGACATTGCTGCTAGCTAAGCGCCTGCCATTCTACTATGTGTTTTAAAGGGATCTCATCAACAATGCTGAGAACCAAATGGTAAGGAAAGAAAGGGAATGGAGCTTTTTTTTTTTTTTTAAAGCTACTAATTAAAATTGAAACAATGTTTTAGCTTTAACCTTTCACCATGCTAGAATAAAGAAATAAAATAAAATTCAACCTAAACTCCAAATGTAAAAGGAACCCTCCAGCTATATTAAGGTTGCATCACAAAGTGGCCCAAGAATGTGATTGCCATTAATAAAAAGAATTTGTAAATAGGGTTGCCAGAGTGAAAACTAGAATGGGTTCCTGTACCTTTAATTGTAAGATGGGATTTCAAGCAGGTGTTGCTTGTTACCTGGTTGCATGAAATTCATTCTTCTACACAAACATTAAAGGCATAGAAAACTTTTCCAGTTTTCAGTCTGGCAACCCTACTTGGGTTACTCTTTTGGACACGGCTCCACACAAAATTGGGAGGATCCTGGGAGTTGTGGTCCAAAAATGTAACTTTTCCAAACTCTGAAACTAAGAGTTCATTTCTTCCCTTCACAGATGTAGGGTCTCTCTCTTTTATTATGGCTTGAGAGAATTGGGGAATTGAGAAATATTAGTTTATTTGTTACACCTATGTCCCACATTACAGCCAATTGTAATTAGATTTACACTAGGGCATGGGAAAGCTTGGGGTTATTCTGTGTATTTTTACAAATATATCGATATCCTGGTCCATTTCACAGGATCTCAGAACAGGATACACATAAAATTAAATTTAAAAATGTAAAGACCAATTTAAATGCAAAGCAATGAGGATTTATCTAAACATAGTCTAAAATATATCAAAAATGTAAATAATGCAACAGTTACAACTTGAAATTGGTTGTTATTTTAACCAATATAGTTTAGATGGTTTAGATCAGGGGTAGGCAACCTAAGGCCCGGGGCCAGATGCGGCCCCCCGAGGCCTTTGGACTGGCTGCTGCCGCCCGCCATGATGATATTGATTATTGTTGTTATTACTTGTTCTTGGGGTTTTATTGGCAAAATCTCCACAGGGGTTTTGCCATAGCTTTTCTGGGGCTGAGAGAGTGTGCATGCATATTTTTTAAATTTTTAATTTGTTTTAATTTTTTTATTTTTATTTATTTATTTATTTATTTATTTTGGTGCTTCGGCCCCCCAATTGTCTGAGGGACAGCAACCCGGCCCCTGGCTCAAAAAGGTTGCCTACCCCTGATTTAGATTATTCCTCATTGTTCTAAATTTAAAATTTAATATTAAAACAGGTTAAAAATCCTGTACAAATTTGGGCAAAATTGTTAAACTCCAAAGATTTTGATTAAAAAAAACATATTTTAATTGGCACTGGAGAGAACCCAGTGCTGAAATCAATGGAGCCTTCCTTATTGAGGGCATTTTGTAATTGGGGCCCATAGCAGAGAAGTCCCTATTTCATGCTCTTACACAATGTACTGCTCCCATTAGTACATAAAGATCTAGTTGATCTTCCATAATCCATAGACATAACAGTGTTAGTCTTGAAAATCTGTGTTGTGTGTTCTTCTGTAGGTAAGTAGCTGTTTGAGCTTTGAGGCTGTCTATAGGCGAGTAAAAGCCTGCCACCAAGAGTCCTTGAAAGGGCAGCATTATTGTCCAGAATAGGTTGTAGTTCACTGGTGATACCTCTGAGTGGTCCCAGTTGGGAGTTGTATGTCGCCACTAGTGGAGTTCTGTCATTTTCTGAACTTGTCACCATCTCCACGCCCACAAAATTTTGCATTCCTATGGATATCTTCAAACACAGACTGCTATATAGGTCTGTCCCTGGGCTTTCCATTCCACCACACGCATCTGAGGAAGTAGGCTCAAGTCTATGAAAGCTCATGCTACCATCTTCTATCTTTCAGTTAGTCTAAAATGTGCTGCAAGATCTCTTTCCATAATCCATATTGTTCTTGTGAAATATCCATTCTTCGCTAGATGGCAGCATTTCATAGCTGTTTGCATTTGAGCAGATTTTGCAGGACAAAAACTGCCAGAAATAGTGCAAATCGAGTCCACTTTAAGGGTTAGGGTTAGTGCTAGGGAATCATGGGAATTGTTTTTTTTCCTGAGACATTGAGCCTTCTCTGTCAGAGAGCTCTGGTGCCACAATAAAATACAGTTCCCATGATTCCCTAACCCTAACCCTAACCCTTAAAGTGGACTCAATTTGCACTATTTCTGGCAGTCTGCAAAGGCCCAAAGAGGACAACTCTGTGTATTATCCTGGATTACCATCGCACTGTCAGTGTTGTTACCTTAGCCAGAAGCTCATGTGGCCACAACTCTGTTGTTCTGGTTGTTTAGAGATCCTCTGTCACAAAGTGGCATGTGTTTTATTTGAAGGGGATGAATGGGCAGGCTGATAATAACGGGAATGTTAGGTACAGCATCCTGTTAGTGACATACGCAGGCCTAAGTGTGGAGTGATATTTTTGAACAATGTGTAACAGTCATATCCAGCTGATGGCAGAGTACATGGACTTGTACATGTAGTACTATTGCATACGTTGTAGTGCATTAATGGACAATGAATGTTATGAATTATTGTAGTAGTTGCACTTTTGGTTTCACTATTCCAATGGTCATGTAGTGGTGGTGAGGAAAGTCGAACAAAATCTGCTTTCTCCAAGAAGCCTAATTCTCTGAAGATCTACTTCTTTGGTGGCTGCCTTATACCACCATGACCTATGCCAGTGCAGTTAAGCCACAACAAGATGGGCCTATATATTTAACTGCAATCCAAAAAGTCCTTCCAGATATGAGGGCCTACAACTCTCCTCATCCAATGACCATGCTAGCTAGGGTTAATATAGGTTGACCATACTGGCTGGCATTGACTGAGGTTCAAGTCTCACATAGGTAGGTGGCATTAGGTTGCAGAGGGATCTGCTGCAGAAGTACACTGGACAAAAACCATGTTGAAGGAAAACCCACAAAGCATCTTGTGGTCCCCTAGAAATTAGGCTATTTATTTGAATAAACACTTTCAGGGCCCAGAGTCTACTTCTTCAGATGCCCAAAGTTTTATCTTATGACAGCATCCTGCCTTCTCTCTCTTGTCTCTTTCACACTACATAGTTATACCACTTTGACCCCACTTTAACTGGTATGATTCCTATGGAATCCTGAGATATATAGTTTGAGGAGGCCCTAGAGCTCTCTGGCAAACAATTCTAAATAGTTTTTTGTGGGTTTTTTGGGCTGTGTGGCCATGTTCTAGAAGAGTTTCTTTCTGACGTTTCACCAGCATCTGTGGCTGGCATCTTCAGAGAAAATGAAGTGAGTTTATGGCAGAGATGCCAGCCACAGATGCTGGTGAAACGTCAGAAAGAAACTCTTCTAGAACATGGCCACACAGCCCGAAAAACCCACAGAAAACTATGGATGCCGGCCATGAAAGCCTACGACTTCACAATTCTAAATAGTTTTAAAACCTTCAAATCCCAGGGGTACAAAAGATGCAACCATGCCAGTTAAAGTGGGATCAAAGTTGTGCAACATGAAAAAGGATCTCCCTCTCCTCCTCCCCCTCCCCCCTCTCCCCCTTACTCCATCTCTCTGTCTTTCTCTCCAGGGTAGATTTAGGACTCTTGGTTTTTGTCTTCTTTCTCAGTAATAATGTTAGAATTTCAAATGCGTACTCTGAACCAAGAGGGCAACCTTGTGAATGCTCCAGGTATTACTGCAAGGTGCTTGAAATATGCAAGAGAGGAACAATAGCACCAAAAATTGCAGCAACAACACAGTGATTCATTATGTAGAGAGATCTCGTAGCACCTTTGAGACTAACTTTGAGACTAAGAAAGAAATCGGCAGCATGAGTTTTTGTAGACTGAAATCTATGAAAGCTCATGCTGCCAATTTCTTTCTTTCAATTAGTCTCAAAGATGCTACAAGATCTATCTACATATTGATTCTACAGACTAACATGACTATATCTTTGAATTCTATCACAGTGTTTTATGTAAATAAAATTGCTCTAGACAGGATCACAATTACATAATTATAGATAGGACAATTACAAAAAGTGACACTACTTGGTACGTGTCTCCACAATGATATCACACTGATACCTAGATTCTTGGATAAAGTCTATGTCATTGATAATCAAAAATTCCAGTTCGGTAGACTGAAATGGAGAAAATAATAATAATGGCTGGAATCACGTGTAGTCTTATGTATGCATAAGCACCACAGTTTGATTCCCTCAGTCTCCATTTACCAGGCAGCAACTGCTGTGATCAACAGAGGTCTGTTCCTCAGTTGTTTGGGAAGGAGCTGGCTGCTGTTTTCATCCCCTTCTGTGAGTGATCCTCATTTCAACAAACAGAAACAGGGTCCCCATTACAATACCAGAGATTGCTTGTGTGTGTGGGGTCATAACGGCAGCCACCTCTTTCTGAATGACAGGGAAACAGATCCTTCTTGATCACAGTGGCTGCTTGGTATGTAGGGACAGGGACTATACAAACTAGGGGCTATGTAGGGGCTGTGAATATGTAACAGTCACCACTGTGTAACTCCAAGTATTGCATTTGTAACTGTAATACAGGATAATAATAATTGTAGTAAAAGTAGAAGCATTCTAAACAGAAATTAAATGTTGACCAATATCCCACATCAATACATAGCTACAGTCCAACTCCCATTCTGACCTCCCCAAGCTGACCTTAAAATCCAGACAGCCATATCTAGTGATGGAGTTCTGCACTGATGGTGAACAGGGCATTGAAGGATGATGTGTTGAGCCTGCTCCCACCAGCAAGTGGTGGTGTGACAAGCAGAAAAAAGGACTCACTCCTGTGGGTTCTTGGTGGAGCTCCTTTTACAGTTTGGCTTGCTGATAACAATGGGCTGGATGTGTTTTCTTTCAGTGCTCTGTTTGTCATCTCTGAAGAACTCCTTCACTCACTGAGGCTGCCTGGCTTTGAGAGTGGGCTTTAGGGGCACTTGCAGTCATGGCAGTGGTGCCATAGTTCTAAATAAGAATATGAAACAGTAATAGTCTATCAAAAATAAGAGTAAGACTCAAGAAGAAAACAAAACTAGTGATTATACCAAAAATATGATCTGAATAATATCCCAATAGAATTTACTGATAGCATAAGAAACAGATTTGCATTACTAAGCATGATAGACCAAAAACCAGAGGAACTATGGTCTGAAGAAAGGGACATAATAAAAGAAGAATACAGACAGACACTTTCAATAAACAAAAAGAAAGAGAAAAAACCAAGGATGACAGAAAAAACACCATAAGCAATAAATAAAAGAAGAAAAAGAAAAGGCAGATAGGAACAAACTAAGAATTCTGAATGGTTTGTGCAGAAAGATGAAGAAAATTACTACAACGACCAATGCAGAGAAATAGAAGACAACAGTAAAAAGGGAAGAACAAGAGATCTATTTCACAAGATCTGGGAAATCAAAGGAAAATTCAAACCAAGGACTAGGACGATCTATGACAATAAAAATAACATAATTCAAGACCAGGAAGGAATAAAAAGATGTTGGATGCAATACACAGAAGAATTATACAAAAAAGATGACAAAATGAAGGACACATGGAACAAAGAGCCACATGAAGATGAACCCCAAATTCTAAAAAGTGAGGTGGAAACTGCAATAAGAGAAATAGCAAAAAAACAAACAGATGATATTCTAATTGAACTGTTGCAAACCACACTGAAGAGTTTATCACACGGGGGAAATCCCGTGCAGAAACAGGGCTTTAAATTTTTTAAAAAAATGCAAAAGTGGTTAGATTTTCAGACGACATCACTGTTAAAATGGGGTTAAAATGTGGTTAACCTAAATGGAAATTAGACAAAAACTGCTTCTTTTTACTTTCGGGATTTTCCAGAGGTAAAAAGAAGCAGTTTTTGTCTAATTTCCATTCGGGTTAAACACATTTTAACCCCATTTTAACAGCGACGTCGTCTGAAAATCTAAATGCTTTTGCGGGTTCCCCCCCCCCCCATTTTAAAGCCCTGTTTCTGCACAGGATTTCCCCCCTGTGATAAACGCCTGAGAGAGTCAACTGTAGTGCTAACCAACATGTATTAACAGATATGGAAAACAAAACAATGGCCAACAGACTGGAGGTGATCAATATACATCCCCATCCACAAAAAGGGAGACACAAGAGACTGCAGCAACTATAGGACCATAGCACTGACCTCCCATGCAAGCAAAATCATGCTCAAAATTCTGCAACATAGACTCCAACCATACATGGAGAGAGAAATCCCAGAGGTCCAAGTGGGGTTCAGGAAAGGAAGAGGCTAATGGAGCACACCAGGGAATTCCAAAAGAAAATCAGCATGTGCTTTATAGACTATAGCAAAGCCTTTGACTGAATAGACCATGAAAGGCTATGGAATGCCCTTAAACACATGGGAGTGCCAACACATCTGATAGTCCTGATGAGCAATCTGTACTCAAGACAAGAGGCTACTGACAGATCCTCCTTTTAGCTGCCCCAAAAAGAGTGGCAACACGAAGGAACAGTATGGTTTCCAATTGGCAAAGACGTCAGACAAGGCTGCATCCTTTCACCCTATCTGTTCAACCATGGACAGAAGAAGGCTTGGACACAGAAGAAGGAGGAGTGAAAATAGGAGGAAAGAATATCAACAATCTAAGATATGCAGATGATACCATAATACTAGCAGAAATCCTCACAGATCTGGAACACCTACTATGGAAGATCAAAGAAGAAAGTGCAAAAGCAAGCTTAATGCTGAACATAAAGAAAACAAAAATAATGACCACCGAGGACCTTCATAAATTCAACCTAGACAATGAAGAAATAGAATTAGTAAAAGAATTCCCATACCTGGGATCAAACTTTGATAGAAATGAGGACTGCAGTCAGGAAATCAGAAGAAGACTAAGAATGAGGAGGGTGGCTATGAAAGAACTAGAAAAGATTCTAAAATGCAAAGATATACAACTCAGCACAAAAGTTAAAATCATTCAAGCCATTGTATTTCCTATTACCATGTATGAATGTGATAGCTGGACAGTTAAGAAAGATGATAGGAAGAAAATCATTTCATTTGAGATATGGTGCTGGAGAAGAGTGCTGAGGATTCCGTGGATGGCCAAAAAAACAAACAAGTGGGTCCTAGAGCAAATCAAACTGGAAACCTCCCTGGAAGCCAAGATGACCGAACTGAGGCTGTCATACTTCGGATACATCATGAGAAGAGAAGACTCATTAGAAAAGACAATAATGCTGGGAAAGGTGGAGGGAAGTAGGAAGAGAGGAGATGTCTCATCAATAGGGCCACCATGAGTTGAGATTGACTCGAGGGTAGTTAACAACAACAAAAAACAGTCTAACAGGATGCCAGCTGTTATCTTCCACATTACGCCTATGGGAATATAGGGTGTTCAGTCTATGGCTTGAATCCTACTGGTTAATCAAACTAGATCAATGGAAGTTACATAAGGATTGACTTTCCATTCAACAGTTGATTCAGTGCATCTACCCAGTTGGGACTACCAGTAGGATTCAGGCCTTTAATTCCCAGAAATTCTTTTTCTGTTCCCAGATGTGCAGTTACTGGTGTGTGTGTGTGTGTGTGTGTGTGTGTGGCTAAATGAAGGCATTGCTCCCCCAGGTAAGTATTCTTACCACTCTATGAAATTTTAATTCTGTTTCCAAATGTTTAGCACTGAAGAGAGTGAGACACTGAACATTGTTCATACTTAAGAAATTTTGTATTTGCTGTGTTTGAACTCTCTTGGTAACTTTGCCTGGCACTTTTCTTTGGATACCTAAACTCTATTTCTAAATTTTCAACTGATGTTTTATGTTATTCGACAGTAAAAATTAGGGCACTGGAGGAAATTTTTGAGGCATGGAAGAATTTTTTTTTTGAGGTGGGGGATAATGCCTTAATTTGCAATCCTTAATCAGGAAGATAAGCTTTACTGTGTAGCATTTTAGTTTTTCTTTCTTGTGCTTCTATCCTAAAATGAAAAACAGGATTCACTACAGCACAAATATTTGTTAAGAATCTGTGTTCCTAAAATTGCTAAATGCAGAGCAAACTGTGTATATTCCAGCTGGGATACCGTCCCATCCACATGCACTAGGTGGCACAAATGCATCAGGAAGACCTTACATTTTGAACACTTTTTCTTTTTGGACTTTCTTCTTACAGTCATTGTAAATGTGCCAAAGGTTAACTTCTAATGCATTTCAGTTATATTCAAGGCTCTGTTGTGGAGGGGAAACCCAAACTGCCTGCTATATACAGGGGTGGGTGGGTGGTAACTTGTTTTTGTCATGTTTTATTGTTCAATGTGGGGTTTGTTTTATCTATGTTAACGATGTAAGCCGACTTGATTGCCTAGGCAAAAGGCGGGATACAAAAATAAAATTATTATTATATGATTATTATATTATTATATACATACACAGTTGCAGACAAACTGCTGTCCAAAGGTTTCCCTTGCTCATATTTTATAAAGTGTATGCGATTTGTCATATTCATGAAAGTTCGTTTCAAGGCATTAGAAAGTATCTACAGCTGATCTCACTTCATGTTGAGTTGGCTACTGAACTGATAGATGTTTGTCCCAGAGGTCATTCAAGATCCAGCTGTTGGGCATCCTTTGCTGTTGATACTGTTGTTGGCTAGGGATCAAACTAGCCACGAAGCTAAATATGTCACTTAAGGGGAACCATTAAGTCCACAAGAGCTCTGCTGCATCAGACCAAAGGCCTATTTGTGGAGAGAAGACAGAGTTTGGCCAGCCTAGAAACAACTAATAGGGAGAGAGCTGGAGCCAGCTAATCAAATTGAAGGCTGGAGACGATAAATAGGTCAGTTGGTGACAGTTAGAGTCAGATAGGGATGGTTATGGTCAGAGTCCTGAAGTGACGGACTCAGTACATGTACAGAACTCTGAAAGAGGGAGTTGCTGTGGTGTAATATCCTGTGGGATATAGTTAGCCTTGGTGGCTGGTACAGAAATAAGTTTAGGAAAGTAACCTAATATAAGGGCTGTGTGGGTCTTGGGTAAAAGTAACTATTGCTCTCTGGAGAGAGTATTGTGAAATAAACTGTAACTGTAATAAAATGAAACCAAGAAGGTAAAATGTTGAAGTAACAAGTGCATAAAACATCTCAACAAGTGAAACACTGTTCAAACCATCTTTCAAATAAAGTTTTGTTATTGTTTAAATACAGGCTTGTCTGGGACTTGAATAAATAACCACACTACTGACATTTACAAATAGGGAATTTTAGTTTCACATATAAGCTGGTGTACACAAGAAAAATAAAGTGACTGTCACATATAGGTGGCAGTGTCACAAATTAATAAGGAAAATATTTTTAAAAGTACAGGTGCTTGTTACAAATAGGTGGCAGTGGTGGGATGAAAAAATCCATGGGGCTGCCACAATAGGAAGATAGTTTTAAAAGTTATGTGGTCATCATTAAGTCCATAAGAGCCCTGCTGCATCAACCAAAGGCCTACTGAGCTTTGATAAGGGCGAAACTGGAATACACAGCTGCAGTGCCCAATGGCCAATGTACAGTGTATAATCACAATGCATAACACTGCAATCACACACTGTGTACCTCCACTTCCTCTATCTATTGCACTTGGATATATAATTCACCTCACATGTTACCTGGATTACTTAACACTTCTAGGTATTTAATTTATTTATTATACTTTGCCTCCCCAAAGTTCTACGCTGACACCATTAATGAAATAAAGTGATTCTGGGCTCTCAAAGGATATATTAGTAGAGCACAAGCTCTGCAAGCCAGTAAGGTTTCAAAAATGGCTTCAATGGCAAATGGGTCATCTATCATCTGAAAGTTCCTATCTTCCCATCTGAGCTTGCCTGAGTCATATGATTTCTGGGGGAGACTGATCTGGTGAAGATATGGAAGAGAGCCTTCAATTATAGAGTTGGAAGAGACCACAAGGGCCATCCAGTCCAACTCCCTGCCATGCATGAACTCAAAATCAAAGCATCCCCGACAGATGGACATCCAGCCTCTGTTTAAAGACCTCCAAAGAAGGAGACTCCACTACTCTCCGAGGGAGTGTGTTCCACAGTCGAACAGCCCTTACTGTCAGGAAGTTCCTCCTGATGTTGAGGTGGAATCTCTTTTCCTGTAGCTTGCATCCATTGTTCTGGGTCCTGTTATCTGGAGCAGCAGAAAACAAGCTAGCTCCCTCCTCAATATGACATCCCTTCAAATATTTAAAGAGGGCTATCATATCCCCTCTTAGCCGTCTCTTCTCCAGGCTAAACATACCCAGTTTCCTAAGTCGTTCCTCGTACAGCATGGTTTCCAGACCCTTCATCATTTTAGTCGCCCTCCTCTAGACATGCTCCTAGAATGACTGGGTGCTGTTGTGCGATGTGGAACTGCAGCTGCAATGCACAATACCCAGTGCTCAGTGTTCAATTGTTGTTGTTAGCTGCCCTTGAGTCAGTTCCAACTCATGGTAACCCTGTGGATGAGACATCTCCAAGAATCCTATCTTCCACTGCCTTAGCCAGATCCTGCAAGCCCTTGCCCATAACCCTCCTGATCGAGTCTATCCATCTGGTCTGTGGTCTTCCTCTCTTTCTTCTACCCTCTACCTTTCCTAGCATTATTGTTTTTTCTAGTGATCCATACCTTCTCATTATGTGGCCAAAGTACAATAGTCTCAACTTGATTATCTTTTCTTCCAAGGAGAGCCCTGGTCTGATCTGTTCAAGAACCCATTGTTTGTCTTTTTGGCTGTCCATGGTATCCTAAGTACTCTTCTCCAGCACCACATTTCAAATGAGTTGATTTTTTTTCCCCTGTCTGCTTCCTTCATAATACCCAGTGTATAATGACAATGCATAACATTGCAGTATGTTCTACTTCTACCATGGTCAGCAGAATATGCCTGTTGTACTATGGAGAATAATTAACCTCACATGTATAGCATGACTTTCACATGCATATCTCATAGAATTCCAGCCAACATGTGCTTATGTGTTTTAATTGTTTTAAATTAATATTTTAATTGGATTGAATGTTTAAGGCTTTTAAAACTTTTGTATCACACTGTGTTACTTTTTTTGTTTAACTTATATTCTAAGTTGTTTTGATCCCATATTGGGAGAAAGCAGGATATAAATCAATTAAATAAATCCCAATGAATGACCAGTCAATCTTAAGCAGGGAGAGGCTCACCACCAGAAAGCTGGCCACTAAAGAAATCAGTTGCCTACTGAACAGAATGACAAATTTGAATAGCTGTGATCTGCAGCAGTGGAGGTTTTACCAGTACCAATGGAATCACAAATATTCAAGGTGTTATAGCTTTAGATCACTCAATAACATAAGTTCTCTGGACAGTGTACAGCTCAATTAAAAATTTAAAATATAGAACCCAACAGAACCAGGATGATGAAATGTACAATAAATATCCAGAATAAAACCAGCAGCAATGGACTTATTTAAAGTAGCATGTAATACATGGCACAATGCACATAATAAAAACAAATTAAAATGTGGGAAATAATATTCTTCAGCTAGTGACAAACAGACTACTACAAAAGGGAAGCTTCTCTGGAAAAAGTGTTCCATAGATAGGATGCCACCATTGAAAGGGCATTCTTTGATATGTTATTTTACTTATTCTAAAAGTCTGAAATGCTTTCTCAAAGTCTTCACTATTGTCAGTAAGAGCCTTATTGCATGAGAAAACAAAGCTGAAAGGGAGCTGGAGAATAGTGTCTTTCTCTGTGCAGAGAACATTTTAGCATTTAAGTTTTCTTCCTGAGGGAGACAATAATCAAAGTGAGTCTTTTTTTCTAGCCAGAAAAATCAGTTCAACAAAAGACTTGCTTTGACGACCATCTCTCATGGGAAGAGAACTTAAACACTATGACATTATGCAGCAAGGCATGGAGAAAGCAACTACTATCCAGTTCCATTTGGTCTTTATTTTCTCATGCAATTAGGCTCTAAAAGCTTTGAGGTTAAATATGCTGGTATTTTTTGTTCCCATCCTTTTGTCTTTCATCCTGCCCACTACTAGAATACAGTTGCTGAGAACTTCTTCAAAGCTGGCTTTGGCTCTTGGGCTGAAAGAGCTTCACCATGTTTGTTTTATACACTTAATGGGAGTTAATTCCCACAAATTTATAAGTTTCTGCTTTTCACAAGGCATCCATTGGATTGCATAGTTAAAATATGGTTCAGCACCAAGCATTGCCTCTGTCCAATCCTAGTGCTTGGTAAACTGCACTATTACTAGTCTATTTGTAATGATCCCAGCTTCCCCATCCATATCATGGTAGCGATTCAAATGAGCATCCTGTAACAAGATAGGGCATGTGAATAACTCAGAGAAACCAACAATAGGGGTTGTAATTCATTCTTTAGATTTAACTAATGACTTGTGCAGGGGAGGAACATCTCTGCCATCAGTGTGATGGATTTCCCTTGGGGATGGACCTCAGCAGCAAACACTTTTGAAAGCAATCCTTGCTACCAGACCCACTCAGAGCCCTCTGCAGAAGGAGGACTCATTCATATATGTCACAATTTGAGGCAATATTGGAGGTGGGGGCAAGGGGGATGGAAGAGAGAAATGGTCTCCAATCTAAAACCTTTCTCCCAGATTGTGAGTATGGCACAAATGCAAAGACATGATTTCCAGTGCCCTCCCAGTCCTCCCACCTAGGCCACCACCCTGCAGATGTATGTGTCAGGGCTTTGAGTTGTCTTTGCATCCTTGCTTTCCCATGGCATCAGGCCAAGAAAGAAGATCCTGGGCTAGGCTGCGATGGGAATTGGGAGGGAAAAGGTCAACCATTCTTGTTCCACAAAGGCAAGAGAATCAATCAGCTGTCAAGTCATGAAATGAAGGTGTCAGCAGCTAAAGAATGTCTGAAATAGATCATCATAAACACTCAAACAGTTCAATCCTGTTTTTTTTTTTTAAATGTAGGGGTAAGATTATGTGGGAGAGAAATCTCTCTGGCTCTTCCTTCAGGTCTGCATGAAAATTGTCATCTTTGAGCCTCCCCTTTTGATAAAGAGTCTTCCCACTGCAGTGAAAACAGTGCATTAGGGAGCTGGCTTTTTGAAAGCACTGTTGTCCTAATGTTTGCTTTCCAGTTAGAAATTTCCCAAAAAACTAGGTGAAAGAAAAGGAAAGGACATAAAACAAAGTTCCCCAAACCAATTTCCTCAAAATGTACTGGACTGCAGCTCTCATCATTATCAGTCCTGGGCTGGGAAGTAAGGATCTACACAACTTAGCAATGCCCAGAATCCTCCTGGTATACTATACTGAATTAACAATAATATTGTAGGTGGTGTCAGCAAGAGAAAAAAGGCTATAATTGTAGTGGCTGTGAAGAAAGTAAATCATGAGAGCAATAAGCTTTTTGGAACTGGCAGATAACGGCTGCTATCTTGTGAATGACATATGTAAGAGTAAATCCACCTTACACCTGCGTATATCTTTTTTTAGTCTTTTTTTAGTCATTGTGGAGGTTGGCATTCTCTTCCACCCTCCACAATGGGCTAAACTCTCCTTGGACTCTCACTGTTGTACTGTGATGGACCCCACCATGGTCATTCTGTTGTTTGTGAAGGGCAGAAAGGATCCAAGAAGTCCCTGTAGCCAGGTGCAGACCAATGAGATCATATGCTAAGACACCTGAAGGACCCCAGCAGATCTCAGTGGATGGTGTCCTTGGTCTGTATCTGGCTATAGGAACATAGACATTCTGATAAAACACCCCACACTTCCAAGTGTGTGATTAGTTATTTGTTTTCTATCTGTCCCCCTTCCACACAAATCAAAATGGCTCTCAAGAGCAATGCTTTGAAACTGGGAGTAATATTATACAGGTTGAGTATCCCTTATCCAGAATTCTAAAATTCAAAATATTCCAAAATCCAAAATCATCCACATGGGTGGCTGAGATAGTGATACCTTTGCTTTCTGATAGTTTGGTGTACACAAACTTTGTTTCATGCATGAAATTATTAAAAATATTTAGATTAAATTATTTTCAGGCTATGTGTATAAAGTGTATACAAAACAAAAATGAATTCCATGTTCAGACTTGGATCCCATCTCTAAGATATCTCATTATGTATATGCAAATATTACAAAATCTAAAAAAAATAATGTCAAAATCCAAAACACTCTTGGTCCCAAGCGTTTTGGATAAGGAGACTCAAGAGTTTATTACGCTATAAATAATGTGACTTGTCCCTGATGGGATACAGTCACTTTTCAGGTTCCTAGCGAGTATTAACACACGTGAAATTGCCACTGTTGTTGCTGGGTGATTACAAAGCGGCCTGCTGAGCATGGCTGGGACTTTGGTTGTAGTCTCCCAGCAGCAGCAACGGAGATTTCACATGTGATAATACCTGCTGGGAACTGAAAAAGCAACTGTATCCCATTGTGGGTAAGTCACATTATTTACAGTGTGCTAAACTCCTCAACCTAAAGTTACTTCCATTTTCTGAAAAATGGCCAGGCACATCAATTAGGAACTGAGCAGTGATGGATGGTGACTTTCATGCACTGGGGTGTGTGTGTGTGCTGTTAGCAGACGTCCTCCATTTTTATTATATATTTTAGCCATGTGGAGTTCCCTATGACCCCAGCCTGACCCTTGGGAGATGGCAGCCATAATCCCCTAGATGTCAGGTAAGCAAGCTAAAAATTGCTTAAGACCACTAAAGATTTCCTGGACAGGCAGGTTTTGGGAGTTGCCCTTGGGAATATCCCATTATGTTGGAAAACATACCTAATAGTGTTTGTTTGTTTCAGTCTCACACTTGATGAGACAGTGATTAGATTTGATAGCTTCTCCTTTCTCTAGCTTCCTTTCCTTGATAGTTTTGAAACCAAATGCATTGTTTAGACTATGCCCAGACTTAAGTAAACAATGAAAAGCCCATCATGCCTTTGTCTAGCTATTGTCCAGCCCATGGCTGGAAGGCAGAAATCGCCCTTAAAAACCCCTGGATTTTAGCAGACCTCGTGCTACCTTGGAAGTGCATGCTAACACTCTGTCGGTCTGTACTCTGAGATAGTTCCAGTGACCCCCCTCTTGCAGGTCGTGCCCCTTCCACGGAGCTCATCTTCATTCACCGCCAAAGCCCAGAGGAGTCGCTCGGGTGTGACTATATCTCCCTCTGTCCTGGTTTCCCTCTTTGACTTCCCCACTCTCGCTCTTCCCCCCGCTTATTCTTCTAGCTTGTGTGTGTGTGTGTGTGCGTGCCGCATTTGGATGTTTACTTATTTTGTTAATAAAAGATTTCAGGCTTTAATTGGAGCTTGGTCAGTCTCAGTGTCTTCCCTAGCCAAAAACTCTTATATCTTCCGTAGACAATTGGATAAAATCTTAGAAGCGATGTTGGGCGCTTCCCTCTCATTTGAGCTAATTATAAATTCCCCAAAATTAGGTCTTGGCTTCCCAACAGTGCGTGCGGGGAAATGACTATGCCATGGGCTTTATTCTAAACTTTACAAGTGCTATCATCAAAATAGGTTCAACACCTCAGATAACTCCTTTAAAATTTGGACTAAAACCCAGAAAGGATTCACCACCCCCTGAAGTGGGAGTCAACAGCAGCAGATCTTGCTTCCTAGCTATCCACCCTTGCTTGAGAAGGGTTCCTAATAATATGTGCATTTAGGGGATAGTGAAAGGAGGCCAGACAACAATCTGTAGCCCAAAGCATTGTGAAGGCCTAAAGCAGGGGTCGGCAACCTACGGCCTGCGGGCCGCACCCGGCCCGCTGACCCCCACCGACCGCCACCCGCCACCCCCGCTGCCGACATGCATGCTGCCACCAGGAGTACTGCGCATGCGCAAATGAGTCGCGGCCACTATTTTGGTAAACAAAATGGTGGCTGCGATGTGCGGCAGTGCGGCGGCAGCATGTGTGGTGGCGGCGGGGGGGTCGTTGTTGTTGTCGGCGTCATCGGTCGGCGGCGAGGGTCATCGGGGGCCGCACGTGCAAGCATGAGCGTGCGCACCACCATTCCCCCCCCCCCCCGGCCCAGCCGAAGACCTGGGGACCAACGACCGGCTCCAAGTAAGTAAACCTTGTCAACCCCTGGCCTAAAGAGTGTTATCCTCTGGTCTTAGGGAGGGAGTTGCTGGAAATCCTAAGATTCTGTTTTTGGATCTCCTTCTCTGCAGGTGGAAAGAAAGATGCCTTCAGAAAGAAGGATCATCTGACCTTTTCAACCCTGTATTGGCAGCAGGTGCTTGGAAGCTGGTGCTTCTCCTGTTCTGGATTTCTCGACCTTGGAGAGGACAAAAAGGAATAATAATAATAATAATAATAATAATAATAATATTTTTTATTTATAGCCCGCCCCTCTGCACAGCAATCGGGGTGGGGAACAACATTTAAAACAGACAAAGTTAAAAACATTCCCTGGACCCACAGTCCAACCCTCCCATCCCCTTAAAACAGAATTAAACTAAGGAAGAGTTAAAATCAGCAGTACAATAAAACGATAAAACAATAAAACAGGAATCAGTGATATGAAACAAGATAAAAACTCATCTCCCAACAAACAGCTGTTATTCTGGGAAATGTATTGGGGATGTGCAGGGAAAGTTTGTACACTCTGTTGCCTGGATGTATACCAAAAATGGGGCTTGTGTGTGACCCAGAGCACTTTATTTCACTCCTGTTTAGAGTGGAAACATTACATTTTAAAAAAGTAAACAATCTCAACTATGACTCTGGAGACAAGGTATGAATCTTGGCTCAGGAAAAGTCACACTCTCTCAGTCTCAGAGGATGGCAATGGCAACCCCCTTCTGAAGAAACTTGCCAAGAAATCCCCATGATATTCTTAGGCTTGCCATAAGTCGGAAATGACATGAAGGCATACAACAACAACAATAAACAACTTCCAAATGTCCCAATTTGGCAGGGACTGTTCCAGTGAATCCTCTGTTGCCCAACTTTTCAGTGGCATCCTAGTTTCTCTCTATGACTCCCATTTTCCCCCTTTGTCCTTGTTTTACTTCCATTTGTAGTAATTTTGTGGTAAAGTAGTTTGTACTAAGTTAAGTTAGAATGAGGAAGAGGAGAGTATAACATAGTGTTTTACTCTTAGTCAGAAGCAAAGTGCTACAGTCTCTCTTAGCTTGCTTGTTTTATTGTATTAATAACTTTTGCCATCTTTACCATACTCTGATATTATTTGGCCACATGTGTCCCAGTTTTCATCTGTGAAATGTTGGAGGCATGCAAGTACAGTACAACCCTTGTATTCATGGGACTGGTACCCATGGTTTCACTTACTCACATCTGAAAAAGTATGTTTTGTCTATGAATTTGTAGGTCCTCCAACATGATTCTATGGTCTGCCTTCAGCAGAAGTTGATCACAGAATCATGTTGGAGGGCCTAGAAATGCCTAGAGAGGGGTTTTCTTTAGGAATCTCTAGGTCATGAAGCATGACTCTATGGCCAACTTCCTCTGGACATCATTTATTTCAATAGGGTTTGCAATTATCAGTCAGTTCTTATTTCCATGGTAATTCAGGAACATATCTCCCATTACTATGGGGGTCATATTGTATAATTTTTCTTTTGGAAGGGACAATGCCAGAGCTTAGAAAAAATATTCCTTTCCCAAAATCCCCCACCAACCAGTCTGAAAAACAGCTTTCCCAAACTGCAAAAAGCCACATCCATTTTTGACCTGATGGCATGAGTTTTCAGGGAATAGGAAAAAGGTGGTTCCTCTGCCTCATTTTATCAACTGGATAGAATCTTGCCTATATTCTTTTCCTACAAGGCTACAAAAGAGCTAGCAACTTAAAAACAGCAATCAGTCAAAAATAACTGAAAGTTCAAGAAAGGCCTTGAAATCTCTTTGACTGCCCCCCCCCTTCCCATGAGTATAGCCATGCTAACTGGGAGATTCTGGAAGTTGTGTCCAAAATCTGGAAGGGGAAAGCTATTATTTAGTGATCAAGATCAGAGAAACCATAGGTGGAAAGCAGAGACAAAGTACAGAATCGTGTTAGTGTCATGCACCTCTGTCAGAGAGCTCTGGTGCCACCATAAACTACAGTTCCCATGATTCTCTAGCACTGAGTCAGGGCAGTTAAAGTGGACATTTGCACTATTTCTGGCAGTCTGCAAAGGCCTCAAACTCTGGAAGGAGAAAGCTTCCAGAGTTAAGTGTTAAGTTCCCTTATATATGTGGTTGTGGTTGTGGTTTGTTTTTTTTTTTTCTGCACATTATGTCAATGGTGTATTCAATACATGGCTGTGTAAACAGAATTCCACAAAAATGGAAGAATTTCACATGGACCTACCATATTCACTCAAGTATAAGTCAATCTCATGTATATGTTGAGGGCAGGTTTTGGGTCAAATTATGGATTTTGATATGACCTGTGGATAAACTGAGGGTAAAACTTAGGAACATGTAAGAAAAGATTTAAAGGATGAAACAATGGAAAGCAATGCAAAAGAACTTCATGACTGTTTGTGCCCATACTAAAGGCTGGACAGATGAGAGAACTGAGTGGGGGGGGGGAGCAGTGCTTCCAGGCCAGATTATGCTCTTGCCTTTCACCAGGGATGGTTCCTTTTTTAAAATAAAAGTTAAAGTACACTACTTACATTGACCCGTGGATAAGTCACCTCAAGTTTCTGGGGTCAATTTTTTTACTAAAATTTCTAGACTTATACATGAGTATGTACAGTAAATCTTATTAGTTCCAAGTAGAGTAGAACTATGGAACTGGATTTACCTATGTGTTGACTTATCGTTTAATAAATGATTGAATGGGATTGCTCTAGGTGGTACTAACCAACAGGATTCCAGCCATGCAGTTTGCATTCATGGAATGGTACATAACTATTCATCAGTGTCTTGTATTTATTCAATGAGATAGCCACTATGCGTTCCCCATTACACCATGGAATAAAAGAATACCTTCCAACTTTCCTGATTTGACTGGGACAACCCCAATTAATCCTCTGTCATCCCACTTCTTCAGCTGCTTTTGCAACATCCCAATTTCTTTCTTTTCCTCCCACTTTATCCTTTCTTACTTCAGTTGCTGCAAACTGTCTAAAGTGTAAAAATAGTTTGCACTCACTAAACTCCGTAGGGTGGGTATGGGAGAAGAGGTACCAGAATCTTGTCTTTCTCATTATGATGAAGCAAAAGGAACTGTGGTAGCCTCTCTTAACTTATCTGTTCTTTCTCATTAATAACTTCTGCCATCTTGACCATGCTCTGATGATTCTTGGCCATGCATGCACTACTTTTCTTCTATAAAATGTTATAGGTTATGCAATAAATAGCTAGCTGCACAATCACTTGCAGAATGCTGGTATTCAGGAGAGGGTTGACTTAACACCTCACAATCATGATATAAGAACTTGCAAACAGGGCTGGGGAAAGCCTTTGTTTAAAAGCAGGTGTAGAGATGTCAGAACAGAACATGGACAAACAGAATTATTCCCAATTGGCATAGGGGTCAGACAAGGCTGTTTAACTTGTATGTGGAACATATTGTAAAGAAAGCAGGTTTGAACACAGAAGGAGGAGGGAAAATAGGAGGAAGGAATATCAATAAGCTAAGATACACAGACAACACCATAATATTAGCAGAAAACATCCCAGACCTGGAACAACTATTAAAGAAGATCAAGGAAGAAAGTCCAAAGGCAGGACTACTGTTTAACATAAAGAAAACAAAAATAATGACAATGGAGATTCAAAACAAATTCAGTCTAGACAATGAAGAAATAGAAGTAATAGAGTTCTCATACCTGGGACTGCAATTAGGAAAATAATAATAATAATAATAATAATAATAATAATAATAATAATAATAATAATGTATTTCTATCCCGCCCCTCTGCAGCACAATCGGGGTGGCTTACAGTTTTAAAAATTCCACAATACATGTATCCATCAATATCCTAACCCACCCACCCCTTAAAATAGAATTAAACCAGAAAAAAAAATTAAAACATACAATAGTTAAAATACAACAAACAACATATTACAACAATCACAGCAGCAGGATTCCCTTTGGTCCAAAACAGTGGCGGGATCAGGGGGGAGAAAAATAGCCAAGATCAGAAGATTAAGAATGGGGAGGACAGCTATGAAAGAACTAGAAAAGATTCTAACATACAAAAATATACAACTGAACACAAAAGTTAGAATTGTGCAAGCCATTGTTTTCCCTATTACTATGTATGGATGTGAGAGCTAGACTGTTAAGGAAGAAGACAGGAAGAAACTAAATTCATTCAAGATGTGGTGCTGGAGAAGAGTGCTGAGGATCCCATGGACAGCCAAACAAATGGGTCCTAGAGCAGATCTCCCTGGAAGCCAAGATGACAAAATTGAGGCTGTCATGAGAAGAGAGTACTCTTTGGAACAAACAATAATGCTGGGGAAGGTGGAGGGAAGTAGGAAGAGAGGAAGGCCACATGCAAGGTGGATGGACTCTATGAAGGAGGTCATGGGTCTGGGTCTGCAGGAACTAAGCAGAGCAGAGGAGGAAGGGAGATTTGAAGGTGTCTCATCAACAGGATCATACAGGAGAAAAGAGGTGGTGATGTTAGAGTCGCCTACATTCTGTCTCAGATGTTACTCTGTTGTCAGTTAAGACAGTCTAGAGCAGGGGTAGGCAACCTTTCCCCTTAAGGGTGAGGGACTTCAGCTCCCAGAAGCCTCAGCCATGTTGGCCAATAGTCCCATGTTGGCCAATAGCTCCTGGGATTCTGGGAGCTGAAGTCCCTCGGCCCTTAAAGGGGAAAGGTTGCCTACCCCTGCTCTAGAGGGATAGCAGTGTAGAGGCCACTCCTTCTTGGCCATGTGAGGACCAGGGACAAAAGGTCAACAAAAAACAGATACAACTTTATTAGCAACAAAAAAGTGACTTCCCTTGAGCTGGATGAACTGAAACAAGGAGAACAAATTCAAAGTGCTTCAGGAAAACAAAAATTTGGAGAGGAAGCAGTGGAACAGCCAAGGAGGGGAGGAGGAAGATGAATGGGGTAGAACTAATATGAGTCAGAAAGGAGAATATGGGATTGGACTGCTCTCCTTCACCTTACCTTTCTGTGAATAGGATGCCCGGAGAGTTGAAGCAAGCCAATGAATATCTATTAATATTGGCACTGCAGCCGGAATTGGGCTCAGTTTGTGGGAGTTTTGTGAAACAAGGCCAAGTCAAATTTCCACACAAAACAACCTTACATTCAATGCTGTCATGTCACAACTGGCTCCTGTGCAGATAATTTGGCTACAATTTCTCCTATGGCTTAAACTGAGAAAAATACAAGAGAGAGATTTGAAAATGAGTCACACCAGTAGAACTTATCTGGTGAGCCATGACAGGAAGGAATCTCCGTAAGAAAATGTTTTTGGTTCTAGGTTTTTTGAGGAAGTTAAGTAATCCTCTTGGCTTCATTTCTTTTCCTGTTTCCAGATTACATTTAAATGTTTGATTTGAACCACAGCAATCAGAACAAGTATATGTTTATGCCTGCTATTGGTTTCTAAATATATACATATAAGTGTTGTGTCCCCCATGCATAATTGCATAAACCTCTGCATGATGTAGGGGGGTTGCAGACTGCCAGAAATAGTGCAAATTGAGTCCACTTTTAGGGTTAGGGTTAGTGCTAGGGAATTATGGGAATTGTTTTTTTTCTGAGACATTGAGCCTTCTCTGTCAGAGAGCTCTGGTGCCACAATAAAATACAGTTCTCATGATTCCCTAACCCTAACCCTAACCCTAAAAGTGGATTCAATTTGCACTATTTCTGGCAGTCTGCAACCCCCCGTACTTACTTTTTATCCTGTAATTTTAATACTAATACTTATTAACATGACATACAATGCTGGTGCTTTTTTTTATAGGCAATCACTTTCTATTGGAACAGCTGCAGCAGTGATGACATTTGGCTATCTAGCAAGTGATATTGATGGATGGTCCTGTGAACTCTATGTAAAATTTGTTTCCCTTGGGGGGCTCTCAGATATGGGAGGAGAAGCTAGGCACCTTGTCTTGTTTAACATAAATGTGTCATTTGAAAGATGTGTTTTTATAGCCATTGTCTTTCACATGGTTATTGGTGAGAAGGTGTTTAATTATACTGTGGAGAGCATTTATTTCCCATTGTTAACCAAGGTGACAGTGTGGGTTTTTTTTTTAAAATCCCTCTGAAGAACATCACAATACATTGATTTAAACATGGCAATATTATTTGAGTTGCCTTGGAACAGGACTGCATTCCACTGGACAAATCCAGGGATATTTCTTCTGACTGGAAGGACTCAAATATTGAAAGATAAGGAACATACATTGGGCCCATTTAAAATGGACTCATGCATATGCGTAGCATATTTCAGACTTCAGGTGTGTTTGCATGAGTATGTATGTGTAAGATTCTACATACCACACACAATGCCATAATTCAAAGTCATCCTTCCATCAAAATAATAAAAAAATCATATGGGATGGAAAGAGACACTGCCCCTTGCAGAGGGAGATTGTCAGTCAATGGGTTGTTCAACTAAATTCACCTTCCAGACATGACTTTGTATTCACAGTTCCCAGGCTTCTACATGTTCATTTATTGATTATATCTACAACTGAGCTTTTTATATCCCCTGCACAAATGGTAGTCAAGTCATCTAGCAGTAATAAAACTCAAGAAAGGCAAACCAGCTCTAAGAATTCCTTGCCTCAAAAATGCTATGAAATTCATGGGATGGAATCCTCCAAGTCACCAATAAGTTGATAGGTGACTTGGAGGAATATACTTTACATTACTAATGCATCAATGCAAAGCAAAATGTGTTGTTGTTGTGTGATTTCATTTTGTTTCCAACTTATGGCAACCCTAAGCCAACCCTATCATGGGTTTTTCTTGGCAAGATTTGCTCAGTGGAATGTTTGCCATTGCTTTCCTCTAAGGCTGGGAGCATGTGACTTGCCCAAGGTCATCCAGTGAGTTTCATAGCTGAGCAGGGAATTAAATCCTGGTCTCCAGAGTTGTAGTCCAACACTCAAACCACTATGCTACACCGGCTCGACAATTCAAAATACATAATTACAAAATGAAAAAAAAAATCACCAAAACAATGGCCTTTCACACCACATATTTATAGTGCAATGTTTTCACTTTAGCTGCTGTGGAAACATCTTATGGAATTCTGAAATTTGTAGTTTTGTGAGGCACTAGAGGTCTCATAAGAATTCTAAATTTTAGAATTCTAAATATTCCTCACTCCCATATAATCCTTGATCGAGGATGGGGCAGCCAGGTAGTCAGTCTCAATAATACAACATGAATATAAGGTTATAGAAACTGAGTGGTAAATAATAAAATAAATTTCTGTATTTTTTCCACATCTACTTTTTAAAGAAATCAACTAATTCTTGCTTAAAGCCCATATTGCCAACTGCAAAAACCCTATTTCCTACTGCAAATTTTATTTTCCTACTGTACAAAGGTTGTCCAATTACACATCATAATAATACCTCAAAGAGCTTACAATCTAGTTTTCAATATGGGAAACAACAGATGAAGAGGAAGAAAATAGATACAGAGATGAACAAAGTAGGCATATGCAAATGATTCAGCTCAAGTTGTCAGAATTTATGCTTAGTGACAGGTCAATGTTAAAACTATATACAAGCTCACATGAAAACAACCCTTATGGGACTGGAGGAGACTTTCTTTTGATTGAATGTACTTATTTAAGTAAGAAAGTTAATCTTTATTTAGAGGACTACACTGATTCAAAAAGCAAAAAGAGATCTAGTTCTAACTAAATAGCAAGGCTGAAGAGATAGTGAGTCATGCCTGCCCCCTATTCTCAAAATAAAGCCAAAATGTGTTCTCCCTCTTTGAAGCTTGAGAGAAACTTGAAAAGAAGAAAGTCATGGCCCCAGTCCATCATCCCCTTAGTATAGCATAAGACCCCCCATGCGACATATACTATGGCAGCACTGTGCAGTTGCCATGCAGAATAGTAACACCATGTCACACGTCAATGACTGGGTGCCACTGTGCAATGCTCAATACACAATGCACACCTGCAATGCAAAGTATAGGATACACAACCACAAGGTGCAATGCAGAACTTACAAAGACAAGGCACAGATGAACATGCTATCTGTGCAACTTGGCTTCTGTTGCTATCAGCAGAATATTCCCATTGTGAAATAGTGACTTTTTTGTTTGTTGCTCTTTGCCTGTAACACCAAGGGGTAAAATGTCTCAGGAAACACCAGGTTTTGTTCCTGTACAAACTGATTTCATTTTGGAGAGCCATATGATGTTTTCCTCATGCCAGAATATTTCCTGGGAGATCCTGGCTTTTTATTTCCACTCCCTACGTTGTTACCCATAGTCCCCTTCATATCCAAAGTATGAAAAACCCCATATGCTACCCATAGTTCCCCTGCTATCAAAAATGTGAAATTCCATGATGACCTCCAGATGAACTCTGGCAATGGAAAAGGAGGCCAAGGGTCCTCCGCACCCATGACCTGGGCAGACTACCCTTAATCCTTAAGGCATGCATATACCCCCAGATAGTCCAGGAGAGTTGCAGATGGGATTTCCCTGATGAGATCATCCAAACCCATTGGAAAGGTGTATTGTGTCACCCAGCCACAAGCACCCTCAGCCATCAAAGGTGTAATGTTTGTATTGTGCCACCCAGTCTCACACGCCCCCACCCATTGGGAGGTGCATTGTGTCACCTAGTCACACATTCCCCCAGGATATTGGCCCCTCGGATTAAGACCACCAAATACAATGGCACCCTATACAGCAGGGTGCCATCATCGCAATTATCGTCTTTCGCCCCAGGGCTCGTTTGGCCCTATATAAACCCTAGACTTTAGCCAGTCAGTGTGCTACCTTCTTGGTCTAAACGACTCCACGTCACTCTGACCTCTGAAGCTAGTTACTGGCAAGTCTGCTCAAACCCCAGGCTGCGGAGCCAGACTTGCCTCCCACCATCCCGCATCCCATTCGTTTCCCGGAGGGAGACTACATCTCGGTAAGCAAGATTAGTAACGCCTGCATTTCTGTTCCAATCTCCAACCCTGATTTTCCTGAGCCTTGAATGTGTGTGTGAGTGCATGTTCTGTGAGTGTGCTTACCCTGTTTCAATAAATTAGACATCTAGTGGTTAACCGACATCTGCCTCAGCCTCATTCCTTGGAACCCCCTGGTCTCTTGGTATAAACATCGGGAGGGCGACCTCGTGGGCTCTTGTAGCCAGCCCCCTCTTGCAATATTTGAGCTAATAATAAAATTCCCCTAAGGACTCTTGGCTACAACGTTAGTTTAAATTAACCCAGTGCTTTCCAAAATGAAATGTATCATTTACACAACTGTGTTTCTACTGCCATTGCTTCTGGGACTCATAGGGGCAAAGCAGATGGCTTGCCAGATTGGGACTGTGGCAACTGCATGCTGCGGCCTGATCTGGCATTTTCCGCTCTCAAAAGAAGCAGCAAAATGCCACTCCTTTTGGGAGTGGAAAAAGCCACCCTTGCTGCCGGTGTTTTTCCTGTGTTTCTTCGGCACAGCATGTTTAAACGCTGTACTGCAGAAATGCCATGGATCCACCTGCCTACTGGTTGCCCAGGTGGCTTCCTGGTGGCTTGGGGGTGGAATTAATAAAGATCAAGTGAGGGAATGAGGAATGTTAGTGCTAAAACAAAATGATCCTAATACTTAACTAGTGTGATATTGCTAAAAAGCTTTAGCACTTTGATTGTGTCGTTTGAACAACAACAACTATTATTATTATTATTATTATTATTTAGTGGAAATTGGTGAAAATCGGTTTCTGAAACATTGCATGAAATTGGATGTGACATGTGATTAGTAAGAGGGGGTAGCGGAAGGACAAAAGGGAAGGCCAGAGGAAAACCTGTGCTATTCCAAAAATGAACTGGATACAGACCCCTGAATATGTAGATACAATCAAACCACTAACAATTTTTTTTGAACCTCTTGATACTTTGAGGCAATCTAGTTGCCTTGAGAGTATAAGTCTAGGTCAGAAGGGAGGTTGTCATAAATTAGAGAGAAAGGACAGTCTAGCAACCTCCAGAGGTCTAACTCTCTAGCTATTGCTACCCATGCAATTGCATGCATCTTGAGCATAGGCTGAGTTGCATCTCTGGCACCTCTAACAAAATAGAAAGGAGTTTATCAGAATGTCAGATGATGAAGAGCAGGCTTATAAAAAGTGTGACTCATCAAACCAATTGCTTCTCACCAGACATGTAGGATAGAGCATTGGAGGTTTGATAAAACTCATGTTTTTTTCTGCTTGCCTGCCTGCCTGCAATGCAAAATAGAAAGGTTGCCAAGCTGAACTGTGCTCCATTTTCTGGCTGCTCAAAAGAAACTCTTGTAATAGTTTTAAAAAAAACAAAAACAAATAATAAATCCTGCAATTTGAAAATGTAATATTCCTCAGAAGGACATCCTTTATCTCACTATGGTCTTCTTCACACTACATAGTTATAGCACTTTAATACCACATTAACTTCTATGCTTCATCTTATGAAATCCTTAGATTTGTAGTTCTGTGAGTTGTTTAGAATTCTGTGCCACAGAGCAATAGTATTTCACCAAACTCTATACATCATAAATTTCTGTAGAATACATCCACAGCAATTAAAATGGTATCTAAGTAGCATAGTTATGCAGTATATGTAAATCAAAAGTGGTCAGGCAATAGATTAGAATCTTTTGGTAGACCTTTGAGTATGTTGAAGCAGATCTGCCTCTGTTCCGTTATCTGTTGGAGTTCCCCAGGGCTCTGTTTTGGGTCCCCTACTGTTTTCCCTATACACACTGTCTCTAGGAAAACTCATCAGTTCTTTTGGCTTCTCCTATCATCTGTACGCTGATGACATTCAGCTGTATCTCTCCACCCATGACCTTTCTTCGAGTCTTGAACAGCATGTTTTATCTTGTCTTACAGCTGTATCTCAATGGATGTGCCATCGGCACTTGAAGCTCAATATGTCCAAAACGGAGCTTCTTGTTTTTCCACCAAAGTCTACTGTTCAATACTCCTTTTCAGTTTCTGTTGACGACATTTCTATTCAACCTGTCCAGGAAGCCTGCATTCTTGGTTTTATTTTTGATTCTTCATTGTCGTGTATCCCCCAGATTCAGGCCATAGCCAAGGCATGTAGATTCTTTTTGTATAATATTGCTAAAATCCGACCATTTTTCTCAGCTTCTACTGCCAAGATTTTGATCCATGCCCTAGTGGTCTCACAACTAGATTATTGTAACCTTCTCCTGGTAGGGCTCCCTCTTTCTCACCTCCGCCCTTTAATTTTGGTTCAGCATCCTGCTGCTCGCATTATCACATCTGCTCACCGTTTCGACCATATTTCTCCTTTATTGTCATCCCTTCACTGGCTTCCCTTCCCTTTCTGTATTCAGTATAAGCTTTTCTTGTTGACCTTTAAAGCCCTGTATGGGTTGGCCCCTCCTTATTTATCAGAGCTTCTTTCCCCTTACTGTCTCACCCATGCCCTCCGCTGTGGTAGTCAAGGTCTGCTTTCTCAGCCTAGGATTTTTACTGCTCCATCCTGGATCCGTCCCTTTTCACTTGCTGCCCCTCATTCCTGGAACCTCCTTCCCCCACAAGCATGGGGCATCACTTCTTTAACCAGCTTCAAAGCTGAGTTAAAAACTATACTTTTCAGGGAAGTGTTTGCTGGCATTGTATGATAATTATTTGATATTTCTAATTTGTTGCCTTCTTTGTATTAAAATGTATTTTATTATTTTGTAGAATATATGCCATTGGCAGGCTTTTAAACCTATTTTTATCTATTTTATTGACTGTATGTACAGTGCTGTGTAAATCTACTGTGCTATATAAATAAATAAATAAATTATTATTATTATTATTATTATTATTATTATTATTATTTCAGGCTCTTTCTTGTTCAGTATACCAAACCTCCCTTCCTCTCCTAATTATGTGGAGAAAGCCAGAAATGGGGAGTAATCAGCAGTATATTTTTGTGGGGAAAATTAGTTCAGTTTCAGAAATGTTCTGAACTGTTTGGTTCAGTTCTGAGAAGAAATCCCAGGGCCCAGAATTCTTTAATTGTAAATGTTTGCAAAAATGATCAGGCTACAGTTGTTGGATCTAGACATTCTCGTAAAAACAAAAACGAACATAAACCAAAACAAATTTATTGACCAGCTTACAAATAGTTAATTTACCTTCTTGTCCTCATGCTTACAGAATACAAAGACATATAGATGTGTTAGTTGGAAAATCAATATGAAAAGGGATCTTGCAGCACTTTTGAGACTAAAGAGCTTATTGCACCACTAAAAAACCCACCTTACTTCTCCCAAGTTGAATTTTAACTTGGGAGGCAGCCGGGTCCTATCACATGCATTTTGCTGCCAAATCTGGCAGTGGAGTCCAGCCCGGCTGCAAGCTGCTTTTCAAAATAGTGCTCAGCAAGCCACTTTTCAAAGTAGGAAAACTCTCTACTTTGAAAAATGGCTGGAGAAGTGCTCATGGGACCCTGGGCTGCGGTCGGGTTGAAGTCCGCCAGTGGATTCAGTGGCAAAATGTGTGAGATAGGGCCTGGCTGCCTCCTGAATTAAAATTCAATTTGGGAGAGGTAAGCTGGGGTTTTTTAGCGGTGTGATAAGCTCCTATTTGAAAGAGAGAAGTTGGTAGCATGAGCTTTTCTAGACTTGAGCCTACTTCCTCAGATGCATGGAGTATTTGTAGAAAAACTTGTAGAAAAACTAAACCATGTTACACACTTTTACAGAATGTGGAAAATATACTTTTTTGGACAAGTCCCCAAATCCTGCTGCCAACATGACTACTGGCTAGGGGATTCTGCAAGTTGTCAGAATGTCCAAAAGAGTAAATTTCCTAAGTTCAGCACTTTCACCTCTCAGTAACTGACTGGCTCTTTATAATGCAAAATAAACATAAAATGTGGTAAGTTTCCTGGATCATCAGTCAAACTGATGGATTTTAGCCTTTGCACTAAGATAAGCAAAAAAAAACCAAGAGAACAGTATGTTTTATTCTTCCCATGATTTGCCTGAGAATTTTTTCATGGACTCCTGATACAAATGGTTGTGGATTGAATTCACAAATGCTTAGATTTCCAGTATAAATTTAAATATAAATGATGGATTTTGTGGATGGAAAAGTGTTAAAATATCACAAACTTTGTCTCCCTCAATTGATTCAAGATAATATACTTGCTATGTGTCCCACTTCAACACTGGTGTAAGCATGGTGCAAATATTAATACTGGTCATGGGACAAGAAGGACATCCAAATGTAGCAGCATATGGAGAGGAAAGGAATGCAATGTTTGGACAAGAAATATTGTCCACAATGAGCCAAGGGGAAAAAGCTGATGATCAGTTGGCCAGGAGACAAAAAGCTTTAAAAGCAGAAGAAAAAGCTAAAGTTAGCATGTGTGGCATACTATAAATTGATGTAATCTGAACCAGATCTTCTCTGAGGAGTATGTCCAATGTTTCCTGGCCTTAGTCCAGGTACTTCAAAGCTGTGTTATCACTGAATTGTGGCCTTGGCATTTGGGAGGCTGAGCAATGTTCTAAGGAAATGTCAGCTTCAGATCACAGTTTCCTCTCATTTTTGTGAGGGGGAAAAAAGAGGTCAAATTTGCAAGCTTCTGTGGTAGCTTTGAATGTGTCTATTTTTTGTGTTTTTGTATTCTTTTTGAGTTAAATCCCAGGTCGAATTGTGAAAAAGGCTTTGAAACAGGCCAACTGACCCACCTTGGAAACAGGAGTTTAAAATAATATACCACATACGTTAAAAATTTATCCCTATTCTTCCCTTATTATGCAGCATGGAGAACAATTAAGGGGAACATTTATGAGCCTCATTCCACCTTCAGCTATTTCATATTTTTGAACTGTATTGTAAAAATATATAGGCTTTTCTCATCTGGTAATATGGCTCTCTTTTTGAAAGGTTGTACTGCAGAGCAGCTTCATTTATATACCACTTCATACCATGCTATACAGTGTCTAGTGGTACTATAATACTAGCAGAAAATTTCACAGACCTGGAACACCTACTGAGGAAGATGAAAGAAGAAAGTGCAAAGGCAGGCTTAATGTTGAACATAAAGAAAACAAAAATAATGACCACCGAGGAACCTAGACAATGAAGAAATGGAAATAGTAAAATAATTCCCATACCTGGGATCAAACATTGATAGAAATGGGGACTTTAGTCAAGAAATCAGAAGAAGACTATGAAAGGGGAGGATGGCTATGAAAGAACTAGAAAAAATTCTAAAATGCAAAGATATACAACTCAGCAAAAAAGTTAGAATCATACAAGCCATTTTATTCCCTATTATCATGTATGGATGTGATAGCTGGACACTTAAGAAAGCCAAGATAATAAAACTGAGACTGTCGTACCTCAGATATATCATGAGAAGAGAGGACTCTTTGGAAAAAACAATAATGCTGGGGAAGGTGGAGGGAAGTAGGAAGAGAGGAAGGCCATATGCTAGATGGATGGACTCTATTAAGGAGGTCACGGGTTTTAAGGGGTTGTAGGAATTAAACAGAGCAGTGGAGGACAGAGGGTCTTGAAGATGTCTCATCCATAGGATCACCATGAATTGAAATAGACTGAGGACAGTTAACAACAAATTTTAATGTACATCAAACTGGATAGAGATTTTATGATATTAGACAATATCTGAATATATGACAATATATTCTCCATTGTTACTTGGTTACATACAGTAGGTACAGTTAAGTAACATATCCTGGCTCAACTCACCCAGTCTACTTTAAAAACCAGCAGTCAGCAGCCAGATTGGGCACCTCTTCAGCTTTTTATTGGGATGCAAGATGTTTTCACTCTCCTTCCACCAGTGAGAGGGGCTGCAACAATCAGAAGCAGGACCCCTTTTGCAAGACTTTGTTATAGCCTTGCTCACTTGGAGAAGGGGGTTGGAAATGTCATCCTTTTTGCATTCCAATTGTCCACTGATCAGAATTCATTTGCCCAGTGTGACTACTGGCTGTTAAGGTGCTCTGGAGAGGTATCTACACAGTTTATAGTGAGACTGCATAGTCTTACTGATTATAGACGAGTTATGAATCTGTAACTCTAGGTTATGAATTCCTAACAGCAATATTGAATGCCAGCCAAACAGCAGAAGCTCTTTCTGTATGTAGTTCTGATTGGTGCTTGGGAGAAATAATTAGTGACAACACTTGTTTTCTTGACATATTGGGTAAATATGATAGCTGAACTCCTGAAGCTTGTCCTTGATGTTAGAGAATAAGTTGTCTGTTTTTGCTGATTCATTTTGTCTTCTGTTTATGTCTGCTTGGCACAAAACATCACAGATAGTTGAGTCTGCATGAAAAATTCACCCCCAGAACATGTTCATCTGCATTCTGTTGTAGCAACTTGTCTTCACAATACTACCCTGGGTGACTAAGGCCTTTCTTATTAGAGTCTTATATGGTTGGTACCACCAATGAATGCTACCTGAACAGCTTATATTAATTTATTATCACCAATGCTTGATGGGCACTTAATACCATTCTTAAGATCTGGTTTGCACCTCCATCTTTGAATAACTGAACAATATGACTATTCTTTAGAATGCATTATGGCTACAACAACGACAACAAATGTGAATACTGTATAAAGATACACCCATGGGTAAATATGTTATATAATTGCGCATAAGAGTTCTGCATGGAGGACTCCACTACTGCTCCCCACCCATCACCACCAGGACTCAATGTTGCACTATGATAGTCCTCTGCATGGCCATTCTGTTGCTGGTGGAGAGGTGGGTGGAAGTGGGGGTGGAATTGGAGCCGTGGTTAAATGCCTGTACTGCAGCCAGTCCCTCACAAACCACAAGGTTGTGGGTTTAATACCAGCCAGGGGCTCAGGGTCCACTCAGCCTTTCATCCTTCTGAGGTCACTAAAATGAGTACCCAGCTTGATGGGGACAATTAGCTTACAGTTGTAAACTGCTTAGAGACTACTTAGAGTGGTATGAAGCAGTATATAAATGAAGCTGCTATTGCTATTGCTATTGCTAATTGGAGAAGTGTGACCAGAGGATGACAAAGGACATCTTCTACTGAGATCCTCTGGAGTCCTCAGTAAAAGATGTAATCAGTGAGACACTGTTCTGATCCCCTCTGCTTTCCACCAGCAACAGAGTGGTGGTGGTGGTGCTATCAAAGTACAACAATGAGTCCTGGGTGGTTGTGGCTTTGGGCGTTGCATAGAGTGGAAGAGAATACCAATCTCTATAATGACAAATGCATGGAAGGTGGTCTTACCCCAGTGTAAATCACTAACAGAAGGGCAGCCTTGATGTGTGTATGATAACCATATTGGTTATTTGGACCACCAAGTAGTGCTAACATCACATCCTCCTTCTTACTTCAGTATACTTCTGTGACAACTAGCATCTTTTAGATAATGCAGATTGTTCCCACAGGGGAAAACAACCTAGGTGGTGTGTGTGCATGGGACACTTTAAACCATTGGATGAATCTTGTTAGGCTTATGCTAACAAGATTATGGTGAGTCCCATATCAGGAAACCTTGAAGATTAATACAGTAGAGCTATATTCAATGGGAAAATCCTGGATAGCTGATTCAAATATTGATTTGACACAGGAATCAGACCCTGTTTGCATACACAGAAGCATGATTTATTTACATTAAATGTATATCCTTTATTTAATAAGAAACTTAAAAGTGCCATATATAGGACTAAGTCCAATGGGTGGTCCCAACTAGAGTAGACCCACTGAACCAATGGGAACTTGGTAAGTCAACACTTAGGTAAGTTCCATTGATTAAATGGGTATATTTTAAGTGGGTATAGCAATTGCTTTTTTGCCTTGGGTGGGATTCATTTGGCCCTCCAAACATTGTGGACTGCAGCTCCAAGCATTTTTCCTTGTTAGCTATTCTAGCTAAGTACTCTTAGAACTTGAAGTCCTACAACATCTAGAGAGTCATATAATTCCCACCTCTGATATCAAGCATGGTACCTTTTTGCACTTTATCCTCAAAGCAATTCTGTGAAATAAATTAGGCTGAGAGGCAGTGACTAAACTAAGGTCACCCAGTAATTTTTGTGCTTGAAAACCTGGATTTGAATATGGATCTTCCCAGTCCTAGTTGGATATTGTAGCCCAACGTCTTCTAGTCTAGTACCTTTGAGATGTGAACTACAACTCCCATAATCCCAGCAAACATGACCATTGTGGTTCGGGATGATTGTAGTCCACATATATAGAGGGCACCAGGTTGAAGAAGGCTGTTGCAAACACTAAACTACTTTGGCTATCCCTTTGGAAATTGGAAAGATGTGGTGAATCTTGCATACTCTTGTCCCTTTTGTTTATAACTTTAAGCTTGTAATTTCATAAATTTTCAGTTTCTGCTGAAGGATTTCAGCTTCTCAGAAACAGAACACCCTCCAAATCCAAGCATTCCCATTCCTAGAAATTCATCCAAACAAGTAGAGCTCCTCTAATTGAATAAACTCTTTGTGTCTCTCAAATGGATTCACTGAAGGCCAGGTCTCACATTTATCATAACATTCCTGACTTGAGGTGGAAAAAAGTAAAAATATCCAGGGCTTACATTCATTATTTTTTCCCCAAAGAGAAAAGAATCCCACTTCTATGGAGTGAGATAGCAGATAAATTAATATATTTCAAACTAAGGAGGGAAGAGTCTATTAATTGCCTGGAATCACTTCAAGTAACCTTCAGGGTACACGTTTATTTTTCCTCCTTTTTCCTCTCGTGGCTCCATCATTCTGATGGATGAGGAATGTTTTGTGAGGTTGGCCGGGTTTTGTTTTGTTTGTTTTGTTTTGTTGGTCTACAAATGTTTTTATAAATGGTTTGATTATTTTAACTATGAGATGTTTAATACTGTTTTAAGGGGGGGTGGGTTGGTCTATTGTATGGGTTTTTTATGTAAGCCGCTTGGATTGTCTCTTTCAATAAGCGTGATATAAATAAATTTTATTATTATTTATTATTTATTATTATTTCAAAGAAGGGGAAGGCTGAACACAAGGCAATGTTTGGAAAAGTTACTTCCTTGGACTATAGCTTCTAGCCATGCTTGTTGTGGAGTCCTGAGAGCTGTAGTCTCTCCACTACAACCTTTTGCAAGTTGTGGCTATAGGTTAGGAGTAGACAACTTTGTGGGGGTCAGGGGACAATTTCCCCCACAAGACTCCCCCCCCCATCAGCAACATTCCCCACAACAAGCCCAAATAGCTCCCTTTGCTTTTGAAATCCCTCTCAAAATGGTGACAGGAGGCAGTCATTTCTTGTAATCATTTTGAGAGGTACTGGAGAGGAAAATTGAAGTATTGGGAATACCACGGGGTTTTGAGGCGGTTTTGGTGAGTGTGTTATTGCTATGTGTTTTCATAGGTTTTTTTTGGGGGGGGGCTTCCTGCATGATTTGGGAGTAAAATTTCCCTGAAAATTGAACTGATTATTCTTTTTTTTTTAAAAAAAATGTTTTTGGGCTTTGGAGTTTTGATGGGGGATTCAAATGGGGTCCAGGGCTGCTTGCAACCTGCAGATCACAGTACGCACCCATCCTAGTTTTAGAGGATCCTGCCCAACTCTTCCAAGTCTTTCTTCCATGCAGATACCACCCTGGTCACAAACAGTCCTGCTCAAGTCTTGCAAATTCATGACCATGGCTTCTTTGATTGAATCAATCCACCTGTAGTGCAGTTTTCCTCTTTTTCTACTGCCTGCCACTTTACCAATCATTATTGTTTTTTTCCCAGTGAGCCATGGTATCTCATAATATGTCCAAAGTATGACAGCCTCAAAGGGATCTTGTAGCACCTTTGAGAATGAGGTTTTATAGACATAAGCCTACAAAAACTTATATTACTTATACTACTACTTTTGTACAAGTCTACAAAAGCTTATACTCCTTTCTGTCAGTCTCAAAGGTGCTACAAGATACTTTTGCATACTGATCCAGACTAAGGAGATTATCACATTAGTTTCACTACCAGGATAGACCCAGGATGTAACCTTCTTAAGGTGGATCTTATCACATCCACTCATCGTTGGGCAGTATGCAGCCCATATGCAACCCGGGCTTCTCTTGCAGCTTTTCAAGTACAGGATTTTCCCATTCTTGAAAAGATGCAGGACAAGCCCAGAGAAGCCCAGGTTGCATATGGGCTGCATACTGCCCAGCGATGACTGAATGCATTAAGATCTGCCATAAGAAAGTTACATCCTGGGTCTATCCCGGCAGCGAAGCTAATGCAATTATCTCCTAACATGGCTATGTCTTTGGATTCTAGCCTCAATTTAGTCATTTTAGCTTCTGGTGAGAGCTGAGACCTGTTTTACTCTTGGACCCATTTATTTTTCTTTTTAGAGGTCTGTGGTATCCACAGGAATCTCTTCCAGCAACATAGGCCTCTCCTGAAAAAACCTTCCTTGGACCCCCTGGATAGAAATAATTACAGACCAGTCTCCTTGCTCCCTTTTTTGAGCAAGGTGATCAAGAGGGCAGTATCAAGAGGGCAGTCGCTTCCCAACTCCAGGCAGTCTTGGATGAAACCGATTATCTTGATCCATTTCAAACCGGCTTCAGGACAGGATATGGAGTTGAGACTGCCATGGTTGCTCTGACCGATGACCTCCGCCTGGGCATCGACAGGGGTAGTGTGACCCTGCTGGTGCTCTTGAACCTCTCAGCGGCCTTTGATACAATAGATACAATAGATACAATAGACCATGCCATCCTCTTGGATCGCCTGAGAGAGTTAGGAATTGGAGGCACTGCCCTGCAGTGGTTCCATTCCTTTCTCTCGGGTAGATCCCAGAGGGTGAGGCTTGGGGACAGTTGCTCTTCTAAAATAAAGCTTAATTGTGGTGTCCCCCAGAGCGCCATCCTGTCCCCGACATTATTTAACATCTACATGAAGCCGCTGGGAGAGATCATTCGGAGGCATGGAGCGCGGTGTCATCAGTACGCTGATGACACCCAGATATACTTCTCCATGACCAGATCATCGACTCAGACTTCAGATGGCATCTCTCCTCTCAATGACTGTCTCAGAGCGGTAATGGATTGGATGAGGAAAAACAGATTGAAGTTAAATCCAGACAAAATGGAGGTACTAACAGTCACAGGTCCGAAACCAGGTTTGGGAATACAGTCTCCAATCCTGGATGGAGTCACACTCTCTTCTAAGGACTGTGTTCGCAGTTTGGGGGTACTCCTAGATTCATCGCTTCACATGACTAGACAGGTGAATGCGACGGTCAGGAGTGCCTGTTACCAGCTTCGGCTGATACACCAACTGCGCCCTTATCTGGACATGAGGGATCTGGAAACTGTAGTACATGCACTGGTAACCTCCCAGTGGATTACTGGATTACTGCAATGCACTCTACATGGAGCTACCCTTGTGCCTAACCCGGAAACTGCAACTGGTGCAAAATATGGCAGCCAGGTTAATCTCTGGTACATCGAGGAGGGAGCACATAATACCAGTGCTTAAATCCGTTCACTGGCTGCCAATTAGTTTCCGGGCACAGTACAAGGTGTTGGTTTTAACCTTTAAAGCCCTCCATGGTTTGGGTCCAACTTATCTCAGGGACCACCTCTTTCCGTACGATCCCCCCCACGCACTGCGGTCCTCTGGGAGGAATCTGCTGCAGCCTATGAAGACCAGGCTGGTGCAGACCTCCCTGAGGACCTTCTCTGCAATCGCTCCCAGACTGTGGAATGGCCTGCTGGACGAGATCAGTCTTATTACCACCCTTGCTGCCTTTAAGAATGCAGTAAAGACGGATCTCTTCTGGCAGGCCTTCCCAGAATAACCTCCAGGCCTAATCGGAGCAACTGCCACCCCTCTCCCTTGTATTATTGCTGCTTCCTGTTTTTATTCTATTTTTATATTTTATTGTACTATTGTATTTTAATCTTTGCTTGTTTAATTCAGTTTTAAGGGGGGGTGGACTGGGGAGAGGGTTGAGGGAATGTTTTTTAACTGTTGCCTGTTTTAATATGTTGTACCCTGCCCCGGTTGCCTAGCAGAGGGGTGGGCTAGAAATAAATTTATTATTATTATTATTATTATTATTATTATTATTACATATTTCAACTGAGTTAATTTTCTCTAGGAGTCGATTTAAAATGAATTAATTGTCTCTTTTCCCCCACTTGTCCAGCCTTAACACCCACACACAGAAAATGGAAGTACTATGGCCTGGCTGATTCTGACCATGGTATTTAATGATGCATTTTTACACTTGAGAATCTTATCTAGTTCCTTCATGACTGCCTTTGTTTTACTGCATTGGTTTACTGTCTATGAATAAATTAAGTTCTTGCTTTACCTTACTTTATTGTTCATTTGCCTAAATGGAAGGGTTCACTCTAGTGTTGGTAACAATGCTTTCCCTTCCATCCTGACCACATCAAGCACATTCTTCTCATATTTTCCTAGGAGGTTACAATCTTTTCAGTCAGACATTGCACAAAAAGGAAAGGAAAGAAAAACTGGCATTTGTCAACATATTTCAAAAACATTTACCTGGAATCTTTCTGTTCTTTCTAATGAAAAACACCTGGCTTCAGAGAACATTGACTGACATTTCAAAAAAAGAAAGAAAAAGATATCACCAGTAAGGCATGTAATAGCAGATGTCACTATCTGAAATTAGTTCTGTATCAAGGCATTAAAGAATCAGACCACCCCTGAGCACACTAGTTCAGTCATTTTCAAACATCATAGACTCTGTTACTGATAAATCCAGGATATGTTCCTATGGAGTCCTAGATAGTAAACAATGAATTTAGGGCTCTTAAAATAACAGGGAGGGCTGGGGTGTGTGTCTTAGAATTGTATGGTGTATTATTTTTCTAATTTGAAAATGTGGCAGTCAGTGCTGATGCACTTGGAAACCTCTTTCTCATTCTGCTGAGTGGAACCTAGACTTCTGCCCCAAAGATCAGCCCTGTTGGCATTATTGGTTGAAGAAGGTTCTAGTGAAAGACCATGGCTGGAATCCTGTTAGCCACCTGAATCCATATAAATGCAGCTTCTATGCATGCATGTTTCTTTTTGGACAGAGTGCAAGGTGCCACCTTGGGTCCCACACTGGGAGAAAGCTGGTATTTAAATGCAATAAATAAATACATTTGTCCCTCGCCATTTGCGATCTTGCCATTTGCATCTCTCACTCCTTCACAGACAGCAAGCTGTGAGGGACAAAATGGTGCATGTGCCCAAGGTGCATGCATCATGCCATGTGCAGGAGTGCACCCCCACTGGAATCAATGAGGCTCCAATATTGGTGATTTTCCCAATTTGCGAGTGCGTGTGTCTGGAATGGATCTCCGCAAATGGGGGGGGGGGCGCGACTGTAGAAAGAACTATAAACAAAGTGATATGCTGTACCCCTTTGGGCAATGTCCTAAATCTCTTCCCCTGGCTTTCAAACCCAAGGAGGAGCTGCTGTTGCTTATTTTTGAGGAGACAAGGGAGAGGAGAGGCATGTCAGAGGATGTAATTTTGAGAATAGGAGGATGCACTCTGTGAGGGAGCACTCTCCCATTTCTTTCTCCCCCGAGCTTACCCTAGCCAGTTCTGCATTAACTGACATGCCGCAGCATCACCACCTCACACCCCTGCTTGAGTTTTGACAGATAGGAGGTTAGGTTTTGGATTGCCCACAATGTGCTAAGGGGTTTCTTTCTTTCTTTCTTTTTTTTTTTGAGAAGGTTGGACAAATGGCTAAAAGTTAGCCCTTGTGCCCTATACAAAAAACAAACCCAAAAAAGAAAAAAAAAGACATACATAGGAATGGACATGGAACTATGGGTGGAGCAATATGCTTGTAGGATGCCGGCTGATATCACAATCACAGAATACTTGTTTTGCAGGCAGAAAGTATTAGTTCAGTCACTGTGTAGACTCTCTTCTTCTTCTTCTTCTTCTTCTTCTTCTTCTTCTTCTTCTTCTTCTTCTTCTTCTTCTTCTTTTTAAAAAGACCACAGGTGTAGCCACCATACTGTACAGTTACAGCAGTTGAATGCCACTTTAACTGCCATGGCTGAATCCTAAAAGTGGCCAATAGGGTCTCTTCTAACTCTATGATTCTGTTCCTCACCACCAAATTACAAATCCCAGGATCAGGCTCTTTTAGAGTGGGCTTTAACTATGCGAGAGTTAAAGTGGCCCCCTGATCAGTCTAACTCTCAGCTCAGTATTTTAGTATGTATAAATTATCCATAGAGGTCTAGGCTACTCCCCCAGAACTACAGCTCTGGAGCACTCTGTAATTCTAAATACCTCACCAAATACAAATCCCAGAATTCCATAGGATGGAGCCATGAGAGTGAAAGTGATACAAAATGCTGTGATTATAAGGTGGATACTCTGGTACTATGGTTGCAGAAAACCTGTTTTCCAGAGAGCTGCTGCCAACCGGAATAAACAGGATTGGCCCAGACTAGTGATGTCTACACTTGGTGTCCCAGATATTGGAATCACCAAGCATTGGTTGTACTAGGTAGAGGTGCTGGGAACTGATCAGTAAGATCTGGGAACTCAAGGTTGAGAACCGCTAGCTTAAATGGTATTTTTTTTAATCATATGTGTTCAAGGTTGCGTGTGAGACTGTAATACTTTGTCTTGCAACCTATCATCCACATTGCTCTGCAATGGCAAGGAAAGCATGGTAAATGTGGGCATACACCCCACTAAGAAAATGAGATGATTCAAATGTGCATGTTTGCCATCAATGTTTCCTCCCTGGAGAGTCATATGAAAACCAATCCTCTAGTTGATATACAGGAAACTCTTTATCTTAACAAGAAGAGCGAGCACAGAAATTTTTGTTTACATTTAAATTACAGTTTGAAAATGAAATAACTTCCAGGTCTAATGACCTTCAGCTCCTGGCTCAAGATCTAGATTTTTTGGACTGGCCTTGACTTGCTACAGGACATAGCTGGTGAAGTGAACTGCTCTCTTCCAACAAAGTAGCCTGCTGGCCTGTGCACCAGAGGGAAATAGGTTTGAGGTTTCAAGGGGGGGGGGTCATTTGCATTCTCAAAGGCAGAACCAACTTTTATTGTTCAATTTTTAATTGCCTTTCTTGTTCCCAGGAAACTCAAGGGCATTGAGTATGGTACCTGATTAGCTTAAGTTGGAGGTCAACAGACCTTTCCTCCATGCCATCTCAAGACAAAATGCTAATGGTATGACTGTCATCGTCATCCCCCCTTTCCCTCTGCATAATTACTAATATGTTTCCATGGTGAGGAATGTTGGGTTTCAAAAACTAGCACCAAAAGCTAGCACTGAGGGCTTTCATTGGCCTAATAAAGCTATTAGCAGAACAGAAATTGTTCTGATGGCAGCTATAAAAACACTTGAGCAAAACATGGCTCAATGTTTCCTGTTAGTGTCATATAACCATGTAACCTTCCTTACACTTGCAGTTGTACTTTTTTGGTCATTGTGAAACAATTGTATTGAATGCATGATTGTGCAAATTGTGCAAATGGAGTTCCATAACTGTAACCATTCCATGAGTCTAAATCCTACTGTTAATCTCAACAAGAGTGGAGCCATTGAATCAAACTGGATTTACCTATGTGTTGAATGAGTCTAATTGTAGCTGGGAGGAACCAAGAGGATTCCAGCCATGCAGGGTGCATCTACACTATAGAAACAATGCATTTTGACACCACTTTAAGTGCTGTAGCACCATCCTATGGATTTTTAGTTTTACAAAGTCTTTAGCCTTCTCTGCCAAAGAATACTGGTGCCTCACAAAACTACAAATCTCAGGATTTTGTAGGATGGCGTGATGGCAGTTAAAGTGGTGTCAAATTGCATTATTCTAGTGTAGATGCACCCACAGTTACACTTGGATTGTGCATATTTGTCAGTCCCTTTGATGTTCCTCTTGAATTACTAAGATTCAGAAAGCCACTATGGACTCCACATTTCAACTTGACTATGTAAACAAGCACATTGGCAGATAACAGTTTGTTGCATATGTAAGTATTAAGTGAAATACCTTAAGTGGTTTAGCGCCAACTACCATGTAGCCATCTAAGTGGTGTAGCCACAAACATATGCAGCCCATATGTTTGCAAGATGTCCCTCCATTAGTCTACCTTCTGTTTATGTGCACTTGGACTGGGCTGCCTTTCCACAATAAAGAAAAGACTAGAACATTTCTTTCCAATAAATATTTCTTTCTGCAAGCGCAACCTGTTCACCTTTTCCTCTCTAGAAATCCCTTATGGATAACCTTTTCTTCTTTTCTACATTTGCTTCAATAACACATATATTTGAGTTGGCATGCTCCTGGACCCTGAGGGCCACATTTTTGGCATTGTGCCCAAATTGTCAAATTATGTTGGTAGGGCCATAAGAATTTCTCCTCCTCCTTGGCCATAAAAATACAACAACAATAAAAATAATAATAAATGGCTTGAAGGTTATCTGTCCTTTTATGATGCCCCAAATCTTCTGAATGTGGTGGCTGCTTTACTCTGTCTAATGTTAGGGCCAGGACTGGCATTTTGACTTACACATTCTAGAAATAGCTTCAAGATCGCTCACATCAATAATAATGTTTTCAGGAATGATGCGGCTGTTTTGTTTTCCCAGCATTGCTAACAGAGCTTGGAAAAATTACTTGTTTGGAATAAAGCTCTTAGAATCCTGTCACTGACATAGCCAATGGCCATGGTGTGAGGGATTCTGGGAATTGTAGTTGTCCAAGCTCTGGTTCCTGTTACCTGCATTTGTGGTTAGAAGATAATCATTTGCAGAAAAAACAATGCAGGGTGTCTGTGTATGTGTACGTATGCACACGTAATTGCTAGGCAGATCACCAGAGTCTGCCACTTTAACTGAAAACAACCTTGTTTATAGTACTTACTTGTTTTCTTTCTTTCAGCACCACTATTAGATTGTAATTTCTTTATATCTCTCCTCTGTTTTGAATAATTGGACAAAATGTTCCTCCAGTTTAGCTTAGAGGATGGCAGGAATCCCAGCAAGCATGTGTTACTCACAGGTCAGGATTTCCAGAACTATAGATTTCTCCAGGGTATTTATTATGTCACATTTAGCCTGGTTATGGAAAGCATAATTTTTAAGAGTGGAAACTTTTTCTTTTTACATTTCATATTTATAGAAGAAAAAAATTGGTGTTAGTTCCTAAGTAGCTCTGTGTTTTGGGTTGTCTTGGACATAATTTCTCACAGCCAAAATTCTGGACCAGGTCAGGGAAGGATGGAGGGTTCCCAAAGACATTGTTCTGCTGGTTTATCCAGTGTCTTGATATTTCTGTGCTGTCATGGATGTTTGCAAGCTTTGTGGTTTGCAAACAGGAGGTAGATCAGCTTTGACTGGTAAATCTCTGGGTAATGTGCAGCTACAGTTGCCAGGTCAGGAGCATCCCTGGCCCTGAGATTTCAGGGCCACACCTTGAGAAATAGGGACAATCCCTTGTGATGTCGCAGGGGACAGATGTGATGGTTCCAGGATGATGTTGCAAGGAGCAGCCCTGGTAATCTCTTTAAACATGATAAAGTATCTTTAAGCATCTTTAAACATGATACAGACCCCATCCCTGCCCTCTTTTCAGCGGCAGCTAAATCAATTTTGTACCTTCAGGCTTTTTCAAACTGACAAGGGTTGGGCATTAAAAGCTGTTTAGATTTTAAGGTTTGTATAGAGTTTTTTAAAAACATATTTTACATTTGAAAGCATAGCTGTTTTAACTCTTAAAAACTATTTAATTGTTTTTTAAAATTTATATTTATACATTTTAATGTTTTTGTATTGTTTTTAAATTGTTTTGTTTTCAATTTGCTGTTTGCTGCATTGATTCCCTGTAGTGGGAGAAAGGCAGGATATAAGTGAATATAATAATAATAATAATAATAATAATAATAATAATACAGTAAGCATAAAACACAGTTGCACAACCTGTATCATTCAAATGGAGAACTCAATCTCACATCCCCTGAGCATAGTTCAAAAATCCGCATGTGGACCTATCAGTTTGATGTATTGCAAAGCCCATAAAGCCACCCTGCACAATCATTTTATGTTTTGTGGCAAGTGGGCAGGATCTGAGAAGCATCTGGCTACATCTCCACAGCCAGACATACATTGATTACAGTAGCACTGAGACTACCTGGCAGATCTCAGTGCTGATGTCTTCATTTTTCATCTGGCTACGCAGATGTAGTAGATGAAGCAAGGCAGCTCTAGGGGCATTAGTGTAAGTCTGGGTGGTGGTGGTGGAGGGGCTTTAGGTGCTGCAGAAGAAGAAAGGGAACAACAATTCCCACTGCACCAGAAAAAGGATATAAGTGTCCCTTGTGTGTGAGTGCCCCTAATAGAATTCTGGCCACTTTCTGACAAATGCAGAAATATATCTTTATTTACACACACACATTTTAAGGCAGTGTTTTCAATCTGAGATTCCTCCCCCTCCCACTGTGCAGCTACAGCAAAGCGAAGGAAAGCAGCTTTATTTATATACCACTTCATACTGTGCTATGCAATGTCTAAGTGGTATATAAATAAAGTATATAAATAAAGTACTCCCCAAGTACTCACAACTGTAAGCTCATTGCCCCCCAACAGCTGGGTACTCATTTTAGCAACTTCGGAAAGATGCAGGCCTGTGTCTTGTCTGAGCCCTGGCTAGTATTGAACTCACAACCTTGTGATTTATGAGTGAGTAGCTGCAGTACAGGCATTTAACCACTGTGCCACCAGGCCTCTGCTGGCCCCTGTCCTGCTGGATGATTTTTGATCCTATGCCCCTCTGTTGGGACAATTGCTATGTCATGTAACTTCCATCTTTTGAACATTCATAGGATCTGTAGGGATGTGGTGGCTTAGTGGTTAAGATGCCAATTCTGATGACTGGAAGATCAGAAGGTTGGCAGTTTGAGGCCTGAGTGCTGAGTGGGGTGAGCTCCTGTTTTGCCAGCCTAGCAGTTCGAAAGCATGCAAATGCAAGTAGATAAATAGGTACCATTTTGGTGGGAAGGTAACAGTGTTCAGTGTAGTCATGCTGGCCACATGACCACCGGAGTCGTCTTCGGGCAATGATGGCTTTTTGGCTTAGTAATGGAGATGAGCACCACCCCCTACAGTTGATTAGAACTAGACTCATGTCAAGGGACTACTTTTACCTTTCTATCTTTAGGATCTGTAGCTTTTTGACTGTCACAACTGCCCGCTTGCTTGTCCAGGCCTTGGTTATTTTACACTATTGTAATAGTCTACTGGCAGGTTTGCCTTCCTGCTCTCTTACTCCTCTGGTTTTAATCCAGAATAGTGCTCTCCAGGTTGTCTTAAATCTCCCCAAGTACTCACATGTCTCTTCCCTCATAGATCCCTCCATTGGCTTCCAGTTCAGGCCAGGGCTCATTATAAGCTTTTAGTTTTAGTATTTAAGGCCCTGCACTTTAACCTCCCCTCATATTTGGCAGCTTGGCTAGCGTGGTATGTACCATCTAGAAATTTAAGATCTGCAGACAAAGTATTATTGGTGGTTCCAGCAACATGTGCAGCTCTGTCAAGATTGCGACCCTTTCAGGATCTGGCTCCACATTTGTGGAACAGCTTTTCTTTGCACCTCTGGCTGGAGGAGGATTTGATCCACTTTCATAAAGGGTTGAAGATTTTTCTTTTTGATTCACCAGATTAAATTGCTGAACATGCCTAAGGTGGCCAAGATGGGTAGCAATTGAGGAGGATTTTGTTTGTTTTTGTTTTTAGCATATTAGTATATTATTTTACAATTTTAACATTTTGTAGTGTGGTGTTTATCATTTGTTTTTATTACATGTGTTCTGATGTACCACCCTTTGATGCAAAGAGCATTATAAATAAATAAATGTTGTTGTTGTTGTTGTTGTTATTATTATTATTATTATTATTATTATTATTATTAAGCTCCAGGGGTGAGGGATGAGGCCCTGATAGCTAACAATTCCATTTGCAACAGATCAACAAGATTTCTAACTCCCAATGGTATAAAACAGTAAAAACAGGCTACAATCAAGAAAACTTTGGGGAAAAGAAGAGTGGTTGAATGTACCAAAGGATTTATGTTCGAGTCTAATCTTGGTATTGAAAACAAATCTCTTGGCTGGATGTGTGCTCTAATGTACCTTGTCCCTCAATTCTATATCCATCTTCCTCAGTCATTATTTTGCACCTTGCTCCAGGTGGTGGACCCCTAGTGAAAAACAATATAGATATCACCTGCCTAAAGTCTGCCCAGACCTGCTATAAGAGTATTCACTCAGTTCAAAGCTGCTTGCTGTGTTGGTGCAATTAGTCTACTAACAGATATTCCAGCTGCACAAATCTCCCAGCCCCAAAGGAAAAAGGAACATAGGGTGTAAGATAGGCCAAAGGCACAAAAACACAACTACTTCAAGGACATTTACAATGATGAGACAAAGCATTACCTACCTGAAGGGGAAAAGGAGGAGGTGCTGACCTAATCTGAGAAAGTGTTTTAATGTGGTTTGTTTTGAAATTGGATGCTAATTTGTGTGCACATCTTTCTTGTCATTTAAGTGCTCAATAAACACACCTAATGTGTGGTTTCTCTCCTATTTTTTTACTTGCTCATTTCCAGCTACACAAATGCAGGTATTACCAACTGCAAATTTTGTGTTCAAGTGCACACAGGAAACAAACCTTTGGTAGAATGATGAGTAAACTTTATATAATGTTCCAAGTAAAAATATTAACTTGCATCTTTTTTCTTGGTTCTCTGAGCAGACCTGAAGGACTGAGGCAACCCATTAATAGCTGGAAACACCCAGCTGAAATGAATGAAAACCGTATGCCCAGTTGTCGAAAAGCCCATATCCTGATTAGCTAATCGGATTTGCACATGCTTTCTCTAATAGAAGGAACATATTTGCTAAACCAATTATATGTCATGGTTTTACAGGTTTGTTATTGTAGCCAAGCATGGCCTCAGTTTAAAGAGTTAACTCATTTTTTGAAGTAACTTCAAAGCATTTTTCATCTATATGGATGACATTTGGAAAACTACATTGCTATTTTTTTTTAAAAAAATACTCTTTTTCTATGTTGCATAGGCACAAATTAGTGCACTGGTCTTGGTTTCAGCATGATTATAGACACACCCAATTGTCAATTGGACAATTTACCATTAGCATTTAAAATGAAAATGAGAAAGTGGATGTAAGAATCTTTCCAAATTTTCTTACTGTGGGGATATGCCAATTATTTTTTACCCCAGATTGAATCATTGATCCTCTTAACAGTTTAGAAGACCATGGAGTAGTGGTTGGAATGCTCATAAAATTTACTTTTTTGGACTACAACTCCCATAACCTCTCAGCTAGCATGGCCAGTTACCAGGACACTGTGATGGCCACTGGACAGGCTAGCTAGGGGGTTTCTGGGATGTAGTAAAAAAGTAATTTCCCCAGTCTTTGGAAATGCTGGAAAGGGCACACCCATCAAGGCCATTAAGCTCAATGGCTGAGCTTGGGCTGCTCACCATCTCAACACTGTACGTACTTCACAGAATCAATTGGAGTGGAATAAAGAACTAGGTGCATCACCTTTGTGGTCCTCAGAGAACAGGTGGGATATAAATGAAACAACTAATTAACTAAAATCTATGCAACCACAGCATTGTTCACATGTATTTTGTAGGCATTGTTCCTATGCCTACAAAAATATAAATATGCGTCAAATGCCCAATGTTCAACTATCACCTTTTAATTCCATGGTTCTAAGATGCAGTTGTTGAAATAAATGGGGTTTGCTGACTGCTGATGCTTAAATCTACGGATGCCAAGCCCATGATTGGGGCAGGCACACTGTACTTTGGTGTAATGAGGCCTGCTTTGTCTTTTGATGCAAGAGGAAATGCAGAGGACTTGTGGGAAGGCAGGAGCAATTAGTACACCCATTTAGCTTTGATTGTATTATTACTTGGATCATCCACATGCCCTTGGGTCTTTGTTCTTTTTCTTCTGGGAACTTCACTAGTGTTCCAAAAAGTTCATCGGGACCTCTTGACAACATAATTCTAGATATGAAATAGGAAAATATGGTGACCCTAAATACAGTGTGGGGTATGCAGGGTGTGCTAACAATTGTCACCATCCCTCCTCTCCCTCTGTCTCTGGAAGACTGCTGGAGAATGAGAAACCACCTCCTCCTTCCTTCCATTCACCTCCTTCTTTCCTCCTTTCCCCTCCACTTAGTGGTTCCACAGACCATGGCATATCTGGGCTGGTGGGCTACAGAATAGCCTCTTGCGCCCTGTTGAAAAAGGACAGCTATATGTATAAATTGTGTTCATGCTGCTACCAAGAATGTAATAATCTTGTCTTGGAACTTCATACCTTTAGAAAGTTTATGATGCATTTCAGAGGGGGAAAAAGCACAAAAAGCCATGTGTACCTTCATTAAACATTCAGGAATTGCAAAAAGAACGTTTGAAAAAATGTACACAGGAATACATTAGTGAATGTAACAATAAATACAACAATGCATACATTAGGAAAATGTGTCCAAATGTAGATAACATAGTCCATATGCTGCTTATTGCAGATGAATCTAACCACATACAAGAGGCAGAAGATCACTATAAATCAAGACTCAATAAGTGACATCTTCTCTTTACACTATTGATAGTTCTTATCAAAGAAGCACTACCATTTCATCAGTTGCAAAGACAGCTGCATGAGAGGGAGGAGGAGATGGAAGAGATAATGGTGTCTCTGATTAAGCACAGGCTTCATTACCCTGAACTCAGCACATAAGAATCTCATGAGTTCTGCAGATGTTTCAGCACCTTTGCCAAATACAAAGTTTACAAACCAGCAGTAGGGAAGTCCAGAAAGCTGCCACTCAGTTTGTCACCTGGGAGAGCTTCTTGTACTCCATAAACTCACTTCATAAATATACATTTCTGTTACATTCTGTACTTAAACTCTTATTCTCCCAAATGCTTAAAATGTATACCTTCTTAAGAAAAAATATCATAGAGGGGAAAAAGCAGTTTGCAAGTGAGCTAAGTTCCTCGAATTCCAATGGCATCTCTTCTCTCAATGAATGTCTTCAGGCGGTAATGGGCTGGATGAGGAAAAACAGATTGAAACTGAATCCAGACAAGACGGAGGTGCTCACGGTAGCGGCCCCGAAACCAAGAATTGGGTTGCAACCTCCAGTCCTGGATGGGGTCACACTCTCCTCCAGTGACTGTGTTCGCAGTCTGGGGGTACTCCTTGACTCGTCGCTCCTGATGACAAATCAGGTAAATGCGACGGTCAGGAGTGCCTGTTATCAGCTTCGGCTGATACGCCAGCTGCGCCCTTTTCTGGAAGTAAGGGATCTCGAAACTGTTGTGCACGCACTGGTAACCTCACGCCTGGACTTCTGTAATGCGCTCTACTTGGGGCTACCCTTGTGCTTGGTTCGGAAGCTTCAGTTGGTACAAAATATGGCAGCCAGGCTTGTTTCTGGTACATCTAGGAGGGACCACATTACTCCGGTTCTGAGGTCCCTCCACTGGCTGCCTATCAGCTTCCGGGCCCAGTACAAGGTGTTGGTTATTACCTTTAAAGCCCTAAATGGCTTGGGTCCAAGCTATATCAGGGACCGCCTCCTCCCGTACAATCCTCCCCGCGCTCTTCGGTCCTCTGGGAGGAACTTACTGCAGCCTTTAAAATCTAGGCTTGCAGCGACCTCCCAGAGGGCGTTCTCTGCTGTCGCCCCCAAACTCTGGAATGACCTGCCGGATGAGATCCGTCAGTTGACATCATTAGACAGCTTTAAAAAAGCTGTCAAGACGGATCTCTTCCGGCAGGCATTTCCAGATTAACCATCCCGGCCCAGGCTTCCTGATCCCCTCATTCCTCCCGTGGCCCCATCTTTAGTGATGGTTGAGGATCTCCAGAGGGACATCAGGGTTTTTAGGTGGTTTTAATTATGGTTTTATGTTCTTATATTGTGCTTTTAATTTGTTATATTGTTTAATACTTTCTTAAGGGGGGGAGGGATTATAATGTTTAATGTTATATTTTAATCTTGTCATATTTTATTGTTGTCAACCGCCCGGATTGGTTCGCCACAGGGCGGTATACAAATAAATATTATTATTATTATTATTATTTATGTCTGACACCAAAATAGATTTCTCTACTAGCATATCTTAATAGTTAGAAGGTAATGTGTACTAAGGGGCTGAACAAGAACTTTGGATACTTTTCCCATTTGGGGTTTAATGGTTCTTCCCTGCACAGTACAGGAACAGGCAAGCTTCAAGCTGTGCCTTCTTTGTTTATATCACATTTTCCCTGGTGCAACAGGCACATACTTGAATCCCATTATAGTAGACCCAGTCTGGCATCCCGTATTGCAGTTATGGATTCTTAACTTAGAATTATGGATCCACAACTGTTTCATAGAATCATAGACTTGGAAGAGACCACAAGGGCCATCTAGTCCAACCCCCTGCTATGCAGGAACTCACAATCAAATCTCCCCTAATGGCCGTCCAGCCTCTGTTTAAAAACCTCCAAAGAAGGAGACTCCACCATACTCTGAGGGAGTGTGTTCCACTGTCAAACAGTTCTTACTGTCTGGAAGTTCCTCTTAATGTTTAGGTGGAATCTCTTTTCCTGTAGTTTGCATCCATTGCTCAGGGTCCTATTTTCTGGAGCAGGAGAAAGCAAGATTGCTCCATCCTCTCAATATGACAGCCTTTAAATTTTTAAACAGGGCTATCATATCACCTCTTAACTGTCTCTTCTCCAGGCTAAACATACTCAGCTCCCTAAGTCGTTCCTCACAGGGCATGGTTTCCAGACCCTTCACCATTTTAGTCACCCTCCTTTGGACACCCTCCAGCTTGTCAACATCTTTTTTGAATTGTGGTGCCCAGAACTGGATATAGTATTTCAGTTAAAACTATCTATTCACTAGTAGTATATGCATAAAAATATTTTGTTTGTGTAGTGTATATAATTTCATTCACACATTCATGTATATTCATATTTTAACAGTTTATAAGGAAAACATGTTGTTTTATTTAAATAAATTCATAATAAATTCAATCCTTAACAGATGTGTAAATTTTACAATAATGTTTCACACACAGCCATGCTCAGCTGCTTCTCCTTTGCCTCCAGGAGGATCTAGCCAGAGCCAGGCAATGGTGGTGGCTACAAGCCAAAGGTAATGTCAAGTTTCTGGCCTGGATTGGAGACAGAAAGAGCACTGTTTGATCTGCTGAATGGACTTACGCTCAAAGATGGAATGGAAGAGGAGTGGGATCATATTTGGTCTCTTGGAGCAGTCAGCAGCATTGGATTGGATATATTTAGAAGATGTTATGGGCCATTGGCTATCATGTGGGTCAATCAACTTGTGGTTTGACATGCTGCGGTGATACACAGTGATATGGGGGATCCAAACTTTTTTGGGGGTGGGGGCTTAGACTCTGAAGCTGATACTGTGGGAGGTCTGTTATGTCCCATGGCAGCTACACAATGTCACTGAAAGAATCCAGAGGTTTGGGCTGAAGTGTCATTAATGAATAGATTAAATGTCGTTTTATCTTTTGTTTCTACCATCAAACCCCAGACAAACTGGGGAAATCTTGAACAGGTATCCTGAGGAAGTTTTGGAATGGATGATGAGGACAATCAACCTGAATCTTAATCCAGAGAAGACCAGGGTATTGTGAGTAAGGCAGCCTGTTGATTCGGAAGGAGAGATGCAACCAGTCTTGGATGGGGTTGTTTTACCCATAAAGGACAAAGGGTGCATCTTGGACATTCTTCTAGACAAGGCACTATTTTGGAGGTGTGTGGTGGTGGCATTAGTGGCTACACAGGACTATTGCCATCATGCACTTCCTTGTATCTGATTTGCTACCTAAACCCTTGTGTAAAGAGGGCAGACTGCCACAATTATTCAAATCCTGTTAACATCTCCACTGGACTACAGTAATGGATTCTTTGCGGGGGGGTGGGGGGTGGTCCCTTTGGAGACAGTCAGAATCTTTTGCTAGTACAGAGAACAGCTGCTTAGTTGCTTATGAGGAGAAGGTATGTCAGGCAATTGGAACATATAAGCTGATTCTGTATTGGCTATGTTATTTGCCAGTGCATTTTTGGGCTCAGTTCAGAGTTGATGGTTACTGTTGAAGTGCTAAATGGCTAGGGACTGAATTATACGGAGGAATGATTAAGTTTATATCAATTGGCCTGGGACACATGACAGCCTATGGCAGCTGTGTTTATGTGCTTGTCTGTATGATCTGTCAAATTGGTGGCCAAAACATGCAGGGCAGTGGTGTTTTTCATCTGGCTCTCTCACTATGCAAAGGGATCTTGCAGTTCCTTTGGGACTAACTGTGTGAAAGAAGTTGCAGCATGAGCTTTTGTAGACTTGGTCTACATAGATCAAGTCCATGAAAGTTTCATAGGTCAAATCTATGAAAGCTCATGCTACGACTTCTTTAACACAGTTAAAAGATTATCAGACAGAGGAGCAAAGCATCCTTATTCTCTACTTAACCCTGGTATTCGTGCAATTGGGGGGCGGGGGGACTGATAATCTTCCTCACAATTGTGTGAATATCATGGGTTAAGGATGGGATAAGGACGCTTTGCTCCCTTCTGATAATCTCCATAGTCTCAAAGGTGCTGCAAGATCCCTTTGCATACTGATATTCCAGACTAAGGGCCTTTGCAGACTGCCAGAAATAGTGCAAATTGAGTCCACTTTAAGGGTTAGGGTTAGGGAATCATGGGAACTGTATTTTATTGTAGCACCAGAGCTCTCTGACAGAGAAGGCTCAATGTCTCAGAAAAAACAACAACCCAATTACCAGGACTCCTAAGCACTAACCCTAACCCTTAAAGTGGACTCAATTTGCACTATTTCTGGCAGTCTGCAAAGGCCCTAACGCAGCTATTCTTTGAGTTCTGGCTCCCTCACTTAAGACCTAGTTTTTCTGCTGCTCTGTAGTTAATAAAAAAAAGAGAGGTTGTTGCCAGCCTCGCAGATGGAAACCTCCTGTGGCAAGGAAAGGTGTGTGCTGGGTCGAGGCGTGGATCGCGTTGTTGTAAGCAAACTCGGCCAGCGGGAGCAAATCGATCCAGTTGTCCTGGCAGTAACTGACATAGCAGTGGAAGTACTGCTCCAGGGTGCTGTTGGTCCTCTCCGTCTGACCGTCAGAGTCTGGGTGATGTGCCGAGGACAGGTGGTGTGTGACGTCCAGGAGCCGGAGCAAGCTGGTCCAGAACCGGGCGGTGAACTGGCTGCCACGGTGTGAAATCACACACTTGGGCAGGCCGTGGAGCTGGAAGATGTGCTGGACAAACATCCAAGCCATCTCCTTCTTCGTGGGAAGACCAGCGCATGGCACGAAGTGTGCCATCTTTGAAAAGAGGGCCACCACCACCCAAATGGTGGTGCAGCCAGCAGAGAGGGGCAGGTCCGTAATAAAGTCCATGGACACAACCTTCCAAGGCCCCGATGGCATCAGCAGCGGCATCAGTAACCCTGCAGACCGACCCAGATGGTCCTTTGCCCGATGGCACACTGGGCACGTGTGCACATACTTGGCCACCTCCACCCGAACTCGAGGCCACCAAAATTCTCGGGTGAGGAGGTGCAGAGTTTTTCAGAAGCTGAAGTGACCTACCGGCTTGGAGTCATGACACAGGCGCAAGACTGCTTCCCGACACAGCCCTGCCAGCACATACAGGTGACCCTGGTGGTAGAGCAGGCCGCCCCACATGGCGAAGGGCAAGGCATCCCCTTCCCCTGAATGCTGTGCCACCAGTGGGTCCTGGCCCTGGAGTTCCTGGATCTGGTCCACCAGCACAGCCTCCCTTGGCACTGCAGCAAAATTCTCTGGGCAAAGAATGGTCGACTTCAACTCCCTCTCTGGCACATGGTGTACTCCAGCTTCCGCGAGAGTGCGTCTGCCTACCAGTTCCAGGACTGGGGAATATACTTGAGCTGGAAGTGGAAGCGGGCGAAAAAGGACAACCAGTGCTGTTGCCTCTGGGACAACTTCTTGGCCATCTGCAGGTGTTCCAGGTTCCTTTGGTCAGTGTGGACTACCACCGGGTGCACCACCCCCTCCAGCAGATGCCACCAGGTCTTGAAGGCTGCGTTGATTGCCAACAGCTCCTTCTCCCAGACGGTGTAGTTCAACTCCAGAGGAGAGAGCTGCCAGGAGTAGAAGGCGCAAGGCAGCAGATGCCCTTGGGGACCCACGGGCTGGAGCAGCACCACCTCAGTGGTTACGTCCGAGGCATCCGCCTCCACGACAAAGGGCGTGTGAGGATCTGGGTGCTGCAGGATCGGGGCCGATGTGAAGTGTGCCTTCAGAGCCTCGAATGAAGACTGCACCACCGCTGTCCACTGGAATTGGCCCTTCCCCCGCAACAGTTGGGAGATGGGGCTCGTGAGGGCCGCGTAGTCCTCAATAAACTTCCAATAAAAGTTGGCGAACCCCATAAACCACTGCACATCCTTCCTGTTGTGAGGGGGCTGCCAAGACAACACCGACTTGACCTTGGCTGGGTCCATGGCCACGCCCTGCGCCGAGACAGTGTGCCCCAGAAAGTCTACCTCTTGGAGATCAAAAGCACACTTCTCCAACTTGGCGTACAGGCGGTGTTCCCTCAGGCGCTGGAGCACTGCACGCACATAGGAATCATGGGCAGCTTGGTTCGGGGAGTAGTAGATCAGGAAATCATCCAGATTTGAATTGGTCCAGATGGCCCCTGAACACATTATTCACAAAGTGCTGGAAGACGGCGGGGGCATTACAGAGTCCAAAGGGCATGATGGTCTACTCGTAATGCCCATACCGAGTCTGGAAGGCCGTCTTCCACTCAACCCGCCCCCCCCGGATCCTTACCAAGTTGTAGGCTTCCTGAAGATCCAGCTTGGTAAAGACTTTGGCATGGCGGAGCCACTCCAACAACTTGGGAATCAATGGCAGGGGGTAGCAGTTGCGGATGGTGATCCTATTGAGTGCCCGATAGTCATTACAGAGGTGCAACTCCCCACTCTTCTTGCGGACACTGGGGCCCCCACAGAGGACTTGGAGGGATGGATGAAGCCCCACTGCAGGTTCTTCTCTAAAAAATCCCTCAGAGCCGCCAGCTCAGGCTCTGAGAGCGAGTACAGATGACCCGCCGGGACAGGTGCCCCCGGCACCAGGTCAATAGCACAGTCATAGGCATGGTGTGGGGGAAGCCGGTCCGCCTCCTTTTTATCAAAGACGTCTGTGAAGTCCTGGTACTTCTCTGGCAATGTCACCTTACATGTCAGCCCCGATCCTGCAGCCACTACTGCAGCTGGGATCCGCTCCGGCCAGCAGTGCTCCTGACAGTACTCCGATCCGAAGAGCACCTCCCGTTGAGACCAGGAAATATGCGGGTCATGCCGCGAGAGCCACGACATGCCCAACACCAGCGGGAAATGAGGGACCACTGACAACAAAAAATGGAGCTCCTCGACATGGCCCTGGATTTCAAGGCGGAGCACTGGAGTCTGGTGCATCACGGGGCCCGATTGGAGAAGCCGTCTGTTGATGGTCTACACTGGAATCCTGTGACAATGAGCAAAAGCCATGTCCATGAAGCAACTGGAGGCCCCCGAATCCAACATGGCCCCTACCGGCAAAAGTTCCATAGACAGAAGCTGCAGGTTGGCAGCCACCAGCAAGGGGTCCCTCCAAGAGACCGAAGTAGCAGGGATGGGTTTCCAAGAGGCCCCCAGGTGACAAACCCGCTCTACACCTGGGGTGCGCTGTTTCCCGGCGGCTTGGTTCAACGTCACTTGGCTGGGCAGACCCTGGCAAAATGTCCAGAGAGGCCACAGTACAGACACAGGCCCTCCCGCTTCCTCTGCTCCTTCTCTGTCCCCAACAGCCGGGGCTGAGCTCCTCCCAGCTGCATTGGCTCCTCTGTGGTCCTTGGAGCAGCGGCCTCCAGGGCAATTACAGGAGACCATGACATCAGCGCCAAAGGAAGTGGAAGGCCAGATTGTCGAGCCTCTCTTCAAGCCGTAAGGTGGCAGTCCAGGCGGATGACCTGCGTAATCAAGGCCGCCAAAGTCTTTGGAGGTTCGGAGTGGGCCAGTTCATCCAGGATCCCAGCAGACAGACTGTACCGAAACACAGCCTGCAAGGCACTGTCACCCCACTGGGCGAGAAGACAAAAAGCCACAGAGTAATCTGCCACCGACTCCTGGCCCTGTCGCAAAGTCAAATCCGGTACTCAGCCGTCTCTGCTTTAACTGGATCCCCCCAAGTCTCCTTGAACTCCTTTTCAAAGGATTGCCAGTCGGCAGGCACCAGGCTATTGGCATTCACGTAGGGTGTCACCCATTTGCTAGCTGGGCCAGACAGCAGACTGATCACAAAAGCCACCTTATGGGCGCCATTAGGAAAATCTGCCTCCCTGATGCGAAAATGCAACTGGCAGCTGGCCAAGAAACTATCAAGCAAAGCCTGGTCTCCAGAAAATTTCTCAGGCAGAGCAGTAAGGCACTTTGTCCTGGGTCTGGGCTGGGGGGGTGCAGGAAGCTGAGGAACTGGGTTTTAGTTCCAAAGCTCTGTCACAGCTTGAGTGAGCACAGCAACTTGGGCCATCAGCTTTTGGTTCTGCTCCAAAAGTTCTTTAACTAAAGCTGCTTCTGCCATCCTGTTATCAGCTTGGAGTATGGCCAGAGTTTATTCTGTCCTGGATTGTGGCCAGCACACACAAACCTATGCCGATAAGGATGGCTGAACAAGGTAATTAGCTATGCAACTGGAAAGAGTCCACAAACCTTGCAGGGAGTGAGAGAAAGAGCAAACCGAAAGTCAAAGCTGAAATTAGGAATACCGGAGTCACAATAGTCAGTCCAGTCCAGGGTCAGGTCAGCCAGTGGGTAGCAATAGTCCAGTCCGTTCCGAAGTCAAGAGTCAAGGCAACAAGGAGTCAAGATGCAGGGAGCCAGTGCAGGTAGCAATCACACCAAAGGATCATGCAATAAACTCTGGCATTGAGTTGGCGTCTCTCTGCTTCCTAAATAGGGGACATTCTCCCCCATACCAGATGAGGCTGGTTAGCTAATTGCCTCGCAGCAATTCTCTGGGATCTGCATCTGCCAGCACTTTCAGCCCTGCGCTGCCTGAAGGAGGGAACCTTCAAGCCTGATTCCTCCCTAGAGTCACCACTAGGCTGCTGTACCACCAGAGGAATCCCATCAGTACTAGGACCTGGCTGAGCTTCCTCCTCTGAGGCTGGGAGATCAGGGCTGGGCTCTGGCAGAGCAGGATTAACACCTGGTGTAGCCTCAATTACCTCTTGCTCTGGAGGAGCCCCATCCTCCTCCTCATCCTCCGAGACCTGTTCTTGGCTGGCCATGACAGCTAGTGATCTATGTATTGGAACATCTGTGGTTTGTCACACTCCATATTATTCAATGATTTTATGCACACAGATGTGCTGATGCAGACACACACAATTGCCACGGTCCATTGAATAATATGCGGTGCAACCATCCACTTCCCCCCATCTATGAAATCCCCCCCATCCATTGAGAACAGAACCCCTGTGGATGGTAAGGGTTTACTGTACCTACACTTTTTCTCTGTAATTGTTAATTTCCTGAACTGTTAGAGCACCCCTCTCTGCTTCATAAGACATAATAGGAATATATTTTTATATAACCAAGTAATAAAATGAATGAATGAATTATATCTTTTTAAAAGCTGGGATTTCCTGCTTGTGACACTTGCTGAATAACTTGGTACATTTGAATAATCTGCCAAATTTTATCAGTCCACTGATATTTTGAAGGAAGTTGCTTGGAACTTACATCTGAGCAAATATGCAAAGGATTCTGCTGTGTGATTATTATTATTTTTAAAATAAAACTTTCTTTATGAAGCAGATTTTCCACCAGAAGTCCCTTTCATAGAAGGTCTAAAGGCCTGAAAATTATCTGGGTGGAAATGAACCTCTTTATACTCTTTTGAAAGTAAAAAGATCTAATGGCAGAAAACATCAAACTTTGGTCAAATAAGAAAAACAAACCTCTTTGAGGCAAGCCTCTTTCCCATAAATTGAAACCTCTGTAAGAAGCCTCTGCCAAAAAAGCCCGTTTTCCTGGAATGTGAGGAGTGGAAAGTCAGCAGCTTGCTTTCAGTATGTTCAACCAACATTCACAGCCACAGCTGACATCCTAGCTGACCCTAAGACTGATGTTTTGCTTTTGTCCATAAATACAATTCCCTCTTCCAACGTATTGGTGTATTCCTTGAGGACTGAGTACAGAAAAAGGAAACAGGCCAGCAATAAAGCTACTAATATACCTTAGTGCTTGGCTAGAGATTCTTTTGTTATAAAATAAACATATATAATAAGACCACTCTTATCTGGACCTCCCATAACTTCTATGTACTCGGCAGACTTCCCACTATTAACTAAAACCTATATATATTTTATGCTTCTCTGCTTTCACAAATTCTGGACATCCGCTACTGTGGATACATTTCATGTCCCTCAGGATGTCCGGATCTTATGGGCTCTCTTATATAACAAATGCCTTCTCATTTGAACAGTGAGACTTTGAATGATGCTGAGGAATGCTACTTTGACTAGAATATCCCCTTTGCTTGCTAACATTGTAAATCTGTAATTGGCAATAAAAGGCAGACCACACTCTCTCTATTTCACTAATATTTACTTAAACCTTACCATAAAGTGTATATAGCTATTTCTGTAGACTCCAGCAGGACAGAATCTCTTAGCTAAGAAAAAAAAGTGCTTTATAACAGAGTTCTGTAAATTTTAAAATAAATTTTCCAGAAAGTAAAAATATAGGGAACAATCTTGTTATCATTGGACATGTCTAAGGAGTTTATCGCAAAGTTAAATAATATGGCTTAGTTGATCTAGCTTAAAATTTAAATTGGGTGGCATCTTGATATTATCACAAGAATTTAGCTGCCAAATCTGCTGCCCAGGTCCATCCTAGGTCCATCCCCGCTCCCACAGCTGCTCCGGCGGCCATTGTCTCAATCCAGAAAACTCCTGGCTTTGAAAAGAGCTGCACTGAGTACCCCTGGGAGTGGGGTTGTACCTGGGCTGCATTCAGGTGGCAAATTCGGCAACAAAATGCTTATGATAATATCAGGATGCCACCCGATTTAAATTTTAACCCGGACCAGGTAAGCCGTATTATTTAACTTTGTGATAAGCTCCTCAGTCTATGTTACGCACTAACTAAATCATTCCCACTCACATCAGATAGAGTTAATAGTAGTTTATTGGAGCTGGACTGTGCCTATAATATTGCAGTTTTTTTTTTACTGATACTTCCAGTGTTCATTAATCATATCATTTCCTAGTATTTCTTATATTGAACTGTAATGCAATAATCTCCTAAGAGAGAAAAGAGAACAGGGAGAGTGTATTAATTAAAAGTATCAACTAGAAAAGATAGTGAAGAGCAGAATTTCAGCTAATACCCCAAATACAGCTTTTGTCCAGCAATAGCTAAAGGCCAGAGTGGCAGAATTACTAGAATAACTGAAGATAGTCTTGAAATCCAGCATCAATGTCTGAGTCACTAGACTCCATTCTGTCCTATTTATGATTTGTTTTGACACTTTAGCAGTATAGTTATCCAGGTCTCTGCTTTGTTGCCCTCTTTCCACCCGCCTTATGAAACTGAATGTTATTAGCAAATATTTTGACTTCTATTTGCATATTATTCTAATTTCAACATTTCATAGCAGTGGCTTTGATGAGTAGATAAATTAAATTTAAAGAGATTTCATGCGGTTGAAACACAACTTAGATTTACAACTGTTTAGGTAAAAAGACAGAGTAATCATCTGGAACTCCACAGAACATACTAGAACTTATTTCTGTGTAAGGCAGTAGCAATATTTTTTATGAATGGTTACTTAAATTTGCAAAATTATACATCACTCCAATATTCCTTATTTCTACTGTTTGTTAATCAAGAACCTTAGAATCATAGAATCATAGCGTTGGAAAAGACCACAAGGGATATCCAGTCCAATCCCCTGCCATGCAGTAATACACAATCATAGCACCTCCAACATATGGCCAACCAGCCTCTACTTAAAAATTTCCAAAGAAGGAGCCTCCAAGACACTCTGAGTGTGTTCCACTGTTAAACAGCTCCTTGCACAGTTGAACAGTAATGTAAATTCAGAAGTCTACAAATTAACACTTGCACTTCTTGTTGTTAACTTTCATCAAGTCAACTTTGACTTATACCAACCCTTTGAATGAGAGACCTTTAGGATCATACTGTCATCAACAGCCCTGATCAAGTCTTGGAAACTCAGGGCTGTGGCTTCTTTGATTCAGTCCATTCATCTGTAATGTGGTCTTCATTTCCTACTGCCTTCTGCCTTAACAAGCATTATTGTCTTTTCTAGTGAGTCATGTCTTCTCATGATATGTCCAAAGTACAACAGTCTCAGTTTAATAATCCTGGCTTCTAGCAAGAGTTCAGGCTTGATTTGCTGTAATACCTACTCATTTGTCTTTTTAACAATCCACAGAATCCATAGAATTTTCCAGCACATTTCAAATGTTTTTCTTCAGCTTTCTTCACTGTCCAGCTTTCATAAACATACACAAAAATTGGAAAAACAATGGCATAGACCAGGGGTAGGCAACCTAAGGCCCGGGGGCCGGATGCGGCCCCCTGAGGCCTTTGGACTGGCCCCAGGCTGGTCCTGCCGCCGCCGCCGCTACCCACCATGATGATATTGATTATTGTTGTTATTACTTGTTCTTGGGGTTTTCTTGGCAAAATCTCCACAGGGGTTTTGCCATGGCTTTTCTGGGGCTGAGAGTGTGTGCATGCATATATATTTTTATTTTTTTTAATTTTTTTTAAAAAATATTTATTTATTTATTTATTTATTTATTTTTGGTGCTTCGGCCCCCCAATTGTCTGAGGGACAGCAACCTGGCCCCCGGCTCAAAAAGGTTGCCTACCCCTGGCATAGACAATACTAACATGAGTATACAATGATATATATTCACACCCAACTACCCTTCCAAGTTCTAGTCTTCTGATTTTTTTGACTGCAGTCTCCATTCTGATTAATGACTGAGCCAAGATATGGAGAATCGTGAACTATTTCAATGTCTTCATCTTCTGCTTTAAGTTATCTAAACCATGTGTGGTAATTATTTTTGGTTTTTTAATGTTCAACTGCCTTTGCCTTTGTACTTTCCTCCTTGTCTTTCCTCAATAGTCATCTCCAAATCTTTGCATTTTCTGCTAGTAGTGTGATACCATCTTAAATTGTTAATTGTTATCTTAAGTTGTTTTTTGTCCAATTTGTACATCTCCTTTACCTGAGTTTAATCCTGCTTTGCATATGATATCTTCAGTGTACAAGTTAACGAAGTCTTACTCTTGCCAATTGGAAGCCATCCTGTTTCTCCATATTCAGTCGTGTCCTGAGTACAGGTTACACATCTAGACAATCACATGTGGTGGCACTTCAATTTCTTTAAGAATGATCCATAGTTTTTCATGATCTACACCAGGGGTAGGCAACCTTTCCCCTTTAAGGGCCGAGGGACTTCAGCTCCCAGAATCCCAGGAGCTATTGGCCAACATGGGACTATTGGCCAACATGGCTGAGGCTTCTGGGAGCTGAAGTCCCTCGGCCCTTAAAGAGGAAAGGTTGCCTACCCCGATCTACACAATCAAAGGCTTTACTATAATCTATAAAGCATCAGCTGAATTTCGTCTGGAATTCTTTGGTTAGCTCCATTATCCAACATATAATTGCAATATGCTTCCTAGTGCTTCTTCTTTTTCTGAGCCTAGATTGGCCATCCTGTATTTCTTGCTCCATATATGGTAAAGACCAGGGGTAGGCAACCTTTCCCCTTTAAGGGCTGAGGGACTTCAGCTCCCAGAAGCCTCAGCCATGTTGGCCAATAGTCCCATGTTGGCCAATAGCGCCTGGGATTTCGGGAGCTGAAGTCCCTAGGCCCTTAAAGGGGAAAGGTTGCCTACCCCTGGTAAAGACCTTTGTTGTTAAATTTTGAACATCACTTTGCATCTATGGGAGAGTAATGCCATGGTCTTGTGGCAACTCCAATGCAGGATATCCCCTTTCTTGGGTAATGAAATGTATATTGAGTATTTGTGGGATTGTTTTGTTTTTCATATTTGTTGGCAGATTTTTGTTAGAATGAGTGGATTCTGTTTCTTTACCATGAAGCTCTGTTGGTATTCCAAGCTATGTACCTCCTATTACTTGTGAAAAACTCCATGAATCTGCAGTCTGTTTACAGTGCACAGATGTTGAATCATGTGAAAAATTATCTGCCTTAAAAGATAATAGTTTAGGGAGTTGGGAATGATTGTTGTACTCTCATGTTGTATTCTACCTATACCTTTGTGCTCTGGTTTTGATTCTGTGCTCCTCACCTGTTTAGTTCTCTGTTACATCCAAAGTGGGGAATTCTGGTTAATTGTCACTTTCCTAACCAGGAATTTAAAGCAGGAGTAAACTATTCTTTGAATTAACTTGATTAGTAACAGATCTGGCTTTACTATTAGACAGGGTTAGGAAGTAATTTCAGGTTACAGATGGTTCAGGGCAGTGTCACAACTACTCCAGCTGCTCTTCTTGAGTACACCTCCAACTATTTTCCTATATTTCCTATACTGGGAGTCACAAGTTGCATATGTTACACATCTTATTCTGAGATTAGCTGGACCTCCCAGGTACAGTAGAGGATGCTACCCCATTGCTAATGTTGTAGTAAGTTTCAACTGCCAGATCAGTTGGCCTTTGTAAATGGAAAACAGGGATAGTGGTGGTCTTCTTTGCCTCAAGCATCAAAATGTGTTGGCTTTTGTAAATTGAAAACAAGGATAAGAGTAGAGAGTGGCGGTCTACCTTTCACTTTGCCTCAAGCAGCAAAATGTCTTGGGCTCACCCAAGCAGTTAAAATGGCAGTAAAACAGAATCCTTTGTTTAAGACATAATGGCGAATTCTGGACTCAGGGCCTTTGCAGACTGCCAGAAATAGTGCAAACTGAGTCCACTTTAAGGGTTAGGGTTAGGGTTAGGGAATCATGGGAACTGTATTTATTGTGGCACCAGAGCTCTCTGACAGAGAAGGCTCAATGTCTCAGAAAAAAACCACAATTCCCATGATTCCCTAGCACTAACCCTAACCCTTAAAGTGGACTCAATTTGCACTATTTCTGGCAGTCTGCAAAGGCCCTCAGTATACTATTACTAAAATCCTGAAGCCTGTATGGGGATGACGTAATGAAGGTGTGTGTGGGCCCAATCCTTGATTTGACCTTTGTTACTTACCAGGATTGTTCCATCCAATTTGGATATTGTTTCTGAACATTATTTAGTACATTTTATTATAGTCCATTCTATCATAAACATATGAGACACTTTTGTTTATTTCTTCAAAGTTTTTAAACAGTTACAAGTATGGCTTTAATTTCATGCATTTCTCCTTTGTCCCCACTCTCTACTCTAAGACTGTCATACAACAGTTATATGAAGTTTTTTTGCTTGTTTAAAAGCATATCTACACTACAGTTTAGTTTATTGCATGACTCTGGCAGGATTGGGAACTGAACAGAATGGAATGGCACAGAACGGGGGGAGAACGCATGTTACTGCATAATCGGCGGCATAATAATGCCGCCGATACTGCTGGGAGTCCCTAAGCCATTCCCCATCTGTGCTATGGCAGCCGATTTTGAAGAACGATTTTGAACTGTTTTTCAAAATTTGCTGCCAGGAATGGCTGGGAACAGCTTGGGGACTCCTGGCGGCATTGGTAGCATTCTCCTGTGGGTAACTTGCATTCTTGCCCCATTCCATTTCATGCCATGCCGTTCCATTCCCGTTCCTATAAGTGCCGTGTGATAAACTTAAGTGGTACACATTGTATTCTATTGTAAAGATCCTTTGAAATTCTGGGATGTTTTGTTGGTGAGATAGTTAGAATTCTCCATGGGAAAACTCAATTGCTGTAGTTCAGGGGAATGCATCAGTGGCTGCCAGTCCTGTGCTAATATCAATCCTGAATAATGAAAACCGAATTGCCTTCTAGGCTGACTCCTCAATATGGTGGGATTTAGGAATCAAAGCAAATAAACACATGTCACCAAATACTTGGAAGTTTATGTGTGCATGCCCTTTATATAGTATGAATGTTCCAAACAATTTGGCTTTGTATCAATTAATGCAAAAGATTGTTGGGGTTGGTTTTTCTACAAGCAATCTCCCTCCTGCTTATGAAAAACTTCTTTGGGTTTATGAAATGAAGCCTGAAAGGTGAACCTTGGAGCATTGTTAAATGGTTTGACATATAGTAGCTTTATTGTACTCCAGAATTATGTTTAAATTCTAAGCAACACATGTCTCTGACACACATCCTCCAACATTTCACAGAAGAAAATCAGGACATATGTCACCAAGCAACATCAGAGTGTGGTCAAGATGGAAAAAGTTATAAATGTGGAAGAATAGACAAACTTGGAGAGGCTGCAGCAGTTTGCTTTTGTCTGGGCCTACAGGAAAGGGCAAGATTCTGCCCTCTCCTCCCATTTCACCTCTGCTGAGCTAACTCAGTACAGATTACTTTTCCACTTTGAACTCATTTTGCAGCAATTGAAATATGTTGAAGACAAAGGGGGAAAGTTGGAGGAGGAGGAAAAAATCAGGTCATTTTAAAAGCAGCTGAAAATGTGGAATGGTAGAGAATTAATTCAGGCTATCTCTGCCAAACTGGAACAGTTGAAGTTTTGCCCCCCCCTCCATTTCCTCCAAATGTACCTGAGAAGGTGGTGAGACTGAGAGAAGGCCTCCGATGTTCTCTATCCCTACATTAAAAAGTAACACTCACAGGACTGATGAAGAAGAAACTGGATGCTCCATGAACAGTGGTTGAGGATTGTTGGTTTACTGAATCTCCATGCTTCTTCATAAAAGTGTGTGCATTGTGGGAAGGGAGAAAGGGTATTGAGAGGAGATTGCTTGGATTTTGCACAGTCAAGTAGAGGTTCTTGGTAGAAGTTCAACAGTAGAAGTTCTTTGAGAGAATTTCTTGGATCCAATACCAAAGGAATTTCTTGCTGAGAAATATGCTGCATTAAAAGAAAGCAGAGATAAATACACATGGAGAGAGGGAGAGAGAGATTGTTTCATGTATGATGTGCCACACTTGCTTGTTTTTGAAAGATGGATATTTGTTCTCATATTATGTTGACCATTTGGGGGGATGATTCTTCATAGTCTCTAGCAGTAGGGGGAGGTGTAAGACAAACAGTGGATTGTGGGAGGCTGGCAACCAAGTGAAGGGAAGCGGCCACACAATGTGAGAAAAATGTGGCTGGAACCGCTTAAGAAAGGGTTTTGTTTTAAATGCATGGATTGAGAAAAGCCTGGTAGCCAAAAACAAAACCAGCCAGAAAGCTAAATGCATGCAGCTGAAGAACTTAAACAATTCGAGTGGAAGATATGAGAGATGGCCAGAAGAGCATTAACAAAACTAGGCTCTTTTCCAGACCTTAATCTGAGCCAGCGAACTCAACAGACCTCAGCTCTGACACCAAGCTTTTGAAGGCTTCTGATGGTTCAGCTAGGCCTTGAGACATACAAAATAATAATAAGAAGGAGTGCATGGAATGTCCTTTCTGTCCTTCACTAATGGGTAACCATAACCATGCTCTTTCCATCTTTGGAGCACCAGAGGTTGCTCTATACTGAATCAAAGGTTGGAATCCTGTTGGTCCATTACATTGGTATAAGTGTGTTATGCTACCATACTGCCTTTTCACTTGAATTGCACAGAAGCTGTGAAGGAAGGCAGATAGGCAGATTTATTGGTCTATTTACCTATTTGTCCAGTGCCAGCCTTCAGGGGAGAAGGCAACCTTAGAGCTAAAGACTTTCTGAGAAGACTGTCTTGTAACATTCCCTGTGGCATGGGACATGCAATTTTACATGTCAGCCTTTCCATAGCACTTGTATCTGAGGACCCCTTTGGAAGGTCAGCTTTGGAGTAATATGCTCCTTGGAGCTGGTAGCTTTTTTCTCCCAATGAGAACCATGACAATCCTTCCTTCATTTGAGCTCACTGTTTCCTCCTATGGCCACATCACTGCTACCACATCCCACACTACCTTAGTTGCACTGTCATTAGATCTCAGGGTTTGACCTCCACCCCACCCATGGCTCCCTGGACCACCCTATTTCTTAGAGGCTTTCTCCTGGAAGCCACTAAGACTGGTGATTGACTTTTAAAATAGATTGCCTCTTTCTGGTAGACTATTTAACATAAAAAGCTAGGCTCAGACCCAAGTTTTAAAAAAACACAAAAAATTCAAGTGGTCATTGGGAAGTCCTAAGGGCAGAAAATTGACCCTTGTCTGAAATGATGAGGAATCTTACCTATTTCAGAAGCCTTATATGTACATCAGAGCATACATGAAGCTCCAGTTTCTGGGCTTCATATTTAGATGAAAAAATTGGCAGTTTGTCTTTATAAAGCAACAGTTTTCAAACTGGGGGCTCCAGTAGACTTCAATTTCCAGGAACCAGGAACCAGCAAACATGAGCAAAAGTCAGGGATTCTAGATAAGTCACCCAACAACCTCTGGGCCCCCAAAACTGTCAGCCACTACTGTGATAAAGCAAATGGTAGATCACATTACACTGTAGCTCACTTAGCCTTTCAGAGGTCACATGCAATGCTTTGCAGATGAGTGTTCTGCTTTAGGAATGACTCTCACTGCATCCTGCCTATCCAAATTTTGCTGCAGTTGAAGTTGGATGTCTTAGCTTCCCTTAATACAAACACAGCTGTGTGGTGTTTTTGGTGCTGCTTTTCCACCATCTCAGGGGATATATTTTGGCAGTGTTTGAAAACTGACCCACAAACATACATCCTGTACAATGTTTAAAATATATTTGGGATGGAATGTTCTATGATTTATGTTGAACAATATTTCTGATTTTTTAAGAAAAAGATTTTGTTTTTTAAACGAGTGCAGAAATTTAACTCATAAGGTTATCAGTGTTCTAGAGAATTAAGGAGAATGTCCAGTGTTGCAAAAGTTTCTAAATTGCAGTGTTGATTAGAAAGCCTTCCTGGGTTTCCTTTTTCATGGTTGAGCCTGTACGCTTCCAGGCGGTGAGGTCCTGAAACTACTAATGACTGAACTCCCCTTAACAAATTGTGGAAGTTGGTCTTATTATGTAGAGGTCTATAATTTATTTTTTAAGCTCATTAAAAAAAAGATGTATTATTAGCTGAAGGTAATAGTAAGGGGGGAATGTAATCAATCCTCAGATAGGCAAATTGGAAACCACAGTTCCTCTGTTTGCTTGTTCTGTTATTGTTGTTTTTAGTAGTTAGTTTTATAGTTTTGTGTAATTTGTTCTTTCTACAGGCTTGTTTTAGGTATACAGAAATGTACTGTTTTGATTTGTTATTGCTGTTATTGTTACGGTTGTTGTTGTTTGTATGCTTTGTATTAAAATTATACAATAAATAAAACAATAAAAGACAGCAACCCCCCCCCCCCCATATTACAATAATAAAAATTAACATTCAATAGCATCACACATATATAGTCCTGTACAGATTAAATTGTTTGAAAAACATCCGACCATCATGTCAAATGGTAGGATGGTGGGTGGACAGTTGTATTATGTGTGTTAACAAAATCAATAAATGGAAGCCATTTGTTGTTTGTCTTAAAAATATTTTAAAAATTGGGGAAGGTGTTCAATTAATATTAGCTATTTTCTAAATAAAATAAGAGAAAATTGTTTAGTTTCTCCCCCCCCACCCCCTGGAGCCTATTCAAAAATCCAAAAATTGTGCTTTTTATTCCATCTGTTTGATACTACTGGTATCAAAAAAAAAGAAAGAAAGCCCTGAGGCCTTCCCCATTCCCCTAGGCCTAGGCCCTTCAACTTACCCTGCAAATACCCAGATGTCTTTGCCCATAAATATTATCTATTGCTGTGGTGGTGAACCTGTGGCACACATTCCAGAGAGGGCACATGTGGTGTTGCCCCTGTCATGGCAGAGGCCAGTAGAAGCAAGGGAGAAGGAGAGTGGAGCATCATAGCAGAGGCCAGGACAAGAGAGGCATTGATCTCCTTTGGTGGGGAGGGGTGGCGTGTTAGGGAGAAAGCCTTTCCAGGGTAGGAGGGGTGAAGGAAAGGAACACTCCATTTCTCCAACCCTTCCACCCTGGAAAGATGGGAGAAATTCCAGTGCCCAGAAGTCCCCCCTGGCACTGGGGGACACCCAGTGTGGGAACGCCACTGAGTTTGGGCACTTGGTCTCTAAAAGGTTCACTATCACTGATCTAAAACACCTTCACTAATCTTCCCCTAAAACATGCTGGTGGGTCTCCTTGATACCCAGGACAGTGAAAGAATGCTTGGAGCCTTTAGGAAAATACTTTCTCAAGTTGGTACTGTCTATGTCAGGTGCCTAGAAATTACATGTTCCCCAGTTTTTGGCACTCCTGAGACTGTTGAGCATGTTCATGACAGCTTCCCAGGTGTAAGAAGACAAGCATATGTCCCTACTCAGCCCCTTGAAAGCCCCACTTCCCAGAATTCTTTGTAACATTTTGGGCTGGAAAAGGGAATTGGGTAAATGGTGCTTTGAGTGTTACAAACTGCAGAAATTCATATCCTAAATCAACGCTCAATTCATTCGTTATTTCCCACTAGAGTAAATCATCTGAATAAATGGGAGTTACATAAGTGTTGCTCTACTATCCTGAAACTGAGTCAGTGGGTCTAATCTAGCAATTGGATTTAGGCTCAAGTAATAGCAAACATTGTTATTACAGTTAACCAGACACCTGCAGATCTTTGTTAATTGTTCCAAGGATAGGATGATTTATTGTTAGTCTGCCTTCTGTTCAGTTTTAGAAATGGGTGTACTCCAAAGACTTTGGTGCAGAACACTGATATACATCATTGTTATAAGCGTTATAAATAAATCAACAGATGGTATAGAGTAGAGAAGCATTCCAGTTCTTTCATTGATGGTGTCCAGCATCCCCTCAAAGCTAGTGGCAGAACTGGGCTGCTAAAAACTCATTCTGTCCAGTTTATCCACACCAATAATCCAGTCCTTTGTAGACAGCATGGCCTCTGAAAGCTGTAGTCCAAAATGTAACTGTTTTACGTTCTGGCAAAACTGGCTTGAAATGATTTGAGTTTTTGAGGACTTCAAGACAGTCCGTTAGTTTGATTTGTTTATCTTCATGCAGTTCACCAGGGCCAGAATGTCTTGTCTCTGTTTCATAGGAATACATTTAATTCACTTTCAAACAAGTATGCTATTTTTATGGTATTACTGTGAATGTTGCCCTACATGTTCTGCTTTAATACAACCCCTTCTGGGTCACAAAAGTCTAATTGGGAGTTCATTGCTTTCACCATCTAACAAACACTCTACCAGGTTGGTATTACTATTTTTTTTAAAGTAAAGTTGCCTTTGATGTGGCATGGGCTTTTTTTGGATTGTGGAAATTGGATTCCTCATGAATATGATAGTGCTTCACATCAGAAAGGAAGCAGACTTCCATTAATTTCAGAGTTCAGTACCAGAATAAATTTGAAAAATTATAATAGCATTTTTAGGTCAGTACTTTCTTGACTCTATTGCCTTCAAGAATCAATTTGTCTTAGTGATGCAGAATAATGACTGTTCACATGAATAGGGTAAAGGTGAAGTAGAGTGCATTGTTAGTACTTTTTGTATGATTTGCTTTTAGAAATATTCCAGAAGCTACTAGGTGGTTATGAAAATATTACAAATCCCCTGGTTCATATTTTCATTACTAGCCATTCATCATACTCCTGATAGGAAACTTTCAGTATTCCATTTAGTGAATCAGATAGGTAGCAATCATGTTCTGCAGCCAATGAAATGCCACCAATTGTGTATAATGTAAACCTGCATTCTTCAAGAGTTTGGCAATGGTCCAGATGGCTGAGTGAGTTATTTTGAAAGATGAAGACATTTCCAAGAAATTCAAAAATGATTCACAATGTCTTCCCACAAATGTCTAAAGTCATGCCATTTTTCACTCAACAAGTGTTAGTTGAGAAGCTTTCTTGTTTATGAATGCTTGGGCTATTTGCAGTTCTTTTCTCCCTAAAACCAACAGCAAACCTACCTTTCTCTCATTAACCTTATCTCTCAGTTCAAGACATCCATGTGGTTAAAATGAAAAGCTAAAAGGATGTAATGTAGCTTTTGTATTGTGGGTTCAAACTTAACGCTTAAAACAAGAGCTTAGTACTGCTTGAATGGCAAGCCACAGAAATCTTAAGAGATAAATTAATCCATGCACATCAAGCGAATGTACAGGGTTTAGTGCAAGGATGTAACTTAGGGGATGGTAGCCCTGAGGCAAGAAACAGAAATGCCCCCTTGTAGTTCTTGTTGTCACCTTAGGGGGTCCTGCTGCTGATCCCCTGCAAATGCCAACAGACCCACAGACCTATGGACCCTCCCTGCCATGGAAGGAGAAGGGAAAGAACACTGTTCTCATGTGCTATAGAGGGAAAAGGGAGAAGGCCTTGGGTTTCATTGCATGAGGTCCATTAGAGCTGGATTCAAGGTAAGCTGAGGGAAAGGAAGAAAAGTGGGGTCTTTTAAAAGCAGCTGAAAAAAGTGGGGTGACAGAAGATGAATTGGGACTGTCCCTGCCAATTTGGGACATTTTGAGGGTACTATTATGTGGATTCCCAGCTACCCTCCATATTGTGCATATTTGCTATGAAGCTCTCAGCTGACTAATTAGGTATAAGAAAGTATGTATTAGGGAATTACATATAGTTGGAAAAGTTATTATCAAGATTATCACATTAGAGAAATACAGTCGACCTTCAGTATCCACAGACTTGCCATCCGCAGATTCAAGCATCTGCAGACAGCAGGCTCACGTTGTCCCAAATGGTGGCATTGTCCATGGCCATTGGCACCGCCATTAGGGACAGCCCCTGTTGTCCTGTGGTAGCGGGTGCACACGGCCGTACTGCTATTAAGTTCTGTTGTCCCCAATGGTAGTGCGGCTGCATGCATGCGTTGCCACAGGACAATGTGGGCTGTCCCTAATGGCGGTGCAGTCACATGCATGGGCCCCCATTGAGGACAATGTGGGCTTGAGCATCTGTGGATTTTGGTATCTGTGTGTGGGGAAGAGTCCAGAACAGATCCTCTGCAGATACCTAGGGCTGACTACATGCACACAAATCCTATTTGTGTAGCACACTAGCGGTTTTATTTTTTGGAAAGTTGCACAATGGTGGCAAGGGAAGCTACACACAATCTGCTGGTCCTAAGCTGTCTAATTTTCTCCATTGCACCATGTCCTTCATGGCCACTGTACTCAGCACTCCCCACCCACACTTTGCCACTGCCTGTACCAGTGTAGTGTACCAATGGGATTCTGGGCATCATGTCAATATAAGGGGAAATTTCATGCGATTAAATTTTTTTTGCACACTTATACAGAAAGCAGATGGAATGGACTAAGGGCTGAAAACTTAAAAAAGACGAAGACACAAGCCAGAGGGAGGATGATACATCTATCTTGATTCATAAACATAAAAAACACAAATAAAAAAGCATTAAGTTTCTACCTCTTGCTCTGTGAAGATGACAGCATCCTCACCTTACTTCAAACTTCATACTGTGCACCTTAAATTCAAAGGTGAGGTTTGAGTGTGTTAGACAGCCTGAATGTAATTATACTATCAGGATATTATACTCCACCAAGAGCCTAGATTTTTGGTATTGTTCCCAATGAACAATGCTCAGAGTAGAAACACCAGATTCAAAGGCATCTTTCATCTTTAGGGTATCTTAGGTATCAACCTATCTTTATAGTATTGCCGTAAATTGAAAGCACAAATAACACAAGTGTATCTTGTATAATCTCATCTGCATGCAAAGTAGAAGTCCGCCCCCCCCCCCTTTTGTAATGAAGCAGAGATTATAAAGGAGCAATGGAGAAGCTTTTGGTTCTTCTGAAGCATAAGTAGCCTAAGCAATGAGGAAGATCACTTGTTCCCTTTTTGTAGTTCCTCTTTTCTGTGAATGCATGTAAGGAAATGTCATTTTAGGTGGGATGAAACTCCTGCTTATGGATCCATGCCTTTCCTGTTACTGTTCAGACTCCATGAAAAATCTCCACGAAGAGGCAAAAAGTACTAACAATGCACTCTACTTCACGAAGAGGCAAAAGCTATTGTACGCATTGTCCCTTCTTTATATTGAAGAAGTCATCTATCCTTTATGGCAGGAGTGGCTAAAGGTTGGATCTTCAGATCTCCTATAGCTGGTGGTAGAAATGCTGAAAGTTGCAATCCAAGAATATCTGAAGGGACACATTTTCCTCAGTCATGCTTTATGGAAAACCACATCATTTTAGAATGGGGATGGACAGCTTCAGGCTTCTATGGTCTACTATAATTTTTTTACTAGAGTCATGAAGCCTTGTACAAGAGGCATATATTGAGAATTTTAAAATGCTGTCCTCAGGCTCTGGAACTCCCCTCTCAGAGAGGTTAGACTGACGCCACCCCTACTTTCTTTTCATAGACAAGTAAAGACTTTTCTGTTTAGACTGGCATTTTATAACTGACTATATAACACCCATTCCACCAAAATAATGTTCTGGATCTTACTAATTGTTATGTGTGTGCATGTTTAAAGATACATATTTTTAATCTGTTTAATAAATTGATTGTTTAATTTTTTAAAAAACTTTTGTACCGTGTGGATTTTTTACGATATTTATTTTTAATTTGTGGTAAGCCGCTTTGAGTCCTGAAGTCGGGAAAAAGTGGGATAGAAATAAATACTGTATAAGAAGTAGTCCAGTAATTTTAACTGTATAAGCAATGTGAAGATTTAACTTACCTTTCCCCACACTGTCTCCAAGTGGCATCTTCTCACATCAGTAGTTTTTTATTCATAATTATTTTTCAACACCAACTCTTAATTGTATACCATTGTTTCCAAAAATGGTTTTGGGCTTTTTTTTTTTAACCATGTGAGATGATGATGAATGTGTATGTCATTTTGTCAATTTCATTCTGCCAATACTGATTTTTTTCCCCTTCCTACATTTTAATGTTTAAATTACTGCCTTTTTTCAGCTTCCTACATACCTTCAGATGGTTATTCTGCAGACTAATAACATTGTCCCTGCTATTGGGAGTTTGGTTCAAAGTTTCCATCCCTTTTCTTTTTACTTCATCTAATGACTTTACTCAACATTAAATTCTGTTGCCCCTTTTGGAATTACATCCTTCAAAGCCTGGACCCCCTGGATATGAGTAACTACAGGCCTGTTTCTTTGTTGCCATTTTTGAGCAAGGTGACCGAGAGGACGGTTGCTCTTCAGCTCCAAGCTGTCTTGGATGAAACTGATTATCTAGATCCATTTCAAACCGGCTTCAGGACAGGCTTTGGGGTTGAGACTGCCATGGTTGCCTTGACCGACGATCTGCATCTGAGCATCGACAGGGGTAGTGTGACCCTGTTGGTGCTCCTAGACTTCTCAGCAGCTTTTGACACAATAGACCACAGCATCCTCTTGGACCGCCTGAGGGGGTTAGGTATTGGGGGCACTGCATTGCAGTGGTTCCAGTCCTTCCTCTCGGGCAGGTCTCAGGGGGTGCTGCTCGGGGACAGTTGCTCCAGTAAGAGGGAGTTCACTTGTGGGGTCCCTCAGGGAGCTATCTTGTCCCTGATGTTATTTAACATCTATATGAAGCCGCTGGGTGAGATTATACGGAGTTATGGTGCTGGGTGTTATCAGTACGCTGATGACACCCAAATCTATTTCTCCATGTCTCGTTCGTCGGCCTTGAATTCCAATGGCATCTCTTCTCTCAATGAATGTCTTCGGGCTGGATGAGGAAAAACAGATTGAAACTGAATCCAGACAAGACGGAGGTGCTCACGGTATTGGCCCCGAAACCAAGAATTGGGTTGCATCCAGTCCTGGATGGGGTCACACTCTCCTCCAGGGACTGTGTTCGCAGTCTGGGGGTGCTCCTTGACTCATCGCTCCTGATGACAAATCAGGTAAATGCGACAGTCAGGAGCGCCTGTTATCAGCTTCGGCTGATACGCCAGCTGCGCCCTTTTCTGGAAGTAAGGAATCTCGAGACAGTTGTGCACGTGCTGGTAACCTCACGCCTGGACTTCTGTAATGCGCTCAACATGGTGCTACCCTTGTGCTTGGTTCGGAAACTACAGTTGGTTCAAAATATGGCAGCCAGGCTTGTATCTGGAACATCTAGGAGGGACCACATCACTTTGGTTTTGAGGTCCCTCCACTGGCTGCTTATTGGTTTCCGGGCCCAGTACAAGGTGTTGGTTAAACCTTTAAAGCCCTAAATGGCTTGGGTCCAAGCTATCTCAGGGACCGCCTCATCCCATACAATCCTCCCCATGCACTCCGGTCCTCTGGGAGGAACTTGCTGGAGCCTCAAAAATCGAGGCTCTCGGCTACCTCCCAGAGGGCTTTCTCTGTTGTTGCCCCCAGGCTCTGGAACGACCTGCCGGATCAGATCCGTCAGTTAACATCTCTTGACAGTTTTAAAAAAGCTGTCAAAACGGATCTTTTCCGGCACGCCTTTCCAGACTAAATATCTCGGCCTCAGGATCTCTCCTCCTCTCCCCCTCTACAGCCCCCGAAAATGGAAGTGCTGGGTTTTTTTTTTAATCGGTTTGCATTTAAATTTTATATTTAATGAATCTGTTATTGTTTAAATTGATATCTGATTTAATAATGTTTTAAGGGGGGGAGGGAACATACTGTTTTATCTTTGTTGTTCTTTTAACTGTTGTAAACCGCCTAGATTGGTTCGCCATAGGGCGGTATAGAAATAAACATTATTATTATTATTATTATTATTATTAAAGCCTAGAGGGCATCTCAAAAACTATAATTTTGTAGTTACTTCCCTTCTTTAGATTTGATCAAATCATTTCCTAAATAATTCCAATTTGCTAGTTTACGCTAACATGCAAAATGAATGCTGTGCCATCAGCTTTATTGTAGTTTATATAGAACATCCCCACACATCTGGTGTCTAAATCTTTCCCTTGCAAAATATTACCACTACTACTAAGACACTAACCTGTTCAGAATCAGTACCAACTAGTATCTAGACTGTTGCCACAAGGAGAGAGCACCTTTACACAAGAAACTGTTGATTCATGATCACCATCCTGAATGTCTATCCTTGGTATATGAGTTCAGAAACTCCGAACACCTTTAGAACCCCCTTCTCTAAACATTTGTGTCTCTATTACAGACGTGTTCAAGCCAAATTGATCAAGATGGCCAAGAGTCAGATAAGCCAATATTAGGGCAGCTGAAGTTGAGCTTTATCCAAACTGCTCCCAGCTTTGGGATGGTAGCAATTACTTAGTACTATATTTGCCTTGGCCTAATTTTATCCTGGTATGAGAGTTCTATCTTATCTTAGGCTGGAGTTGGTATCTGGCATAACCTAGCTCTTCCTTGACCTCATCCTTTCTGCACCCTTTTTTGGGCTCTTCTGCAAGCAAATCTCAACCCATAGATCAGTTCTGGTGGAACATTACTGACTTTTGACAGCGACAGTAGATTTGTCACTTTCCAACAGAGTTGGTGCCTTAAGCCCATCTCCGCACCAATTATTTGGAGCCATGTTCTCTCTTTGTTTTGGCAGCTGAGGCACCTGTCTCATAACCCCCAACTGCCCAGATTTGGCAGGGACAGTCCCAATTAATCTTCTGTCATCCCATTTTTAAGATGCTTTTAAAATGTCCCAGTTTTTCTTTGCTCTTTCCATTTCCCCCCTTCATTCTGGCTTACTTCAGTTGCTGCAAATTGAGTTCAAAGTGCTAAAGTAGTTTGCACTCAAGTTAAATGAGCAGAGGGAAGAGGAAAGGAGGGACAGAATTTTGACTTTTCCAGTGGGCTGTAGCCTCTACTAGCTTGTGTATTATTCCTTTCTAATAACTTTTGCAATCGTAGCCACTCTGATGTTGCTTGGCAACACATGTACTAGTTTTCATCTGTGAAATGTTGGAATGTATGCTATCTCATTCTTATGTGGTCCTTGGGGATGTCTGTGTCCTCTCTTTCTATGATTTGGGCTTTTGTTTCTCCAGCTCTTCTTAAAAAAGGGGGAAAAACCCAACTGTTTGTATTATTCATTTTATTTATTTTTTGTTTTAAAAAGATTTTCTAATTTCTTTTTTCATTCTTTTTCTTTTTTCATTCTTCCCAAACTCCTCTTTTTTCAATTCCCTGCTATGCAGGATTTAAAGCACTCTTGAAAGAAGCCCATCCAAGCTCTGTTCAAAGAAGGTGAGTCCACCATCCTCAAAGGCAGTTTATTCCACTATTGAACAGCTCATACAGTAAAGAAGTTCTTCCTAAAGTTTAGGTAGAATCTCTTTTCTTGTAATTTGAATCTACTGGTTAGTGTTCTAGTCTCTGGAGCATCAGAAAACAAGCTTGCACAATCTTCTATATGTCTTTGCTTCAGATATTCCTACAGGATGGCTATCATGCCATCTTTTAATCTTCTCTTCTCCAAGCTAAATATACTCAGCACCCTAAGTAGTTCCTCATAAGGTCTGGTTTCCAGACCATTGATTATCTTGGTCACTCTTCGCTGGACATGTTCTAGCTTTCAATATCTTTCTTGAATGGATGTAGTACCTTACATTTATTCTTGTTGAAATTCAGTTGAGGCCCAGCTATCCAATATGTCAAGGTCATTTTAAATTCTAAACTGCATCATCAGGAGCATAGTACCCAGATGCTGTCATATGGGGTATTAGCTACCTCTCTTTCAAATCTGGTGTCATAGGAAAATTTGATAAACAGTAATTTATAAAAATGTTGACCAGGCCCAGGACAGAACTATGTGCTTTTTAGTCTATAAAAAAAGATTTGTATTGCATGACTTGTTTTGGAGGAACCCATGGTGGCTCTCAGTAATTACTAAGGCTGGAAACTATTTGAAAGATGGTTTAAAAAAGTTTTTCAAGAGTTAAGCAACCTTGGTGAGAAGGATCCTACACTGATGAGAATCTTCGCAGTTCAGGACTTATACTGTGCTAAATCTGCACATGGTTGTTTTGCACAGGAAGCAGTATTTCATGCACAAGAACCAGCATTTTCTGCATGAAAATAATATTTTAATGCAGAAATATTAATTTCTGCACAGAAACTGCTTGTTTCTGCACATAAAATGCTGTAATTTGGAATTTATTCTGTGTAAAATTTGCACATGGTTGATTTGAAGAGAAAACAGCATTTTATTCTTTGCACAAGAATTCATCATTTTGATCAAGATGGCAAAAGTTATTAATTAGGAAGAATAGACAAGTTAAGAAAGACTCTGGCAGTTTGCTTTTGCTTGAGCCAATTGGGAATAGCAGATTCTGCCTCTTTTCCCTCTACTGAGTTAATTGAATGCATACCACTTCTGCACATTGAACTCAGTTTGCAGCAATTAAAGAAAGCTGAGGACAAAGGGGGAAAGTGGGAGGAGAAGAGAGACACCGGGACATTTTAAAAGCAGCTGAAAAAAATGGGGCAGTAGATGATTAATCAGAATTGTCTCCGCCAAATTGAGGCAGTTTGAGGATAAGCACAAAAGATTAAAGAGTTGCATGTATAGTTGAGAAATGAAGCTGAGTCTATCCATAAAATGTGTCTGCTTAAAGATAATTGCTCAGTTTCACTCCCACAAACTGGAACCAACTGAAGGTTTGGCCTTAAGAGTGGAGTAAGTATCCCTCAGCTGGAGAACACTGGGATTGACATTCTCTGCTTTTATTACTTTTCCAGGCAGGAACCATCCCCACCCCCCACCCCTTTGGCGTGCTACTCTGTGAAATGCAACCAGTGCCCACCTACTGAATTCCCATGCTTTTGTGTCCAGAATTTCCTCCCCCATCTTGAAGGGAAATGGTTTTAATTTACAACACAGTCTAGGGTTGGCGAGCGTTTCATGCTACCTATGCCAATGCAGTTGCAACATTTTTCATATCAAGTCAAACTACTTTGCTGCTCCAATGATACGTTTGTACTTTTACATACTGCTGTGGGACATGTTTTCTGAATTATACCTTCACTTGCCTTACTCTGTCTTTTTCACTGGTGCCATGACATCTAAGTGTACTACATGGTGCAGCCCAAGGGAGCACTGGAGTTCAAGACTTATTAACATTCCCCAGCATTAACTCTCATATTTAAAGACACACACATTAGTTGGCCTGGTTGGGTATCAGAAGGAATTCCTGTGGCTGTAGGAAAGGATTGAGCTGAAAAACGAGAATACATCTGAGACCAGGTATCAAGACTGTGGTTCAATAGAGATGTCATTCATAAAGAAAAGAAAATTCCAACTGGGGTACTTACTTCCATTCTTTGCTTGCTTGCTGATATTATAACGCAGTAGTTTTCAAACAGTGGAGCATGCCCCCATGGGAAGAGAAGAATATAGAATATATCAGGATTACAAAGGAAGCACGTGTTATATGGGGAAAATATTCAATAATGACATTTTTTATTTGGCGATGGAAAAATCCATCATGCTTGTTGCTTTCTTAGAACAGTTTGTTTCACCGCCCTGCGATGTGCAGGAATGCACCTATTATTATTATTATTATTATTATTATTATTATTATTATTATTATTTTCTTTATCTTATGGGCTATGTTATAGTATGATGCGTGTGAATGGTGTTATTGTATATCCTTCCCTTCTTGATCCCATTTTACTAAATACGCCACTCCTCCCAGCCTATGCCACACTTATCTCTTCACCCTGGGTTCCCATGGTTGTGCTTGATTCTCAGCATCTGTCCACCTCTCCCAAACAAAAAGAGATTCTGCTCCTGCATAAATTTTATTTCAAATTCAAAATACTTGAGTGAACAACTAGTATCCTGAACCATGCTGTTTGATGGATTCTGGAAGATAAGAGTCTCGAAGGTAACTTTTCCAAGCTCTGGTTTAGAATACATTTTGTATTCATACAATGTTTTCATTGTTCTGCTGGTTCCACACTTCACTTTTCTAAGCCTGTTTGTATAATCCAGTTACACTCAAAACATTATCCCAATGATGGGTTTGAGCTAGTGGAAGATTGAAAGAATAGCGTTTAGGAGGAAGTGATGGGGAAAATCTGTGTTCTTTTCCATGCTATTTAATACATTCCTAAGCAGTATTTGATGACTTTTTTTTTGTTCTCTTCTTAACTTTTACACCAAGGCCCTGATGCAGATTGAGAGGCGTTCCCTAACAAGGAGAAAAATGAAATGGACAATACAGCTAAGGGATTCTGGAACTGATTTCTGAGAGCACTTCCAGATAAAAGTTCCTGAAAGTCCCAGTTTTTGTTCCTGTACACACTGATTTTATTTTTGAGATCCACACAAAGTTTTCTTCATCCTGAAGTATTCCCTGGGAACTCTTACCATTACCAATGACTTTTCATTCCTCCTTGCCAAGTCAGTTGAAATTAACCTACTATTTTTTGAAATTAAATGTCTGTATCTCTACCACTTGGCTGTTTCCATTCTCTGCTTAGATCCTGCAAATTCATACCTATTACATCCTTAATAGAGTCCATCCTTCTACCTCTCTTTCTAAATCCCTTCACCTTTCCTAGCATTATTCCCTTTTCCAATGAGTTTTGCCTTCTTATGATGTGGCTGAAGTTTGACAACATCAACGTTATCATCTTCCAGGCAGATTTCAGGTTTGATCTGTTCATGGACCCATTTCTTTGTCTTTTTAGCTGTCTACAGTATCCACAGCACTCTTCTCCAGCACCACATTTAAAAAAATGGATTTTCCTCTTATCCACTTTTCTCACTGTCCAGCTCTCACACTCGTACATAGTAATAGGAAATACAATGGCTTTGACAATTCTAACTTTCATGCCCAGTTGTAGGTCTTTACACTTACCGTATTTTTCGCCATATAAGATGCATTTTTCTTCCCCAAAACGAGGTTGGGGAAGTTGGTGCGTCTTATAAGGCAAATATACAGGCTGAGGGCAAACTAGAGAAGTAACTGCCGAGGCCACAGCTAAAAGTAGGCCTCATTTCAGCCTCAGCCTCCTGCTTCAATGGGCTCCTCCCATCCCAGGAAGAGCCCATTGGAGCACCCAGGACGGGGGTGGAAAGAGTCCCCTTTTCCTGGGTAGTTGAATGGGCTCCTCCTCTTTCCACCCCCGTCCTGGGTGCTTCAATGGACTCTTCCTGGAGTCAGAGGACATCCTCCCATCCCAGGAAGAGCCCATTGAAGCACCCAGGACGGGGGTGGAAAGAGTCCCCTTTTCCTGGGTAGTTGAATGGGCTCTTCCTCTTTCTACCCCCGTCCTGGGTGTTTGAACCTCTCAGCCTCAGAGAATGTAAATGGCAAACCCCCTCGTCTGAAGAAATCTGCCAAGAAAACCCTCATGGTAGGGTCAAAATGAGCCAGAAATTACTCCAAGGCACTGGATTACCCTGGCCAAGTTACACTCTCTCAGCCTCAGAGGGTGGAAATTGCAAACCCCCTCCTCTGAAGAAATCTGCCAAGAAAACCCTCATGGTAGGGTCAAAATGAGCCAGAAATTACTCCAAGGCACTGGATTACCCTGGCCAAGTTACACTCTCTCAGCCTCAGAGGGTGGAAATGGCAAACCCCCTCCTCTGAAGAAATCTGCCAAGAAAACCCTCATGGTAGGGTCAAAATGAGCCAGAAATTACTCCAAGGCACTGGATTACCCTGGCCAAGTTACACTCTCTCAGCCTCAGAGGGTGGAAATTGCAAACCCCCTCCTCTGAAGAAATCTGCCAGGAAAACCCTCATGGTAGGGTCAAAATGAGCCAGAAATTACTCCAAGGCACTGGATTAGTACCCTGGCCAAGTTACACTCTCTCAGCCTCAGAGGGTAGAAATTGCAAACCCCCTCCTCTGAAGAAATCTGCCAAGAAAACTCTCATGGTAGGGTCAAAATGAGCCAGAAATTACTCCAAGGCACTGGATTACCCTGACCAAGTTACACTCTCTCAGTCTCAGAGGGTGGAAATTGCAAACCCCCTCATCTGAAGAAATCTGCCAAGAAAACCTCATGATAGCTTCGCCTGAAAGTCGATGCATACAACAAGAACAACAACAACACGTTAAATTTTAAGGCTTACCTGTGCCCAGAGCCAGCGGTGGCACCATGTCTTGGAGCAGAGCCCAGTGAAGGGGCCTCAGGAAGGCCCAGAACAGCCCCGCGCACCGCAAGGGGGGCTGGGGAAAAGCCCTGGCTTCGGTTTAAACCCGGTTTTTCCCATCCCCAAAGGAGGGACCCTCTGCTTTGGGAATTGAAAGCCAAGGATCGATCCTCTTTAAACCGAAGTGAAAGCTCTCTTCTGGGTTGCTACTTCAATGGGGCAGTCCAGGAGAGATCCCTGGCTTCTATTTGAAGCCGGTTTTTCCCCATCCCCAAAAGAGGTCGTGCAGCACAGGGGGCAAGGGGCGGAGCATGTTGAGAGCAACCAGGCAGCCATTTTGTGTTGCTACACAAAAGGGCGGCTGGAGAAGCCCGGCAAAAAAACCCCGCCATGGCGGCAGTGCCGCTGCGGCGGCGGCCGTGGCGGCAGGACCAAAACGGGGCCGGTAACAAGGCCTCCCTGGGCCAGATCCAGCCCGCGGGCCATAGGTTGCCGACCCCTGCCCTAAGAAATTCATGGAGTCGCCATAAGGTGACAGGAGACTTGCAAGAAAGTTGGGCAGGGAATTTGTGCAATATCTGGCCCTGCTGCTGGCTTAAACTTACATTTACAACTTAAAATTATTCTTAAATTGCTGTTAACTTTATACAGTTGATATAAAATATTTTACTATAGTATTTGGTTAAGAATCTTTTTTTCCCTAGATTTTCCTCCTTTAAAATTGGGTGCGTCTTATATGCCGGAGCGTCTTATATGGCGAAAATACGAGTTTTTTTTTTTTTTTTTTTTTTTTTTTTTCACTGCTGCCCTCCCCATTTCCTAGTCTTCTTCTGATCTCTTGACTACAGTTCCCATTCTAATCAATGTTTGATCAAAGGCATGGGAACTCTTTTACTATTTCAATTTTCTCATTGTCTAGGTTGAATTTGTGTAGATCCTCTGTGGTCGTTATTTTTGTTTTCTTTATCTTTAGCAGTAAGCCTGTCTTTGTAATTCCTTCCTTGATCTTCCTTAGTAGTTGTTCCAGGTCTGTGATGTTTTCCGCTAGTAGTATTGTGTCATCTGCATATCTTGGATTGTTAATATTCCTTCCTCTTGTCTTCACTCCTCCTCCTTCTGTATCCAACCCTGCTCTTCATATGATACTTTCTGTGTACAAGTGGAACAAATAAGGTGAAAGGATGAGACTAACTATGGAGATTATCTCATTCAAAATAAAGCAACGTACGCTGTTGGGATACAGTCCCATTACAGGATGCAATCAGGAATACGGGATGCAGTTAGGGAGCCAGGGCACCTAGTGGCATTTTTTAGTGCAATAATTCCCAATTGCATCCCCTAATGTGATTGTATCCTGGCAGGGGTAAGTAGTTTTATTTTTGAATGGGATAATCTCCTATAACTTGTTAAGGAAAAAGCAACATGGGATATACAGTAATAGAAATAAAAATATTTATGTGAATGTCAAAGTGACTAAGCAGGAGCAATCAGGAAGATACACAGGTGAAAAAGATAATATAATTAAGAAGCCTTGAGAGCCAAGGACAAAGTTATAGAAGGTATATTGAGAACACCTGTGATAGATTGCAAACCCCTGAGACTCATTAAGTGGTCAAGGTAAAGTGATGAAACACTTGGGTTGGTCTTAGGCATGGGATGATCTATGTGGACCAATCAAGATGTATGTACACACCCACTGGGTGGAAACTGACTGGTGGGTGGTGTCTAACAATGGCTATAAATTGCAATGTTTGCTAATGTACATTGTGGAGTAGTGTTGGAGATATTGTGATTTGTAGGGCATATAGTATTTATGTATATAGTAGAATAAAGTAGATCTTTTATATAAGACTACTGAGTTGTCTGGTGTCTTGAGGGAAGATACAAGAGCCAGAAGAATCCTGGAGAAGTTTGGAGACATCTCAGGAAGAAGAGTGAGAAGGCTTGGAGAGTTTGTCAGGGTCTTCAGCCTATTCTCTGAAACTCTGCTGCTTGGGAAAGAAGCATCAACCACTGATCAAAGCTGGTCAGCTCTGCTGCATAACAAGGTGGTGAGTTAGAGCCAGAGGTGAAGAGCTACAACTCCCATCATCCCTGACATAACTAACCAGCCATAAATAGAAACATGCACAAATTAGACTTTGGTCTAATCTGCACTGCAGAATTAATGCAGTTTGACACTACTTAATGTTATGGAATCCTGGGATTTCTTGGACAGAGAAGGCTAAATATCTCACAGAACTGCAGATCCCAGAATTCCATAGCATTCAGCCATGGCAGTTAAAGTTGTGTCAAACTGCATTATTTCTGCAGTGCAGATAATACCAAAGTTAATGCTAGCCTGTTCTGTGTTTTTCTAAAGTAAACTTGATGTAGAACTGGAAAATGTTCCAGGAATAACAATAATAACAACATTATTAATAAAAACACAACATTCCCTTCATTAGCAAACCCACGTAGAAGCTCCCTCCTGCCCAATGCTTTTATTTCCTATAGTTCTGAGTTATACTGCAGGAAATATTTTACTATACATGCTATGTTTAAAATGGATTTGTGACCATATAAAATGAAGAATACTGTGAAACTGTCCAATATTTATGAAGTATATTTCCACACATATAAAATTATTGTGTGATATCATTGATTTTTAAATGCCATGGAAATTGGCCATGTCAAAATATTTTGAAGCTGGTTTTATGCTATGTCAGAAAAATAATGTGCTCAGCATTTTTATGAAACTCCTAACACATGGGCATATGGAAAATATATTCCAAGTCCAGAAGGGACAAAGATTTTAAATATAGGGTGTAAGAAATACATGTTGGCTAAAGTCAAGAAACCTTGTTGGTTTGCTTCTAATGTTACAGTATTTCAATCTAAACTATGTTTTGCATATCTCTATCTACACAGATATAACTTAATTTTTCCCCATTAGTGGTATTGAGGGTTTGGAGCAAGCTATTTTTACTTGACCACAAATACTAGTAGAAAAACAAGTTTGCTTACTTAAATTAACTGTTTATCTAACCATTTTGACTAGTTTTTGGCAATTACCTGGATATTTTTGTAGACAAGGCCAATCCCTGTTCAAGCATTTTTTCTTTATTTACTAGATTTATATCCCATCTTTTTCAAAAAAAGGGAAAGAATCAAGGCAACTTACAATGTAATTGAATAAAACAAATACAACTAAAACATTTAATAAGTAGATGCATTAAAAGATTAAAAACACAATTAAAAACACCCCAATGAAACAAAAGACAATCATCACTGAATTAAAAACAGGGACCAGAAAGATTACTTCCCTGCATTACACTATTATAGCAGTATAACTCCACCATAACTGCCACAACTGCATCATACAGAATCCAGGATTTTGTAGTTTTGAAAGGCATTAAAGCTATGTGAAGAGAATTCCAAGTATCCCTCCTAAAATTGCAAATCCCAGGATTCCACAGGATGGAACCATGGCAGGTAGAGTGGAACTAGAGAATTATAATTGTGTAATATGAAAGGCTTTCCATAGCCTTTCATGGTCTATGCAGTCAAAGGCTTTGCTATAGTCTATAAAGTACATGCTGACTTTCTTTTAGAATTCCCTGGTGCACCATCCATTAGCTATCGTATGTTTGCAATTTGGTCCCTAGTGCCTCTTCCTTTGAAGGAGTGAAAATAGGAGGAAGGAATATCAACAATCTAAGATATGCTGACAACATCATAGTACTAGCAGAAAACCTCACAGACCTGGAACACCTACTAAGGAAGATCAAAGAAGAAAGTGCAAAGGCAGGCTTAATGCTGAACATGAAGAAAACAAAAATAATGACCACTGAGAACCTTCACAAGTTCAACCTAGACAATGAAGAAATAGAAATAGTAAAAGAATTCCCACACCTGGGATCAAACATTGATAGAAATGGGGCCTGCAGTCAGGAAATCAGAAGGAGATTAAAAAGGGGGAGGGTGGCTATGAAAGAACTAGAAAAGATTCTAAAATGCAAAGATATACAAATTGGCACAAACGTTAGAATCATACAAGCCACTGTATTCCCCATTACTATGTATGGATGTGATAGCTGGACAGTCAAGAAAAATGATAGGAAGAAAATTGATTCATTTGAGATGTGGTGCTGGAGAATAGTGCTGGGACATCCAAAAGGACAAACAACTGGGTCCTAGAGCAGATCAAGCCAGAAATCTCCCTGGAAGCCAAGATTACCAAACTGAGGCTATCATACTTCGGACACATCATGAGAAGGGAGGACTCACTGGAAAAAACAACAATGCTGGGAAAGGTGGAGGGAAGTAGGAAGAGAGGAAGGCCACATGCCAGATGGATGGACTCTTTTAAGGAGGTCATGGGTATTAAGGGGTTGCAGGAATTAAGCAGAGCAGTGGAGGACAGAAGGTCTTGGAGGTGTCTCAACCATAGGGTTGCCATGAGTCAAGATTGACTTGAGGGCAGTTAACAACAAACAGCAACAAATGTGACAGGGCCTCTGGTCTGAGATCCACATGATCTACACTCACAGAATGTAAAGTGCCATATAAATACACTTGTGGAATGTTAATCTTCCATCTGTGTATTTATGTAGAGATCCAGGAAGGCAATTGTTGCCAGCCAGGTGACAGTATGACTGAGTCCCAGCCCAGTAGCAGCTTGCTTAGTAAGGCAAGACTGTTATGCAAGGAGATGCTGGATTCCTCCTTGTGCAATGTCTATGCTAATATATTTTCTTATAAAATCCCTAGTTACACCACTGTAAATCATAGGGAATATCTAGGTTTGCACTGCAACCTCTGTGGACCCAACTAGCAGCATTGCAATTGGCTATACTCACTGAGGGTTTTTGGGATATGTAGTTCAAAAATTATCTTTCTAGATTGTTTAGAAGCCCTTTCTGTTGTAGTAGAAGTCAGTTGTCAAAGGACCACCTGAATAAAAGAGTGTATGTCGGCCTAGAAAAGCCTGTATACAATAAAACTGGGTCCCACACCACAAAGGTATGGGGCCCAGGAACACTCCTGCTGATGATGCTTGGGGTGACTTTATTTGGTTGCATGTTCCTATGACACTCCTCCCCTGTAGTGGGCACAGAAGTGAAAATGGTTATTCTTGTTTGTGTCTTCCTCCATTGAGGAGCTTTCTGATGTTAGAAATTGAAGATAATAGCGAGGAACACTCATAGATTTCTGGCCTTCCCAGTGCCTTGCACTGTGGAAACTTGATGGAGGTCACGGGATCCAGCTTCCCTGGATTCCTCATGGGCTGAACTTGGGTTAGCTAGGGGCAGAATTAGACCTTCACGCTACAGATGTTTGATCCTTAGAGTGTTTCTGCACTCACAGTTATAGTGGTTTGGTTATAGTGGTCCAGTCCTATAAAATCTTGGGCCTTGTAGTTTGCTGAGGTACTCAGAATACTCTATCATTTAGGGGAGTACAGTGGAGCTCTCTAGCAGAGAATTCTAAGTAACTAACCAAATTACAAATTACAGTTTGAGTTAAAAGTGGTATTAAACTGCTATTTGTGTAATAGAAATACACTTTGACATCCAGGAGAATGAGACACAGAGACTGATCCCATGCATTTGTAGATACACTCCAGGAGGATATCTACACTGCATACTTTAGCAGACCTTATGGAATTCTGGGGTTGGTGGTTTTGTAAGATGATAGAGCCTGGACACTGACTTGCATTAAAGTTTGTTAAATGTAAGATGTGGACGTTTAAATAGTGTGTTTATAAAGCATAAAAATGAAAGTTTTGTGTATTCTGGAATGTATATGCCACTAAAAGCATAGACATTGGCTAGTTCTGGGCATAACATCACCCTAACTATAAATAATTATAAGCTGGTGAAAACATGAACAATGAAATGACCCATAACATTGCTGTCACTAGGGTTAGTGTCACTCTGTGTGGTAACTCATGGTGTCACCCCCTTCTTGACCTCCTCCAGTATCACACCATACAGAATCCTTAGTAATGTTTTTTTTACTAATGTTACTCATAAATCATAATTCCCACGTATTGGTTACACGAGTGTATTGATTAGGACACCCCAATATTGTTTAAGATGCTAACATTCCTCTATGTATAAGTGTAAAAATGCTTGCTAAGGAAATGCAGAAGATATAACGGTTCAGTCCATAGGAACACTTTGCCTGTAAGGTAATATAATGAATACATGATGTCTCACCTGAAATGTAATTTAATGAATGTCATGTGCCTAGACATTGAAAAGTCTGTTTCTTCCTAAGGGAAGTGTGTTATATATGTCTATCCATGGATGCCTATAATAAATAGCCTAAAACATGTGGGCCTTTGCAGACTGCTAGAAATAGTGCAAATTGAGTCCACTTTAACTGTCCTGGGAACCATGGGAAGTGCTAGGGAACCATGGGAATTGCATTTTTTTCTGAGACATTGAGCATTCTCTGTCAGAGAGCTCTGGTGCCACAATAAACTACAGTTCCCATGATTCCCAAGCACTGAGTCAGGGCAGTTCAAGTGGCCTCAATTTGCTCTATTTCGGGCAGTCTGCTAACAGAGAGCTTTTCCCTTTTCCCAATAGTTATGAATGCTTAAGTGGAGTGTTGATGCTAACTGCCTGTTTGGACATGAAGTGGAAGCCTAGGCAACCAGAAATTGATAAAAGAGACCAACAAACAGATACAGTTCAGCTGACAAATTACAAAAAATCCTCAGTCTAAAGAGACAGAGCTGGGAACCCATACCTGTTTCAGGACGTTTTCACACTAGACCCACTAAGCCGCCTGGAGCTGACCGTGCCGCTCATTCCGGAATGGCTCCAGCGGCGGCAACTTAATTCCTTTTTAAAAAAGGAATTACCTTGCCGGGGCTGATGCCGGAGGACGTCCGGAGTTAGCGCTGGATCGACCGGAGTGAGGCTGGACTTGCTACGACGTGAGTGTGAACACACGGAGCAAGGAGCCGGACTGACGCAGGGATGGCACCGGAAGGGGCGGGGTTTGCTGCGACGTGAGTGTGAACACACTGGAAAAGGAGCCGGACTGGGGCCGGAGGGAGGTAGGATTGCGTCCTCCTAAAGCCCCGTGTGAAAACGCCCTCAGAGTGACACAGACAAAGCTGGATTAGGGTAGTTGAGGTTCCCAGACCATTCCAAAAATGGGTTCCTCTTTGTGCACATGAGCCAATGGCATTACTGGGGGTTCAGGGGTGCAGACTGCACTTGGTGACACCCCAGAAGGATGACATCTGCTTGGGTCCTCCTCCTACTTTGGGGATGAGAAGTGGTGTGCATGCCCCTCCAGGCTTCACTGTGGCAGTGGCTCCCTCCTCAGGAAGAAGCCACAGTGAAGGAGAAGAACAAGCATGCTCTTTTGGCTGCTACCCCATTAGCCCCCCCCCCCATCAGCCCTCCCCTGCACCAGGAGACATCTGGGATGGTGACATCATTAGTATGAGCTGTTCTAGTTGTTGTGACATAGAAATTAAATGAATGAATAAATATGAAATAAAATTCAAAGAATACAAAGCTGCACACAACTTCACTCATTCAGCTCTGCAACCTTAATGAAACACACAGCCTGATCCCATGCATTTGTATTCAGTTTCTCATGCAACACTCAAAATGAATACTCTCTAACATTTCATCATTTCATTAAAAACTAGGACACATATAGCCAAACAACATCAGACCGTGGTCAAGATGGCAAAAAAGTATACATGAGGAAGAACAGGCAAGTTAGGAGGGGCTGTGACAATTTGCTTTTGTCTGAACCTATTGTGAAGGATAAACTTCTGCCCTAACCTCTGCTCAGTTAAATGAATGTAAACTACTTTTCCACTTTGAATTCAGTTTGCAGCACTTGAAGTGAGCTAGGGACAAAGGGGGAAAAGTAGTAGTAGGAGAGAGAAGCTGGGACATTTTAAAAACAGCTGAAAAAGTGGGATGACAGAGAATCAAAGGTGTTCACTACTCTCCTTGCCACTCAGTCAGTCACCCTCTAGCTGCTTTAATGAAGGGCAAGGATTCAGCACACATATGGTGGTTCTTACTTCTCCAAGGATTCTGTCCACATTTTTAGGTTGCACAAATTGACAGATATCTAACAGCCCAGGACAAGCAGGTGCCATGATTACATCCATAGGACCTGTATCAGCTACAGCATCCAAGTCAGAGTGGATCTGAGTGATCTTGTTTGCAAAGTGTCTCTGAATTCCTCACAGTGTGCTGTTGAGTGGTCTCCATCCTGTTCTTGTAAAGCAGAGAATAGAAGGCCCCTAACCAATCAAGACAGGACCACTGGGTGACATTGTGCAGATGCAATGGTGGTAGCGAGATGTGATTTCTTTGCTGCCACCAATTTCATGGAGTAGGTTTTCTAGTGGGTTCTAACCTGTGCTTAGATCTGCTCTTCTGCCACCAGTGCTCTAGTGTCTGTCTCACTCATTTCATTGCTACCAGCTCCCAAATAAACCAGGGAGCCTGCCTAGTTCCTCCCCATGGGAAGGGATGCTCAGGATCAATTGTGTCCACTACCCAAGACATTTCTCCATTCCAATGATCAACCAGAGCTTCAACAGGATCATCCTCTTAGCAACAAGAAATTCTCAAGAGCCACCAGGAATCTGTTTGGATTCATAAGCCTCCTGGGGGAGCCCATCTTAATTGGTTCTCATCCCTGCAGAGGGTTTGAGTCTCGGTGAGTCCTAAACCCCATCAGGTAGTGATCTGTCCATAACAATGGAACTATAGAAAGCTCATCCACCCCCAGATGCCATCCAGTACAAAAATAAGGTACAGTATGAGTGGCACCAGATACTATTTGGGGACAGACCCATTGTTGTCATGGAGAGCATGAAGTCCTGAGCCACTCCTGACAGAGTGGCCTCAGCATGGATATTTCAGTTTGCCAGCGCAACAAGCTGGGGAGATTCCAAAACCACTGCCAAGATCAACTCAGCAGCTCAAGAAGGGAACACCAACAGAATCCCTCCTCTGTCCTGGCAACCCACCTTCAGATGAACACACTCAAAACCCAAGGACTGTGGATGGGGCATCTGGTGAGGGAGAATGAATCCTGACAGACCATCACAATTCTGCTTCCCTGATTTCCAGGCCTTCCTTAGTGCTGTACAAAGAACACAGGTAGACAAAGAGATTATGCCCCCCCCCCACCTTCATCCAAACAGGTCTTTGTAATACAAGACAGGTTGTCCTGCTCATCCAGGATCAAATCCTGGGTCAAGGATGTTTTCCCATTTACCAACCTGGGATTCGAGCAGCAGCATTTTCAGCCCAGGGGTCTGTTGCCTTATCCACACTATTTCCAGTGGAGAACAGTTTGGAGGCAACCAGCACCCTGTTTCTCTCCCCACTCATATGATGACATAACTGTCTCCCCACTCCGTATCTTCCGCTATGCATAACCATACCTATGGCTGCTCCCTGGCACACTTGCCCTTCCCTTCTACTCTCCGTATCAGCCCTGTATTGCTCAGGTCTATGATATATGGAAGACCGTACCTCCCTGTAGGAGAAGTGAGATAGGGCCCTCTCAGTGGCTTTCCCTAGACTCTGGAGCTCCCTTCTGAGGGAGGCTGGCATGGCCCACACCTTGTTGTTTCACCATCAGCAGGAAAATATCTTTTATTTCAAACAGGCTTTTAATACAGGAAGGTTTAAAAGAATGGGATAAGGGGTGCTGTATTGTTTTAAACTCAACTGTGTGTTAAGTACTTGTATTTATCTTTTAATTGCATTTTATTAAGTATATATCTGAATTGTTTTAATACTGAGATTAGTTTAATTCCATTTTAATGCTCACTTTTTGTATGCTTTTAGTTGTATTATTCTTTTTAAATTGTATGATGCCTTGAGTCCCAATTTTGGGGGAAAGGCAAGATACTACTACTATTACTAGTAATACAACTTTTATGCACACAGGGGACAGGTGGTAATCTGGCTAGTGATTATCCTGAGGGACCCAATCCTGGAGGGGGTTGAGGACCAGCAGGCAACAGTTCACCAGAGAGAGAAGCATCAGCAGACACAGCAACACACAGCAGATTTTCTGTCAACCCTGGAGATGGTGGTCTTGCTTGTCCCTCAGTGTGCTGATCTTCACATCCATGAAACCAGCAGAATCCATAACTGATTAAAGAAAACTAGTCTAGTCTAGATTAGACTAGGCATTTTCTTCCAGATTAATCTCATACTGAAACTAGACTTAAAATAATTTTTATGACCCACTCCTTTGTCCCTAATCTGTCACCATGGTTAATATTGGTGAGTATGAAAGACAGGACTTGAATTCAGTTGCTGGTCTCAGCTAGAGTAGACCTTTTGATCAATTGATGAGCAGTAAATCAATAATTCTGCAAATCACATTGGTTCATTGGGTTTAGCTTAATTGGGGCCAGCAACTTGATTCAGACCATGGGCATTTGTGTGGCAGTCCTTTATTTGTGGACCTCTTCCTCAGAGGGAGATGGTTCACTATATCGGTACAGGCTTTTAAACATCTTTCTCATTGCTTTTAGCTGAGATGCTGGGTTTAAAAATTTTTTTTATCGATTTGTAGTATATCTGGCTTTACATTGTTTCAGTATTTTTGTTAAATTTATGAGTATGCAGTTAGCTTATGATAGTTTTTAAATTTCACAACAATCACCTACAATGCTCCTTCTTTGTTGTTTACAAGCAGTGTTTAGATATTTATTCCTAGCTTTTCTTTAGACCCTTGATTTCTCTTTCCTTTCCTATGTGCAGTCCTTCCCATTTATCTCTATTACATTCTATACTATTGCTTGCAGGCAATTTTAATGGTACTCTTCCATTCAAATCTGGAACCTTTAGTGGTACAAGTTTGGGCACTCAGCCTCATATATTTAACATCACTCAAGGGATAAAATTACCAGTCCGGGAGAATTTTTTTTTTAAATAAAATAATATGCATGTTTAAGCATTCACTGCATACAAGGTTTTTAGCATTCATTTTTCTTACTTGCGACTCTCTGGGGTCCAGTTGGGAAACTGTTCTGCCCCATTTGCTCTAATTTTGGCTGAATTTTTCTCAGAATGAGGATGGAATTGAGTAGTTCCAAGTAGTATATATGAATCTGTGTGCTGTTCCTTCTTTATATAATATATGCTGGAAGAAATGTATAAAGGTGAAAGAGGAAGGGAGGGAATCCAGATTCATGTTCTCTGACTGTTTTTCTCACAAACACAGGCCAACAAATGATCTGTCTATGTCTGTCTAATCTCTCTATCTGTCCATTTATCTGTTTTCTGCTAGTTGTCACAATAATGCCTAGTTCTAGCATGAAATAGAACCCAGAATAGGGTGTTTATTTCTTTGTTGGCTATATTTATATCAGCTTTCCCCTCAATGAACTCAAGTTGGCATGTGTGGTTCTTCTCCTCTCAATCTTTTTCCTCATGACAACCCTGTGTCAAGCTGAGAGAGAGTGATTGGCCCAAGGTTTAATGGTTCAGTGCCAACTTAAACCTGGATCTCCTAGTTCCCAGTTTCATACTAACTAGGCTGCATATTGATTTAGCTTACATTGCAATGAGGCAGAGACAATCCTGGGGCCTCTAGATCACAAGTAGTGTAGTAGATATATCCAACTTATTTTTTCATGGCACATTGGCATTCTGTATTGCAGTTATGGATTTGTATCTTAGCAGTATGGATTTGCTCTATATATATGTAGTCATGATCGTGGTACTATTGTAATGATTGTAAATGCTTCCCCAAACCCACCTTAAACTGCCAGCAGTCACACTGAGTGAAGGAAGTCTGTTCAGATGCTGATCAGGGACAAGAAGGAGGATGTTTCCAGCCCCTGTCCCAAAGTATGTGAGGCTGCAACAACCAGAAACATGTCCCCTGTCACAATTCCTTATCACAGCCTCGCTTACTAATGGAAGGGAATTGGAAATATCCTCTTTGCATCCTGATCAGCAGCTGAACAGACCTCCTTTGCTCGATGCAGGTGCTGTTGAGGAGGGTTGGGGTGGTGGTGGTCAGGCCATGAGGCATTATGTAGTTACACATTTGTAACTAAGGGGTCATTCACACATATATTTTTTTTGTATGACTGTGCAAATAATCTCACTCACACATTCCGGTGTTGTTGTTCACACTGTGAAACCACATCTATACACATCTCTGTGAGTTCTGTTGCTCACATGTGTCAGCACTCGAATAAAGATGGAGTCAATGATGTGAATGTATTTGAAGCATGTTCAAGGCCTGTAGAGTTTTATCCTGGTTTATTCTGGGTCTATTTGTCACACTGAGGTTGAGGCATGAATGTGATTTTCAGTATCTCTGCCAAACCTTAAATATATTCTTATAAAACAAGAAGCGGAACCGAACAGCTCACAGTGAAGGGTTTATTTACAGAGGACTATTTACAGAATCAGAACAGAGTTCCAGGATGGAAGAAAACACACTCTTCCTCCTAAGCATCTCAACAGCAACAGAGCTATACTAGAACTCTCTAACAAACACCAACTGCACTGACCCTACACACTAACTCACAACTCCTCACAATGACCCATATTTATTTACAGTTAGTTATGACTTATATATTTTTGTCTGATACAACCTCAATGCAGGGTTGCACATACATTACATCATTTCACATTACATCATTCTGCTTAGTCATATATTCACAGATCTAGTCCAAGACACAATTTAATGTCTGGCCTCTTCAAGGACAGATTCCCTAGCCTTGTCACACAAACCTCACACACAGCATGACTGTGCAGTTCTGCAGATCTAATTTCATTTTATATAATGGTGACACTATTTGTAAATAACCACTAAGTAGCCAATTCTAGAATATCAGCTATTGATATCAAATACAAATTTGTTTTAGTGTCTTTTTTTTGCCTTATTCAACTCTTATTCTAGCAACCACAGTAGTCTCCCCAGACAAACCAGAGTATTCTTTGCTTATGACTCTGGCTTAATCAGCAAAGGCAAATCAAAGTGCTGGGTCTGGACACTTCAATAAACAAAATACAGACAAGAGAATGAACATCTTGTTCCAGCACAGCTTTGCTCCCATTAAGCTAGAATATTAAAGAATGTTTGCTTATTACTGTGTCTGAATATCACTACCATGTATTGCTCTAGTTTTTTTTTAAACATCTAAGGAAATATAAAATAGTGGTTAAATGTCAATAGGAAGGAACCCATGGGAGCTTGTTATGTTCTCTTCTTGGGAAGATCATCCCGTCTTTTAGGCCAGCCAGGGGCAAGGTACCAAGCAAAGTCCATCAGATAGTATCAGTCCCACTCGTGTACAGAAGCTTTCCAGCCAGTTACAGTTCTCAGCACCCAGACAGTCCAAGTGAATAGAGTACACCAAGAACACCAAGGCATCGATTCAAGGGAGTGTTCAATAGCATGGTCAATTTACTATGCAGGGTCCAAGGACCTTTGGAAACATGAGCCAGGAATCAAGAGATAAGACTGTTACTTCTTCTTGAATGGTTATTTAGCAATGACCACCAGAGAGAGTTGCTGGATTATTTATTTATGACCTAGCTGATGTATAGCATTTCCTCTATAAATGTTCAGAGTGTCTCAAACCCTTCCTCTCTCATCTACATTCTATTATGGTAGGTATTATTAAGTCCATGTCTGTGTGCTGTAGCTGCTGGGAAGTGTCACTGTCTGTTGCAAGCACTGGCATGTCCCCTTGTCCTTTTGTTTCCCTGTCTATGGAGCTGTACAGACCGGCACTTTAGGACAGCCTGGGGATGGAGTGGGGGCGTGGTGACCACATGCCAGCCACCCCAACTGTGCCCTGATGCCACCATCACACCTCCCACCCGACCAGATGCTGGGTGGTGAAAGGGCATGTCTTTGGTGCATCATTTAGACGTGCTGCACCAAAGAAATGCCAAAAAGTCACTGCAGCAGCGGTGGCAAGGGCGGCTTTTTGCTACTCTAAAAAGGAGCAGCATTTTGCCATTTCTTTTTAGAACAGCAAAGTGCCAGGTCGGGGCCACAGAGTGTGGTTGCCACAGCCCCAATCCGGGGAGCAAAGGGGTGGTTTACCACTACCACCCCCTTTTGGGTGGTCTGTTCAGCCCCTATATCATAGTCTAAACCAGGTATGTCCCCCCTGTCCTTCTGCTTCATTATCTGTGCCAGAGGGTGCATCTACACTGTAGAAATAATGCAGTTTGACACCACTTTAATTGCCTTGGCTCCATCCTACAGAATCCTGGGATTTGTAGTCTGGGATTTCTCTTTAGTAGAGAGTAGAGCTAAAACTCTTGTAAAACTACAAATCCCAGGATTCCATAGGATGGCACTACAGCTGCAATCAGAGTCCTCAGTCCTGGGAACAAGGCATTATGAAGCTCCACAGTGCTTAATTTGCTGAGCAATATAAGGCTGTTCTAAATTCCAAGGTTTCTAAAACTTGCTTGTAGTACAGAATTGTGGTGTATGACTTCGAAATTTCTTTTTAAGAATTTTAGCTTGTTATAAGCTCACTGTAAGGGACCAGAGGTAGTAGTGTGTAGAGAGTGGATATTTCTTTAACATTTGTGGCTATTCTCAAAAGGGGGGAATGCAGTTTTTTTCACTTTAGCAGTTAATTGCATTGCTTGTCTTAGTTTCTACTACTGTTTCCTCACCCCACAGCTGGAAACTGAATTCATAATAAATATTCACATCTTTTAACTTCCACTGCCTCAAGTTAACCACATGGCCCTCTAGCCAGGAACTCTTCAGGCTATAATAGAAATGAATATTTTGGAAACTTGTGGTAGCCAGATATTCAACCTTTGGAATAGTGTGTGTTATGGGCCTTTAAAAACACACCCCTAAATGACATAGGAAATTACGGTTTATTTTCCTGACTAGGAATATTAATACTAATTAAAAATTGCTTCCTAGTCAGTTACCAGAAACCTTGAGAGGTACAACCTTGGGAGATGGGAAGTAACTTTGGCTAACTTTTCATTAATTCTAAAATGGACCATATTAGAACTGCTTTAAAGATCTGCTCTATAAATAGAAGAGAAAACCGAGAGTTGGGTTATACCAGGGGTAGGCAACGTTTCCCCTTTAAGGGCCGAGGGACTTCAGCTCCCAGAAGCCTCAGCCATGTTGGCCAATAGTCCCATGTTGGCCAATAGCTCCTGGGATTCTGGGAGCTGAAGTCCCTCGGCCCTTAAAGGGGAAAGGTTGCCTACCCCTGGGTTATACTGAATGAACCTTAGCCTGACTTAACATTACTTCAGCTTTGTGGCTGTTGTGTGCCTTCATGTTATTTCTGACTTTGGTGTCCTTAAGGCGAACCATATGGGGTTTCTGGGGCTGCGAGTGTGTGACTTGCCCAAGGTCATTCAGTGGGTTTCCTTGGCCTAGCAAGGAACTGAACCCTGGTTTCCAGAGTTGTAGCCCAATGGCCATACCATTACACCACACTGGCTCTATTTTTTACTTTGATTATAAAAAAATTATCAAAATAATAACTGAACACAATAGATTTTTTTAAAAATGCCTGTCTGTCAAGATTCCTGAGGAAAAAGAAGGGAAGCAGACAATTGATATTGTAATGTTTTGCAGCTAAACTGAGCTGAATCAGACATTAGTTATATTCCCAACATGAATACATATTGTTTATGCATCTACACTATAGAGTTTATCACCTTTATACTACTTTAACTGTCATGGATCCATCCTAAGGAATCCTGGGATTTGTAGTTTAGTATGGCACTAAGACCAGTAGTTCTGGGGAGTGTATTAAACCTCACAGAATCACAATACCTGGAATTGCTTAGGATGGCATTTACATGGTATTAAACTGGCATAATGGTAGTGCAGATACACCTTGATCAGAATGTAAGGTTACAATTCTAAACACATACAAGATTGAATGATCCCCTTCAAAAGAGTGCAACTTATTTCTAAGCAAGCATGCAAAGAGCTGTACTGTAAAACTGTTTTATAACTGTTTCGCTTGTTCTTTCTAGGTTTGATATCAGCTGATAGAAATGCTCCTGCTTTCCCGTGCTTGTGAAACATCCATGAGTGCATCTACACTGTAAAAACAATGCAGTTTGATACCACTTTAAATGTCATGGCTCCATCCTACAGAATCCTGGAACTTGTAGTTTTGTGAGGGACCAGCACTCTTTGACTGAGAAGGCTAAAGACCTTGTAAAACTATACATCCCTGGATTCCATAGATGGAACTACAGCAATTAAAGTGCTGTCAAACTTCATTATTTCTATAGCATAGATACCCCATGTTAGGACAGTGTTGCACTTGGCCCTGATGGGGATGGGGCATTTGCATCCTACACCTGGCTACAAGGAGGTAGGGTTATGCAAGTCTAGCTCCTGTTCCCACTGATGGCTGTGTCGGTGTCTTTTCCTCCTCCTGCTCATTCTCTTCTTCCTCTTCCTCCTTTCAGCACCTGCCCACCTGCCTTGGGTAGTATAATATAGGGACAGAAAGAATATTCATAATTTCCCAACAGTCAAGAAGTTCTGTCAAGTAGAATAACAGACCACAGAAAACCTTGTACAATTTTTGCTTGGTGCAATGAAAAACATTTTTTAAAAAACGAATATGGGTTTCCTTTGCAGGAACATTGTTTCCAGTGCAAAACAAACAAACAAACAAACAAACAAACTTGCATGTGTTTCATTGTAAAACAATTTCTGTACAGCACTTCAGGGTAGTAGACTATGAGAAGAAGACTAAGGAGGAATATTCTGTAATTAGGGAGAAAACTCTTTAATTATTTGTCTTTGCATGTATCTCAATAATTCATAATTAGCTGGTGATGGACTGGACAAGTAGGACTTTTGTTTGCCTCTCAGCCAAACTAGCCCAGGAAATTGAATTTTTACTCCACACTGTCTATCTTTAGGGGACTGCCAATTAGAGCCAGGGGATGGTTGTAAGTCTGCTCACTGATCTTCATATCTCTGTGAAATAAGACACAGATTGTTGAGTTTTCCAGAAACATGAGGATGGTGAGTGGCAATTCCCTAGATATGTCACTTAGGGCTTTGGGATGTGGAGATGAGAAAATTGATCTATTGGGACTTAACAGTCCTTTCACAGTCCTAGAAGCATGGTGAACTGGGTAGGGTTCTTTCAAGAATCAAAGTGGTGTGGCCAAATGGATGGAAGTACTCAGTGATGGGAAATTAAAGACATCCAAATTTTAAATAGTGTTCTTTAAAACTTTTCAGCATTAAAGAGCTGAGTGGTTAAATTTTTGAATACGCATGTATAGAATTGAGCTGAGTTTTGCATCCATGATAGCTGTTGCATGGATTCCTCTTCCATGTTAACATCATTATCTGCATTTCTAATAAAGTCTTTTGCCATTTCCAACCCCTTTCCTGGCTCTCCTCTTGCCTATGCCTCTTCTGTTGCCCCTTTCCCTGCCCCATAGACTTAGCCCTGCTGACCACTACTGTAACGGGACTTCCAAGACCCTTTCCAATGGACATTTGGCTTGGAGGCTGAAACATTTTCCCTTCTTAAAATGGGAGTTTTACTCAAGGCCATCCCCCCTTCAAAATCTGCTACTCCACATGGCACCATTGAGAACAAGGTGGAAAGGGCTGAGAATGTGAGGAGCAAGGTCAGCGTGCATGATCTCATGTCTATTTCACACTTTTACATGCCCTGTTTGGGTATATTTGCTGAACAAAGCTGTAAAATGCTGTGATTTTCTTTCGGCCCATTCCACAATTTTAAGGAAGTGCAAGCTGGACTGCAATTCTGTCTACAGTTAGCATTAGATTATGACTTCCAGAATTGCCAAACACTGGTGCTGCTGACTGGAAGACTGTGTGAACTGTAGCCTAAAACAACATTTGCAAATTTAATTAATTAGTATTAAGTTCCATTGTGACAGGACAACCATCCAGGTTGACCATGCAATTCCAGCTCTTGGGATCCTGTCATTCACCTTTCCTGTTAACCCTTAAAATCACTGCTTGAATCTGGTGGTCAGGCCACTGCTGTGTTGATCTATGGGTCCAGTGTGGTAAAGCATGATTGGTCTTCCTTGTTATATTATATTAAAATATAATATATAGTATATTAAAACATTCAGGCAGAATTATAGAAAATAAAAACTGTAAAGATTTAATGTAACAGGTGAAATAAACATCTAGCGTTACACTGATTCCACATACAGTACATGGTAACCCCTCAGTTTCAAACAAAATAACAGTTCTCTCTGAATACCTTCTTCATTCTCAACTCTTAAACCTCTGTTCTGATTTGATCAATCCATTTCTTCCTAACTGGGCCCAACTCTATTTCTAACTGGCCCTATCTCTGTTTTTGACTGGGCCTATCTGTCTATTTTACACATAAATCTCAGCTTTTTAAAAATTTTGTTCTTGTACCCATAGTCCCCCCCCCCCCGCCATAGCATTCCATGAGCTGTGGTTGGCTGGCTTTACCCAAGTTTTGTATTACAAAATTTATAATCTTTGGCATTTTTTTTAAAAAAACCCCTTTTTTAAAAAAATACTTAAAAAAAGAAAGTCAGAAAGAAAATAATGCTTCTATGTTATGGATAGTCTATTTAGAAGGGTGTCTTCTTGCTCTTTAAACCCCCACTATTAGACAACTGCATACGAGTCACAGATGTGTCAAGAGCACTGAAGGAGCATTGCACCATTAGGAAGAAAAACGTCTGGCTTTGATTACTGATAATTATAGATAAGCTGTAGTTGACAATCATTTTCTGACCACAAACTCAAATCAATCAATTAAGACTTCATACAGCAGCACCCGGGCTTAATCATTTCCAGGCTCTTAAAACGATCCATTAAGCCTTGTAGCATGTCGAGCTGCTGCATTCCATTTGTTCATTCTCCCAACGATCAACTATACTGCTACTCTTTGGCTAATTTCAGGCATGCAGTTTTTGCAGCTTTCAAAATACTGGGCTTGTAGAAGAAAATTAGATAAAATTGTAAAATTGTCAGCTTTGTTTAAATGGGAGTAACTGTAGAAATGATGACTAAAATGGCCATGCTCTCCAAAGAAATGGGCACAACTATGTGCACAAATATAATTACACACATTTCTGTAGATGGCTGGGAAAGGTTGCGCTAGAACCAGATGATAACGAGAATGGAAATGGGATCAGAGTTCTTGTACTCCAACTTCCCACCCTGAGCCAAGGTCAACAAATCAAGACTATAGATTAGAGTAAATGAATGATGCTGAGTCCTACAGAAAACACATGGCCTCAATATGGGACCTCTTTGACTTGAACCATTTGTTAACTAGTAGTTGTTGAATATAAATGATTTCAAACTGTGGGACACAATCTGACCCACTCTTTTGCTTCAAGTAGTGACTTTGAAGCACATCAGGCATTGTACCAAGAGTTTGGAAAAGTTACTTTTTCTTTACAACTCCCTACCAAGTTCCTCCATTGGGCTTATCTCCAGGTGTGTTTATATGTGCCTTTAAGTTGACTGTCTATAGGTAACCCTCACTTAATGAAGTAGATGGTTCCTGCACATTATTTCTTTAACAAAAATTTGATACCAGAGGCAGAAATAACATGGAAATAATAGGTTCCTGCACCATGGAAAAAAGAGAAGCAGTTTTGTATGTTTCAGTTTTATCCAAAACTAACAATATGCATATGTGAAATGAACCAACCAGGTCAGGTAAGCACAGCATAAATAAACAAAAAGTATTTTGGCCATTTTACAGACCACTTGAAAGCTCATGCCAAAATATATCCAAGGATGATTTTTTCTTTCATCACCTTCCAATTGTATGATTTCTATTTTTATGACCAGACTTAGGGGTCTGTGCTGATTTAACACACTAGAGGGAGGTGGTGAGACAAGATCATTTGCTTTCCTCCTTTCACTCTGTTTTGCTTTTCTTTTATATTCACTAAGGAATTGTGGAGCCAGCTACTGTTTACCCTGCCTGTTGTAGGCATGCACATAAAGCTATAGTAGGATCAGCTAGAGTAGAATCCCATCCTTCCCTAGCTCAAGTTTTATTACTTTGTTTACTGTGGATGAATTGCTGCAACTCAGCACTGAACGTCCATGTTTCTCCAGCTGTCTTTCAACATTGTCCCAATGCCAATGCTGCTAAGCCACTTCAAGCTAGAACTTCAGTGGGCAGTTGGGCATGGGATCAAGATGCAAGTCGATGTTAGATGAGGACTGCACACTCGATAGAAGTATAGAGAGAAGTCCCCTCATTGGATCCCGGGAATGAAGGTCATGGTCAGTTCTGTGGGTCACAGGAAAAAAGAGAGATATACATCCAAGTGCTTAATGGATGGCTTTTTCTTTTGGAAAAAGCTCAATGTGTTTCAGCCTATGTATATTTCATGGCCCTCTTCCAAGGCAATATGAAATCTAATTGCAGAAATTTCTGAAGCCAAGAATCTCATTCCATTTGCTGGACAGATTTCGTATTGCCCCTGAAGTAGCCATTGAAATATATACTGCATAGGCCAAAACATGTTGGGTTCTTTCAAAATAAAAACAACCACCCACTGAACACTGAAAGATGTGTCTCCCTTTTTCCAACTAACTCTATTGGGTGCTCTCCAGTTTTTGACTTTCATGTTTAGCTCTGGAGCATCTAGCTTTGCCTCACTTCTAGGTGGTGGGGGAACCATTCAGTGGCATCTGCACATGTGAAATCCCATATCTGTCATCGCAGATGGATACCAGGCAAGCAGGCTGGGTTATACAGCTCATTGACTGGAAGGCAGGTTGTTCAATGCCTGGAAATGGACCCATATGGGTGCCAAGCTTATGTGCAGCTGTAATCAAATAAAGTTGCAACCTGTTTTATTCTAACTAAATTTTTGGGAACCTTAACAATATTTGCCACTGAACCTACATGTCTGTACCTAGAGTGTCACAGCCAGCAAGAGGTTCTTTTAGGATCAGGGAGTGTTAGGGATCCCAGGACAAGTGATGAGCAAAAAGGCACGGAGAGACCAAATTTGATTTTAAGTCACTATGCATGTAACATTTATTGAGACATAACACATAAAACAATCATTTCAAGTATCAATTGCTCTTTCCATTCACTCACACATTCAAGCCCTCATACTCACGATCCTTCACTGAAAGTTGATCAGGCGTTTATGAAGGTTGGATGGCCCCTTTGCCATGGATCAGGAGACCACAAGTTTGAGGCTGGAAAGTCCCTTCTTTTATATCTTTTTTCAGCTTCTTTCTTGAGGAAAACAGGTTTTGATGGTTACCATAGTTTGAAAACAATTCAGTTCCTTGTTCCATAGGCAGTTCTGAGTACGTTCTGTTTGTGCAGAACCTTTCCCGGCTGTGTTGGCATATTTCATTCGGGTTCGACTTATTGCATTGTCCTGGTTATGCTTGGTCAGCATCTTCACCTCAGTGACCAAGTTTCTCTCATTCCTTGCCTCACCGTCCAAGTTCCTCCTCCAGCAATCCTTTGCGTGGCAACCATTTCCTTTAATTCTTTGAGGCCTTGTTTCAGCTGGAACCCAATCGTTCTCCACATATTCCACATATTCAGCCATTCTCTCACAAGAAAACAGGGAAGCTGGGGAACAGGAACAGAGAGGTACAGAGTTCTGGTCCATCATGATGCCAGCTTGATATTAGCTTGAAAGACACATTCCTCAAGCTGAGCCAGATTTGGACTGCATATAGATACTGCTGTATCTCCTGGCCTCTGCCTACATCATAGCCATACTGTAATCATCTATCCATCTCCAATACAGAATCACAAAATCTTAGAGTTGGAAGGGTCCACAAGAGATGGAGAGTCCTCACTCTCTGAGGTAACCTATTCCACTGCTGAACAGCTCTTACAATAAAATAGTTCTTCCTAAGTAAAAGCAGTAGTGCCTCAGCAGATCAGATATCAGGGCAGCGATTCCCTGTTCTGTCCATGTGCCACAATGGTGTTTGCAAATGAAGCCCCCTAGGTCTGGTTTCCATAGTTTCCAGTTGTAAACACTTGCTAACTCAAATAGTGTTGCTTTGTAATCCATGCCACTCAGCATTGTCTTTCATTCTTAACCTTCCTGTGTTTTCCTGCCACTTGGTGTTTATTTATTTATGAAAAAAATCATTCTGGGGAAAAGTTGGAGTAGTTGAACAATGCCTGTGGATCAGTAATTCTAGAAAGTACCCATCTTGTCCTGTAACAGCTGATACACACATCAAGACACTTATGTACAGTAGCAATACAATGTGCTTTCTAGAAGAAACTTGCTATAACTGAGTGCATTAGGAGCAAGCCTTTGTACACAAATGGCCGATAGCAAATAATCTTCTGTGTTTATGAAATGTTCTGAGTATATTTAATATTTAAATGTGTTGTTTACATTTGATGAGAACCTGTGTGTATCTATATGGGTGGGTGTATATGAAATAAATAAATAGAATCCATGCTGTTAGGCCTATCTGGATATGGAGTAAGCATTACAGAAACATTTCTCATGGACAGCCTGATCACTTTTATTTAAATGCATGTTTAGCATTTGGACACCAGAAGGGTGTGATATATTTTTCCCTTGAGAAGTAGAAATCATTTGTATGAACCATCCAGGGATGTGTTAATCATTCTGTGTCATACCAAGCCCTCCTTGGGCAGGCATTCAGTCTCTCATGCAACAGTGGATAGATCAGACAAGTTGTTGTATTTATTTCTATCCTGCTGTCCCCACATTCAGGATTCAAAGCAGCTTACAGCAAATTGTGTGTATATATATATATATATATATGAGAGTGAGAGTGAGTTAAAAATCTGCAAGATACAAAAGTTACAAGTTACTCTCTTGGCTGGAGGGATTCTGGAGTTTTAGTTCAAAAATAACTTTTTTTGGATTGAATAGTGTATAGTTATCTTTTGTTTGTAAATGGATGTACGTATAACTTGACTGATATTTAGGTGGTATTTATAGTGATTTTAGAGTTTAGAAATCAATTGGTGAAAAGGATACGTTTAAGTTTGACGGAGTAATAATGATATATATATATATATATAGAGAGAGAGAGAGAGCTACTTTTATTACGTATAGGTCTGAAGTCTTTTTAAAAACACGTTTAGTGTTCTATTTGTTTAGTATATGTTTTATTGTGAGTGGTTTTATTTCTGTTTTGTTTGTTTTGTTTGTCACTGTTATTGCTTTTTTCAAAATGAATATATTTTTAAGTAATTCTTTTAAAGATAAATTTTCCAAAAACTGGGATCAGTCTTCCTTCAGGCAGCCAATTGCTCTATGCTCCTATGGTCCTTTCATGGGAGAAATGGTGGTACATGGTACAGTCATATAATTAGAAATTTTATTAAATTTACCATGACAAATGTGAGCATGCCAAATACATTTCAGTTGAATGTGCTTCTCCACAGCCTTCAATGTAGCTGACTACAGATATAGAGTATAACCCTTTGTAAGGGGTTACTGTCACTAATTTCAGTGCAATGAATGCTGGTATTGAGTTCACTAGGTTTTAACCAACATGTGTTTACTTTTTGCCCTTCCTCTTGGGCTCTGTATTACATCATGTATCATCTTCCAAATTCAAGGAAAGCTCAATGAGAGAATTAATTGGATTTATGTTTCACTGGCTAATATAAGTCTTCATTGCCTAGATGGAAAGGCAAAACCTTCTGGTGGAATTAGTGTCCAACATTTTGACACAAGGAAGTGCATTTTCTAAGCAGTGTGGTTTTGGTACTTGTCACTTAAGACATTGCAAGCAAATCCTTAAATATACAGCTCAGGGAGTGTTTTAACGGGTACTTACACTGGGATTGTTTTCTCAAGATTTAAGATCTCTTATTAGAGAAAGCAGAACAGCTTCCTTGACAACCTAAAAGACAGAGGAACTTTTTCTCTCATGCCCAAACATCTCTAGTTTTTATTTTTGTTTTAGTGTTTCTAATTTTGGTCTCTCTCTCTGTGTGTGTATGTGTGTGTATGTATATATGTATATATGAGAGAGAGACAGACTTTGTTCTTCAATCCATTTGCAGGTATTTTTAAAATGACACCATTCTTGGTATAGCAACAAAATATATTCTTGAAAAACATTGCAGGTAATCTGATCAGAACTCAGCTCTGAGGTTACACTACAAAGTTTGGTCGTACAAGACTCCTTTGTTATGCCCTTGAAATGTAGCTTTTGGAAAGTCTGACTTAGCAGACAAATCAAATAGTATTAGACAATGACAATTCTTATAATTCTTGTCATCTATCATTTCTATTTTGTTCCCTTTTAAAACTGGCACATTCAATCCTAGTTTTAATTAACGAGCTGAAAACATGTGACGAAGTCATAAATAACAGAAGCACATACACATGCCTACACGAATGTCTTTACAGACACAGCTTCAGGAAGAAGACAGCTTAGAATTTCCACCATCTTTATTAGTGGAATTGACTCTGCTTGTGTATCACAGAACTATTTTTTCAATTCTCCCACACATTTACTATCACACATTACCATGGCAGCCACAGGCTATCTTCAGTCAAACTTTTACCTGCTATCTTCAGTCAAATACATAAACAAAATTGCTAATCTAACGCACCTAGCAAAGTTATACTTCTTTCATTTACAATACTGGCTAAGCATTCACTTAGAACACAACAGTAGCATTTTATAATGAACATTCAGATGATTTATTTTTTCTTCATTCTGAGTGTCCCCCCCCCCCCAACTACATGTGAGAACCTCTGAAAATTTATTTTCTGGAAGGTCAGGCAAATGAAAAAGACCTATTCAAAGGCAACCATGGGCACATTGTCCTCCTTGAGTCATGATAGCCTGTTAGATGTTAGATGGGGAAGATCTTTTGTAACAGTTGCCTTCAAACAATGGTCCATCTGCTCAAGGGGAAGCTCATATCCAGATTACATTAGGCTGTGTGTTCAGCTGCCCATGCAAAGTATTTGAAAAATTCATCTAGTATAAAATGCAGTAGACAGAGTGTTGGTTGAGATCAGCCTTGCAGAACATGTGAGTCAGGTACAGTGCAGCCATTGCTTATGAACTCAAAGCATCAGGACCTTTTGTTTAGCTGGGACATTGATGTCATCTGCCAGTCCCAAGCTTTTTTATTCTGTCTCAGGGTTCATTCCCACTTGCATTTAATTCAGTTTGCGAGTTGCATTGACACTGGGTTACTGAATCGATTCAGACTGATATATAGTTCACACTATGGAAGCAAATTATTCCATGCATTCATGTCTTTTTTGACATGATTGTTGTTCCCACTAGATTTGCACCACTACCCAAATGAAAGCTCAGCATCGATTGCGATCAATCTATCCCGTTTTTTAAAATGTCAATCATATGATGCACATGTACACATCACTGGTGATACAACCACATGAAAACTGGGAGACCAGGCACATCCTCCTTTTCCAGGACCTGTCATACATTTCAAGCCTTCTGTCTATGAGGAATTCCAAAATCTCCTCCATTTGGAGCAGGACTAAAGACACCCTGACCCAGCCCAACCACAAGAACTGGCCCTGGTAGGGTGTCCAGACATCCTTCTTTTCTAGGACCTGTCCTCCATTTCAAGCCTTCTTTCCAGGGGGAATTTCCTCCATTGTCCTCCATTTGGAGCATCAACTAAGAAGCATGGTGTTTTGAGCTTTTGTTGGCTCATGTCTTCCATTATTTCTTGAATGCCCTTCATTTTGTGGTGCTTGTCCTCCTTGGTGGTGTGAAGACCCCTGTTTCTCATGCCCCCCTTCCACCAAGTTGTCCTGGGCCAGAGTGGAAGGCAATGGAAGAGAAACCCGCCACTGATATAGAGATCCTCAACCAGTGAGAACCAAAGGCTTCTGCTCTCCCAAACCCAAGTGCTGGATGGTCTCTGGGAAAAGAATCAAGCCATCCATCAAGATATCACTTCTTGGACCCATTTCAGAAGGGTGCCTGGGAAGGAAAAGGCTAGGGAGAGGCAGTGGTAGACTTCAAGGATCTGGAAAATCATGGATGGAAAGGGAAAGGAGTGAGACAGAGAGGGGGGCATTCAAACCCACCTCTGTCTTCTCTCCAACCCATCGTTGTCAGACGTGGTGCACTGGGCATTGATTCTGAGCTGGAGGTCCCTTGGTTTCCTCCAGGGAGGAGGAGGGGAAGCACTGGCCAGATGTCCTCACTGCAAAGGAAGGCAAGGCACTGTCCAATGGAGGACATTCCCAAAACAATGGCAGACCTGTCCAAAGAAAAACTACAAACACTCACACAAATATCAATTCATGCTTCTTGGCCAGGCTCCTAATGGGGGACATGTTGGGATTCCTCTGGGACAGAATGGGGAAATGGAGGACATGTCCAGGAAAAGGAGGATGCTTGATCACCCTCAGCACTGCATCCTCCTATCCATTGGAGTTGGGAAAAAGTCCCTTTGACCCAGATGGGAGGAAGGGAGGCCAGAAGGAATCTGGGTCATGGGAACGGAGGAAAGAAGCATGGAGGAGGCTCCTGGGGAGAAACTACCCAGCACACTTGGGATGGAGGGAAGGAAGGAAGGAAGGAAGGAAGGAAGGAAGGAAGGACCATTAGTCAAAAGACAGCAGCGAGGCGGCACTGAGAGAGGGAAAAATAGTGGATTTCCAAAGTTGGGACAGGATGGGTTACACTCTTCTGCCAGCCCCCTTCCATAGTCCCTCCGCTCCAGTGCATGTGAGTCAGATCCAAATGATGGTTCCCATTTGTTGAACATGCTTGCAAATCGATTCTTTTCAAAAGAACCACCAAAAGATCTGTCTTCGAAAAGAGCAATATTTTTTCATTTGCCTCGCTTCACCGTGACCCAGATTGAATACAGTTGGGTCTGAAACAGTTTCCAACATGAACGAGGCACATATAAACTGATCAGCAAATTGGTTTAAAACATAGTGGGAAAAAGCCCTCAGTGTAGCTACCAGCCTCAGAGGAAGGAAGGGGAAAGATGATTTTTCCTATATTGTGAGTTTTTCCTGTTGTGATGCAAAGTGTCTTGAGGTGGTGTTGAACAAGCAATTAAGACCCATTAACTCTGCAACAGACCTGCTCCTTGTAGAGATGAAATTGTTGATATATATCAACACAGCTGCCTATATTTTGAGTTCTTCTTGAGGCACAGCAATGGAGAATCTCTTGATTTGCACATACATGTTTAAAGTTATCATACATACAGCACTGCTGGTGTTAGGTTTATTTTCCCCGCACAGGCATGATTCAAAGTTGTGGTTGCTAGCTGTTGTTACCTGTTAATAGCCTAAATGGCTTAGCAGTATGTTAACCATCACTGGAGTCTTCACACCTTCTCTCTTTGTCTTCAAAGGATCTGATTTTGAGAGAAAGGCAGGACAGAAGTGCAATAAATACATAAATGGCTTGCTAGGACATGTAACAGTCTTCTTGCCTCATCATTTGGGGCCCACTTGACTCTGTTTTTCTTGACCCAAGGGAAGCCGTGAAGGCATTCCTGCTTCCTCAGATATCTGGTGCACCTTAATCTATTTTCCTGACATTATAGTAAGTTCTGTTGTTTTTTCTGGCATCTTTTAATGCCTCTTTGTTTTTTGTATTGATTTTACTGTGCATCATTATTTTATATTTGTGATAAGCTGTCTTGAGTTCTGTGTAAAATTATTGAAAATAAGAACCACTCCCTGTAGCTTTCCACATTGGAGCAAAGGTAGTGTCTCTCATTCAATTGTCTGTCTCTTTTGTGCCCCTCCCCTAAAAATTCAGGAAAGCTCATATGAAAAGGGGAAGAAACAATTACACATATTACAAAAGCATCTGTCAGCTGATGCTGTGCCACTGCGTGCTAAATGCCATGCTGACAGTCCAAATTGCTCGAGGTGTGATAATTTTAAAAATGGTATGAAATTCTTCCACAGGTTTCCTCTTTAGACTTCTCATGTTACTTTGCCATTTTCTCCCTGTAACATGAAAACACTATGGATAAAGGGCATGATTTCACCATGAGCCCTGCCCACCTCTTAATTGTCAGGACTCTAATTTTAAATCACACACAGCTGAGAAATTTGTGTTGTATTCTACCATGGCATTAATGCATTGGCAACAGGCCAACAAATACAGATTTTGCAGGTATAATTGCATGAATTCAATGCTGCTATAATCCTTTGTCTCCTAAAACTCATTAATATGGCTGTACAGTCTTCCCTCCATATTTGCGGGGTTAGGGGAACAAGACCCCTGCAAAAATGGAAAATTCATGAATAGCGCCAGTCTCACCCACCTTCTCCCTCCTTGGGATAGCTGGCAGCAGCTATCTCAAGGAGGAAAGAAGGAGGCAAGGCAGTGGAGCTCTGGCTTTGTCCACCTTCTCCCTCCTTGGGATAGGTGGCAGCAGCTTCTTTATTTTTAGCTGCTGCCAGCTGTCCCAAGCATGGGAGGGGGGGAAGGTGGGCAGGGCTCATGGTGAAATCACGAATAATCAAATTCGTGAATTCCAAGTCTGCAAATACAGAGGGATGACTGTATTCTGTTTCAATAGGTGTCAGTATCACCTACAGTCTGGATGGCCAGTGTTTGATAATATGTCTTAATTTTAGACATCCAGGCTTTGCTTTCACTCCTTCATCTAGTTCAGTAACCTTCCCATTCCCAAATACCTACTTTTTATTTGGATTAAAATTAAGCTTGTCTCAGAAAATTCAGAAACAGCCTCCAGTCACCCGTTCAGGTTTTCTGCAACATCTCTAGGGTTGTTACATGGACATGAGAAATTAAGCTGCATGTCATCTGTATACTGGTGACGCTTCAATCCAAACATCTGAATGACATCTCCTAGCAGCTTTATGTGGTTGTTAAAAATCATAGGGGACTTGGAAACCCCAAGACCAATGCCCCATGGGGTAGACAGATGTCTCATTTTATCTTTTTGGCCCATGTCACTATAACTCTGTACCTTCCAGTCCTGCTTGGGCCCAGAAGGACTGATAGCACTGAAAACCATGGAAAGTACAGGAAAAAACAAACAAGAATGCATTCTCTTAGCCCATCTGCTAATATAAAAAGGGAGATATGAGACAACAGATGTGAAGACCAATGTCTCTACTGGAGCAAATCTAGAGAGCTATGGAGATGTAGTGGTAAATTAGAGAAACCAAAATGCTTTGTAGCACTGACAGATGTGAGGGACTGAATGTATATGGTTAACTAGAGAGATAATCATGGTCAGTAGATCTAGAAGCCTCAGCCATGTTGGCCAATAGCTCCTGGGATTCTGGGAGCTGAAGTCCCTCGGCCCTTAAAGGGGAAAGGTTGCCTACCCCTGATCTAGAATACTACTTTTGCTTCAGTTATATCCTGGGTAAACAGGGGCAGAAAAGATCATAGAATCATAGAATCATAGAATCATAGAGTTGGAAGAGACCACAAGGGCCATCCAGTCCAACCCCCTGCCATGCAGGAACTCCCAATCAAAGCATCCCCGACAGATGGCCATCCAGCCTCTGCTTAAAGACCTCCAAGGAAGGAGACTCCACTACTCTCCGAGGGAGTGTGTTCCACTGTCGAACCGCCCTTACTGTCAGGAAGTTCCTCCTAATGTTGAGGTGGAATCTCTTTTCTTGCAGCTTGCATCCATTGTTTCGGGTCCTAGTCTCTGGAGCAGCAGAAAACAAGCTTGTTCCCTCCTCGATATGACATCCCTTCAAATATTTAAACACGGCTATCATATCACCTCTCAGCCTTCTCTTCTCCAGGCTAAACATCCCCAGCTCCCTAAGTCGTTCCTCATAGGGCTTGCTTTCCAGACCCTTCACCATTTTAGTTGCCCTCCTTTGGACACGCTCCAGTTTCTCCACATCCTTTTTGAATTGTGGTGCCCAGAACTGGACACAGTATTCCAGGTGAGGCCGGACCAAAGCAGAATATAGTGGCACTATTACTTCTCTTGATCTAGACACTATACTTCTACTGATGCAGCCTAAAATTGCATTGGCCTTTTTAGCTGCTGCATCGCACTGTTGACTCATGTTCAACTTGTGGTCCACCTGGATTCTTAGATCCCTTTCACACGTAGTCTCATTCAGCCAAGTGTCCCCCATCGTATATCTGTACTTTTCGTTTTTCCGCCCTAAGTGCAGTACCTTACATTTCTCTGTGTTGAATTTCATTTTGTTAGCTTTGGCCCAACTTTCTAGTCTGCTCAAGATAGGGGCCCTGTGTGTTTTAAAGCTGATAGCAGGCAGGTTTTCTTTGTTTTCTACTACTGTTATTATCTCATAGGGCCTTATCACATGGGGGTCCAAAGCAGAAGGTATCCAAAGCTGATACGTATACTTCTCCCGTGTGTTTACACATATCTAAAGGCAATCCAAAGCTGAAATGTATTTGTTTTCCGTGTGTTTACACATATCCAAAGGCAATCCAAAGCTGAAACGAATTTCCCCCCCTTGATCCGAAGTCAAAGGGGATCTTTTGACATTCGGATTTTTGCGGATGTACAAGCGTCCTCCGCGCTTGTCCTCCGCGGCCAGAGCCGCCTCTCCGCTGGTGCCTTGGGCTGGCTGGAGGGCTGGCAAGTGCGGATGGAGGGCGAGGCGCAGGAGGGAGCCTCCTCCGCGGCCAGAGCCGCCTCTCCGCCGGTGCCTTTGGGCTGGCTGGAAGGCTGGCAAGTGTGGAGGGAGGGCGAGGCGCGGGAGGGAGCCTCCGCTGCCGCATCCTCCGAGGCCGGAGCCGCCTCTCTGCCGGTGCCTTTGGGCTGGCTGGAGGGCTGGCAAGTGCGGAGGGAGGGCGAGGCGCGGGAGGGAGCCTCCGCCGCCGCCTCCTCCGAGGCCGGAGCCGCCTTTCCGCCGGTGCCTTTGGGCTGGCTGGAGGGCTGGCAAGTGCCGGAGGGAGGGCGCAGTGCGGGAGGGAGCCGCCGCCGCCGCCGCCTCCGAGGCCCGAAACATTGCGCTATGGCCGCGCAGGCGAAACAGATTCCTTTCGGAATCTGTCTACTTCACTTAAACTTCGCTTATACTTCGCTTGCTGGCCAGCGTTTGATAAGGTCCATAGATCTGACTTCCATAGAGTTGAGGGTAATGCAGGGTTGTCTTGGAGTCTGAGCAGGCTGGGATCAGATGTTTCCCTCTTTTGGACCATGAGTTGCCAGTAGGGAGCAGTGGCAGTGAGGATGACCTATAGTTAACAAAAGTTGGTGAATTGCTCATGCTCAGCAAGCGAGATTGATGTGAAAACATTTCAGGGATTGAGAAAATATTTTGCTGACCTATTCTGATCTTTGCTGTTGTGGCTGGTCATGGCACAGTTTTTTTCCTTTTGCCAAAGCTGGTTGAATAGATTTAATCCCTGTCCATATTCTTCATGACTCCATTGGGGTCTTTAGTCTTGATGTTATCAACATCTTATTCTTAAAACATATCCAGGAGTAGTCGTCGTTGACTATATAGCAAAGTATAATAAAATCCCAAATCCTCCAACAGTGATAGTGTGATTCCTTTATTGAATCAACCAATATGCACGAAGTACATGGCGTAAGCTTTTGAAATTTCACTGGCTTCTTCATCAGGCAAAAATGTTAAAAATTAAACAGAAGAAGAAAAAATGATGATATTGGAGTCACAAACCTACATTTTGTCAAGATATTGGTATAGGTGTTCTCTATTAAGAGTCCAGTTTTGCTAATAGAGTTTAAATTTTATTTCCTGGACTATGTGACTCTTTGTCTCCCAGAGGAATGGCCTCTGCTTACAAGGATATCCCTTCATACTATATATATATATATATATATATATATATATATATATATATACACACACCCTATTTTGCCTTGAAATATTTACAGAAACAGGTAAAACGCTAATCATTTACAAATCTCCACAAGTTCAGGAGGTCTAAGCATGAAGAAAGAAACTGGGTTTCTGTTGCAGGGCCATTCCATTCAAAACCTTTGCTCACAACCCATGCCATTATTTCTGATTTCAATTACAGAGCAGACAATACTTGATTTGATTCCTCAATCTCTGCAATCTGTAGCCAAAAGGTGGCAGTACTCTTCCACTATTATTTTCCCACAGAGATCTCCATATTACAGCAATATTTCTCCCTGAAAGGTCATCCCTCTTGCCCCTCCAATCTGAAATAGTTCCCCTCATCCCCTCAACAGAAAGCAAATCTTTCACATTTCAAGAGTGTTGCTTTTATTTTTATTGTGATAGTGTATAGCATTAGTGTTTGTTGCAGTGTTTTGTACAAGGCACATATACATTGTAATCCTGTATGTATCAAGGGAAATTCTAAATGCCCCTTCCTAAACTGCCAGTGATTAAAATGATTCCATTGTTGATGTTATATGCCTTCACGTACTATCCAACTTATGGCAACCCTATCAAAGCGTTTTCTTGGCAAGATTTGTTCAGAGGAGATTTGCCATTGCCTTTCCCTGAGGCTGAGAGTGTGGCTTGCTCAAGGTCACCTAGTAGGTTTCATGCCCAAGCAGGGATTTGAACCCTGGTCTCCAGTGTTCTATTGCAACACTCAAACCACTATGCCACACTGTCCCTCATGATGGCTTTCAAATGGGATAAGCAAAGTTTCCTCGCAAATGATGAAGTAACATTTTGCACTCATACCAACCTTTCCAATGCTGCTGAAAGGCATCTGAAGCCCAGTTCTCTGGTTCTTTAGCAAGAGTTATTAGGCCAAGGACAGGGCCTTTTCTGTAGTGAATTTACCAATTTAGAACTCTCTTCCTAGAAAAATGTGTGGCCTCCTCTTTATTGGTTTATTTAAGAGAACTCAAAAATCTTTTTGTTTGTCTTCTTAACCATTATTTATTTATTTAATTTTTATTCTGCCTTTTTCCCAGGTTGGGATCCAAGGCAGCTGATACTGAAACAATATTCTGCTGATAGTGTTTTTTACTGGCTGCTACTATGACTTGTATTATAGCTTCAGATGTCTGTGTGTGCTTTAGTTTGTGCTTTTATGATTTCATGGTTTGTAATATATTTTTATGAATGTTTAAGAAAGTTATGCTTTTATATGTTGCAAAATGCCTTGGAAGAGGAAACTTCTTTTGGCATCACCATGCTTGGAAGTATGTTTCCTGAAAATGCAAGAAGGCTCTTTCTCCATGGTTGATACTAAACGTCCTGGAATTTCTTTCTGTGGCAGGTGAGATTGTCCTCTTTTCTTTGGAGCTTATCATACTCTTTAAAAAAGCTCCCTTACCTTTTCCAGGTTCAATCTTCATCTGGGATACACCCGGATGTTATTGCATGGGGCATCCCCTTAAATCACCACCGAATCTGCCTCCCGAATCCAGACTGGGTAAACTGCGAGTCGAAGCCACGCTCATATGGCCGATTTTCAATCCAGCTGAGGGCGGCTTCGACCCATGGTTTACCTGGTCTGGTTTTGGGTGGCAGATTCGGTGGCGATTTAAGGAGATGCCCCATGTGATAACATCCAGGTGTATCCCAGATGAAGATTGAACCCGGAAAAGGTAAGGCGGTTTTTTTCTGACTTTGAAAATTGGTAGCTGAACATGACTTTGACCTGTGGTTTACCCAGTTTGGATTCGGGTGGCAGATTCGGTGGTGATTTAAGGAGATGCACCATGAGATAATGTCTGGCTGTATCCTGGATGAAGATTGGTCCAGGAAAAGGTAAAGCGGCTTTTAAAAGAGTGTGATAAGATTCTTTTTCTCTTCACAGACAGGCAAAAAATCTTATTATTTCAGACACACATTTGCATCTCTAGGTTGTTTCCTCTTCTCTGATTTTTGGGGGACTAGTTTTATTGCCTTTAAATCTCTTCTTTTAAAAATTGCATTTCTTTGTATTTAAATTTGTTGTGTTGATTGTACTGAATGCCATTTTGGGACAGAAAGTGGGATATAAATTTAATAAATAAATAGGAAGGGGTAACTCAAAAGGCTGATAATACATGACAAGAGAGAGTTCTTGTTGGAACACACAATGTTCTTCTCCTCTCAGTATGAGGATACTTCTTTGAGATGCCAGAGGACTTTAAGGTGATTTTTTTAAAAAAACCCTCTTCCCCCAAACTCCACTGTTTTGGGGAAGAACCAGGTCTTTAAAATGTATGGTTTGACCCCCAAATTGGGACTGTGGTGGAATCAGGGTGGGGTGGAGATAGGGAATGGTGGGGCCAGGTTGGTGGGTGATCACCTACATCAGGTGGTCACCTAGGCCGCTTGATCACTCCTGCTACAGAAGGGTAGCCCTCTTGTTTGTATAGGCAGATGGAAAAAGCAGTAGTGCCTTTTATTTTGGGATTTGGTGTTTGTATGCACACATTCACAGGTTGGCATTTCACCTCTTCGGGGTTCACATTATAGAAGTGCAAATGGGCATTCAGAAGGAAAGGAAAAGAAAGGCTATTCAAGCAAATATGCAAAATATGTACATGCATTGTGGGAATAAAAAACAACAACTCACAGCTACTGCATTCATGAGAACAGACCCAAACCGATACAGCAAACGTGCACACAGTAGAAACACCCCCTTGCACTGATGTGGCTGTGGCAAATCCTCTTGCTACCTTTCACCTTAGAACTGGCTTTCTAAGATGGCAGTCCTGGGGGGGGTGTTATCCCTCCCCAAAAACTTTAAAAGGTTAGTGGTTTGGTTTGAAAACGTAGACCAAGTGATGGTTAAATGAGAATAAAAGTTTATTTTAGAACAGAATGGAATAGATATAACTTATATCAAAGCTTGTTAATATAGTTTCTCTTGTTTGTTCCACTAGACTGCTGATCTTGATGCATTTTTGTCTATATCTGACTTCTTGTAGCAAAATCTGGTGTGTGTTAATTTTTTGATCCTTATCCATCTCTTTTGTTTTAACAAATGAATGTCTTCTAGAAAGATTAACAACAATCTTCGCAAAATATATTGGTATAACTGAAGAAGCTATGGATAGATATATAGAACAAGCTTTCAGAATTAACTCCATTTATGCAAGAGAAAGAAAGAGGCAAGAGACGTGATTATGAATCTAACTAATGTCAGGATTAGAGAAAAAATCTTACAACAAAGTTTTATTGAATGTCTAATCGTGGACGGAAACGAAGTTGAGATTTTCAAAGATACACCACAACAAATTCTAAGACAGAGACAAGAGTACAAATTCCTTTCTCAAGCCTTGAGGAGAATGAATATAAATTACAGATGGGAGAAAATAGAGGGACTATCCTTTACATATAAGCAGAAAAGATATAAAATCAACACAATAGACAAAGCTAAGGACTATTACAAAAAGATTAATGTAAGAAAAAAAGAAGATATGAATAAGGATAGTAAAACAAGTGAACAACGGAGAACAGATGATGAAGAGGAATCAAACAAACAACAAGATTTAGAGATGATGACAAAAACACGGGCAACCAACCAGGAAAAAAATTGTTAGTTGAAACAGGTAAAAAAGACATGACAGAATTGGAAGATTCAGAGAAAGACAGCTACAATCAAGAGGAAGACGCATCAAAAGAACAGATAGAAGAAGATTCTAATTAGAAAAACACAAATTCAAATAAAATAATTTATAAGCAAATTTAAAATGACAATCACAATAAGAGCATGGAATATTAAAGGTATAAACACAGCACACAAGAGAAAACAATATTTCATATTATAGAAAAATTGAATTATGACATCACGATATTAGAAGAAACAAGGATTAAAAAGAATGAAATGTTTTACTTAAGAAACCCGAAATTAGGACAACTTTTCTATTCGGCATCTGACAAAAAGAAAAGAGGTGTGGCTATATATATATAAACAAAAAACTGATTGCCAATGAATTATATAAGGACAGTAATGGACATTACATAATAATAGAGGTTCAACTACCTATAATGAAACTGACAATAGTTGGGCTATATGCGCCACTAAAAAAAAAGGGTCCTTCTTTAAAGAACTCTTAATTATAGGCAACTTTAATGGGGTCATCAAACCACATAGAGACAGATCATCTTCAAAAAGAATAAAAGATCAAGGAAGACTCCCCAAACCCTTCTTCAACATGTTAGAAGAACATATGTTAAATGACATCTGGACATACAAATACGGGGCTACTAAGGGTTTCACATTTTACTCTGAAAGTCGCCACTCTATGGCAAGGGTAGATATGGCATTGATATCTAAAGAATTTCTCACTAATGTAAAAAAGATGAATCTTAAATCAAAGATGATTTCAGACCATAATTTAATTCAAATAGAACTCCACAGCCCCAAGAAACAATATTCGTGATGATAATATTCTCAAAGATGAGGCATTTATAGATAAAATGAAACTAGATATAAATAATTATTTTATAGAAAACAATACAATAGATGTCCAGACAAAAGTGGTGTGGGAGGCCAGTAAAGCCATAGTAAGGGGTCTGCTAATACAGAGAGCATCAGAAAACAAGAGAAAGAAACAAGATATAATAAAACAGATCTCTGAAAGAATGAAAATGAAAGAAGAAGAACTCAGGAAAGACCCAACAGATAAGAACTTAAAGAAGGAAATTCAAATATTACAAAAAGATCTACAAACCCAAACTACAGAAGAAATAGCAAAGAAAATAAAAGCAGCAAGACAGTCCTATTTTGAACAAGCTAATAAAGTCAGAAGATGGTTAGCTTACAAACTAAAGAAGGAAAAAGAAAGGAAGATAATAGCAAAAATTAACTATAAGAATCAACAGTTATCGAACCAGGAAGATATACAAATAGCTTTTAGAGAATATTTTGCTAACTTATTCCAAGAACCAAAAAAAGATTCTGACTCATTGAGAAAGGTGAAAGAATACTTGTCAGATAATATCTTCAAAATCTCACAACAACAAAATGATGTCTTGAATGCTTCAATTACAATACAAGAAATAATGGATGCAATAAAAAAGCTAAAAGAAAATAAGTCACCTGGCCCTGATGGCTTTACAGCCAAATACTACAAACTCTTCGCAAATGAACTAGCACCAATGCTTCAAAAGATGCTCAATCAAATCCCATGTGAACGTTTACCAGAATCTTGGAAAAAAATCTAACATAGTGCTAATATCCAAGGAAGGGAAAGATCTGGAAAACATTGTAAATTATAGACCCATTGCATTACTCAACATCGATTATAATATCTATGCTGACATCCTAGCCATGAGATTAAAAAACATTTTAAAACATCAAATTCAAGCAGATCAAAATGGATTCCTCTGGGAAGATATATCAGAAACAATCCAAGAATTATTTTGAATCTAATAGAATACTATTATGTACATAATGATAAATAAATGGCTATGGTGTTTGTTGATGCCGAGAAAGCTTTCGACAACTTGAGGTGGGGATTTTCTGTTTGAGTGTATTAAAGCTACAGAAATGAATGGATTTTTTTGTGGAAAGTTTACAACAGATATATAAGGAACAATCTGCTCGTCTAATCATAAATGGAGAACTGTCTCAAGAATTCTGACAGGAAAAAGGAATGAGGCAGGGTTGTCCCATTTCTCCTTTATTATTCACTATCTCACTAGAAACTCTAATTAATAAGATAAAGACAAACAGTAAGATCAAAGGAACAGAATCAAGTGTAATGAGTTCAAGGTGAAAGCCTTTGCAGATGACCTGGTGATGTTACTAGAAGATCCAATTAGTAATATTAAAGATCTCTTAGCAGAAATCAATAATTTTGAGGAACACTCAGGTTTCAAATTAAATAAAGATAAAACTCAAATCCTAACAAAGAACCTGAGAAAAGAAGATGAAGGTAAACTAACTAAATTGTCAGGATGCAAGGTCGCAAAAAAAGTGAGATATCTCAGAATAACGCTTACAAACAAAAATGCAGATTTGTTTGAAAACAATTATAAAAAAATCTGGGATAACATTCAGTCTGACTTACATCATTGGGGAGAAAAATATCTTTTTTAGGCTGAATTGCAGTCACGAAAATGGTGATACTACCCAAAATGCTCTTCCTATTCATGAACTTACCGATAATCATTCAAAATAAAGCATTTGCAAATTGGAACAAAATTTTGAGGAAATTTATATGTCAAGGGCGAAAACCTAGGATAAAGTGGCAGACATTACAGGACTATCCAAAAAGAGGTGGTTGTGCACTACCCAATCTAAAAATTTACTACCAAGCAGCATCAATGCTGTGGATTCAGGACTGGGTAAAAATAGAAGACCATAAATTACTTGCCTTGGAGGGTGACCAACTGAGATTCGGTTGGCATGCTTATTTATGGTATAATAAATGCGCAATCAATAAAGACTTCAACAACCACTTTGTGAGAAACGCCCTTATTAAAGTATGAAAAGACATCAAAATGAAATTTTATAATAAAATTCCAGCATGGATTTCCACACAGGAAGCATTCTATGGTAGATGGAGGAATTATAAGTGGATAAAATATAAAGATCTTATCATAAAAGACAGACAGGAAAATCTGAATTTTAGAAATCGAGATGACTTGAATAGTAGTCAAGACTGGAAAATCGATTGGTTCAATTACTTCCAGATTGAGAGAAGGTTTAAAGAAGATGTAAGGAAAGAAGATATTTAAATGGAAGCAAATCAAATAGACAAAATAATATGGAGTGAGGATAAAGGGAAAATATCTAAATTTTATGCTTTGCTGTTAGGAAGAGAAAACGAGCAAGATCTGATAAAAAATACAATGATAAAATGGGCAAGAGACATAGGACATAATATACCATTAGAAAGCTGGAAGTGAGCACAGAAGAAAACCCACCAGTTCACCGCATCACAACGTCTTAAGGAAAACTACATAAAAATTGTAAACAGATGGTACTTGACAACAGTAAGAATAAAGAAAATTCAAAAATCCAGCAAAGATAGATGTTGGAAATGTCACAAAGAAGCAGGGTCATTGTACCACATGTGGTGGTCTTGCCCGCATACCAAGAAATTTTGGTCAAAAATTCATATTATAATTCAAGATAAACTAAACATAAAGTTTCCTTTATCTCCAGAGTTTTATCTGCTCAATATAACTTCAATTTTACAAAAGAAAGACGAAAATAGATGCTGGAGAATCTTGCTATATCTTGTGACGGCTGCCAGGTTAGTCATAGCCAAAAAATGGAAACAAGAAGAGATCCCGTCAATAGAGGATTGGAAATTAAAGATTGCTAATATGAGAGAATTGGACATTTTAACACTCCTAATAAAAATAGACAAATAAATAAATAAAGCAAGAAAAGAATGGGCTTTAATAGAGAGTATTTGGAAAGATCAGTAAAAAATAAAAATAAACTACAATTGAATTTGCAATGTAGTGGAAATTTGAGTAAATGAAGGAGTATAGGAGTGAAAAAGAATAGAACTAAGGGAAAAGAATATAAGTTGTTTATACAAGAGTACCCAACAACTCAATTCAATTATAAGAAATGCGTCCGAACTATGTGGGAAGTTAACAATGTATCACAAAAACAATGCATAATAAGGAATTTAGAGTATGGAAGTAATGAGTATATTAAGTGAGGCACAAAAAAAGGAAAATTATTATTTTTGCTCTCTCAACCAATAAGTACTGCAAGGAAGTCATAACTGTTATAAGTTTTTGCGTTTTGCATTATCAGAATTTTATGAGTAAATTTTAATGCATGCATAAACATAGAAGAATATAGAAGCTGTGATACACTGAATGTTTATTTATTGAAATATGTCATGGACCTATATAACATTAAGGTGATATACATTATGTTAAGAAATTGACTCACTATGAATTAATAGCAAATGGCAGAACTCATATCTATATATGTATTTTTTATTTTTTATTTTAATTTTTTTTTAAAAACTCCATCTGACATCATCTAGGGGAGAGATGCAGGCCCATCTCCATTGGGCCTAGCTTAAGAAGAAGAGCCCTCTCTCCACTCCATCCAACGTCATCTGGGGGAGAGATGCAGGCCCATCTCCATCGGGCCTAGCCTAAGAAGAAGAAACCTCAATTTTTAAGGGGCGGGTGGGTTTTGGAATTTTTAGGTTTTGTTTACAGTGTATTAACATATATGTATGGAGATTTTAATGTTGTAAGCCACCCCGATTGCTCTGCAGAGGGGTGGGATATAAATAAAATAAATAAATAAATATTAAAATATATATAGTTTCTCTTGGTAACATATTAGCAACGTTTGTTTCCAATTCCCTTTTAATATTTCAGCCACACCGACTAACAATATCCCTCAGGATTTAACACAACAGCAACTCCCTTCCTTAGAGTTCTGTATGTGTCCCGTGTACCGAGTCTCTCCTGTCTGGACTCCAACTAACAAAATTTACACTTCTCTCAGAACTCCCAGAAATGCAGCCCTTCTCTCTGGCTTAACTCCCCAACTGTCAGCTTGATTTTTTTTTCTTTCAAGTGATCCCAGCTTGAATTCTATTGGTTGGCCCTCACCTGCCTCCTGATTGGCCAGCTGGACATTCTATTCACCACACACCTCCCCCCTTTAGCAGGTTTATGGGCACATATAATCGGTTATGTGGGCCCATAAATCCTTCTAATAAATTATACTTACCACCAAACCATAAAATCCAATAAACAACAACATCTATATACACAATACAGTTATATACATAAGACCCATCACCTGTTCAACTATATTACATTGCCGTTTTTTATTTTATCCCTCTTCACACAATCTGGAGAGATTATCAGCTACTATATTCTCCTTACCTTTTACGTACTGGATGGAGTAATCAAAATCTGGTAATAATAGAGTCCATCGCAGTAACTTACTGTTACTTCCCTTGATGTGATTTAACCAACACAAGGGTGAGTGATCTGTCTTAATTATAAACTTCCTTCCCCATAGATAGGGCTTGAGGTTGTTTAAAGCCCACACTATGGCCATACATTCCTTCTGTATGGTGGCTAAGTATCTTTCCGTGGGAAGTAGCCTCTTACTCATATATAAGATTGGGTGTATTTGGCCATCTTTACCCTCTTGGCTTAACACTGCTCCGAGTCCAACATTAGAGGCATCCATAGTGACTATGAAAGTCTGGAGCCATTAGAACATGAGCTGTGGTCATTAGGTGTTTCAACTCCCTGAAAGCATTATCACATTTGTCTGACCAGGAGACTTTAGCAGGCTTATCTTTTTTGGTTAAATTGGGCAAGGGACTTGCAATGCTGCTAAAATTTGGAATAAATTTCCGATAATATCCTGCTAGTCCCAAGAATGACCTCACCCCTTTTTTGGAAGTAGGCCTTGGCCAATTAACTATGGCTTCCACCTTTGAAGTTTCTGCCTTGATGGTCCCACTGCCTACAATGTATCCTAAGTATCGGCTTTCTCTTTTGCCTAGGTGACACTTGGAACTTTTGACTGTCACTCCACTCTTTCTAAGCCTTTTTAGCACTTCAGTATGATGGTGTATATGTTCACTCCAGGAGTTACTGAAGATACCAATATCATCGATGTATGCCACAACATAATACTTTATCCCAACTAAAATGTTGTCCCCCAATCTCTAAAAAGTCAACAGAGCATTTTTTAATCCGAAGGGCAACATTGTAAATTCATATAAGCCTCTGTGTGTGACAAAGGCAGTTTTCATCTGATCCTTGGGACACATGGGTACTTGCCAGTATCCCTTGGTCAAATCTAACGTGGAGATGTATTGAGCCCTTCCCATCCTTTCAATCAAATCCTCAGATCTAGGCATAGGATAGGCATCAATTTGGGTAATCATATTTAACCGCCTATAGTCAATACAAAACCAAATAGTATGGTTAGGTTTTTCTACCAACACTACTAGTGAAGCCCAAGGACTATTGGATGGTATAATAATCCCCATCTTTAGCATTACCTCAATTTCATCCCAAATACTGTCGGCTAATGGACTGGTTACTTGATATGGAGGAGTGGCTATGGGGCTTGCCTCCCCAGTATCGATATGATGATATATTCCTTGGACTTTTCTGGGGATATCTGAGAAAATATCCTCAAACTTTCTTAACACTTTAGAAGTAAAATAACTTCCCAAATCTGATATCACCTCACTAGGAAATCCTAGTCTACAGAAAATGTTTATCAGAGCATTAGCCACAGTCATTGTCTCTATATTCTGCAAAGCTACTGCTTCAGGATATCTTGTGGCATAGTCCATTAGAGTAAGAATGTATCTATTTCCTCTTTGTGTTGCCTGTGGTAACAGCCCTATGATATCTATGCTTATTCGCTGGAATGGCCGTGACATTACTGGTAATGGACAAAGCTTAGCTCTGGTCCGATCTCACCCTGTGCCCACTTTTTGACAAGTGTCACAAGATTTACAATAAATAAATAAATAAATTATATCTTGTCTCATCTTTGGCTAGTAAAAATTTAAAGAGATTCTTTGGGCAGTTTTCTTAATTCCCAAATGACCTCCAAATGAACTAGAATGGGCTATTTCCAGTATCTTGCTTCTGTATTTCTGAGGGACTACTAACTGTTTTTGAATTTCCCTCTGGGTATTATATTTACATTTGAGAACCTCTCTATATAAGTGATCTTGAATGATTCTAAATCAGTGAGGGTGATTCTCACTCAGCTCTACATTAACTTCTTCCTCAGCTAGAGTGAACAAAGGTTTTAAACTTTCAACTCTCTGTTGTTCTTGACTAAATTTGGGCTTGTTCCCAACTTTAATTTCCTCACAACTCTCCTCTTCTGTTATCTCGGTCACACTAATTTCATTAGGGACCACATCTTGTTCTGTTCTTTCTTCAGGTATTTGATCGACCAGTTTGGAAGATTTTTCCTTTTCCTTTTGTCTCATGACCACAAAAGTGAATCTAAGATATCTATCCAAATCATTTCCACTTAAACATAGAATAGGAATGTTATCTCAGAGGACAAATCTCCAGTGCAGTTTGTGTCCTCTGAAAGAAATGTCTAACTTGGCTATTGGTTTTACAAACTCAGGGCCCCCTAAACTTTTTAAAGTCATCGTTTCTTCTGGGCATAAATTTTGAGGGTTTACTAAGTGTGGTTTAATTATACACACTTCGGACCCTGAGTCACGGAAACCCACAGCCAGGTCTCATTTATTTGTATTAATTTCCTGTTTTCCTCAAAACTTAATTCCTCAGGCAAGGTGGTTACAAGTAGGCATGGCCTTGGAGAAGGTTCTCTTCTAACATCAGTTGCTTTACCAACTGTCGTTTCCATGGCAACCACAGCCTCTGCATTTCTTCTCTGGCAACACTCTTTCTCTGCATGACTAATTGATGTTATACAATATGTTGACTTTATAGGTGACTTTGAATTCTTAGGATAAAATTTTGGGCAGTTTAATCTTAAGTGCCCCATTTACCCACATTCATAGCAACTTCTCTGTACTGGTTTTGACTGACTTTGGCCGACCATCTATCCCTCTTCTGGTCTTTAGGGCCACACTCTCATGACCCAAAACCTTTCCTCTCAGATTCCTGTGTTCTCCCTTGATGCCAAGGTTTATAATTTCCCCCTCACTATTCCTCTCTTTTGTGGATTGCCATGTTTTGGGGTCTTTTTTGTCTTTCCACTGAGACCCTTCTTTATTTCTTGTCATTCCCCGGTCATCTCCTCTAATTAATACTAGTTCATCAGCCATTCTAGCAGCTTCTGCTACTGTTTTGGCCCTTTTCTCCTGAACTAGCCATTTATACTCTTGGGGAATTACATTATAGAATTGTTCCAAGCCTATTAAGCTTTGCAGTTCTTCTTTGGAAATTACTTTGTATCCATCCACCCAGCTTTTTAGATAATAATGTAGTCTACACGCCAGTTGTGAGAAAGTTTCATCTGATCTTTATTTTATGAAACTCCCTTCTGTGGTGTTCTGGAGTTAATCTAAATTTTTGTTTCACCATCTCTTTGAATAACTGATAATTTTGAGCTTCATCTGCTCTCATCTCAGCATAGATTTCTGTTAAACCACCACAAATCTGGGATCTAATATAACTCATCCTTTCTTCTTTTTTTCTTTTAAATTCTTCACAAGTTCTCTCAAAAATGGTGAAGAAGGAATCAATATTGCCGCTTTATAATATCTGGGAAATCTTTTCATGTCAATCTGAGGTGCCCTATTTACCTCAGCCACCATTTGGGTTTGAGGAATTCCCTGATCTAGACTCCTCATCCTAATTTGAAAATCCATTTCAGCTTGTCTTACCCTCAGCCTCTCCATTTCAATTTTTTGTTCCTTTTCAATATCTTTTTCTTTTAAAAGCTTCTCATTTTCTTTTTCTTTTTTTCTGGCCATTTCTATTCTTTCTTTTTGTTTCCAAATCTCTAAACTTTCTTGAGGTTCAGAAATGGCAGTGTCAAGGCTAGCCACCATTTCTTCTCTAACGTCCTCTCCTTCCACCAATTCAGCCGCTGCCAAGGTTTTAATTTTTTTAGGAGGCATGTTGATAGTATTTCCCTACAATTACCTAAAACTTTTACCTCAAGAAATGCATCTAAAATGTCAGTGTCTCAACTGAACGTAAAGACAACATTTCTATCTTGAAGTCAGAGTAGTGATTCCTTACTTAACACCAACTTTTACCTTAGGAACTACTAAGTGTGCTTTTACCCTTGCCACCAGTCTCCTACCAATACCTCAGCACGTTTACCTCAGAAACTAGTTAATTTCTAGCGTGGTCAGTTTCCAGGTACTCTCCTACAAATACCCTTGTGTGATTACCTCAGAGATCACTTTACTGACACCAACACCTAGATTTCAAATGGTTGGGTTTCTTTTTTAAACTTTTCACTTTAAACCAAATATTGGGTATCTGGTATCTCGCACTCAGACCCCTACAATTCACGCACACTTCTGGATACTGGATTTGTTGGATCCCACCACTGCCACCAAATTATGTGGGGAATCCTCTTGCCACCTTTCAACTTAGAAATGACTTTCTAAGATGGCAGTCTTGGGGGGGTTGTTATCCCACCCCAAAAGCTTTAAAAGTTTAGTAGCATGGTTTGGTTTGAAAACGTAGACCAAGTGATGGTTAAATGAGAAAAAAAGTTTATTTTAGAACAGAATGGAATAGATATAACTTATATCAAAGCTTGTTAATATAGTTTCTCTTGGTTACATATCAGCAACGTTTGTTTCCAATTCCCTTTTAATATTTCAGCCACACTGACTAACATTATCCCCCAGGATTTAACACAACACCAACTCCTTTCCTTAGAGTTCTGTATGTGTCCCAAGTTCCTCCCGTCTGGACTCCAACTAACAAAATATACAGTTCCTTCAAAACTCCCAGAAATGCAGCCCTCCTCTCTCTGACTTAACTCCCCAACTATCAGCTTGATTTTTTTTTATTTCAAGTGCTTCCAGCTTGAATTCTATTGGTTGGCCCTCAGCTGCCTCCTGATTGGCCAGCTGGACATTCTATTCACCACAGTGGCTACATAATGAGGGTTCTATATGGCTTTCCAAACTGTTTTCCATTTGGATTAAAACAAGTGTGTGTGGCAGTAAAGAATTCAAACCAGGGTAGGGATGCTACACAGTGTAGCTGGTATACAGCACTCATGTAGGTTCAACAAGAGTTCTGTATATTCAGGGAATATCTGAAACACCATCCCTGATCACAAAAGATTCACTTCTCAGTTTGGGTGGACTGGGACCTGGGTCACTTGTGCACAAGCTATCAGGAAACATGGTGCTTATTTTACTAGCAGACACCCATAAAAAACAAGTACAGGGGATATGAGACTGGCATACTAAATACTGGGGCATACTAAAGTAAAAGTAAGGGAAAGTAAAGTAAAAGAGCTCTCTACGGTCCAATAATGTTGCTTTTACCATTTGTCAGGTGCATAATCACCCTGGAGAATAGGTATAGCTAGGCCTTTGTAACACGATGAATCAGTGTTCTCTGAACAATTCACTTACTGTGTATAAGCCACGTCAATACCTTCCTGTCTCCAAAAACTACTTAAACCCCCCTGCCTTGAAGGGCTCTGACATCAAGAGTTATCTATAGTAATACTGAAAATCACAGCTTGTGATGTACTATAAAGAAATCTCTTTTAATAGCACTTTCTTGTATGGGAACATTAATCCTCATTTCTCAGAGGAACTCGGGGAACTCCGAGAAGAGAAAAATTATACTACTCTATAGGCTGTGGAAGGAACTGAAAAACAGAGGGAGAAAAAGACCAGACCTTGGAAAAGTTATTTTTTTGGACTATAATTCCCAGAATGCCAACATAGTTAGTGGCTGTACTGGCTGGTGGATACTAGTTTTAAAATGTAACATCACCAAGCTCTAATGTAAAAGACAAAGAGTAGTGGAAAGACTAATGTAAAAGACAAAGAGTAGTGGAAAGAAAGAAAAAGAACAAAAGGAAAGGGCACTCAGGTGGTTGTTGTTGGGGATTAAGGGGTTTGAAATAGTGCAAATTGAGTCCACTTTAAGGGTTAGGGTTAGGGAATCATGGGAACTGTATTTTATTGTGGCACCAGAGCTCTCTGACAGAGAAGGTTCAATGTCTCAGAAAAAACCCAATTCACATGACTCCCTAGCACTAACCCTAACCCTTAAAGTGGACTCAATTTGCACTATTTCTGGCAGTCTGCAAAGGCCTTAAGCTAAAAAAAAAAAAAAAAAAAACAAAAACAGATGAAAAGTTAAGAACAATGAAATAAGCTATCTTCTTTAAACACCATACCCTCCAACATTTCATAGATGAAAAGTGGGACATGTGTGGCCAAATAACACCAGAGTATGGCCAAGACTGCAAAAGTTAGTAATGAGCTAAAAGTTAGGAGTAGCTACAGCAATTTACTGTTGCCTGATCCTACTGAGAAGGGCAGGATTCCTCTCCTCTTCCCTCTATGGAATTGAGTGTAAGCTACTTTTGCACTTTGAACTCAGTTTACAGCAACAGAAGGAGACTATTGCACTAAATTAAGCCAAATTAAAAGCAGTTTTACCTCGCCCGAATTGAAGTAAAATCCAGATGCTATCGCAAGGATTTTGCCTCCAAAACTTTCATCCAGATGCAACTTGAATTCAGCCAGGCTGACTTAACTCGCTCCAGCGGTCATTTTTCTAAGTCAGAACACTTAAATCAGCAAAAGTCTATTGGTGGAGATATAAAAGAGAGGGCCAACCTAGTCTCCTGTGGTTGTGAAAGTTATCATATGATGTTGCTGCCAACTTCTCATCATTCCATCCCTTTCCTTGCTTTATTTTTTCCTGTGAAAAGGGTGAAAATCTAATATTTTCTTGTTGTGCAACAGCTCTGTTCACAATACATATCTCTAGGATTTTTTTTGGCTTTGTGGTCAGATGACCTTGAGTTAGATGTGTTGTAGTGTCTTCTGGGTGACACCTGGGGATATCTTCTAGTCTCCATCCTTGCCATTCCCTCTCAGTGCAATTTCTGGTGGGATATGTAGCAGAGTAGTATACCACTAGCTAGGAAATGGCTGTCCCCTTAAGCCAGCCTTTCTCAACTTTTTTACCTCAGAGGAACCTTTGGAATAACTTTTAAGTCTCTGGAAACCGCTGTGTAAAAAATATTATATCTGCAGCTAAAAAACAACAAAAACAACAAAAACAAAACAAAACAAAAAGGAAAGATCCCTCCCGCAATCACAACCTCTTGCAAAATCTTATGGTTCCTGGTTGAGAAACCATACCTTAGACTAATATATTCCTTCTCTCTCTCTCTCCCCCCCCCAAGTATGATATTATATTTTATTATTTACTTTGGTATCATAGATATTGTGTCCTCAAAATTGTGTTATGCTGCAATGGTGCTTTTTCCATTTCTAGTGTAGCTAATTTGTATTGTATCTTTTCTTTTAGCTTGAGTGGGACAAACAACTGCACAACTTGCAATATGGCCAAAACTGTCAGCAGTTTCTTATCCACAAACTACTGCATTTCCTATCTAGTTGTATATCCTTCTACCTCATGTTACATTTTGCTCTTATTAGTTCTACTGTGACCAGTGGAGGGTTGGTAAGGATTTTGCCCCATCTCTTGAGAAGGAGAGGGGGACCACCCAAGGAGATTATAGCAGCACTAATTAAAGTGGCTTACCTGAGCCGGCTTAAAATTTAAAATGGGTGGCATCCTGATGTTATCACAAGCTACCAAAATTGCCACCTGGGTGCAGCCCAGGTCCATCCCCGCTCCCAGGGCTGCTCGGTGTGGCTTTTTTCGAAGCCGGGAGTTTTCCGGCTTAAGGAAATGGCTGCTGGAGTGGTCCTGGGAGCGAGGATGGACTTGGGCTGCACCTGGGCAGTGAGTTCAGTGGCAAAATTATTGTGATAACATCAGGATGCTGCCCGTTTAAAATTTTAAGCTGGCTCAAGTAAGTCGCTTTAACTAGCGCTGCAATAATCTCCCAAATTCTATCAGCTACCACCACCCAGTAATGTTTGCTCCCTAAGGAGCTTATGACATAGCAGCATGGCTTTTAAAACCGTCTTACCTCTCCCAACTTAAATTTTAATTTGGCTGGCAAATAAATGTAACCCAACCCATCACACCATTAAAATTTTGGCTACATGGAAGTGAGCCTATACTCCACAGCTGGTTTGCCCAGACTCATGTACACAATGGTAAACATTTTTTAAAAATTGTGATAGTGCTCTTAGTACGCCATTTTAACAAAATTAAAAAAAACATGTGGAGTAGATCCTTTACAGATTGCAAATAACTTTGTTACTTTAGGAATTTAGGAACATAAAATCTAGTACATACATAACATACAATGTAGTACATACATACATCACTGACTTTATAAATGTATAACAAGTATCATTTCTGGCCTGAATTAAGAGCCATTGGCCACTTTGAGTGATGGAAGTCTGATCTGCTCACACCTGGACCATAGCAGAATGGTGTTTTCAGCCCCCTTCTTCAAGAAAGTTGCAGTGCGATTAGGAATTGTGATCGGACCCTGCTTCTGATTGTCACAGCTTTGCTTGTTGGTGAGAGCTGGGAGCTGAGAAAACATCCCATCCATAGCATAAGGTTAAAGTGTGAAATCCCACTACTAATCTGAAATTGCAGTTTGTGGTGTCAAAAGGTGAGGATTCATAGCAGTGACAAACAGATTGTAAAAGCAACTGCTCCCCCACAAATGTCAAACACACACACACACACACACACACACACACCTGTATGAAATATTCCCTAATAATAATAATAATAATAATAATAATAATAATAATAATAATTTTTATTTATATTTCCTGCCTCTCCCTACAGATCGAGGTGGGATTACAGAATAAAATGAATACAATGTATAAAATACAAACAATAAAATAGTAAAATCAAAACAACAATAATAAATTATAAGAAAATATAATAAAATAAAATAGCCAATCATCATCAGAGTCTAGATATCATATTATATATTATATATTATATTTATTTATTCCATCTATATACTGCCTTTCTCCTGATGTGGGACCCAACATAGCTCACAAAGCTAAAACAAGATGAACTAAAAACCTGATAATAAAAATCAAAATACAATTAAAAATCATTACATTAAAACCATTTAAAAATACAAAGATATAACAACATTTTAAAAACAACCAGTAGACCCATGGAATCAATGGGAACTTTGTAAATCAACACTTATGCAAATTCTTTTGATTAAGTCAGTCTAGACTAGTTGGGTCTAACAATCCAGTTTAAGCCTCTGTCTTAATTTGTTTGTGTGATTTTGCCACAAGTGAAATGGATGTGAACTGAAAGATGTAGATCACTTCAGGCCTCCAAGGGGTTATTCAGAGAATGAAAATAATCCCTGTAGAATGTGGGTTGAATCTTTGTTGTTCACATGCATTTCAAATACATCCAGTCAAGTTTTTTTGGGGGGGGAGGCTGCCAACCCCCCCTCCTTAACCTGAGATAATCAATCAGGTTCCCCCCCACAAGTTTTCCTAAAAGATTTGCATTGTTAGTTGTGTGATTAACCAATGCAAATAGACCCAGGATAAACCAGAATAAAACTCTGGATGCCTTGAATGTGTTTTGAATACATCCACATCATCGACTCCATCTTTATTCACAGTGCTGACATTATGGACGTTATCACACGGGGTCTAAAGCAGCCCCATCCCTTCGCCATCACTGCATCATTCCGGTTCCTTTGCCTCCGTGATCAGACAACATCGCGGCAAACCCCGCCCATCCCTGCATCATCCTTGCGCCATCGCTGCATCATTCCGGTTCGTTTGCCTCCATGATCAGATGATGTCGCGGCAAACCCTGCCCATCCCTGCATCATCCCTGTGCCATCGCTGCATCATTCTGGATCCTTTGCCCCGTGATCAGATGACGTCATGGCAAACCCCGCCCATCCCTGCATCATCCTTGTGCCATCACTGCATAATTCCAGCTCTTTTGAATTCCTCTTTCAAAGAGGAATTACGGCTGCGCGACCAGAATCATTCCGGTATGGCTCTGGATTGATTCCTTGCCACTTTTCTTGCCGCTGGTGTGATAACGTCCATGTATGAGCAACAGAACTCACAGAGATGTGCAGAGATGCAGTTCTGATACAAAAAAATAGTGTGAACAATAAAACTGGAATGCATGAGTGAGATTATTTGCATAGTTTTGCTAACAAAAACAACATCTGAATAACCCCAAGATGCTTTTGCTTATCAGCTCATAATTTATATTGATATTAGTAGAGAGAACCAAAGCTTTTGGAAAAAAACCCCCAACCACATTCAAATTATTAGATTGGATGTAGCCACAATGTTATTTTTGTAGGAAAACACACTAATTGAGCTAGAAATGAAATATCTGAGGTGAGAGTTATAGTGGATACTCTTGCGCAAAAGCATTATTCTTTTCCCTGCATATTCTTTTCCAACATTCAGGGTTCAAAATACTTCCAAGGAGCTACAAGGTCTGTAACTAGTTTTCCAAGGGGCTGAACAGGACAGTATGATTCTCAAACTGCGACACATCCTAGCTCTCATCAGCAGAAAATGCAAGCTAGAGTAAAGCTGTTCCATCTTTTAGCAAGGGTCCATTATGTCCCCCCCCCTCGTGTGCTTTATGAAAAGGTTTGTACAGTAAATAATGATCGACTGTGTTGCAGTCCTTTGTTCTTTTGCCAAGCTCCTTTTAGCTTTGGCAGCAATTCTGTTTTCCCTGTCATCATCTAATGTCTATTTATTTTACATGGCTACAAAGCCAGTGAAATTCCCTCTTAAATCCCAGGTTGCAAAGATGAAGAAGCAATTCAATTCCTTTTATTAAAACTCTCTAGTGGACTCTTTGCTCTCTCCTCCATTCACCTTCTAATTAGGTTCAGAAAGGGTCACTGGTTTCAAAAGCTTCTGGAGAGGCCAGGTCTGAATGAATAGGTCACGCACACAACATTTCTGAGTAGCATTGAAATATTGGCAGGCCCTGGGTAGCCCGCATGCCTGTTGCTGGCTAGGATTGTTAGTCTTCCCCAGGTTCCTCCTCCTGTCTTATTTCATTCTTTTTCTTGCCCTCAAGCGTATGACTCATTACCTGAGGAAACAACTCACCTCACAAGATGAATGGGTAGGTTCTTAAAGTAGGATGCAAGTGGCTTTGAAACTCACTGCTGGTGGGAAAGCATTCAGGTTTTTTAAAAAAACCTCGGGTTCTTTCCATCCTGCGTAAGCAATTTGCAAATGTCAGTAAATTCTTCAAAAGTGAATTCTCCCCCATTTGCACCAGACAGACTCAAGAGCTACAACTTTTTCCCAAAATGGGGGTGAGCCTGTGGTATCTGTTGGCTTATCTGTTAAAGATTAGGAGTCTTTAAAAAAAAAAAGAGATGGAAAGTCTAATTCCACATAAACATGCCTGAAAACATTAGGATTTAAATCCAGAATTTTCATAGGTACTTATGATGAGAAGCCTGGAAAATAAATAAATAAAATAGAGAGAGAGAGAGAGAGAGAGAGAGAGAGAGAGAGAGAGAGAGAAAGAGACAGAGCAAATATCCTAAAGTCACCAAGTCCCATCTGATCTTGGAAGTTAAGCAGGATCAGCCCCAGTTAGTACTTGGATAGGAGACTGTCAATGAACACACAACAGGAGGGTTTCACAACAAACACTGAAAGAATAGCAGGGAGAAACTGACAATATAATGAACTATATCACAACATTGTTCCAAAGAAATAAAATCTCTAGCATATATACAATGATCATATATTTATATGTAGTACCCACATTGCAGTAATACTGTAAAACACAGAATATATAATACAAAGTGTTATAGTGAACTATATATCACAGACTATGTCCATGTGCTTTTTCAGGTCCTGACATCCTCTGTTGCAGGCAACTTGAAGGCACACACACTACTGTAATTCAGTGAGGAAATGGTTGAATACCCTGGGATGCAATCCTATATAAGCAGTCCACAGCTTTGAGAATAGATGGAGAAATCAATCAATTTAAACTTCACTTTCTTCCACATTTGGGTTTTTAAAATCTTAAGTGCTTTCTGTCCTGAAATAATTTTGTGAATTTTGGTAATTTCTTATAAAAAAATTAACTTAAACAAAATTCTCATCAACCACTACACATTAGCTACAACACTTGAGGGACAAGCAATGTGTTTGTTAAAATAATGACCACACTGGAAAGACTCCTTACCAGGCATGATTCTTCCTTGTTAATGTACATTCCATGGACCAAATGTTACCATTTTAATGAGACCTCTTCTTAATGATATACAGCTATACAGTTGACCTTCCACAATTGCGACTTCGATTATTCATGAATTCGATTAATATGTTCTTTCTAGGAATTTCTAGGTCTTCCAGTGTGACTTTATGGTTAATTTCCACTAAAAATCATGTTGAAACCTAGAGATTCCTAAAGACTTAAGGAAACACTTCTCTAGGCATTTGTAGGTCCTCCAGCACAATTATATGGTGAACGTCTGGGAGATGTTGACCATGGAGTTGCCCTGGGGGACCTAGAGATAATCGAATATGAGGTTATGTACACATGTAATTGTGCTTAAATACCTATTACTTTAATATTGTGCTCCCTCAGACATGGATTGATATGCATGCATTTAGAGATTTTTAAAAAGTGTTTTTTTTTATGTGCCCACTCATTTGCCCATGAATGTTTTCCCACTTTCATGGGGGTCCTCTGCCCCTAACCTCAATGAATGTGGAGAGTTCACTGTATATTTTTCCCCAATAATGGATAATTTTAAGATCAGTCTCTTAAGATGATAATCACTGCCCACCAGTCCAAATTGATTCAATAATTTGAAACAACTGACTGCCTTAAATGTAGCATTTCAAGGCAGTTTTCAAAAATTATTAGCAAGCAAAGGGACAAAACAATACCTCTCCATATTCCACAAAGTGTTTTTTTTTTAAAAAAAAACACAGGTAAAAGTCAGATAGTTTTATTATTACTACAACATAATTAAAATAATAGAATCATAGAGTTAAAAGAGGCCACAAGGCCCATAAAGTCCAACTCCCTTCCATGCAGGAATACAAAACCAAAGCACTCCCATAAAATGGCCATCCAACCTCTGATTAAAGACCTTCAAAGAAGGAGTCTCCACCACTCTCTGAGGGAGTGTGTTTTACTGCCAAACAGTTCTTACTGTCAGGAATTCTTCCTAATGTTCAGATTTTCACTGCTTCGGGTCCTAGTCTCTGGAGCAGCCGAAAACAAATTTGCTCCATCCTCAATATGACATCCCTTCAGAGACTTTAATATGGCTATTATGACACCTCTTACATTTCTCTTCCCCAGGCTAAACATATCTAATTATAGTAGTATGGTTCTATTTTTAACTGCCATGGCAACATTCTATGGTATCATCGGACTGTAGTTTAGCATGGTAGTGCCAATGTCAATGGGGGCAATGAGTCTGCTCTGGTTTTTTGTTTAAATTTTAAAGGAGTTGTCCAAGGTGATACACCATATCTCCCAAATAAATTCTGGGCTAAATCCTGGAGTGGATTCACCATCCTATGGACACTGGAGCCACTGATCAGAATTCCAACATGAATAAAGGAGGAGGATTAAGAGTGTGTCATGAGCAGATCATGGAAGATTTGGGATCCACTGAATTCAAAACCCTCTCCTAGTCTCCAGACACCCATCCCCCAATGGGACCAGAGGTTATGTACACATGTAATTGTGCTTAAATACCTATTACTTTAATATTGTGCTCCTTCAGATATGGATTGATATGCATGCAAGCTGATGCTAAAATAAATATACCAGTTTTAAAAGTTGCTACTAAATTACCTCCATTTCTATTTTTATGCTGTGATAGACTAACAGATATCTTTTTGAGAACAAATGTTTGCTACTGGTGCCTGCATGGGGAACAAACTGGCAGCTCCATAACCAGGGGTCATGGCAGAAGTTTTATAGAGTTAAATTTACCAGATGTATCAAACTTTACCCCCAAATTGGCAGGTCTTAGGATAACATTTTAGGCATCTGATAATGTGAATTCTGGTCCATAAAACCTTCTGCCATAATAGACATGTTAGTCTTTAAAGTGCCACAAGACTCTGTAGTTCTCGGGGTGACTTTGTGACAGTTATTGCATCTCAACAAAACCTGTCTCTTGGGTTTACTATGAATATGAAACTGTATGTGTGTATGCATTGCCTTGAGCTCTTTGGGAAGAAAGGTGGGATATACCCCTCACCAGAAATATGCAAATAAATTGTAGCAGAGGTATAACTACTAGGGGAGGGGGAAATGAGGGCATGGCCCCATCAAACAAGAATTTTGCCTCCTATCAATTTTTTCTTCAGTCTCCAAATTTCTAGCATTGCAGAGAGTAAGACATGGAAACTTGTTCTCACCTATCATCTTGCCTTCTGTATCCAGTTAAGCAAGAGGAAAGCTCTCTTCTCCCAAACATCCAACATTCAAAAATCATCCAGGACTGGCACTTTTACAGCACATATTTGTGACTGTTGCAGACTTTTGGATAGCAGAATTATGAGTGTTTGCAGAAAGAAAGTTCTGGAGGATATGATTAAAACCACTCATGGTTTTGCAAAGAAGAAGCTTTAATGGGAGTGGTGAGGTGATAAATATGGAAGGAGAAAGAGAGATAATTCAGGGGAGGCCAGCACAGTGACATGGGGGTGTGGAGGTTGGTGACGAATTTGTAGAATCAACAGTCAGGACCAACAGCTTTTCATCTGCCTTTACTCGAGAGAAAAGAGAAGAAAGGGAAGGAAATAACTACAGAACTGGAAGCAGAAGGATACATAATGAGAGGCAAGGAACACTTTGGACAGAAAAAGGTGGCACAACACTACTCTGAAAGTATTGAAAAAGTATTGTTGGCATGGGCCACAGACTGGTGGTGGCCAGCAGGCAGCAGCAGAGGAGGTGGTAGTGGCAAAGGAGTTGGAGTTGGAATCGAACTCCTTGGCCCTGGCCCCACTACCACAACAATATCCACCATTACAACCCCTGCCACCAGTGTGGCAATGAGGATTGCTGGCGACTGCAGGTCCTTGCCTAGCAGCCCTGGAATAAATGGTTTGATACTGCTAAACTTCATGGGAATGGCAGAGCTGCCTTGGAAGAAAGTTTCAAGGAATATAGGAAAAACTGAGAAGCAATGAAACTCTGTAAAGAAGGGAGCAAGAGGAGAGAAATAACTGCAGTGATAGAGGCAGAAGGATCCCAATCGTCTGCTGTAATGTATATATGCATTGTAAGTCTTCTTGCCAGAAAACATCATCAACTATAGGTATATCTAGCACTCTTGGAAGAAGTCAGTGCATTACAGCTATGTGTTGTGTCTTTTCAGTGCATCAGAGAACAGGAGAACTTCCTAGATAGAACACAAGGAGGTTTCATCATACAAAACCAACAGGAAGAAACTGCCAAGAAACTGGAGGAAAGTCACTGTTAGGAGGAGACTGTACAGAAGGGATACAAAACTTCTCCAACTAAGCAATCACTTTCTACTTTTTCAGGAGGATATAAGCAGTTGAAGATGCTCAAACAGGAATCCATCAACCAGGATACCACATGCCAATGAAGGATTAAAGGTAACCACCAACCAAAGCAAGAAGAAAAGAAAGGTGCTGCTGGTTGGGGATTTGTTGCTCAGTGCTACAGAGGCACCTGTGTGCCAGCCTGACAAGATGAATTGGGCAGTGTCTTCCTGGCACACACATCCAGAATGTCACTGAGAACTTGTCAAAATAATCAAGAACACAGATCAGTACCCCTTTCTCCTTATTCATGTGGGTACCAACGACAGGGCCAAGGAAACCTTTGGACAGATCACCTCTGGCTATGAAATAGGGAAGGGCAGGAAGCTGAAGGGGTTTGAGGCACAGGTGGTATTCTCATCAATTCTGCCAGTGAAGGAAAGAGGACTACACAGGGACAGAAAGATACTAAAAGTGAATGACTGGCTATGTAGATATGGGGTAGATGAGAGAGGCTTGGCCTCTGGGAACACGGCCTTCCCTTGTTACATAGAGGACTACTGGCTACAGATGGACTGTACCTCACAAAAACTGGGAAGAATGTTTTTTGTAGAGGGCAAGTCTGTTTATGAGGTTATTAAATTGTTAGGGGGGTGGAGATGATAGAAAGTCCAAAGGCAAGCTCTAAACACAAGGATGTGAAGCTGAGGGAGAGAATGGAGTTCATAGAAAAACAGGCAGTAAATTAATGGGTGAGAACAAACAAAGCTTCAGATGTCTGTACATCAATGCAGATAGTTTGGAAAACATACAAGATGAGCTTGAAGTCCTAATGACTTTATAGGCATAATGGAGCTTGGGTATGATGACTCCATGACTGGACTATTACAACTGAAGCCCATATCCTCCCACAGTGTATTTCCCATACTAGTGGGACATAGAGCAGGCCCCTACAACAGACTTCAGTTTTCAGGCAGGTGCCTATAGGGGTGGCACCTCTTTGGTCATTGCAGTACCAAGCCCTACCAAGCCACTTAGGGCTTTAAATATTATCTAACTACCTTGAATACTTGCTGAATAAACATTTCAGTTTCTGTATATTTTTAATTCTAAAATGCACTTTTATAAGCTGAGAAACACTTTCTGAGCACATGCATCCAGCAGCTTCTCTTCTATTTATAGCTTCTTGATGACATTTGTGTTATCTAGACACATGGAAAGCAATCACTTGAGAAGTTTCACCAGGATTTCAACAACTTTCACCCTACCATCAACCTGAGCCTGGAACAATAGACACAACAAATTCATTTCTTAATAACACTGTGCAACTGCACAATGGACTTGTGCATTGGTATGAAATATGATGGGAATCTTGGTAATAACTCATTTCATCCAGATTCTTCTCAGGTACATTATTGCCTAAGAAGAAGAAAAGGGACCACGTTATATCTAATCAAGCCTATATATCCAGGCTTTTAGGAATCATACTTATACATGGCCTGGTTTAAAGTCATGGAAGCAAAAATCCCCATATGTACATTTTTCTTATTGGCTTGTGGTCATGCTTCTACTGAGTTTCACTTCCACTCAAGAGCTAACCTGAATGGGAGTAAGTTCCAAATAAATATCTTGGGCAAAAGTGTCAGAGTGTGACTTGACCTCATCCCTTGGGGTCAAATGGGCTATGTATTGAAAATAAATAAATAAAGAATCAAACCCTCAGTGAAGTTTACAGAAGAATCATATGAAAATCTGCAGATATTTTGCCTGTAATTAGTTTAGGAAATCCAGGCAATTAATTTGGTATTACTTGAGTGTTATGATTGGCGCTTGGTTGCACAAAATGTTTTCCAGACTGATACTTTTCTCTACCATTAATCGTGATAAATCACTCTGCAGCAAACAGCAGCAAAGTGGAGGAGGTGAAGGATGAGAAGGAAGCTTAAACCACCTAACTTATTGCAAAGTGCCTAAATTAAAATGGCCTAAAACCAACCCAGATTATCTGTTTGTCATGATCCAAGTCAAATTATGATCAGAGTAGAATAATCACCATTGGCTCCAGAATGAACTTTCCATGTGTTTTAAAGCCAAACCAGTTTGCTTACTCAGATTTTCACTTGAATCACACAGTTCCTTTCAAATGTAGGTGATATGCAAAGATGGATATATCTAAGGAAAAGGACAGACAGAAGAGTCATAAATAGTACTACTCACAACCATGTGTCATAAAAGCAAATAAACCAGACAAATTTTGAAGAAGGGGGTTGTTTTGTTTATGCTTACTTTGACATCAGTTGCAAATACATTCACATGTAATGCAGAGCAGAAATCTTTACCAGCATCCTGGAAGTGTGTTGGCAATGTATAATATACAGCTGGCTAGCAGGAACACTGTAACTGGCATATTCTATCTGGCTAGAGAAACACTCTGGCTGTTGGTTAGTTTCAGCCAGAGTAGACCCATTCAACTGGTGAGTCAACATGAAGGTAAAGCCTATCAATTCAATGGATCTGCTCTATTCAAGAATAGATTTTCAGTTTCTGTTAAATGGAAATGAACATTATAAACTAGAATGAATGTATAGGCAAGCTCCTCATTAGACTACTATAATGCACTTTACATGGGGCTGCCCTGGATGATGATTTGGATGCTTCAGCTAGTGCAAAATGCATACTGCTGGCTGGAACACCAGATAGAAAATATTACACTTGCTGCCAATATGTTTCTTATCTGAATTCAAGGTGCTGGTGATGATATTCAAAGCCCTAAATCAGTGCTTCTTAAACTCTGGTCCTCCAGGTGTTTTGGACTTCATTTCCCAGAAGCCTTGGCCACTTTGGCCAGTGGTCAGGGATTAAGGGAGCTGAAGGCCAAAACATCTGGAGGAACAGAGTTTGGAAACCACTGCCCTAAATGATTAGATGCTTGAAGGAGTACCTTTTCTTATATAAACCTGCCTGAGGACAGAGAGTTGCTGGTGGACCATTCCTCTCTATCCTACCACTCCTTTGTTCCCTTCCAATTTTTCTCCTAATCTGACCTTAACTGCTTGAAGAATTTCATTTATCATCCTGAACTTCTCTTTCTTTTTGGCTGCAGATAGTGTCTCTTTGCATTCTTCTCTGACAATGTCCCTGCCTTCAGCGTAGAGGTCTTCTGGTTCCCGGTGCATTAGACTTCATAGTGCAAATCTATTTTTACATTTTCTTTAAATTCTATTGGGATGTACTTTAGGTTGTATTTTAGCATGATGATTGGTCTAGTGTTCTTCTTTAGCTTTGCTCTAAGGAGATTATCACATTACCTTTTAAAGAGGCAAAGGCCTCCTGGACTGCAGCCAGGACACGGCATGGAGGCAGGGATTATTGCACAGTAAGTCGCCACTGAATCACTAGCTGCCATCAGCCCATTTCCTAAAAAGGGCCTGCTGAGCCTGGCCAGAACCCGGGCTTATGGTGGTTTGGTGGCGACTTACTGTGTGATAATCTCCACCTCCATGCCATGTCCTGGCTGCAGCCTGGGAGGCTTTTGCCTCTTTGAAAGGTAATGCGATAAGCTCCTAAATTTTGATATTAGCAGATCTTGGTCTTTGCCACAATCTTCTCCTAGTCTTATTTATTTTATTTATTTTATTTATTTGCAGTATTTATACCCTGCTCTTCAGCCAAAAGGCTATCAGAGCAGCTTACAAATGGATTAATTAGATCAGGGGTAGGCAACCTTTCCCCTTTAAGGGCTGAGGGACTTCAGCTCCCAGAAGCCTCAGCCATGTTGGCCAATAGTCCCATGTTGGCCAATAGCTCTTGGGATTCTGGGAGCTGAAGTCCCTCGGCCCTTAAAGGGGAAAGGTTGCCTACCCCTGAATTAGATGGTTTCCTGCCTTCAGGCTTACAATCTAAAAAGACAAGACACAAAAGGAGAAGGAAATAGTGGCAGGGAAGGGGAATATGTCCAACAGATCTTCTTTCCCTCTAAAGCCTGGACCAAGGCAGATGGACTGGAGGGAGAGCCCTTCTTCATACTGTGGCTAGGCCTGATGGAGCTGGCCTGCCTTTCTCTCCCTCTTGATGATGCTGGATGGAAGAAGGGTCTTCTTGTTTTTGTAGAGAATGTAGCTTCTCAACCTTCTGCTTCCAATTATGTAGTCTATTTTATTTCTATATGGGCTATCAGGTATTAATGTTAAAGAGCTCCTGTACCTTGGGTCAAACATTGAATAGAATGGAGACTGCAGCCAAGAATTCAGAAGAAAACTATGAATGGGAAGGGCAGCAATGAAAGAACTATACAAGATCCTAAAGAGGAAATATATACAAATTAGCAGTAAAGTTAGAGTTCTCCAAACCACTGGATTCCCCATAACCATGTACGAATGTGAGAGCTGCACTGTGAAGACAGCAGATAGAAAAGAAATCAACTCATGTGAGATGTGGTGCTGGAGAAGAGTGCTGAGAATACTGTGGAGGTCAAAAAGACAAACAAATGAACAGATCAAGTTTGAACTCTCCCTGGAAGCCAGGATGATCAAACTGAGACTGCTGTACTTTAGTCACATCATGAGAAGGCACAATCCATTTGAAAAGACAGTAATGCTAGGAAAGATAGAGGGAAGCAGAAAAAAGAGAAGGACCACCAGTTAGATGGATAGATTCAATTTAAGAGGTCATAAGTATGAATTTACAAGACCTAAGCAGAACAGTGGAAGACACAGGATTTTCTGTGAATAAAAAGTGGTGCTAGCATTCCTCTTTATTCATGGGGTAATCATGACGTCACCTGTGATCGCATGATAATCATCTCGTGATCGTATGATATTGACAGGAGCATCCCGCTAAGCTCCCATCTTTTTTGCAAGTGTGATAAAGTCTCTAGAGATGTCTTATCTACAGGGTTGCCATGAGTTGGGTTCATCTCAAAGGCAGTTAATAAGAATGACAACAGCATCAGGTGATGCCCATGTGTGCAGTCACCCCTTAGGTTGCTTGAAGAATGTGGCCTTGTAAAATTCAGTCAGTCACTCTCCTGCTTTGTTTTTTTGATCCTAGGCCACATTTCCCTACAGTCTTTGATTCTGCTTTGTTTTCTACTTCTGTATCCCAACCACCTATGATTAACAAGAAATATTGTTTTAGTATGTAGTCAGCTTCCTCCTAGACTCCAGCATAGAATCTTTCAATTTCTTCTTCTGCCTCTGTAGTTGGATTATGGATATATTGATAGGTCTTCCCTGAATTCTTATTAATATTATTCAGTTAGACTTTTTGCTATATCCCTTGACTGCTTTTGTTACATCTGTTTTCACTATTAAAAAATTAATACTGTAAAAATTAAAAACCCCAATAAGCCAGTTGGGAAGGGCAAGATGCTGGCTCCTCTGCTCCTCTTCCCCCCTACTGAATTAACTGTGTACCAACTACTTTTTTACTTTGAATTTAGTTTGCAGCAATTGAAACAAGAAAGGAAAAAGGTGGGAAGAGAAACTGGGACATTTTAAAAGTAACTGAGAAAGTAAGATGGCAGTGGATAATCTGGGGCTGTCCCTGCCAAACAGGAACAATTGGAGGATATGTGGGATATACTCAACTCCTGTACTCACCTCATTTGCAAGAATATTGACAACAGATAAGATTAGTAAGGGGATTTTTTTTAAAAAAAAGGAAGAAAATAGCTTAATAGTTTGTACTGCCTGAAACATCCTCTTTGCTCTCTATAATGATGGGGGATGGCAATCCCACCATCCTGCTTTACACAAAAGAGTCACTTGGTATTTTTCAGCATTTTCCATTTGCCTCTCAACATTTTCATTTCCAGCTGGGTTAGAAGTCAAGAGAGGCCAAAATACCTAGACAGGAACAAAAGCCGCCAAAATACTGAGACATGAATACAGAAAGGCCAAAATACCGAGACAGCAACAAAACAGTAATGAGAAGTACTGGATGACCCACAAGGCAGCTTTCATGTTGTGAGAAATCCAATCATATGTGCTGACAGATGAGATCCATTTTGTTTAGCTAAGCTTTTGAATAAGCATTTAAATCTTGAGGTCCTTATCCGAGTTAAGCCCAAATTAATTCTGAAACTTTTGGAGTTTGCCTGTCTCTTATAATACCTTTGGAATATTGTGGTACTTGATTTTCAGTGCACTCTGAAAGTGTGGAAATATACTACTTAAAAACATCCTAAATAACAACTATAGCTGGCATTTGAATCCCGAAGAACTACGTATCTACAGTAAGCATTCTGAGATTGCTGCTTATCACAATGTATTATAAGATATTATATAATTTATAATGCAATTTAATATATTGAATCCAGCAAAAGCTTCCTGTTGACAGGAGGGCTTCTGTCATCACCAGAAAGCTTTAAACCCAGGAAAGCTTTTCCAATGATGGTACAGGGCAAAAGACTGTTGTCAGTTCTCCCTTCCCTTTGCTCTCCTCTCTGTCTGCTCCAAATGTGCTATAGAGTGGTGGTGAACTCTCTAGAATGGTAGAAATGAGGGAACAGTGCTGAGGATTGCAGCCATAGGGTGTTATGGGTCGAAATAACTTTTCCCCACCTCAGCCATACATATTCTGAGCACAATTTTTGTACAATTTTTATTTTATTTTATTTTACTTTATTGATATTCTGCCTTTCTCCCAATGGGAACCAAGGCAGCTTGCAGCATGAATTACAACAAGATACATGAATTAAAGCCTAGTAAATTATAAATTTAAAAACTGTTAAATAAACTACCATATTAAAACAGGAAATGTTAGATCTATATTTAAAACAATATACAATCATTTTAAAACATAGAATCATAGAGTCACAAAGCTGGAAGAGACCACAAGGGCCATCCAGTCCAACCCCCTGCCATGCAGGAACTCAAAATCAAAGCATTCCTGACAGATGACCATCCAGCCTCTGTTTAAAGACCTCCAAAGAAGGAGACTCCACCACTCTCTGAGGCAGAATATCTCACTGTCGAACAGCTCTCACTGTCAGGAAGTTCCTCCTAATGTTGAGGTGGAATCTGTTTTCCTGTAGTTTGCATCCATTGTTCCGGGTCCTATTCTCTGGAGCAGCAGAAAACAAGCTTACTCCATCCTGAATATGACACCCCTTCAAATATTTAAACAGGGCTATCATATCACTTCTTAACCATCTCTTCTCCAGGCTAAACATACCCAGCTCCTTAAGTCTTTTCTCATAGGGCATGGTTCCAGACCCTTCACCATTTTTGTTGCCCTCCATTTTGGACATGCTCCAGTTTTTCAACATCCTTTTTCAATAGTGGTGCCCAGAACTGGACATAGTATTCCAGGTGAGGCCTGAACAAAGCAGAATAGAGGGGCACTATTATCTTCCTTGATCTAAACCAGGGGTAGGCAACCTTTCCCCTTTAAGGGCTGAGGGACTTCAGCTCCCAGAATCCCAGGAGCTATTGGCCAACATGGGACTATTGGCCAACATGGCTGAGGCTTCTGGGAGCTGAAGTCCCTCGGCCCTTAAAGGGAAAAGGTTGCCTACCCCTGATCTAAACACTATACTTCTGTTGATACAGCCTAGAATTGCATTGGCCTTTTTAGCTGCTGCATCACACTGTTGATTCATTTGTGGTCTACTAGGACTTCTAGATCCCTTTCATATGTAGCCTCATTAAGCCAGGTATCCTCCACCCTATATTTATACATTTCATTTTTTTTGTCCTATGTGCAGTACCTTACATTTCTCCATGTTGAAATTCATATTATTAGCTTTGTCCCAGCTTTCTAATCTATTAAGGTCATTTGGAATGTTCATCCTGTCTTCTGGGGTATTAGCTATTCCTCCTAATTTGGTGTCATGTGCAAATTTGAGAAGGATGCCCCTATTCTTTCATCCAAGTCATTGATAAAGATGTTGAATAGCACTGGGCCCAGGACAGAACCCTGTGGCACCCCACTGATCACTTCTCTCCAGGATGAAGAGGAGCCATTGCTGAGCACCCTTTGGGTTAAGTCAGTCAACCAGTTACTAATCCACCTAACAGTCGTATTGTCTAGCCCACATTTTACTATCTTGTTTGCAAGAATATCATGGGGGACTTTGTCAAAAGCCTTACTGAAATCAAGATATGCTATATCTACCATATTCCCTTCATCTAGCAAGCTGTACTTTTATCAAAAAAAGAGATCAGATTAGTCTGGCATGACTTGTTTTTGAGAGACTCATGTTGACTTTTAGTAATTATGGCATTCCCTTCTAAATGTTCACACACTCTCTGTTTAATGAACTGTTCTAGAATCTTTCATCGTATTGATGTCAGATTAACTGGGCGATAGTTGTTGGGATCCTCTTTTTCCCCCTACTTGAAGATGGGGACAATGTGCCCTCCTCCAGTCTGTTGGGACTTCTCCTTTTCTCCAGTAGTTCTCAAAGATTATTCCCAGTGGCTCTGAGATTACATTTGCCAGTTCTTTTAATATTCTTGGATGTAGTTCATCTGGTCCTGGAGATTTAAATTCATTTAGGTTAACCAGGTATTCCTGTACTTCCTCTTTACTTATTTTGTGCTGCATTTCCCCTATTGTGTCATCTGCTCCAATTTTCTCAGGTTGAGCACCCTTTTCCTATTGTGAGAAGACTGAGGCAAAGAAGGTGTTGAGTAGTTCTGCCTTTCTCTGACCCCTGTTAGAATTTCTCCCATCTTAGCTGCACAGTGGCCCTACTATTTCCTTCTTCTTTCATCTGCTACGGACATACCCCAAAAGACCTTTTTATTGTTTTTAACCTCTCTAGCAATCCTGAGCTCATTTTGCACTTTACCTTTCCTGACTTTATCCTTATATGTGCCAGCTATTTGTTTGAATTCTTCTTTAGTGATTTCACCCCTCTTCCATTTCTTATACATCTCTTGTTTAAAACTTAGGGGGGTTGCAGACTGCCAGAAATAGTGCAAATTGAGTCCACTTTTAGGGTTAGGGTTAGTGCTAGGGAATCATGGGAATTCTTTTTTTTTATGAGACATTGAGCCTTCTCTGTCAGAGAACTCTGATGCCACAATAAAATACAGTTCCCATGATTCCCTAACCCTAACCCTAACCCTAAAAGTGGACTCAATTTGCACTATTTCTGGCAGTCTGTAACCCCCCTTAGTTCACTTAAAAGTTCTTTAGTCATCCAACCTGGTTTCTTGAGACACTTCCTATTTTTACTTCTCATTGGAACAGTTTGAGATTGTGCCTTCAGTATCTCCCTTTTGAGAAACTCCCATCCACCCTGAAACTCCCATCCTTTAGTATTCCTGACCATGGGATCACCCCCAGTGCTTCCTTGTTTATTGAAATCACCTCTCCTAGTCTAGAATGTGTGTCTGACTATGCCTGGCTTCGCCTTTTCACTGTATAAGAAACTCCAGGAGAACACGATCATTTCCCATGCTCTGTGCATTAGTATGGAGACATCTAAGACCATGGGTCCTCCCCCCTACCTGCCTGTGTATAGTTTTTCCCCTCCCACTGTTGGGTCCTTGCTATTTGCCTTGTTCCCTAAATAACACTTTTACTATTATCTTCAGCTCATGATGTATGCCTGCCTTCCAAGATACTGTCTTCCTCCCCCACATGACTCAGTTTGATTTGATGACTCTCGTTAGCAGAATTTTAAATTGCCCTAAGGTAGAAGCTTAGAACAGAAAAGACCAGCCACCACCTCTGCATGTGCATCTTGCCAAGTAAATAGAATTAAATCTTAGTCTTCTTTAAAAAAACATGAAAAGAACGTTTACTCACAATACTTGTGTGTAATTCACACAGGTTCAGCTTCTTGAGGTAGGTAGAAAGAAGTATGTCTGAGCTTTTCTGGGAGAGAGAATTTTCCATTTACATCCTTAATGGAAGATGAGCAAGCACGGTGTGAAAAGGGTTTCTCAAGGAACAAAAGAGATGCCTAGATGCCTCAGGAAGAGAAGCAGATGTGTAAACAATAAACATGAGGTTACTAAAAAAATGTACTCTAAACTCCTAGAGAGCATGCATTCTATCTATCATAGAGTTTCAGGAATGTGAAGTTGCTATATCCAACAACTATGTACCTCAATTTACAGATGACAATCCTTTATTTGGAAGACTGTTAGAGGACAGTTTTCTGTCTGAAGCCTTCCTGTATTTGAAGGGCTTTCAAGTCACAAGTGTGATTTAATGATAAAGAACCATAAGAAGGAAGAGTAATGTGGTTTTTCCCTCAATAAGAAAGGAGACTTACATGTAAGAAGACAGAAGATAGAAGACTGGATATATATTGACAGACTCCTAATGTGGTGAATGCAATTTGCGAGCCAAATGATTGAATATAATTAATTGACATAATATACCTACTTAACTTGAAAGGAAGTGGAAAACAGAAACCCAAAGTTGAGGAAAAGAGATATGCACTTACAAGAAAAGATAAAGGAGAGCTAAAATGTATGAAGAGAGAGCAGCTGCAGAAGACACATAAAGATAATTTGGTTACAGTATTCCCTATTTTAATGAGACCTATAGTTCTATTTAAATTATAATAATTATCTTAAAAGTTGGCTCTATACATATAAACAGGCATATGGAAATTTTAAGCAAACTTCTACCCAATTCTTTTCTTGTCAATGCATCATTTGGCAGCTATTTGGAAACCACTAGGGACTGGGTAGGAACAATTACTACACCCCTCTAAATCTTCTTTTGGTAGAAGGAAGAATTAAACTTCTTCCACTCCACTATAATACTGGCTGTTTGAGCCTGTGTGGTATAGTGGCTTGAGACTGTGACTCTGGAGACCAGGCTTCGGACTTCTGCTCAGCCATGGAAACCCAGTGGGTGACCATGGGCATGTTGCACTCTTTCAGCAACAGAGGAAGGAAAAGGCAAAACTCCCTCTGAACAAATTCTTCCAAGAAAACTCCAGGCATCAAATAGCTCACCTGTTATTTGATAAACCCATCTCCTCAGCCCACCCATCAGGGAGGGAACCCACAAGTTGACAGATTGAAAGCTGTGTGGGCACACAACCATTGTGTGGTTCCTACCACCTGGAGATTAGGCTGAAAGTGAGGCTGAGCCCCTCAGCTAGGCCTGACTCCATGTGCCTGCACCCCCAAGATTCCTTCAGGGGACACCACTGGAGAATTAAGGGAAGCTGTGGCTCCCCCCATTCTTCCAAAACTGGATCTTGCCCCATGCCACACCTCTCTGAAGTTATAACAAAAACAAAGGAAGATGATACCACAAACTTATGATAAAGTCAGTTCCACATTGGCATGATATATAAAGAACATTATTTTAGGAAATACTAGGGGAAAACTAGACAGGCTGATTTACTCCATGATCTCTAGAGCAGAGAGGCGGCAGAGGCAGTGGCAAGGCCACTGGAGGATGTTTGGAGGATGTGGGGCCTTGGCTGGTGACATCTCTCTCCCCTCCCAGTGGGGCTTAAGTGGCTGCACCTGTGGCCAATACTGCAGAGGACTCGGGCTGGGGATAAAACCCCCACCCAGGCACCATCTCCTCAGCAGAGAGGTGGCGGAGGCAGCGGCAAGGCCACCGGAGAATGTTTGGAGGATGCGGGGCCTTGGCTGATGACATCTCTCCCCCCTCCCAGCGGGGCTTAAGCAGCTGCACCTGTGGCCAATACTGCAGAGGACTTGGGCTGGGGATAAAAACCCTGCCCAGGCACCATCTCCTCAGCGGGAAGTGGGCGGTGCCTAGCACGCCCAAGTCTATTTCCCCACCAGTTTTGGATCAGGGTGCGCCTTCTGTTCTTCCCCTGCGTTCTCCCTAGGGAGTAATTTTTAAGGGAAATTGGAGGTCTGATTATATCATTATAGACTGGAGGAGGTTGTGGGTTGGATAAAGTCATCAGCCATAAAGTCTTTTGTCATCTGAGATTGGGTTAAAGGACTCGGTTCATCCTACGTCCCTATCACTCCATCTTGTCAGTGGCTTTAAATCTTATTACCTCACCTGAGGCCGGGAATGCGATGGGGGCGGCCATTGGAGTTGTGCTGGGGAACGGGAGGTATGGTTGGAATAGAGGGAACAAATGTTACAAAAGAAGATGAGATCGCTGTCTGAAAGCTATCCCGCCTTCAGTTCCCCCTATTTCTCAGAATGGCTTGGAGAGCAGATCAACCATTCCACAGAACCTCACTCTGCTCCTCTACAACGCCAGGTCGGTTAAAAACAAGACTTACATCATCCATGACCTCCTTCTGGATGAGGAGGCCAACCTGGCTTGCCTGACAGAGACCTGGCTGAGAGAGGATAGCGCAGTTACCTGGGCGCAGGCCCTCCCAGCCGGGTACTCTGTCAGTGAGCAGGTGAGGGGAAGTGGGTGGGTGGGGAGCAGAGTGGCTCTGGTTCATAAGAACCACCTGACCTTGACCAGGATACCTGTCTGAAACACAGTCCATTTCGAGTGTATGTACCTTAGCCTGAAGACCAGGGATAGTTTGGAGATTCTGCTAGTCTACCGACCACCCCGTTGTCTAGCAGACTCCCTGACCGAGCTAACACAGCTGGTCTCCGAGCTGTTGTTGGAAACTCCCAGACTTTTAGTTCTGGGGGACTTCAACATCCTGCTCGAGACCAGTTTAACAGGCGTGGCTTGGGAGTTCATGGAGACCATGACAAACATGGGCCTATCCCAATTGGTCGTTGGGCCCACACATTGTGCAGGTCATACACTTGATGTGGTCTTCAGTACAGAACAGGAATATCCATGGGCGGAGGTGGTAAGTACCTCCGCATTGTCATGGATGGATCATTTCCTGGTCAAGACGGAACTCAGAGCCAATATCTGCCCTGCCGGGGGTGGTGGACCCATTTGAATGGTCCGCCCTCGAAGGCTTATGGAGCCAATTGGATTCCAGAAAGCCCTAGAGGGTTTAATGGTTGGAAATGCCAGTGATCCTGTCGATGTTCTGGTCAATACCTGGAACACCGATCTTACCAGGGCTATCGACACGATCGCTCCCAAGCGTCCTTGCCAATCTGCTTCAAACCGAAGGCCTTGGTTCACACCTGAGCTTAGGAGAATGAAGCGGGTTGGACAACGAGCGCAGGTGGCAGAAGACTCGACTCCTATCTGACAGAACTCGCCATAGGAACTTTCTTTGTTCCTATTGGGAGGCAATACGGGCAGCAAAGAGAGCTTTCTCTTCTGCACGTACTGCATCTGCAGAGTCCCATCCAGCAGAGCTGTTTAGGGTGGTGAGGGAGCTGACGCAGGTATCCCCTGCGCCAAATCCCTTGCTTAACCCGATGACGGCCTGCTATCAGATAAGAGCTGACTAAGATGCCACTATTGGAACAGAATCTAAAGGCGAGGTGTCCACTGACTCCATCAATGAAGTTATTCTGGATCAGCTCCAATCTGTGAGTACCGAGGACGTGGACAAGCTGCTTGGTAAGCTGAGGAAAACAACTTGCCCTCTCGACCCTTGCCCATCATGGCTGGCCGTCCGGGGGGATGCATTGAGGAGATTCCTCATGGATATAATCAATGCATCATTCAGGGAAGGATATGTTCCATCTTGCTTGAAGGAAGCGGCTGTTAGGCTGCTTCTGAAAAAAACCTTCCCTGGCCCCCCTGGATATGAATAACTATAGGCCAGTCTCTTTGTTACCATTTTTGAGCAAGGTAATCGAGAGGGCGATTGCTCTTCAAGGTAATCAAGAGGGCGGCTGTCTTGGAGGAAGCCGATTATCTAGACCCATTTCAAACCGGCTTCAGGACAGGCTTTGGGGTTGAGACTGCCATGGTTGCCTTGACTGACGATCTGTGTCTGAGCATCGACAGGGGTAGTGTGACTCTGTTGGTGCTCCTAGACCTCTCAGTGGCTTTTGATACAATAGACCACGGCATCCTCTTGGACTGCCTGAGGGAGTTAGGTATCGGGGGCACTGCATTGCAGTGGTTCCGGTCCTTCCTCTCGGGTAGGTCCCAGAGGGTGCTGCTCAGGGACAGTAGCTCCAGTAAGAGGGAACTCACTTGTGGGGTCCCTCAGGGGGCTATTTTGTCTCTGATGTTATCAGTATGCTGATGACACCCAAATCTATTTCTCCATGTCTCGTTCGTCAGCCTCGAATTCCAATGGCATCTCTTCTCTCAATGAATGTCTTTGGGCTGGATGAGGAAAAACAGATTGAAAGTGAATCCAGACAAGACGGAGGTGCTCACGGTAGCAGCCCCGAAACCAAGAATTGGGTTGCAACCTCCAGTCCTGGATGGGATCACACTCTCCTCCAGTGACTGTGTTCGCAGTCTGGGGGTGCTCCTTGACTCGTCGCTCCTGATGACAAATCAGGTCAATGCGATGGGCAGGAGCGCCTGCTATCAGCTTTGGCTGATATGCCAGCTGTGCCCTTTTCTGGAAGTAAGGGACCTTGAGACTGTGGTGCACGCACTGGTAGCCTCACACCTCAATTTCTGTAATGCGCTCTACATGGGGCTACCCTTGTGCTTGGTTCGGAAGCTACAGTTGGTCCAAAACATGGCTTGTATCTGGAACATCTAGGAGGGACCACATCACCCCAGTTTTGAGGTCCCTCCACTGGCTGCCTATTGGCTTCCAGGCTCAATACAAGGTGTTGGTTATCACCTTTAAAGCCCTAAATGGCTTGGGTCCAAACTATCTCAGAGACCGCCTCCTCCCATACAATCCTCCCTGCGCTCTCCGGTCCTCTGGGAGGAACTTGCTGAAGCCTCAAAAATCGAGGCTCTCAGCTACCTCCCAGAGGGCTTTTTCTGTTGTCCCCCCCAGGCTCTGGAATGGCCTGCTGGACGAGATCCGTCAATTAATATCTTTAGACAGCTTTAAAAGGGCTGTCAAGATGGATCTCTTCTGTCAGACCTTCCCGGACTAAATATCTTGGCCTCGGCCCTCCTCCCCTTCAGCAGATCCTCCATAACCCTTCCCTTGTAGGAAGCTGCAGGGTTTTATTGTTGTTTTATTATAGTATATTTTAAACTTGTTGGAAAATTGGTTTTAATTAAATCTGGTTTAATAGTTTTTTATGGGGGGGTGGGAAATACGTTGGTTTTAGGCTGTATTATTTTAATGTTGTGAACCACCTGGATTGGGTCACCAATGGGCGGTATATAAATAAAATTTATTATTATTATTATTATTATTATTATTAGTGGAATATGCAGTCCCACCACTTTCAAAGCAAAAGTAAACTCCCAGGGCATTTCACACTACTCAGTGTGCTATAGTAGTATGATTCCATTGTAACTGCCATGGATCTGTCCTATGGGATACTGGGATTTGCAATTTAGGGATGAGTATTTGTAATTCTGAAGGAGAGATCTTTAGTGTCATGCCAAATATGAGGATTTTATAATAGCAATAGCAAGTCAATTTCTATTCCACTTATCGGTGCACTTAAACACTCTCTAAGCCAGGGGTAGGCAACCTTTCCCCTTTAAGGGCCGAGGGACTTCAGCTCCCAGAATCCCAGGAGCTATTGGCCAACATGGGACTATTGGCCAACATGGCTGAGGCTTCTGGGAGCTGAAGTCCCTCGGACCTTAAAGGGGAAAGGTTGCCTACCCCTGGTGTAAGCTAATTGCCCCCAATGAGCTAGGTATTCATTTTAGTGACCTACGGAAGGATGTAAGGCTGAGTCGACCTTGAGCCTATGGCTGATATTGAACTCACAACCTTGTGGTTTGTGAGTGAGTGGCTGCAGTACAGGCACAGCGTTGTTTGGGACCCTCCCTGCTTCTACTTGCCCAGCCAAGCCAAGAAGCAAGACAAGACAGGTATCTGGAGTAAAAAAAAAACAGCTTTATTCTACTGCATAGGGAATAGGCTGCCAGGTGCCTCAAGATGCAAAAAAACCAAGCAGCATCAGATTCAGAATGTAGTTACATTTTATACCTTTACTGTTAACACATTCGTTAGTCATTCCCATATGTGGTAGCCTACAGGTCACTGGAACTGATCTCTATCCTACAGGTCACTGGAACTGATCTCTTGCAGACCACTCCTCTGGCCAATACACATTCTAAGCAAACTTTGGCAAAAGGTTAAACCAACAATGTATACATGTCTGAAGACATAATGTGAAACACAGTGTGTATGCTATCTTTTTAGAGCTAAATTTCTATCCATCAATTGCACTATAACTGTATAATGTCAGAGGGCCCCTGGTCTGGCTGTTGTAGGTGTAGGTGGTAAGGAGAGATGCCATCTTGTCTTTCTTCTCAAGCAGTTAAATTTCTTAAGACAGCTTTGGATGTTGCATGCATTTTCTCTCAATCCATGGATTGTTTACTGTGGCACCCCACAACAGTTCATCAAGAGACCGTGACTTCTCTCCAACAAAAATAAATCTAGAAATCAAAGAGAACATTCAAATAATGTGTACGTATTGCCCCCTATAGTCTTATGAAGTTAATAGTACAAAGTATGTTTATTCAAAGGCTCAATTTGCTTACAATTGTATTTATGTTTTGGGCCTGTCCCAACAAGATGTATTAACTCTACCAAGAAGGACCAGTATCCTGAAATTCCAGCATCCAGTGCCAGGTACTTTGCTTTCCATAGCCATTTCTGCACTTCAGGAATGAGTTGTGTCTCTGAACAGTTGATGACATTTTAATAGGCACTTATGGTGATGCAACCTCAGTAAACAACATCTGTTTTTGTTATACAGCAAAAATAAATGATGTCAGGGATAAAAAACAAAGAATTTCAAACTTTAAGCATATTATATTTGCATCTTATATTTTCTCTGAAAGTACCACAATAGTATCAATTCATGATTTACTGGCTTACCTCTTCCAAATCAAAGCCTAATTCAGGAGGCAGCCAGGTCCTATCACAAGGATTTTGCTGCTGAAGCCACTGGATGAGTCCAGCCCAGTTGCAGCCCTGGTCCCCAGCACGCGTTGGCAGCCTTATTTTGGAACTCAAGTCGGAAAACTTCAATTTCCAAAAAAGTGCTGGCTGAGCGCAGCTTCGAGCAGGGCTGCATTTAGCCAGCAGCATCGCGGCAGAATTAGTGGCAAATTATGTCTGATAACATCCAGCTGTATCCTTGATCAAGGATTGAAGCCGAAAGAGGTAAAACCCCTCTTTAAAGCATGCGATTAAGTATGTTCTGCCTATTTTGGCCCTGTGAATAATCTAAATTGGTCAGTGTGAGAACAGGGCAAGAACATTTATTTTCCTCCATGCAGACATCACTTTAGTTAAGTATACTTTAGTTAAGTAACCTCTCCTGGCCCAACTCTCCCAAACTTGATGGAAATGTCATTTACCTGTGTTCCAATCAAAGACAGAATAGATCTCCTTCTCCTCATGCAGCTGGTGTCCAATAAAGTAGATTTCAAGGAGAGTTACAATTGTGGCAATAGTGTCACAGTCATGACTAAGTAGCAATGATACAAAACAGAAACCTAGATTTTTAGTCATCCATAACTGTTTAAACGTTATGTTCCTTCTGTGCTGTGTGGCTGTACCTCTGTATGTTTTCAAAGTCTTTATATGTAAAGAAGGTTTTGCTTTGCCAAGCCTTCAGTTTTGACTCAAAAAGTACCTATGCTATACAGTTATATTTCTTTGTTACCACTTTGGCTGTCATTGCTCCATCTGTGGACAGGATTTGCAGTTTAAAAGACTAGGTCCAAAACACACTGCAGAAATAATCCAGTTTGGGTTTGCTTTAACTGCTCTGGCTTAATGCTAGGGAATCCTTGGAACTGTAATTTATTGTGGCACCAGAGCTCTCTGAGAGAAGGCTAAATGTCTCACAAAACTACAGTTCCCAGAATTCCCTAGCATTGAGTTAAAGCAATCTCAAACTTTCTGCACTGTGTTTTGGACCTTAGAATTCTTAGAAGTGTACTGGAGCTGTCTAGAAGAAAATTCTAAGTACCTTACCAAACTGCAAACCACAGGATTCCATAGAATGGAAATTTGAAAATTAAAGTGATATGAAAGTGCTATAACGATACTGCGTAGTATAGATACACTTTCAGTTATTCATTAAAAAGCTTTTGCTAACAGCCCCAGTTGTTTGCCCAGTTGTTAGAAGTCCTTCAGTGTGTTTATCTCATGGTTGTGGAAAAAAGAACATCTCTATCTTTCTCTCTCAGTCTCTCTCATTCTCTCTCTTCCCTCCTCCTCCTCCTCCTCTTCCACAACCACAGTTTTACATATAATTAGTGGTCCAAGAACCTCTGTTTAGGAACCACCAAAGTAACCATTTTTTTCTTGTCCTGTTTGCAGTTATCAATGCTTGATGTTTCAACGAAGAGATTTCTTGCACTTCCTCCAAAGAGCATCTGTGAGAGCAAATAATCCATCGGATTACAGCAACTCTTGTTTTCAAAAACCAACATCAATGGAAAAAGAAACTCTTTTTCAGTTCAAAAAGCAATCCATAATCCACTTAAGTGGAGAAGGAAAATGCACCACATTGGTTAGTCGGGTATCACTTGTTTAGGTCCATGGGGAATGTATGGTGGGGAAATGGTGTGGTTATAAATGTTTTCTTACCACTTATTTGGAACAACCTACACAACTGTCTCATGGCTTCTCTGTGAGTGAGTAATGCAGTTATCTTAGAGCCATGCCAGCAAAACCCTTACTTCAAACCACAATATTCTGCCTATGCCACATACAGGAAAAGCTACAGAATAAAACTATTTTCCCAGTGGTTTTGGAGCACTTTAAAATCATTTTATTCAGCCTATTTTTATGTGTCCCATTTGTGTTTTTCTTTAAGAAGACACTCATTTACCATATGTTGGGCTCAGGAAGAAAGTCTCAGAGCTGACTTCAAACAGATTTCCTATGCTTAAAAGGTTTAAAAAACATCATAAGTATGAAATGCCATTTTAACTGGATGTTCCAAACTTTGAAGGAAGTGGCGATATAACAGGGGAAACTAGGGGAGTATAAATCTCCCATTTCTTGCACTACCAGGTGTACAAGAGGAATCTTAGGATCCTCAAGAGACCAATGTGGGATATAAATTCATTCAATCTCTCAGAGTTATTCAGATTTATTTTGGAATGGCTAGATAAAAGCATCTTGTCTATGTGGCAAAAGCAAGTCTTTCTAAAATTTTATGGTACAGTACTTGGATTTCATGTAAATGTAGCTGAGCTAAGAAGGATTGATTTTTGGACTGGAACTCCCAGAATCCACCAGCAAGCATGGCCATAGTTGAATGACAGTTAACATAAGAGAAATGGGAAAATGGACAAGAGGGAAGTGGAATAGTGTATCTGGAGGAGAGCATGGCTTCAGATCGACAATGAAATCCTATATATTTATGTTCAGACATTACACGCAAAGTTGATCAGATAGGCCACGAAGAACAGGAAACGAAGTAACAGCACAAATGATATGACAGTTTCTATAGCAAATCAATGACAGATTAAGTGATCCACATACCAACTTTGCAATCCTTAGCCCCATCTCTTATTATTAGCCTGCACTCAGGGCATGATCACTTAGCTTACATGATTTTAAATAACCCTGGGGGAAAAGCACTACAGTTGCATCTGTACTGTAGAAATAATACAGGTTGATGCCTCTTTAACTGCTGTGGCTCAATGGTATGGAATCCTGGGATTTGTAGTTTGTTGTGTCACCAAGGCTCTGTGACAGAGAAGGCTAAATATCTCACAAAACTACAAATCCCATAATTCCATAGCACTGAGCCATGGCAGCCAAAGGTTCCAATAATGTCAAACTGCATCATTTCTGCAGTGCAGAAGCAGCCTAGGTTTCCCTTATGTTCATCTCCACTGTTTCTGAAGAAAGTCTGGAACTTTTCAGATTTATTATGAATCAGAATCTTAGGAAGTGGGTGGGAGATGAAGCCCCTTAAAAGACTGTACAATTGAACCTGATCTACTAGGTCAGTGTTTAAAAAGTAAGCAACTTTTTTCCCCAATTAAAACACACACAAAAATAGAGGCTAAAAATAAATTGCTAAAAAAGAAAAGTTCCTGTAATTTAAAATTTAAAATATGAGCCTGAGTAATCAAGGAAAGTATTTTTACTGCCCAGTCAATATTTTTCCTGGAAGCTTCAATAAATAGACTTTCTTTAGATCTCTGGTACATGCGCCTAATGGTCTTAGGTGTCTTACACCACAGAAAACTTTATCCCCAAGAAATATAGTAAACAGGAACTTTGTGGTTACGTAGTTCCTGAAGAAGAAAAAAGAAAGAAGGAGAAAGAGAAGGAGGGAAGCCTGCCAGTTTCCAGGACATACTGACAATATATTTGGGGTGTGTGTGTTAATAATAATAAAAACAAAGTAATCAAAACCTTTTATGCCACCCTTTGCTTCTGTTTATATCACTTTAGGGGAAACTCTTCTGTCAATTTGAAGGCCATATATATTTTCCTATCACACGCATGTGTCTTTTGTCTCATCTTTAGGGATAGTGCTAGAAAATACAAGGCAAGATTATTCACCCATGCTAAAGCCCCATTTGTTTATTTTCTTTTCTGAATTAGGAGTTTGTAGAGGCCATGAGCCACTGAAGACTAAAGTGAGGTAGGGAGGAGGCAGTCTTATGTGTGCATACAAATACATGGTACTTGCAGCTTTGATTTCATTCTAAATTCCCAACACAGTTATGTGTGTGTCATTTTTTAAGATCTGGATGGGGTGATGTGGAGTAAGATTGGAGTCAGGCATAGTGTTTTATTACCATCATAAAATTATCCTTTGGCTTTGTGTCTTTCTGTTTGGCATATTCAGTAAGAATAAGAACACAAGAAAAGCCTTACAGATCAGTCCAAAGGCTGATTGGGTCCAGCCTTTTGTTGTCACAGAGAACAAGCAGGTGCCTCTAGGAAGCCCAGAAAGATAACAGCCAGCCAACAGGTCCCTACATGTGTTCCTGAACAAACCTTGGAAAACTTGCTTTTTTTGGGAAATCAGCTCCCAAAATCCTCTAACTGGCACAGACATTGGCCATGCTGGCTGGGGGATTTGTAAGCTGTGGTCCAAAAAAAGGAAGTTTTCCAAAGTCTCTCCTGGATACTCTAGGACAGGGGTAGGCAACCTTTCCCCTTTAAGGGCCGAGGGACTTCAGCTCCCAGAAGCCTCAGCCATGTTGGCCAATAGTCCCATGTTGGCCAATAGCTCCTGGGATTCTGGGAGCTGAAGTCCCTCGGCCCTTAAAGGGGAAAGGTTGCCTACCCCTGCTCTAGGATATTCTCCTTTTTCTCTTTGATTATGCAGTTTCAACTATACTCCAGCAGTTTAAATAGTAATACTATGGTAACCCTTGGAGATTCCCAAAGGTTCCATTTCAGCTAGCTGAAGGTTGTTTGCTAGAGCTCAGCATGTTTTAAATTGAGCAGAATTAACCATGATTGAGGCCAACTTTAATTTGTTTCTTTCTCTGACGATGCCAGCCACAGATGCTGACGAAACGTCAGAAAGAAACTCTTCTAGAACATGGCCACACAGCCCGAAAAACCCACAAAACTTTAATGTTTACTTTTATTTGTGGTTTTATTTCTTCTAGATTCTTTGTTTTGTGGTGGGGCTTTTAACCAGAGCTTTAATTACTTTGAACATAAATATTAGAAAATTGCATAATTTCTGATATAAAAGCAATCTATTTAATACTTCCCAGGGCTTTCAACAGGATGGAGCATATCTTCATTCAGAATTCCATGCACTTGTAAGCTCACAATATATTTTGACAAGAAAAAAAAAATCAAAACCATGCTGACATTTGAAAAACATGTAAATATATATGTAGATATCTGAAAAATATATACAAACATACTTTAAACAGTGAAGGAATGCATTAAAATGTAAAATGTATGACAAATGCATATAGAAAAGTGTGCATTGTGGGAAAATGTGCTAAAAATGTGCACACATTTCTATGTGGGAAGAAAAGAGTTGCACAACCTGATACACATCTGGAACAGAATGAAGAGATTCTGAGAAAACCCTCCTCAAAAAATAAAACTAACAGGTTTTCACATCCCTGTTCCTGGAGGCATGAATACTAAAATTATCCGTGGGTGCCTAGCTTTGGGGGCTGCACTTAAAAATTTACCATGACAATACCCTCCAACTTTTCACAGATGAAAACCAGGACACATGTGGCCAAGTAACATCAGAGCATAGTCATAATGACAAAAGTTATTAATAAGGAAGAACACACAAGCAAGGAGAGACTGCGGCAGATGGTTTTTGCCTAAATCTGCAGGAAAGGCCAAGATTCAGATCCAATTTCTCCTTCTTGCTGAGTTAACTGAGTGTAAATTCTTTTTGTACTTTGAATTCAGTTTATAGCAGTTGACGTAAGTTGAGGACTAAGGGGGAAAATTAGGATGAGGAGAGAGAAAACAGGACATTTTAAAGCAGCTGAAAAAGTGAGATGACAGATTATTATTTCGGGTACCAAATCAGGACAAGTTGGAGTGTTAAAAGAGGAATGAAGAAACTTTTACAGTTTAGTTAGCAATTCAACTGAAATGAACTTTCAGGGTAGCTATAAGATAATCGTGGTTCACTTTAATGATCAGCAAACTTTCCTGGAGACAAAGGAATAGCAGATGTAGCAGACTGAAGGGCACCAAGTATAGGAGCTCTGTAGAGAAATGGACGTAGTTTCTCAGTACATGGTCTGTATTAGACCTTCAAAAGGGGGGGAAAGACCCTGATTATCAAATGCAATATTCACACAAGAGTTTATGCCCCTTTGGTCTGATGTTTCGGTGTATACAAGGTTTCAGTGTTCCTTAATAAATTACCTCTTCTTGTACCAATTAAACCCAGCCTATGAAGATTTGGTGTCTACTTGGCCCTGGGCCAATACTAACAGCTTTGGCTTAACGTTTTGTTTAACGGGATACCATTACTATGGAGAACGGTAGCAACATAAAATCTTAACACTTAAGCATCTTCTGTGCTCCTTTGAACGGTAGACTATGTTTCAGTATAAACAAGTTTTTTATTCTTTCAGTCCTGTTATTTACTTAGAATTCCACAGGACTTGTGAAAACGTTGGAGTTAAGTGGCTTCTGTTGATTTATTAACTCCCTTCAAAAGCCTGATGGAGGTTGCTTTTGCAAAACATTAAAAGGCATTCTGTTCCAAGGTGGTGCCAGTAGTATATGACTCTCCATATATTTAAAGGAGGCAAGAAAATTATAAAAAGCACACAAAGCCTGTGTCTGTCTCCTGTACAGCCTTTTGAAGAAATCCCTACTCTGATTGTGTTCAGTGAGGTAACCAGGTTTACTCTCTGGAAAGACAGTAAACTCCAGGTTCTGTCATTTCCTGATGAACTTTAAGGCTCTACTGATAACTGACTGGTCTCCATGTTGGTTTGTCAAATGTCTTCCACTGATCTCCTTCAGTGTCTTTTCCTGATCTAGAAGGATCCTCCATATTCCTCTAGACTCTATACTCACTTTTAAACTGTCTCTGTACCCTGCTCTCACCGAGATTCCACTTTGGGAGCAAGTACTTAGAAATAAAAGCAGCTCACACCCTACAATAAACAATACAGCTAAGAAAAATTCTAAAATAAAAAATTAAAAAAGCAATAAACACAAAACATTTAAAACTATTAGTTTAAAACAGTTAAAGACATATTAAAATCTAACCATTGCACCAACCAGTTAAAAACTGAAGTCCTATTTAAATACAGTGGGTTCTTGCGAACCACTGGGGTTTGGTTCCAGGAACCCTCAGGGATATCAAAATGTGTGGATGCTCAAGTCCCCTTAAATCTAATGCCATAGTAAAATGGTATCCCTTATATAAAATGGCAAAATCAAAGTTTGCTTTTTGAAATTTATATACTGTAATTAGGGAGATTATCACGAAAGCATAAAAATGTGATTTACCTCTCCCAAATTCAGGTAAAATTCGGGCTACATCTGGGTCCTATTGCATGGCTTTTGTTGCCAAATCCACCATCTGAATGCAGCTCAAGTGTAGCCCGGCTCACTTAACTCACTTTGGGACCATTTTTCAAAAGTTGGAAGCTTCCAATAAAAGCCATACGATAGGACCTGGATGCAGCCCAAATTTTACTTGAATTTGGGAAAGGTATGTTAGAATTATGGTTTTGGTTATTTGTGGTTAAATCAGTTTAACAGCAGCAGCACAGCAGCAACAAGCGTGTCTTCCACAGGTATTTGGTAAAAACAACTACAATATTTTCTGGCATATAAGACCACTTTTTAACCCAGGAAAATCTTCTCCAAAGTCGGGGGTTGTCTTATACGCCGGGTGGAGGAGGAGGAGGAGGAAGGGGTGACGTGGCACGAGGCAGGAGGAGGAAGAAGAGAGGAAGTCAGGTTAGAGGAGGGGGGAGGGGGGAGGAAGGGGTGGTGTGTGGCGTGTGGCGTGAGGCAGGAGGAGGAAGCAGCAGCAGATAAGAGGTGAACCCCTATCTTGGGGTTTTCTTGGCAAGACTGGTTCAGAGGAGGTTTGCCATTGCCTTCCTTTGAGGCTGAGAGTGTGTGACTTGTCCAAGTTCATCCAGTGGGTTTCATGGCAGAGTGGGGAATCAAACCCAGGTCTCCAGAGTGGTAGTCCAACACTCAAACCACTACACCATGCTGGCTCCTAATCCCATGTACTACCTATGAAACAACTGCAGACTTTTTGTTGTTCTTATGTGTCTTCAAGTCCTTTCCGACTTATGGCATCCCTAAGGCAATCTTATCATGGGATTTTCTTGGCATGTTTCTTCAAATGGGGGTTGCCATTACCATCCCCTGAGGTTGAGAGTGTGTGACATACCCAGGGTCACTTACTTGGCCACAAATTGTACATACCCCAGAATGCATCACTTAGTATTTTGGCAGTCCTTCCCCACAACACTTTCTCATTTTCCCCCATTGGAAGAGGGGTCGTCTTATACGGTGAGTGTATCCCAAACTCTATATTTTAACTGGAAAAGTTGGGGGTTGTCTTATATGCCCAGTCATCTTATACGCCAGAAAATATGGGTGGATATGAGCTTCTGGTAAATAAGCAGGATACATATGTAAGTAAAAATAAACCTACTTTATTGTTACATCTAGGCTCTACAAAAATAACTAATCAGTAGAGAAAACTATACTTTGATACAGAGGTCCCTAGATAGCTGACCTCCATGTGTGCAAGTAAGAAGAAAAACATCATTAGGAGTGTCCATGCTTGGTAAGAGCAGAGAGGAAAATGTGCTACCAAACAAGGAATCATAAAACTTTATTACCCCAGGAAGAAACCCCCAGAAAGAGGAGGGGTATGGGAAGTGACCATCACAGACACACTGACCAAATGACCATAGAGATATACACCACTGTTTCTGTGTAGAAGACACTGCCCCTTCTCAAAAGAAAACAGAGGTACACACAAGCATTGATACTAATACTCCAACACCCTTTCTCATCAATGCTTGTCTTCATGTGACAAAATTCATCTTATTTCTCAGGAACTGAAATTGATCTCTAGGTAGAGGCTTGGTATAAACATCCCCAGGCATTTCCTTTGATGTAGAACATTCACTTGGTACTTCTGTCCTTGCAATGTAGGAAAAGGGTAGAGGTGGTACTCCTCTGTTTGTTTGAGATGAGTGTCTGAGCTGTGGTTCTAGAACCCTGTCTGCTTCCTTAGCGATGTCCAATTCCAAACCTGGTTCTGCTTGCTCATTCTCTCCTTCTGTTTGTGTACTCACTTCTTCCTCTTCAAATCTAGGCCAATATTCCAGTAGTTGATCAACATTGCTTCCTGATTGATGGGAACAGAGCCCCGCTGATTTCAGCAGCTGCTGCCCAGTAAGTGGGGATTGGGAGGATTGGACTGGGAGAGACTATGTAACTACTGGACTATGGTTACACATTTGTAACTGCCTTAGTAAATTCTGGCCAGTATCTGAAATTGTGTATGTGTATGGGGTGGGAAGGCAGGAAGGAGGCCCTGATCCATGTTGGGATTACAACAGATGGTAAAGATTTAAAGTCCTTCTCCCTTTCTAACTAGTGATCACCTGCAGCTCATGGTCCATGCAGGGAAAGCCTCCATTTTAGAGTGAGCCCTCAGCTGCTCAGAAAACAAGCCACCCTTCGTGTGGATTCAAAACATGCACATGTACCCCTCCCCAAGTTTATATTTATACTAATTATGTGAAGAGTGTCACATAACTGACTCTTGGGTAATATTAAAAGAAAATTGGACATACACATACTGAGCAGCCAATTATTCAGGCAGTCTGCCACTGAATTTTATCAAAAGTTACCACTTATGATGACCACATATAATACCTCCAGTCATTAGAGAATATTAGTGAGGAATACTATTGCAGGTTATTGCATTCCTACCCTGCTTATGAGATTTTCAGAGCATGGAAGAGTTCCTTTTTGGACCACAACTCCCAGAATCCCCAGCCACTTTTTCTGATCTAGTGTTTGATCAAGTTTGATCATTGTGAGAATAGAAGGCATGGCTGGATAGGTGTTTGGTTTAATACAGTGGAGCATTTTTCTTCTTCTTACAAGGTGTCTCATTTTTTGGGAGGGGGGCAACAAAGAAAGTTTGTTTTCTTCATTACCTATGTGTGATTATCCTGGAAGTATTTAGTTGACTACATTTGAAAACAGGATGTCAGAATAGGTGGGCCTGAGGCTTTACTATGTTTTTATGAGAGGCCAGCACATTATGAGTCTAGGCTGATGTGTCGATGTTACCTAAACATCACCATAGAGTCACTGCATTCACACCAAACAGTCTGTAAGCAGTGCCAGTATAAAACCTGTTGTTCCATGAAATTAAACCAGTTGTCAGCAGAATCAACACTTTTGAACTGCAGCCACTGTTTATCCACCTCCCTCTTCCTCCAAATTACTCAGTCAGTATTCAGTCTTGTTATCTCACTCCTGCCATAGGTTAAAATAACACACATGGTGGCCTTTGCCTCCCAGGAAGGGTTGTCATGCAGGCCTTGTAACTCCCTATGTTGTCTCTGAAACTAAAAGAATAATAAAACAAAAAGGGAAGAAAAGTTTATGTAAGGAAAAGACAATCACACCCTAATCAGAGGACTGGAGGGTCCTGTGCTGGAGGGGCAGGGCGGAACTTCAGCTGGGGTGTGTGTGCAATAAGTGTATGAGCTATAGCAGTGTTTCCAACCCATTGCTTTCCACATGTATCAGACTATACTTTCCACCATTCTGAAGGACCCTTACGTATTTTCTGTTCAGAGTTTGCAAGTTCATGCAAGTGTGTTCAGAACTCAGACATAACAACACTAAACTTGAGTCCTTTCTATTATGAAGGTAAGTACCGTATTTTCGGCATATAAGACGCATTTTTTCTTCCCCAAAACGAGGGTGGGGAAGTTGCTGCGCCTAATGAAGTGAATATACAAGCTGAGGGCAAACTGCCGAGGCCTAGGCTAAAAGTAGGCCTCATTTCAACCTCAGCCTTGGTGCTCCAGTGGGCTCCTCCCATCCCAGGAAGAGCCCATTGGAGCAGCCAGGATGGGGGTGGAAAGAGTCCTCTTTTCCTGGCTAGTTGAATGTGCTCCTCCTCTTTCTGGGTGCTTCAATGGACTCTTCCTGGGGTCAGAGGACATCCTCCCATCCCAGGAAGAGTCCATTGGAGCACCCAGGACGGGGGTGGAAAGAGTCCCCCCCTTGAAGAAATCTGCCAAGAAAACCCTCATGGTAGGGTCAAAATGAGCCAGAAATTACTCCAAGGCACTGGATTAGTACCCTGGCCAAGTTACACTGTCTCAGCCTCAGAGGGTGGAAATTGCAAACTCCCTCCTCTGAAGAAATCTGCCAGGAAAACCCTCATGGTAGGATCAAAATGAGCCAGAAATTACTCCAAGGCACTGGATTAGTACCCTGGCCAAGTTACACTGTCTCAGCCTCAGAGGGTGGAAATGGCAAACTCCCTCCTCTGAAGAAATCTGCCAGGAAAACCCTCATGGTAGGATCAAAATGAGCCAAAAATTACTCCAAGGCACTGGATTAGTATCCTGGCCAAGTTACACTGTCTCAGCCTCAGAGTGTGGAAATTGCAAACTCCCTCCTCTGAAGAAATCTGCCAAGAAAACCCTCATGGTAGTGTCAAAATGAGCCAGAAATTACTCCAAGGCACTGGATTACTCTGGCCAAATCACACTCTCTCAGCCTCAGAGGATGGAAATGGCAACCCCCCCCCCCTTGAAGAAATCTGCCAAGAAAACCCTCATGGTAGGGTCAAAATAAGCCATAAATTACTCCATAAGCCAATGGCCTAAAAACTCCAAAGGTACCAGTCCATCTGATCTTGGAAGCTAAGCAGGGTCAGCTCTGGATAGTCCTTGGATGAGAGACCGCCAAAGAATCCCAGGTGCTGCAGGCTGTATTTCAGAGGAAGGAACTGGCAAAACCACTTCTCGAGTCTTCCTTGCCTAAGAAATCCCTAAGAAATTCATGGAGTCACCATAAGGCGACAGGAGACTTGCAAGAAAGTTGGGCAGGGAATTTGTGCAATACCTGGCCCTGCTGCTGGCTTAAACTTACATTTACAACTTAAAATTGTTCTTAAACTGCTGTTAACTTTATACAGTTGATATAAAATATTTTACTACAGTATTTGGTTAAGAATCTTTTTTTTCTAGATTTTCCTCCTTTAAATTTGGGTGCGTCTTATATGCCGGAGCGTCTTATATGCCGAAAAATACGAGATATGTGATTTATTTCATCCTGCTGTGAGTGTTTTAATAGTGCAGCATGACAGACAGAAGAGGGAAGGGTTCTTCCTTGTTCCTTCTCCTTGGGTGCTAGTGCTTCCATTCCTTCCTATGCCATATAAGAATGGGTGTTTGGGAAGCTGGAAATGAAGAGAGAGTGGGTGAGATGGGGCTTTCCATAGTTATATATGCTATTAATTACAGTCGTCCCTCCCAATTCATGGGGGATCCATTCCAGACCTCCCCCCCAACCGAATCAGAAAAAATGCAAATATTCAAGTGCCTCAGGCACAGTCACCATTTTGTCCCTCCTGGCTTGCCATCTGTGAAGGAGCAAAACCGTGGACAGCAAGTCTGTGAACGGGGAGGGACAAGTGTATATCCAAGTTTGATCATTGTCATATGATAAGGATGACTCAGACTTCAAATGATATTTTGGAAATTCAGAATCATAGAATCTTAGGGGCCACAAGGGACAGCAAGTCCAAACTTTTGCCACACAGGAAAATACAACTAAAGCACTCCTGAAAGATGCCCATTCAGCCTCTGTTTAAAGACTTCCAAAGAAGGAGAGTCCACCACTCTCCAAGGCAGCCCATTCCCAATTTCTCTGCAGAGGGGCGGGATATAAATAAATAAATATTATTATTGTTGTTGTTGTTGAAGAACTCTTGCATCAAATCTCTTTCCTTGTAACTTCAGGTATTGAAAAGCCCATGCTACTACTGAGGAGACCTGGATTGAGGGCCTCTGCAGATGAGCCCTTTGCAGCGTCCTCGAGGCAGGGATGGAGAGGGGTAGCTGCACGCTGGCTGCTACAACCCCTTCCCGAGGACATCCTGATGCCGTGCACCATTATGCATGGCGTGTGGTGTCAGAACGTCCTCCCGGCACAGCGTCTTGACACGCTGCACTGGAAGGGGTGCAGAAAAGCCATGTGGCAGCTCTTGGGGCATCTTTTTTGCTGGCTCTGAAAGGAGCAGCATTTTGCTGCTCTTTTCTGGGCCAGCAAAAGGGAGGATTGGGGCCGAGGTATGGGGCAGCCTCGGCCCCAATCCTCTGCTTCCCAGGGCGGCCCAGGGCCGCTCGTCTGCATCCCCCCTTAGTAAGCCTATCACCAATATGATACCACTGGCTCACCATTTGTTTCTGAACTCCATTCTAAGTATGTACTGCATATCCAATGAGAGTTCCTGGCTTCATTTCTGTTCATCCAGTGGTGAACCTACTGGTGTCCGGGAAAGCAGCCAAAGGGCTGATAAGACAGCTAGCTCTAAACAAACAAAATCCCCAGTGCAGCAGAGTCGGTGTTAACAACACAGTCTGGGAAATACACAGTAACTCTATCAAAGGGATTACCAAAAAGGATTGTCAGATGGTCCGAGGTTCGAGGTATCAGATAGGCAGGTCGATAAACACTCCAAGGTCAAGGTTTCTGGATAGTCAAGATGATCTAGGAGACACAGAGCCAGAGACAAAGTCTTTCCCTTAGAAGAGTCAGATATCCACTGGCAAAGCACCACCCATGCTCCAAGTTCTTAAGAAGGCAAGGAGCTGGCCTTCAGCTGTGTCTGATTATTAACACGCTTCTGCTGAAGCCTCCGTGATCTTCGCAAGCCCTCTCTTTCTGCTCTACGCTCCTTAAAGGTAGGCACACTGCCCAGATCCTCCTCCCTGACTACAGCATTAGGCAGCCCTGACTGCTGAACCTCTGAAGGGCCCACAGCCTCTGCTACAGCAGAACTAGGGCCAGCCTCTGGCTCTTCCACTACAGGTTCAAGTCCCAGGGGCCCTGGCTCCTCCCTTACAGGTTCAGGTCCCAGGGGCTCCAGCTCATCCCCTGAGTCCTCTGAATCGTCCTCCAGGCAGGGCATGACAGCTGGTAAGTTTTAGTACAGAATTTTAAAGTGCTGTCGAGGTGTGACAAATGCCTTCTGAGGCTGGCCTTGCAGTTCCTACAGTTGATAGTCTATCACTTTCACTTCACCCTACAGTCTCCCTTTAAAATCCCTTATTGGCTTGAGGTCTTGGGCCTTCAGGTGACAGCAATGTGGACATGATTGTTTTAAAAGTTATTTCTTTAATGGATGATGTTGGTCAGAATGCATTCTAGAAGTTTGCCAAAGCAGTTTAACTTTATTTATTATACCAGACAGAATACTTGATGTTTGAGTTCAGTGTTTATTTCCAAAATAGTAACAGCTAAGTATTATCAGACCTCTTCCTTTCATTCTCACAGCAATACTGAATTTCAACCACTCCAAACTGACCTTCATAACAGACTCTCTAAATTCATCCAACAGACATTTTATAACAGACTCTTCCCCCAGAGACCCCTCCCGTCTTCTCTGTGATGGGATTGGCAGTCCAAATGTTTCTCAGTACTCAGGGTATATCCACATTGCAGAAATAAAGCAGTTTGACCCCACTTTTACTGCCATGACTCTATCCTACAGAATCCAGGGATTTGTAATTTGGTGAGGCACCAGAGCTCTCTGGTGATCTACCTGATTATCTCACCAAACTACAAATTGCGGACTTCCACATGTTGGAGCCATTATGGTTAAAGTGGTGTCATACTGCTTTATTTCTGCAATGTGGATACATCCATACTCACACAAGCAATACTTAATGACTATTTGCAAAGGTTTTTTTTCCTTTTCTTTTCCCTGGAAACATTTTTACACTAAGATACGGAACCTAGTTTGGGGATTAGGTTGAACACCTTGAACACCTTCTTTAAATTTTAAACTGGAGGGTGTTAACTTCTTCACCAACATGGTAACTCATTATCTGTCACCGTCTATATTTGACCTTCATCTTTGGGACCAGAGAATTCCACCTCCCATATGAGCCTTCTTACATGATCTGGTCATTGGCAGAGGATAGAAGATCATATGTGGCTCTCAGAATGCACTTCCCAGTCTATGCTTCAGTATTTGCTCTTTTCTAAAAAGTTGATGTTTTAGTTTGTCTTCTTATATTGTTATTGACCTTGAATGCACCTTTGGGTTGTAATGGCAGGAGTGCAAGGCTAGATAACTGTGACAGGCCCAATTTTCACACCTGTGTATCCACATCAGGCCCCACCCTCCAGGTTTTAGCTGAAAACCATCCCAAAATTTGAACCGGAACTCACTTTTGGTTGTGAATGGTCCTGGTTTGTCAGTCGGTTTAGTGGTGGATTGTTTCAAGCAATTTAATTTATGTAGATATCATGGGTGGTTTTTTTTGGTCTTCCAAAATTGAGGTTTCTATATGAAAGGGTTTTGGAGGCTGAGGCCACAAAATGAAAAGGGAGAGGACCATGTTGGCTTTGTTGTTGCTGTGTGCTTTCGAGTCATTTCTACAGGCTGTTTCTATCTGCTAGGTTCTATCATGGGGTTTTCTTGGCAAGATTTTGCTTCAGAGGGGGTTTACATTGAGTCCACTTTAACTGCCCTGGCTCAGTACTAGGGAATCATGGGAATTGTATTTTTTTCTGAGACATTGAGCCTTCTCTGTCAGAGAGCTCTGGTGCCACAATAAACTACATTTCCCATGATTCCCTAGCACTCAGTCAGAGCAGTTAAAGTGGACTCAATTTGCACTATTTGGATTTGAACCCTCATCTCCAGAGTTATAATCCAACCAATGCTCAAACCACTACAGTTTTCCAACTTGTTGGACAGATTGATCAACCAAAATCTGATTACTAGTCCCACCTACAGTAAGCCTATTGAATAAAGGGATTCCAGGTTGATCTAACAATTAGTCATTGATTCAGTAGCTCTGGATTCTGGGATTATAACTCACAGAACCGTCTAGTCAGCATGGCAAGTAGCCAGGCTGTCTGTGGGTTTCTGGAAGCAATAGTTCAATGAAGCAACTTTTCCAGGCTCCAAGAAAGGCAGGCAGATGGATTGAGTTTGCAGGATGAGCACTTCTCTATGGAGACCAAAAAGGCATAGGCTACTGTAAGACAAGAGAGTACAGAATCCACTGAAGCATTTAAATGAGCACATTCTTTTTTGCATTAATCTTGTCAGTTTGTTGAAGGTAATCTTCTCTGCTAGAGTGACTAGCTTTGTATTAGTTTCATTGTTTCTTTGGCCTTGGAAGAAAGCAAATCCTTAGTAGCAACCCATCCATCTGTCATGTGCTTAAACAGGTCCAGCACATGGGAACAATAGAACTCTGGATGAGAGGATAGGAGTTCATTTTATACTTCAGACAACACTTCGGTTCTCAAAAATCAGAGAAACAAGTTGAAGACATAGCAGCACAAACACTGCACGTTGTTTATAACAGCTGCATTTTGCTTTGTCTTACTGCTAACCCTCAAGAATAAGAAGAAATTTTTTTTGCACAAGGATGTTAAACTTTTTAAAATAAGCCAATATTATTATTCTTTTTCTTTCTTTTTATCCTGATACACACACATACATATACAGTCTGCTTTTTAATACCTCATGGCAGAAAGCAAACTGTATATGTATGTATGTATATCAGGATAAAAAAAAGAAAAAGAACAATAATATTGGCTTATGAGGTTTAAAAAGTTTAACATCTTGGACAAAGACAATCAAATTTAGAAAATTTTTAAAAGAACAAACAAATTCTAAATCATTCTAAAGCCACAAGCATTCAAATGCTTGATATTCTTTATAATAATAAAAGGAATAAACAGTAATGGAAAATGACTTTTTAACAAACAGATGGTTAAATCAGTATGAACCTTTGGCAGAAAGGGGTGGTGGTTCATCAGTTAGGGATGAAAAATAAATTAGGTTTCTTTTGGTTACATTATTCACTGCTCACCTCCCTAGTTTGGCAATGGAATGAATTTGTCAAAATCTGTTTGTTTCTGAGCATATAAGAACCCTGTGTAATCTGACCAGCTCTTGAATAAGCTACTTTTTGGACTACATCTCCCAGAATCCTATTGGGCAATACATAATTACAAAGAAAATATGTACATGAAAACCATGTATATCTTTGGAAAGTGTGCTCACCTAAACATGGGTATTTTTTTTAAAAAAATGTATACATTGTGTAAAATGTGTACAAAAATGCAATTCTTCTGCAGTAAGGATGGAAGAATGCCCTTAAAGAGGGCCAAATGCATCTGAGGAAGTAAACCTTAGTCTACAAAAGCTCATGTTGCCAACTTTTTTCTTTCAGTTAGTCTCAAAGGTGCTACAAGATCTCTCTACATACTGATTCTACACACTAACACAGCCATATCTTTGAATGGAACCATAGTGCTATAATTGTGTGATGTGGAAGGACCATAGGTTATACAAAGAGCTGCCTCCTCTGTCCTGTGTCTTCTTATGTGCTTTGTTTGGCAACAACATCCTGATGTGATGATGATATTAAAATTACTGAGTTGCTTTATGCCCCTCTCATGTTCTTATTTTAATGATTTAATTCTATTTGATTTTATTTAATTATGATTTTAGGGTAAAGGTCTTGTGTGTGTGTGTGTGTGTGTGTGTGTGTGTTTGTGTTGCACTTGGATGCTTGCCTTGGGACAGGTCCATGTATGAAAACAGAAGCTTGGAAAATTGCTTGGAGGAAGAAATAATATAATGATGTGTTGGAGCCATCCATAACTGAGCTGTAGTAGGATGCTGCTCTCCTTCTGTGTACTTTTAAGTGCTAATTTTCCAAGCTCTGGATGAAGGATGGGGTAGAAATTCTGTAAAATAAATAAACACTTGACTAAACTGGAAGGTAGCCATCGATCATAGCATTCACCACTCATTTCATGGAAAAATAGAAGGACATGTGGCAGTAGTTACTCCCTGAAGTCCCCAACTGTTCTTGTTGCATGCCTAGAAGTTGTTTCCAACTTATGGTGACCCCAAGGTGAATCTATGACAGGGTTTTCTTGGCAAGATTGTTCAGATGAGCTTTGCCCTTGCCTTCCTCTGAGGCTGAAAAAGTATGATTTGGCAAAAATCACACAGTAGGTTTTCAGGGCCAAGCAGGGATTGAAACCTTGGTCTCCAGAGTCAAAATCCATGGATTTTGGTATGAATGTGGCGGGGGGGGGGGGGGTAGCTTGGAACCAAACTCCAGTGGATACCAAGGGTCCACTGTAGTTTGGGTCCTGCTGGGATTCCCAACCAAATATGGCAATAGTCCAAGAGGCCTTCCATACTACACAATCAGAGTGGACCCTCAGTATCCATGTGTGTGTGTTGGTTCCAGAAACCCCTGCAGATACCAAAAACTGCAGATGTGCAAGTCAGTATTTAACATTTAAAATTACCTGTGCTACAAGGCTTGGGCATCAAAAAGGCATTCTTCCTGCACTGCTTCTTACCTTTCCATCACAAAGGTTCTGCCTGAATATAAATCCTTTTCTGACCCTGTTTCCCACCTTCTCAACCTTCCCATCACAAAGCCCTTGTCAGATTTTAAACCTCTTTGCCACCAAACCATCTCTGGGTGGGTAGCAGAAGGAATGGAGCAAGGAAGTATGTTAGCTGAAAAGGAGCTTAAATTCTGGCAGAGGCTTCCTTCTGTGAATGTGGCAAATGGAGTGAGGCAGGGGTTTAAGTTCTGGCAGTGGCTTTGTGATGTGAAGATTGGAAGCAGAGTGAGGAAGAGGTTTATGTTCTTTTTTTTTTAAACATTTTTTTATTATTTTATTTTACATACAAGCGTACAACATACAACATATCACATGTTACAACACATAACACTCAAAACCCTTTATCATATGCCCAAATTAAAATCAATATCCCCCAAATTTGTAATCCCCTAAATTTTCAATCTGCCAAATTATTTCTTTTAATCATTCCATTCTTTTCAGCTCTCCATTCATACCTTTCTTCCACTCTTTCCAGATCCTCCCCCCTCCCCCTACTCTTCCTATCCTAATCTCTCACTCTACTCTCTTTTCCTTTCCTTTCCTTTCCTTCCCCTTCCCTCCCTTATTCTTCCTTCTTTTCCCACTTCCACCTTCTCTACCATTTATTATCCTTTCCTTTCCCTTCTTCTACATACCTTCTTACCCTCTTCTACTTTCATTTACCTTCTCACTTTCCATCCCTTCTTTCAATCTTCTTTCAATCTTCTCTTATTGGAAGAGGTTTATGTTCTGACTGTGGTTTTGTGATGGGATTGTCTTCTATGGAGGAGGGAGGCATCAGTTTGCCCGGGTCTTGCCTCAGCATCCACTAGTGCCCTGGGACTGCTTCTCAGCCTGGCCATTGCAGGTTTAATTTTTTAAAAAGGTATCTTTATTTCAATATGTGGTTGCTCAAATCCATAGATATCAAACCTGTGGATACCGAGGGCCCACTGTATAGCACTATAATTACACTTAAATTGCCATGGCAACATCCTGTGGAATCCTGGAGTGTGCAGTTTGGTGATTCACTAGTGCTCTCTGGATAAAAATTCGAAATATCCCTCCCTATATTCCAAATCTTAGCACTCCATAGGATGAAACCATGGCAATTAAAACTAGAATAATACTGCTATATTTGTATAGTCCGAAAGGCCCCCAGGACAGGATAAAGGAGATCAGAATCCCAGGCAGCTGATTGTGTAATTTCTCAGGTCAATGCAAACCAATCCTGGGATTGATCCATTACAATCCCAGATCTGAAGTAGTCTCTAATAGTCAGCAAGAAGAGCTCTATATGACCACTCCCAGACAGTTTTGTCGATCATCAGTTGCTGGGAAGGCTTTGTCAGGCAACTTTATATGACCATACGAAGATGACTCGTAGATAGATTGGAGCATTCTTAAGAAAACCATTCTGGTAACGATACCAGTTTTGAGCTGAAACTCTGAGACGTCTATAGTGTGTATCATTTCCTCAGTAGTATGGAAATTTGTCATTTGCAACAAATGCCAGGCTGGAGGCAGGAATGAATCACTGCTATCAGAGTGAGAAACAACAAACCAATGTGTTCTTTCTTCTTTATTGGGTTGATTCCCAAGTTCAGGGTTCTCTAGATGTGTTGGTTATGCTAGTTGGGAGTGATAGATGTTGTAGTTAACAACATATGGGGGGCATTTGGGGAAAAGTGGAATATTAATGACAACAGTAATAACAATTTTCAAATGGCTTGGATTTTCCCCGTTGCTTTTGATTCAAATGAAACATGCCAGAAATAGACTGCTGAAAAATGAAGCACAACAAGGGTAAGAGGCTGAATGCAAATCTTGTACTAAGCCCAGAAGCTCTTGTCAGAATGTTCCATCACTGGCCATGAAAGAAAGTGCCCCCAAAACAGAGATCCTAAAATGAGTCTCATTTTGACTTTGCTTAATTTCATATTTTAAAATTTAAAGAACTGAGATTTTATATATTGCAGGGGAGGAGGAGAATCCCTTGCTATTAATTATCCAAGTAGGAAACTGAGTGTTAGTTTATTTTGGTTACTTATTCAAAATACATTGTAGGCCTGTGGAACCATAACTTTCAAAGATCCTCACATCCTTATTAAAACAGCACAAAGACTTGAATGTCCAGAGTGATTATTTTTATTTAGAGTGAAGTATTATGCTATTTTTTTAAATGCCTGTAAAAGGAATTTATGGACAGGTGGTTCAGCTAGTCTTTCAAAGCCTATTTATTTATTATATTTATTTATTAAAATATTTTTGATCTCAAGACAGCAAATAGATAAAACAGATAAAAACATAAACAATTTTCCCAACTTGTAATCCCGTTACAATAAATAAATAATTTAAACAAGATAAAAATGTATTAAGGATTTCAAACAAGTTAAGAGAGTTTTAAAAGGCTAAAAGAGTTAATCCACATGTATGTTTAGGAGTGAATTAGATCTCGAAGGCTTTCATAAAAAGCCATGTCTTGATCTGGTGCTAGAAAGAAACCAACACTGGCACCAGTAAGGTGTGCAAGGGAAGGACATGCCACAGGTACCATAGCCAAGAAGGTCTTCTGCCATGTTCTGTCCCCAAGCATTGCTACTTCTGCTGGCATACAGAGGAAGGCCCACATACAGACTATGAGCCACTTTATAGGATATACCACCCAAGGTCACTTTAAGTGCTGTAGTGCCATCCTATGGAACTCTGGGATTTGTAGTTTTACAAAGTCCTTAGCCTTCTCTGCCAAAGAGTACTGGTATCTCATAAAATTACAAATCCCATGTTTCTGTAGAATGGAGCCATGACAATTAAAGTGGTGTCAAACTGCATTATTTCTATAGTTTAAAGGCATCCTTTCTTTCTTTTGTACACCGTACTTCCTTTTTGCTTTTTCAGGGTTGGAAATACAGTTGTCCCTCCCTGTTCGCAGACTTCGAGTCCGCAGTCTTGCTCTTCATGGGAGGGACAAGTGGCTATAGTTAAAATGGTGTGCGTGCCATTGTTTTCAATGGGGCTTGAATATTTGCAAGCCACCGTTTTTGCAGGGGGATCCATAATGAATTGGGAGGGGCAACTGTATGTGCATTTGGAGTATCTGCTTTAAACAACAACAACAACCCTGAATTCTTTTCTCCTAGAAGCTCCCAGGAAGCAACAATTAACTTTTTGAAGAGGTCTCAGATGTTCCTTGCACTGATTAACTCTCTCTCTCTCTCTCTCTCTCTCTCTCTCTCTCTCTATATATATATATATATAGTGTGTGTGTGTGAGAGAGAGAGAGACTCTGCATTTTGTTTTTATTCATGGGTGGGGGGACATACTCAATGCAGCCACCTTTCCCTCTTGCAAAGTGCTTCATCGAGGGATGAATAGGTTTCCCCCTTTTCCTGTTTGCTTCACCTGATATACGGGGCCTAAACATGCAGTGTATTTGAGCTCTTTATTTGAGTGCTTTATTTGAGCTCATATATCCATGTACTTATTCACTATTAAAATTCAAGCTGCCCTGTTGCCATCAATATAACTTTGCAAGAGACACTCCATCAAAATGGTAGAGGAAACTGGCATTCTAATATATAAATAAATATATGCTAGTGGTCCTGCTATCTAAAAGTGAAGTTCAAACTGAGGCAACACTTGTATAACTCTATAATTGGAGAAAGCGTATTTACATTTTGTTCAAAGTAAAAACCAAATACTTTAAGGGATATTTGATTCTTCCATGTGGAAAGGACCAAATTGTTCATGAGAGACCCATTGCTAGGCTTGCTCTTTCCAAGGCAGAGCTATAATTAAAGAAAAACAGACTGCCTTATTGTTAGTTTATTTGAATAGGTAAGCTCCATGATCAGATGTCAATGCTGAGAAGTTATCATTCATTCCAGAAAACCTCAAAGTAAACATTTAGAATTCATTCTCTAGTTACTCTGCTCCAGTCTGATCCACAGTCCAGTTAAGAAAAGTTATTTGGATTAATGCCAACAGGCAACCCAATCTCCAAATGTATGCCCTTACTAGAGTCTTGGAAGCCATTGCTTTCTAGTCTTCCTTCATGAGCAGTGCACAATATGCTACAGATTGGTTTTGCATGACTCCTACTCTACAATGTTTTCTGATTTCTTGTGCTTGATGATTTATTAATGGAGGGGGAGAGTTAAATATTTAGGCTGAGTTCCTGTTCAGTGCTAGCAGAATGCAAAGTTCCACTAGCCCACAAAATAATAATAATAATAATAATAATAATAATAATAATAATAATTTTTTATTTATAACCCGCCCCTCTGCTCAGCAATCGGGACAGCGTACACCCTGGCCCTCTCATCCCTTAAAACTAAATTAAACTACTGTAGAATTAAAATCAAGTTAACACTTGAAATATAATAAAATCATTACCAGCAAATGTATCGTGGTGGCAGGAGGGGTAAGTGGAAAATCACATCCCATTCACTGGGCGGTTATTCTGGGAAGGCCTGCCGGAAGAGATCCGTCTTTTTAAAGGCAGTAAGAGTGGTAATAAGATGGATCTCGTCCGGCAGGCCGTTCCATAGTCTGGGAGCAGTTGCAGAAAAGGCCCTCTGGGAGGTCTGCGACAGCCTAGTTTTCATAGGCTGCAGCAGGTTCCTCCTAGAGGACTGGAGTGCGCAGGGGGGATCATACGGGAAGAGGCGGTCCCTGGGATAAGATAGCCCCAAGCCATGTAGGTCTTTAAAGGTTAAAACCAACACCTTGTACTGTGCCCGGAAACTAATCGGCAGCCAGTGGATGGATTTAAGTACAGGTGTTATATGCTCCCTCCAAGATGTTCCAGTAATTAACCTGGCTGCCATGTTTTGTACCAGTTGAAGTTTCCGGGTTAGTCACAAGGGTAGCCCCATGTAGAGTGCATTGCAGTAATCCAGACATGAGGTTACCAGAATGTGTACCACAGTTTCCAGATCCCTCATGTCCAGATAAGGATGCAGTTGGCGTATCAGCCGAAGCTGATAACAGGCACTCCTGAACGCCGCATTCACCTGACTAGTGGAAGTGACAATGTTCTAGTAGCCATTCATGTCATCCCAGTTGCAGTTCCAAGTTGGGGTATTTGAATGCAGAGCTATGTGCATATGAGCCCTGGTGGTGCAGTGGTTAAATGCCTGTACTGCAGCCCCTTACTCATAAACCACAAGGTTGTGAGTTCAGTACTTGCCAGGGCTCAGGCTAGACTCAGGTCTGCATCCTTCCGAGGTTGCTAAAATGACTGTTGGGGGGCAATGAGCTTATAGTTGTAAACCACTTAAACATACCATAGCACAATATGAAGCGGTATATAAATGAAGCTGCATGCACCAAATTGACCCCAGACCTCAGATTGACTTCACATTGACCTCAGACCCTTCTTGATACACTGCAGGTTGAAGGAGAATTGTTTATGTAAGAGAATACTAGATACCTCTTTACGCAAGCATGTAAAAAGTACAACTAATGTTTTTACACAGAATTAGGCCACCATAATTGAACTGTAAAAGTAAAGGTTTTCCCTTGACAAGATTGTCTAGTCGTGACCAACTGTAGGGGATGGTGCTCATCTCCATTACCAAGCTGAAAAACCAGCATTGTCAAAGACAACTCTGTGATCATGTGGCCAGCATGACTGCACAGAATCTTACTTCCCACTGAAGTGGTACCTATTTATCTACTTGCATCTTTATGTGCTTTCGAACTGCAAGGTTGGCAGAAACTGGGACTAGTGATGGGAGCTCACTCCATCATATGGCACTTGGGTCTTGAACTGCTGACCTTGCAATTGCCAGAGTCAGTGGAGATTATTACACAGGAAAAAAGGGGGGAGTGAAGCGGATTGCTCCCATCCTTATCCTTTCCTTATCGCGTCATGCTTATCCCATCCTTCTTCCATCAGTGAAGTGGAATGGACCTGTCACTTTGTATTAATGGGAGTTTCTTGATGATTCCACTTCACTGATGGGAGAAGGATGGGATAAGCGTGATGTCATTTGATAATCTTTGTATGATCACACAATAAGGACAGCATAAAGCTGAGGTAATGACAGAATAAGCACAATGTAATCTGATAAACTTCATGCAATCGTGCAATAAGAACAGGAGCGATCCCCTTAATTCCCCTCCTTTTCCCCATGTGATAATATCCATTGTCTTAAACACTGAGCTGCTGCATCCCTATGTAGCCCAAACAGATAACTAGACTACTTCTAGAAGTGTTTTGCAGCTAGAATGAATATTCTCATTATTTTTTCATTCAAATCTTTATTACTCAGCTATATGCATGAAGGCTGTCCCCAGGATGGAGAACATTGCAAAGGGGTAGCGTGTCTGAGGGCTTGTCTACGGGCCTTTGCAGACTGCTAGAAATAGTGCAAATTGAGTCCACTTTAACTACCCTGGCTCAGTGCTAGGGAATAATGGGAATTGTATTTTTTTCTGGGACATTGAGCCTTCTCTGTCAGAGAGCTCTGGTGCCACAATAAACTACAGTTCCCATAATTCCCCAGCACTAAATCAGGGCAGTTAAAGTGGACTCAATTTGCACTATTTCTGGCAATCTGCAAAGGCCCTACATTTGCCAGAATACTCCAGGCTGCCCTTGGAGTATTCTGGTCCCAGTTTTCCCCAAAATTCTCCCCCTTACCTGCTGTGAGTTTGCAGTGAAAATGGGCAAATGACTTCCTACATGGTCCTTGTGAGCCAGCTGGTGTAAGTCACTCTGAAGTCAGAACAAGGTGCCCAGCCATGTTATTTATATGGGCCCCCTCATTCTGAGTTCATAGCAACTTGCTTCCACAGAGTAAAGGGGGTTGCAGACTGCCAGAAATAGTGCAAATTGAGTCCACTTTTAGGGTTAGGGTTAGTGCTAGGGAATCATGGGAATTGGTTTTTTCCTGAGACATTAAGCCTTCTCTATCAGAGAGCTCTGGTGCCACAATAAACTACATTTCCCGTGATTCCCTAACCCTAACCCTAACCCTAAAAGTGGACTCAATTTGCACTATTTCTGGCAGTCTGCAACCTCCCTAAATCAAGGTAAGCTTCCAGGCCACATGGGAAGGGAGCTGACCATCATCACACTTTATTCTGGGTTTTCTGGAAAGCCCAGAACAAAATGGTAAGTCTTTTTACCAAGGGGATGGAAACACTGAACCAGGTCCAGGTTTTGTGAAAACAACCAGGGCTTCATTTGGGGTTTGGGAGCTGCATAATAAACAGCATGCAATGAACCCAGGGGAATTTCAGGGTTTATATGTAATGCAGGCATGCCCACAGGCAAGAGGAGCAAGCACTGCCGCTCTCCACCAGATTGAAACTGCCTAGGAGTGAAAACATAATTCAGTGTTACTTTTTTTCTCATTCAAAAATGTTTAAGTCTCAAGTTCTTTCGGTCCGAAATATGTGATTTGTTAATTTTGGTAAATTCTCCCAAAACAATGTGAAATGAGTGTCTTCTCTGAGTGAAATATCCATAAGGCCCACTTATTCCCAGCATGGAAACAGAAGAATTAGATGAAGAGCCTTTCAGAAAAAAACAGGCGGCAGCTGAATTCAACACAAACATGGCTGAATATACAAGGATTCATCCTGCTGACTGTTAAGAGTTAAACACACAAAGCTTTGGATAGACAAATCTGTACACATTAGCTTCTTCCCCACTGAGATTTTCAAGTCTCAAATTCTTTCTCTTCTGAATATGAAGAAATTTGTGGATTTTGGTAATTGTTATAAAAAAGGAACTACAATGAAATTCTCACTAATTCCTAGAAATATTAGAACAGGACCTTTGTTTATGTGGAAATGAAAAATAATTTACCTGTAAACCTTTAGCTCTGTAAAAAAGGTTACATACGTTAAAGACTAGGAGAACATGTGTCTTTCTCAGGCAGCATCTGGACTGCAGAAATAATCCAGTTTGACACTGCTTTAACTACCATGGCTCAATGCTATGTAATGCTGGGAATTGTAGTTTTATGAGATATTTAGCCTTCTCTGTCAGAGAGTTCTAGTGTCTCAACAAACTACAGTTCTCAGAGGTCCCTAGAACTGAGGTATGACAGTTAAAGTGGTGTCAAACTGGATTATTTCTGCAGTGTGGATTCAGGCTTTGATAAAGAATAAATCAAATACTTGCATTTAATTTGATTCAGAATTCCAAAATCTGGACAAAATTGGAAGAGGACAATTTTGGGAGCATCTGTATGACAACATTGGTTTTGTCAACTGTGTTGGTGCAACAGTAGAAATTGTGTAGGTGCACTAATCCAGAAATTCAGTCTTTTGTGTTTGTTTGTTTCTTTGTTTGATCAAATGATCAATTGATTGGGCCTTAGTGAACTGGGGCAGACAACAATATGTCAGTTATTCTACTCTGTTTTTCTTATTTTGACTACCCAAACTCAGCTTGAATAAATTTTTCTTACATCATGATTGGAACATGTTCAGGGTCAGGCTTTGGTGAGTTCCCAAAGTTTAAGGAACTTGATTTCTGGATTTGATGTACTTAGACTTTGGAATGTTACTTTTACAATGTAACTAGTTACATTACCCATTACACTAATCACCCAAAAGTTCATCATTTGTTACTGTTAATGCAATCCAAATGTAATTCACTGGATTACTCTTTACTAATGTATTGTTATTAATTGTTGCTAATATTCCATGGAAAAATACAGGAAAAAAGCTTCAAGGTCATGAGCTGCCTTGGATCCACATTGTGTGAAAGGTGGGATATAAATAACATAACATAAAAATAGAATAGAGTAGAATAGAATAGAATAGAATAAAAGGATTCAATCCCATACACTTGTTTGGTGGAATAGCAGCTATATAAGGTACAGAACTGTGAAGAGAAAGACATTTACATGGCTCTCTAATGAACAAAATATAAAGCAAGAAAAAAAGGGGAAAACCTTTTTGAGGTTTTTTTTTTTTTAACCATAGTATGGATTTTATACATCAGTCTCTCTCTCTTGGTTAACATCCATTTTTTGGACTGTTTTATTGAAACTTCAAGAGACAGTAGCTTATTTTTCCACAGACGTAAGCACCTGAGATTCTTGGCAGATCAACTTAAGTGCAGTAAAATATCCTATAAAATGTAACTTAAGCTTACAACATACAGATTATTTAGAGAATGCAGTCCAACTTTCCTTTTTCAAGAGCAAATTCTCTGCATTAGCAAATATGTACATCTCGGTTCCATTATAATGGGAAACTGAAAAAATTATCACATGGTTAATCCAAATAAAGAGAACTGTTTCCTCTGAACTGTGTACTTGGCTTCACAGATGTCATTGCTTCCTACAGCAAATTCAATTCACACTGTAACCAAAACTTTTTTATCTTCCTGAAAGGTTTTGTATTCTTATTCACTGCAAAATTGAGGGAAAATTATAAATAAGCATGAGAAATTCTGTAAACATTGTCCACTCTAGTTTGATTATTTAGTGTGCATTAAAACAAAAACAAAAACAGATCTGAGAACATCATCATGCCTGTTGGCTAAAAGGGTGGAATATTCTTCCCAATTAAATAAAACAAATAAGTGCAATGGTCCTCAGCCAAGTATGACAGCATGAAAGATGTCTAGGTATTGCAGTCATCTTCCACAAGGAAATAACCTTGGACAACCAAAACAACACATTTCCTATAGTAATATGTTTTCTAAAATAATAATTGGGTGACAGTGCTTTCATAATATTGCACAGAAAGGACATGTCGGACGTTTGCCCACCAAAAGGTGAAAAATAAAACAGTAGCAAGTTGTGTGTCTGTGCGTTCCTTCAAATCGCTTGTTGACTTATGGCAATCCATGAATTTCTTTGGGTTTTCTTAGGTAAGGAATACTCAGAGGTGGTTTGCCAGTTCCTTCCCCTGAAATATAGCCTGTAGCACTTGGTATTTATTGGTGGTCTCCCATCCAAGTACCAACCAGGATTAACACTGCTTGGCTTCCAAGATCAGATGGGAACTGGTGGCTTTAGAGTATTTTTTGTTGTTGGGTTTTCTTGGCAAGAATTATTGGCAAGATGAGGAGGTTTGCCATTGCCTTCCCCAGAGGCTGAGAGAGTGTGACTTGCCAAGGGCACCCAGTGGGTTTCATGCCAGAGCTGGTATTTGAACCATGGCCTCTCCGGCTGCTAGTCCAACACTCAAACCACTATGCTATGCTGACTCACTTAGGTTATTTAGGCCCTAATAATTCATGGTGTACCCAAAATATTAGATTAATGAAGTAGATACAGATGAAAATGAAGGAAACAGGTCCCTTCATGCAGAGGGGAATGATTTCATGATCTATTTTGTACCAATGAATAATGTACAATTAAGCTGTACTTTTTTGGTACCTGAGGTAGAACTGCTAATAACATCCCCTCCCCTATGTCAAGGGGTTGTATTTAGTTTGTTACATGATCTAGATACGTTATATCTTTACAAAAATCTTATACAGCCAGGCCTCTATGTCAGGATTGTGTTCCTGGACTCACAATGTAAATCGATACTGCCATAATTAGTGAGGGGGAGTCTGTTCCACATGAAATAATTGTAGATCTTGGGGATGTGTTGTGAAATAGCCACAAAGTTAGATATTTCACTCAATCAACCAAGAATTTTAAAGTGGGTTAAAGCATTACACATAAGAGCATACTCTTCCAGGCTAGAGATGTGTGCATATGTTGGCTAGAGAGATGTGACCAGCCCCCTGCTGCCAATAATTGACAGTGTGAGGAACAGAAGCCAGGACCCCTGTGAGGCCCTGTTGTGACTCTATGCCACACTGTTAGTTTCTGGCAGAAGGGAGTTGGTCATGTCATCCTTTAGTTACCAGCACTGCAGATCTCTATTGCTTAGAATAACTAACTGGCTTTTAAGATGGGTTTTAGGGCTCAGAGCAGGAGATAAAGAGTAGCTATGATATCATAAGTACATCTCTGATGCAGGATTTTGGCTATTTTAAATTTGAAATGTTGCAAACTGGGCAAGACATATTGAAATTCACCTGTAGTTTGATTGTATTGCCAATATATAGTGAGGACCTGGTTTGCACTGCACCTCGGCCATAACCATCTTGTGGTTTCATTGACTTGAACTATTGGAAGAATCTTAAAAGAGAGTTACTGTACTGACCAGGAGTGGTTCTCAGATGAGTTTGATGGTTTTATTGAACTTTCACTAGACTACAGCAAGAAGGCTACCTTGTTCAGTTGTGGTAGCGACTGGTGGCTCCCATATCAACTCAAATCTGAAAGGAACTATCTGAGATGGTGATGTTGCACCTTGTACCCCAAATAGATTCAGCACTTTGGATAGCTCTTCTAAAGTTCAGACTAAAATCCAGAGAAGATTCACCACCCCATTGTTATGGGAGCCACCAGCCACCAGTGGTTTCAATGTTGTGCCAATTGATGTAAACTCTTGCATGTCTGATGGCAAAGAGAGAAGATTCCTTTAAAAGAAGTCACTTTTATCTTCATTTTAAAAAAAGAACCCTCTTTGGGAGTCTCAGCCTAGTTGCTAAATTTAAAGACAGCTTCACATTGTGGCAAACACAATTGTAGTGTGTATACTGTATATTTTATGTGGCCTCCAGCCATGCAGGAACCTACAGCTATAGCACTCTGAGAGTTGAGCAAGAGTGTGACTTGCACAAGGTCACCCAGTGGGTTTCCATGGCTGAGTGGGGATTTGAACCTGGTCCCCAGAGTCATGGTCTGACACTCAAACCGCTACATCACACTGGATCTCAGATGTACACCTTTTCAAATGGAGATTCTGGTTGAGAATGAGAGGAGTTCTAGTCCAAGGAGAGGTTTGGGAAGGATGTTGCACTGAAGGCCTGACCTCCAAAATGAATTCTCCATCCAAAAGGATTTCATTTTCATTAAGGGCACAACATTTAAAAATACTTTTAAAATACAGGGAAAAATAATACTCCTTAATAATTCTCATTTATAAACAAGTACATGGCAATTCATTCCCAGAGCTGTCTCTTTTGCTCTGTGCCAGTTCCCTAACTAGCTAAGGGAGGCCAACAAAGAAAGACTGCCTCGAGAGGATTCTCCTTCATTTGAGGTTTTAAAACACTGCTTGGATGGCCATTTCCCAGGGGCAGGATGACCAGATGTTCTAACCATAAAGAGGACAAGGCACTGCAAAATGTAGGGCATTCAAGAAAAATGTAGGGCATTACAAAATAAAAGCTAAAAACACTCATAGAAATGTAAATTCATGCTTCTTACTGTTGCTCAAAATGGAGGCTATTTTGGAATCCCTCCTGGACAGAAGGTTGAAATGGAGAACATGTCCTGGAAAAGGAGAATATCTGGTCACCCTGGGTGTTCTACCTGAGGATTCCTGTGTAGCAATGAATTTGACTAGATGGCCCTTAGGGTTCCTTCAAACCTTGTCATTCTATGATTCTAGGAAAGTTTGTCATAGCAAGGAAAAACAAACTAACACTAGTGTATGAGATTATATTGTGCATAGTTCTCTCCAGCATGTCATTCTCTACTGGAAGTGGATCTCTCTTTTTTCTCTCTGTGTGTACACATATCTCTGTCTATGTATATGAGTAAGAGAAAGCTGCAGTGATTAAATTCATCCATGCTTCATTTCCCTTTGGGAGCTACTCATCAAACCACCGCCTGAATGGAACCATGGTATATGCATTGAGGAGTACAGTGCAGATGGAAAGAAGGGAGACAATTATCCCTTCATGCTGGGAAAGTTGATACAACAGTCTTAACCAAAGATCATGATGTTCCCATAAAGACTGTCATAGTAGTTCTCTTAAGAAAAGAAAACACATTCACTAACAACAATCCATCATTCATTACCAGTACCCTCATGTAAACCATTGTGCACATAGATGTCATGCTCGAAATCACACAGGTATTTAACTTTGGTTTCAGCCTTCAAGCCACTTGCTGTGAATAATAGGCAATGATTAAGGCACTAATAGAGAGTTCCTATGAGCAATTTGAAGCTGAAGGGATCCCAAGAAATTTGATCTCTGTCATTTAATGATAAACATAACAAACCTGGAAAAAGAACTATCCAAGCATAAATATGTTTTAATCTTAACCTTTCATATATATTTAGTTGTAAGTCCTAATTTTGAGAAAAGATGGGAACAACAACAACAACAACAATCTTGGATACTTCCTTTAATGTTTGGATGAAAACACAGTGCAAATTCACTATCCCTCTGACCAGAAGCCACCAGCTGCTATTGACTTCTGCTCAAGATTTTAAAATAAGGGATGGGTGAGTCTGTCACTTTTGCTTGGGCTCACAATTAATTTCTGTGAATTTTGGTACATTCTGATCCAGAAGGAAAAACATTCTCACTCATCCTTGCTCTATTAGAGTAAGGATGGATAGGAATTTTCCCCCTTCTCTATCAGAATGTACTAAAGTTCACAGAAGTTGAAGTAGAGTCTAAAGCGTTGTTCTAACTCAGAACTGACAATATTCAATCATGACTGGGTAATAGGAGACCCTCCAAACGTTGGACTGCACCTCCTAACAAATCTTGCAAAACAACAGCAACAACAACCCTGGGTTAGGCTTGAATTAGGGCCTCCATAACTCAGAAATGACTTGAATGTACACAACAGCATCAGTACATATTGCTTTAACTTTTTATCCTCTTTCTCCTCCTATGCTCAAGATCCTCAAATGCTGTAACCTTTCCTCACAGAAGAATTCTTAAAATACTTTTACATTTATGGAAGGAATGGGAAGGAGGCAAAACATGGCCCATGAAGACCTTGTAGTAGAGATATTTAAAGATGTTATACGCCTTATATTTTTAAGTATATTAATTTGATTTGTACTTTTTAGATTGGTAAACTGGTTATTATATAAACATGGATTGGTTATCTTTCTCCCCCGAATTTTGCAGAGTAATTAAAATATATTAAAATGCACATAAAGGTGTGTGTGTGTGTGTAAAAGCTGTATAAAAAGTATACATTGTGGAAAATAAATTAAAAACACTGTGTGTGTGTGTATGTGTGTGTTTAAAATATCAAACTGCACTTCAGACAAGTCTGTTTTATATCCGAGAAGGTTGCATTTAATCATCTAGAGCAGTGATACTCAAACTTTTTACCCTTGGGACTCCCCCTTTACATCTACATGAAGACATTGCACTCCCCTGCACTTGACGTAGTATATGAATACAAATTGTTTATTTATTTAGTGTGCTTATTTTCATTCACACATTCATCTATATTCATATTTTAACATTTTATAAGGAAATAACATTGTTCAGATTAAAATAGTTTTATTTAAGTACATTCAATATTTAAATCACACTGTAAATTTTACATATATAAAAGTTTGGGAAGAGGAGGAGGAAGATGGATCAGAGCCTCCAAGTCTTGTGCCCCTCTTGAGCAACTCTCATGCTCCTCCTGGAGGTCCTGCACCACTGTTTGAGAACCACTGATCTAGAGCATAGATTTATTACAGTGATTAACAAATCAAGAATATTTGAGTATTATCGCAAGATATTTCCATTTCCACCTGCTTCACTTGCTCTGACACAGATGGAGAAATGGACAGTAAGCAATATTAATGAATACAAGCAAAGGTGACCTGAACCACAAATCAACTAATTTCCAACTGAAGTCACATAGTTGAATGAGGCTGGGACTCACTGGTGGAGATAGTAGAGATGGGGACACCAGTCTTCATAGTAGGAAAATCATAGTAGTAGGCAGCATGTTTTCCAAATCAGAAAGTCCCCAGTTTAATCCGTGAAACACCAGGTGTATCTGGGAAAGACCCCAACTGAAACCCTGGGGATACTAATGAGACTAGACCAGGCAAACTGATAATTTCCAGATGCCCTGGATTCCAGCTCCCATAAACCTCACCCAGCATGACCAGTGCTCAGCATATACACTAACTGCTGTAGGGCAGAACATGTGAAGGGCACCTAAGGAGGCCAATGCTTTGACTCCACCACATATAAGTGTGCTTCCTATGCTCATTGTATGCGCCTGTCCTGAGATTATTTTTTTTTTACAGAAAACAGAACCAGATCACACAACACTAGTACAATGTGTGTGTGTGTGTGTGTGTGTGGTGGGGGTGTCCAATGCACTTTCTACTGTGCTAACTTTCTACTCATGTTTTCTTTATATCTGTGTAGGAGAGTTTGTGCTTGGTAAATTTGCTTTTGAGAGAAGACAGCACCCATAATCCTCTACCCACAATAGCCATTGGCCACACTGATTGTGAGACTATGGGATTTGTAGTCCAAAATTAACTTTTCCATGCTTTAAGGCAGGGGTAGGCAACCTTTCCCCTTTAAGGGCCGAGGGACTTCAGCTCCCAGAATCCCAGGAGCTATTGGCCAACATGGGACTATTGGCCAACATGGCTGAGGCTTCTGGGAGCTGAAGTCCCTCGGCCCTTAAAGGGGAAAGGTTGCCTACCCCTGCTTTAAGGGCAGCATTCATAAAGAAAATTCCACACCTAAATTGCTGGAGTCCATTCTTTCCCCACAAGATTGCTCCATCTTGTAAGGACAACATGATGCTCCTCTGATCCACACACCAGACTGGCATTTAAATCAACATTACTGATCCACTGCAACTGAGGAAGGCATCAAGTTAGCTAAGGGAGTAGAGGGAAGGTTGTTTGGGACACATAGCTTTGTCCTCTAGTGCAGAGCTATTCAAAGTAGTGGCCCATGGACCAGTGCTAGTTCACAAGTCATCAGCTGTCAGTCCCTGGCAAGTTTCCAAGAAAGAAAGAAAAAAATGCAGCCAGTACAAATCTCTGGCACACAGGGTGGGGTGGGGTGGGGGATAGCCAGTCTTCAGCATCATAGAACTTGAAATGTACTGCTCTGGGATGCATCTGCACTGTAGAAATAATGAAGTTTGATCCTGCTTTCACTGCCATGTCTCAATGCTATAGAATTCTGGGATTTGTAGTTTTGTGAGATACTTAGCCTTCTCTGTCCAAACACTCTGGTGGCATAACAAACTACAAATCTCAGAATTCCATAGCACTGAGTCATGGCAGTGAAAGCAGGATCAAACTGTGTTACTTTTGCAGTGCAGATACAGCCCTAGCAAGAGAAAACAGCCACTGCTTCTCCTTTCACACTACAGCATGTCTAAAAGCTGAGATGACTACCTCACTCTCCCTGATGGCAAGGACAGCCCTGATCCCATACTGTTGCATGTTTTCCATTGGTCTTCATGGTATATGTGTTCTATGAAAAGCACACAGAGCACTAGGAGGTCTACAGCACTGGGGAAGCAGGGATGGGGAGAAAGGAGAGCTAAAAATATCTTCTTAAACATACACATACACACACAATACTGCACGCCATTGTTTGTTTCTTTCATCCTTAATACAGAGAGCTGGCTTTATGGATTAAACTCTTAAAAAGCATATTGTGATGGGATGAAACAATATTTTTATATTCTGCTCTTCAAAGGCCGTGCTCAGTCTCTTTTCCACATGACAGGATTTTATCTGGCACTGTAATGAAAACCAAAAGAAAGAAAGGAAGAAAAGAAAGAAATCATTTGGAATGAAAAATGTGGACCGATTTTTCTGTCTTCTGACTGCTCCAACTACTCAATGCTGAAATACTGAAAGCAAACATAACCATCCTCTTGAGAGATGCTGTGTCAACAAAACCTCCTTCTGTTGGCACATTACTATATCTGTTTAACTAATCAGGGGGAAATTTATCATACAGGATTTGGTGGGGTTGTTTGTGGAGTCACTAAGCACAATAGTTCTGGATGTTCAGATGTCGTTTTGTCCTCCTCTGGGGATGAAACACCACAGCTGGTAGAAAAACAAAGAGGTGCCAGAAACTGGATTTCCAAATAGCAAAGTATCTTAAAAGAATGCAATTTTTGACGATTTATAATGTGTGTGTGTTTACTTTTAATATTGAATAAACACCAAAAAAACAACACACCATTAAACACAACCACCATAACAAAGTTTATCCATTAATGTCAAATGGCTGTTGAGCATTTATCTGGGTCTCCAGAAGAAGTGTGATATTTTTTTCAGGCAACTGAACAACCGTGGTAATGAATTCCTATGGATGACAGCTAAGCAGGAGTGTACACATTTGTTTTTAAAATGGAAATCTCACCAAGAGGTGATAAATAAAATGTATGCTTCAGGGAAAACTGGTTCTTACAAAAAGCCCCCCTGTACAGGGGGCAGGGAGATGCAGGAGATATAATTATGGAAACACAGTTGTTGTGAGGTATGAAAATTGGGATTACAAGAACAAGACAACTATCTATCTATGAGGGGGTATCATAAAGTAATAATTATCCCCTGGAAGGTATTATGGTATATTGATGAAATTTTGTCAGTGTCATCTTCACCAAGTGAGTTTTTCTTTTCCCAAAAATGAAAAATTCATTGCAGGGTTGCCGATTTTACAACACAGATGATGTCATTCATTTAAATGGAAGAGTGGTTTAAGGTGCAATCTGAAGACTTCTACAATAATGGTATTTGGTGGGTCAAGAAATGCTGGGAAAAATGTGTAAATCTGGATGGTGACTATGTAGAGATAAGTTAACAACTACAGATCAAAACAAACTTTCTGTCAATTTTTTTAAAGGTGATAATTAAAGTTTTACTATACCCCCTTGTTTGTATCTATCTATTTATCTATCTATCCATCTAGGAGGGCTGGAATCCTGTTAGTCAAACTTAAAACTGTCTTTTTTTGGTTGTTGTGAAGGTTAGTACAGTAAGCCCCCTACATTTGCTGGGGTTAGGGGCAAAGGACCCCTGTGAAAGTGGGGAAACCACAAATAAAAACCCCACTACTTTTTAAATCTGAGAGAATACATCTCTTGGAATCTCTGCATCCTCCAGCACAACTCTTATGGTCAATATGTGCCAGAAGTTGACTACAGAATCATACTGGAGGACCTACAAATGCCTAGAGAAGTGTTTTCTCTAGTGATCTCATGGGCCTTTACAGAGCTGCCCCTGGAAGCGGCAGATCGGGGCCACAGCAACTGCACGCCGCAGCCCTATCCTCCCTTTTGCTGCCCCCAAAAGAGTGGCAAAATGCCATTCCTTTTAGGGGTAGCAAAAGGCCACCCTAAGAGCTGGCGCTGCAGCTCTTCTGCGCCCTTTTGGTGCAGCGTGTATACACTCTGTGTCAGGAAGGCATCCTGATACCATGCGCTGTGCGGATGGGTGCTCAGAGTCAGGACAGCATCGGGGTTGAGTTGGGGTGGCTGGTGTGTGGCTGCCCTGCCACAACTCCACCCCCAGGCTGGCCCTTTAGGCTGGTCTGCATAGTCCCTCTAATTCCTCCAGCGCAACTCTATGGTCAACTTCCAGCAAAATTTCTCTGGAGGACCTAGAAATTCCTAGAAAGAACATATTAATCAAATCTGCAAATAATCAAATCCTCAGGAGCCTTGGTGGCACAGTGATTAAATACCTGTACTGCAGCCACTCACTCATAAACCACAAGGTTGCGAGTTTAATACTAGCCAGGGCTCAGGCTTGATTCAGGCCTGCATCCTTCTGAAGTTGCTAAAATGAGTACCCAGCTGTTGGGGGGCAATGAACTTACAGTTGTAAACCACTTTAGACACTGCATAGCGTGGTATGAAGCAGTATATAAATGAAGCTGCTTTTAAGCTGCTCAAAATTCAAAGCCACAAATGTGGAAGGCCAACTGTATTCCCTTTCTACTTCTGCAATGATCAAAGTCCAAATGTACTAGAGAACTGTTGAGCCCCCATGGTGGAGAACAGAGAAATATAGTGGAAGTGGATCAGAGCAGAATTTAGCTATGTGTCCATAGTCAGATGCAAAATGATTACATACTTTGATGCGACCTCTGGAAGACTCCAGCAGATGATGTAATTATTTTGCATCTGGCTATGGGGACATAGCAAGACTCTTTTCCTTCTCCCCACTTAGCTTGACACTGAATGACCAAGATGGGCTTCAGGGGATTTATGGCAGGTCTGGGAGGTGGTAAATGACTTAGTGTAGCATTGCTCTGGAAGTGAAACTACTGCACTACAGTGAGTCATACAGAAGGGTGGCTTGTCTTTCTAAACTATTTATTTATTGCTTTTGCACCCATGGAGTTTCCCAGAGTGATGAGCATTAAAAGAGATTTTAAAATTCTTTTTAAAAATAGATGTAGAACAACTTTTAAAAAGATAATTTTAAACAGATTAAGAACAGATTATAAAACAATGCTAAAAGCCATTTTAAAAGACCCATAACTTCCCAGAACTATGCCGTCTTGGCTGCTTGATGGAGTAAGTAAGGATGGAACCAGCCTGACTTCCCTTTGGAAGAAATCCCACTACCAAGGTGTTGCTACAAAGAAAGCATGCCTCATGCATCCACCAGCCTAACCTCTTTAAGTGGTGGAACATGCAACAGGGCCTTGGCTGAGGAACTGAAATGATTGACAAGTTCATACTAGAGGAGGGAGTCTTTCAAACACCTTGCTGCCAAGTTCTGTAGGTCAAAACTAGCACCATGAATTGAGTTTCTAGGTAAATTGGAAGCCAGAGACAGTAGATTAAGACAGTGATATGTAAGCTGTGTCCTCATGGGCAAAATAACATATCCTCTCCCATACATGTCTTCATGGATATTAGTCCAAATGATGCAGGACCCAATCCCTGATTCTGGTGCAAACTGTCCAGATGACATATAGCCAGTTCATCACCAAACTTGTTGCATACCACCCTTAACATGACTTTTGCTCTGGATCTTCCCATAAAATCTGGAGCCCTCTGGAGCAATGCTGGGTGACTATTTGCATGTGTATCCCACTGTGCTGCCCACTGTTGCTGCCACTGTTGCAAGTCACTCCATCTGAGGTCAGAAGGAGGTGCCCAGCCATATGATTGGCACCTCGTTTTAAGCCTCAGAGGCAACAACTCATGCCAGCTGTGGCAGCAGCAAGTGGCAAGTGTGTGCAAACAACTGTTTACTGTGGCTCTGGAGTGCCCAGGTAAAAAGGAAGTCAAGACAACTTTGGGGTCAGAATACTCCAGGCTGTTCCCAGAATATTCTGGCCCATGCAGACCTAGGTGAAGTCTTCACAGACCACACAAGACTATAGTCTTACTGTCACATCTTGCAAGATTTTTAGCTGCCAGAAACTTTTCAAGGGCAGCCCCACATAGAATGTATTGCAGTAGCTTAATCAGGAGGTCATTAAAGTATTAACTGCTATGGCCAAATCTACTTCTTTCCCTATGAAGGGGTCCTGCTGTTGTTCCAGCCAAAAGCTGTGAGAGGTGTACCTGCCTAGTTCTCAGCACCCCATCCCATTCTTCCAACATTTTGTAACATTACAAAACAGTGATTGTGAATTAAGGGTATATGCAAGGCTCAATAGTCAATGGCTGCCTGTGGTGGCACTGAACACACACACACACACACACACACACACAGGCATCCTGTTAGTGTCATATGGAGGCATAAGTCTACCTTATGCCTGCATATATGTGTGTGTGTGTGTGTGTGTGAGAGAGAGAGAGAGAGATTGTGGAGGCTGATATTCCCTTCCAGCCTTTACAATGACAAAGCCCCTACTGACTCACTATTTTGCTGTTGTCACTCCACCACAGCCATTCTGTGGCTGGTGAAGGAGGAGGTCAGAGAAGCATCTGGTTCTGTTCCTGTAATCAGATGAGGAATGTTTATATGGTCTGCTTAGACCTCCTTAGACTCTGGTGGATCTTAGAATCATAGACTCAGATAAGCTTATCACACAGCACTTACAAGAACGGGAACAGAACAGAATGGAACGCAGCAAAAACACATTTTACTGGACAGGAGAATGCCACCAATGCCGCTGGGTGTCCCCAAGGCTTCAAAAATCAGCTTCCAGGAACAGCTGGGGAACGCCTTGGGGACTCCCAATGGCATTCTCCTGTCCAGTAAAATGAGTTTTTGCTCCATTCCATTCCATTCCCATTCCTTAAATGCTGTGCAATAAGCTTAATAGAGTTGGAAGAGAGCTCAAGGGCCATCAATTCCAACCCCCCTGCCATGCAGGAATACACAATTAAAGCATCCATGACAGATGGCCACCCAGCCTCTGTTTAAAAACCTCCAAAGAAGCAGAATTCACCACACTCTGAGGGAGTATTTCACGACCTCTGAGAAGATGATAAGATAATTCTGCATCTGTGAAGTCGTAGGCTTTCATGGCTGGCATCCATATTTTTTTTGTGGGTTTTCCGGGCTGTGTGGCCATGTTCTAGAAGAGTTCCTTTCTGACATTTTGCCAGCATCTGTGGCTGGCATCTTCAGAGAAAATTCTGCATCTAATTACAGGATATAGCCAGATGCTTCTGTGATTCCCCCCTGCTCTCCACTAGCAACAGAATGGCCGGGGGGCTGCAGTGGATAAACAGTGAGTCTGGAAGGTGTTAGTTCCACATGCAGAACTATTACGCCATACTTTGGGTCATGCAGATTCTCAGCCATACTCTGTTTCTATGATGATGCTATTTTAAAAAAAGGAAATTGTTCTGGGAAGAGGGGAGATGCAGATCCCAGGGTTTGCCATCATTTACTACCTACCCCAGTCTCATTTACCAAATGCTGAGTCAGTTAAGAGGTAGTTGGTGTATTGGACTTATAGCTTCTGAGACTCTTGTCTCAATCAGATCAGATAGGACAAGGGCAGGAGGGATGTCCAGAAGTGGCAATGTAATGTTGCCATCTAGCAAAGGGTTTACATAGTTATAGTACAACTGATGCATAATCTGCATAATCTGTATGCAGAGATTTACACTACACAAGCAAGAGAGAGGTTCTCAGCCATAGGATGTCAACTGAGATTATTGCACAGATTTCCCCCCAAAAAACCATCATCAGGATGCAGCCCAAATTAGCTTCTGAATTTGATAAATGGCCAGCGGAGCAAGTTAATTCAGCCTGGCTGAATTCAGGCTGCATTCGGATGGCATTTTTTTTTTTTTGGCAAAAATCCATGTGATAGCATCCAGATGCAGCCAAAATTTTACTTCAGTTTGGGCGAGATAAGTCTCTTTTTAATTCATCTTAACTGTACTGTAATAATCCCCTTGGTGAAATCCTGAAAACTCTATGCTCCACCTCTCAGTTTGAAAATGGCCAGTTTAGACCTAGAGAAGGATCCTTTCTACCCAGCACAGCCATTACTCCAAAGAGGAATCTGGTAGATGTGCACAGAGAGGGTTGTTTTGGAACTGTTCCAAGACCTGAACCACCTAACTCACCTTTGAATATGTGGATGTGTGTGAATGGCGGTGGTCTGGATTTATATGTATGTGGATGTAGTGTGGATATTATCCCCCCCCCCCCGCCCGAGAACAAAGAGGTTTCCCATCCTTGTTTGAAAGTTACCAAAAGTGAGAGCCCAGGAAAGGTCTACTGAAATAGTGCTTGACTTAGTTCTGAATATCTCCTATTAAATTCTATAGAACCAAGCATGATTTATTCTGACTGCTGAGAAAAAAGTTTTCAAATCAGAACATTCTGGCACTTTTGAAAGATTAGAGATCTCATAGATGCTCAAAATTTGGGGCTATGGGAGAGGTGTACAAGTCATGGAGAGGAACAGACTATGACATTTAATCTGCAGTGCGCCAGTCTCTCCAAGTATGAGTCATAGCTCAAGTTCAAAGATAAAGATCAAAGAAGGAAAATATTATTTGTATGCCCATGAGGTCAGATACCACAGCAAAACCCATAAAAGAAGGCAGTGAAAAGAGAGAGGCCCATATTTTGATTATAGGGATGACACAATCCATTTAATAAATACCTCTCTGTTTGGCTGTATGAAATAGCCTACGTGGCACAAAACCTGGGATATCACTATTCTTCAGCTGCATTCTTGCCTACTCTTAACATTGTTTCATGTGGGACCATTGCTGTTTGAACCTGGAACCAAATGAATAAGTCCCCTCACCCCCCATCGTTCGACCTTTTAAAATGAACTTCATTTCCTCTTGGCAACATCCATAAGGCACATTCCTCTTTTGCAGTAGCACAAAGACTTGCAGAAAGAGGAGGTTTCCATTCTGTTTACAATTCAGTACCCAGGGCCACATTTGTATTTAAGCAGATTAGACCCACCAGACTATACTGAACCAAAAAGACAAAAAGTTTTAGTTTAGTTTGCAAGCAACAGCTCCTAAGGACAGGTGAGATAAGACATTTTGGGGGTATTCATACTGCAAAACATAGCAGTTTAATACCATTTTAAGTATCACAACTCTATCTTATGGAATCCTGGGATTTGAAGCTTGGCAACATACATCTAGAGATGCAGGTCTAACAAAAGGACATGAAAATCTGTTTGTCCCATTTCTCAGAATCTTACTAGCATTATTTTCTTGTCTCAGTTATGTAGCAGATTGCAATACTTTTGAATATATTTTTTCCTCTTTATATGCCTTTTTGTACATTAAAAAATTCCTCTTTTGACCAAGTCATATTTGTATGTATTTTTCAAATACAAGTTAAATCTCCCTTATCTGGAATTTCAAAACTCAAAATATTCCAAAATCCAAAATTTTCAACAATTGGTGACTGAGAAAGTGACATCTTTGTTTTCTGATGGTTCAATATACATAAACTTTGTTTCATGCAAAACATAATCTAAAATATTATATATAAAATTATCTTCAGGCTATGTGTGTAAGATGTACCGTATGTAAAACAATGAATTTCATATTTAGACTTGGGTCCCATCTCCAAGATATTTCATTATGCATATTCAAATATTCCAAAATCTGAAAGAAAAATTCTGAAATCCATAATACATCTGTTTTCAAGCATTTTGGATAAGGGAGTCAACCTATATGCATTTTAACCACATATGTTTTTCAACTACATGCATGTTTTCACATTTTTTGTCTTCATCAGAAATGTATGAATTTCCAAGCCCTCCACTGCACTGTGAGTCTCAAGAAGTACCAAGTAGATATTTTTGCAAGGAAATATGCACCCAGTGGTGCCCCCCCCAACCCTAACCTAGATTGACCCATTCAAAGCATTTCATTTGTTTTAAATACCTTCGTTACTTTCTTGTTGAAAAATATGTAGGTGTTTGGGTTTGTGTGAGCACCAAGCAGGGGCATGGACTGTGTTTCCCTTTCTTGCACAGCAAAAATGGATCCCATTGAAGGACTGCATTCAAGATTGCTATTTCCTGTGCTACAACCAGCTTTCATTACACACACTGAAACAGATGGGCAAATGCTGGGACTGACTTTTGTTAATGTTTATAATTACCCAGTAAGACTTGACAAGCAGCACATTTCTAAGAGATTATCACACATCTCAGGTGCAAGGTGTGAAGCATGAGCCAAAATGCTGAGTGACTTCAACTGCTCAGAAAGTGTACAATAATCCCTTAGAAATCTATTAACCAGGAGTGCCTCATAGCTATTATGACATGGAAACTTCAAGGTAAAAAGGTCATACCTATGCTTTTACAAGGAAATACTGACACATGCATGATATCACCAGTATCCAATCAGTAACCTACATTGTTACTCTCCGTTCTCAAGTAATTTCATAATAGTGAAATGTTGTAAGGCAATGGTCTGTGATTTACCTGATAACAGTTTTGTATTGGGCTAAATTAATGAAAAGATGTGCAATATACTTTTTTGCTCCCTGCCCTCCAAAGTGGAGGAGAGCTAGGATTACATAAAGATGATAGTGGGCGTGACAAATTCTTGCCCCTCAGGCACAAAAAACTCAAGGGGGAGGTTGGCTTTTCATATGAGCCCCAGAATAAGGTAAGCATGCAAACTAATCATAGAATCAGAGTTGGAAGACACCTCAAGGCCCATAAAATCCAACCCCTGCCATGCAGGAATATACAATCAAAGGAACCCTGACAGATGGCCATCCAACCTCTGTTTAAAAACCTCCAAAGAAGGAGACTCCACCACTCTCTGAGGGAGTGTGTCCCACTGTCAAACAGCTCTTACTGTCAGGAAGTTCCTCCTAATGTTGAGGTGGAATCTCTTTTTCTGTAGTTTGCATCTATTGCTTCGTGTCCTAGTCTCTGGAGCAGCAGAAAACAAGCTCACTCCATTCTCAATATGACACAAAATATTTGGGCTATCATATGACCTCTTAACCTTCTCTTCTCCAGGCTAAACATACCAAGCTCCCTAAATTGCTCCTCATAGGGCATGGTTTCCAAACCTTTCATCATTTTGGTCACTCTCCTCTGGACACGCTCCAGCTTGTTAACATCCTTTTTGAACTGTGGTGTCCAGAACTAGACACAATATTCCAGGTGAGGCCTGACCAAAGCAGAATAGAGTGGTATTATTACTTCCCTTGATCTAGACACTACACTTCTATTGATGCAGCTAGAGATTGTACAGAGACATTTAGGGTCCTTGGAACTGTGATGGAAGGTGGGACTTGGCTGGAGTTATTTAAGTCAGATGCATCTCTTTTCATTTTGTTGGCACCAACCCTTCTATGCAAGAGTCGAATGATCTCTTGGCAATGTTGGGCTTGATGAAGCTAAGTGGGATTTACTTTTTAGGCGAAATAGTCAACTTGACATGGGGTCTTTCCCTCCCCCCTCTTAATCCAAACAGAAAAATAGGTTCTAGGTAGACGGCAGTGCTGCTGCTTCTAAACAGGTTAAAATCAGTCAAAACAGGGGCAAGGAACTGCATGAGATGGTGCACAAGGATGACACATGGTTAAATCCAACCGTTAGTCCCAACATGAGCAGATCCATTGAATCTTGTAAGATACCTCTCTTGCCTGAGTCCTCAGATATTCTTCCAATCCTGTGCTCCTATTCATGTTGCTTGCCCTGTCTTCCTCCAGGATGCTATAAGCTTTAAGGAGCTCAGGCAAATACCCCATTCCTTCCCAGCCCACTTTCTCACCTCTTTTACCCAATTCAGTTTTTCTAGTTTCCCCCCCCCCCATCAGATAATTTCTTCCTCTAAGCCAGTGATTCCCAAAGTGGGCAGTATGCTTACCCTGGGGGTGGTGGAAAGATCCAGGGGGGTGAGGGAAAATGGGTTGGCAGGGGAGCAAAGAGAAAAAAGGGAGTGGTGGTGGTGGGGGCTTTAGTCAAAATATTGGTGCACAAGAAAGACAAGGTGAGCCAGTAGCCTTTAAGACCATTGTGGGGATGAGGAGATAGAGCACGTGGTGGCAGAAGAGAAGTGGTGGCAAAAAGGAGCTTTCAAATTTTGGACCCTGCTTAAGCCTTGTGAGTTTTGGTAGGTCTTAGCTGGCAGGTTGGAGCTGCACTGCTGCTTCTGATTTCTTCCACATCTCTGGGGAGGAGGGTTTGATTCTTCAGAGTCCTTCATCTCTCTCACCTCTTTCAGATTAAGTCCTTGCTTGCTGGAGAGAAAAGTGGGAAGCTGGCTGTGTCCATCCCAGACAAGAAGGACTGAGAATCTTTCATCACTAGGGAAAAGCTTCACTCTTTGTACCTAGTGCCCTTGGGAGCAGCAACCGAGAAGCCTCTCACCCCTGTTAATCTTTACTACATGGCTGGTATGGATAAGTGGCTTCTTGGTCAGTACTCAGACAGATGCTTGGTTGCTACTCCCAAGGTGACTGGCTGCCTGGTTATTGCTTAACCAGCTGCTTGGGCACTGCTCTCTTTGCACCTGGTTACCCTGGAAACAGCAACCGAGCACCTGGCCAGCTAGCCTTCCTTTTGCTGTAAGGCCAGTGCAGGAGAGAGGGAGGGGCAGGCCTGGGCTGTTGCCACCGCTGTATTCATGCATGAGAAGCTGAGGAGGAGGAGCCAGCAGTGGGCTGGGTATGGCTGAGATAGATGCCGCTAGCCAGCTGGCTGCTGCACTAACAATAGACCTAATATCAAGAAATAGGCATGAGGGTGTATATGCTAGGTTTGTCACCCAAGAAGAAACGGGGTGGTAGCCCAAAAACATTTGGGACCCCTGATATAAGGGACACCATCTCACTATGTCATTATATTTAATGGGGCTTGAGTAGCTACAGATTTTGGTACCCATGGGAGGTCCTAGAACCAAACCCCAGAGGATACCAAGGCTCCACTGTATATAATTTGCCTATTAGTTTGCTCAGATTTAGGAAACTTCAGCATGGATGTCTTCAGAGGGAATTAAATATACAAAATCAAGCAGATATAATTGGCAGTTGTTTCCTTGTGTTTTTTTTTAATCTGTCAGCTGGACCACAGAACTATAGGCCAATGAAGTCTCTCTCAGGATGGCTTGACACAGTTCCTTCTTTTTCTCTATTCTAGTTACTTCACAAAGGAATTGGGCACAGTAGGTTCCACAGTCTCCAAGCCTGCTTCTGATATTCTGGGCCTTTTCTTTTTTATGATGCAGCTTCAGAGGAGTTGCATCTCCTTGAAGTCATGCTGCAAATGTTCTCTGAAGTGTTCCCAGCTTTGCCTTCCCCAAGGCTGGTTTTTCACCTTGCCAAAGTTCCACCCCTCATTTCTATGGAAACCATGGGACAGCTTCAGGCTTTGTGAGGATGGGATTGTAATAAAACAGCAAGAGTGGGTGGAACATCCCTGCCCCACAACATATGCCCTTAACCCTTGGGGAAAGAGTAGACTATAAATCAAATGAAGGGGGGCAGACATTACATTGAAAGTTTGGGATTGTAATCTATATTTGTAGATCATGTATTATGAGTTTCCCTTAAGCAGAAACATTCCCTAAATGTTGCCTACAACCTTTTATTTTGTTTCCCCTATAAGCTTTCTCTTTCAATATTAATCGGTGGGAGAAAAGGGTTTCATTTTTTTATACTATGCGTCTCACTTTCAGTATGACTGAGATGTAAATTCACAAAGGGGGAACTTAGCCTGTTTCTTTGTTTCTTTTTGAAAGGAAAAATAATTTTCAGCCTGCCAAACTAAAATAAGTCATAAATTGAAGGTATATAAGCTCCACTCACATCTGTTCCAATGTGCAACCATGGAACTTTGAACAGAGCCAGACATGATGTATTGTTACAGCAAACATCCTAAAATGGAAATTTATGACTTATTACCTCACAGTATTTCTCTCACACTGTTTCCTCTTTCAGACTAAATGATCATTTTACCTGGCATCTAAAATAGTGACCCAAGAGGCTAAATGAGTATCATATTGGGAAATTTGCTTTACTGAACTACACAAACACCCCCCTCCGACACCCTCCCTTCCTCTGTGTAGCTGGAAACAATTGTAATGTTAGCCAGCATTGACCTATGCCAGATCAGGAGTACCATAGGCTCCAAGAGTTTGAGATCAAAACTTGAAACATAGATGGCTCCTTGTGATGTCACAGGAATGGGTCCCAATGATGCTACAGTGGGAAGATCCTGATAATGTGACAGGCCATCTCATTAAATGACATCCATAAATGATTAGAAGAGTTATTTAAATAAAAAACACAACGTTTAACAAATGAGAAAATATTTCACTGATTGAAAATTAAATTTTTGTGAGTTTTCAGAACCAAAAACCAAACAAATCACCCACCCACAAACCTTTTACAACTTTGTTTTTTACACTTTTGTAAGCAGTGCTTTTTACAATGCATGGGAGTTGTAGTACAAGCAAAGTAAGTTCTCTAAACTCTTCTTTGAACAGAAAAAGAAACCTAAACTTTTATCAGCTTTGTTTTTAACATATTGCCAAGCAACAACAGTGAGAGTTGCAGTTCAATTGAAGGAATTTTCCCAAACAAAAAGACTTTTCTAAACCCCCTATTAATGGTTTTTCTTCCATTAATCAATACCCCTCACTGGCCACATTTTCTTTCATTCCTTTCTTTCATTCCTTTGTGGATCTTTCTTCATTCTCTAAATAATCATAATAATAGTAATGCAACTAATAACCACCAAATTTTTTTGAAGGGGGAGATGGTGGTGGTGGTGGTGGTGGTGATGATGATTGACACCAAAAAGACAACCCTGTTTCTGGATATTCAGGAGCTAGTCCTACTGAGTTTAATAGGGCTTACAGCTTCAAAATGTTGAGAGTCTGTTTCTAGTCATGGGTTTAGTATTTTCTGGTAGGGAGAAGAAAGAGAAAGCTCCAAAGAGAAACAAAGAGGAAGGGGAGGAGAAGGAAGATGATGCAATATCTAGGAGAAGTGGAAGTAGAAAGAGGATGATGAGTGAGAGATGGATAGGGGAAGAAGAGATGGACAGAGAAGAGAGAAGACAACCCAGTAGAAATAGAAAGGTGGAAGAAGGAGAAAGAAAATGAGAGAAAGGGAGGACAGGGAAAGGAGGAAGCAGAAGAGTGCAACTAGAAAGCGACAGTCAGGAAGAAGTTGGTGTAACTAATTGGAGGTATGGTAGGGAAGAAGAAATTTCTGAAAATGATTTAGAGGAAAATCTGGCCTTGGGCAGGCAAGTTGATGAAAGAGAGTCTATAGGATACTGGAAATTGAATTGTGAGTATTTTGTTATAGATATTAAGTGGGTAACCCCACCCTTGAGTTTATTGTTGTGGCACAATAATATTCATTGGTAAATTGATGGAGCAAGTAAAATTAATCTCTTGGAATGTAAAAGGGCTTAATATCCCACAAAAGAGAAAAAAGATCTTTTACTATGTCCAGAAATTAAAGGGTGATATTTTGTGCTTACAGAAAACCCACATAAGGAGAAGGATGTCTCTTATTTAAAGAATAGAAAATTAGGGAAAGAATATGTGGCAGCTTCTAAAAAGAAGAAAAAGGGAGTGGTATTATATGTCACAGAAAAAATAGACTCTAAGTTATTATTTTCTGATCTGAATGGTCATTTTGTAATAGTGGAAGTTAACCTTAGAGGGGAAAAAGTTGTTGTAGTTGGACTATATGCTCCTTTAACAAATAAAAGTGAATTTTATGATTTGTTGCTGAATAAACTTGAGGACTTTAATTATGATTCAATAATTGCCCTTGGTGACTGGAATGGGATCATCGGCCCCCAACTTGATAGAGGTTTTGATTAAAAAAATCAAGTCACAACAAGGTAAACTCCCAATTTTTTTTTTTGAATTTTCAAGAAAGACTTACTTTAAAGAATGTTTGGAGAACACTATATGGTAATGCTAAAGACTACACTTTATTCTCACATTCTCATAATTCATGGTCTAGAATAGATATGTTTCTAGTGTCTGCTCAGCTCTGTAACAGAATTTCTAAAATTGACATTCTCCCAGCGATTTGGTCAGACCATAACCCATAGGCAATGACTGTGAAAAATAGAAAGAAAGATTTCAATTGGAAATTGGATGTTAATTTATTGAGATCTGATGAGATTGTTAAAGAAGCCCAAATGACACTTCAACTTTTCTTTCAAGAAAATATGAACAAAGAAACCACAATAAACATAGTCTGGGATGCTGCCAAGGCTTATATGAGGGGCTATTTTCTTAAGAAAGGCATTGAATTAAGGAAAAGAAGGGAAAAACAGATTAAAGACCTTGAGGGGGAAATTAAAAGGAAGGAGGACCAATTAAAACTTATCCTCAATGTTAAAAAAATAAAATTAGACTTACAGAAATTAAGAAAACAAATATCAATAATATTAACCAGAAAAATACATAAGAAATTGAAATTCAGTCACCAGAAATATTCCGAGTCCTCTAATAAACCAGGGAAAATGTTGGCATATAAACTGAAAAAAGAACGGGAGAAAAGGACAATTACCGAATTGAGGGAAGGTCTAAATAGATTTATATCCAAGAACAAATTAAAGAAATTTTACTAGATTATTTTACTAGACTATACAAGGAAGGACAAGATAAATTGGGCAATTCATATCTACAGCAATTGAACACAACTATAATAAATGAGGATCACACACACACACACACAAACCTTAATAGAAGGATAGACCTCCAGGAACTTTATGATGCAATAGCCAGTTTAAAATTAAGAAAATCTCCTGGCCCCGACGGGTTCATGGCAGAATATTATAAAAAATTTTAAGACCAGATAGCTGGTCCTTTATTAGAAACAATGAATGGAATTTTAATAGGTAATATTCCACCGTCTTGGCTTTAGGCTAATATAACATTAATTTCCAAAGAAAACAAGGACAGATTGTATCCAAAATTTTTTAGACCAATTTCATTGCTTAACACGGATTACAAGATTTTTGTCAATATAATAGCGAATAGATTGAAAAAAATGGTTATCCACATGGATTAACGAGGATCAAGTAGGCTTTCTTCCGGGTAGAATGATAAAGAATAACACCAGGCACTTAATAAACATGATAGAGTATTATAATAAAAACATTGATAAAAAAGTGGCATTACTATTTTTTTTTTATATAGAGAAAGCCTTCGACAATTTAAACTGGACTTTCATGCACCAATTGATTTACAAATTAGATATGGGATTAAATTTTGTCAAATGGATCAATGCATTTTATCATGATCAGGAAGCCAAATTGTTGATTAATGGAGAGTCATCAAAGAGGTTTATAATTCAGAAAGGAGTCAGACAAGGATGCCCCCTATCTCCTTTATTATTTATCATGAGTTTTGAAATACTTCTGAATATGATTAGAGAGGTTAATAGGATACAAGGGATTAAACTAAAAGGAGCAGAGTTCAAAGTTAAAGCTTTTGCAGATGATTTAATGGTAACTTTAACAAACCCCTGTGAAGGTATCGATGTCCTTTTAGATACCATTGGGAAATTTAGTAGTGTAACTGGTTTAAAAGTAAATAAAGATAAAACTGTAATGTTACTGTTGAATTTAACTAAGGAAGAAAGAGGATTTTTAATAGATAAAACTAACTTTCAAGAAGCCAAAATGGTAAGATATTTAGGCATAAATTTTACTTCCAAGAATTCGGATCTATTCAAAAATAACTATGAGAAGGTATGGGTGGAAATCAAGAAGGATTTGAATAGATGGCAGAAGACAAAATTATCTTGGATGGGTAAAATTGCTACAATTAAAATGAATGTTTTGCCTAAGATGATATTTTTGTTTCAGAATATTCCTATCATGATAAATGATTCTCCTTTTGGCAAATGGGACAGAGACATCTCCAAATTTATCTGGGATGGTAAAAAGCCAAGAGTTAAAATGAAATTCCTTTAAGATGCAGTGGAACATGGGGGTATGGGCTTACCTAACTTGAAAATTTATTATTATGCTTGTTCTTTGTTTTGGCTGCTCCACTGGATAAACTTGTCAAATGAAAGAAACTTAAAATTAGAAGGTTTTGACAATGTTTATGGGTGGCACGGGTATTTGATATATGATAAAGTTAAATTTCATAAAAAATTCTGTGACCACTATTTAAGGTGGGCTTTGTTAAGAATTTGGACCAAGGTGAAAAAGAATTGGCCAGAGATCATACCTAAATGGACTGCTATAGGGAAAGTAGTTTTCAAAGAAAATAAATTTGGTAAGGAAAAATGGTTAACGTACATTGACTTGATAAAAGAAAAGGAAGGTCAGGATATGTCCATAAAATCTCAGGAGGATCTCAATCAAGAGGGTTATTGCTACAATTGGTTTTCATAGAGACAAATAAAGGAACGGCTTCTATTAGATCAAAAATGTAAAAAAATAGGAGTATTAAATAAAGAGTTTGATGATTTAATTAGTTCCGATTGTAGTCATAAAATTTTGAAATTTTATAAAATGTTATTAGCCACTGACTTGGAAAAGGATGTGATTAAACCTCAAATGGTAAAATGGGCTCAGGATTTTGGTCATAATATCGAATTAGAACAATGGGAGAAATGTTGGCGGTAAAGGCTAAAATATACTTTGAGTTGTAGTATTAAGGAAAATTTCTATAAAATTCAATATCGATGGTATTTGTCTCCATATAAATTGGCTAAAATGAAAAACATTCAGGATTATCATTGCTGGAAGTGCGAGAAGAAAAGTGGGTCTCTTTACCATTTATGGTGGGGCTGTGAGAAAGCCATAGAATATTGGGATACCATAAAACAAAGGATGGGAGAAATATTGAAAGTTAATTTGAAAAAAGATCCACAGATGTTTATATTAGGTATCATAGACGATCAAGATTTGGAAAAAAAATATGGAAAATTAATCTTTAATCTTATATCAGCGGCTAGAATAACTTACACAACAAAGTGGAAGTCGAAGGAAATACCATCAACTCAAGACTGGATTATGAAAATCCTTGATACAATGGAAATGGACAGGCTTACAGGTTTGATTAAGGGCGAAAATGAGGAAATGTTTAAGAGAGACTGGAAGGGTTTGGTCAATTATTGGAAACAATCAAGAGATTTAGTAAATACAACAGGTTTGGACTAAATATATATTAGACAAGAGAAAATGAGTGCTGTGATAATATGCTAAAAAGGGTGGATTATGTTAAATTAAAAATGAAGGATAAATATAAAGAATTAATAGGTATATAATGTATGACATGAGATTTTATTAGGTAGATGTAATAGAAGTAGTAATATATCGGGCTAAATTGCAAGATATGTCAAGTTCAGGAAGTGTTTTTAATGTTTATGTTTGCCAGGTGTTTGATGTTTGTATTAGTCTTGTATTGGTTTATTATTTATTGTACTTTATATTTTGTACCTTTTTTCTATTCTTTTTTTCTTTTTTTGTATGTCCTATGTCCTTGTTTTTTTTAATGTTTTTGTGAACTGTTTTTTTAATCAATAAAATTTGCTATATTTTTTTTTAAAAAACAAGATGTAGGGAGGGCAAGAAGAAGATTAAGGGAGAAAGATAGAGAGAAAGAGAGAAGGGAATGGAATGGAAAGGAAGGGAAGGGAAGGGAAGGGAAGGGAAGGAGATTATTAAGCTTATCGCATGGCACTTGAGGAACGGGAACGGGAACGGAATGCAAGGGAACGGAACGGAGCAAAAACGCATTTTACTGCATGGGAGAATGCTACCGATGCAGCCGGGAGGCCCCAATCTGTTCCCCAGCCATTCCTGGCAGCCGATTTTTGAAGGACGATTTTGAACAGTCCTTCAAAAATCTACTGCCAGGAACGACTGGGTGATGGATCGGGGACTCCTGGCTGCATCGATAGCATTCTCCCATGCAGTAAAATGCATTTTTGCTCCGTTCCATTCCCTTGTGTCCCGTTCCATTCCCGTTCTTCGAAGTGCCATGTGACAAGCTTAAATGTTTAGCCAGGAGCTGGTGAGGAGGAGAAAGATAACAAGAAAGAGAGAGAGAGAAAGAAAGAAAGAAAGAAAGAAAGAAAGAAAGGAGTATAGAGGGGGAAGATGACTGTAGCCAGGAGTTGCAGGGATAGAAGGAAGTAGGCTCAAGCTACCAACTTTTTACGATTAGTTTCAAAGGTGCTACAAGAGGAATAGAAGGTGAAATAGGATGAGAGGGGAGGAGGAAGAGGAGGAGGAGGAGATGTTTAGCTAGGATTTGAGTCGAAGTGGTGCAGTGCACAAGAAAAACAGAGAGAGAGAGAGAGAGAGAGAGAGAAAGATGTGATGAAGAATATGGGTCAAGAACTGTGAAAATTAACAATAAGACAGGAAAAGTCATAAAGCAACAAATCTGTATTCAATGATTCCTCCTCAGGCATTGATTATTCAGATCATTTTCTCTGATAATCTTCTTGAATGCTGCTAACCAAATGATGATTCCACCCCTACTACTATTCTAGAGAAGGGATGAACTTTTATTTTGAAACAAGGAAGTTATTTCTGAGCCATATCACTTTTATCTGACTTTATCATTAACCCCATTTCCATATTAACCTGCAGTTTTAAAGACACTGAAAACTGACATATAAATAAGCATGACAAAATGTGTTTTCTGACACATTTGTGAAAATGTTCTTTCTTACTTTGCCTCTTTAAATACATCTTATTTCAAAAACTATTTGTAAGCTCACTTGGGTCCCATGTTGAGAGAAAGGCAGCATATCAAACAAACAAACAAACAAACAAACAAACAAAATACACTTTTAAAAATAAAGCATTTTATACCATTTGTTTCAACTGGGAACAGCACTGAGACACTTAAGAAAAGGAATATCTGGTGGATAATTAAGCCTAGATCCACTGGTTACTCCAGAAGATGTGAATCAGATCAGTAAGTCTCAGAATTTGCTAAAACCATATTCTGCAAGGTTTTGCAAAATAAATCAAAACTATTTTTTAAAAAGCAAGATAACAAGAACAAACAACTCAACTCTGTATGACATTTCAGTTACTCAGCAAAATAAAAAGGTCAGTTTTCAGAGAATGATTCTTATTTGGACCAAAAACAGGAGAAAAATGTTAACCTTCCTCTATGGTACAAGCCTAGTCAAGATTCTAACCCTGTTGCTATTCTGGAAGAAGAATAAAGAATAATTGTCTTGCTTCCCTCATTGGCTAGTGGGCCAGGAGCTTTGGCCATGCCCTCCCTCCAACCAGCTTTGCTATGCTGGTATTCCATAAATATAAGTTCTAGATGATCCTAAGAGAGAAACATGAATGATCTACAATGACAATTCTAGCAAACCAAACAAATAACATTTTAAGAAGGCATTGTCAAAAGATAGGGGCTGAACATGGGACAAATATAGGGAAAGTGGTTTATCCAAGACAGATAATAACAGTCAAGAATTGCTCCTCCTAAATATGGGCAGAAGGAACATATGCATCCTGCTTGAAATCTGGATGAGGAGAAATTTATGCAGTTCTCATTTTTGTGTTAGCTTACCTAATTTAAAGGGATGGAGTGACTTAGTGGTTAAGATGCCAATTCTTATGATTGGAAAATCAGTAGGTTGACAGTTCGAGGCCCAAGTGTTGCATGATGGGGTGAGCTCCTGTCACTAGCCCCAGCTTCTGCCAACCTAACAGTTTGAAAGCATGCAAATGCAAGTAGATAAATAGGTGCCACTTCTCAGTGGGAAGGTGACAGTGTTCAATGCAGTCATGCAGGTCACATGACCACCAGAGTAGTCCTCAGACAATGCTGGCTCTTTGGTTATCAACGGAGATGAGCACTACCCCCTACAGCCGGTTACGACTAGACATTCATGTCAAGGAACTACCTTTATCTTTACCTAATTTGCAGGCGAATGTCTAATTTGCACTTTTTCAATCAAAACACAAACTAAAATACAGTTATGTATCAGTTATATTTGCCTGCTTCCAAAGCTTGTGACACAGTTCTCTAAAGAATTAAATACAACAATAACAAACCCTCAGCACTTCCCTTTATTTATTTATTTATTTATTTATTTATTTATTTATTTCTCACTTTCCTCTAGCTCTGTAATATATATATATATATGTATATGGGGAACATCTGCACAAAGATGTATGTTTCCATAAAAAATAACACACAAAATGCATTCTATTTAGGGAAATGGATTGCCAAAATATATATAAGGCAAAACTGCATACAAAATATGTATATTAAGACAAATGGGTGTGCAAATGTGGACAAATGTTGTGAGGACAATTCACAAACAGAACCAGAAATGGATCAGAATGAATTCAAGACATGAGAAATGAGAAACTGAGACAAAGTATTCATGGTAGATTCAGCCATCCGTAAGTGAGAGTGTGATGTTAAGTTGGGTGTCATGCCACAATCCATGTGAGATTCCTAACACACAATGGCTCTAATTCTACTGTAGATAGAGAAATCCCACTGAACCCAGAGACAATTATTTCTAAATAAACATGCATGGCCATGAGCTGTTAACAGAGGTAACATTTCTCCAACATATTTACCCTCTTTCCTCTCCTTGAGTTTCCTTCCTTACATCTGTTTTGAGTCTCCCTTGAATCCTACCTTCTTCTCAATTTTTTTCCTTTGCCTCTCTTCCCCAACACACTCTCTTTCTTCAAATGACAAATAATCTCCACATACCTTCTGGGAGCAATAAAAATTTTGGACATGCTCCCAGAACCTTCAGGAAGTTCAAAAACCTTCTAAGATGGGCCTCCGAATTGAGGTTTTATCTCTCCAATTTTACATAACTGACTTAAGTAAGCGTTGTATAACAGCAATGCATATTCAGCAGCAAAGAAGGAGGAGGGGGACCTTAAAATAACATTTGGAAGGAGGTTAAGTGAGTCAAAAGATGACATGAGCTGGATTCACTTCACACTGACAACCTGGGTTCTTTACCAGTTTTCATATTTCCTTACCACATCCCATTTCAAATACTTTTTCTTTTTTTGATCTGTTGGGCTGTTGTATTTTAAAGGAGGATAGCAGTGTACTGATCAAATAGCTGCTCCCTTACACAACTTTCTCCATTGCCATGTAATCTGAATTTGATAGCCTGTCTGAAAGTTAAAGATGATTCAGCATGAGAAAAGGATACTATCAAAGGCAAACCTCCTCTTCCTAGTATATCATGTACCTTGACTCAGATGTTCCTTTTTTGTTAGTCCTTGTGAAATTGCTTTGCTTTTATGGTACTAATTTTTCCCCTGTCTCTCTTCGTAGGGCTCTAGTAATACATGCCCTCTGAATTATGGCCCAGGCAACACACCCACCCACCTTCCCTAGAGTATCTATTTGTTCTGAATATATACTGAATATATACCCTACCCATCTCCTAATATGGGACCCAAGGCAGCTCATAATTTTAGTTAAAACAAAATACAGTTAAAACAATGGATAGTACAAAATTTAAAAAAGACAATTAAACTAGGATTCATAGTAAAAACATTAATTTAAAAGGCAGTTAAAATATAATAAAATACCAATGTAAATGCAACCCGTCCCCCCATACACAGGCCTTCTGCTGCAGATGCTTGACATTCAAGGCCTTGGTGAACAGAAAGGTTTTTGCTTCCCAGCAGAAAGACAACAGATAATGGGGTCAACCAGGTTTCCACAGTCTGGAAACAGCCACCGAGAAAGTGCCTTCCTTTCTCCTCATCAAATATACCTGGTGATGCAGTGGTTAAATGCCTGTACTGCAGCCACTCAGGAAGTGCTTAAGTGCACTGATAAGTGGTATAGAAATGTACTTGCTATTGCTATACCTGTGATGATGGTAGGCTCATATTGGTAGATATGGGCTGAATCTACACTGCAGAATTAATGCAGCTTGTCACTGCTATGACTTCTATGGCTCAATACTATGGGATTTTTGGGATGTGTAGTTTTGCAAGATATTTAGGGGGGTTGCAGACTGCCAGAAATAGTGTGAATTCAGTCCACTTTTAGGGTTAGGGTTAGTGCTAGGGAATCATGGGAACTGTTATTTTTCTGAGACATTGAGCCTTCTCTGTCAGACAACTCTGATGCCACAATAAAATACAGTTCCCATGGTTCCCTAACTCTAACCCTAACCCTAAAAGTGGACTGAATTCACACTATTTCTGGCAGTCTGCAACCCCCCTTAGTCTTCTCTGTCAGAGAGTTCTGTTGCCACAACATAAAAATCCCAGAATTACATAGGATGGAGCCATGACAGTTAACAAACTATAAATTCCAGATTTCCATTGGATGGAAAGATGACAGTTAATTCTGCAGTGTGACAGCAGCCATGGTCTTTCAGACAGTCTGGACCCAAGCCACATAGGGCTTCATAGGCTATAACCAACACTTTGAAGTTACTACTTTTGAATTACCCTCCCCCTTATTTCTTTTTTAAAAAAACTAGTTAGTTGAAATTATAACAATTTAAAATTAATTCCCTTTCTGAATAACAAAGTTACAACTTAGGCTAGACTAGGTTAGACTAAACAATATCACAACTAAATATCATCTCTTTTGTGATGTAACTTTTAGCCAAAGAAGACAAGGTCTAGATGGAGAATTAGCTACATATGATGCTGCTTAAATTAGTACAAAGAAATCACAGTCAAAATACTCATCACTATGATGATAGTGATCATATAAGTAGGATTGACATATACTAGCTCCCCATTTGAGCAAAGCTATATATATGCAAAGCACACATAATCCTTAACCCTTTCTATTGGACTAATCCCAGGAGTGCATGGGTAGCAAATGGGCTTATTTTAGATCTGTAGTAGAGAGGTTTAAGAGAAACTTGCAAACTGTATGATTGAGTGATTGCTTGGATTTGTACCCCACTTCCCTTGCCTTTAATGGAGCACAAAGTATCTAACAATACAATTAAATTTACTACAGTGATAAGATAAAACAGATGAATTAAAACAGAAGATAAATTGAAAACAAGCATCTCACATTTTTTTTAAAAAGGGTAAAAAAAATATGACCACTGGGTTTAAAGTTCCCTTCATTGCAGCCCAACTTTTTTGTCAAAGCATTTGTAAATAACAAGTTTGCTTGCCATTCAAAGGACAACAGGGAAGGGCCAGCCTATCCACCAGAAGCAGAAGATGGCACAACTCTGTATTTTGGTTGGTCCTATGAGAATACTACCTAACTGTGGATTTTGGAGTCTGATTTTATTAACCAGTGAGGCGTGTCTCTGGTTTACTTAAAGTTAACATTGAAAAGTATTTGCTGCTACTGCAGGAGTAAGTTCTTCTTTATACCTGACATTTGATAATATTGTTTGCCTGAAAATGTCACAGTCCATTTACCAGATTACTCTGGTTTGAAATACATAGTGAACCAAATATCTTATTTGGCCTCAAATCCAAGAGAAGCACAAGGCTCTAAGCATGGATCCTTGGGGCATGCATTTCTTAACTGATTATATAGAGAATCCATTGTAACCAAATGTTTCAACAGCCGTTTGCAATTGTAACAGTTTATTTAGAAGCAGCAGCTTGTGGTTAAACCCTGCAGGTTTTCAAAAACATTTCTTTGACAATTAAAAATGCACTATACAAGAATTTAATAATGAGCATTAGCAGACAGCTTTGAGACAGATAATGTGAAATAGATTGTGTCTAAAATGTGGCATGGTGCACTGGCTCATTCAACTGAGCAGCAGACACTTCATGTTACTTAATTTTATTGTATAAGAGGAATACAGTTCCTCAAGAAATCAGAAGTACAATGGCATTGAGAATTCTGGCTATTCTAGAATACATAATGGCAACTCTATCCCAGGGTTTTCTTGGCATGATTTATTCAGAGGTGGTTTGCCATTACCTTCCCCTGAAGCTGAGAGAATGTGACTTGCCCAATGGGTTTCCATGGCTAAGTGGAGATTTGAACCCTGGTCTCCTGCAGTCCCAATCCAATACTCAAACCACTACACCTTACTGGCTCTCGACTGAATGTATTGTTATTGCTGTGTGCTTTCAAGTCTTTCCCAATGGAGGGGTGCCATTCTATCTTCTATCTTAGGTAGCAAACTGCCTTAGCAGTTTATTTAGAAAGCAAATTGGTCATGAACTACATGATCAAACACTAGGACAACTTCCAGAAGAACTTACAGAGATGAGTTAATATGCATGGCATAATTAATTGGCAAAGATATTCTTGTCCTGGAGAGAGTGTTCAAGACCTTCCTGTACAACAGTATCTTGGAAACTGCCTGTTAAATGTGTTAGGGTCAGCCCTTAAACTCCTTAACAGTAAGGGGGTGTCACTAAATGATGATCTCTATTTTTATAAAAGACCCTTAGGGAAAGCTTGTGATATGTCAGTCGCACAAATACCAGAAAAAACTGTTTGCCTTTCTGGTCCTGTCTACTCTGACAGGTAGCATCTCTCCATAATCTGAAGCAGAGGTCTTTTACATCAGTTGTCAGGATTATCTCTCTCTCAAGACAAATATAAATGATTTTTTAAAAAATGAATAACCTAACAACAGGGATGTTAGTGTGGGAGTCTATTACAGACCCCCAACTCAAGCAGAAGAATTGGATGATGCCTTTCTAGAACAGATGACCACACACTCAGAAAGGAGAAATATAGTAGTGATGGGTGACTTCAACTATCCGGATATTTGCTGGAAGTCAAACTCAGCAAAATCCTCAAGGTCTAGCAAATTCCTCACTTGCCTCGAAGACAATTTCATTGTCCAAAAGGTGGAAGAGGCAACGAGGAAGTCAGTATTTTGGATCTGATCCTAACTAACAGGGAAGACCTAGTTAATGGGGTGCAAGTGGTTGGATCCTTAGGCGGGAGTGATCATGTCCTCCTGGAGTTTATTATACAGTGGAAAGGAGAAGCCAGGCATAGTCAGACACATATTCTAGACTTTAGGAAAGCTGATTTTACTAAACTTAGAGAAATACTGGGGGTGATCCCATGGACAGGAATACTAAAAGAGAAGGGAGTTCAAGCAGGATGGGAGTTTCTCGAAAGGGAGATACTGAAGGCACAATTTCAAACCGTGCCAATGAGGAGGAAAAATGGGAGGTGTCTCAAGAAACCAGGATGGATGACTAAGGAACTTGCAACTGAACTATGTTTTAAACAAAACATGTATAAGAAATGGAAAAATGGGGAAATCACCAAAGAGGAATTCAAACAAATAGCTAGCAAGTGTAGGGGTAAAGTCAGAAAAGCTAAAGCACAGAATGAAAGGCTTGCTAGAGAGGTTAAGAACAATAAAAAAAGGGCTTTTTTGGGTATGTCCACAGCAAAAGGAAGAAGAAGGAAATGGTAGGGCCACTGTGTGGAGAAGATGGCAAAAAGTTAACAGGGGACAGAGAAAAGGCAGAATTACTCAACACCTTCTTTGCTTCAGTTTTCTCAGAAAAGGCAAAGGGTGCTCAACCTGAGGATAATGGAGCAGAGGACAGAATAGGAGAATTTCAGCACAGAATAACTAAAGAGATAGTACAGAAATATCTGGTTAATCTAAATGAATATAAGTCTCCAGGACCAGATGAATTACATCCAAGGGTATTAAAAGAACTGGCAAACGTAATATCGGAACCATTGGCAATAATCTTTGAGAACTCCTGGAAAACAGGAGAAGTCCCAGTGGACTGGAGGAGGGCAAATATTGTCCCCATCTTCAAAAAGGGGAAAAAAGAAGATCCCAACAATTATCGTCCAGTTAGTCTGACATCAATACCTGGAAAGATTCTGGAGCAGATCATTAAACAGAGAGTCTGTGAACATCTGGAAGGTAATTTCATAATCACAAAAAGTCAACATGGGTTTCAGAGAAACAGGTCATGCCAGACCAATCTGATCTCTTTCTTTGATAAAATTACCAGCTTGGTAGATGAAGGGAATGCTGTGGATATAGTATATCTTGATTTCAGTAAGGCCTTTGACAAGGTTCCCCATGACATTCTTGCAAACAAGCTGGTCAAATGTGGGCTAGCTAAAGTAACTGTTACATGGATTTGTAATTGGTTGACTGGCCGAACCCAAAGGGTGCTCAACAATGGCTCCTTTTCCACCTGGAAAGAAGTGACCAGTGGGGTGCCACAGGGCTCTGTCATGGGCCCAGTGCTATTCAATATCTTTATTAATGACTTGGATGATGGTATTGGGGGCATAGTTATCAAATTTGCAGACGACACCAAATTAGGAGGAGTAGCTAATACCTCAGAGGACAGGATCAAAATTCAAAATGACTTGAACAGACTAGAAAGCTGGGCCAAAGCTAACAAAATGAAATTCAACACGGAGAAATGTAAGGTACTGCACTTAGGGTGGAAAAAGGAAAAGTACAGATATACGATGGGGGACACCTGGCTGAATGAGACTACGTGTGAAAGGGATCTAGGAATCCAGGTGGACCATAAGTTGAACATGAGTCAACAGTGCGATGCAGCAGCTAAAAAGGTCAATGCAATTTTAGGCTGCATCAGTAGAAGTATAGTGTTTAGATCAAGAGAAGTAATATTGCCACTCTATTCTTTGCTTTGCTTTGGTCAGGCCTCACCTGGAATACTGTGTCCAGTTCTGGGCACCACAATTCAAAAAAGGTATGGAGAAACTGGAGCATGTCCAAAGGAGGGCAACTAAAATGGTGAAGGGTCTGGAAACTAAGCCCTATGAAGAACGACTTAGGGAGCTGGGAATGTTTAGCCTGGAGAAGAGAAGGTTAAGAGGTGATGATAGCTGTGTTTAAATATTTGAAGGGATGTCATATTGAGGAGGGAACAATGACAGTAAGGGCGGTTTGGCAGTGGAACACACTCCCTCAGAGAGTAGTGGAGTCTCCTTCCTTGGAGGTCTTTAAGCAGAGGCTGGATGGCCATCTGTCGGGGATGCTTTGATTGGGCGTTCCTGCATGGCAGGGGGGTTGGACTGGATGGCCCTTGTGGTCTCTTCCAACTCTATGATTCTATGATTCTATGATTCTATGATCCAAGACAAGGTACGGTATTTTCCATGGAGCTATGTTCCCTAATAATGGAGGCAATGGGTAAGAAGACAGTAAGGAATGGAAGGAGCAGAACCACAGTGAGCTGCTTCTGATCATGGACATGATCTCAATTTGGCCTGAATGCCATACATTTTCTACCATGCCAAGTGATCAAAGGCTACAGCTGTTAGGAAACCATTCATAGGGAATAATTTATTAAACTCACACAAATGATTCACAAATGAACTTTGAGTTTGTTTTATTCTTGACTGGCTCCAGCTTCAGGCTGCATAACTCTCTCCATAATCCTTTGTTGTTCAGAGGCATTTTTAACATTTTCCCAGGAGCAAATTCTCACAAATAGTCAGGCAAGAAGACATGAAGCAAGATGGTCATGTGGGCACATTTGTTTATGCAGCCAGAGTGAAGTCATCTGGATTTACTGCCTTCTATTAATAGGAATACATACCACTCATCCAATATACATGATGGAACAGACTTTCATCCCAAAATGCAATGATGAATGCTGAAGAGGAGGTGGTTCTGGTGGTGGTAGTACTGGTGGTGATACTGGTATGAAAACTGCAGGCTATACAAGAGCATGGCTTTCAAGTTAAAATATTCAGGATGATGCACCTGTGATTTTTTTTAAATCACTCATTAGTTGTATATGTGATCATGTTTCCAATACACTATGGACGTTATCACATGGGGAGTCGCGGGGAGAAAGTGGAAATAAACGGGCATGAGCGGAAGTCTTTAATTTGCGGGATTTGTCCCGTTCCGCCTTGTCTGATAACTAAATTCGAATTTAAAAGGGGGTTAATTCGAACGAAAACCTGATCTTTTCATTTTCGAGATTTTTGGGGATTTGAAAAGATCAGGTTTTTGTTCGAATTAACCCCCCTTTTAAATTCGAATTTAGTTATCAGACGAGGCAGAACGGGACAAATCCTGTAAATTAAAGTCTTCCGCTTGTCCGATTTATTTTCAGTTTCCGGCGGCGGATCCCCGTGTGATAACGTCCTATGTTGAGTTATGGACATTCAGTACAAAAGAACCAGATTTTTATCAGTAGAAACACATTCTGTATCTAGAATGTGCCATATTATGCAAGTGAAATGTAATGGTTGGTGGACATGGAACATTAGAATGAGCTGAAGAACCTCAGAAAAAATTATTGAGGTCTTTAAAGCTTTTAATATTTTTAGGTTTTCTTTGATGAAACACCTCCTGAACTAGAGCAAATAATCCATCTGCTTTCCTAAATCTCAGCTTCTGTAAAGAGGAAAGCAAGGCAAAGGTGCTCTATAGCAGGTTTCCTTATTGCTCATGAAGCAGGGAAGCATCACCCAACTAGAAGGGATAGGGAACCTTTGGCCCTCCAGTTGTTTTGGATTGGACAACTCCCATCATATCTTGCTAAGAGCTTGGAAAAGGTACTTTTGAAAGTAATTAATTGAAATTACAATTCAAAAAGTAATTGTAAAATTTACTTTGTAGGTACTTTAAAAACAATAGCAACAGAAATCAGAATGCTCCAAGCCTACTTAAGACAAATACTTAAGAAAAATATGTTTTAACTAGGGAGGCTACACTCCCGAACTATAAAAGTAACTCAGGGGTGAAACAGATGGGCAAAATAAAGTGGTTTCCAGCTGCTTTGAAGGCAGAGCATTTAGATAATACATGCCTCAAAAGCAGCTGAAAACTGGACTGAAGCTGTGCTCTGGGGCTAAAAACTGGACCAAAAAGAAGCCAGGATAGTCTGACTCAAGGCGGAAAATGTGCATCTTTGCTGCTACGTATAAATGACCCAATGTGAGTATGGGGCTGTGGCAAAGCAAAGAAATGAAAGCGCAACAACTTGAATGGATGTAATTACAATATACACAAACCAGACAGTTCAACTGGGGGGGGGGGGCATAGGGTGAAGGGGGCATGTAGGGGGGCCTCTATGATTGTGCTTTGCCAATGTATCACTCACACACCAATACACCAATGCCCTGAACTGGCAGAAGATTGCATGTGCAAATCTCGGGCTGATCATAGGGGCAGTCATGCAATGGGATGGCATCGGCGGATCTGGGAAGAACTTGGTCACAGGCATTGCTTGTGCAATGGCGTACAACAAAAAAATAACCCAGTGGCACAGTGTGGTCTGGTATGGAGCAGAGTGGCTTGACATCATGCCCTGCTGTCAGTCCATGCTTATTCAGCCTTCCTTGGGAGCAGGCCATGCAAGCAGCAGAGGTTTTTAGTCAAAAGTCTAGTATGGGGAAATTAGCTCAAACTGAGAAGGGGTTGGCTACAAAGATCCTGCGAGACTATCTCTCACTTGTATACCAAGAGGCTGGTGGATCTAAGAATTGATGTAGAGACAGAATTCTCCAATTAAAGTATTATTTTATTAAAGGGTCAATCACACAGTTATTCACACTCATACACTCATTCATTCAAGGCTCAGGAAATCAGGGGTTAGCTTGGAAAAGATCTTGAGGCACAACTATGGGTGATACTTACTACAGATGAGGCTTTCTCCAGGATCCAGTTGGGTGATGTGGCATGGAACACAGCCGTTTTGAGAGCATTGGTTTGAATGGAAGTGCCGGTAACTAGATTAGAGCTCACAGTGATGCAGTGTCCCCATGAACTCCAAACTAGTACACTGAGGGGGGAAATCCAAGGGTTTTTAAGGGATAAAACTAGCTGCAGGGCAAAGGTGTGAGACTGTATGGGTGAGGTAATCCTGTCTGGCAATATTCAAGGTGAATGGGAAAAGGAGTAAGTCGTTAGCTAGCCCATCAGGTGAGACATCTAGGCAGTTTCGCCCATTCTTTCTGATTATGGAGGTGATGATGGTCCATTTGCAACTCCCACACTATCTGCCTGTCCTTGAGATGGTTTCTGTCCATCTTCCAAGTGACCTTGTGTCAGTGTGTGGATGATGAGTGTTGCAGTGATGCTCTTTGACACCCAGCAGAATCTCCAGGACAAGCTGGCTGCTGTGATCCACAGCCACTTTGTATTTCTTACCATAAACTGGCTCAACTTCTCTTCTTCAGGATCCTGTCTTCCTCAGTCAAGAAGACACATTGTAAAGTCCAAAAGCATAGTTTTATTAATGCATAAAAAAGAAAAATAAGACAGCTAAGTAAAATCCATCATGATGAACTTATCCAGTTCAGCCATGAGAGATTACATCTTTAACAATCCCAAAAGTATAGGATCCCAACTTGTTGCAGTTGAAAGTTAAGAAGAAGTTACAGATCCATGTTTCCATATCCAGGAGTTACATTGTAAAAGCAGTATAAACGTACTAGAAACTACAAGCCAAAAGCTCTATGGTTAAAACCACTGCCAGAACACGCACACACTCACAAAATTTGTTTATAAACATTCTAGACAAAGGATTCTCTAGGCCCTTCCCTTACTCCACCTTCTGGATGTTAACCTTATGCTAATTGGATAATGCTTGTATGATGTGTATTAACCCATCCTCTTGGTGTCCATCATCCCTCATGTGACTTCTTTCCCATGACCTAATGATGTTGATGTATTGTTATCTTGCTTTCCTCATAACAAAATATGTGTCTATGAGTTGTATCTATGGGGAAGTTTCTGTTTATGTCTGTGTAGCCATCTGGTGTTAGATTCACTTTGTTTCTCTAGATGTTGTTCTCATGAGGAAAATTCCACACACACATCTCTACATTTCACCTTTGACTGTATAACCCATCCATATTCCACCAATCCCCTCCTGAAATGTATGGATGTGTGAGACTACTATTTTTCTGTTGTGAAACTATCATAGCACAATGGCTAGTCCTGTATATTTAAGGTGACATCCCAATCTGTTGTAACAATTGTTTATGTTGTTCTATCTCTAGAATCTTTGTTAATATATCTGTAGTGTTATGTTTTGTTTTTATATTGTAGGCACACAATTCCATTTTAAACCAGCTCCCTGGCATTCTTTTTTTTTTCAAATAATTATTTTTATTTGTTTTTTTCACATCATTCTGTTATCTAACTCTAACGTATTTTGATCTGTACTTTAATTTTTTTTGTTTTTGTCATGACAATGCATGTCTGTGAATCTCTATATATCACAACTGACAATTCACAATTTAAATCATATAACAACTGTTTAATCTACTCTATCTCATTTAATGCTATCAATGTTCTGCCCCTCAAATAGTTACACTGCAAAAGAAGTCATTCCACAGTATAGTACAACCATGATGCAGCTTAATTATATCTTTGTTTCTGAAAACAAAGGAGCTAATTACACTAATTATTGTAATGAGTTACTTCCAAGCTTTGTCCTTGTTATTCACTATGTTTAGGGAGACTGATGGAAGCTGTAGGCCAAAACATCTGGACATACCCCATGGTTGTTGCCTAAGGTCACCCAACCTGATCTTGGTTGGTGTGTCAAGTCTCCCCTTGGTCTACTTCTTATTAACCCCCCAGCAACCCCTGGGTGGTGGACACCCTGCCTGACATCCTTCCAGTCACTACTAGTCAAGACCCATTGTGGGCTTGTGTGTTGTTAGTCAGGCAGACTCCAAACTCCACATCTGGAGATGAAAAGAATAAGAAAAACTGGGTCTGAATTCACAAAGAGGGCCTGTAGCTGGAATTTTTGCTGGTGCCATATTTAAGTACTGAATATAGAGTTTCCGCTCAGTTATTTCCTCAGCACTTTGCTAGCCCAGCATGAAACACACTATTAGGAACAGAGTTTATTGCAGTCTTGCAAACATTTATTGGGCAGCGCCTAACTTGGTGTCAAGTTATAGTAATACGGTGTTCCGGGAACTTCTTGGAGAATGTTAATGTTTCAGAGAAGGCTCCTGTGGGAATTCTTTGGTTACTGAACTGAAAGGCAACACTGTATATAGGATCTGAAGGTAAAAAGATAGACAAACCTACTGCTGGGCTTACCTAGCAGAAAAGTTCTGTTTGCTCAAGGAGAGGAACACTAGAGCTTACACAGAAAAGGAAAAGTTTAGATCCTCCTGCTGGTGTATGTTTAAAACTCTTTTTTCCTCTCTTAATTGGTGTTCGATTTATGTTTCCTGAAGTGCAGAAAATGTTTATGGCTTTTAGCTTGAGCGTGATACCAAGCAAGCAATCTGATGTGCTGTTCTTTCTTATCTGCCAGGGGTGTAGCAATGGGGAGCAAAATGAGGACTTCCCCCCAATAAGATGTCTGTCCCCTGGAAGAAACGTCCCTTCAATCTCCATATTTCAAGCACTGCATTAATTCAAAATTTCAGTTGAGCATTTAAAGTTTAAGCATCCACAGAAAAGGAACAGACAGAATTGTGAAGGGAGTGAGAACACAGCAGATGTAAGTTCTAACTGTAAATTATTACCAATGTTTTACTCTTTGCAGTGCTAGAAATTTGGGGACTGAAAGAAAATTTCATTTAATTTGGTGGGGAGAAATCATATGGGGGCCAATGTCTTCATTTTGTTCCCCACCCCATAATAACACCCCTGCCATCTGCCATCTTCCCATCCTTATATCCATGATAAGATTACACCCGTGTTTTGTGTCATTCTAAAGATTTAACATTTTTTATCTGACACAAAATGTTGTGGATTATGCCACTGCCACCATCATCATGCATTTACCACCTGCCTTTTCACCAAGGAGTTCATGGAAGTCCACTTTGTTTTGTGAATTGTTATTGGAAGGTATACCTAGGCTTAATTTGCAAGACTGATTGCAATAAATCTGAGGAAAATCTTTTGTAGGAGGGAAAATGTGTGAATCACAGTGAATATACATTCCCCTTATCATCTAATTTGTTGCAGAGAGACCCTTGCTTAAAAAAAAAAAAAAAGGACAAAGAAGTATTAATTGGAACACAATGCTTGCCACTGGATCAGAATTATATTTGTTCTCTTTATTTTTTTAAAAAAAACAATATTTATTAATTGGTTTCATTAGTTTCTAAAAATTACTTAGGTTTAATATACTTTCATATTATAAAAATACTTAGAATAAATGTCCATTTAGGGTTATTCCAAAGAGCTCTATGGATGGTGCCAGACAAACCAGCTGGTAATATGTTCAACAGATGCGAGGTCATTGCCAAAAATTCCTGTCTCTTCTTATTGCCAAGCTAGTTGTTCTTGGGAGTGTGCTTTGGCCAAAGACCTCTGGATGTGAATAGGCTGATATGGGCAGAGCTTAGAAAAGTTGTTTTAGAAGTGGCCAAATCCAATTATTAGTCCCATATAGAGTAGATCCTTTGAAACAATGGAAATTAGGTTTCGATTTAGCAAGTTCCCATTGATTCTGTGGATCTGTTCTAGCTGAGACTAACAACTGGATTAGGTCTTGGTCAAGAACTCCCAGAATTTTGCAGCCAGGATGGTCAACAGTTATACTGGCTGGAGGATTTTGAGCTTTGCAATTGTGGTAATTAGCTTACCACAGTTTGCCTTGATATAGGTTATATAAGTTATAGATACTATACATGGAGTACATGGAGTACTGCATGCAGTTCTGGGCATGTTGTTTTAAGAAGGATATAGACAAGCTGAAATGGGTTCAGAGAACCCATTTGAGAAAAGGACAGCAAGGATGACAAGAGGTATGGAGAACAAAATGTATGAGGAAAAGTTGAGAGAGTTGAGCATGTTTAGATCGGTGAAGGGAAGACTTAGGCCAATATGATTACACTCTTTAAATATCTATACAGCTGTCACAGAGGAGAAGGTGCAGGTTTGTTCTCTGCTGCCCCAGAGGGTAGAACCAGGCCTAATGGTTTTAAGTTACAGGAGGGTAGATTTTGATTTAACCTTAGAAGGAACTTCTTGATGGTAAGAGGAGTTTGGCAATAGAACCAACTGTCTAGAGAGGTTGTGGGGTCTCTTTTCCCAGATGTCTTCAAAAAGAGGTAGGACATCTACCTAAGGGGGATGCTTTAGCTGGAGCTCCTGTATCGACTGAAGGAATGAATCTGAGAGTCTATGGGGCTACTTCTCATTTTATGATTCTCTGATTCTGTGAGAGGGTGCTGAAAAGATCTTGGCCTGACCAAGGGAATGACCTAAAGCCATGAAATTTATATGATATTTCACATATTCACCCTAAAGTTCAACACACTTGGCCCATCATTTCTCAGGTTTCTTTAACCCTTCCAAAACAAATTCTGATGTCTGGTTACTGAAATACCGCTCTGCTGCTGTTATCACCGCTGAATCATTTGAATATTTCCTTTTTATCAAACTCTTTTTAAGGTTTGGAAACATGAAATAGTCAGTTGGAGCAAGATCTAGTGAGTAGAATGAATGGTCTGTGCACTCAAGCCCCAAATTTTTCAAAACATCCACCGTCTTGAGCAGGTGCATTGTCCTGAAAAAGGAGAACACCTTTCTACAGCCTCCCTTGCTGTTTTTCCTTCAATTTCTCCTTTAATTGGCACAGCAAGTTAGAGTAGTATTCTGCATTGTCTGTGCAGTCTTTCTGAAGATAGACAGTCATCAAAATATCTTCTTTATCCCAAAAAACTGTGGCCATGTTCTTTTCTGCTGACCTTTGAGTCTTGAATTTCTTCAGGTGTGCTGCGACTTCAAGGACTGTTGTTTGGCTTCTGGATCATAGTCATGTAACCATGTTTCATTAACAGTGATGACTTGTTCCAAAAACTATCTAGTGATTACTCAAAATGCTGCAAAACCAGTTGGGAAGTATCCATTTGCTTTTGTTTTTGGTCAGCATTCAAACATTTTGTTTCTGGTCAGCAATCAAGCATCTACTTGTTTAACAGCTTCTGCATACCCAACTGCTCATGAATTATAAACCAAATGCACTCCTGGGATATCTCTACTGTCCCAACAATTGCCTTTAGCTCAGATTCACTGATCAACCAAAATCAAGTCATGAACATGCTCAACAATTTCAGGAGTTGACATTGTTGAAGGCCTCCCAGACCTTACTACATCTTCAGTTTGAAGATTTCCATGCTGAAAGTTGCCACGCCACTTCTTCATAGTTATGACATACTTATCACTCAATGTTTCCATCATATACTCATAGATTTCCTTTGGAATTTTCTTCTGCAGGAACAGGAACTTCATGACAGGAGTCATGGAGTACAGCACTTGAAAATTCCACAATTTTTGTTGATGTGGTTCTATCAATGATCTGAACCTGAGCACAGACATTTAAATCTCCATGTGATGTAAAAAAACAAGAAAGCCTTCAATCACATCTCTGAAGACTGCATTCTTTTTTGCATATCTTTCCTTCTTAGTTTGTGGTATAATTAAGATTCCTAGTCTTCAGAAACTGAAACCTATCTAACAATCTCTTTTCTCCATATGGTATGCAGGTAAGCAACGTAAGGATACTATAACTTCTGCTACAATTCATGTTAACAAAGAATAAAGAAGTGAGCCTTGAAACACAACTAAACTTTTTTTTTTACTCAGCACTTCTTAGCTATGTGGCTGGAGTAAATCACTGGAAAGTGGCAAAAAAGTCAATATATGTAATGGAAATAGTATTATTCATCCTTGTGTTGAAAAACAGTTCTGCCATGTGAGAAACAAAGTACAAATCAAGTATATTACATTTTTAAAAGAAGCACAGTTTGGGGTTTACAAATTAAAAAGTTGAATCTAGAGCTTAGAAACAGCTAGTTACAATTAGTTCCTTGCACTTATTTATTTTCTTAGGGGGGAAGCAGACGGGCGGCACGGCGCCACCCCGGGAAGCTGCGGATCGGGGCTGAGGTATCCGCACACCTTGGCCCTGCGGTGCAGCATCCCAGCCCCAGGAAGGAGCGCTAAAATAGTGCTCCTTCTGCAAGACGCCGAAGGTGCGCCACAAAAGGCTGCCGGCACACCTTCGGCGCCTCTTCCTCCACAGCGTGTGTGGACGCTGCGGCGGACAGACATCCTCAGAGCACCAGACGTGCGGAGGGTCCAGCGCGCCGACGATGTCTTCGGGAAGGAGTTGGGGCTCCCAGCGTGTGGCTGCCCCTCCCCTTCCTTGCCCTGAAGACGGCGCTTTGCGCTGTCTGCTTCCCCTAACTAAGGTTTAATCACATTACACAGTGATTTTAAATTAGTTAGTGATGACTTAGCCCTTTTCAGATGTAACTAATGTTTAATTTCTTTTATTGTTATGACATGATCTCACTGGGGGAGGAATATCACATGGTTCAAATGATGGTCCAGCCAGGCCACAGTTTGTATTACTGCTTCACACTCTGCTAAGGGAACAGCAAGATGGATTGAAGGAGAATCTGTTTAGTATCATAGGCCTAGGACATCTGGATTTTTTAAAAATGTAACTAAAAGTTAATTGCTTCAGTTCTGCTAGATGTGAGAGCCAGTATGGTGTAGTGGTTTGAGTGCTGGACTATAATTGAGTCCACTTTAACTGTCCTGGCTCAGTGCTAGGGAATCATGGGAACTTTAGTTTATTGTGGCACCAGAGCTCTCTGACAGAGAAGGCTCAATGTCTCAGAAAAAAACAAACAATTCCAATGATTCCCTAGCACTGAGCCAGGACAGTTAAAGTGGACTCAATTTTTACTATTTCTAGCAGTCTGCAAAGGCCCTCAGTCTCTGGAGACCAGAGCTTGAATCATGCTTGGCCATGTAAAGCCACTGGGTGACCTTGGGCACGTCACACTCTCTCAGCCCCAGAGGATGGCAATGGCAAATTCCCGCTGAAGAAACGTGCCAAGAAAACCCCATGATAGGTTCACCTTAGGGTTGCCATATGTTGGAAATGACTTGAAGGCACACAACAACAATAAGATGAGAAAGCAAAGAATTGCCTATAATTGCCTTTATAATACTTAACTACTTGTAGGGTTTGGAGTTGCCATCATAACTATGCAATTATTTAAAAAAGTAATTCCTTCAGTGCCCATTCAAACTACCAAAAACAGAAGCAACTAGCACAAAGTCACACAAACATACAAAATATACAACAAGCAAAATATATTATTTTTCATTTCTTTTGTATTCATTCTTCACCTTTTAGTATGACAAAGCTGACCTCAGAACGCTTTACTTCTTACAGCACACTTCTCCCAAGTACTGTACTCTGTGTTTTAGCATAGTTTTCCTTTTTCACCCATTGCCTTTCAGCTGGGCTTGGACAGTATGCAGGAGGTACATTGGTGAAAGGAACTCAAGAAGACACTTGATTTACTTTATATAACTGTGAATTCACTGCAAGAGAGAGAGAGGAAGGAAGGAAGGAAGGAAGGAAGGAAGGAAGGAAGGAAAGAAGGAATAATTCACAGGAGAAAAACATGGACAAAAAGGATGTTCTCTAGACCTTCTGGCCCAACAGATATCATCCAATTCTCTGTCTTTCATTAAGAAGGTTGGGGGGGGGGGAATGTGTCCTTCCTGATGTTTTTGGACTGTAACTTCCATAATTCCTCACCAGTGGCTTTGTTTTTTTAGTCTACTGAAAATTGTAGTTCACAAACCTCTATGAGTTGTCAATCTCTGCCTTATGAGGATGGTCAAAATCCTTAACCTTCTTTGTGAGTGTTTTCTCACAGACAACAGATCTGATGGTATTAGCTTGGAGTGGGAAAGTGCAACAATTGTTGTTCTTTGCTGTTTGCACATTTTGATGACATTAATTGTTTCAGTGTATTTAGTTTATATTTGCATCATATTTTTAACTGGCATGAGTTCTACTAGGAAGCCAAGTATGATCTGTTACAAAAACAAACAAACAAACACTGCCACTAAAAAAACAGAACAAACTGGGTGGCCTTGGGCAAGTCACACACTCTTCCTACTGACCACATGAAAATACTGATCACATTTTGGCAATGAGTAATAAACCCTTTAAATATTTTTTCATCATTACTCACAGGAACATTCATCTATATTTTAGAACATATAAATCTGTCTTATACTGAGGCTGACCATAAGTGATACATCTAACGTGGTATTGTCTTATCTTACTGCCAGAGGTTACCAGTATTGAGAATGGAGTTTGTATTGAATGGAACCCAAAAAGCCACCGAAACCAATTTTCTGCCATGGAGATATACACAACTAAAGCACACCTGAGAGATGGTTACCCAACCTCTTTTTAAAGACCTCCAATGAAGGATAATCCAATACATTCCAAAGTACTGTTAAATAACTGTTTCCATTAGGAATGTTTATGTGGAACCTCTTTTGGAATTTTAGGTAGAATCACATCTTTTGACAATCACTAAACTATCTCATTTTGGCTCAGACTATACTCCAGCTAATGAGGGAACCACAGAGTGAACAGGATGTCACTAGAGAGCTACATTTGTTGTTGTTGTTGTGTGTCTTCAAGTTGTTTTCAATTTATTTCTACCTTATAATGGGGTTTTCTTGGCAAGATTTGTTCAGAGGAAATTTGCCAGAAAATTATTCTGTTTATGTAATAACATCACTGAGGGCAAAAGTCCTTGTCTGCACTGCAGAAAGAAAGCAGTTTGAGACTACTTTTTAAAACTTCCATTACTCAATGCTATGAAATTCTGGGATTTGTAGTTTTGTGAGATTTTAAGCCACCTCCATCTGGTGTCCCACCAAACTACAGTTCCCAGAATTAATAATAATAATAATAATAATAATAATAATAATAATAATAATTTATACCCCGCCCCTCTGAGCTCAATCGGGGCGGCTAATGGCACTTAAAGTGGTGTCAAATTGCATTATTACTGCAGTGGAGATGCAGCCAAATGAAATCAATTGAATATGAATAAAATGGTTTCTGGATTATTGACATCAATGACCAAACAAATCAGGAATCACATAGGGTTAGGTGACATACTATGCTACATAGCAAATAAGTTTTTGCCATGTGATAATATGCTATAGAGGAGAGGGAAAGGGAAAGGTAGAGGGAAGGAGAAAAGGAGAGACAAGAGAGAGCGAGAGATTGATCTGATCAAGAGTGATTTAAACTGAGGAGTTTATCACTTGGCCTTTTAAATCAAATTAAGCCTGCCAGGCTGCAGCTGGGAGCCAAGCTCAGTTGGCACTTTTTAGAAGCCAGAAAGCATTCTGGTTTCTAAAAAGTGCCAGCTGAGCCTGGCTGGGACCTGGGTTGATGGCGGCCAGCGATTCGATGGCGATTTAGTATGCAATAATCTCTAGCTCCATCCTGCCTCTCGGTTGCAGCCCGGGAGGCTTAATTAGATTTAAAATGCCAAGCGATAGTCTCCTGAGTCTATGTTGCAGCCTCTTCTGTTCAATGCAGACAATTATCCAATTGCCCATGTCCTTGTAACTACCTGGATGGGACTGTTGTGTTACATTCATTTGGAAAATTATGAATAAAAAATTCAGAATGTGTATGCTAAGCTACTGAAAAGAATATCTTCCCTGTGGAAGATTCCAAATTGATATTGGCTTCTGAACTGTGTATTTAATCTAAAACAATAATCCTTTATATGGAGCTCATGACACATTCTTTGTATTCTTTCTATTCAGTTTGGTTTTAAGAACAATTCAGTTTGGTTTTAAGAACAATTTGGTTTTAAGAACAATTAAGAACAATTTTAAGAACAATTTAAGAACAATTTGGTTTTAAGAACAATTCATAGAACTGTATTTCATCTCTACCAATGGACCTGTTTGATTAGCATTTTTCTGCATTTAATTCACCCTCAGGATTTTGGGGATCATTTTGGAATTTCAGTTGGGATGTAATAGCATTGTCTGCAGTTTTTCTCAACCCAGTGCCCTCCAGGTGTGTTGGACTACACTGCCTGCTGCAACATCTCTTGTACTGATTGGAGAAAATGGCAGTTCCAGATTGAAAACTGTCCATCTCTGGACAGTCTCTGGAATTCTTCAATTTTTTATTAGTCACTAAAGTCTAGGAATAAATATTACACATAATCTATGCAAAGTTGAGCATGGAAAAATATGTACAGGGATTTCAACGGCACATAATATGCATGTGAAAGGAATCTACATTCTACCCAATAATAATAGCAAAAGGTTTCACACAGCAGTAAAATAATTCAACTCTGCTACCACTAGGGGACAGACAATATCATATGAACATCATGATTTCCAGGATATTTTTGTTAACTTCTCTGACAGGATTGCACTACGGAGGTCAAATCCAAAACATTTTAGGTGAGAGAAGAAAATAGTCTTTAATTCACCCATATGATTTTGGAAACTTTTGCATCATAACGTTAAAGACAAATTGGATAGAATTGGCAACTGCAGTTATATATCAGATGGTGACCAGATGCCTAAGAAACAAAAAACAGATGTTGATCTGAGGGCAGATATTCTAAGACATGAAGAGATATTATATTTCTTTAAGGGCACTCTATTTAATAAGCTGGTTACACTTGAGAGATCAATGGCTGTTCATCAAATTTAGTCAAAGAACAGAAAGGTTTAATGTGGAATCCTCTGAATTAATATTTTATCTGAATTTTTGCCCTGTATGTATAAAAATATTCTTGAATCAAGTTAATGATTTATGATGACCCTAAGGCCCAGGGTGGTGGTGTTCAGAGGGGGGTTGTCTTTGCCTCCTTCTGAGGCTGAGAAAGTGTGACTTGCAGAGGGTCACCCAGTGGGTTTCCATGGGCAAGTGGGGATTTGAACCCTAGTCTCCCAGTGTCCTAGTCCAGCATCCAAACCATTCCACCATGCTGGCTCTTTTCCTGACTACAGTAACACCACTGAAATAATTTGGTATACTGTACTTGCATGTCAACTCATTATTCAACAGTTGATTCACTGGTTCTAGCCTCTACAATGTTAATCATAAAACTGATAAAATAACTTTGTTTTTGACATTTGCCTTTGTTCCACCCTTATCACCTAAAGTAGCAACTACATTACTTGTAAAGTCTTGCTTCCAAGCTGTGGCCTAATCTCAGCTATAGTGCTGTTTAAATACTATTATTCACTCTTTATTACCCTTTCTCTGAAGAATCACAGAAGCTCCAGTTGGTCCAGTGCACTGTAAATATGGGATCATTCACACTAGCGCTTTGTGCTGGGTAGATCCGGGGAGATTCGATAATGCATTCGTTCATGCAATACTGAATCTGACCCAATGTGAATTTCACACTATATTTACTCTGATCGAATCTATCTGGCAAAATATAACCCTCTGGAAGTTCACATTAACGAAAGCACTGATTCAAAATGGATCCTTTCTATTGATCACATTCAATCATTTTTTGGTATTTATTTTGTTTTGTAAATAAAATGATGTGCATCTACGTTACTTCACTTCTGTTGTCATCGTTGGTGACGTTGCTTTGTATCCAGGAGGAGGGAGGAATTAACACTTGGAGGATATGTCCTCCATTTTTGCCTTCTGCCCAGGAACAATGTGCAAAATATCCTCCATTTTGAGCAGGATTAAGAAGCACACATTCTATATTTATATGAGCTTTTATTGGGGCATGTCCTCCATTTTGTTTGCACATCCTCCATTTTGTGGTGCCTCATCCCCCTCCCCCCTGGCGGGGACGACATCTATCTGGTCACTCTGGGATGAGGACAAGGAGTCCAGAGCATCCTCCTTTCCCAGAAGCTGTCCTCCATTCCATCCTCTTGTCCAGGAAAAATGTCCAAATGTCCTCCCTTTGGAGCTTGACTGAGAAGCCCGCATCTTACCCCACAGAGCTGGGAGAGGTGGGAGCATCAGATCTCCTCTGAGCCCCTGGCAAGGATGGGGGGCAGCACCAAGGCTGGCTGGTAAAGGCTCCTCCATCCCTCCCTCCTTATCCCCTTCCTCCTTTTCTCCTCCCTCTTCTTTCCCCCATCCCTCCCTCTACCCATTCACTCCTCCTTGCAATGGCATCATTGAGGAACACAAAAACAGAACATATCACTCTCTTGCATGGAAGCCACGCAAACGCAATGGATCACACACTCTGTAAAAAAATAAAAAATAAAATCAAAAAACATGTTCCCAGAAGAGCCCTCTTTCCCAACTTTGGTGGTCCAAACATCTGGCAATGGCATCGTAGGGGGAAAAGAGCAGAAAAGGAAAACAGCTGAGCAGTTGTTTAAAGGGCACATTAGTGGGAAATTTGAAAACACTCAGAGCCAGCAAATAAGCATGAGCACAAAAATGGCACTTGCCACTCTGTAGATGGGATAGGCATGTTCGGCCCCTCTGCCCACCCTTTGCCCATTGATCCCTCCCTTCAGGAAGCTCGGAACTTGATCAGGAGCAAGTTCACATTGGCAGCACCCTGAAAAACCCAATGTTTTGCAAAAAACACTGGGGAAAAGTCATCTCTGAAAATTTAGGTTAAGGGGGATTTGACATGGGCCCATCTCAGTTTGGGCTGGGAAAACCCAATTCCAGTGTGAATGACCCACATTTAAACTGGTTTGCAAACAGATTCAAGTGTGAATGACCACCTTTTAAACTGGTTTGCAACCTGGGTTATAACATAGTGTGAATGACCCCTCAGTTGATTTTGGGATCATGGCTATGAGAAGATAATACATTTATTTTAGAACAACTGCACTGGTTACCAATATGTTTCTGGGCTCAATTTAAAGTATTGGTTATTACCTATGAAGTCCTAAATGGCTTAGGGCTAAAGCACTGCTACAAAAACATTTCAGTTATCTTCTTATTTAAATCATGAGATTCCCTACTCAAATCCCTCCTCTGGCTTCTAATGTTCTGACCCCCTTTCTTTTCCTTGAAGGGAGCAATAACATTTTGTCCCAGAATCATTTATGTCTCAGGCCATCACCTCCTTCCTCCAATTCTGTCATCTTAGCCATGGAAGACATCTGGCTCATTGTCCTTTCCCTGTACAATGTACAGTGTGCATAAATGTGTTGCTGTCTCTTTTTCATCCTTCATATGCAAGCTCAAAAACCACTTTTGTTCCTTCAAGGCATTAACTAGTTAAGCTTCATTTTCAGTTGCTGGCAAACACACACACATGCACACACCCCTCCATGTCCATGGATACTGCATCCACAGATTCAATCATACATGGCTTAAAAATATATTTTTTAAAAAATTCAAAAGGCAGACCTTGATTTTGTCATTTTATACAAGTGACACCCTTTTGTGCCATTGTATGTAATGGGAACTTGGGCATCCCTGGATTTTGGTATCCTGGAACCAAATCCTAGTGGAAACAAAGGGCCCACTGTAATTGTATGGTGTGGATATTTCCCCATTGATGATAGTTATGATTGTTATTCCTATTTGTTGTAACCTGCCTCGATCCGCAGGGAGAGGCGGGCTATAAATAAAATGTATTATTTTTATAAATAAAATGTATTATTAATGTATGGTGCATGCTATTTGTTGTTATGTGGTTTTAAATTGACTCTGACTTACAGCAATGGTATCACAGGGCTTTCTTGGTCAGTTTTTCAGAGATGGTTTGCCCTTGCCTTCCTCTTAAGCTGAAAGAGTGAGTTGCCCATGGTCACCCAGGGGCCAAGCAGCAATTCAGACCCTGGTCTCCCAAATTCCTAGCCCAGTGATGGCAAACCTTTTAGGGGCCAAGTGCCCAAACTAAAAGACCTTCCGGCACTGGGTGTTACCCAGTGCTGGGGATGGGACTTCTGCCCTGCCCTCCAAGTGGGACTTCTGGGGCAGGACTTCTTTCCCCTGCCCTCCAAGGCCTTCAGCTGCCTCTTCAGAAACAGCTGAAGGCCCAGGGGGACAAGGGGGAAGAAGAAGAACAGATGCTGCTCGGGGACTGTAGCTCCAGTAAGAGGGACCTCACTTGTGGGGTTCCTCAGGGAGCTGTTTTGTCCCCGATGTTGTTTAACATCTACATGAAGCCGCTGGATGAGATAATACGGAGTTATGGGGCTGGGTGTTATCAGTACGCTGATGACACCCAAATCTATTTCTCCATGTCTCATTCATCGGCCTTGAATTCCAATGGCATCTCTTCTCTCAATGAATGTCTTCAAGCGGTAATGGGCTGGATGAGGAAAAATAGATTGAAACTGAATCCAGACAAGACGGAGGTGCTCACGGTAGCGGCCCCGAAACCAAGAATTGGGTTGCAACCTCCAGTCCTGGATGGGGTCACACTCTCCTCCAGTGACTGTGTTCGCAGTCTGGGGGTGCTCCTTGACTCGTCGCTCCTGATGACAAATCAGGTGAATGCGACGGTCAGGAGCGCCTGTTATCAGGTTCGGCTGATACGCCAGCTGCGCCCTTTTCTGGAAGTAAGGGATCTCGAGACCATCGTGCACACACTGGTAACCCACGCCTCGACTTCTGTAATGCGCTCTACATGGGGCTACCCTTGTGCTTGGTTCGGAAGCTTCAGTTGGTTCAAAATATGGCAGCCAGGCTTATTTCTGGAACATCTAGGAGGGACCACATTACTCCGGTTCTGAGGTCCCTCCACTGGCTGCCTGTTAGCTTCCAGGCCCAGTATATTATATATTACCTTTAAAGCCCTAAATGGCTTGGGTCCAAGCTATCTCAGGGACCGCTTCTTCCCATATAATCCTCCCCACACTCTCCGATCCTCTGGGAGGAACTTGCTGCAGCCCCTAAAATCTAGGCTTGCGGCGACCTCTCAGAGGACTTTTTCTGCTGTCGCCCCCAAACTCTGGAACGACCTGCCGGACGGGATCTGTCAGTTGACATCCTTGGACAGCTTCAAGAGAGCTGTCAAGACAGATCTCTTCTGGCAGGCCTTTCCAGACTAATTATCCTGGCCAGGATTTTAGGTCCTTCTGACTCCTGCATCCCCATCGTGGCCCCATCATGTTGATGGATGGGAAATGCAGTAGAGGCGGTTTAGGGTACCGTACCTGCCCAAATAGGTTTAAGTTTATATTGTTATGTTTATTTTATGTCTATTGTAATTTTAATTATATGTTATTTAATGCTGTTTTAGGGGGCTAGGGTTGGTTTGGATAAAATGTTGTGGGGATTTTTTACTGTAAGCCGCTTGGATTGTTGCCAATAAGCGGGATATAAATAAATATTATTATTATTATTATTATTATTATTATTAACAGGCGGGTGCCTCTTCCTCCTCCCCCCCCCCCAAAGAGAGGCAGCTGAAGGCTGGGGAGGGCCTGGAAGGAGGAGGAACAGGCACGCATCTGTTTCTCCTCCTCCCCGCCCTTCGCATTCTGGGGAAAATGGCTTCGCGTGCTATCTCTGGCACACATGCCATAGGTTTGTCATCACGGTCCTAGTCTAACATTCAAAACACTATACCATGCTGGCTATTTCTGTGCACTGTTCTGGATTTAATCTATCCATACACTATCCCTAAACTGTGTCATATTGATGTTCCTTTCAACTACCTCTACTCTGTTCAGCATTATAACTGCTGTTTCAGTTCCATGGAGACTCAGAGGTTAAGTTTGGCTTCAATCTTGACATTATTTGGCCTACTTCATGCTCTTATTTCACAATGTTAATCCTGCAGTTCTAGTCTTTGAACACTGCTATATATTATGCTGGTCATACTTACAATGAAATATAGACTATTTTCCCCTGAGATATGTATGTGCCCCAATACCACACACACACACACACGTGTGTGTGTGTGTGTGTGTGTATTTTATTGTGAGAAAATGCAGTGTTTTCTCACAATGGACATATTTTATGCTTTTACTTTATCTATGTCCCAGGAAAAAATTCTTGAGCCATATGATGGTTATTTATTTGCATCTATGTGAGGGAATGAATCCTGGGTAAAAATATGCTTTGAAGGAGGGTGTTCTTTGTGCATAGCTAATGGACATGTGTCTTTTAGTGCTCTGGAACTCTGAATAAAGAACAGGCCATTAACATTGCATCATTTGAGTAGGCAAAAGAGCATAAATTGAGAGGATGTAATGGGTTATTCAGATCATATTAGCCACACCTCCTTTGTTTAGAAAATAAACTAAATTTTGCAAATACTTTGTTGATCACCAAAACTATTGGCAGAATTACTGTGTCTCTAATTTTGTACAGAGGGGAAAACAAAAGTTGACAATAATTGTAGTTGTGAATATTTATGTCAAGCCCAATAATCTGAGCATTCATCAGGGTCTAGACCAGGGGTCAGCAACTTTTTTTGCTGATGGGCTGGGGGGGAAATGGTGCTGGGGGCCGGTGTGCATGTGCAATTGTGCGCGTGCCACTATTTTGAAAAACAAAATGGCAGCCACCCCTTGCATCGCGTGCGCATGCGCACGATGGCAGCCCCCCCCAGGAGGCCTCCCTCGGCAGCGCCAGGCCTCTGAGAGGCCCAACTCTGCCGCGGGTGCCCCCCAGGAGGCTTCCCTTGGTAGCGCCGGGCCTCCAAGAGGCCCACTGCTGCCACGGGGCTCTTCCGGGGTGCCATTTTGGATTCCAAAATGGTGGCCTGGAGGAGCCCTGTGGCTGCGAAAGGCAGCGGTGGCGCGCCGGCGGCAGGACTGGGCAGGGGCCGGTCTGAAGGCCTCCGCGGGCCGCATCTGGCCCACGGGGTGTAGGTTACTGACCCCTGGTCTAGACTATACAAATAACTATAACCTGTGTTGGGTGGAACTTTGAGATAGTGACACAATCTTTACGATAGCGACACAAAATGTCAGAAGAGTAGTATATCTATGTTCACAGTTTTATCACTTGTCATTAAGTGACTTTACTGAGGTCAAGAGCAATCTAGGTACAACTGTTATAGAATATTTGAAGATTTGGTTTTCTCAAATTATAACCCCAAATTATAAAGATAGACTACAAAGCATTAAGAAGGCGATTCCAGATGGAGATACAACAGTACCAAACTTTGCTACTTGGTACCTTTCATATCTTGAAATCATAGCACTGACATACTCATTGGCACGGCTTCACAGTATACCAAAATGTTCAAGTCTGATCTGTCACACTTTTCCAACTCCTGTCTCCTCAACCTCAAAGCCTCTCTTCTACTTGAAGTACATTGGTAACATTTTGTAATTCTCATGAGCAGGAATCAGTTGAGAAGTTTCATAAGGACTTCAGTAGCTTTGATTTCAGCATCAATGTGAGTTAAGACTAAACCGTAGCGCAGGTTTGTTCTCTTGATATGATTGTGAAACTGCATAATAGACATATAAGCACCACTTTATATCACTCCCATCACCCCAAACTCACAACTTGAACTCACAACTGAAATCAGAATACTGTGCCAAAGCTACAAGGAAATTTTTTTGAAAATGTTTCATCATTGGTACATGTCACTGAATAAGCTGAATTTGATATATAAGATAGGAAACGCAAGATGTTGGAAATGTCAAAAACTCGATGCTAGCTTTTTCCATATGTGGTGGAATTGTAAATATGCCTGCCAATATTGGAAAGGAATCTCTGCGGTGATGTCAGAAATGCTTCAAATCTCAATCTCTTTTGACCCTCTCCTCTATCTATTAAATATGACAGCCGTAATAACAGATAAAGATACAGAAAAGAGATATAGAAGAATAATTCTATACATGGTAACCTCAGCAAGAATCGTATATGCTAAACAATGGAAAAAACCTACAATACCTACAAAAGAGGAATGGCTTCATAAATTAATTGAAGCAATGGAAATGGATATATTAACCGCTCGATTAAAGAATGCCCAAACAGAGGAAATAAACGAAAGGGAAAAAGAATGGAAATGTGTAGAAAAATAGATGGAGAAAAATAAATAAGTATGTAAATATGATAGAAAGGTTAGAAAGGTTATGAATATTAATTTCTCCTAATACAGGTAAATATGTTATAGATAAAATTTCACATTAATAGAGAGCAAAGAGGAATCTGCAGGATGCGGACCCTTCTATTTTCTTTGTATTTCTTTATTTACTTCTTTTGTCAAAAGGACATTTAAGATAAATATACACCAGATGAGAGGAAACAAAGGGATATAAACAAACAAGAGTGGTAAAGACCACCAAGGAAGTACAAAATAGTTGATGTAATTTTGGTTTAGAACCTAGAATATGACTAATAGATATTAGAAAGCTATTATGTCTTCTCATTTTGTTGTTGATTTTTTGTTTGTTTGTTTGCTATGTTATTGTGTTTGGTATTTTGTGTATATATGTATGTTATGTTTTTGGTATATGTGTTTTATAAATAAATAAAATTAAAAAAAACAAAACAACAACTGAAATCAGAATACTCACCCATTGAGGTGGAAAAAAGCACACTAAATTGACAAGACAAGACTGAAACAATGGAGCTTATTGCATGACAAAAAAGCCTGCTTACCTTGTCTGGCTTTAATTCTCTTCCAGGATATATCCTGGTGTTATCATACACAGGAGTTCTGTAATTCACTGCCAATTCCACTGGCCAAATACAGACCAGGTAAGTTGCAGGTCCAGGCCATGCTCAGCCAGCCAATTTTTGAAGTCAGAAGCTTCTGACTTTGAAAATTGGCTGACTGAGCATGGCGTGGACCCACGTCTTACCTGGGCTGTATTTGGCCGGCAGAATCGGTGGTGAATTATGTGTGATAACATACAGATGTAACCTAGAAGAGAATTGAATCCAGACAAGGTAAGACAGCTTTTTTTGCCATGTGATAAGCTCCTGTGATTGATACTTAAAGTATAATTTTTAGTGACATCATAATAGGGGAAGTAGAAAGAGAGGAAGGGCATATGCTAGATGAATGGACTCTATTAAGGGGGACACAAGTATGATTTACAGGATCTAAGCAGAGCGGCGGAGGCCAGGAAGAGATCGACTTGTGTGCAGCTAACAACATCAACAACAAAACATCATAAAGGCCTACCCCTCTAATGTTGCCCTGCTAACATCACTAGCCATCCCTCTATGACACTATTATTAATTTATTTTATTCATTTCTAGGTACCTTTCACCCAATAGTGAGACTCAAGGCAGCTAGGAACAATTTTTTTAAAATACAAATAACCCCCCCCCCCATAACTATGCAAAACCATTGGGCCCACCTTGGGTACCTTTCTGGAAGAAAGGCAGCATAGAAATGAAACAGATACATAGAGTATAAATAAAGGAATTATTTAAAAGTGGTTAAACAATTTATAAAGTTACATAATTAAATATTAAAAACAAACAGTTCTGGGCTCCAAAATTCACAAATGATGTTGACAAGCTGGGGGGAGGGGGGACCAAAATGGTGAAAGGTCTAGAAACCATGCCTTGTAAACTGCTTAGACACTGTATAGTGCGGTATAAAGTGGTATAGAAATGAACCTGCTTTGCTTTGAGGAAAGGGAGCTTGTATGTTTAGCTTGGAGAAGAGAAGGTTAAAGGGTGATATGATAGCTGTATATAAGTTTATGAAGGGGTGTTGCAGATGGAGCAAGCTTGTTTTCTGCTGCTCCAGAGAATAGGACAATGGATACAAGCTCAGGAAAAGATTCAAGACCTCACTTCAGCATTAGGAGGAACCTTCTGACAGTAAGAGCTGTTTGACAGTGGAACATACTCCATTGGAGAGTGGTGGAGTCTCCTTCTTTGGAGGCTTTTAAACAGAGGCTGAATAGCCATCTGTTGTAATGTGTTGATACTGCTTTGATACTGTGTTCCTGAATGTCAGGGGGTTGGATTGGATGGCCCTTGTAGTCTCTTCCAACTCTATGATTCTATGATTTTAAGAAAAATACAAACCTTAGAACAGACCATCTGTATTAAAACTCTGTCCCAGTCAGTTTCTAGAAGTCTTATAGTACAAAAATGTTTTGACTTGCTAATGAAAGGAGAGCAAGGAGCCATCCTGGCCTCTCTAGGAAGAGAATTCCAAAGTCTGGGAGCAGCCACTATGAAGGTCCTCACCCTTGTTCCTACCAAATGTGCCTGAGAAGATAGAGGGGCAGAGAGAAGGGCCTCTGCAGAAGATCTCACAGCTCTAAGAAGTTAGTTTTTTGTGGGTTTTTCAGGCTGTGTGGCCATGTTCTAGAAGAGTTTCTTTCTGCATCTGTGAATCTTCTCTGAAGATGCCAGCCACCTATGGCTGTTCATTTGATTTATGTCTATCATCTGCCTATTCTCTAATGAACTCAAGGTGACATACCTAGCTCTCCTTCTACCCATTCTCCCTCACAACAACCCTATCAGGTAGGTTGGGTTGGGGGACAATGACTGGTCCAAGGGCACGCAGTGAATTTCATGGCTTATTGAGATCTTGAATCTAGATCATTCAGGTTTTAGAAATTCTAACCACTACACCACATTGGCTCTCATTAGCAAGCATAATCATATAATGGCATCTAAACAGGTGACATATTATTTAAAATTTACTGTAAGAAAAAATAGTAAAGTTTAGAAAAAGATTGTATACATCACAAATATTAAATAAGTGGTTTACAGTAATCATGATGTTATGCTTTTGTGTGCACAAATCTAGAGTATTTTGTACTTGAGCAAAAGTCTCAAATAGATTGTTAATGTGATTTTTCACTCTGACTCCATGAGTTATGTCAATAGAAAATTCCAAAATACAATGTCATGGAAAGAATAAATTAATTTTGTGTGCTTCAGACTAATGTTGCCAAAACAGCAGTTAGGCCTTTGAATTGATTACTTGGTAATCTACAACTTCTGTGAATATAGAGTTTACATTCTGACAGCACACTCAATATAGTGGAAGAATTCATGGCCAAAATATGCATGTAGGAATTTGTGAGCTGTAAAGTATGTTCAATGATATTGCCTTTCTCCATCTTTATAGTTCCTCTTTCTGTATGACAACCAATTTCAGTGGGAAGGAAAAAGCTATAAATTGTACTGTGGAATGTTACTATTATCTGTAACTTTTGGTGTGTGTTATGCTTATTTAAAATTTTGATATGTTGAATTAAATGTAATTGAGTTGTTAATGTTATATTGTAGTATATTTTCATTATGGCCATTGCATGTGCTTGCTCTGTGAAATGCTTTGAGCACAACTTATTGTGGGAAATATGTTAGACCTATAATAGGCTATAACTACTCTAGGGACCCAGGGTGGCCACATGTGAATCCTGGTTTATATGTACCTATCTGGCCATTTCTAAAGCCCTTACTACCACCTCTTTCTCCAGCTGCCAGGCCTAGATATCCTAAAGGCACCAGACCCTGTCTGATCTTGAAAGCTAAGCAGGATCAGTTCAGATTAGTACTTGAATGGGAGACTATCAATGAACACAAATGACAAAACCACCTCTGAGGGTTCCTTGCCTAAGAAAACCAATGAAATTCATGGGGTCACCATATGTCAACAGGTGACTTGAAGGCGCTCACACATGCATTTAGAATACTCAGTTAGGGAGCCCTAGGGAGAAACCACAAAGCCCAGGATTCTATAGGATACAGCCATGGCAGTTCAAGTGCAGTGTAAAACAGCTCCAGTATTGTGCAGTGTAAAACAGCTCCAGTATGAACATTCACATTGCAATGGAGACTGAGGACATTATCGCACATCTTAAAAACCCATCTTACCGCTCTCTAATTGAAGTCTAATTCGGGCTGTAGATGAGTCCTATTGCATGGCTTTGTTGCCAAATCTGCCAATGGAGTACAGCCCAGATGCAGCCTGGGTCCCAAAACACAGTCTGGCACCCATTTTTCAACATCGGGAGCTTTTGGGACCCGGGCTGCATCCAGGCTGTGTTCCACTAGCGGATTTGGTGACAAAAGCCATGCAATAGGACCCATCTGCAGCCCGAATTAGACATCAATTTGGGAGAGGTAAGATGGGTTTTTAAGATGTGCGATAATCTCCTGAGACATTCCCTTTCAATCCAATCACCCCATCCCTGATGTCATGTCCCCACTCATATAGTAAAGATCATATAGCCAATTTTACTTTATTCCCACCCCTTGTTTTACTACTCCACCTAATTCAACCTCACAATTGTAATTTGTTTGTGCATTTATTTGTTTAATACGTCACCTTTCTCCTAATACCTGGACCCAAGGCACCTCATAATATGACTAAAGAAACTAAGAACACAATACGTAGTGTTAAAATACAATTAAACAGAGGATCATGTTAAGAAAACCAAACTAAAAGTAATTTTAAAGCAATTTAAGTAAGTCTATCAGCTTACCCTTCTCTGTTTCCCACCCACCCACATCTCTAAATCCAAAAAAGTATATTCTTTTTACTGTTTTGTAATAATTGCTTTCCCCCAGAAAACCTCCCAGAAGTAATTTAATTTTTAAAAACCCAAAGTTTCCCTAAAGCCTTCAGAATGGTTAGCATTCTTAATCTTGTCCACACATTCCTCTTTCTATTGCAAGGTGGTGTGCACTTTTGTTTTATTGGGACTGCTGATGTTTAATGAGAGTTCCTTTAGGGAAACGTTGTCATTGTTATATAGAAAATAATTCTCCCACAGAGTCAGAAGTAAATAGGGCCTTTCTCTGAGGCCTGATCTCCTCCATTACCCCCCTAAGATGAAAGAGGACTGCAAATGCCTTTCTAAGGAGCAAGGATTTTCTTTTACGGGAGCCAAGACTTAACAATGCTGTAGGGGGAACGTAAGAATCTATATGACAAATCTTGTAGTACATGTTTTTGTGGTTAACCAGGAAACGTGCTATGAGTCAAGCCTTTGGAAAGAGTTTAGTAATTAAAGACAAATGCTATGACATAATCATTTACACGCAGCAGAGAGATTTTTAGATTAAATCTGCCCTGACCCATTGCTCAGCAAGTGTTATCTGGGATTCTGGAGAGTCACCCGTTTATTTACATTCTAATTTGGCCCACATGTTTTATTATAAACAAGAGCCTGCCTTTGCTCTGAGGAACCTGCTCCAGAGTCCAGTCCAATTCTTGTTAATGAGGTCAGCTGACCTAGATCTGTTCCAGTGGAGAAACCTGTAAAATGAGGGCTCTGGCAACTAGGTTCATTCCAGTAACTAGCTCCTAAATCTCTCTTTCTCTCTTTTTCTGTCAAGGTGAGGTCAGTCTGCATGCATGATTCCAGATAAACAAAGCTGGAAATGGAGCTCTTGCATTTAATAAGACCAATTGCTTCATCAGGCCCATCTGTTTTCAGAGGCTTCTCTGTATTAGCCTCGTGCTTTTTGTGATGGAAGATTTGCTTTGGAATTCAGAACATAGGACCGTGCCTTAGACTGAGTCAGACTCAGACCATTGGACTATCTAAATGAGTGTTGTCAATTCTAACTGGCAGTGGCTCCCCAGAGATTCAGGCATGATTTTCCCCCTAATACCAAGACTATCTCTAGGTCAAGCAGTGGCCATGGTGAAGAGTGCCTTTGACAAACCCCCTCCAGCCAGCTTTGCAGGGCCACCCAGAGGTCTCTGGGGCCTGCATAAGTGTGACGTTGGGGCCTCACTGCTGCCTCCTACAAGGACCCATGCATGTGCATGTAATGCTGAAGGCCACATGTAAACATGCTTGTAATTAATATGGACTCCTGTGTGTGTGTGTGTGGTGCATGTGTGCATGGATCTCTGTGTTCTACCCTTCTCTAAAACACCTCCAGAAATGATCAGGCAAAATTGGATTCGAAAGATTCCAATGTAGTTGAATTCCTTTCCAGGAATTATCAATCAAAAGCATACTGAATGATCCAACACAGAAAAGATTACCACCGTTATTATAGCTGAGCAACCTATGGCTGTACATGTGGCTGTCCTATGCATATTTGCTTGGGATAAAGTTCTGCTGAACCCATACAAAGGACTTCTAAGTAGACATTGTCATTGTCAAACTTCATAGACAAAGCTGATTAAATGATAATATAAAGGGGAAGTATATTGCTTCCCCCCACCTTGTGATGGCCTGACTGGAGATTATGCACATTTCCCACCTGTGATGGAGATATCACAGCAGGAGATAGACATTCCTGTCCCTAATAGTATTAGGAAAGGTCTAAATTCTTGTATAGTTGTTTAGGTGGGAAGGTTTAGAAAAACAAGGGAGAGAGAATTCACTACTAGTTTTTACTCTATGGGCTCATCTACATGGGCTAAATAAAGTGGCCTCATCCTAACCTGTTATCATAATACTGGGCTGAATCCCCAATTCAAGCATGGACTGTCTTCCCAATGTAGGGCCAGTTCCATGCCAAATCCATCCCATCCTTCCCTTAAACCAGTTTTTAAAAACTCACCTTTTGCTCCAAATTTTGCAAGAAAACCCAGAGCACTCCATAACAACTCTGGCTGTCTGTCTACACATGTGTCCCTGCTGTTTTGCCTGGTGTCACTGCTGCTGGTGTGAGTAACTCCCTCTGAGGTCACAATAGGACACCCAGCCATGTGATCAATGCTGGGTACCATTTCTGACTTGCACCAGTAGTGGTGGCACTAGGTGACATAGCAGGGACTTGTGTAGATAGCCACCCAGCGTCACTATGGAATATGGGGGGGAATGGGGGGAATCTGGGGCAGCTGCAGGGCCAAAATACTCTGCGAGCAACCCAGAGCATTCTGGCTGGCATAGATGAACCTTCTGTCACAGGTGGGAAATGTGCATAAACCACATTCAGTGTCCAACCCTTTTTTTGTGGTTCCTCGAGTGCCTCTCTGATTTCCCCCCACAGCACCTGGATGCTCACAATTTTTAAAAGAACAAATCAGTGAAAGAAAACCATCCCAAATGTTCATACTGCCTCAAAACATGGCAATTTCTTTTGCTTTATTTATAAGTTTGATGGTCCATAATACAACATATATAATAAATCTTTACTAAATATTATCATTCTTACTTGGCAATTGACCTTTCCTTCCATTCTCCGTAGTCCCCCCAAACTTAAAAAAGGTGTAAAAATCACCTGGAAATATAGGAAGCTGAAACCTGTACTTTTGGTTGAAAATGCAGTGGCATGGCCCACCAGCAGGACATAAAACTGGTTCTTGACACTTTTGCTGCTCCCTGTTCTATCGGCTTGAGAAAATCTGGAGGACATATTACACATGGTGACAAGGAGTTGCCCTTAGACTAGGTTTGGAGGGGTGTTGAGTCCTCTGTTCCCTACCCACTGATTTGAGGTCTATGCCTGTCCCCCTTGGCATGGCAGGGCTCCTGCTTGACATCAAGTGCTTGGCAGCTAGAGATAGAAAGAATATTTACAATTATTTGTTCCCATGTCAAAAGATTGGTTTTCTGTCAAGAGCTCTTGTCAGTAAGAATAATAGACTGACAAGTTTATTTATTTATTTTGCAATTTTCTTCAGTCATGCAATGTCTCAAAGTGTTATGCAGGAAAAACACTTTTGTGCAAAAATCTATTTTCTGCATGAAAATTGGGTTTACAGTACAGACATCATTGATTTGTGCACAAGAAGCCCAGTTTCTGCACAGAAAATAGGATTTGGGACAAGAAAGCACGTGTTTTTCTCTGAAGAATATTTCCTGTGTAATAGGGCACTTATTCAGGACATTCAAATATGGATGATAATAGTGCAGAGGAATATTTTTTTTCTGTAGCAGGGAATTAAACTACTTTAATGAAGTATACTCATATGCAATAATGAAATAATCATGAATTTATACCCATACTGGTAGCAATGAGATGCTCAAGCATGACTGGGACATAGCCAGAGCTGCATTGGAAGGAAAGTTGTTGTGATTACAACATAAACACAGAGGGAGCTCCAAATATAGCCTTTGTTTTCAGTGGCAGCTGCATTTATGTTACACTTCTCAACCACCTATTAATCCTGACAGGCAGCCTGTTGAAAGATCCCTACAATGAGCTACTCCAACGTAATTTGCTATTTTAAAAGTTGTGATTTACATTTTGCATATTTGAGGGGAAAAAAACAAGATATCAATAAAGCTACACAGTGCAATCTTTCCAACTGTGGGGGTTCAATTCCAAGGGCCCCCGTGGATGGCAAAAAGCTGTAATGGCTGAACCCCATACTACTGAATGGAAGCAATGTGCACAAAGACACATCAGGATGTCTATGGGCTGATGCAAACTGGCCATTTGGGGTGTCATAGAACCGCCCTGGGAAGTGGCGGATTGGTGCTGTGGCAACCACATGCCATGGCCACGATCTTCCCTTTTGCCACCCCCAAAAGAGCAGCAAAATGCTCTTTCTTTTAGGGGCGTCAAAAGGCCACCCTAAGAGCTGGTACCACAGCTCTTCCATGCACTTCCAGAGCAGTGTGTTTAAATGCTGCACCGGGAGGGTGTCCTGATGCCATGCATAGTGCGTACGGCCGCGCAGCATCAGGATGGCATTGAGGTGGGTTTGGGGCAGCCAGTGTGTGGCTGCCCTTCCCCAACTCCATCCCCAGACCGGCCCTTTGGGCTGTCCTGCAACGACCCTATGTGCACATGACACCACTGAATAATATGGGCTGTGGTAATCTGCAGACAATGAAATCCACAGATCACCAACCCACAGATACAGAGGGTCCACTGTACAACTTATTTATTTATTTATTTATTTAATTCCATTTGTATGCCACCTTTCTCTTTTAACTTGCACATTTAATAATAATAATAATAATAAACACAGAGCCTCTCCTTTCTCCTCCCACTGAGCCTTGCCCCACTCACATCATCTCTTCAGCATTTTAAAAGGATGCTGGTGAACATCATAGCCCATTTATGCCAAAAGGCAGATGTTGGGGGAGCAATGGTGTAACCCCCCCCCCATTAGTGTGTCACCCAGTTTAGCCTGTATCCCAGTGCCTCTTAGTGATGCCCTTGGGAGAGGGCATGTTGAGAGGAAGCTCCTGCCCTTGATGTTTTCCTTCACCATTGCAATCTATTTGCTCATCTTTTTCTGTCCAGAGTATGGTAGTGAAGAAGTACAGACAGTGGTCCACAAAATGGATCTCCCTGCAACTGCCTGTTGGCTGATTGACTCCCTGCTTGGCAAGCAAGCAAGTAGAGGAGGAGGAGAAGGAGGAGCAGAAGCAGCAGCTACTAACAACAGTGTTGTCACATAGGCTACATCCAGAATGCAGAATAATCTGGTTGGCACCACTTTAACTGCCACGGCTCAATGCTATGGAATTCTGAGAATGGTAGTTTTGTGGTAGTTTAGCCTTTGGTGCCACAAAAACTACCACTCCCAGAATTCCATAGCATTGAGCTTTGGCAGTTAAAGTGGTGTCAAACTGTATTATTGGTGCAGTGTGGATGCAGCCCTAGAGAGGGAGACATTGATGGTATTTGGACTAGAGCTTGGGAAAGTTACTTTTAAGACTACCCTCCTCTCCTGGTTTTGGATTTTAAATGCCAGTTTCCCATGAACTGTTGGTCTAACATTCTCTATACTGCATGTTGCACCAGTTGAACATTTTCAGTTGCTCTTGAGAGTGGGGATGCAGCCCTCCAGCAGTTCTTGGACTGCAATTCCCAGCAGCCCTAGTCAGAAAAGCCAATAGTGCATAATGCTGGGAGCTGAAGTTCACCAACATCTGGAGGCGCATACAATTCTCAACCTTACTGTAAGGACATCCCCATACAGAATGAATGCAACTCGTCCACCTGGATTTTACTGATAACCCAGAAGGTGGAAAAATTACCTTTTTATCAATTGGCAAAGCTGGTGAAGGATTCTGGGAGTAGCAGTCCAAAATGTATGTTTCCTGGCCTTGATGGGTGACCATCCAGAACCTGGAATTGACTCTGGCTGTAATGGGGAAAAATTCTCCCACTGGGTTCTCCACATCCAAACATCTTGGGTATGCAGGATTTTACCCAGTATCTACAATTATCCCCAGGGTAATGTATAACAATTCTGGCGCAGTGCCTAAACAGAACTACTGCAGAGAAATGTCATTGGCCAAGTCCTTTCACCTACAGTGGAGTCCACAGTGACATCATGGGGATTCCCTTCTGACTCAGAGCAGTCTAGATTGTGTTTATGATTATTGCCAATGGGAACTTTGAATACAGAGAGCAATATGATCCAGAACCAGGGGATGAAAAAGCACAAGGAAAAACCACTCTGTTCCCTCCACTCCCATAGAAAAATGAATGTCAGCAGCTGAGCTAACTGGAAGGAAAGTGGCATCAGCCAAAATTTTGTCTGTATCATTTAAAAATTTATCTGCTTGCGATGACAGGAAATCTCAATCAAAGATATGTTTGCCATTAGTAATTGTTTGGCACTAATGTGTAATGCAATACAGATCTCTTCTATCTATGGTAGTATTCACCTTTTCCATAAGTCAGCTGAGGCCCAAGATTTATAAGTGAATGAGCTTGAAATGATGATATGTAGATGATGCCCATTGCTCTGTGTGTTGCCTTTTTGGTGTATGTAATAACTCAACCCTCACAGGGATTATGCTCTCTGCCTGTCTGAAGGCAGGTTATCTGTTGAAATACTTATTCTTTTATGAGGGTGAATCCAGAGTGCATTGTGTAATGTATAATAAAATTAAAAGGGCGAGGAAGGAGGGAGGGAGGAAAAGATAACACAGTAAAATAAGCTCCAATGACTTCACCATTCAGTAATGGCTCCTACCAAATAACAGCCCCGTAGTTTTATCTTACAAAAACTGAGATTGTGTTAATGCTCTAAAATTAAATCTCTTGTGAAGTTATCTGGAATTTCTCAACAAGTTTAAAAGGGGGATTATTTTTTCATCCGAGGTCATGCCTCAAGAATTTGTAGGAATTCCGCCTGGAAAGTAATAATCAGTGGAAACTGGCAGTCAAAGCTAATTTATACTACTCTTCCAGATAAAAATTCCTTCCATCTTAGACCTGCATTTTAAAAGAAAGAAAGAAAGAAAGAAAGAAAGGGAAAGAAAGAAAGAGATTATTATCACTCTTGAGAGAATACATCAGTGAGGAAAAAAATTAGGAATGACTTAAGAAAAATCAATGCAGCATCTGTTTTAAAACAGCATCTGTTTTAAAATCCTTTCTGAATGCTTGAGAAATGAACCAACTAGGCTAGGAAATGGGAATGATAAAAATTGTGCACAACCTGGAAAACTCACATTTGGGGACTGCTGGCTGGGGGATTATGGAGCTTGTAGTTTACACAAATAACTTTACTAAGCACTGAAACTATGTGTGAGAGAGGGAATGAACACTAGGTCAAACCCAATGTGACTTTATGAGGTTCACAAGCAAACATTATTTTTGTTGTTATTGTGTACCTTGCCCTCTTGATCCTTGCCCATCATGGCTGACTGCCTACTTTAAAATCGACTGTAGGCTTTCTGGGTACTGATGATGACTGGCTATTTTATTGAATTTTATTGAATTTAATTTTATTGATTTATTAATGACATTCTGATTTTACTGATTATATTTTTGTTCACTGTTGTATATTTTATTGTTGGAATCCCACCTTGATCTGTAGGTAGAGGTGGGAAATATAAATAAAAATTATTATTATTATTATTATTATTATTATCACGATTGTCATTCACACTAGATTTGAGCTGTTACAAAATGCATGCTCAGTATTGAATGCAATCAATCCATGCCAGCCTTTTTTTTAAAATGTCAGTCATATGATGCACATCTATGTGTCATCAGTGATGCAACCAGGAGACCCATTACTTGCTCTAGAGAACCCACAGAAATGTGAGTGATCGCAAAATCCATAATTTAATTTAAAAATAAATAAAAACCCACGCTAATCCCCCTCCCCAGGGAAAGCACCCCCAGAGTTGTCCTACCTCTTGAAAATATTCTGGCACAACCAGGAAAAAATGCAAAAACAACTGGATCAGTACCAGTGAGATTTAGAGGGACCACTTGGCAGTGTTTAAAATCTAAAATCGAAAGCCCCCATGGTGGTCACAAGACAGCAGCAAGGCAGTGCTGAGAGGAGGGAAAGTGGCAGATTCCCCAAAACCAGGGGCAGAATGGGTTACACTGCTCTCCTAGCTCTCTGCCATATAGTTCCTCCTCTTCAGTGCAATGTGATTGAGATCTAAACGTCATTCACATTTGTTGAACACACTTGCAAAACGATTATTTTCAAAAGAACCACCAACTGAGTATGACCTGACTGGATGAGGTCCTTCAGATCATTATACCCCCTCATCAGAACAGTGAGAGATGGAGAGAGTTTTCCTAAGCAAAATCCCCCTCTTGGAAAGCTTTCTATTGGTCATTAGAAAAGGTAGGCTGCAAGGTAGAGTGGAACAACATGGCAGGGGATTCCTGCATGACAGAGGGTTGAACTGGATGGCCCTTGAGGTCTCTTCCAACTCTCTGATTCTATGATGCTAACAGACAGGCATCACATGGCCCCTTTTGCAAGTGGATAAAATATGACACAGATTTCTATTAAATGTTCATATGCTAGTTCATACCTACAGACTTACATTTCACAATAGTTACTATAATTTAAATAGAAATGCTATACATCTCACTACAGTAGGAAAGACAGATTGGATGACCTGTGAACTGCTGGTTCAATCTGCTTTCTGGAGGCTAACTGATGACATGTGCATCTTTAAGGCCCCTGCTTTGCCTTCCTCAGGTGCTAATTCATATTATAGAATTATAGTGATATGATTCCACTTTAACTGCCACTGTTCTGTCTGATTCCAGGATAGGATAGGATAATAGAACTATGGCAGTCAAAGTGGAATGAATAATTGTGCTATAATTCTTTAGTGTGAATTGGCCCCAGGTTCTTTATCTTTAAACTGGACTTGGACAACCCTTAAGAAAGAGGATAGCTTAAAACAGAGGACTTTCATTACCTTAAGAAAGTGGATTTTCCTCTGTAGAGCAGGACACATAATTCCTCTAGTTGGAGGTGAAAGAGTTAAGCAGCTGCTTTCCTGGTCTTGGCACCTAATGTAGTGTTGCCTCCACGGTTGCTTTTGGTGATATATATACACATCTGATATATATGTAAAAAGTCAAGGGGAAAACACACACAAATGAATATCAGATGTAGTTGGGGCCTTAAACGGCTCTCTTCTATTTGCTACTGTCTCTCCCCTGTGCATGTTTTTTGAGATATATGTATTTGTACTTTCCCCTGACAGTATCCCCCACTGTATTTTTGATGAAAGTCTACTTTTAATACTAGAAGCTTTCAGAAAGCAGGTAATTCTTTAGGAGTGAAAACAGAAGACTGATTTGCTTCCAATTGTGAGCTCATTCCTGGGTCACCATCGAGAGCACAGAGAGCAGAAGGATCCAAAATCAACAACTCCAAAAATTCCCCCTCCCCCTTTTTGTTATAGGGTTCCACATTTTGGATGAAGTGATTTCTGCATGCTTATGTCAGCAGTTTGAAAAGCTATGCTCTCCGCAAGAAGTCTTCTCAGAGGGTGCCTTTGGATGGCACGCTGGCATCATGGTGTAATTTAAAGGGGAAGAGTTACCTGAATACAGATTCACACCACATTGCTCTATGAGACGTTTGCATCCTGTAGTTATTCAGGAGGGCGAGAAGGAATAACCATTATGAATAATATGCTGCTAACAAAATTATGGGCTCAAGTGAGCCAAAAAAGACTCACTAGGTGCCAAGAACTCTAAGGTACATTGCTGTTTTATGTCATGATCATTGTGAACAGCACCTAACATCATTGTATCTCTTATAACTTTGTTATCCATTGATGTAATATTATTGTTCACACACAACGAAGGAGGGCAAAGGTGGTCTCAGTGAATGTACTACAGGTCATTGTCTGGTATCTACCTCATTTTTATCTTGCCTTTCCAATGTAGAGCTGAGGGTGGCAAAGGAAGTCCTTTGCCTAAGGCAACAAAATGTCCTGGGTCAGCCCTGGGCAGCAGACATGCTCTTTCTCATTTTATAGTCATAACAAACCTCTAAAGGATGTCCAACTGAGAGACAGGCCCAAAGTTGCTCAGCAGGTCATTGAACCTCAGTCTCCTCAATATGGGCCCAGCACTTGGAAAAATGAATTTGGGAAGCTATAACTCCAGAATCTGTCATTCAGTGTAGTCAGCAGGCATTCTCATTGGGAAATTGTAGGAGCTGTAGTCCCCCCCCCCCCCCCCCGCAACTTTTCCATGCTAACATGCTAGCAACTGCACCATACATACTTGTTCTGTCTAATTTATTTGAGGAAAATGTTATTAATTGCTGGAGATAGTGAGTAAAAATCATCTGGAAAAACCCAGTGGGATGAGGGTGTAGCTGTTTGTGTAGTTTAAAAGCAGTTTAAAATGAACAGTCTATTTAATATAGTGAAGGGATTGGTGATGTTATAGGCCTGTAGGATGGCCTATAGTGCCCAAAGGGCTGCCAACCTCTCACAGCTGAGGAAAGGGCATACCTGCACTGGCTGTGCATGAAGACGGATACAATGGATAGTCTAACACAGGGGTAGGCAACCTTTCCCCTTTAAGGGCCGAGGGACTTCAGCTCCCAGAATCCCAGGAGCTATCGGCCAACATGGGACTATTGGCCAACATGGCTGAGGCTTCTGGGAGCTGAAGTCCCTCGGCCCTTAAAGGGGAAAGGTTGCCTACCCCTGGTCTAACAGTTACTGTAAATACAGACCTATGGCTGGTAGGGCTCCAGATTATCTCACACAAAGTATGAGTGTAATCTCATACCTGTGCTACAAGGCTGGATCTATGAAAAGGGTGCCAGTCTGGATCTGATGGTGGGATGGTGATGTTATTATATGGTACAGAATAATAGATTTTCTATCAAGTGGATTCCCTAATTTGTTATTATTGTCAGAGAAGCTATATACAGTAAAGGCTGCTGTTTAGGCTTACTTCGTTAGGTAACACAATTCATTCATATTACAGTTGGCCCTCTGTTTTCGTGGAGGGTCCATCCTGCTCCCCCCCCCCGCAAAAATGGAGACTCACCAATATTCAACCCCCATAGGCTTGAATGCCTGCAGGTGTGCAGCCATTGATTTCAATGGAGGCTGCCCCTCCGGGAATATGCAAAATTGTGGACTTGAAGTCCACGAGAATGGAGGGGCGACTGTACATTTTTTTTAAAAAGGGGGTAACTATAATAAATTCATTGGGTTGAGTCCAGACTTAGTTAAGCTTAGAGTAGACCCAATGAAATTGGTGGAACACATTAGCAACAACTGACATATTCCAGTTGATTTCCATAGATCCAACTAATGATGTGGAAGAGAGCAGGGATAAGTAATACCTTAAAATATTTCTGGAATAAGGCTCTAATCTCAATATCTCTTCCCCACTGGCTGTGCTTACAAACAGCATCTGGAAGGTCACACATTCCCCACTAGTACATAGTTGAATCTTCACTCTGAATCCTCTTCTCAAAAAATTATATATATTTTTATATATTATATATACAACAGTCACGGAGCATATTGGCCCAAAGCATCTCAAGCTCACATATAAACTAATGGGATCTGAGCTGATAGTGACTTGCCAAGAAAGGGTAGTGATAGATAGGCAATATTGATTTATTGTACAGTTGCTGTAAAAAGACAAATACTATGTTAGATATTATTAGAAAATGAGCTGAAAATAAAAAGTCAATAGCATACTACTTATATACAAATAAATAGTGTGACCACATTTAGAATACTGTGTACAGTACTAGTTACTACATCCCGAAAAGGATATTGTGGAACTGGAAAGGGTGTAGGGGGAAAAAGTAAAGCAAATAATAAGGACAGTGGAGCAAATTTCTTGTGAGGCTGTATGGACTGTTTAGTTTAGTGGGAAAATGAACAAAAAAGAGGTGGAAACCTCTCAATATGGTGCAAATAGATGCTTAATCATTGAAAAGTCAGGTGTGGGTCAGTCTGTAAATACCGTAAAGATGTATTCAGGGGGATAAAGAAAATTCTGCAGAAATTTCTGATCTGTAATATTCCAAAATCAGATTTGGGCTTTTGAACTATTAAAACATTGATCTTCAACACCTTGAGATTTGTCTCACGCTTTTCTGTGGATGTTCCCAGTTTTTATTCTTTCAAGTACAAGAGCAAAGAAGGGGGACAATACAGATGTACAAAAGTATATATAGTGTGGAGAAAGTAGATGGGGGAGGAACTTTTCGTTCTCATAATACTAGAACTCCCATAGGCCCATCTAGAGAAGTTAGATGGTGAGAGGAGAGATGAAATACTTCTTCACATGGTATACAGGTAATATGTGAAATCCAATGACATAAGGTGCCATCATGGCTGCCAATTTGGATGGCTTTAAAGGAGGTCTGGATAAATTTATGGATGTTAGGACCATCAATGATTTACATATATTTAAAGTGGATAATGAAGACATTGAAATAGTTAAAGATTTCTTATGCCTTGACTCAGTCATGAACCAAAGTGAGAGTGCAGTCAAGAAATCAGGAAACTAAAACTTGAAAAAAACTCATGAAGGAATTAGATAATATCCTCAAGTGTAAAAATATACAGAATAATCCAGGCCTTATTTCCAATTCCTGTGTATGGGTGTGAAGGCTGGACTGTGAAGAAAGCTGACATATAAGAAAAACAATGCATTTGAAATGTAGTGCTGAAGAAGAGGCCTATGGATGCCATGTACTTGGGGGAAAAATAGTTTATATATTGGTTTTAGGCTAGAAGGATGCCATTTATTAGGTTGTATTTTACACATATTCTACGAAGTTACAGTGAAGAAATAAAAAGAGAGAAATTCTACTTAATGTTCTGCTGCTATTGCATCCTTTGACAAATGGGAAAACCCTTTGAGCAGAAACATGAGCCAATGAATTAGGACACTATTTTTCTTACCAACCAGACAGGCAATTGGCAAATGACTAAGCAGTATGGACATATTAATAAAAACAAAGAGGAGAGAAAAGAGGGACTTTTTTTGAGAAAAGAGTATTTTTCTTTGTATGATTTTCTCTTCTCTCTCTTTTTTGATTTTTTTTTATTAAACTTATTCAAATTTACAAAAATATAACAACTGTAATTTAAAAGAAAAACTATAGCAATATAACCCACCCCTTTCCCAATTGCTTCCCAAACCCATTATTATTACATATATTTTACTTTTCCTTCCTTTCAACACCATTTACTTCAATTAGTTTCTTACTCTCTTATGATTGTAGAGTTTTTGTAGCACTATTTTCCTGCTAACTCCTTAATTCACAACTCCTCAGGCTTAATAATAAAGATTTACCCTTTTATACAGTTAAAATAATCAATATTTATAATCCATTTGCATCTTATATTTATACATCTAAAATTGTGCCTAAGTTAGCCAATATTCCTAATTTTTCTACCATAAAAATCATAACTTTCCCCCGGTCTCTTATCCATTCTTTCTTTTGTCCTGCTTTCATTTTTATTGATAATATGTCCAATTCCATCATATCATACAATTTTATAAGCCAGTTGTCTATTTCTATTATCTAGTCTATTTTCCATTTTTTAGTTTAGAGCAGCCTAGCCACTGTAGCCATATAGAAAATCACTTTACCATGCAACTTCTCATCTTTTCCCTCCAACATATTTAAGAGCATAATTTCTGGTTTTAATTTCAAATTACTTCAAGTATTTTATTTATATTGACTTGTATTTGTTTCCAAAATTTCTTTGCTCTTTCACATGTCCACAATAGGTGGAAAACGGTCCCAACTTCTTTTTGACATTTCCAACAAGTATTATTTCCTGTCCTATACATTCTGGCTATTTTTTCTGTAGAGAGGTACAATGATATATTATAGTAATTCTCTCTTATGTCTTGACATAAAAAATATTTTATCCTTTTGTTCCAACATTTTCCCCACTGTTCCAATTCTACTATCCTCCCACAATTTTGGGCCTATTTAATCATAGCATCTTTTATTATTTCTTTTGGGGGCGGCAAAAAGGAGGATTGGGGCTGCAGAGTGGGGTTGCTGCAGCCCCAATCCTCCCTAGCAGGGGCAGCCCAGAGCTGCCCCAAATGGCTCACATGTAGAGGCCCTCGTAAATCTGTCTATATAGAAACCAATGTATATGTCTATCTTCTGGTTTTAAGTTATCTTGTGTTTTTATCTTAAATTCATTGTCTAGTATATTTTGTATCTTATCCATGTTTAATCTCTTTTCAAATCTATACAGAACAAAGCTTCATGGGGAGAAAGCCATAATGACAATTTAGGACATATCCTATGTTTATATTTGTTCCAGATACAAAATATCGAAGCCCTGATAAAATGATTATTAAAGTTTTGATTGGCTTTAATCTTATCACAAAACAAAAAGGCATGCCATCCGAATCTTACGCCTGAGCCTTCCAGCTTTAACAATTTCTTATCTTCTAGGACTAGCCAGTCTTTCAACCATATGAGGCATCTGACTTCATAATATAGGCTCAAGTTTGGGGAAGCAAAACCTCTCCCATCTTTAGAGTCTTCCAAGATTTTTAATTTAATTCTCGGTCTTTTCTTGGCCCATATAAATTTCGTTAGATCTTTCTGCCAATCTTTGAAGATTTTCTCATTTTTTATAATTGGTATGATTGTCTCTTCTCTGAAGTGTCTTTTTACTGTGTCCACTGGCTCCTTCAAAAATACCACCCCCCTTTAAAAAAAGAAATGAGGTACTTGCCACCAGGACCATTGCACAGCCCTGGTGGCACAGTGGTTAAATGCCTGTACTGCAGCCACTCACTCATAGACCACAAGGTTGTGAGTTCAATACCAGCCAGGGCTGAGGCTCGACTCAGGCCTGCATCCTTCCGAGGTCGCTAAAATGAGTACCCAACTGTTGGGGGGCAATCAGCTCACAGTTGTAAACCGCTTAGACATCCCATAGCGTGATATGAAGCGGTATATAAATAAGCTGCTTTGCTTTTTTGCTTTTGCTTTGCCATCTTTTCAAGGCCATTGGCCTTCTATTCTCCATAAAATTCAGCTTGTGTAAATATGTATTTGTCCACATATTTATTTAAGAGCCAACCTTTTCCATAAATTTTACTCCTCCTAAGAATAAAATGGGCAATATGAATAGTTTGTCTTGGTCATTTCATTCCTTCAGGAAATATATCTCCAGGAAAAGACAGGCAGATGCCAATGAAAATAGAGTGGCAATCTTAAAACAAGGGAGGTGGTGTGAAGATGTTTCACTACCACAATTTGTTTTCTGTTTTTCCATTTCATATGAGCACTTGGATGCATTACAATATGCAATCTGTAAGTGGATCACCCCTGCTTCTTAAAGTGGAACAATTAAATACAGTCCATCATCAACATGAGGATTATTGCCAAGACTGTCATAACTGAAAAGCATCCCTCCATACACTCCAGCTTTGTCACAATTGCTTCAGCACTTGTCTGTGAAGAATAGGTTTTCTACAGCCAACCACACAGCCATGTGTGAGCACAGCCAAACCTAAAGGCAGTGATGTTTGCCTGGAGAAGTTGAATGGTTGACAAATTTACTGGCTTTCTGGCACTGAAGAAAATGGCAAGATGAATATCAGACATTTATGGAGGCTAGATTTATTTGCTGAGTTAGTCACAGATGCTTGTAGTTCTCATAACATGATGCTTTCTATTGATTTGCTTGCTCAGTCCTCCTCACACAGGATGAAACTGAAACAAAGATGTTACATAAGGACTTTGTTCTTCAGGAGAGACACGTTTGGTTGTTCTACAATGAAAACCCCATCATAGAATTATTGAGTTGGAAGGGACTGCAAAGGCTACCTACTCCAAACCCCTTACATATAGGAATTCACAAATATACTTCTATTTAAAGACCTCCAAAGAAGGAGAGTTCACTCTCCAAGACAGTCCATTCCACTGCAGAACAACATTTATTCTCAGATGTACTTCTTAATGTTTAGATGGAATCTTTTTTTTTTAAAAAAATGAATCTGTTGGTTTTCATCATTGACTGAAGCAGCAGAAAAAAAAGGCTCACTCCATTTTGTACCGGATATTTCTTCAGCTACTTAATGATGGCTATCATGTCACCTCTCACTCTTCAAGTTAAACATACCCAAGTTCCTCAGCCATTCTTCATAAGGCTTTGATTCTAGAGCTTTCACTATCTTGATTGTCCTCCTCCAGACATGTTCAATATGCTTCTTGAACTTTGGTGACTAGAACTGTATACAGTATTTCTGGTGAGGTCTAGGGTTTCCACATTCCACTTCTTAAAATCTAGGCACCTAATTGGCATATTATGAAAATGTTTACATTATGCTAATTTACATTCTAATTATGCAAATTCAGACCTTTAATGGTTGCATTTTTAATTCCACTCTGTTTAACCTTTGTACCATTTTAAAAGTTAGAACTGATCTAACAGAAACAGTACAGACCAATGTTTAAATTGCTGGATTTGGAACATAGAGATCCAGATCACTAAGGTAAACCTATCATAGGTTTTCTTGACACATTTCTTCAGAGGGGGAGTTCCCATTACCACCCTCTGACGCTAGTCCTTGCAAACTCAATGAATTTTGCTTCTGAGTAAGCCTATTTAGGATTGTGGTGTATTTATTTATTTGCTCATTCTGGAGGGAGGTAGACAATGTGAAAAGCCAGGTGCTGACAGATGCTGTAACATCCCCCCCCCCCCATTCTTGCCTCTACCCTGTTCTCCTTAAGGCTTAAGTATTTTCAGGATTGTCCCCCCCCCCACCTCCATCTTTAGTCCCTGCATGCCTTCCACCAACCTCACTCCCCATCCCTGGCTGCTATTCCTCATCCAAAATCCAAACCACCATCCCATAAATTAAACCAACTGAACTGGAGACAACACAACATATTTACTTATATGTGCATAGAAGTGGATATTTCATACTTACATCTCTTTGTTCTTATTTTCCTTTTTCTTTTTTCCTCCTTCTTCCCCCTCCAGTCTCAGCCGAGCTACACCCAAAACCAAACCTTTATTTATTTTTTAACCTCCCTCTCTCTTTGAGGCAGGAAGAGAGGGTGAAAGACACCCTCAACCTCACTGTCCATCCAAGATTTAAGCCCATGACTGCTGGAGGCTATCCCCTCCCTGGCTCCCTTTTCCTCTCCTGGTGTTAATAGAGCTATCATCACCTTGCTTTTCTATTGTGTTGCTTTCCAAAGAAAATAAGAGGAGAGGGGAGTTGACAAAATGCAGCCAGGAACACAGAAGGAATCCAGGATTTGTGGCTTCAAACATGCCAGGTCATGTTTTAGGCCCTCTGATCAGGATTTTCCTGGTTTCCTAGCACATATGGCAAGCCTAGTGAGCTCTGACCAACAGAACAGAGTTGGCTTATTACTTCCCTCAGTCTGGACATAATTGTTGATGCAGCCTAGAACTGCATTGACTTTTTTGACCACCACATTATACTGTTCATTCATATTTAGTCTACTAAGACCCCCTAGATCCTTTTCATATGCACTATTATCAAGGGATGCTGTGGCTAACTGATTAAAGACACCAGTTCTGATCACCAGAAGATTGGAAGTTTAGCAGTTTGAGGCCCAAGTGCTGCATGATGGGGTGAGCTCCTGTCACTAATCCCAGCTTCTGACAACCTAGCAGTTCGAAAGCATGCAAATGCAAGTAGATAAATAGGTACCACTTCAGTGGGAAGGTAACAGCATTTGGTGCAGTCATGCTGGCCACATGACCACCAGAGCAGTCTTTGGGCAATGCTGGCTCTTCAGCTTAGTAACAGAGATGGGCACCACCCTCTACAGTCAGTTATGACTAGACATTCATGTCAAGGGACTACCTTTATTATCAAGACAGGTGGCACTCATCCTGTATTTGTGCAGTTCATTTTGCCTGCCTAAATATAGTATCTTTGGCAAAAGAGCATCCAAATAATTTTCTGGTTGATTTATATCCTGCCTTTCCCCCAAAATAGAACCCAAAGCAGGGCTATGGGTTGCACTTTTACTCAACTAATGACACACTCAGCAACATGGCTGTACATCTTTCTGTCTAGCATATTGCCTACCCCCATTCTCTTTGCTAAGGACCATATTTCCTCAGCCTCCTAGGCTTGCATGATCTATACCAGCATCACAGATAACTAGTAAAATGACTGGAAACCAAGTTACAGAGCTGATTTGATTTAACGTATGAGGAGAGGTTGAAGGAGCTGGGCATGTTAAGCTTGGTGAAGAGAAGATTGAGGGGGTGACATGACTGCACTCTTTAAATATCTCAAGGGCTGCCACAAAGAGGAAGGTTGCTTCAGGGGGTAGAACTATGGAGTTTATCACACGGGGGAAATCCCGTGTGGAAACGGGGCTTTAAATTAAACAAACCCCACAAAAGCGAGTGTTTTTTCAGATGACGATGCTGTTAAAAGGAGGTTAATCCAAACGGAAATTAGACAAAAACTGCTTCTTTTTATTTTCGGAAGATCCCGAAAGTAAAAAGAAGCAGTGTTTGTCTAATTTCCGTTTGGATTAACCTCCTTTTAACAGCGCTTTCACTTTTCACACAGGGCAGAATGGGAGAAATCCCGTTCATTGAAAGCTTCCGCTTTTGCGGGTTTTTTTTTTGTTTTTTTTTGTTTTTACTTTAAAGCCCGTTTCTGCACAGGGCTCCCCATGTGATAAACTCCTAGGTCTAATGGTTTTAAGTTACAGAAGGGTAGATTTCAATTGAAATTAGAAGGAACATCTTGACAATGAGAGCAGTTCAGCAATGGAACCAATTGCTTAGAGAGGTAGTGGGGTCTTGTCCTCTTGATATCTTCAAAAAGAGTCTAGATAGCTGCTGGGAAATGCTCTAGCTGGAGATATTGTAATGAACAGTGAGTGGGACCTGTTGGCCCATAGGACCTCTTCCAATACTATGATTCTGTAATTTCAATCAAATGGATTTAAATCATGTAGGATCTGAGCCCTATGTTCTCCGATGGGCTCAATTTTAATTTTTTTTAGTCACAGTTTAAATAATGAGGGAGAAACATCCTTTTAATCATTATTATTATTTTAGTAGACACATATTATTGTTGAAAAGAACCATAATACATAATCAGGGATGTCAAGACTCATTGCAAGGTAGATATACACTAAACTATTATTCTGAATTGTTTTTAGATTAAGTTTCAGTCCATAAAAAACAGAATCCTTTACCTTTATTTGCAGACTCCTCCTCCTTGTTCAGTTCTATGCCATCTCTTCTAATTCACTATTCATTAACCATCTCTATTTGCACTTAGAGAGAACAGTTTATCTCCCATCTTCATAAGTGCTGTTAACATATAAAAAAAATAATTAGAAGTTGCATAATTAGTATTCATGGTGATATCTTTGACACTTGATTGTTGTTGCTGTTATTGCTTGTTTTTTTTAAAAAGGTTGAAAAAATACTGTTGCAAATTGATGACTTGATAAACCAGATTACAATGGTGGGGTCTGAAATTGTGGCATTGCATAGGAAGGGAGTGATGTCATAGCTATGCCACCAGGACCATTGCACAAGTGGAGGAAGCAGCATGGCTGTTGTACAATGGCTATCATGGGGAAGAATATGACATTTTGCAGACAAGCTGTCCTTGCACAATGACAACGCAAATCCAACATGATTTGCCATGCAGTTGTGTGTTCTTGGATGGTAAGCAACTATTCCTCAGTGACTTCAGTGTACCATCTAATTCACTGGGTTTGCAGAAACAACAGCTGTTTATTTCTAATTGCTAAGGGGAGAATAACAAGACACACTGGGAGATACATAATCATTGCACAATGCCAATATTCAGCAGAAAGGTGATACAAAGCAACCACTTGTAGATTTATATCTTGCAAGGGCAATGTAGGATCTTGGCCTGGGAATATATCAGCAATAATTTGTTGACACATAGGTCAGGCTTCTGATGAATGTTGTGCAGAAAATTGAAATGCATTGTTGTGTTAGTTTGTTTCAGTGTGAAAAGACAGTGTAGTACCTTTGAGACTGAGAAAAAGACATTTCTACCATAAGCATTCATGGACTCTCATCCAGTTCATCAGATGCATGCAAGGAAGTCTCCAGTACGGTACTTTCTTGGGCAGTACTCCTTCCCTGGTGCAGGGCAGCTTGGTGGCATAGGAGTGCAGCCCCACAGCCAATTAATGGGCAAGGAGGCACTCAAACATTGCCCAACTGTAGCTGGGCTATCAGGAAAAAGGGATAGCTGTTGCCCTCTTGGACTTCCAGCATGATAAACACAGCCTTTTCAATATAGTGTGATGCATAAAGTATAATGCTGCAAGTCCAGGAAGACAATGGCTGTCCCATTTCTCTGACTGGCCAACTGAAGCCAGAAGGTACCTGGATACTTCCCCACCTCTTTGGCCACTAATTGGGCATGGGTTTGCATCCCATGCCATCACACTGTGTTGTGTAGTTGTGGAACCTGGAGGTCCAATTCAGGAAATTCTAGGAGAGCTGTATTCTGCACCAGTATTACTGTTGGATTTTGGCCAACAACCATAAGAGAATGAGTAACTGTAACCACAGGCTTACTTGAACATGATTTTAGTCACCTTGTTTAGTTTACACATTGTTTAATAAAATGTGTTTGTTACAACATTCCTGTTTATTTGTCCTAGCCACCAAGGGCTTTGTTAAAGCAGCAAAAGAAGAAACATTAAGAAACAGTGGCAGTGAATTTCTAGTAAGAGGTTGAAAAGTATATTAATATCCTCTTGGCTCCTGAGGAATGGACTCAAGTGGAGAGGGGTCAACAGCCCTCTGCTCAGAGGCATCCACATGCCAATTTCTGCAGCATTAACCCTAATAATAATAATAATAATAATTTATATACCGCCCTGTGGCGAACCAATCCGGGCGGTTGACAACAATAAAATATGACAAGATTAAAATATAACATTAAACACTATAATCCCTCCCCCCCTTAAGAAAGTATTAAACAATATAACAAATTAAAAGCACAATATAAAAACATAAAACCATAATTAAAACCACCTAAAAACCCTGATGTCCCTCTGGAGATCCTCAACCATCAGTAAAGATGGGGCCACGGGAGGAATGAGGGGATCAGGAAGCCTGGGCCTTCTGTTATGGCTGTTATGGCTGAACAGCAGGCCAAGCCATTCTGCTAACTTGTGCTTCCTAAATCCAAGGTACATTTTTTCTTGGATCAAATATTCACTTTACTTTTAGGCATGGAAAATAAAGTCATGGATACCAAAACTGAAGCATACAACCAATTTTAGTCAGTAATGGAAATCAGTAAAGCTGTTTCTTGGATTAAAATAATGTATCCTAAATGTTATCCTAAATGTTATCCAAAAGCAGTGAGACAACCCTTTCTTGACTGTTTTGAGTACTTTCTTGATGGCTTGCTTGATTTGATTTGTATTCTACCTTTCTCTCAAATGGGACTCAAGGTGGCTCACAAGAAGGATTCGGGGTGAGGGGAGTTACAAATAAAAACAGAAAAAGCAATCATATTAATACACAACTGGCAAATGTTAGCAAGATCAGCATGTGGAATATTATGTTCAGTTCTGGGCACCATCATTGATGAAGGATATTGAGAAGCTGGAGCATGTCTAGAGGAGGGTGACCAAAATGGTGAAAGATCTGAAAGCCATGCCCTATGAGGAGCAGCTTAGGGAGCTGGGTATGTTTAGCCTTGAGAAGAGAAGATTAAGAGGTGACATGATTGCCATATTTCAAAAGATGTCATATTGAAGAAGGAGCAAACATGTTGTCTGCTGCTCCAGAGACCAAGACATGGAGCAATGGATTCAAACTACAGTAAAAAAGATTTCACCTAAACATTAGGACAAACTTCCCAATGGTAAGAGCTGTTCAACAGTGGAATATGCTGCTTCGGAGTATGGTGGAATCTTCTTCTTTGGAGGTCTTAAAATAGAGACTAGATGGCCATCTATCAGTTCTTTGTGTATTCCTACATGGCAGGGGGTTGGACTGGACGCCCCTTGTAGTATCTTCCAATTCTAGGATTATATGGATTTACAGCAACAGCAAGTTCTAGTCATCATCATCATAACAGCAGGACAAATGGCTTAGGTGGCTCTGCTAGTTGGTTGTCCCTTATAAGAATCTCTTTTGGTCCCCCTGCTGTAGCCTCAAATTCAGGAACTTCCACTTGTCCCACCACTATGGCACCAAAGTTATCACAACCCTTGAACCACCATAGGCTTTGTGTGTCAAAACACAACCACTACAGTGGCACTATTGAACTATTTCCAAAGACACATTTGTAGAAGATCAGTATATGGCACATACAGATGCTTATGGTTACAGAATTTCAAGGGTTAGTTGTTATTTATTTAACTCATCAAAATCCTAATTGACTTTGATGCATCTCACTAACTCTTCAATATTTTCTCATAGCTCCAGCTGAGAGAACCAGTTGATGTAGTGATTTGAGTGTGAGACCATGACTCTGGAGATCAGGGTTCGAATACCTACCCAGCCAAGGAAATCCATTGGGTGATCTTGGGCTAGTAATATTCTCTCAGCCTCAGAGTCAGATGAAAGCAAAGGCAAACTCCTCCTGAACAAATCTTGCAAAAACAACAACAAACAAACTGTGATAGATTTGCGTTAGAGTTGCAATAAGTTAGAAACAACTTGAAAGCACACAACACCACAAAGCCTAGCTGAACCTAACTCACCCAACTGACCCCAAAAGACAAACTCCTTACTCACTGTCCCATTTCTCACTGTGCTGTTCATGGTCACCTAATTAACTGACTCTAACAGAAAACATATCCGGGGTAGTTGTGTTGGCCATACAGCAAAGTACAATAACTTCCAAAATCCACAAAACAGAGATACTTTATTGGGCAAACCAAAATGCATAAAATACCTTATGCAAGCTTTCAAAGCTTCACTGGCTCCTTCATCAGGCAAAAAAGTTAAAAATCGTACAGGAGAAGTGTGTGTGTGTGTGGGGGGGGAGGTGATGATGTTAGAATCTCAATGTCTGTGGGGAGGATTAAGCTCTTCACACTGTCCCATAACTGAGCTCTCTTACCAGACAGGGCAAGGTTCCTGGCAGCAGTGACTAGTAGGGCATTGAATCTGCTCTGGGTTTCAGTTTGAACTTAAAAGGCACTATCCATGATGCGAGGCCTATTTGGAGTGTAAGGTTCAGCTTCTCTGAAGTTTGGATTAAAACCTAGAGCAGTTGACTGTCCCACTGACATGGGATCCACAATGGTTCTAGCTCCAGTGGGGACACATTTTTTCCTGTTGGACAACATCTCCCAGGATTCCATGTTGGGAGTTGAACTTCAGTCTACAGGATCTGTAAGGTCTGAGGTTGATGACCATATAAGATCAGGCCAATGGTTGTGTATGCACACAGGTTGCCTACTCTGGGTCCAATACAACCCACTTTTAAAATGTCAAATGGAAGATTTCTGTTTTTACTAATAGCATATTTTAAAGAGCACTACTGCCAAGTAAATAATTCTAAGTAATAAATAAAGACAAATCCTTTTTCAGAAGAATATATGAGCCCATACATTTCGGCAAGCCATCCAAAATAATGCCCCAAAGCATTTTAGCTTTTACCCTAAACTCACTAGAAAAAGACTCATAAATCAAACAGGCGCCACCTATTATATACTTCCCTTCTGCTATAAAAGGAAAAAGTGATATCACAATGAGGCTTCTACACATGAATGAAGTGTATTGAAATAGCCCCATGTGAAACCACTTGGGCCAGGGGTTCTACATGACATCACTGAAAAGATACAAGACAGATTTCTTGTTGATACAACCACTATTTAGTTTCACTTGCGAGAGGTATCAGACAACTTTTAAGGCTTGCCTCATAGATCTTTTTTTGAAAATATGTTTACCTTCTCAGGCAATTACTTCATGTATGAAAAAATGACTTCATATATATATATAAGGGGTGAACATACACATTAAGTTGATTGGCATGCCTTTTATAAAAACATTGATTCGAAATAAGACTAAAAGATGTGACTGGGTGGGAGTGAATACTAAATATTATTGATAGTAAGAATTTCTGTACTCCTTGGCTCTTCCATAAACATTGGAAACTGCCTTATATTGAATCAGACCATTGGTCCATTAAGCTTAATATTACCTACACTGACTGAATAGCAGCAATCAAGAATTCTCCTCCTATTCTCTGGAGATGCAAGACTGAACCTGGGACCTTTACAAAACCTGGGACCTTTGCAAAATACGTGTGTTTGTGTAACTGCACCCTGTGGACCTTAGGCAGCCCCTGTGGAGCATTTATGTTCCCATGTCTCTCTGCCAGGTACCTGCATATTTTCTGAGCAGTCAGCATTGGGTGGAAAGTGGCTGCCTATATCTTAGGCACTCATAGAAAATAACTTTGATATAATTGTTGTACAGCTGCTCCAGCATCATTTTGTAGACTTTGTAGGTGCTTTACCTTGCTGGCTATCCTAGACCATGGTCTGGAAACTCATCAACTGGCACTTTGATGAAGCTAAGGGAGGAAATGGGGTTTGGATATATTGTATTTTAGCACTGTAAGCCACCCCGATTGGTCTCAGAGGGTCGGGATATATTATGATGATGATGATGATGATGATGATGATGATGATGATGTAGGTCTGGACACAGTCAGTGCTTGGATGGGAGATATGACCATATGTACAATTCCTTATCTTCCACGATCAAAAGGCAAAACATAAATGTGTACGTGTATAAGCCCCAGAGTGCTTAGCCAGGCTTGCTCATCAATGGTAAAGTAACAGGCACTGGCCAGAATTCTTCACACAAAATACAAAGAGATTGAGAGAACAACACCCCATAGTATTAACACCGTGACTGACACAAAAGAGCTATTTACATTTTGATTTGTATGGTTCACTTATAACATCAGGAACTGTGTCATACTGTATATGTGACAAAGTCTTCATAAGTGGGATGGCCTTGATAAATTTATTAATATCACTGGCAATAAGATCCAAACCTTGATAATATAGATGTAAGGCCAGGTGCAGAGTCTTTTGTCATAACCATTCCCATTTATCTCAAGGGCAATGCATATGTAATGCCTCCAGTCCCTTTGTTGTTGTTATGTGTTTTGTTGTTATGTGCCTTCAAGCTGACTCTGACTTATTATGGTGACCCTATCATATATTTTTCTTAGCCATACGTATCCATAGGAGGATTGCTGTTTCCTTTATCTAAGGCTGGTGGAGTATGATATTCTCAAGGTCAGCCAGTAGTCCTAGTCCAGCATTCAAACTACTACATCACTGTAGCCATGTTAAATACATCTGGCATAACAACAGAAGGATTTCCCAACACAGTGCTCAATTATCTGGAGCAGGGGTAGGCAACCTTTCCCCTTTAAGGGCCGAGGGACTTCAGCTCCCAGAATCCCAGGAGCTATTGGCCAACATGGGACTATTGGCCAACATGGCTGAGGCTTCTGGGAGCTGAAGTCCCTCGGCCCTTAAAGGGGAAAGGTTGCCTACCCCTGATCTGGAGCTTGTAAAACTGTGGTCCAAAATGTAGTCCTGTTTGGACTGCATGGAAGGTTCCAATAGAGTCAAATTGTATGCTAGCTCACAGATCCAGGATGATCATTGCATATTTGTTGATTCAACCTCCTGAAATCAACCTGGATATGTTTGAGAAACCTCAGAAAGGACTGTGTCACTATTATAAGGGCTGCAGCTGGTACAGGTCTGGTGAAGAGCTGGGTCATGCCCAAGAAAAGTAGCAGGAAAAACAGCGAACATTTTATATACATGGGGCAGAGCTCCACATGTGTAAAGTCTGTCCACAGCTAGTAACTTTCTAATTTGATTCTGACTTACACATTAGGTTTATTGTATTTACTCCAAATTTATAAAGCAGTTTGTGGTCTGAGTTACAGCAGTCGGGATGGGACTGAAGGAAGTGGGCAGCAACCAGAAAGAAAACAATCACTAACCCCAGGTGTACTTTGGGGTTTTTATTATTTACTGGATCAGGGCTCTATATATTTGGTTTAGCTGAAGTGCACATGAGCAGTCCTGTTTCACTTTATATAATCTAAGAATGTATAGACATAAACTGAAACTCTGCACAAGGAACAGATGGTGATAGCCATAGAATTCAGAGTGGTTAATCTTTGATTGCAAACATGTTTGATCCTCTTTTATTCGAATTTGAAATTCAAGATGCTTATATTGATTCCATGTGGGTTTTAAACTGCAATCTTAGCCAGAGAATAGCATCTTTGGCAATGCCTATTACACAATGTCATCTCTGACCCGTTGCTCTTGTGTCTCTGAAGTGTTAGAGGGTATCTTTTCATTGATAGGAAAATTGATCAATGTGGCCAATTGCACTGCCACACCACTACTCCACAGGCATGATAAGTTGCTCCCACAGCAGTCCAGATATTGGGCTGTTACTGTTCCTTCCCCCTGCATTTTTTCACTTTCTCCCCCCCCCCGCAAAAAAACAACACTATGGGGGGATGCAGACGAGGGCGTCCAAGACGCCCTGGTCCGCAGCGCCGCGGGGCCAAGGCAGCCTCACCGCGGCGCTTCCCCGCCGAATCTAAAAGGAGCGCCAAATTGGCGCTCCTTTTAGATTTAAGGGAAAGTGCGCCCCAAAAGCGGCGGGTGCACTTTCCCTGACTCAAACGCCGTGGCGAGTTCGGTCGCCGCGGCGTGAGGTCAACCCGGAAGTGCCGGCCGTGCGGATGGCCGGCGCTTCCAGGGGCGACCTCAGGAAGAGGAAGGGGCGCCGAATGTGCGGCTGCCCTTCCTCTTCCGGGCCCGGAAGACGACCCAATTAGTCGTCTGCCGAGGCCCTAAATCACTTTCCATAACTCTGGAATTGCATTACAAACAACCACAACGACCAGCATATCTCAGGTTTACAGAGACTGAAATGAAATTTCATGATGGTCCAAGGTTATCATATTTGCTTATTTCTCTCTCTCTTTCAGTGCCACATGCTTATTCAGAATTAAGATTTGCTAAATTCAACAGGACTTTCTGCTAAGTATTTTCTTTAAGCTGAAGTTGAATAGAGCAGGATTGGCTCCCAAACACTCAGCCAAATCCAGTGGGTGATCTTGGACAAATCACAGACTCTCAGCCTTAGAGGAAGGAAATGATAAACTTCTGAATAAATCCTGCCAAAAAAACTGTAAGATAAGGTTGCTGTAAGTCATAGTTGACTTGAAGACACCAAAAACAACAGCAGTGTATTATTACAAAAAAACATTTAAGAAACATACATTTCCCACATTGGGCACATAAGGACATAGGAAGGACTGGGCATACACTAGGCATACAAGGGCATAGGAAGCTAGAGAAGCAGAGAAATATGAGTAGGGCAGTTCTATGTGGACAAAGACAGTAGAACAACATCTCATTACTGGCTAAGTTACACATGAGTGTGTGGCAGACTGCAGTTTGGGATATGCAGTTAAATAACCACCATGGTAAGTCACCACTTGGTAAATGCTCATCTTGATTCACCCACAGTCTGTCCAAACCTGCTATTGAATCAAATTGTCAACTCAAGAGGAAAAACTATTCTAGTGGTTGTATTTGAGCAATCTCCAAATCCAGCATCTCCTACTGGCGAGCAACGTAGGAATCTGTAAGGAAAGTATTGCGGCGTAACTTTATTTTAGGTTCAGAAGTGGAAAACTTTTTAAAGCTTCATAGCATACAGCAGCGCCATTCAGGATTTGCCAGCATTTCCATTATGAACCGCAACTTTCAAGAGCTTATACCTCAGCTGTAAAAATTGGTTTTCAGATCACATTTGAAATAGGGCCTATCCCCATGGATTTATGCCTTCTCAATTTTCCTGTCCAACGTTTCTGAAGAGATGGCAATCAAAAGAGGAAATATCAAATAAGGTAATCAAAAGATGCAAACTGATTGGTGTACAACTTTCTACACTCTGAATAACTTCCCACTATATGTAGAACACATACCAAACCAAAATTGAATAAAGTCTTGGGACTGGGAAACCTGTAGACCTCCAGATACTGATGGAATATAATTCCCATAATCTCAAAACCATGCTGTCAGGGACTAAAGGTTGCTGGATTTATAACATCTGGAGGGCAATATATTCTTCAACCTTGGGTTAGATGTACAACAAAAGAAGAGTGGAAGGAAAAGGCAGATCTAGTCTCTTGTGGCCAAGAGGAGCCAGGATCTAGTCTCTTGTGGCCAAGAGGAGCCAGGATCTAGTCTCTTGTGGCCAAGAGGAGCCAGGAGCTACAGATTACTAACAACCTATGGGGAATGCCTTATCCTTCTAGAGGTAAAACATCTGGTGCTACTTGACCATGGTTGTTAGGCAGCACACCACATCTGGCAGGGCATTTCTCTCCTGGAACCTCCAAAGAGCAGTAGCAATGTCTAAGGCAGGGATGGGCAGTGTGGGTCTTCAGAGATTGCTGAACTACAACACTCAACATTCCACACCAGTGGATATGCTGACTAGTGCTCATGGGAGTTGTGGTCCAACTTCTGATGTGCAGCATTTTGCCCGTCCTTCATCAAACCCTTGAACAGTGGACTGTCATTATCTGTATCCCCATAAATCATATTCAGAAGTCACTACTTCCTTTGGATGTAATTCTTTGCTAATTTTCTTCCTAAAGGAAACAACAACTAATTTTAGTCATTTTCCTCCCACTGTAAGAATATCTTTGAAATTCAGTTTAGGATTTATTCTGTACAAAATGCATCAATGTTGTTGTTTTTTTTTTTTTTTTGTATGCATGAGTGTTCCAAAAACAACATTTTCCCCACAGAAAACATTTCTGTGCTTTCTGCACAAAAAATGCTGTATCATGAAAACTGTGATATTTGTACAGAATTAGCCCATAGGTACAGCACTTTCTTCACAAACAAAGAAAGGCATTTTCTGTGCAGAAAATATTTTACATTTTTTTTTTTTGCACAAAAAATGCTGTTTCCTGCACAGGAAATGCTGTTTTCTGTGTAATACAACTATGTGCAAATTTCACATAGAACAATTCCCAAACTGTGATTGTTTGCATTAGACTAAGATTCTTCTCAACACTCAATAAATATGGTTTGTGACCATTTAAAAATATTTTTGAATATTCTTTCCATCCCTACTATGCCCATGTAAAGAAGCATATTACATGTATTACAATGCATTATTTTTCACTTACTGTCAGCTGTTTAGGGCACCCATCATGAGGAAAGGTGAGCTATAAATAAGTAACCCCTGTCTTCATTTTATCATCCCAACAGACCAGTGGGATAGGTGAAACATGAGGTAGTGATTTATTCAATGTCATCCAGAAATGCTGAGTGAAGATTTTAACTTGGATTTCTTCAGTTTTCATTCTACATTCTGACTGCTGGTTTTTGGATTGAATTAGAGCTTTCCTATGGCGACCCTTACCAAATATTTGACTCAGAAGAGAGCAACAAGAATATGCTCCCAGAATTAAGAATGAAACAGTGGCTATTGCTGGAGAATTTAGGTTGGTCTAGATGAGGGGTAGGCAACCTTTTTGAGCCGAGGGCTGGGTTGCTGTCCCTCAGATAATGGGGGGGGGGGGGGGGGGAAGCACCAAAAATAAATAAATAAATAAATAAAAATAAAAATTAAAAAATTAATTTTTTAAATTTTTTTAAAAAATAAGCATGCACACTCTCTCAGCCCCAGAAAAGCCATGGCAAAACCCCTGTGGAGATTTTGCCAAGAAACCCCAAGAACAAGTAATAACAACAATAATCAATATCATCATGGCGAGTGGTGGCGGTGGCATGACTGGCCTGGGGCCGGTCCAAAGGCCTCGGGGGGGCGCATCCGGCCCCTGGGCCTTAGGTTGCCTACCCCTGGTCTAGATATTGGACTGCAGTTGAAGGAGACTCTGCTCCAGCAGTGATGGCCTATACCAACTGTAACTGTACACTGAAGTTGCGGAAGAGCAGAATCTATGTTCCCCACAAGAGTAATGAGGCAAACTCCCTCTTTTTCTGTACAGTTGCCATGTTGCAGAAAGTTGCATTTAGCCTTTAGAAAAAGATAAGAATACCGTGATGTAGATTTATGTTATAAAGCACCCCCCACAAGTAAAGCAGAGCAGGCCTGCATCCCAGGCTGGAAATATAGCAGACTAGACTGGGGTTGAGAATCCTGTGACCTCATTGTTGGTGGACTACAACAGATTTATGTCAAGCATTCTTCAAAATGTAATGAAATAACAGTGGTGGACTTTCAAAACTACTAATTATTGAAATAATATTTTTTTTGGTTTTTTAAAGGGTGGTACCCCTTTAAAATGTAAATCAATATAGCTCATTTTTAAAATACAGCATTATGCAAGTGCAACAAAGGAAAGAAATGCTTTAATATTCTGCCCTTGGTAGCCCTAGCCAATTAAGGACATCATTATGTATTTGTTCTCTTGGTGATGGAAATACAACATGGTGATAATATTCTGCACTGATAAATGTAGAATGTGCAGACCAGACCAATTCATAATGTGTCCTACTTTTTTGCGAAGGTACTGTTCATATATCTGTGCATGCAGACATATATCCTATGTCCATGCATGACAGTCATGTGTACACATGAACAAATAATAATAAAAAAGAATGTATGCAGATGGAAAATATGAGAGCACAGAACTGAGATCATGAATTTTTGCAAAATCCCAAGAGTTATATCAGATGTTCTGAGGAGGTCTCTGATCCCCAGAATGGGTCTGCTGTAATCAAATATGGCTGAAGCCAATGGCACAAGATGTAATTGTCACTCTTGGACTCATAGAATTTCTTTTAATGTGTTCCAGATGAGTAGATTCTGCTTTCTCCCATTCTGGGTCTTCATAGGTAATGGCTTCACCTCTTGCAATCCATCAGCAATGATTGTTATTACTTCATCATTTGAAAGAACCTGAAAAATGACCAGTTTCCAATGTAAAAAAACTATTTACATATTTACCTACCAAGATAATTACAAATGAAATTCTGTAGTCCTGACGACATGATCACAAATTCTTCTCTTACCCTATGAAGAATATTAGAAATGTCAGTCGTCTGGCATCAATCAAATACACTTTTAGAACATTTGTTTTCACAGGGAGGAAAGGCTTGCCATTCTAACGATAGCACTGCCAGCTCTTTAGAAGCCTCCGTTATTTTGCTTACAGAAGCATCATCCTTTAAGAAAAAATGAGGTGAGATCGAGCCAAAGATGATTTCATTACACATTTACAGAAGGTTTGTCTATTATCTTTTCTTTTTCACTTTTTGTCAGCACAAATGCATTTCAGCCTTTGGAATAATTCCGGTTATCATCACTGTATCATCAGTGCTGCTCTGACTTCTGGAAGTTAAGTCACACTAAATTGTATAACACAAACAGGTGTACCTCATAAAGAAATCCATACATGGTAACAATTGCATCTTCCATCTCATTATCCTGCTTCGTTTAATTGTTTTAATTCTTTTCATGTTTAATACTATTTTAAGTGGAAGGTGGGTCTGGGAGAGTATTTTGTGATATTTTATTGATGTAAGCCGCCCTGATTGCTTCGGTAGAGGGGCGGGATAGAAATAAATTATTATTATTATTATTATTATTATTATTATTATTATTATTATCATCATCATCATCATCATTATCATCATCATCATTATAAATAAACGCAGAAATAACACAATCAAAATTTGGCTATGCTGTGCAATAAAACATAGCATTGCGAGCTGCTCCTTTCCTATGTTCCAAGGACCTAAAAATGCCTTTGTCTAGGATACTCCATTCCATTCCAAACTTTGATTGCCCAGTTGTTCTGAGTTGCACTTAAACTTTCTTTAACCCTCATCACCAGGATTTCCCTCTCCTAAAAACAAAAACAAAGCTTTTTTTTTTTTTTTTAAATAAGTTGCGGTATTGAATAAATTGTAGGATATTTCCTGATCCCAAAGATATTATCAGCTAGGAGTGAGGTTAGAACTGTGGATAAAGTTTTAATGTACTCTACGTGTGTTTCCTGGATCCATTGAGAATTCCAAAGTCCACCCTCCCTTCAACTAGCCTACTGACAGCCAGAGTGTTGAATGGAGTTACACTCCTCTGAAGGCGTAGGTTCCCAGTGTGAGTGTACTCCTAGATTTAATCCTGAGCTTGGAGGTTCCGTACCTTGGATCAAACATTGATAAGAATGGAAACTGAAGTCAAGAAATAAGATTAGGAATGGGAAGAGCAGCCATGAAATTAGACAAGATCCTAAAGTATAAAGATATACAACAGAACACTAAAGTCAGAATTGTCCAAACCATTATATTTTCCAATACCATAAGAACTGGACAGTGAAGAAAGGTGCCAGAAAGAAAATAAACTCATTTGAGATATGGTGCAGAAGAGTGCTGAGAATACAGCAGACCGATAAAAAAGCAAATAAATGGATCCTTCATCAGATCAAACCTAAACTCTCCCTGGTGGTAGAGTTCAAAGACATAGCTGTGTTAGACTGGAAAATCAGCATGCAAAGGGATCTTGCAGCACCTTTGAGAGTAATTTAAAGATGGAAGTTGGTAGTATGAGTTTTATAGACTTGAACCTACTTCCTCAGATGCACCAAGGAATCTGAGGAAGTAGGCTCAAGTCTACGAAAGCTCATGCTATCAACCTCTTTCAGTTAGTCTCAAAAGTGCTGCAAGATCTCTTTGCGTGCTAAATTATCCCTGAAAGCCAAGATGACAAAATTGAGGATGTTGTCTCTCACTGTTTTATGCCATGCTCTTTCTCATTTGTTTATGCCTGCTCTCTTTTCCTCATATCTCTACTCCCCAAGTCTTCCTATTCTTCCTACTCCACATCACACAATTAATCCACATGTAAAGAAGGTGAGCGACCCTTCCATTGTATGTGGTGATGGACACTATCTTAGATGCTTGTAAAATGAGATTGAAGACATTCATAGAATGCAATGGTTAATAGTAAGAAAACTGTACAGAAGTGTGAAGTTAGTATTAGTAAACTATTACAGGACACCAGTTACTGGGAAGCAACAATGATATTGAGCTATGGCTTCCATAACCGGCTTTTGGTTTTCCAGAGACAACTGGTTGGCCATTGTGAGAAACCTGATCCATTATGAGAAAGTTACTTTTTGGATGACATTCCTCTCTTTCCACAGTACATTAGTTAGACAAGAGCAACTGCTATTCAAATCAATAATCTGTTCATGAACTGTAACCTTTTTTGCTTTTTTAAAAATACATTTTCATTACAGTGGAAGATTAAAACAAAATACAACCACCCAATTCACATTTTGCTTTCAAGTAGAACAGAAAACATTTATAGAGCCCAGGAGAATTCAAGCCCAATTTGAAGTCATTTTCATTTGCTTGCTGAATTATGTACTTTGCCAATGCAAGTGGCAGTTCCAGAAGGTATCATGAAATGGGCTGCTTAAGCCTACCCATTTGTTTCATTACGCCTTGCCAAGTGGCTTTCAACTCTGTAGACTGAGATGAACAACTACATGATATACAGTACTGGTTTGTAAAAAGTCTCCTAGAAAAATTACTTTTGAAGGTTAAAGAAGACTGGCTAGTTGCAGCTATTGTTACTGAGAGGCAGTGTGCTTGTGTGTTGTGCTTTGCCATAAGAAATATGAATTCAATAGATTCTCATGAGGAGAACAAAAAAGCTACTTATTAAAACATTTTCAGACATCCATGTCGAGATGCAGATTTTCTTTGAGGATTGTCACACTGACATTAATAAAACATATGCCATGACTAACTTTAACACTCACTAGATTACACACACTACAAACTTATAGTGCTGCTATTCCACTTTAACTGCTCTGGCTGCCTCCTGTGGCATTTTGGGATTTGCCGTTTAAGGAGGGGCATTTAGAATTCTCAGATAGAGAGCTCTTAGGCCTCACTGAACTACAAATCTTAGAATGCAACAGGAGGCAACCAGAGCAGTAAAAGTGGAATAGCAGCATTATAAAGGTGTAGTGCGGTAATGTGGTCAGTGATTTCATTGGGTCTAGTCTAAAAATGACATATGGATCTAACACAATGAATATTCACAACTTTATTTCAATGCTACGTAATCATCAGAAGTATATTTATTTAGAAATCCTTACTGTATTTAATAAGAGCCTACTGAAGTGTGCATCCCATAACAGTCAATGAACTATAAGCCACGATTCCAAATACTTCAAAACTACCTCAGTATGTGAAATGAGAGACTAATCTTATAATTCTTAAAGGGCAGCCTTTTAACCAGATTACATGAAAATCTGTTTCTAAAAGGGATGCGAATTTCAATATCTGTTTGCAATAGTGCAGGATGTGTGTCTTCCTAAATGAGGTGGAGGAGAGGCACACACACACATTCCTGAATGTTTCAATATGGACCCAACTCCAGCTTTAAATTGTAAAGATAAACATACCAGTGATCAAATCCTACTGAACTTGGTTCTGAATAAATATATTCAGGATTAAGAGGGAAAGAAATGTGTTGCATTCACATTTCCCTATAAAAACATCCATTTCATGCCTGCTGAGACTGCCAACAGGATGAAGCACATCTTGCCTCAGATATCCATATGAAATTCTGGAGGATTACGATGTGTGTGGCAAAGAAAAAATGGGCACAAATTATGTGTGATTTGAAAAATGTGCACAACTAAAGCATATACATCTGAAAAATGTACTTGGAGGCATGTAAGTCAACAGGAAACATGCATACTTTTGGAAAAACATGTCCCAAAATATTCATGAAATTCAGATGAGGGAGGAAAAGGGTCTTGGAACCTAATACAGAACTGGGAGAAGGCAAGAATGTCCATAGGATTCTGAGAAATGCAACAAAAGTATTTTACATCCCTAACTCAGGGTCAGGCACATACCCTGACAAGTGATCCTTATGATTAACTGTAACTGAACAATCCAGTATCTCAAAGTAATATGTGATATTTGTTCCAGAACTAATCACATCAACATCCACACTTCTTTTGAGCTAAGATCAAAACAAAATTTTTATATATATATATATATATATATATATATATATATATATATATAAATAGGCTCCCAAAGCAAGTATAAACTAGAATATATAGGCTGTCCCAACACAGACTTTTTCCTTAGTGCAATGAACTAGGATTGTTAATGCTTGATAATCCTTTTTAATGCTATTTGACATAAACAAACAAGAGTGGGAAAATTTAAGGAATAAACTTGATCAAATTTACAGTATTTTATACTTACTATAGTTTTTAATATTCTCATTGATTTAGTTTTAGGGAAAAGGTGTTTCAACCAACGGAAAATAATTGTATTAAAAGACTGAATGTTTTGTAAAACATAGAAACATCCATGTGAAATATCACCTATGTATATCAGATAAGAAATTTCCATTATTGTTCATTATTCAGAATTCTTCTGGTAATTTCTTCAAAATCCATGTTTGCAGTTTTTCTAGCTCGCTTTTGTTCAGTTCATGATAAAGGTTTGGTAAACTCAAAAAAGTAGTTGCTACACCCAGAGATTTTAATATCTTGTTGGTTTCTTCACCCCAAGAATACAGAACTAGTTCATCAGCTGTTCCATGACACTGAAATAATTCTGGGAGTTCTCGTCCATCCTTCTTCAGTGCCTATTTGCGGAAAATACAGCTTTTTAAATAACCACTCTTCAAACAAACAAACAAACAAACAAACAAACAGGTAACTAATAAAAAAGAGAAAGTCAGCAGTTTACACTGAATACCCACCTACTCACCTAGATTAGCATTACTGTACATGTAACAAACATACCCTAAAGGCACTCAATCCCGTCTGATCATGGAACAAAGCAGGGTCAGTCCTGGTTAGTACTTAGTTGGAGACAACCAACAAATACCAGGTGCTGTAGGCTATATTTCAGAAGAAGAAACTGGCAAAACTACCTCTGAATATTCCAAGAGACACAAAAGACTGAAGCAATTACAGAGCCATTGCATTGATCTCCCACGCAAGCAAAATCATGCTTAAAATTCTGCAGCAGAGATTCCTACCATAAAAGGAGTGAGAAAGTCCAGTGGTGCAAGCTGGATTCAGAAAAATAAGAGGCACTAGGGATCACACTGCACACATACATAGCTAATGGAGCACACCAGAGAATTCAATAAGAAAATAAGTATGTGCTTTATATATAACAGTAAAGTCTTTGACTACATAGAGCATGGAATTATGGAATGTTCTCTTGAGAAACCTGTACTCAGGAAAAGAGGCTACTGTCAGAAAAGAATAAGGAGAAACAGAGCAGTTCCCAATCAGCAAAGGGGTCAGATGAGGTTGTACAATGGGCACTTGTTATCTGCTGGGGTTTGATTCCAGGACCCCCTATGGATACCAGAATCTGTTGATACTAGTAAGATACTCGTAAGATAGTGTCCATGATATAAAACAGCAAAATCAAGGTTTGGTTTTTGGAATTTATGTATTTTTAAAATATTTTCAAACTGTGGATGTTTAAATCCATGGATTAAAAAATCAATGGATATGGAAAGCTGACGGTATTTTATCACCCTGCTTGTTCAACCTGTATGCAGAAAACACCATACACAGAGCAGATTCTGACTTAGAGGAAGGTAAGGTGAATGTTGAAAGAAGGAAAATCAACAATGGAAGATATGCAGGTGACACTATGCAGAAAAGAACAAAGACTTGGAACAATTACAAAGAGGAAAGTGTTAAGTGCTAATGTTAAAGCTGAACATTAAGAAAATAAAAACAATGACTATGGAAAATTTACATAAATTCAGATGACAAAGAAATAGTAGAGGTAAAAGAGTTCCCCTACTTTAGATCAATCACTGATCAGAACCAAGATTGAAGTCAAGAAATCAGAAGAAGACTGGGGTCCAAAACATACTGCAGAAATAATCAAGTCTGACACCACTTTAACTGCCATCGTTCAGTACTATGGAATTCTAGGATTAATAGTTTATTGTGGCATCAGATCTCTCTGACAGAGAAGGCTAAATAGCTCACAAAACTACAGTTCCCAGAATTCCACAGCACTGAGCCATGGCAGTTAAAGTGATGCCAAACTGGATTATTTATGCTATGCAGATGCAGCTCAAGCCACAGCATTCCCCATCACTATGTAAAGATGTGAGAGTTGGATAGTGAAAAAGGCTGACTCAGTTTGAGATGTAGTGCTGAAGAAAAGTGCTGAGGATACCATGGGCAGCCATAAAAACAAACAAATGGGTCCTAGAACAGATCCTGAACTCTTACTGGAAGTCAAAATGACCAAATTGAAACTGTCATACTTTGGACATATCATGCAAAGGTAAAAATCACTAGAAAATACAATAATGTTTGTTAAGGCAGAAGGCACTAGGGAAAGAGGAAGACCACATTACAGATGGATAGATTCAACCAAGGAAACCACAGCCCTGAGAAGAGCAATTTGAAAAGACAGGGTCTTGGAGGTGTCTCACCCATGGGATAACCATGAGTCAAAGTCGACTGAAGGCAGTTAGCAACAACAACAAACCCTGTCATATAGTGAATGGTGGAGACACAAAAGAAGAAGAAGGTACTTTGTCACACATTGCATAAACTGTACAGTTTGCTCCTACAAGATCCAGTGATGGCCATCAACTTAGATGGCTTTAAACAGGAATCATCAAATTAATGGAGGACAAAGATATTGGTTGTTATGAGTCATGAGTGATGTTTACTATGTCCAACAATGAAGGATGTATGTCTGTGTCCCTTGTTGGGAGAGTGCTACTGCTCCCCATCATCTCTTGTTTCTAAGATTCCCCATGGGCATCTGGTTGTCCACTGCAGGAAACTGAATGTGGAACTATACAGGTCTGTCGGCTGATCCAACAGGGATCTTCTGCTATCCTTCTTGTTGTCTACTTGAAAATAATGAGACAGGACAGAAAACAAAGCCAAAAGAACTAAACAGAAGATGAATTTGTGGGGTGTGCACAAGATGGAAAAGGAGAGAGTAGATGGCATTTAGATTAGAAACTTGAGCTATCTTATACAAGTCATTAATTTAATTTAACTTAATTTAATTTATATTCCACCTTCCCCCCTGCCAGCTCACAAATGTGAGACGAAAAAAAGATACAGTTAAAAGTATGACAGCACAAAAGTTTTTTTTTTAAAAAAAAACAATTAAACAATCCCATTAAAATATTAATTTAAAAGTACTGAAAGGCAGTTTAATAATAATGGCAAAATGCCAATACAAATAAAGCACACCCCAATTAAAAGACCTTCCATGTCTGCATGTGTGCAATGACTACAAGATGTAATCAATTAGGACAGGATCATTTGGCTTTTTACAAGAAGATGGAGCAATGATCAACTCATGTTTTGGCATTTTGGGCAACCATGCTTCCTGAAGAATGACAAGTGTGAACACCTTTTAGAAGAATCAGTCCTTACTGGCAATCTCAAGCATACAGCCTCCTCCCCAGAAGTAACTGGGCAGAAGAAAAAAGTGGGCTCTACAAATATGCTATTAGTTATATTAAATATTGCAATTTGCTTGTGTGTTACAACATATAGTTGGTCCTCCATATACATGGGTTTTTTATCCATGGATTCAACCATCCACAGCTTGAAAGTATTAAAAAAAATACAATTTTCAAAAAGCAAACCTTGATTTTTGCCATTTTATATAAGCTTTACTATTTTACTATGCCACTGTATTTAATGAGACTTCGGCATTCATGGATTTTGGTGCTGGAACCAAACCGCAGCGGATACCAAAGGCACACTATCCTTCATAATCTACTGAACTAGGTTAACTAACATGGCAGTTGTGGGAATGGCTTAGGTCCAGACAATATGAAAGATCACATTTCAATGTACAAGCCTCCCTGAGTCTTAAGACCCCCAGGGGAGGACTTTTTCTCTGTCCCACCTTTGTCAAGGCCTGTCTGGTAAGAATGTGTGGGAAGACTTTCTTAGTAGCTGCTCCCAGACGGAGGAATTGTCTTCCACAGGAGGCTAGGTTGGCCCCCTCTCTGCTCTCCTTCCATAGGCAGATAAAGACCTTTTATTTCAACAGCAATTTGATGATTAATTGGTTGTGCAGATGAGCCTTTTAATGAGGTTTATCTTCTACATTCCTATCTTTATTTTATTCTTAAATGACTTTTACTGTTTTAAATTATTGATGGTTTTATTACAATGACAAATGTAACTATGTTTTCAAAGCTTTTTTACTTTATGATGTTTAAATGAAACATGGCTGAACACTGTTGTAAGCCAACTTGGGTCCCAGGTACAGAGAAAGGCATGATAAACAAATGAACAATTAGTAACCAAATAAAAAATATGCTTGATAGCATCCATCACAAAATTTTGAGATTTTTAAAGATCAAAAAGGTAAGGCAGGCAAAACTGCCAAACACCCACCTGATAAACAGCAGAATTCTTATTAAGGAAGCTTGAAAGAGCAAACACCCCAGCCACATCTTGGTGATATCTATAGGCTAAATGCATTGCCATGCCTCCTCCCATTGAAAAACCACCTATGGAATTTTAAAAGGAAAAAAAAAGCAGACAATAAAGAGCATGCTAAATCCAAATGTTTAGAACATTTGCTAATTGCTGTCTACTTTCTAGCATAGACACATGAGTATACTTACAGCAGCTTTAAGAAAGCTGCAGATTTAAGCAAGCTGTAGAGCAGGGGTAGGCAACCTTTCCCCTTTAAGGGCCGAGGGACTTCATCTCCCAGAATCCCAGGAGCTATTGGCCAACATGGGACTATTGGCCAACATGGCTGAGGCTTCTGGGAGCTGAAGTCCCTCAGCCCTTAAAGGGGGAAGGTTGCCTACCCCTGCTGTAGAGGATACAACACTGCCTAGCTTAGAAATAAACTTGCCAATTATCAGTAAAACCACTGCACACTGGTTGCAGACTTGTACTCGAGACCCAGAACCCTTTTAAAAGAAAAAGAGATTTCTTGTCATTTTAAACTTGTTTTGGAAAAAAATTTTAACCACTAACTCACTAGATAGCAAACCATGCATGTCTGTTTTGCTAGACGTTAGTGTCAGAAGAATTAGCATGATACTTTTTCTCCATCTAAGCTTCTTTATGTTGTTTGGATTTTACTTAAGCAAGGAATTTGGCAGCTTTGTATTCTTCTCACTCTAAAGTAGGAGCCAGTATGCCACTTCTTCCTTGAGTCCGGCTATCAGTGTCTTTCTCCTGCCTCTTGCCCGAGGAAAGACTGTAGCTCAGTGGAAGGGCAGGTACCTTAGGTTTTTGTGGGGTTTTCAGGCTGTGAGGCTGTGTTCTTGAAGAATGTATTCCTGACATTTTGTCTGCATCTGTAGCTGGCATCATCAGAGACTGGTGGCATGGCGGTGTGTGGGATATATATACTGTGTGACCCTTGGTTGAGAGGATAAGCATGTAAATCTGTGTATTGTTCTGTCGAGGCAAGGTCTCAGGGTGGGAGGATATGCAAGGAGGATTAGTGTCTATTTAATTAATGGTCCATTGTCTGCTTGAATTAGCATGTAAATTAGCATGTAAATCTGTGTATTGTTCTGTTGAGGCAAGGCCTCAGGGTGGGAGGATATATGAGGAGGATTAGTGTCTATTTAATTAATGGCCCTGTCATATCCTCCCACCCTGAGGCCTTGCTTCAACAGAACAATACACAGATTTACATGCTAATCCTCTCAACCAAGGGTCACAGTATATATACCCCACACACCTTCATGCCACCTTCCTCTGAAGATGCCAGCCACAGATGCAGGCAAAGCGTCAGAAATACATTCTTCTAGAACATGGCCTCACAGCCTGAAAAACTCATAAAAACCTATGGATGCCAGCTGTGAAAGCCTTTGACTTCACAGCAGGCGGCTTGTTTGCAGATGCATCATAGTTCAATCTATGGAGTTTCTGAGAGTTTTCCTATCCCTAAGAGCATGTGATAGGAAATATTTCTTCTTGAGATCCCACAGAGTTGCTGCCCATCAAAGTGGACACTACAAAGAGGATGGGTAATATGGACAAAAAGTATGGAGTCTGACCTGGTGTAAGGTAGATTCTTATCTGCATTTTGAGACAGCACTTTAGTATAGACATAGGACTTTAGCATATAATGAAGCACTTGGAGAGCTTTGCCTTAGTCTTAAAATCACAAATCTAAAAACTGCCTGAAATTCATCCTGCTCCATCTTCTCCAGGACTGAGAATTTTGTGGTCTGGGGACATTCTTGGCCTGCAACAATCAACATTCCTCACCATAACATTGGTAAAGCCACACAATTCTCATCCCTGACTCCTCAGATTCATTATTATGTGATCACCAGCAGCCTAGATTAAAACAATGCTGGGTGCACTCCAAAACCAATTTCATATTTTTAAAGGGGGTTTCAGAGTGTTCCTTGCTTTACTCTTAACCCACAATGGTGATAGGCACACATAACAGTGGAATTCAGTAAAGAAGAATGAGGGTATGTGTGTCATATGGGAGAGGGAAAGGGCCAGGGGGCATGCATGATCTCATAGCTCCTGATTACTCATCTCTGGATTTCATTTCAAACCTGGGCCAAGCCAAAAACTCATTTATTTCCTGAGAATATCTATCCTTCTCTGGGCTTATCATTGTGATTCTACAATGATGCCTAGTAAATTATGGACAGATGACTGTAGGTACACAGAAAACACATCTTTCCAACACTCCTTTATTTACATAAAACCGAGTTAGTACTAACAGTTGTCTAATTTTACTTTTCTGCAATTGTTATTAATTTGAGATGTAGGTAATTAATTTATACTGTTCACCTAGAATTTCATGATCCTACTCCCAAAATATTTATTCTACTGAAGAACAGAAACAAAACTTAAAAAGCCCTGAGGATTCTGAGCAAATGTTTTGAAAGAACAAAGGTTCTGCCCATGTATTAAACTTCAGGCTGGAGTGCAAATCTCCAAGGCAGTGACAAATTAGCCAGAATGACACAACACACATGCACATTCAAATTATATATACAGTTGGACTTTGTATCCATGGATTTAACCATCCATGGATTTAACCATCCATTGAAAATACAGTCAAGTCAAGCCTCCTTATCCACAGATTTTTTAACAATGGATTCAAGCATCCTGTCATGCTTGGTAGCAAGAACTTGAAGATCCAGGAAAACATCTTTAAGTGTAAATTCACTATAGCATTATTCTGGAATCAAGATACTTTGCCACAGCAATCCTTTTAGAAACAACTCTAAGGATCTCCCACCAAACCAGTACTTTAAAGCCCTCCGACTAACCCCTTTCCCCCCCTCCCCAGTAGCCTGGTTGTCCATATCAAAGGATCTTTGAAGTTTAGTTCTTCCAGGCCCATCTCCTTTCATCTCCTGGGATCAGAAGGAAAACTCTCTTCCCAGTCATAAACCTGTCTCAATGTCCAGCTACTATTTACAATGCCCATCTGTCATTCCCTTTCATTTCCACCCCCCGCCATGCATCACCCCTTTGTAGTCAGATTCCTATGAGAAATATAGAATCTTGACACATCCACGGCTTGAATTTTTTTTTTAAAGGATAAATTCCAAATAGCAAACATTGATTTTCCATTTTATATAAGGGACACCATTCATGGAGGGTCCTGGACCAACCCCCAGCAGATAACAAGGACCCTATATTTTTAAAAAATATATACTTTCCAAAAGCAAACTTTGATTTTACCGTTTTATATAAGGGGCACCATTTTACTACACCACTGTATACAATGGGACTTCAGCATCCACGGATTTTGGTATTATTATTATTAGTAGTAGTATAATAATACCTCGCTTTTCAGCCAAAAGACTATCAGAATGGCTTTCAAATGGTTAATAAGACATTTCCCTACCTTCAGGCTTACAATCTAAAAAGACAAGAAACAAAAGGAGAAGGGAATGGTGGTGGGAAAGGGGAATAAGTCCAGCAGATCGTCTCTCCCTCTAAAGCATGGGGGTTCCGTGAAAAAAACCCCAGTGGATTCCAAAGGCCCACTGTACATATAGCCTAGTAAAATTGAAATAGAAAACCCACAAACATTAACTGTTCATCTATGTAGATAGATTAGCAGTTGAATTGTAATTTTTAGAGATATAAATTACCACCAGCCAGAAGCTTCAAACTACACTTTGTTCTTGGTAAAAGAACTATCTTAAACCATTCACAAGCCCTTTGATTATTTTATTATACAAGTCAGTGAATGATGCCATCACACCATAGCTCATAAATATGTAGTGGAAAAATATTTTCTGTATAAATATGCATATATTGACTCCTAGACACTAGTGCATTTTGTGCACAGATAAAATTAAGTACAATTTGGTGTTTCAAAATATAGGAGGAAAATGGGACACATTGAAAAGTCATTACTAATTTGTAAATGATTTAATCTCTCCCTGTCTTTCTCTTTTATTTTTTTGCATATACTTAGTCATTAGCTGGCAAAGCAACCTGCCATTACTCACCACCCTCTGATAATGCAGCCACCTTCTGTGAGGAATGCATTAAGCAATGGGGCTCTTGAAAGTGAGGGAAAACCAGAGCTTTGAAAACTTACTTTTTCGAAAAACAGAATCTCCCTGGCACTACAGTCCAAAACAACTAACTTTTCCATGCTTTGAGGAAAACCAAAGGCAGGTTTGATGAGTACTGGTTTTGAGAAAGAAAACTACAGTTCATTATGAATTAACTTTGACTCTGATTCTTTATAGTCAGGGTGGGGAACATCCAGAGATTGGAAGGGAGACATAGCAAAACTCCTGGGGAACTCACCAGGAGCAGTAAAGCAGTCGCTGGAATCAAGTGATGGTTGTTGTATTGGCTACAACAAGATTTGCTGATGAAACTCAGTGGCAAGAGTAGCAGTTTTCTATGGCACTGGAGGATGCCAGAACATTCTCCCACAAAATCAAGTCCTGGAAGCCCACAAGGCAGAGCATTTGTTTCCCTCCTGTAGTGTCAGGTAGGATTACTGAAGAAGGTTACAGCAGAAAATGCAAAGGCAGGTATACAGTTGAACATCAAGAAAACAAAAATTATGACCACAGACAATCAACATAATCTTAAAGTAGATGATGAAGAAATCAAAATAGTCCAAGATTTTCCAAACTTAGGCTCAATCATCAGAGTGGCAACTACAGTCACAAAATCAGAAGAAGGCTAGGATTTGGATGGGCAACTATGAAGGAACTAGACAAAATCCCAAAATGTAAAGATATATAATTAAATACCAAAGTTAGGATTGTCCATACCATCACATTTCCCATTTCTATGTATGGCTGTGAAAGCTGATAGGATGTGGTGATGGAGAAGAGTTCTGAGAATATCATGGACTGCTACAAAGACCAATGGATGGGTCCTACAGCAGATCATGCCTGAATTCTCCCAGGAAGCAAAGAAGACTAAATGTAAATTGTTGTATTTTGGCCCTATCATGAGAAGAAAGGACTCACTAGAAAAGACTATAATGCTTGGGAAAGTGGAGGGCAACAGGAAAAGAGGAAAACCCATTCCAGATGGATAGACTCAGAGAACCCATGGACATTTGGCTGCATGAGCTGAGCAAGGTGGCTGAGGATAGGGTGACCTGTCTCTCATATAGTGTTGCCAATGGGCCAAAGTCAACTCAATGGCAATTAACAACAACAAAGTCTCAGAAAAGAAAAGAAAGGGAAGAAGGTACCTCAATTTCACGTTGTGTGGATGGTGGAAGGAGGAATGGTGCCATGTAGTTGACAATTAAGGGTGTGGGGAACACATTACAGCCTGTGAATGATGTTTGCTCACCCATAGTGTACATAGTCAGGCTGCTTAAATCTTACAGAAGCAACTAGGACTCTGTGTCAAACCAATGCCTGCTGTTGGTAATGGAATGGATGAGGCCAAATAAACTGAAACTTAATATAGACAAGACAGAGATGCTACTAATCACAGAATAGTGATTAGGCAGCCTGTGTTGGATGGGGTTACACTCCCCCTGAAATCTTTGGTTCAAAGCTTGGGTGTGCTCCTGGACCTGGATGCTCAAGTTTCAGCAGTGGCCAGTAGTGCATTTGAACAGCTAAAACTCATGCATCAGCTGCACCCATTCCTTAAGATGTCAGATCTGGCTAAGGTGACACATGATTACATCCTGTTTGGATTACTGTAATGTACTCTATATGGGGCTGCCTTTGGAAACTGTTTGGAAATTTCAGTGGGTTCAAAATACTAGGATGCTAACTGGGGCAGGTTGCAGGCACATAACCCATCTGGCTGAAAAAATTCCACTGGCAGCTGAGCAAAATTCAGTGCTAGCTTTGATGTTTGGGTCCAGATTATGTGAAAAACTGCATATCTCTATTAAAGCCTGCCTCTACTCTAAGATCTGCAGGTGAAGGCTTTCTCTCACTCCCACCACCATCCCAAGTACATCTGGTGAAGACATGAGAGAAAGCCTTCTTGGTGGCTGCTTTCAAGCTGAGGAATTCCCTTTCCTCCAGCAGGTAGAGGAACTGCCTTTCCTCCAGCAGGTAGACCTTTTTATTTAAGCAGACATTTGGTGGAAGCAGCTAAGAGTTTTTAATGGGGAAGGGGGTATAGGGTTTTTCTTTTGTTTTAAATTTCTTTTTAAATGCTGTTTTAACTTAAAATCAAAGTTAGTTTAATTGTATTTTAACTTTTGTATTAAAGAGGGTGTTTAATTGTATTTTTAAGGTTGTACACTGTCTTGTGTCCAGATAGCTCAGTGGCAGGAATCGCACAGCCCATGGACTGCATACTGTCCCCAATACTGTTTTTGTGGACCCCAGGTATCTCCTGGACCATCCTGCACTGAAAAGAAAAGTTTTTAAGACTTAAAAATGGAAACTGCGGTTCTGGGAAACCTCAAAGTGTAGCAATTCGTCTTTAAAACAAGGCAAAGGGATCATCTCCATCTTGCTTTGTCCCCAACATCCTCAAACAAATTTGATAAATCTGGAAGCAAAATTCTAATCACTTTTGATTTTGTTTTTCCAGACTTTTATGACTTGTGGCAAATCTCAGTGGCACAGAATCAGCTTGCATTATTAACAACATGAATTATCAATACGAATAGATGTTGATCTTGGGCTGCCCAAGAGCTATGGGACACTCTTTGCTCTTTGCTTAGCATAAGCAAAGAGCAAATTTGTTTAGGTGTCAGCCATTTGTTTAGGTGTCAGCAAAACATTTTTTAATTTACCAAAGTATTGCAATCAATCCTACAGCTCCAACTGTGCAGGTTTCAATCTTTCTGAAAGTTTAATTTGATCTTTTTTCTGCTTTTTGTATTGTTTTGTATTTTAAATCTGATATTATGAAGGGCAGTCTAACAATATTTTCAACCAAGTTATACAGGTAGAAGTGCAGCTTCCAAAGTTTTGAAAGTTTAATACTTAGTCACAAACTCCTTGATAATGAAGAGAAGATTTTAAAATTTCCCCTCGTTCCCCACAAATTTAAGAGGGATGCAGGATTGGGGCATACAATGCCATGGAAATAGATAGACAGTTTGCCCAGAAATTGTTTTCATTCAACTCCTTCTGTTTTCAGTTATTGGCAATATTCACTTTCTTCAACTGGTACAGTGCTGCATTTCTTCACTTCCCATTGATATATAAGAGAGAATGAACATGCCAATATTTATAAGAATTGAGCAACTTTCATGTTTTTCTCTCATGGTTCAGTAGTGATGGAAGAAGGCTAGCAATAAACAGAAGAGTGGTTGCATGTTTCATGTTATTATAATGAAACAAGGGGTCAAAAAGCATGCCTGTATTTCTTGGCATACAGTAGAGTCTACACCTCTGTCACATAAAGTTTATTTTTACTGGCTGCTCATAAAAGTGACTGCAGGTGGCAAGGACCAATTGGCTTGGATCAGGATATTTGTGGCCTACCAAACTAGAAGGAGAAAGAGTGAAACAGAAAAAAAAAATGACCCCAAAAATCGACAAGAAGAAATAAGGATTTGCTAAAGGTAGCATATATATGGGGGGGGGGGGGGGAGTTATAGTTATACTCTGTATGCTGTTCACACATACCCATATGAACTAGCCAGATAGATCTTTTTAAAGTGATGTTATCAGTGACTCTGTCTAAGGCTGCATCTGCATTACAGAAATAATCCAGTTTGACACTACTTTAACTGCCACAACAAACTACAGTTTCCAGAATTCCATAGCATTGAGACATGACAGTTAAAGTGGTGTCAAACTGAATTATTTGTGCAGTGCAGATGTAGTCTAAGACAAACTGGAGTAGAGCCTTTAAATCCATAGCATAGATTTACAAGGGTTTTCTACGTGGCTGTTCCCAGACACTGGATTTCCTTCCCAGGGAGACTAACCTGGCTCCCTCCTTGTTGTGTGGCTCCCAGCAGGCAAAGATTATTGTATCCAGGCAGGCATTTGACAACTGGCCTGACTTGCAACAGATGTGGCTTTTAAGTAGATGGGTAATGTCTCTTGCTTTTCTGCTTGTTTTAATATGATGTTTTCTCTCTCTTGTTTTTTCAGCTTTTCATTTCATTTTATTGGCAGCTGCATGAAGTTCCCATTCATGGGACAAAGGTGGGATTTTCGTAAGAATATAAATAAAACTTTGTGCGAGCCCAATAGAACTTACATCTCTCCTCCCTAGCCCTCTCTTATGCCAACATCCACATCCAGAGCCAACTTTCAGGTATACTAGGGTGGGGTGGGGTGGATCTGGGGAAAGAATAGTATATCACTTCCCATCTGCCTGGAATGCAGCATGGCCTTTGGAGGAGCAAGCTGAAAACTGTCCGCTAACCCCTCACGCTTGCCTATTCCTGTTCTGCGGGTAAATCAGGACACTGTGTGAGGATTCCTAGGTCTCCTGTTCATAGAATCACAGAGTAGGAAGAGGACTCATGGACCATTAAATCCAACCTCCTACTCAGCGCAGGATCTCCAGCTAAGGAGTTTATCGCATTCCATTTTTTGCTCCATCTGGGCATGGGATGGGGACTTGCATGAATGAGGAGAAATGGATTTTATCACACTCGAAACAGTCAGCAAGCTGTCACCATGCTGTCACCCAACCACCACCCATCCCAAAGCCATGCTGAGCCAGCCGATTTTGCTCAGTCGGAAAGCTTCTGTCCTTGAAAAACCAGCTGGCTCAGCGTGGTTTGGAGACGGGTGGTGGTCAGGCGACAGCATGGTGATGGCTTGCCGATTGTTTGAGTGTGATGAAATCCATTTCCCCTTGTTCATGCACATCCCAGCCCGTGCTCAGATCGGACAAAAAAGGGAATGCGTTAAACTCCTAAATCATCCCCAGCAGGTAACCTGTCCAGCCTGTTATATAAAGGATAATATCTATTTGGAGGCTTAAATTCTGGCCCTGCATGAGTGTCTGACAGGATGCTCCAAATCCTATACTTCCTGATGAAATAAGAGCACCAGTTGTGCTCCCAACAGACAATCCCAAGCATTTGGTATGAAATAAAATGGTCTCACATAACATACCTAATATTATAGGAGTATATCTATTGAAGGGTGCGGCTGATGTTTGCTTTTCCTCCTCTTTGGCCACCGCTGAGCAGTATCTACAGAATACTGAAAACTGTAAAAATTCACAATCTTGAGATGGCCTATAGCTAGCACAAACTCTTCCTGGATTTGGGGGTTTTCAGAACATCTGAGCTCTTACGAGGACCCACAGATCTTGTAAGAGGCTCTCTTCACATGACACTTGAGGTATTCTTATACAGGCCTGCCTCATGTGTCCCAACCAATCTTAAACAGGCAACTGACTATCCTGTATTGCTGCTTTTAAAATCTGGCAATCCTACACTGAGGTATGTGCACAGGAAATACACTCTATTTGCATTAGTTTAACATGTGTTTAAAACATTATTTTAAAAGGAAGAGACTAAAAAAGAAAGAATAGGTGCTTAGAATCTGGTAGGTCACTGGAAGGGGGAAAGGGACAATAATAAAGCATACCGAGACAGCTTGGACTGAATTACTACTTTCAATAATCATTGGTTTAACAATAGTGTTAATCATCATATTGATAATGATCCCCTTGTCTCCACTCTGGGCCACAATGATGGTTATGTGTTATGGTTCATATGATATTTTAAACAAAGGACATACCCAATGCATCAGGTTGTTTTTTTCTTTGAAAAAATGGTGTGGAAATTCACCTGCACCTTTGAAATAGCTCAAATGAAAGTTTGGGCAGTTAGCTTGGGCATCTTCGCAAAGCAGCACTGTTACAAGCAGAAATGTATTTTTAAAAAGTGACTTCACAGACAGAAAATATTTCTCCAGGATAGCCCACCCCAAACTCCATTATTTTAGGACAAAGTACAGTGAGCTGTATCCTAATGTCCTCCAAGCCAGTCCTATGACTAGGAGGATCTTCTTAACATGCTTCTCAGTTTCAGCAGAAGGTTAAAAAAACATGAAAACCAGATCAATCTCTGTTGAATCTTGGAGCTGGGACAATGAGCTACCAAGGCAAAGAAAATAAGGATATGAAGGAGCAAGGCAGGTCCAGACCTAGCAATAGGCACAGAAAGCCCTGGCTCCACCACTCAGGATCTTCCTGGCCTCTGGATAAGATTTTAGAAGTACCTACATGAAAAACAAATTTTAACCACCTTGGATTATTCACTGTTGTGCCTGCCGCACCTAGTTAGCTTCAGTATCGTGGAAGGCATATGGCAACTGCCCTCTTAACATTTTTGTCATATGTGGGAAGAGGGAGAACATGTCAATTCTAGTGCATGTCATCATATATGAGAATTCCACATATTAAGAAAGAACTATAACATCCTACTAACAAGTGCAGGTAGGTTGATACTTCAACAAATTTCACATGTGGCATACACTTTCCCCTGCACTCATGTAAGGGAAATGTAGCCTTATCTATAGCAGATGTTAATGGCCACAATAATACTGTTATTGAGCAGTGCCCAGTTATTTCACACTGAGCTTTGCAAAGCAGAACTTACACATTTTTAACAGTGGGAGCATTGCCCTATTAGTCACTAAGCCTCTCAGCTCAAACAAGATGCAAATGAAAATTATATTCTGTAATACTGAGACAGAGTGCATGCCTGCCCTGTACTACTCATCTCAGAGAAGTATCTTAAAACAGTAAGCAGACAATTGTCTTCACAATAAAACTCCAATCCTATAAATCCCATAAGAACAAATGTTGCATTTAAATAAAATTTAATTTTTGTATTTAACACATTTCTTAAACCCTTTCTAGCCAGCAATTCTCCCAAGGCAGCTAACAATATAAGGCATAAAACCCTCTATCAATACAATCAATTCATAAAATCATCAATCAATTTAAACCAAATGTAAGAACGCACTAGTGAAAATGAGCTGAGGACAGCAACTAAAAGACATTAGCTGAAACTCTACCCAAGCAGTACGAAGGTTTTTTGGCTGCTCAAAGCTTCCATATCCTCTCACCACATTTTCAGGTTTGGCTCAGCTGGCAGAATGAGTTCTCTTAAAAGTTTTCTCTTTTAAAATCTTACCCAAGAGTATCCTGTTCTTCTTGATGCCATTTTTAACTTCATCATCAATCAACCCTGTAAGTGCTTGACACATTGAATCAATGGTTTCAATATGTTCTGGGCAATCATTAGAGATCTTATATCTGTCAAACCACACATTGGACAAGGACCCTCTCATAGGTGTATATGGTCTGGAAAAAAAGGGTGATAGAAAAATATGTGAGAACAGAAATGATAATATATCCATGGAAATCAATTAATTCTGTGTCTTAAGAGTCTTTCCACAAATGCTAGAGTAGTGGTGGATGGGCAGCACACGACTATGTAGGTAACTAAGACTCAAACTACATGTAACAACAATAAATCTGTTTCTTTAAACAATGTTGGACCCAGTAATTTAGGAAAAAGAAAGGAAGGAAGAGGGAGGGAGGGAAGAAAGAGAGTAATGGAGTGTGTTTTGTATCAGGTTTGGGCAATGTGTGGTCCTGCAGATCTTGTTCGACTGCAACTGCCATTAGCCCTAGATGACACAGCCAATGGTGAGGGATAATAGGGAGCTGCAGTCCAAAATTTGGAGGGCACATTCCTCTATGTTGATTAATAACAATAACAATAATAATAATATTTATTTATACCCCTCCCCTCTGTTAAAAACAATCCATGTAGCCAGTATGGTATAGCAGCTAGTGTTTGGAGATCTACGTTCTAGCCCCACAGAGATATGAAACCAAGGGCCAGTTGTACTCTCTTAGCGTCACTTACTTCACAGGGATGTTTGAGAATAAAGTGGGGAGGGCAGCCATATATGCCACTTTGATCTTATTAGATGAAAAGTGGGCTTATGTTGTTGCTGTGGTGTGCCTTCAAATCATTTTCAACCTAAAACTACTCTATTACAGGGTTTTCTTGGCAGGATTTGTTTTGGGGTGGGGTTACCTTTGCCCCCCCTCTGATGCTGAATGTAACTGGTCTAAAATCACCCCATGGGTTCCTATGGCCAACTGGGTATTCAAATCTTAGTCTTCAGAGTCCTAGTTCCAACACTCAAATCACTACATCATGCTGAGTCTCTAAGGTGGTCTATATGTCCTCCTAGCCAGTTTTAACAGCAAAAGGGATGTCTTGGTGATGGGGACTAAACCCTACCCATAGTGTTTGCTCCTGGAACTTTCTATCAGCTAGATTAGTAATACTCAAACTTTGGTCTTCGAGATGTTTCACTTCAGCTCCTAGAATTCCTGAATATTGGCCAAACTGTCTGGGGCTTCTGGGAGTTGAAGTCCAAAACAGTTGGAGGACCAAGGTTTAGAAACCACTGAGCTAGACTCACTTCCATTATTAAAAGAACCCCAGAGAATGAAACAAGTTGTGGGCAGGATGAAGAAGTGAGTATGATTAAAATTCAAGTGCTTGGACCAGTGGAAAAAGCAAAGCTTGGTTTAGGCTGCAGGCCCATAAAACTCTAAAAATACTCCACTTTTCCTCAACTTCAGCTTGCCATTTATGTCATATGACAAATAATATCTTATCCAACATGGCTGTTGAGAAAATGAACAAAGCTGTAAAAACATTTTACACATTTAAAAAAATCTATCGAATTTAATCTTTTGAAGCAAACCCAGCATTCTTCTGTGTTTCTGGACTGTAGACTGCTACTGAATTCTACCTAAGACATTTAGCATTATTTAACGATCATATTAGGGCCTAAATATCCTAAAGGCACCAGATTCCATCTGATCTTGGAAACTAAGGGCCAATGCACAGGGAGTGGCGTATCAGAGCTGCGGCAACCACATAGCCCCGATCCTCCTTTTTGCCACCCCCAAAAGAGTGGGCAAATGCTGCTCCTTTTGAGAGTGGCAGAAAGCCACCCTTTGGGCTGCGATGGTGGCTCTTTTGTGCCCTTTTGGTGGAGCGTGTCTGCATGCCGCACCAAGAGGGCACCCTGATGCCGTGCACCGTGTGGACAGGTGTGCGGTGTTGGGGCGTCATCGGGATGGCTGGCATGAGGTTGCCCTGCCCCAACTCCGCCCCCAGGCCAGTCTGCATCGGCCCTAAGTAGGGTCAGCCCTGGTTAGTATATGGGAGACTGCCAATGCAGAGAAATGAACTGGCAAAACCACCTCTGAGTATTCTTTGTCTAAGAAAACCCTATGAAATTGATGGGGTCATAAATCAAGGCTTGAAGGTGCATGTGCATGCACACATGCACACACACTTACTTATCATACATGGTAATATACAAAATCCCTGCACAACCAACCAACTAACCAGACAACACTAATGGAAGTGTTAACTCATTAATATTTAAAAAGAGCCAGCACCCCCAAACCCTAAATATAATTGCTGGAATCCTATTGCTGCTCCCTGTGTTAGTATCTGCACTTTTTCCAGGGTTGCACAGCTGTGGTGAGAAATAGCAGACACTGCACAAGAGCCAACAGAGGGATAGCACAGCATCAAGTTGCACAAGCATAGCTATTCCATGCCACTTGTATACTGGATGGCACCATTGTGCAACTAGCAGAAGGAAGGATGTGTAATCCATTTCTTTTAAGACGACATTCTTGTCCCTTGTTTCAGGACCATCAATCCAGTTTAGGAGCATTCTTCAGATGGGGACAATGCAGACTGAATCTGAAGTATAATTTTTTATGAGCAATTTGTGATATCAGACTACAGAGCAGCACTTTTAAAAATATAATGTATCTGTCTTTTTTGAAAAACCTCACACATTAAATCGGAGTAGATTTTGTGACAGTAGGGATCTATTTTTTCTACAACTGCACAAAGAAGCTTGTTTTCCTTTCCTGACAGTCTGTTTTGTATAGATTAATCCACTGGTACTAACTCCTGATGTCGCTTGGCTCCCTTCCCATTGGCAACCCCATCAATATGGATGCCATGTTTTCAAATACCACTGTGAAGAACAGCAGTAGGGATGCACACTAGAGAATAAAACCATTTTCTAAACATGTTAGCAGAGTTTCTTCAGTGTGATAGATGTGGTCTGCTGAAATTGCATTCATTTCCATCACCCACTGGCACGACCCAACCCAAATGAAGCAATGTTTTAAGTGTTCTTGATTTCAGTGTGGGAAAATTTAAACACTTGGCTTGATCTTAGTCTTTTTAGTTTATACCATTGAAGATGGATGTATATGCTTAATTACTTTCCTGAATCTGAGCCTAGGGCTTTGTAATAGGTTTTCTCAGCTTCCATGCTAATAAAACTCAAGCTTCCTCCCAAAAAAGTGGCATTAAAAATGGATTACAATAATTTCTGAATACAAAAAAGTCTTAATGAACTCCAAGTGATGTTTTTGAAACTTTCCTTTGCTATGTCTTCACTGCTGAAATGCTCTCTTTAATTTAGCAAATTTAGGTTGTCACACTAAAGGTAGAAGGCAAGGTATGTAGAGTAGTAGCTATGCTTGCTTGGGATGATGGAGACTGTAGTCTAACCCATCTGAAAGGCACCATGTTAGGGAAGTGAGCGATACAGACTGGCTCATAGGATGCCCATTCACCCAAAAGTTTAAAGACTACTGTATATAAAACTTTCTAACCAACCAATCAAATTTATTACAAAAAATTGTGAATCTCATGGAGGAGGAAGTATCCAACATCCACATATGTGGATCCCTGGCAGATTTTAATTACTCAATAAAACATTGCAGTTGCCAATAGCTCTTGTCGTCTTTCTCAAGAAGAGCAAACATAAAAATTTATAACCAAGTCAAGGGTTTCACATATACTTGTGCACATAGTACAATTTTACTAATATGTACCGTATATACTCAACTATAAATCGACCTCATGTATAAGTCAAGGGTAGGTTTTGGGGCCAAAATTATGGATTTTGATATGACTTGTGGATAAGTTGAGGGTAAAACTTACAGACATGTGACAAAGGATGTAAAGGATGATGCAAAGGAAAATGATGACAAAGAACTTAGAAAATTTTGGCAGGCATAACTGTTTGTACTCATCCTAAAGACTGGATGGATGAGAAAGTAGAGGGATCCGTGCTTGTTTTGGTGCTCCCAGGATGGACTAAGCTCTCACCTTTTACCACTTTATTCAGAGAAAGGGGATGGCTCCTTTTTTAGATATGTAAGAGTTAAAGTACAGTACTTAGAATGACCAGTGGATAAGTTGACCCAGGTTTTTGGGGTCAATTTTTTGACTAAAATTTCTAGACCAGGGGTAGGCAACCTTTCCCCTTTAAGGGCCGAGGGACTTCAGCTCCCAGAAGCCTCAGCCATATTGGCCAATAGTCCCATGTTGGCCAATAGCTCCTGGAATTCTGGGAGCTGAAGTCCCTCGGCCCTTAAAGGGGAAAGATTGCCTACCCCTGTTCTAGATCTATACATGAGTATATAGTATATTTGCTTTCTGATGAATTGAGTAATTCACCCATGAACATGTCTCTCCTTTTTCATTCATAATTGCTGATTGCGTATGTGATACTGAATTACTTTACTAAAAAACATTGTGTGAATCTGAGGTACAGAAATTTATTATCTAAATGCCCCACTCATGCATGCACATGGTCCCAATGTTGTAGTCATTAAGTTCTGAATACATTCATATCTGCATGAACGCTCAAGAAGAGATCCCTGACTATCTCCTCATCAACCTTGATTTGCAATCTGGACCCCTTCCCAAGGTCTTTGAGGAGGAATGGAAGCACAGTCCTATGGGAGGGGGAACAGAAGCAAAATAAGTATTGACCAATTCTGCCTTTCCATTGTGCTCTGTTAGCATTTTACCACTCTTGCTGAGCAGCAGACTTCATTCTCTTCCTTTGAACATATTTGAAAAAACCCATTTTGTCACTCCTTGCTTGCCTAGCTAGTTTCTGATCATTTTGAGCTTTCACTTGTAGTTGTTAACTGTCTTCAAGTTGACCTCAACTCATGGTGATCCCGTTAGTGAGACAAGCTTCGGTAGAGGGGCGGGGTAAAAATAAATTATTATTATTATTATTATTATTATTATTATTATTAGCCCCCCGTCCTCAACCACTTTGGCTCAGGTGCTGCAGCCTCAGGACCATGGCCTCCTTGATTATGTCTATTCATCTAGTACATGGCCTTCCTTTCTCCCCTGCTACCCTCCACCTTTTCTAGCATTATTGTCTTTTCTAATGGGTCATGCCTTCTCATGATGTGGCCAAAGTATGACAGCCTCAATTTGGTCATCTTGTCTTCTAGGGAGAGTTCAGGCTTGATATATTCTAGGACCCCTTTGTGTGTCTCTTTGGCTGTCCACAGTATCCTCAGCACTCTTCTCCAGCACCACATTTCAAATGAGTTGATTTTGTTTCTATCTGCTTTCTTTAATGTCCACTTCTCACATCTGTACATGGTAATGGGGAATACAGTGGCTTGGACTCTTTGTGATACATTCCAGTCAAGATGGAAAAAAACGGTTAAGGAAAAAGTGCAATCCCTAGGCTTCTCACAATCTGTCATTATAGCCATGGGGTATGCAAAAGCCAAAGAAAACATCCGTCAGCGCATACAGGACATAGAATTACAAAATCATACATGTGCAGCATCTGTACACTCAATTTTCAAAGACAGTGGGAGAGGCTTTGCCCTCGCTGCATACTTGAATAATCTAACCAACCCAAAGTATAGGAAAGCCTTTACTTTGGCTAAATTTAATGTACTTCCATCGGCTCTATTAACAGGAAGATATAACAACAAACCTTTATGTGAACGCTTATGTCCTTGTGGGTCTGGGGAGGTAGAATCTGTGAGACATGTTTTATTGTATTGTACTTTTTACCGGGATCTGCAGTATTGCTTTATAGCACCAATTTTACAAAAAATACCAGGTAAACCTGATATATTTTATACTGATTATCTTTTGGCTGACCGGCAACCAAGGATCACAGCCAAGGTGGCAAGTTTTTGCACTGCTGCAATAGCCTGCCAATGAAAAATGGTGACTTAATTTTTTTTCTCCACTGTACAACATTATACAATGTCTTTGTACTGTACTTCTTGTATTTTTTCCCCTATTGTATTGTATAATACTGTTCTACTTTATATTGTATTGTATTGTTTTTATATTGTGTATGCTGGTCACTGACTGTAATAAATTCATTCATTCATTCATACATTCATTCAATGGCTTGGACTATCTTTATTTTAGTGTTCTTTGCACGTTAGGATCTTGTCTAGTTCTTTCATAGCTGCACTTCCTAGTCCTAGTTTTCTTCTGATTTCTTGACTGGTCTGTTCTGATCAATGATTGAACTGAGACATGGGAAATCTTTAACTATTTTGATTTACTTGTTGTCTAGGTTGAATTTATGTAAATCCTCTGTGGTATTTTTTCTGTTTTCTTAATGTTCAGCAGTAAGCCTGTCTTTGCACTTTCTTTTTTAAGTTTCCTTAGTAGTTGTTCTAACTTTTTGTTGTTCTTTTTAGCTAGCAGTATGGTGTTGTCTGTATATCTTAGATTGCTGATGTTCCTTCCTCTGATCTTTACTCTTCCTTCTTCAAAATCTAAACTAGCTCTGAATATGATGTTTTCTACATATAAGGTGAACAAGTAGGGTAATATAATGCAGTTTTGCCTGACCCCTTTGTCAGCTGAGAACCTTTAGCTATCCTTACACTATTTCTGCAAGCTTGGGTTACACATCTGTATTCTTCCTTGGTGATTTGTCCTTCCTTTCCATTTTTTATACATGCTCTTTTTTTCTTTTCATTTTCTCCTTGAGTTTACTGTGCAGCCACATCTTCTTTTAAAGATGTTTCCTGTTTTTCTTCTTCCATAGACTTGTTAGTGATTATGCTTTTAGCCATTCCTTCTTCATGAAATCCTACCCATGCTGGGTGTCTTTTTCTTTTAGCATCTCTAGCCATGGGATTCAGACAAGCATTTCCCTGAGCTTAAAATAAGATCAATTTTCCTAAAATTCTGGGTTTATGTTTGCCTATACTCTTCTTTGGCCTGTCCCAGAATCTGAATGCTATTGTTAGAAAATACCAACTACTTTGATTCCAGTGACCAACTCCTCCCTATTGGTTAGGTTCAAGTCCAGAATTGCTGATCCCATTGTTCCTTCCTCCACCTTTTGAAAGGCAGTGGAGTTTCAGTCCACAGCAGGGACCCAGGGGCCACATTCAGCTCATCTCTCGACTCATCTCACCTTATTAAACCTTCATTATGACCAACAAGAATAGCTGCCTATTTCTTTAAAACAGTACTTTGCTGACTCTGCGGTATAGCAAGAGTCCTGATATGAGACACACTAGGGGGAAAAAGGCCTCTAACACACCCTCAGAAAAAAAGGACTATACAAATCCATTTTCTAGCATTCAACAGATATTTACATTTTTAATGAAAAAAATGTAATAAAAAGAGTCACTATCTGTTGGCTGTTGAAAAAACACCAATAGAAACCATTTATTCATAAATTAACTTTAGATTTATAAAAGAAGAGAACTGAGAAAAGGAAATACTACATAAAGCAAGATTCTTTGACCTAGATTTGTGGAAAGGAAAGCATAACAAGGTACAGTACAGTCATTTCATAAAATTGAGACTACATAATTTTAAGCTGACCATGTTAGCTGTTGCAATGCCAGTTTAAACTATCACTTTCTATTTGTAAGACAAAGGGGAGGCAGTATTCTATTCCAGTTTAGACAGTCAATAGAAAACAAATGTTTAACTTATACCACTAGCTGCTAAAACAGTATTTAATGTTGCAACCATACCTACTCTAAGGAGGGAGAAAAAACACCATTTGCTGTAAAAACCACTTGAACAGATGTGGCACTGGATGCTATTTTTAAAACCCCAACTTAAGTTACAACACATTTAATCAAAATAATTGAGTGGGGGAGGGGGGAAATGGAAAGGCTAAGTTATATTTGACTATGGAAAGTTGATGTAGTTGTCATTTCTCCATTGCAGAGTAACAGAATGACTTGCAAACCATGATCTTTACCCAATTCCTGACCACTAAGTCATTTCATATTTGCAAAACTGTTATAGGTACAACCTCAGTTAATGAAGCAGATGTGTTCCTGAGCATTACTTATTTAACATAAATTTTGGGATCAGATGCAGAACTAACATGGAAAGATGAGAGCTTGGTTGCTACACCACAAAAGGTGGGGCATGTTTCAGCAAACATTTTATCCAAAACTAACACTATGCACATGTGAAATGGGAGTGGGGAACCAGGTCAGGTAAGCCTTGCATAAGTAAACAAAAATATTTTGAATCTTCTACAGAGCACTGGAAAGCGTCTTCCAAAAAGTATCCAAGGATTTTTTTTCTTTTACTAGCCTCCACTTTTCTTGTGATTTCCATTTTGGTGGCCAACACACAGACCATTTTTTTTTAAATGCTGGGGGAAGCTGGTGTGGTGGGTTTATCTGCTGTCTCCATTCTCAAGGTAGACAGAAGTTGAGGAACAAACAGGGAGCTAGAGGGGTGTAAAAAGCCTTAATTGTCAAAGGCTTTGTTAATTCAAGTATGTCTTGGAAAAATCTATATTCCAAAATTGCCTTTTACTCTTACTGACTCCCTTGAGGCCTTCTGGGTCCCATGACTTGATTTTAGTATCATAGAATCATAGAGTTGGAAGAGACCACAAGGTCCATCCAGTCCAACCCCCTGCCATGCAGGAACTCCCAATCAAAGCATCCCCGACAGATGGCCATCCAGCCTCTGCTTAAAGACCTCCAAAGAAGGAGACTCTACTACACTCTGAGGAAGTGTGTTCCACAGTCGAACAGCCCTCCTAATGTTGAGGTGGAATCTCTTTTCCTGGAGCTTGCACTCATTGTTCCGGGTTCTAGTCTCTGGAGCAGGAGAAAACAAGCTTGTTCCCTCCTCAATATGACATCCCTTCAAATATTTAAACACGGTTATCATATCACCTCTTAACCTTCTCTTCTCCAGGCTAAACATTCCCAGCTCCCTAAGTCGTTCCGCACAGGGCTTGGTTTCCAGACCCTTCACCATTTTAGTTGCCCTCCTTTGGACATGCTCCAATTTCTCCACATCGTTTTTGAATTGTGGTGCCCAGAACTGGACACAGTATTCCAGGTGGGGTCTGACCAAAGCAGAATAGAGTGGCACTATTACTTCTCTTGATCTAGACACTATACTTCTATTGATGCAGCCTAAAATTGCATTGGCCTTTTTAGCTGCTGCATCACACTGTTGACTCATGTTCAACTTGTGGTCTACCTGGACTCCTAGATGCCTTTCACACGTAGTCTCATTCAGTCAGGTGTCCCCCATAGTATATCGGTGCTTTTCATTTTTCCGCACTATGTGCAGTACCTTACATTTCTCCATGTTGAATTTTATTTTGTTAGCTTTCGCCCAGCTTTCTAGTCTGTTTAAGTCATTTTGAATTTTGATCCTGTCTTCTGGGGTATTAGCTACTCCTCCTAATTTGGTGTCGTCTGCAAATTTTATAACTATGCCCCCAATAATGTTTTTTAGAATGTCAGGCACAACGTCTTCAGAATTTGCAAGTTCCATATTACAAGTACAAATGTTACTTTAACATACTACTTTTTTGGTAACAAGGGTATAATAATGTTGCTTTTCTGAAGTAATATAATAGTATAACACCCTTGCTTATAGAGTATAATGTTCACTCTTTACTTTAAAACATAAGTGGGAATCATGTAGCCATATAGGTATTGTTGGACTTGCCAATGGTAAAGGATTGTGAGAATTCTAGTACAGAACTTCTGAGGACAAGAGATTCACTAAATTTATTATACTCAGAACACAACAGAACATTTACTCACAAATTCAACCACATTACATCTGATTGCAACAACCTCTGTACTGGTTAATGGGAAATGGGCAAGAATAATTACTTAAAGTATATTTTTGTTCAGAATATGATTAAAATGATGTGATCACTTTTGCTTGTCAAGAGAATATTCACTTGCTGTTGAATAGTTATAGCCTTGTGTTAGCAATTTGCCACTCTAAGGAACCTGTCCAACAGCACGATATTAATGTCCAAAATAAATAAAATCTTTAAGCTGTCACCAATTTGGCACAGCAGTTTGCCTGTATGCTAGCACTGAGAGGTATAATGCTTAACTTAAAAGTTAAGTTTACAAAAGAGTTGATGTTAAAATCATAACAAAATAAGCAGATTGTGTGCATGTGTGTAAACGAAGCCAGTCACATGAACAAATTTCTTTATACATTAAAATACTGATGTAATTATAATTATAGTAATCATTGCCATATACAGGACTTGTAGTGTCAAGCCAAGTGTCTTAGGGGGGTTGCAGACTACCAGAAATAGTGCAAATTGAGTCCACTTTTAGGGTTAGGGTTAGTGCTAGGGAATCATGGGAACTGTATTTTATTGTGGCACCAGAGCTCTCTGACAGAGAAGGCTCAATGTCTCAGGAAAAAACAACAACAATTCCCTTGACTCCCTAGCACTAACCCTAACCTTAAAAGTGGACTCAATTTGCGCTATTTCTGGCAATCTGCAACCCCCCTTAATCTCCTTATGCCTTTAGTTCATTCTTTCTCACAATCACCCCCTAAATTAATTTACTGTTGTGTGACCTTTTGTAAACAAGACTTAGCTTCTCCAGACATGAAGACCTGTTTATCTCCCTATTTTACAAATGAGAAAATATACTAAGAGTCCAAATACCAGGATGTGATACTATATCTGTACAGAGATCTGAAGACTGGTATTCAGGAACAGATTTCTAATTCTGTAGCTAAGATTACTCTAACCAATTTAAATTTCTGTGCGAATGTGTATTCTTAGTGCACTCCCCAAATATTTGCAGGAACAAATACATACCTTACATGTGCTCTTTTTGCTGGTGTTGCTTAACAATAAGACTGTTAACAACAATTAGTTACAATAATGATAATAGGGAAAACAGTAATTTAAGATGTGAAAATACATGGATGAGTACCTGGCAGGAGCTGTTGGATAAATGACTTTTATATGTTGAAATGACAAATCCTGATTCAAAACCTGCTTGATCCAGTCTCTTATTCCTTGGCCAGTATCACCTAAATAATACAGAAAGACACAATCTGCATTAGTATCTATAGAGTACCAAATACTAAGGACACACACACACACACATTTGCATCTGAGACAGAAACTGAGCAAGATTTGGAAATCAATGCTCAACCTTTCTGCATTTCAGGAAAACCTAGCAGCCCTTGATGTCTCTCTTTGTTCCATAAATAGTTATTTTGCCTTCTCCTTTCCCCAGCTGCTGGAGTGCAGAGGCTTCAATACAGCAGTTCTGTACTCTGTGGATAAAAGTCTCACTAGCTTGGAGCTCTTAAGCAACAGGTGTTGTCTCTGGATCAAGAACTGGCAGCTCCAGCTATTCTACTTTCCATGAAAAACGATCCCTTATAAACACAAGTTTACATGTAGGCAGTAAAAACAGCTTTACAGTGCAATAACCCCAATAAGTTTCACACTTTTAAAAAAAGGCTATTTAAAACCACATAAAAATGGCTTTGATCTAGTTCACCTACCCAAATACCACAAATTAAATAACTGCACGAGAATAGCACCTGCTGAGGGATAACAATCTCTGCATGCCTGTGGTCAGATGAACAAGGCAACCTTAAGGTAATGAAAAATACACAGATATTAAAGTGTTCTGGGGCTGTCAACATGTTCTTTGAAACAGAACCACTGAAAGGTCAATAGCTGAGCCCAATGTGTGATTGCTTTTTTGTACTGCCAGCTATCATCAGCTAGCCTGTAGATAGCAATGCAGAACAATGTACCAGTCCACATTAAGTAAACCATTCTGATCCCCTACGTTAGACCCTGGCTTCCAAAAGAAGTAAACAAAAAGGTTGGAAAACACCACCATTATTCAAATTATCAAAAATGAAAGGTTGCACACTGCTTGAGCCACTAAGGGAAAAGGGCACTGAAAATAATGGATGTTCATTGCATGCACTTCCAAGTGTTAAACACACAGTAACAAACATAAATGCATTCCATTTATATATCAGTTATTGGCAGTCTAAAATGATTTATTAGGGCTGCACATACATATGCATATGTCCCATTTAAGCCAGTGATATTGCCTGCCAAATAAACTTGGGTAGGATTGCACTGGACATCTTCTGACCTGAAAACTCTTAAATAACTCCATGGTACAAGCTTCTTCCTTATTGTCATCTCTTCCCGAAAAGTTATTGTTGTTGTTGTTGTGTGCCTTTAAGTCATTTCTGACTTATAGCAACCCTAAGGTGAGACTATCATGGGGTTTTCTTGGCAAGATTTGTTCAGAGGAGGCTTGCCATTGCCCTCCCCTGAGGCTGAGAGTGTGTGACTTGTCCAAGGTCACCAAGTGGGGGGTTTCATGGCTGAGATAGGAATCAAACCTTGCTCTCCAGATTTACAGTCCAACACTTATTTATTTATTTCATCTGCATGCCGCCTTTCTCTCAGAAGGGACCCAATGTGGCTCACAGACCAAAAAAATTTGTTAAAAACATTGCATACAAACCACTATGCCATGTTGGTTCTTAAAAACCTCTCAGTTATTATTAAAACTATAGTTTATTTATTTATATTATTTGTTACTTTCCTCCTGATATGGTAGCAATTATATTACTTTATTAATATTATATAAGGTTGCCAACATCTGAACCAGCACCTGTAGAAGAAACTGTAAGAGTGGTTTGCCCTTGATCGATCAGCAACTGATACTTATGTCTTTTTAATACTTAATTTTTTAAACTGTGCTAAGTTTAATTCTTTTTTAAGGGGTGGTGGTAAGATATATTATCATGTATTGTTATTATGTATTGTATTGGTTTGTTTTAACATGTTTCCGCTTTGATTGCTGTTACAGTAGAAAAGCGGGATACAAATAAAAGTTTTATTTATTATTTATTATGTCTGTACTTTTCTGCCATCTCATAGCATGCTAGTAAAAAATATTACAGACTAATTATATTTCTGGGCTGTGAGGAGCACTATAGAATTTTTGCCAGTCAGAGAGGTTTGCATTAATGTTAATTTCTATCAGGTGGCAGTCCTAGCCAAAACAATGTATCTGCATTAAAATAAATGCATTCTAACACACAATAGTAAAACATAATCTGAACCAAGGCTCTGTCTTAAAGCTGTTTTAAAATGGATACATATAGAATCAGAGTTGGAAGAGACCTCAAGGGCATCAAGTCCAGCCCGCTGCCATGCAGGAATACACAATCAATAGTGAACATAGATTGTGTAGGAATACACAATCAATCCAACTATTATTGACAGTTTAAAAAGGGCACAACCTATTGACAATCACTTGTGACTGTGGTCCAAAATACACTGAAGAAATAATCCAGTTTGAGGCCATTTTAAGTGTCCTGGCTCAGTGCTAGGGAATCCTGGGAATTATAGCTTGTTGTGGCACCAGAGCTCTTTCTGATAGAGAAGGCTAAATGTCTCACAAAACTACAGTTCCCAGAATTCCCTAGCATTGAGCCAGGGCAGTTAAAGTAGTCTCAAAGTGGATTGTTTCTGCAGAGTGTTTTGGACCCTAAACATACACGGTGTGTGATCCAGAGCCTAGAACTATAACTCCCATCATCCCCCAACATGCTGGCTGGGGATTCTGAGAGTTGCTGTCCCACATCTAATGTTCCCAGGCTGTGGGTAGAGTAGGTCAAGTCCTGGAAAAGGAGGACAGCTGGTCACCCTGCGATGGGGAAACCCTCTCTTGGGCAGCCCCCCATTTCCCCCACAACCAGTGATTCCCAAACTCTGACCTTCCAGGTGTTTTGGACTTCAGCTCCCAGAAGCCTCAGCCATCATGGCTAATGTTCTGGGGTTCTGGGAGCTGTAGTCCAAAACCCTGTAATGCCAGAGTTTAGGAATCACTGCCCTAAACTGAGGCTCTTTGGGGGGCTCCAGAGAGCCCAGGTTTCCGTGCTAGCGCCCCTGGAGGCCACCTGAACCGTGGAAAAAGATGACGGAAGCCGTGTGTCTCCCCGCAGGAGCCGCCGCCACTACGCTCCTCTGCAGCGCTGCATTGACTGCCATGCTCGCTCCTTCCTCGAACAAAATGGGCGGCCGGAACACACTGCGCAGGCGCGGTAAAGGAGGCAAAATTATGTATTTTCCCTCCCAGAAACGGCTCTGCTGCCAATGGGGAAGCGGTTTGCGCATGCGCATGAGGGGATAGCTTTTCAGCTCTATAGGCGGATGAGGGCATGCGTTGGGAGTAGTTTGTGAGAGGCTTTGGTATGGAACAGATGGGCTCAATTCAGGCTGTGCCTGTGCTGCTGAAATAATAACATAATAATATGTATTTCTTAACCCCTAAAGCAGCCAAATTTAGGTCCAAAACACATTGCAGAAATAATCCAGTCTGAGGCTGCTTTAACTGCCTTGGCTTAGTGCTAAGGAATCCTGGGAATTGTAGTTTATTTTGGCACCAGAGCTCTCTGACAGAGAAGATTAAAATGTCTCCCAAAACTACAGTTCCCAGAATTCCCTAGCATTGAGCTAGGGCAGTTAAACTGGTCTCAAACTGGATTATTTCTGCAGTGTGTTTTGGACCATAGATTAGATTTTGAGGATCAAGGGCTGCATGGGAATCAATAATAATAATAATAATAATAATAATAATAATTCTTAAAAAATTATTTATAGCCCATCTCTCCCAGAAGGATCGAGGCGGGTAACAATCATAAAAATACAACAATACATAAAAAAAATAACATGATCCCCTTGCCTCTAACTGAAACTAACACTGCATCATAAAATACATTCAATGAATAAAATTAACTAAATTAAACATAATTAAAATAGATTATACACTTAATTTGAATGGATTCTATAACATTGTGATATGTTTAGTGTGAAACATTTTTGTAATTTTAGAGTAAACATTTTGCTTTATATGTTATAGAGCTAACGGTGACTGTAAATGTTTTAAAAGGTTTTAATCATTTTTGTAATTTGATGACTATAACCTGAATATATTATGGTTGTCATGAATAAACTGTGCCGTAGATCTATTTCTTAACCCACCTCTCCCCATGGATCGAGGCGGGGAGCAATATTATTATTATTATTATTATTATTATTCCCTGCCTCAATCTATGGGGAGAGGCAACTTAAGAAATAAATATTATTATATTATTATTTCAGCAGTGCAGGTGCAGCCTGAATTGAACACCTCTGCTCCACACCAAAATCTCTCACAAACTGCTACTACTACTATTTATTATATTTACTTATATCCCACCTTTTCCCCAAAAATCTGGGATGCAGAGCGGCTTACAAGATTAAAAACAGTACAATTAAAAATATAGGGGAAAATGTTACATTAAAACAGAATTATTACAATATTAAAACATATTGCATAATAATAATAATAATAATAATAATAATAATATTTTTTATTTATATACCGCCCGGTGGCGAACCAATCTAGGCGGTTTACAAGGCTAAAATACATACAACTTAAAATAATGTAAACCCCTCCCCCCTTAAAAATCAATTAAACTAGATATCAGTTAAAATCAACTAACAATTCAACATAACAATAAAACAAGTAGACATACAAACCAATAAACCCCTGCGACTTTAGTTCTAAAAAGGGGCTGAGAAGGGAATCATGAGGAGGGAAAGGATCCCAAGGTCCGAGAGTCCCGAGGTCGGGTATTTTTAGTCTGGAAAGGCCTGCCAGAAGAGATCCGTCTTGACAGCCTTTTTAAAGCTGTCCAAAGATGTTAACTGACGTATCTCATCCGGCAGACCGTTCCAGAGTCTGGGGGCGACAACAGAGAACGCCCTCTGGGAGGTCACCGTAAGCCTAGATTTTTGAGGCTGCAGGAAATTCCTCCCAGAGGAGCGGAGAGTGCAGGGAGGATTGTAGGGGAGGAGGTGGTCTCTGAGATAGCTTGGACCCAAGCCATTTAGGGCTTTAAAGGTGATAACCAACACCTTGTACTGGGCCCGGAAACCAACGGGCAGGCAGTGGAGGGACCTCAAAACCGGGGTAATGTGGTCCCTCCTAGATGTTCCTGACAAAAGCCTGGCCGCCATGTTTTGAACCAACTGAAGTTTCCGAACCAAGCACGAGGGTAGCCCCATGTAGAGCGCATTGCAGAAATCCAAATGTGTGGTTACCAGCGCGTGCACAACGGTCTCGAGATCCCTTACTTCCAGAAAAGGGCGCAGCTGGCGTATCAGCCGAAGCTGATAGCAGGCGCTCTTGACCGTCGCATTGACCTGATTTGTCATCAGGAGCAACGAGTCAAGGAGCACCCCCAGACTGCGAACACAGTCCCTGGAGGAGAGTGTGACCCCATCCAGGACTGGAGGTTGCAACCCAATTCTTGGTTTCGGGGCCGCTACCGTGAGCACCTCTGTCTTGTCTGGATTCAGCTTCAATGTGTTTTTCCTCATCCAGCCCCTTACCGCCCAAAGACATTCATTGAGAGAAGAGATGCCATCAGAATTCGAGGTCGACGAACGAGACATGGAGAAATAGATTTGGGTGTCATCAGCGTACTGATAACACCCAGCACCATAACTCCGCATAATCTCACCCAGCGGCTTCATATAGATGTTAAATAACGTCGGGGACAAAATAGCCCCCTGAGGGACCCCACAAGTGAGCTCCCTCTTACTGGAACTACAGTCCCGAGCAGCACCCTCTGGGACCTTCCAGAGAGGAAGGACCGGAACCACTGCAAAGCAGTGCCCCCGATACCTAACCCCTTCAGGCGGTCCAAGAGGATGCCATGATCTATTGTATCAAAAGCCTCTGAGAGGTCTAGGAGCACCAACAGGGTCACACTACCCCTGTCGATGCTCAGACGCAGATCGTCGGTCAAGGCAACCATGGCAGTCTCGACTCCAAAGCCTGTCCTGAAGCCGGTTTGAAATGAGTCTAGATAATCGGTTTCATCCAAGACAGCTTGGAGCTAAGAGCAACCGCCCTCTCGATCACCTTGCTCAAAAATGGCAGCAATGACACAGTCCTATAGTTTCCCATATCCAGGGTGTCAAGGGAAGGTTTTTTCAGAAGCGGCCTAACAGCCGCTTCTTTTAGGCAGGATGGAACATGTCCTTCCCTGAAGGATGCATTGATGATATCTGTGAGGAATCTCCTCAATGCATCCCCCCGCTGGATGGCCAGCCATGATGGGCAAGGGTCGAGAGGGCATGTTGTTTTCCTCACCTTACCAAGGAGCTTGTCCATGTCCTCGGTACTCACAGATTGGAGCTGATCCAGAATAACTTCATCGACGGATAATAATAATAATAATAATAATAATAATAAATTTTATTTATAGCCCGCCCCTCTGCGGAGCAATCGGGGTGGGTTACATCAGTTAAGATACGGAAGTTAAAAACATTCACGTACCCATCCAACCCTCCCACCCCTTAAAACAATATTAAACTAATTATTAATTAAAACAACAACGGAGTCGCTGGATACCCCATCTATAGTCTCTGCTACAACAGTGGCGTCTAAGTCGGCTCTTATCTGAGAGATTTTATCTGGAAAGAAGTTATTAAATGCATCACAGCAGGCTGTTGTTGGGTTAAGCAAGGGATTTGGCACAGGAGGAACCTGCGTCAGCTCCCTTACCACCCTGAACAGCTCTGCTGTATGGGACTCTGCAGACGCAATACGCGCAGAGCAGAAGGATCTCTGCGCTGCACGTAAAGCCTCCCTATAGGAATCAAGATGATTCCTAAGGCGAGTTCTGTCAGATAGGAGCCGAGTCTTCCGCCACTTGCACTCTAGTCGTTGTCCTACCCGCTTCATTCTCCTAAGCTCTGGTGTATACCATGGCCTTTGGTTCAAAGTGGGTTGGCAAGGACGCTCGGGAGCGATCGTGTCGATAGCCCTGGTAAGGTCGGTGTTCCAAGTATTAACCAGAGCGTCGACAGGGTCATCGGCATTCCCAACCAATAAACCCTCCAAGGCTTTCTGAAATCCAATAGGCTCCATTAGCTTTCGAGGGCGGACCATTCTAATAGGTCCACCACCCCCGGGGAGGCAGATATTGGCTCTCAGTTCTACCCTGACCAGGAAATGATCCGTCCATGACAATGAGGAGGTGCTTAGGACCTCCGCCCACGGATGTTCCTGTTCCATACTAAAGACCGCATCGAGTGTATGACCTTCACAATGTATGGGCCCAGAGACCAATTGGGATAGGCCCATGTTTGTCATGGTATCCATGAACTCCCGAACTGTACCTGTTAAACTGGTCTCGAGTGGAATGTTGAATTCCCTAAAAACTAAAAGTCTGGGAGACTCCAACATCAGCTCTGAGGCCAGCTGCGTCAGCTCAGTCAGGGAGTCTGCTAGACAACGGGGTGGTCGGTAGACTAGCAGAATCACCAAACTATCCCTGGTCTTCATGCTGAGGTACATACACTCGAAGTGGACTGTGTTCCGGACAGGTATCCTGGTCAAGGTCAGGTGGTTCTTATAGACTACAGCCACACCGCCCCCCCGTCCACTTCCCCTCACCTGCTCACTGACAGAGTACCCGGATGGGAGGGCCTGCACCCAAGTAGCAGCGCTATCCTCCCCCAGCCAGGTCTCTGTGAAGCAAGCCAGGTTGGCATCCTCATCCAGGAGAAGATCCTGGATGATGTGAGTCTTATTCTTAACCGACCTGGCATTGCAAAGGAGCAGAGTGAGGTTCTGTGGCATGGTTGGTTTGTTCTCCAAGCCATTCTGAGAAACAGAGAGAACTGAAGGCGGGATAGCTTTCAAACAGCGATCCCGTCTTCTTTTGTAACACTGGTTCCCACTGTTCCAGCCATACCTCCCATTCCCCAGCACAACTCCAATAGCCGCCTCCGTATCCTTCCTGGCCTCAGGTAAGGTGGTATAATTTAAAGTCATAACAGGACACTATAATTGGGACATATACAATCCCATTGCCGATACACATATTCCAATCAACTCCGGATAACCCAACAACCCTCCGATTCCCTTTGAAGACGTAGCAGGGGGAAAACTGGAACCAACCACTAGCTAGATATTATAGGATTATTTAACTAGGGAAATGAGCTTGGGTGCACTAGGACCGCCCCCTTTCCGGCCTTAGTTCTTAATGGCCGGCCGAGGTAGCCTGATGTTAATTAGGGCTGGCTAGAACTTCAAGGCTGCTAAGTCCTCCCGGTGCCACCGCTGCTGCAGCTGACTCGGGCTGCTCAGCTGGTCTTGATTAGAGGCCGATGAAGGCTAGCTCAGTCCTCCTCCCGCGGCCCAGGATGCCACAGCCGCCATGTGTTGCCGGGGGAGAGATGATGCCGGGCGGGTTTAAATCCCTGCGGCTTCTCCCGGTGCCACTGCCGCTGCAACTGACTCGGGCCGCTCAGCTGGTCTTAATTAGAGGCCGATGAAGGCTAGCTCAGTCCTCCTCCCGCGGCCCAGGATGCCACAGCCACCGTGTGTTGCCGGGGGAGAGATGGTGCTGGGCGGGTTTAAATCCCCGCGGCTCCTCCCGGTGCCACCGCCACTGCAGCTGACTTGGGCCGCTCAGCTGGTCTTGATTAGAGGCCGATGAAGGCTAGCTCAGTCCTCCTCCCGCAGCCCAGGATGCCACAGCCGCTGTGTGTTCCCGGGGGAGAGAACTATAAAAAAATAGTTAAAAAGATAAATGTGTTTAAAATAACCTGAAAAGAATACAACATCCAGAGTTCAACAACAACAATTAACAGACACATCTCCTCAGTTAAAAGCATACATGGGTTAAAATGCACATTAATTTAAAAAGGACAAATAAGGCTACATCCACGCTACAGAAATAAAGCCAGTTTGGCACCACTTTAACAGCCATGGCTTAGAACTAGGGAATTCTGGGAGTTGTGGTTTGTGGTGGCACCAGAGCTTTTTCTGACAGAAGGCTCAATGTCTCACAATACTGTAATTCCCAGGATTCCTTTGCATTGAGCCATGACAGCTAAAGCAGTGTCATACTGGATTATTTCTTCAGTGTGTTTTGGACCTAAAATGTTCATTATTTATTTATTTTATTTCTATGCTGCCTTTATCCCAGAAAAGGGACCCAAGGCGGCTCATAAATGAAAAATAGTAATATGTGTGTTTTTTGTTCATTGTTTTTAAATGTCTTACAACAGTGTTTTTATTGGATTGTTTTAAAATAACTTTTAAACTTTAAAGTGCAAAAGCATTGTTACAGATTAAGATTAATAATGACCACGGATAATCTACATATCTTTAAAGTGGATGATGAAGACATTGGCATAATTTCTAGCTCTTTCTCTATCTTGGTTCACTTATAAATCAAAATGGAAACTGTAGTTAAGAAATCAGAAGTAGAGTAGGACTTTGGAGAGCAGCTACAAGGGAACTTGGTGAGATTGTCAGAGGCTGGGCCAATTTGGTTGCTAACTTTGAGCCTGGGAAAATGCATACAGAGTACAGAACATAACATATAGAGTATCTATAATGCAGAAAGATATGTGTCTCTGTTTGTGTGTGTGTTACTGAGAACAAAGAGGTTAATTCCAGGCAGAATGTCTGCTCAATTATAAACAGAGATGAGAATGCCAGCATTTCTATTAGCATTGAGATATGAGCAGACTTGACCAACAATAACCTCCTAGCAGGTGCAACGGCTGATAGAGATCTCTTATTTCGTTGCATCAGATGGGATAGCTGATAGGCTGAGTAGAGGCTGGAAAGAGAATAAAAGAAGCCAAGAAGAAAGAGAAACCAGACTGCTTTGGCAGATTGCAAAATACGAAGGGAAGGCTGCACTGTAGTCTCCAAGCCATGCTGTTCCTGTTAACTGACAAGCTGCCCAGACATGCTGATGCAAACAAATATTGCTGGTACAGTGGGCCCTTGGTATCCACTGTGAATGAAGCTGAAGCTGCTATTGGTATCTGCTGGGGGTTGGTTCCAGGATTCCCGGTGGATACCAAAATTGGTAGATGCTGAGGTCCCATTGAATACAAAGGCATAGTAAAACAGTGTCCCTTATATAAAATGGCAAAATCAAGGTTTGCTGATTGGAATTTATATATTTTTTTGAATATTTTCAAGCAGTGGATGATTGAATATGGAGGGCTGAATGTAAAAGAAACATTTAGGCTATCCAATGGAGATTATCGCATCAGCTTTAAAAGTGGCTTACGTGAGCTGGCTTAAAATTAGAAGCAGGCTGCATCCCGATACTATCATACACATTTAGTCGCTGAAATCGCCGCCCGGCTGCAGCCCGGCTCCATTGCTGCTCCAAGGGGCACTCCGGTGTCCATGTTTTCAAGCCGGAAAACTCCCGCCTTCGAAAAGAGGCGAGGAGTGCCCCTTGGAGCAGCAATGGAGCCACACTAAATTTAGGCAGCTAAATGTGTGTAATAGTATCAGGGTGCTGCCGCTTCTAATTTTAAGCCGACTCAGGTAAGATGCTTTTAAAGCTGATGCGATAATGTCCTAAAATAGATTTGTTTCACATTCTGATACTAATGGATGCCATTATAGAGGTTTACAGTTATGTAACGGATGTTGCTAAAGACAGCAAAAGAAAGCAGTGCTCAAGGATATTAATCCTTTAAAGCCATTGTGTTCACATATACTGGGGGACTTCAACATCCATGCTGAGACTGCCCTTTCAGGAGTGGCTCAGGACTTCATGGCTTCCATGACATCCATGGGTCTTTCCCAAGTGGTATCTGGCCCTACTCATATTGCTGGGCACACACTGGACCTTGTTTTCTGTGCTGGGTGGGGTGATGATGATCTTGGTGTGGAGGAACATGGGAATCCCATCAAGAGGACATGAATGCAACTACACCCTTCATCTTGTATTCTCCAGCAAGGGAGCCTCTGGTATTGGGAGGAATCCATCATGACCAGTACTCACTAATAGCCTTATCCTCCATTAATTTCTCCCATTGCCTTTTAAGGCTGTTCGTTACATCTTGTAGTGAAATTCCACAAGTTAACTATGCACTGTGTACTTCCTTTTATTTACCTTAAAACTGACACTGTTCAGCTCTGGTGGATGACACTCATATGTAGACAAGGAAAAACTCTGCTTCTACTTTCTTCACACCATGTACTTTCATGCATTTCCATCATTTCCACAGTCAACTTCTTTCCAACTAAACAAAATCATAACAAATTTCTTCCCACTCGGGCCTTTGCAGACTGCCAGAAATAGTGCACATTAAATTGAGGCACTGCCCTGGCTCAGTGCTAGGGAGTCATGGGAATTGTATTTTTTTCTGAGACATTGAGCCTTCTCTGTCAGAGAGCTCTGGTGCCAGAATAAATTACAGTTCCCATGATTCCCTAGCACTGAGCCAGGGCAGTGCCTCAATTTAATATGCACTATTTCTGGCAGTCTGCAAAGGCTGTTACTCCAATCCCTTCATCATTTTGGTTTCTCTTTTCACCATTTCTAACTCTACAATATTTGTTGTTTGTTTGTTTGTTTTTAGTGTGGTGACCACAACTGTACACAATATTCAAGATGTGACTGCATGTTGCATTTGTATATGGACAACATGATAATGGCAGTTTTATTTTCAATTCATGTTGCAATCATGTACAACAAAAAGGTTGCCTTTTTTTCAGCACCCACACACTTCAACATTTTTACTGAGCTCTTTACTATCACTGCAAGGTAGTCAGGGAAGATGAAGAAGCAAACTAGTTCCAAACATCTTGCAGCTTTAATCTCATTGACCTTCTCTTCCATACTGGTTAGAATCAAGTCAAGGATATTGAAAGGAACTGAAAATAAAACTGCTATTATCATGTCACCCATACACAAATGCAAGATGCAGACAGATGTGGTCACCACATTAAAAACTTCTTTTAATCTTCTGAAAGAGGAAGTTGACAGCAAGCCATGTCCAGAATTTTGTGTTTTTTAAAAATAATTTTGTATTTTGTGGGGCTTGCCTCTCAACAGATATTAGAGTAGCTGGAGCTTCCTTATTATTACTATTTGTTCTGGCTGCAGAAAAACATCATTGATGTCTTGTCTTTGGTATGGTGGTCTGTATTAAATTCTGATAACAGAATTGCTTTTGATTTCTCCGATTGTTTTTACCACAGGGATCAAACTATTAAGTCCTCAAAAATAAAAAAATAAAAAAAATAAAAAAAAGTGATAAAGCCTTGTGGTTTTATTTCATTGCTACTTAAGAAAAAAGACAACTCGAGGGAAAAGGTCAAAAATGTACTGAGAGAAGACGATAGGCTTATTTCTTCTTGAATTATTATTTTTTAAAGTGACGTGTACCTTATATGGAAGATGATGTGTAATCAAGAATATATTAATGAAGGGTTAAAATTAAAAAGGCAGAATTTAAAAATGCACCAGACAATGCCAGAGTTGCACTTTTTATTTATTCAAGTCTGTTTTTTTGGTAAAATACACAAATTATAAAATACATAAATGAATACAGACTTGAAGAGCAGAAAGAGTAAAGGCTCCATAGGCACACATTTTCAAACAGTAACAAAAGCTTTTCCCAGCTCCATTTTGTTGTTACGTGCTTTTGAGTTGACTTCGACTTATGATAACGACCTTACCATAGGGTTTTCTTAGCAAGATTTATTCAGAGGAGCTTTGCGGCAAGTGTGACTTGCCCTGGTCACCTAATGGGTTTCCATGATTGAATGGGGATTGAAACCATTTGTTTCACAGAATACCAATCCAATACTGAAACTATGATGGCTCTTCAAACAGTAGCAAAACTTAGCAGTTTCCAGTTCTCTTATTTCGTGAAGAATAGAATTTAGCTGTTCTTGTCTGGGACTTAATGAACCATGTATTAACATATATTTTACAATATATTGCTTCTTAAAACACATAAAATAAAAATAAGTAGTTGTTTTTAATTCTAGTGAAGAGTATTCCAGCATTTGATATATTCCTTGGTTGTGTAAATTCATAAGAAAAGTCATGTTGGATCAGGCCAAAGATTTAACTAGTCCAGCATTCTGTTCCCACAATGTTCAGCCAGATTTTTTTGGCTTTTTATAGGCATCTGGTTGGCCAATGTGGGATCAGAACGCTGGACTAGAGAGGCTTTAAGTCTGATCTGGCAGGGCCTTAAAAGTGTCTGTTCAAATATTTTCTGCCTCCAAAACGAATATGTCCAGCTAAGGCTGCAGTCCTAACACATTTAACAGGAGTACAAGCCATTGAACCAGGTCAGGTATTAGTACCAGCATGGTGGAGAAGATGGTGGGGATCATAAACATAAGCAAGTACACAGTGTCTAATATCTTTGGCCTCCTCTTTTTAAAAGAAGAGATAGATGGATATCTTTTTTTAAACAATCAACAAACATTTTTTTTTTGTAAAGAGCTGGGCAGCATGAACTGTAGCATGAAGATTAAAGGTTCACCAACTATCATTATTCCCCAAATTTTGGGGATGCTTACAGGTTAATTTTGGAAAACCACCAGAGTGATGCAATGCTGTGTGGGTGATATCTTTTCCAGTACATTGAATTTATTTGGATTTCTTATCCACAGTTAGGAAGCCACCTCAGGTAGCAAAGTACAGTGGTGATTGGTGAACTATTAGAGATAACACATTTGGAACCCAAATGTGGATTCTTTTGGATGTTGTGAAAGTAAGTGTTCATGTCTTTGTGCACTGGATAGGGGAAGGTACCCTGGAAGCACTGGGCTGCACTTCTGCAGCTGGAGTGAACTGACTTCCATGATGGTAGTGGGGGGGAGGGTGATGCAGTCTGCTTGGATGATGTAGGATACATGCTAGAGCAGGGGTAGGCAACCTTTCCCCTTTAAGGGCCGAGGGACTTCAGCTCCCAGAATCCCAGGAGCTATTGGCCAACATGGCTGAGGCTTCTGGGAGCTGAAGTCCCTCGGCCCTTAAAGAGGAAAGGTCGCCTACCCCTGAGCTAGAGTTTAGTGTGCCAGCTCAACTACTCTGTACCTACTAAACTTGCCTTTCACCCCAAGATGTAGCGACAGCTGCAGTCCATACTTCACTAATTAACTATAAGTAATAATTAATTTGTTCCTCCAGCTCTTGTTGAACTACAGCTCCAGTAACCCTGCAGCTGTTGCTGATGAGTATTCTGAGATTTTCCATTCAATAACATCTAGAGAGCCACACCATTCCCTTCATCACTGACTTATGAAGACCTCATGAATTTCACAGTTTTCTTAAGCAAGCAATACTCAGAGGTGGTCTCTAGCATCTAGTATTCCTTGTCAGTCTTCTATCCAAGTACTAACCAGGACTGACTTTGCTTAGTTTCTAAGATCAGATGGGATCTGATACCTTCAGGGCATTTTGGCTCTTGCACCACCTGGTTAAACTCTTAAGTTTGGTTGTCTTCCAAATGTGGATGTAGCCAGAGGGAACCAATTTTGTTTCAAGTAACAAAATATGTTAACCCTGTTGTGTACCAGTGTTTTCTTATGTTTTATTGCTTGATCCTATCCATACTATTTCTTTCTGTTTTCAGTTCTCTAGTGTTCCTCACACCTTCCTCAGTAACTGGCCGTACCTCTTTAAGGGAGGCCTGGTGCTTACTTCTAAGAATCAACACAATTTCCAGCAGGCATTTTAATCTCCTACATATGTGGACTAGTTCAGAAAACACATGGGAAGTAAGCAGTGGTCCAGCTCCTCCACTCCCAGTTTTGTACTGCTGGGGTCTCTGTTTATGGCTTCCACATTTTGCCATTTATTTGTCCAAAATGGGGTGGAGATGTCTTTTCCACCCCAGTTTATACGCTGCCATAATAGCAGCTTTGCTCCCTTCGTTTTTCATCACTTATTAGCTCAGCTCCCCAGCTGTGTAGCACCACTCCCTGGTGTGAACTACAGAGGCATAATTCTGACAAGTTTATTTTGGCCCAAATTGACGGCATTTCATATGGGTAAACGAGTATCTTGTTCACATTTCTACTGAATATACTTATTTTGTATGACAGCTTCTGTCCACACAGTGCTAGGAACACTGCAAATGTGGCATTTCTTGGAAGGTAAGAATGATATGTGAGGCAGCTTGCTTATAATAGGAACAAAAAGATTGTTAAAAGGGGGGAAATAAAAACATGTTAGCTGAGGCATCATGTTCCTTGCCAGCACCAGGCAAGACATTCCTTCCACAGAGAAATACTGCACATGAATGTTTCACTGGTGAATTGCCACTGAGTTATATTTATTTAATCACTTTTATATTCAGCTGTCAGGAAGTTCAGAGTGCCATATATCAATATTATCCCATTTTATACTCACAAAAAGGCCTGTGAGCTAAATTGAGAAATGGGAGAAGTGGATAGGTGGCCTTATGGAAGACTAAGCAAAAAAGAGAGCCAGTGTGATGCAGCAGTTAGCACTACAGTGGTTTGGGCATAATACTTACTTGAAGATAGTGCCTTCTCCCCACAACCAAATAGTTACACCCCTGCATTAGTACTACTACATTTGCTCATGCATGTGGCCAGTTCTCATGTCAGCATAATCATATGTGGGCTAGGAGATCTGATCTCTCACATCCATTGATATATTCACTGAAAACATGGGAAGAGATAATCTGAACAGAGATATGATATCAAGCCATTACAGCAAGACAACTGAGCAAGTGTGCTCAGATGCAGATGAGATTCCCATGTTTCCTAAGCTCATGTTGTCTGTCTTTTAAACCCCAATCTATATTTATTTATTACATTTGCAGCTTGTCTTTCCTTTGGTGAACTTCCGTCTGGTGTATATGACTTTTCTCCTCATGGATATGGCTTTTCTCTTCCTATTTACAACACCCTGTGAAGCTGACAGAAAGTGACTGACCCATGTTTACTCACTGAGATTCAAGGCTCGAGAGAAACTACATTTCCCAAGTCCAAGTCCAACTTTGACTTCATGAATTGGCAGAATCATTGAACTTCCAGGCTTGAATTGCTGATGGGTCACACTATTACACTGATATTTGTTACCAAGGTAATTATGTGTGTTCTTCAGCCCAGTTTTGACTTTCAAGGTTTTTCTGCAAATATAAAAGCTTACTTGCTCAGCCACCCTGAGAACCGTGTTATAGGGATGATGGAAGCTATAGTTCGAAAACCCTGGCTTGGGGAAGATTGCCTTCAAGTCTGAAATATTACAATAGGAGATTTCTGTTCAAGCCAAAAGTGTCCTCCTGGGCCAATACCAGATCTTGGGAAAATTACTTTGTTGGACCACGGCTTGCAGAACCTCCCAGCCAGCATGTCTTCTGCCTCATAGTCTTTTCAACTGTAAAGGAGAGTTAAATTGGGCCACCGTGACTCTCTCTGTGTGAAAGAGACAGTTGTGCACGTGGTTTCTGTGAGTCACAATATTGAATGGGAAGACAAGTAGAAATCACAGAATAAGTTTTAAATGACTTGACTGGAGACATCTCACATTCCAGCTTTTTGTTCCAGGAAATAGTGTAGCATCCATTTTCTTATAGTGACCACAGAAAATCTGGCTTTGACAAGGTTCTCACACTTTTATTAACGTAATGGGCCCAGGGAAATTCCTCAAGTAGACTTTTACATTTTTTAAAAAAATACAGGTAAGTTTTTTCATTAACTTTGGTTAGCAGAAAGCCTGCTGTAATGATCACAAATCAGATTAAAGTCTCTCAAAGGCCACATTTGAATCTGGTTTTGGGGAAAAAGGTCTATTGACCTTAACTGGGAATCCTACAAAACAGGCAATGTGAGGATTATACAGAAAAACATCTATTAACAAGTCATTTTACTGCATCAGAATGATTCTCCTGCTTCTGCAATAATTCTAGTGATGAGATACCCATTTGAAAAATCATGTCACAAAGAATGTCTTTAGGGAACTCTCAAAGCAATGAATCAGATCCATTGCCTATAATGATGTTCTTTAGCCAAGGATTAATTTCTGTGCTTCTTCATTACTCAACTGCCTTACTTAGGCATTATTTCATGAAAAGGGTCTCTCTTGGATCTAAAATAGCCTGGGGCCATGCAAAATGTGGAGATATTTCTCCCTGTCTGGAGGCAAGGAAATTTGTATTTTGAGTCCTGATGGCAAAAAACAACCACAGCAACTCAACTCTGGTGGGCTACATGAGGCCTGTCAGCTCCATTTTCTACCCCAGTGTTCTTCAGTTAATAACCTATGAGGTGCAGTTAGTTTTTACCCTGATACCTATTTTTTTTGGCTAAATGCCTCCCCCCCCCCCCAGAAAAGGTTAAAGAGATGAAACAAAAAAGAGAGACGAACAGGGAGGAAGAAGAGGAACAGAAACAATTTGGTGAAAAAAAACTATGAAACTGAAGAAAATAAAATGGATTCATATAATAGATCCAATACCCAATTTATTTATTTATTTTGGTTCATTTTGCTGATTGTTCAATGTGGTTACTAAGCAATAACTCCTGTACAACCTAGTGTGTATAGATCTGATAAGATATGTGTTTGTTGTTTTTGTTGTTACCTGCCCTCGAGTTGATCTCAACTCATGGCAACCCTATGGATGAGACATCTCCAAGACCCTCTGTCCTCCACTGCTCTGCTTAATTCCTGTCCTGTGACCTCCTTAATAGAGTCCATCTATCTGGCATATGGCCTTCCTCTCTTCCTACTTCCTTCCATTATCATTTTTTCCAAAGATTCCTCTCTTCTCATGACGAAGTACGATAGTCTCAGTTCGGTCATCTTGGCTTCCAGGGAGGTTTCCGGATTGATCTCCTCTAGGACCCACTTGTTTGTCCTTTTGGCTGTCCATGAGATCCTCAGCACTCTTCTCCAGCACCACATCTCAAATAAATTGATTTTCTTCCTATCATCTTTTTTAACTGTCCAGCTCTCACATCCATACATGGTAACAGGAAATACAATGGCTTGTATGATTCTAACTTTTGTGCTGAGTTGTATACCTCAGATATGTGCAAAAACTGTGAAATTCATGGATACACAATAAATCAACAGGATGCTTGTATGCGCATACACATACCATCTGCATTGTACATCCATGATTTGGATATATTTGGCTCTCTTTCCAAATTTATTTTGAATCTCCACCAGTACCCATCATTATTATGATGATAATTTAGTGTTCTGGTTCTCACAGTTCTCGTTATTGACCAGCTTTGACTTATGGTGACCCTATGAATAAGTGACCTCTAAGAGCCCTAGTCATCAACAGCCCTGCTCACATCTTGCAAACTCAGGGCTGTGGCTTCCTTGATTGAATCAATCCAACTGTAATGTGGTTTTAATACTGCTTAGTGGTGTCACTAACTATGGTGTCACCCTGTGCAGGAAGGAGGAGGAGGACCCAACCAGATGTCACTCTTCTAGGTGTCACCCAGTGTGGTCTGTTTCGTCCCTGCCCCAGAGACATTACGGATACTGCTTTCCACTTTGTTTCCCCCCTCACCAAAAGGCCTTGTCTTATTATGTGTCCATAATACAATAGTATCTGTTTAGTTGTTTGGTCTTCTAGGGAAAGTTAGGGCTTGATTTTGCTTTCTGCCCCATATAGAAAAGATATAAAATCTTGATAATTTCTGAATCTTTATGATCCACTATAAATTGTATTCTCCATTACCATGTATGGATGTGAGAGCTGGATGTGCGGTCATTATTTCTATTTTCTTAATATTCAACTGCAGCCATGACTTTTACACTTTGTTCAGTAGTTATTCCAAATTTGTGCTATTTTCTGCTAACAACATGGTGTCATCTCAATTTCTTAAGTTGTTAATATTTCGTTCCTTTGTTTTCACACTAACCCTGTCTAACCCCCTTTCTGTATGATAAGATGTAACCTTGTCTGATCTCCCTTGCCAATGGGGGACCATTATGTATCTGTGTATTCTGACATGGGCCTTTTGTCCAGATTTTGGTTAATCATCAGGACAATCAGATGTTGTAGCACACCCATTTCTTTTAGAACATAATTCACTGATGGTTAACTCATATTAATTGTGTTTAAAAGAAATCTGTGGGTGTACTAACACTACAGAATTAAATCAATTTGACACCACTTTAGCTACCTTGACTATCCTGCAGAATCTTGAGATTGGTAGTTTGGGTGAGTTTAGACTGGTCTGTCACAGAGCTCTGGTGCTTCAAGAAACTACAAATCCTAGGCTTTTGTAGGATAGAGTCATGGCAGTTAAAGTGGTGTCAAACTGCTTTAATTCTGCAGTGTGGATACCCCTTGTGACTTTTGGCAGTTAGCAGTCTGCATCTCGGGGTGCATCTGCAGTGTGGAAATAATGCACCCTGACACCACTTTAAGTATTGTAGCTCCATCATATGGAATCCTGGGATTTGTAATTTTACAATTTTTTTAGCCTTCTCTGCCAAAGAGTGCTGGTGCCTCACAAAACTACAAATCCCAGGATTCTGTAGGATGAAGCCATGGCAGTTAAAGTGGTGTCAAACTGCATTGTTTCAATAGTGTAGATGCACCCATGTCTTTGTTGTCTTTTCCTTCTTTCCTACTACGACTACCATGAACATTTCTTCCTTTCTTACTTGTTTTTTTAAAAGAAGACATAATGATCTAAAGAAAGAAAAGAAATTGCTCAGACTTTTCTTGGTGGTGCCAAAGCTTGCTATGCCTTTACCAGAACCCACCAGAAATTATAAAGCTCTCTCCCTCTCTCTCTCAAACTACATTGCCTTTTCCCTGATGATGAGACTGAACATCTACAAAGTCTGTAGTGTTATACATTCCATTTGCTACACAGCAATTGTGTTGAATAGTGCTATTGAACAACAAGGTTACAAAAATTCCCAACCACTTTTGAAGGCGTAAGACCCAAACATTTTTCCAGTCACTGTTTTTAAGACTCCATACATGTATGCTCCAGTTGGACACATTGGATTTTACTTCCAAGTAAGGATGGCAATGGCAAGTCACTTTTGAAGAAACTTGCAAAGAATGACTTAGAGGCACACAATATCTCTGCATACAGTTATGCTGTTGCTGTTAGAAAGTGGCTTCTCATCACATGATGGTTTGTTTCTCGAGTATTTAAAAACTATTCAATTCAATAGACTTGTTTTCTCCCAGTAAAGTGCAGATAAGACTACAACTTTAAATATACTGTTAATATACTTTTAACATAGTAATCACCACCACTACCACATTATTCATGGATTCAGCAAACATTCTTCTGTTCCAGCCTCATAAAGAGCAAAAGAAAAATAAATATTCACAAAGCTTGCAGCCATCCGTTGGAAAAGAGGTTGGGGTTTTTGGCAAAGAATAAAGTTGTCTCCAAGTTTGAGAGGAAAATAAAAATAAGCAGACATAAATCTAACAGCGTTTTTTTCTTGTACCTTGGTTGCAGAAGAAGGAGGGAGAAAACAAATCCTTTCCAACCTACAACCTTGTTCAGCCAAAGGGGTGGGGGTGGGGAGATAAAGGCATTGATAAGAATTCTGTCCTCAATTAAATTTTCTTTCATTTGTTCAGTTTCTAGCATTGCAGCAAGTGAGACACTGAAAATCATTCACACCCAGAACTTTTACCTTTACTGTGTTCATATTCCTTTAGTAACTTTCTGGTGTCTTTTCTTTGGATGCCTAAACTGCAGTCTAATCTGCATAGCAGAAATAATGCAGTTTGAGATGGTTTACCTGCCATGGATCAATGCTATGGAATTCTGGAATTTGTAGTTTTGTGAGATATTTAACCTTCTCTATCAGGGAGCTCTAGTACTACAACAAACCACAAACCCCAGGATACCATAGCACTTAGGCTTGGCAGTTAAAGTGGTGTCAAACTGCATTATTTCTGCAGTTTAGATTAGACTTGCACTTCTAAGTGCTAAACTGAAATGTTTAGTAACTGCAATGCTAAAAATGTCTGGAGTGAAGGAAAATGCTTATTTTGTGGGGGAGCAATGTCCTAATAACTCATCTTCATAGTAGGCAACAAACCAAACTTCTGCTGCTAAACTACATGAGATTGGGGATGTGAGACTTCAGAGTTTATCGCACAGCATTTTCAGTAATGGGAACTGAACAGAATGGAACAGCACAAATGGGGTGAGAACACAGGTTACTGCACAGGAGAACACTGCTGGTGCCACCAGGAGTCCCTAAGCTGTTCCCCAGCCATTCCTGTCAGCCAATTTTGAAGAACGATTTTGAACCATTCTTCAAAATCAGCTGCCAGGAATAGCTGTGGAACAGCTCGGGGACTCCTGGTGGCATCGGTGGTGCTCTCCTGCACGGTAACTTGTGTTCTCACCCCTTTCTGTGCCGTTCCATTCCGTTCCTGTTCCTGATAGTGCCATTCAATAAACTCATTTATCAGACTGAAGGTGCAAGATGAGACAGCAATCCTGCTAATCTCCCTGAAAATTCCCAGGGTAACAGCTATACTGAAGTTTGGGAATTCTACCTCGTTGTTTGTTTGACATACACACTCCTATTTCCCATGCCTGCCTTTCATTAGTATCCCTGTGTGAGTCAGTATCTACCATAGTCCTCTATTTCCCATGCTTGCTTCTAAATAACTGTTTTGGTATCCCTGCCCAAAAGAGTGGTTCCTGTTAGCTCTTCAGCTCTCTCCCTCCCTTTCCCCATGCTTTTCTCATTAAACAATTATAACACTATGGTTTCACTTTAATTTCCATGGCAACATCCTATGGAGTTTGCAATTTAGTGAAGTATTAGAGCTCTCAGGCAGAGAATCATAGAATCATAGAGTTGGAAGAGAGCACAAGGGCCATCCAGTCCGATCCCCCTGCCATGCAGGAAATCATAATCAAAGCATCTCCGACAGATGGCCATCCAGCCTCTATTTAAAGACCTCTAAGGAGATTCCACCACACTGCAAGGAATTGTGTGCCACTGTCAAACAGCTCTTACTGTCAGGAAGTTCCTCCTAATGTTGAGGTGGAATCTCTTTTCCTGCAGCTTGCATCCATTGTTCCATGTTCTAGTCTCTGGAGCAGCATAAAACAAGCTTGCTCCATCCTCAATGTGACACCTCTTCAAATACTTAAACAGAGCTATCATATAACCCTTTAGCTGTCTCTTCTCCACCTCCCTGAACTGCAAATCCTGGTATTGCATAGGATGGAACCGAGGCAGTTCAAGTAGAATCAAAATGCTATAAATTTATAGCTTGAAAGGGCCCATCCGAGTCTCTGTCCTGTGTGACAGTCAGCAAGTGATCTGGGATTCAGGTGGCTGAAAAGCAAAGAGTAGTAGGGTAGTCAATCCAGTCCAAGTCAGTCATACATAATCCAATACAGAAGTAAGCCGCTCTGGTTGTGTTACGCAGAGGGGCTGGATGATGATGATGATGATGATGATGATGATGATAATAATAATAATAATAATAATACTTAGCCAATAATCCAGATAAATGCAGCCAACAAAAAGTAATACACAGAGTAATCAGTCACAGCCAGTCCACGTCAAGAGCACACAGACAACTAAGAGCATTGCCTGACACCAAGATAACAGGGTTGCAAGCAATGAACACACCAAGGAACTGGTGGGAGATTTATAGGCAGCTGTCTCTGGACACTAGGTGCTTAAAAATTCAGTGTTTCCTATTTAACAGACTCTGGGACCTATGAAGCCTCTCTTTATCTCTGCTTATTTCTTATCTCATCTTCAAAGGAAGGGTGCATGTCGTCAGTATCTGTCATAGGAGTATTCTAGCCCCCAATTGCTTGGTTGCAGTTATCTGGATCCATAAACTCCTGGCAATCTGACTTCTCTATGTCAGATTTTTCTGATTCCAGACGGTGAATTATGAGTACAGCTACATACTTATATTATGTTACAGTAACTAATTTACGAGAGCTTTATCACTAGCTCAATTCAATGCTCTCCCAACAGCAGTACTGGAAGGGAAATATGGGAAAATTCCCTATGAATTTTGATTCTGTCCTTGTGATACTAGTGCTATAAAAATTACAGCTTATGTATCTCTGTATTGTATTGTCAATTTTATAAGGACATTTGCCACCAGCTGATTACCTCCCCTTTAACTAAATTTCCAGGCGACTCTGATGTTTTTTTATTTATGCTATCTGTTGGATACTCAGGACCAAATTGTCCCCTGGTGACACAGTGGTTAAATGCTGATACTTCAGCCAAAACACTGTGAGTTCGATCCTGCAGGGTTTCAGGTTGACTCAGCCTTCCATCCTTTTGTAGGTTGGGAAAATGAGTACCCAGCTTGTTGGGGATAATTGGCTAATACACTGTAAACCACTTAGAGAGTGCTTAGCACTATAAAGTGGTATAGAATGGATAATAGTCATTGATGTTAGATGACAGGTTAATCTTGCTCCTTGTTTCAATAACTGTACTCATTATTTATATACTGGTTAATGACCAAAATAAGTTGTTGTTAGCTGTTTTGGTATTCCTGAGTGGGAAGGTATAGACAGAAGACTGTTTAGAAATTGTAGAGAATGTTTAGAGATTCCACCTAAACACTAGGAATGAGATGGAAACTCTTTCTCTGGAAGTTTTTAAACAGAAGCTGGATGGTCATCTGTCAGAAGTGCTATAACTATGTATTCCTGTGTGGCACAGAGTTAAACTGGATGGCCCTTGTGGTCTCTTCCAAGTGTATAAATCTATGGACTAAAAACAATAGCAAATTCTTATCATCATCATCATCATCATCATCATCATCATCATCGCAGCAGGATGGCTGGCTCAGGTGGCTCTGCTACTTGGTTGTCCCTTGTAGGAATCTCTTTTTGTCCCACTGCTGTAGCCTCAAATTCAGGGCCCTCCACTTGTCCCACCACTATGGTAACAAAGATACCAACACCCTTGAACCACCATAACATTGTGTGTCTAAACACAAGTACTACAGTAGCATTATTGTAGTATTCCCAGAGGCACATGTCTGACTCTATGATTCTATGATATGATGCAGAGAACCAAACCAAGGGTGAAGTTTGCAAAAATGCATGCTGGGAGCAGCAAAAGAAGGAAAATGAACAGGAACTAGTGCTGATCACTGTGCCGTGTGAGCTAGTGCAAAACATTCTTACTTATTTTGCCACCGCATTGAAAAATGAACAAATCAAAGCAACCTGTGGAAGCAGAACATTTTGAAATGATGGCTGTCACTTCAAGATGAAATGCATATATTATATCAAATAATGAAAACTGAACTCTATATTTTAGGTTATTAATGGAAACGAGCATGAAAAGGCTTAAATCATTACTTGTCACCTTATCCTTCACATTTCAATAACAATTAAACAATTGAAGTTGTATAATTTTCATCATCTGGTAGAGACAAATGACCTCCTATAATTAACCTATACTATTATAGCCTATGAGTTAAAACTTTTTCTCATATTATCAGCTGGTGTTTAGAAAAGTTAGGACACATTGGCTTGGGGATTTTGGGATTTGTACCATAATGTATTCATATACATTAATGTATAGGTGAATTTGAAATTGTAGCCTGCTGTGCTAATGTGCATGGATCCAGGTTCCAGGTATAGCTTTCATTCCAGTTTAATTTGAGCAAAATGCAAGCATTGTCATTTTGTATATACAGCATATGGGAAGGATTAAGAGGTACATGAACATTCCTCATTTCTCTCTTCCTCTGTTTCTTTTCTCATGTTTACAGGAGACTACTATTCTATTTTGCCTTCTGTTCAACATATATGCCTATTATAAAGTACTCATTGTTGTACTGATTTTTTTTTTGCAGCTCAGCATTTGCTAATCCTGTTTATTCCTTCAATTTGATCTTTTCAGTTAATGTCTGCTTATTTTTACTGAGAATCTCTCAGTCCTCTGTACCAGTGTGTTTGTGTATGTATACATATGCACTTTTAAAGAAAGGTTTGAGTATAGTGCTTATAAAAATGCTTTGTATCTCATTCCTTAACTAACCACAGTGGACCATGTTGCACTTTTCTTTGTTTAGACTGGGAAGGATTTCAACTGCATGTTATCCAAGTGTTTCTTAAATATGTCCCATTTTCTTCTAGAACCTTTCCCACAATTACTAGAAACATAGTCAAAAGTACTTTCCACATTAAGCCAGAGTCAGCTATCTTATTTTACTTGCTTATTTATGAAATGGTCTGCACTCAGAAGGTTCTTAAGAAATATCTCTGCTTTCACTTTGACAAAGTAAAAATTTTCATAGTTGACAAACTTTCACACCAACAGGCTGATGGTTTTACTTCTTGCTACTTTAAGTTTTAAAAAATGAGTTATTTATTATATATTTGAGATATCTAATGGTGAGATGATTTGCCATGTATAGAAATCTGAAGTAGGGTTCATTGCCCATGACATACAACTATCTTCCTCTTTTCCTTTAGGTCTCACTCACTGTAAATGATGTATGGCAGTTATAGCTTCAACTCAGGTTCTACCTAGTCTCCCCACTTATAGCATTCAAAAAAGTGTCAAGTTCCTGAGCAACAGAATTTCCATTTCTTCTGTATGACATGGTACATGTGCTACGTTTGTTCTGATATTTAATTCTTCTTTTCACAATATTATACTCCTTGTACCACATGAGTAGAAACAAATGTAGAAGGAACAAATGAATAAAGATATATAAACGTTTTTTAGTAGAAAGAGAAAAGGCAACATGCAACTTAACCACTCTATCTTCTCCACTTGGCCCCTTCTGCCCCCTTAAATCAGGGATGGGAAACCTCCAGTCTGATCAAAATTAGAAAAGTAAGACCAGCAATTTCTCTTAATGCTGAAAAGCCAATTATTCCCTCTAAACTGCCTTGTACAACAAATTCAAATTGCCCCCTTTGTTTTCCTCTGATTCATTGTTTTCCTCTGCTTCATTCTTTAGATTTTTTTGTTGCATGCCCATAGGTTTTACCCTCAAATTATCTACAGGTCATATCAAAATTCATACTTTTGGCCTCAAAAGCTGCCTTTCACTTATACATGAGGTCAACATATAGTTGAGTATATATGGTAAGTATAAAAATTTTGATCTATAGAATATTATGTGAATGATGAGTTATTGAATTCTGTATGTGATAATGTTTTCTTTGAACATAATAAAGGGGGAAAACTTCATATTGTTTCCTCTCCCCTTTCCATCCCACCTGTTTAATCTATAGGAGCCCTGGTGGCACATTGGTTAAATGCCGGTACTGCATCCATTCACAGCTACAAGGTTGTGAGTTCAATCCCAGGCAGGGCTCCAGGGTCCACTCAGCCTTGCATCCTTCCATAGGTTGCTAATCTGAATACCTAGCTTGTTGGGGCAATTAGCTTACACATTGTAAATTGCTTAGGGAGTGCTTAAGTGCTCTGATAAGTAGTGTAGAAACGTACTTGCTATTGCTATTGCTGGACAGCATCTCCGAATCCAGTTAAACATGCAAAATACTCTCCTAAATGATGGATCCATCAAACAGAAAGAAGCTATAGTTCCCCAGTAGGGTTCACAAATATTGATGTGAATGTAGTGACCTTCTCCCATGCCTCCTCATTATGTCTTCAGGTCACTATTTTAATTTTCACAGTGACTTGGAGCATCAGGGACTTTGAGGGAAGATTTAAAAATATTTATTTGTTTATTAAAGTATTTCTGTATCACACATACCTTTCATATACACTGCCCAGCTCCCAAGGTGATGAACAACTAAAAACCAATTAAAACAATACAAAGATAAAAATATTTTTAAACATATTAAAATATTATTTAAAAGCACCTAAAAGCAGTCTAAAAACAATAATAAAATCCAGTTTTGAAACAGTTAAAACAGCAATTTCAAACATTGAATGCCACGTGGAACAACACTGTTTTGGCTCCCATCAGAACTGCACAGAGATTAGGCCAGCATACTCTCAGTGCTCTCTTATCCTCTTCCCACGCCATTTGTTCATCTTACCCACCACCAAAGGCACACTCTGGAATCTCCAAGGCTCTTTACACTCATCTTTGGCCTTAATTAGTTACACCATTGAAAGAATGTATTGAAATGCTGGTTCTACTACATATCCCTTTGCTTTTTAAAAAACACTGCTCTGACATTTCTCTTTATAAATTGAGAGAAAGCACATGAAACAAAGTGCTATTTGTGTAAGAAAAAGCAACTGCCGGATCTTGAGCTTTTCAAGGGAACTTTGTAATTATTACTTTTTTCCTGGTTGGGGAATTCAAGAAGTTATTGTCCAAAAAAAAGTAACTTTTTGAGACCTGGCCAGAGCTAGCAGATGCCTGTGAACATGTCTTAGAATAATCATGTGGATAATATGAACTAGTAGCATAATAAGGAAACATCTGGGCAACATGCAGCAATAGGAGGATTATTTCCGGAGTGAAGAGAAGAAGGAAAACACAAGGAGACTGGCAGTCAATCAGGGAGACGCAACACATTTGAACTTCAGTGGTATGACCTTGATTATTCCTTTTACACTCACACCCACGTTCAAGTCAAAGTTATGATGAAGGAGGTGGAGTGAGAGACAAGGGGGAGTATGAAAAGGATCAGCTTCAATTTATGGCCAAAGAAACTATCAAATAATAGTATACTTTGCAGAGGAATCTTGGGCTGTACATTTTTAAAAAGTTCTCCCACCCACTTTGGACACACAGGAAATAAGGGTCAAAGGGAGGGGAGCCCATCACTAATCAAACACACCATGACTATAGTTGAAAGGTTTACATAATCAAGATTTGGTATGCACATTGAGCCTTGCCCACTTTTTTCCACTGTTGTGTTTTACGTGTTAGATGAATCACATGGTTTTATTAGGGTGGGGGGCTCTGTTCTTATTAAAGTCCTATATAAACAGTAACCCTGCCGTCATTTGTATATCTTCAATTAACAACAACAATTCTTATGAATTTGATTTCCAGGTAATTTGAAAGAGTTCATTTTGGCCAGATATGGACATGGAATGCATAGCCATCATCTGGCCATTTGGTGTACATTTGGTTTTAATTGATTTGCCTTCATTCCTAAGTGCACTGACAGTGTTTATTCATTCACAACAAAAACATAAGTTACTCAGCAACTTAACAAAGACCAAAGCTCACTTATACAGACATTTCCCACAATTTTGGTGTTGTTGAGAGTTTTAGAATAAACAATCTGGGCTTCTGATTTTTCAAAAAAGAAATCCAAAACAAAAGCCATATGGACACATAATTACTGAGCTAGGTGAGATACGGGGGGGGGGGGGGGGGGGGGGGAGGGGGGAACCTCTCACAATCTTGTCCAGAGGGGAGAAGTCTTTTGAAATTGTTCATTCTTCCATGGAAAATGACAGAGGCAAACATTTACATCCTATTGTTGTCATTGTTATATGTCTTCAAGACAATTCCAACTTATAAGGTTTTCTTGACAAGATTTATTTAGAAAGATTGGCCTTCATCTAAGGCTGAGAGAGTATGATTTGCTTTGGTGGGTTTCCATTGCTGAGCAGGGATTCAAATCCATGTTTTCCATAATATTAATCCAACAAACCATTCAAAGCATACTGGTGTGTTAATTTTTATCCCCCCCCCCCCATTCTATATACTGAAACCAGCTGCCTAGCAGTTAAAGTACAACACTTCCAAGTACATTACAATATAGCGTTCTTCACATAGTGTGTGCCTCAGCTATTTCCCCACACAAATGAAGCAGCAGGGATGGACCCAGATAGGCCATACCAAGTGGTCTCTGGACTATTGTTGGTTCCCATGCCATTGGCTGCCAGTCCCTGGTGAGTTCCAGGATGGAAAGAAACAGTTTTAGTCAATGGGCACAAACATGGTGCCAGTCCCTGGCAGGCTGGAGAAAAAAATTGCTGATTCCTCATATCAGGTAGCCTGAGAAGCACTGGCCTACACCATAGGGAACACCTGAGGACTCAAAAGAAGCACAAATACCCAGCATCTGCTGCTGATGATGGTTGCCTCACTCTGCCTAATGGTAGGATTGAACCTGGTTTGAGGACAAGAAAAAGGAGTGGGACATGGAATACTGTGGGCATCATTATAAGATCACATACAAAATCCTATTCTCTAATATATTCAAGCTGGAATCAGATTTTAGAGGCCTCAGTTTAGGAGCCAGACATTTTCCTCCCATTCACAGTGCTTGAATAAACATTTAACCCAGAGGTTCTGAACCTGGGGTACCCTCACCCCCAGAGGGTGCGAGATGGAATTTCATGTGGAAAGGCAGGAAAGAGTAGCTTGTGTCTTTGAGTGAGGAGCCATGAGTCATCACTCATTTTTTTCCTGAATAAATTAGAATCTAATTGCTCTATCTAGAGTTGCATTTTATGCAGACCTAAAAGTTTTTTTAAAAGTTCAGTTTGTTCACACACAAGGCCCAAAGAGTCTCTTTTAGACTTTGCAACTATCTTTTAACTTTGTTATCAGGAATTCATAAGATGCAGAAAAAATGTATGCTCCAGTCTAACATAAAATCACTCACACTGTTTTGAAAGGAAGAGGTACTTTCAGATGTCACCACAACTAACTATAGTTGTTTTACCAACCTACTGACTGAGATCTTGTAGAAAGTGAAATTCTGCCTGTGCATTCATGAAGACTCAAAAAGAAAGCTATGATGAAAGTGTTAAGCAAAAGTGTCTGTTGTGATTACATTACACACTGGTACCCAGATCATCTTTAGGCTCAATTCTAGGTGATGATTTTGACCTTTAAAACCCACCATAGACTGGGAATTGGTTACCTGAAGGATGCCATATCTCCAGTAGATGCTCTTTTTTCAGATAATCTTATTAGATTTTTGATGTATGACTGCAGAACAGGACCTATTTGATGATGGCATCCCAACTGTTGAATGCACTCCCTTGGGAGGTATTTGTCCACCTCATTTCAATGCCAGAATGTTTTTTAAAAATATAATTTTCCCAGACTTTCCAAGCCTCTGGAAACTGTATTTATGCTGTTTTTTATTTATTTTATTTCTTCCAACAGCTGTTATATTTTTATTTTATACTATAGTGTTGTAATGTTACTATTTTAATTTGCTTTATTAAAATGTTAACATTTTGTATGCTGCTCTGGGAACATACTATACAGCAGGACATATGTTCTTAAAGTTAAAATGTAATCAAGAAATACTAGGTGCAAACACAAAAGTTGTGTTGAGGCCTGGACATAAACATAAATGGTCAAACATATATGGTTCTCTGAAGATGCCAGCCTGAGATGCAGGCAAAACATCAGGAATACATTCTTCTAGAACACGGCCTCACAGCCTGAAAAACCCACAAAAACCTATGGATGCCGCCTGTGAAAGCCTTCAACTTCAAATTAGCTTAAAGTTGTAAACAGCTTAGAGACTGCATAGCGTGGTATGAAGCGGTATATAAATGATGCTGCTATTGCTAACAGTTGGATTTAGCTATTTTTCAATATATGAAATATTATATGATATATACATCCTTACTACAGGCTTGTGATATGAATCAATCCAAGGACAGATATGCGTCAGCAGCTTCTGCCTCATTTCTTACTTTGCTTTGTTTGTTTTTATTTTATTATCATGCCTAAGTATTTACTGGAGATTACATCCTGACTTCTGTTCATACAATGGTACTTTCTCTCATTTTCTTTAGACCTACTCCCTTTCATGTCCCCTGAATCTATTCTGGGGACTGCAGGATTGTGGCTCCAGGAGATGCAAAATAAGGCATTGCCTGCTCACGAGACTTTTGCCTTCTCAATGAAATTTTCCTTCATTCCCCAAATTTCTAGCATTGCAGAGAGTCAGTCACTGAAAATCATTCACACCTGAAACTCTCATATTTGCTGTGTTTTCATTCCCTTTGTAATTTGACCCCCCTTTTTGGATGACTAAAGGGGGATGCAGACAGGCGGCCCTGGGCCAGCCTGGGAAGCAGAGGATTGGGGCCACTGCTACCACATGCAGCGGCCCCAATTCTCCCATTTGCCGGCTCAGAAAAGAGCAGCAAAATGCCACTCCTTTCAGAGCCGGCAAAAGGGCGCCCTGAGAGCCACTGTGTGGCTGGCTCTTTAGCATCCCTTCTGGTACAGCGCATCAGGACGCTGCGCAGGAAGGATGTCTTGACATTGTGCACCATGTGTAATGGCGTGAGGCGTCATGATGTCCTCAGTGTGGGTTTGGGGTGCCCAGTATGTGGCTGCCCCTCCCCCTCCCTGCCTCCAGGCCAGCCCTTTGGGCTGGTCTGTAGAGGCCCTAAGTAAGCAGCTTCATTTATATACCGCTTCATACTACACTATGGGATGTCTAAGCGGTTTACAACTGTGAGCTTGTTGCCCCCCAACAAGCTGGGCACTCATTTTAGTGACCTCAGAAGGATGCAGGCCTGAGTCGAGCCTCAGCCCTGGCTGGTATTGAACTCGCAACCTTGTGGTTTATGAGTGAGTGGCTGCAGTACAGGCATTTAACCACTGCACCACCAGGATTGCTTTAAAGTCTATATTTAAAGTCTCAACTGACTTTACTATATTTACTTTAAAGTACTATATTTAAAGTCTCAACTGACATTCTGCAATGGTAGAAGTTTGAAGACTGAATAAAAGTTTAATGGGGGAGCAGAATTTTTATATGTGGGGGGAAATGCCCTCACTTTACGCACTCATGTGAGGGCTACACTCCTGTGGGGCTGTAGTAGCGAGGGAGAATCTGTGCTCTGGCATATGTCCATGCTACTGATTAATTAGTATGATTTATAAAACCTAGCCCACCAGTAGCACTACCTTTCTGAAGTAGTGGGATTGAATATTCCTATCAAGAGTCTATGTTGACGGCAGCAGTGCTGGTGGTAGGGTCTCCCATGTAAGGCAGGCTATTGCTGAGGAAACGGAATGTGCCAAACAGCTGCTGGGCAGCAGCAATGTTGGAGAATTACACTGGCAGAGGATTTCAGAGACAACAGCAGTGGCACCATAGCTAACATTTCTTACAACTGCACAGAAGAAGGTGTGGTAAACCCCTTTTACGATATCTTTTACAATGAAACCCCCATGATGAGACAATCCAAAATTAAATAAAAAATAGTGCTAGAAGATGAGATTCCCAGGTTGGAAGTCACTCAACAAGTGGGTTGGGATACAGCAGAGGACAGCTATGAATATCATTGGCTAATGATGCAGCTGGACTCAAGTCAAAAGGACATTTCAGCTGCTGATGTGCTCAGAGGTGAAACAAAAGTGTGAGGCTGCACAACACATATTATAGGAGCATGGAATGTGAGAAGCATGAATTGGGGGAAGTCAGACATAATAAAACAAGAAATGGAACATATAAACATTGCAATGCTTGGGGTAAACAAGCTAAAGTGGATAGGAATGGGACATTTTGAGTTACACAGTGCTTTACTCAGGAAATGAAAATCTAAGAAGATGGGTGGTATTAATAGTGAGGAGCGATGAAGCAAAAGCAGTCAAACGATATAATGCAAAGCCTAACTGAATCATATCAATAAGACTTCAGGGGAAACCCATCAATAATTCAAGTTTATGCTCCACCTACAAAGGTAGAAGAAGAAATTGACAGTTTCCAGGAGGAAAGTGATCACCAAAACAGGACTTCTTGTTAATCACAGGTGATTAGAATGCAAAAGTAGGAAACTGAAAAGAATCAAAGGTTGTAGGAAAAATTGGTCTAGAATCAAGAAATGAAGCATGAGAGTAACTGCTTGAATTTTGCAAGGTCAACAGTTTATTTATTACAAACACACTCTTCAAGAGGTGATTGTATACATAGACTTCATCTGATGACCCAGAAATCAAATAGGCAAGGTACAAGACAGTTAACAGCAACAACAACAAATTGCTTATAACCTGATTGTAAGACAAGTAACACCTGTTGAAATTCCTTCTTCTACACAACTAATGAAGGTACAGGACACTCCAGTTTCCCACCTGGCAATCCTAAATTTAAACTGTGTATGGGTGCTAAAACCTGGAAAAGAAAATGTGATTAACTAGTTAAGGATTATAGGCCATGTACTGGAAATTTGACATGGAAGAAGCACTGTGTCAAAAATGTGAACAAAATGATAATCTTATCCTCCAATTTTAAGGTGATAGAGGTGGCATGGTGCTGAGGGGGCAGGAGAGAGAATCAGTTCACATGATTAACCGTCATAAGCACAGTACATACCACTAGCTGTGCCAAATCCCAACTTGAAAGGTTTTAAATGTTTCAAGCTGTGCAAGCATGCGTTCCTTCAAAAAGGCAGAACTAATTACAGTGATCACAGGCAAAAACCTTGGCTAAACAGAGGACAGACAATTTTTGTAAATCGTTATGCTGTGATTATTAGCTATTGAAATAAATGGTATGAATGTTTATTAGCTTTAGAAGGATTTTTACCCTCTCAGCTCCCTTCAGATGATGGATCGCATGGATGATCTGGATAACGGAAGGTTTTTTTATTCTCTCTGCCCATTACACAGCTGAGACTCAAGCAACAACAAATAAAATACAAATCGCTCAAAGTTAATAATGGCTAGAGCTATTTAAAAACATATATTTTTAGATTTTATGTTACTGCATATATATTTGTAATATATCACATATATTTGTAATATATCACATGTGTTTGAAAACCAGAGGCTTGTATCCAAGAGCATTGTTGCAGGTATTTGATAGGATGTGATTTTTAAATTTTAAATATTGGCCTTGTTATTATTTGTATATTTGGTTCTTGGAATAAGTGCTGTTTTGTATGGGATATTGTTTTACTATTTTTGAATTTTTGCAATTAAAAAAAATATTTTAATTTACACCTTGAATCTTTTAAAAAAATAATATCTCAGTTTCCTTGTTGTTGTTGTTAAGTGCCATCAATTTATGATGGCTCTATGAATGAGAGTTCCCCCTATCTTTAACCACTCTGCTCATGTCTTTCAGAGTAAAGGCCATGGCTTCTTTGGCTAGCCATCTGGAATGTGCGTTTCCTACTGCCTTCTACCTTACATACCTTACATGTCTTTGATACGATAGATCATACCATCCTTTTAGATCGCCTGAGAGAGTTAGGAATTAGAGGCAGTGCTCTGCAGTGGTTCCATTCCTTCCTCTCGGGCCAATCTCAGAGGGTGAGGCTTGGGGACAGTTGCTCATCTAAAATAGAGCTTAATTGTGGTGTCCCACAGGGCGCCATCCTGTCCCCGATGCTGTTCAATATTTATATGAAACCGCTGGGGGAGATCATTCGGAGGCATGGAGCGCGGTGTCTTCAGTATGCTGATGACACCCAGATATACTTCTCCATGACCAGATCATCGACTCAGACTTCAGATGGCGCCTCACCTCTTAATGACTGTCTAAGAGTGGTAATGGATTGGATGAGGAAAAACAGACTGAAGTTGAATCCAGACAAAACGGAGGTACTTACTGTGACAGGCCCGAAACCAGATCTGGGAATACAGTCTCCACTCCTGGATGGAGTCACACTCTCCTCTAAGGACTGTGTTCGCAGTTTGGGGGTGCTCCTAGATCCGTCACTCCACATGACTTGTCAGGTGAATGCGGTGGTCAGGAGTGCTTGTTATCAGCTTCGGCTGATACGCCAACTGCGCCCTTATCTGGACATGAGGGACCTGGAAACTGTGGTACACGCGCTGGTAACCTCACGTCTGGATTTCTGCAACGCGCTCTACATGGGGCTACCCTTGTGCCTAACCCGGAAACTTCAATTAGTACAAAATATGGCAGCCAGACTAATTACTGGGACATCAAGGAGGGAGCACATTACACCGGTGCTTAAATCCCTCTACTGGCTGCCAATTAGTTTCCGGGCGCAGTACAAGGTGTTGGTTTTAACCTTTAAAGCCCTACATGGCTTGGGTCCATCTTATCTTAGGGACCGCCTCTCCCCGTATGATCCCCCCCGTGCCCTTCGGTCCTCTGGGAGGAATCTGTTACAGCCAATAAAGACCAGGCTGTCCCAGACCTCCCAGAGGGCCTTTTCCGCCACTGCCCCCAGGCTATGGAATGGCCTGCCGGATGAGATCCGTCTTATCTCCACGCTAACCGCCTTTAAGAAGGCGGTGAAGACGAACCTCTTCCGGCAGGCCTTCCCTGAATAATATCCCCCGGAACATTTGCCCTGGGAGACGAATTTGTCCGTTATTTAATTAATCCGGCCTATCGCATGCAATATTTGTATTAGACTGTACTGTTTTTAACTGTTAATTTGTTTTAATTCCTTTTCTGGTTTAATATTGTTTTAAGGGGTTGGGAGGTGGGACTTAAGTTTGGGGATGTTTTTACATTGTTCTGTTTTTAAATGCTGTAACCCGCCTCGATTGTTGGGCAGAGAGGCGGGCTATAAATAAAAATAATTATTATTATTATTATTATTATTAATATTAATATTATTACATTATTGTCTTTTCTAGTGAGTTCATCTGTTCTCCTCATATGTCTGTCCAAAGTACGACAGACTTGTTTAGTCATCTTGGCTTCTAGGGAGAATTGAAGCTTGATATATTCTAGGTAAATCTTTTCTACCTATTTACATGGCTTTTAAGAAGTTCACATTATCTGCAGAACTCTTCTCCAACACCACACCTCAAATGAATTGAATATTTTATCAGCTTCTTCACCATCCAGGTCTCACATCCAGTGATACAGAATACAATGTCATGGATAAACCTTACTTTGGTATTCCATGATATATCTTTACATTTCAGCATTTTGTCCAGTTCCTTCATAGCTATTCTTCCAAGTCCTAGGCCTCTGCATTCTCCCTTCTAATTAATGACTGAGCCAAGGTATGGAAAAACTTGAATTATTTCAATGTCTCCATTGTCTACTACTAATATGGTGACATCTACATATCTTAGACTGTTGGTGTTCCTCTCTTCAATTTTTGTCCCTCCTTCTTCCAAGTCTAATCCTGCTTTACATATGATATTTTCAGCATTCAAATTAAATGCATATAATACAGTCTTGCCTTACCAACTGTATAGGGTGATAAAATGCATGACAGTTTGTTTAAGATTCTTTAGCTTTACTAAAGCTAAATGTGGTGGCTTAGTGGTTAAGAAGCCAATTCTGATGATCAGAAGATCAGAAGGTTGGCAGTTCAAGGCCCGAGTGCTGCATGATGGGGTGAGTTCCTGTCACTAGTACCAGCTTCTGCCAACCTAGCAGTTCAAAAGCATGCAAATGCAAGTAGATAAATAGGTACCACTTCAGTGGGAAGGTAACAGCATTCGGTGCAGTCATGCTGGCCACATGACCACTGGAGTCGTCTTTGGACAACACTGGCTCTTCGGCTCAGTAATGGAGATGAACACCACCCCCTACAGTTGGTTATGGCTAAACATTTATGTCAAGGGACTATCTTGACCTTGACCTTTACTCTAACTTTTGTTATTAATAGTTCATGGTCTGTGCCACAATCTGCCCTGGTCTTGTTTTGACAGAGAATGGGAGTTCATCTTCTGCTCTTATTTGATTTCTATATATATATGATGTCTATGTATACCAGGGGTAGGCAACCTTTCCCCTTTGAGGGCCGAGGGACTTCATCTCCCAGAATCCCAGGAGCTATTGGCCAACATGGCACTATTGGCCAACATGGCTGAGGCTTCTGGGAGCTGAAGTCCCTCGGCCCTTAAAGGGGAAAGGTTGCCTACCCCTGATGTATACAGTGAGCCAGCATGGTGTAGTGCAGGGGTAGGCAACCTTTCCCCTTTAAGGGCCGAGGGACTTCAGCTCCCAGAATCCCAGGAGCTATTGGCCAACATGGGACTATTGGCCAATATGGCTGAGGCTTCTGGGAGCTGAAGTCCCTCGGCCCTTAAAGGGGAAAGGTTGCCTACCCCTGGTGTAGTGGTTGAGCATTGAACTATGACTCTGGAGACCAGAGTTTGAATCCCAGCTCCACTAAGCACAAGATACAAAAGGGACTTGTGAAGGGGTGGAAGGTCACAAAATAATTCTGGCTCCTCTCACCCACTCAAGTGCCAGGCCAATCAAAACTGGCCTGTGTTTGTGGAGACCATTAAACGGTGCCCTCCCTGCAGCATCTCTCAGAAGCCCAGATTCAGGTACACTGAATCTTGTCAGCCAGCAAAGCATTAGTGCACAGTTGGATAGACCAAGTTCCTGTTTGTCAGATTATATGGGGTCCTATTATGGGGTGTGGTCAAACTGGATCTAACAGAAAGAGCCCAAAATAAATTTTTGTATAGACTTTTTTTCTGTCTCATTTTCCACTAAAATGTCAACAATTTGTACTGAATGGGGATTTATGTTGGTAAAACCCAAAGCTGTTAAAGCTTGCTCTGTTCTATTGGCTAAAGGGGATATTTAAGCAAACATCAGAATTTATGTAGTCTGCAGCGGAGGAAATGGACCCTATCTCTTGGAAACAAAAGATCCTTTCTGTAGTTGGGGTTTTCATTTGCCACTGATGCTGGACTAGGGACTTTATCACATGAGAGGCAAGCATCCTCCTCCTGTGAATAAAGCTCATTTAATCCCATCAATATCCCTCAAGAGCAGAATGATTTTCAGATGACTTCCTCCGGCGTCCCCATTATTGGGACATTATCCCATGAATAAAGCGGCAAAATCACACCACTTTTTATTTTTGGGATTTTTCCATGAATAAAAAATGGCAAGATTTTGCCGCTTTATTCACGGGATAATGTCACGATAATATTGATGTCGGGGGATGTATCTGAAAATCATCCCACTCTTGTGGGATATTGATGGGATTAAATGTGCTTTATTCAAGGGATTGCCTCCCATGTGGTAAAGGCCTATGACAGAGCAAAGTTAGGGCCTTTGCAGACTGCCAGAAATAGTGCACATTAAATTGAGGCACTGCCCTGGCTCAGTGCTAGGGAGTCATGGGAATTGTATTTTTTTCTGGGACATTGAGCCTTCTCTGTCAGAGAGCTCTGGTGCCACAATAAAATACAGTTCCCATGATTCCCTAGCACTGAGCCAGGGCAGTGCCTCAATTTAATGTGCACTATTTCTGGCAGTCTGCAAAGGCCCTTTGTCTTGCTACAGTGCCTTAAAGATATTGAACTACAGTTCCAAATGTCTGATATAGCAAGCTGCTTATCGAACAAATTATATGTGGATTCCCCCCCTTTGATTTTCCAAAATATCTGACTGACCTACCCTTCAAGTAAATGAGATTGGTTTTTATATAGGCAAGACTACTGTCTGCCCCCTGGCAAATATGATGAGCCATATCCAAGGTACCCCTAAGGAAACTAGAGCCTACAATTCTAATTCCTTAATTGTGGAGGATATTGCCTATTTTGTTTTAGTATGTAGTTTACTTTTCTAACTCCTTAATTGTGGAAGATATTGCCCATTTTGTTTTAGAGTATAGTGATTATTCTGTTATCAGGGAAAGTTAAGATGACTAAGGTGACAAAGTGGTCACCCTTGGAAAAGCAATGCTTTTTATTGGGTGATTGTAACAAATATGTTACTTTTAGAAATGCTAAATTCTTGGCTTTGATCTTACCCTTGCATGCAAAGACCAATGGAAATGTTTGTTATATATTTGTATAATGGCTGTTTGCTAATTACAATAAAATTTTGATTGACTAAATAATCTATAATTCTTGCTATAAGAATAAATTCCATACAGTAGGGATATCACTTAAGAGGACATAAGAATCTTTTAAAAGCTGGCAATCATTACAAAGTTGTATTAGTGTAGTAGTTCAAGCATTAGACTAGAACTATGAGAGACCACAGTTTGAATGTCCTCTTAGCCATGAAAACCTACCGAATGACCTTGGGCAAGTCACACTCTCTCAGTCTAAGAGGAAGGTAATGGCAAACTGCCTCTGAATCTCTTGCCAAGAAAACCCTTTAATAGGGTTGACATAAGTTGGAGCCCGCTTAGAGGTACATAATAAAACAGCAACAAATGTTCCAAGACACAACCATGTGCAAATATACTATTATTTCAAAGTAATTTAGCTATTGGACAGAGAATTTAGAACTCTTTGATTTTCCCTGTTCTGGGACATGGATTTCCATAGGGGAAAACAAAAGAAGACATCATTTGACTTGGTGGATGAAAGTGATTGTGTTTTCTTGAAGATGTGAGGCAGTTTTGTCTAAATCAACTAACCCAACAACTGAGGACTTTTGAACAACAGATTTCTTCTGTTCTGAGATAAATGGTAAATTAGGATTCTCCAGGATGATGGTTGGATTCAGAATGACCCAGAGGTGAAACATTTCTGTGAACTCAGTGGACCACATAGTGCCCTTGATTCTTTTTGAAGTGAAGAACCGAACCTTGAAAGACCCAGTGATCATGTTAAAGCAGAGAAAAGAGCATGGATCAGGGAAAATGCAGTGGAGACCAACTAAAGAGCAAATAAAAAATTAAATACACAAAAGTAATCTGGGGCTGTGTAAGGGATTTTAGTGCTTAGAGTCTCATGATAGTGTCAAATGACTTTTTGATGGATAATTACACAGAATGTGTAGTTCATGAAGGGATGATCCTATAAACAAGTGATGATTTCCTCCAAATATTGTCAAGACACCACCCTTTCTATGTAAACAAAATGGGAAGGACTGCAATGTTTTTCAGAGTAGGGCAGCATGTCCAGTTTATTTTGAAGCACAGCTGAGAGGCTGTCTTATCTCTGAGACTGGGAAAGCATTCTGCTTGCACAATTATCAGGTCATTTGTTTCTTTTTGGAGTGTTCCTTTATCTTTTTAAACACTCTTAGTCATCCATGGATGCAATAAGCAAGGACTTGCAGTGGATTAGGATGCTTCGCTCTGCCCTTCCCTGTTTTGTAAGGCATCATAAGTCCCTCTGGAAATAGCCTGGATTTGCAGAGCAATGTAATTGGTTGGCAGGTTCTACTAAGGCTCAGGAAGACCTGTGTTCAAATACCTTCCCAACCATTTAGTTTCCATGATGATTTGGGACCAGTTCTGTTCTATCTCATTTTATGATAACAAAATGGAGAGAGGAGGGGAGAGAAAGGCTGTGTCTGCACTACAGAAATAATCCAGGTTTACACCACTTTAACTATCATAGCTCAATACTGTGGAATTCTGGGATTTGCAGTTTTGTAAGGTGTTTAGCCATCGCTGTCAGATGGTAAACAGTCATTATACAAATATATAACAAACATTTCCTTTGGTCTTTGCACACAAGGGTAAGATCAAAGCTAAGAATTTAGCAGATCTAACAGTAACATATCGACAGTGGAACACACTCCCATGGAGTGTGGTGGAGTCTCCTTCTTTGGAGGTCTTTAAACAGAGGCTGGATGGCCATCTGTCGGGGATGCTTTGATTTTGAGTCCCTGCATGGCAGGGGGTTGGACTGGATGGCCCTTGTGATCTCTTCCAACTCTATGATTCTATGATTCTATGATATTTGTTACAATCACCCAATAAAAAGCATTGCTTTTCCAAGGGTGACCATCTTGTCACCTTAGTCACCCTAACTTTCCCTAATATCAGAATAATCACTATACTCTAAAACAAAATGGGCAATATCTTCCACAACAAACTACGAACTACAAACCCCAGCCACAACAAACTACAAACCCCAGAATTCCATAACACTGAGCCGTGACAGCTAAAGTGGTGTGAACCTGGACTATATCCGCAGTGTGGATGCAGCTAAATTTGCATGCTGCCCTGTTTTTTTTTTGGGGTGTGGGCATGTGGGGGGGAGGAATGAAGACATAAACAGTAATTGCAAGTCCCAATTAGAATAGAATCAATTCTACTGCATCAATTGTTGAACTTTAGGTGAACACTTATGTGAATCCCCCAGATCTATATGCCATAAGGTTAGAGCCACTGGGAATGGCCTTAAGCAGACTTTGGGGTGGGAGAGGGAGGAAGGCCACATTCTCCCAGCTGCATCCTGTGCAAATAAGAATATACTTGCCCCAAAGAAGTTTTTAAAGGGACATAGGGGTATCAGGTAAGGGGAAGTAATTGGCAAAGATAGCTCCTTTCTTGTTCAGAAGGATCAAAAGTTCTTCCTGCTAATGGAAGAAGTCATTCCATCCACAAGAGATTATTGCTAGATTGCCAAGAATAATGAATAGTATTACTCTTACTGGCTCCAGTACTGGCTTACTGTGGAACTACCACCTAGCACCAGATCATAATCAGAGACAGAAAAAGTATTAAAAAAACCCAAAACAGAGACACCCCCAACCCAGCATCTCCTAGCCAAATTGGCTGGGGAATTCATGGAATCATAGAGCTGGAAGGAAATTCAAGAACTACCCCATCTAACCCCCTGCTATGCATGAACACACAATTAAATCACTCTCAAAAGATGCCCATCCAACCAAAGACCTCCAAAGAAAGAGAGTACAGCCCCTGCCCCAGAGGCAGTCCATTCCACTGTTGAAGAGCTCTTACAGTAAACATTTTCTTCCTAATGTTTAGGTGAAATCTCTGTTTTCTAATTTGAATCCATTGGTTTATGTTCTTGTCTCCGGAGCAGCAGAAAACAAGCTCACTCCATCTTCTACAATGACATCCCTTCCAATATTTAGATACTTATAGTCCAAAAGGCAACTTCTCTAAACTCTGCTCCTGCATGTGTGTTGGTGATGTTCCTTTCAGATGATCTTGTCACTCAGCTGCTATATTCTTATTAGCACAGGATGCAGCTGGGCGAAAATGGCTTTCACACCTCAGGAAGATGCACTCTTATCATTTTGATCATTAGTATCTGATAGTGAACAATATTTCTCATGATAGTGGACAATATGACACTAACCCATTAAAGCACTATTATTCCACTTTAACTACTATGGCTGCCTCCTGTGGAATTCTGGGATTGGTAATTTAGTGTGGCCTAAGAGCTCTCTGGCTGAGAATTCAAAATTCCCCTCCCTAAACTACAAATCCCAGGATTCCACAGGAGGCAGCCTTAGCAGTTAAAGTGGAACAATAGCGCTAAAGTAGTATAGTGTGATTTTGTCCAGTGTTACAGAACTACAGAGAAATATCATCACATATAAATCTTGAATCCACATATACATCCTGAATTGATGCATGACTTTGCGTGTCTGTATGTGAACTTCTACATTTTGGGAAAGATTCTAGATCAGCTACTTAGGGCCTAAGCAGACTGCCAGAAATAGTGCACATTAAATTGAGGCACTGCCCTGGCTCAGTGCTAGGGAATCATGGGAACTGTATTTTTTTCTGGGACATTGAGCCTTCTCTGTGAGAGAGCTCTGGTGCCACAATAAATTACAGTTCCCATAATTCCCTAGCACTGAGCCAGGGCAGTGCCTCAATTTAATGTGCACTATTTCTGGCAGTCTGCTTAGGCCTTTAGTTCCATAAAACTTTAGTTACTTAGCTAAGTAGCATCTCCCAGCCCAACCCCATCTGAATCTTCTTTACTTGGTAGCAGCCACTGTGAGTGATGGGGGTCTATTCTCCTGTCAATCGGGATGCAGCAGATTGATGTTTCCACCCATCTCCCATGAGTGAACACTGGTGCAATAATCAAAAGTGGGATTCCTGTTGCAATTCTTACTCTCACTGGAGATCACTTGGGGGAGGAGGTTGGAAAAATCAGTCTGCAGTGTTCTGATTGACAGCAGAACAGATTTCCATTGCTCACAGTAGCTATAGGCCAGTAAGTAAGTCAGGATTAAAGGACTTTTACAATTGCTACATATTTCCTGCACCATTAAATGTGTAGTGTTGCAAATACAAACCAGTCACAAATGCATTAACTCTAGATCACACATTCATTAACTCTAGATCACACATTCATAACTGCGATCATGAATTCCAGTCGCTACTTTTTGGAATAGAGTCAGCAGAACCCTCCAGCCAGGCTGTTCCATGGATCTGCTCTCTAGGAGATGCTAGAAGTTGCAGTCCAAAATAGGAACATGTCCCTGTTCTGTGTATGAGTAAATGTGTGGGTGGGTGTGTCTGTGGGTGTGCATTTTTACTTGCCCTATCCTGTGGGCAAAGGGCAAGTCACAACACTTCAAGCAACAATGGAATAAAACTAACTTGAAGGTACTCATTAAAACAGAAAAATAATATGTACTAAAGCCAATTAAAATGGTCCCATACCTGGCCATTAAGAGCCAGCCTAAACAAGAATACACAGTGTTAAATTCTGTTGAATCAGCCTGAGCAGAGAGATTCTCTCTTGATGTTCTCTTTCTGCTCATTTTGGCACATGGTGGTGCAATTGACAGAATTTTATCTGCTTGAATTTGAGCATTTTCAGTGGAATGTCAAGGAATTTTCTAAGATTCCAAGTAGTTTATGGCCTTACAATGATGAGATCAAATTGCATCCCCCCCCCCCCCCCCCCGGAGCTATCATAATGCTTTGCTCGTGCTCTTCATTTAGTAAATATTGGGAAACTAGTTTGTATAATCAGTATGTAGAGAGGTTTTGTAGCACCTTTGAGACTAACTGAAATAAAGAAGTTCACAGCATGAGCTTTCGTAGACTTCAGTTTACTTCCTCAGATGCATATAGAGTTACTGAATGTAATGGTAATAGTTGTGACATAAACAACTAGCAAAGTTGAAATTATACCTTTAAATTACAATATCATACACACAGAATAAATGTGTTTACATATACTGAGTTTCCTGTGGTTAAAGTGAAAATTTGGTAAAATGTGATTTTTTAAAGAAAACTTTAACAAATTAAATTTAAAAATTTGAAATTTTATTTTTTTTAAAAAAAGCTAGGTCTTCTCCTTTCTCCTCCTACTGAGCCTTACCCCATTCACATAATCTCTTCAGCATTTTAAAGAGATACAGGTGAATGCCACAGTTCATTTCTGCCAGAATGCAGATTTTTGAGGAGTGATGCTGTCCCTCCCCCTTAGGGTGTCACCTGGTGCGGTCCACACCCTCCACACACCCCAGTGATGCCACTGGGTCCAGGCCTCCTTCCAAACCTCTGGACCCAGCAATTTGTACTCACACACACCCATTGTCAGCCCTGTTGAAGAACTATCTGTAAGCCTGCCTGCCACAACTGCAAGCTTGCCATTCGCGGATTTGCACATCTGTAGATTGCCCCATCCCATTGTCCCTAATGGTGGTACGTGTATGTGGCCACAGAAGCATGGCCATGCTCATGGTGCTCTGCCATTAAAAACCATAGGACTTGAGGTCTCACAGTTTTTGGCATCTGCAGGGGGAGGGGGGTTTGGAAACCCCTCTGGATATAAAGGAAAAACTGTACATAGAAAAAGCACATTCTCCTTCAATACAGACTTAAATGTGTAATTTTAATCAGTTGGGGAATTTAAGCATACAATATCTTGTGGCCTTTTTTTTTTTTTTTTTGGACTACAACTAGTGGTCAGGCTAGCTGGGGAATTCCAGGAATTGTGGTCCAAAATTAACTTTTCCAAATGTTGCAAAAGAGCTACAGCCTCAGGAACTCTTCATTATTTGTTTACTCTTCATAGATCATTTGTCTCTCTATATGGTATACACAGAAACATTGACACATTTGGAATGTGGTGCAGGGGGAGAAAGCTCTATGGGTACCATGGGCCACTAAAATAAACAAACAAATAAATAAATAAATAAATAAGCTAGCAAATGGGTCCCAAAGTCTTGAACATCCACTACAAAGCAAAACTGCTAAACTGAGGCTATTGTATTTTGGGCATATTAAAAGATAATTCACTGGAAAAGAGGAAGACTATGTTATAAATGGATTGATTCAATAAAGGAAGCAATGGCCTTCAGTATGCAAGACTCAGAGCAAGGCTTAAAAAAAAAGGATCTCATGGAGGTGTCTCATTCATAGGATTGCCATAAGTCAGAGCTGACTTGGCTGCACATAACAGCAAACAGAATATTGGATGCTCGGCTTTATTCTTTTACAAAGAACAGGGCTTTTTCACAGCAGTCTCAGCTATGGAACGTCTTCCCTCAAGAAAGTTTACCTAGTACTGACACGGTCATCGTTTTAACACTACACAACAGTTTATTTATTTACTCATGCATTTAAACACTAGATATGTAGTCTATGTATGCTATTTTTGTGTGTATATGATGTTCATTCTGGGTTTGAATGGGCCAGAGGGAGAGGTATTCATATCAGATGTGAGTATTCAGAAGAAATACTTCCAATATTATCCTGTTCTCAATGTACTTATGTATTTGTCTTATTTTGTTATACTGATGTGTTGTTGTTGTTGAAAATTGCTTCAGACATCTTCACTCATAGGGAGTAGTAGATATGTGTAATAAATTAAAGGAAATGATTGAAATCACAAGTCAGAGCATCCCTATAGTGTCCTTTGTCTTTCCATTTAGAAGTACAGTACTTCACAATTGCCACAGGGGGAACTGTTGGCCTAATTTTGCATTTGCAAACCCCTGCCATTTGCTGGTTTGTATGGTATATTCATCCCTCCAGGTTTCCACAAACTACTGATTGATATGGTGGGTGGGTGAGCTGATTTATGCATTTATTATTTAATCCCACAAGTTCTGAATTAAACACTGTTCTCCCATATAGAAAAAATACACCTCCACTAACACTGAACAATGAATGTCAGAATGAACGTACGTTAATGCTAGCTTCTAGTTTTATCATGGTGGAAAGTCTGAGTCATTTTTACAACAGAGTTCTATGACTCCATCATTTTGGGGTTGTGAACACAAGCATTTTCCCCTTAAGATATTTCTCCTTGTGTTAGCTGAGCTGTACTGAACAAATCCCATGTTGGCACATGTAAAAGAAAAAAAAGAGGTACATGTGCTGGTATATATGCAGATGTTCCTTTCCTCATGCCTCACTGCAAGCTGCTTTATTTTGATATAAGCACAGCTTTATTAGGCCTGACTAGTGCTCCATCCAGCCACAATCTGACAATACGAGTTTCTGTAAGAACATTAAAAAATACACACCAGTCATACGCTGGATACCCAGGAACATACATACACTTTTATAACTTACCTAGAGCAATTTGCAAACAATCACTCAGAATTCCCTCAGTAGGGAGAAAAGAGGTGGGAAATTAACTGAATTCCTCCAGAAGGAGGAGAATTTCTCAGGGATGGAACTCAACCATGTGTCCTTCTTCATAGAGAATAGCTTTCTATGAATTTCCTGCTGGAAAAGGTAAACCTAGGCTATAAAGGTATTCATGTCTTCATGAGCTGCATCTGCACTGCAGAAATAATGCAGTTTGGTACCACTTTACCTGTCATGGCTCAATGCTATGGAATTCTGGCATTTATAGTTTTGTGAGTTATTTAGCCTTCTCTGTCAGAGAGCTCTGGTGCCACAACACACTACATATCACAGGGTCCCATAGCACTGGGCCAAGCAGTTAAAGCAGTGTCAAACTGCATTATTTCTGCAGTGCAGATGCAGCCATAGTCATCATCACCATCATCAAGGTTATACATTCCTGGTCCATACCAATTGTCTGATGTAGTGCTAGAATTGCTGACTGGACTCCAAGCAGAACCAGATGCACTGGATAGAAGAATCGAGAAAGGTATGTCAGCAAGCCATGCTTTACACCCGCAATGTGAAATTCATCAGTTATCTCTACCATGTAATATTGGTGGCCTGCAAGTAAAATAAAATGTTGAAGTAGATAGCCACAAACTTTCTATTTTTTAAAAAAGTTGTTTCAAAGTCTTGTGAAGAATAGGGTACCTAGCCTCCAATAGGTTGCAAATACAGTCATCCCTCCTATTTCAGGGACCCTGCATCTGCGGTCTTGAATTTCCATAGATGGGAAGCCAGGAGGGAAATAATGGTGCAAGCACCCGAGGCGCACATGTGAGCCATGTGCAGGAGCGCATGTCCATTCAAGCCAATGGGGCTTGAATATTTGCATATTTTGATTTTCGGGGGGGGGGGGGCAGAACGGATCCCCCGCAAAAGTGGAGGAACAATTTAACTGCTTCTCATGAGAATCACCTGGTTTTTTAAAAGACAACTTTTATGTGCTTGTAGAATATAAAAAGAAATAATTTTGGAAAAAAATTACTGGAAATTCCCAGTGTGTTTTAAGGCAGCACTCTTGATCAGCCAGGAGAGAACTGTATAAAGATGTCTCTGGTGAGACATAAGGTGTTTCACTGCCTTTTAGCAAGCCATAAAATGGCTTGCTAAGAGGGCAGTGTAAAATTGTACATTTTTAAAAATAATTCACAAATACATTACTCTTTTCAAGTGTGCTTTTTCTAGAATGTAAAAACCTGCCTTATGAAATGAATGACTATATAACTGCCCCTCTCTACCTTTTAGCTGTAAGTGCAGCTCTCTTTATTATGGAATATAACGAGTGGCTGTGTGAATATGGTTTTAAACAGCTTTTACTGCCATAAAGTAATAAAAAGATCAACTTGGACGCAAGTTACAACACTTTCCAAACTTTCCTCATTTAATGATAGCAAAGCTCTCAGCTGCTTTAGTTTAACCTGCAATTAACTGTTCATGGGGACATCCATGTTTCAGCTTTAAACCACAGTATGATGAGAGTGGCAGCATACATGTAAGCACCAGTATTGGGGTTCAGATTTGGGCAACACCATGGCCCAAACATTCCTATGTAAGGTCCTCCATCCTCACCTTTGTTCACTTTCCTTTCTCTCCCTCTTTCTGGAGTTTAACTGCTATAAAATGAAAGGGAGAGAGACAGAGGATGAAACTTTCAGAGGCTACTGTTGCTGTCCTTAATTGCCATCAAGTCATCTTCAAATTTATGGCAATCCAATGAAGTCCAATGACCTCCAAGACCTCCTACCATGAATAGTCCTGCTCAGGTCTTGAAAACTCAGGCTTGTGGCTTCCTTGATTGAGTCTATCTATCTAGCTTTCCTCTTTTCCTACCACCTATACTTCCCAAGCATTGTCATCTTTTTAAAATGAATCTACGATATTTCATGATACGTCCAAAGTAAAATAGCCTCAGTTTCACTCATTTTTGTTGGGGATAATTTGAGCTTCTACAGAAAGTTCAATCTTGATTTGCTATAGGATCCCTTTATTTGGTTTTTGGTAGGGGCAGTCCACGGTATGTGTAGAATTCTCCTCCTGCACCAAAGCAAAAGCAAAGCAAAGCAGCTTCATTTATATACCGCTTCATATCGCACTATGGGATGTCTAAGCGGTTTACAATTGTGAGCTGATTGCCCCCCAACAAGCTGGGTACTCATTTTAGCGACCTCGAAAGGATGCAGGCCTGAGTCGAGCCTCAGCCCTGGCTGGTATTGAACTCACAACCTTATGGTCTATGAGTGAGTGGCTGCAGTACAGGCATTTAACCACTGCGCCACCAGGGCTGCAGTGGTTAAATTTCAAATGAATTGGTTCTCTTCCTTCAGGTTTTCTCCTTATTTATTTTACTTACTTTATTTATATCCTACCTTTCTTTCAAAACAGGGCATCCAAGATGTCTCACAACATGTTTTTTTTTTTAAAAAAAATGCAAATAAAAAGACATAGGACGTTATCATGTGGGGAGCTCCGAACAGAAGCCGGCTTTAAAGTGAAAGTGCTACTGCAAAAGCAGAAGCAATTAATAATACTAATAATAATAATAATAATAATAAATTTTTATTTATATCCTGCCCCTCTGCCAGGCAATCGGGGCGGCGTACATCATACAATTTCAAAACAATAAATCACAATGAAATCCCATCTCTCCATCTCCCACCCACCCTTCCCCCAAAACATACTAAACAATTTAAATAAGATTAATTAAAAATTTACAATTTAAAAATACATAGTTCCTGCCATTGTGGGCCTCCAAGGGCTGCAAGTTGGCAAAAACAGTCCTCCGAGGCCATAGGATGCTGTCGCTCGTCGCGTGGTGCCGGCGAAAGGTGGAAACTGCCCTGCCCCTGGAGAAGGTGGAAACTGGGCGGCTTTTGAAGCTACCACCCGCGCTCCAGGGAGGCTTGCCAACACAGCTGATGCCGGGCTCACAGGGGGGAAGGTGTTGGGCAGGATACTCATCCTCCGCTTGTCCTCCTGGGCTGCCCTGCCCCTGGAGAAGGTGGAAACTGGGCAGCTTTTGAAGCTACCGCCCGCGCTCCAGGGAGGCTTGCCGACACAGCTGATGCTGGGCTCACAGGAAGGAAGGTGTTGGGCGGGATACCCCTCCTCCGCTTGTCCTCCTGGGCTGCCCTGCCCCTCTCTACCTTTAATTAATTAGCCGGCTTTCCCTGTGTGAAAACCTCCTGCGCATTTAAAAGGAGGTTACTCCAAACGGAAAGTAGGCAGAAACTGCTTCTTTTTATTTTCGGAAGATCCCCGAAAATAAAAAGAAGCAGTTTCTGACTACTTTCTGTTCGGATTAACCTGCTTTTAAATGCGACGTCGTCTGAAAATATACCCACTTTTGCGGGTTATTTTCAGTTTAAACCCCCGTTTCCTCACAGGATTTCCCCCGTGTGATAGCATCCTAGGTTGTATTACAAATACACTATTAAAATAAATACCTAACAATTAAATAACAGACCAGCAGGCAGCGGAACTCTTGGAGCAGAGCCATCATACAGTTCCCTTGGTCCAATGGCTTTGTTGGCTATTGGTCTTTTGTCAGGCAGAATCTAAAGCAGGGGTAGGCAACCTTTCCCCTTTAAGGGCCGAGGGACTTCAGCTCCCAGAATCCCAGGAGCTATTGGCCAACATGGGACTATTGGCCAACATAGCTGAGGCTTCTGGGAGCTGAAGTCCCTCGGTCCTTAAAGGGGAAAGGTTGCCTACCCCTGATCTAAAGTGATGATTATGACCTATACAGACCTTTGTTTTTGTTAACTGCCCTCGAGTCAATCTTGACTCATAGTGACCCTATGGATGAGACTTCTCCAAGACCCTCTGTCCTCCACTGCTCTGCTTATCCCATACCCGTGACCTCCTTCATATTGTCCATCCATCTAGCTTGTGGCCTTCCTCTCTTCTTACTTCCTTCCACCTTTCCCAGCATTATTGTTTTTTGCAAATAGTCTTCCCTTCTCACAATGTGTCCAAAGTAGAACAGCCTCAGTTTGGTCATCTTGGCTTCCAGGGAGTTTTCTGGCTTGATCTGCTCTAGGACCCATTTGTTTGATGAAGTCCTATACAACCTATATCCAGGATATCCGACAGACTATTATCTCTCTCCTATGAGCCTGCCTGGAAGCTGAGATCAATAAGAGAGGTTCTTCTTTCAATCCCACCAGCAGGAACGGTTGGTGGGAACATGAGATGGGCCTTCTTGGTCGCTGCCCCTAAACTTCCCTCCCTAAGGAAGTTAGAATTCTTCTTTTTGTTGACCTTCCATTGGCAAATGCAGATTTTTTTTTTATTCACACAGACTTTTACAACTAAGGGCTTTTAAGAAAAGAGATCTAAGACTGCAGCTGTACTTCAGAAATAACCTAGTTTGATCCCACTTTATCTGCCATGGCTCAATGCTATAGAATTCTGGGAATTGACTTTTTTGTGGCACCAGAGCTCTCTGATAGAAAAAGCTAAATATCTCATAAAAGTACAGTTACAGTTAAAGTGGTGTCAAACAGGATTATTTCTGCAGTGCGGATGCATCCTAAGAAAGTGCTGTAGAACAGTAAATTGTACTGTTCTATTTGAATGTTGATCTTTGGTATGTTTTAAAATTATACTGTAATCATTTTAATTTGTAAGCTGCCTTGAATTCAAATCTTGGGAGAAAAGAGGGAATAAATAAATATGGCGATAATAACTATTTATTTATTATTTATTATTTATTTGTTATATTTTATTTGTTATATTTATTTATTTATTTGTTATATTTATATCCTGCTTTTTCTTTAATGAGCTCAAGGTGGTGTAAATGGATCTCCTCTACTGCCTTCTGTTCCTCTTCCTTCTCACTTCTTCATAGCAACTTTATTGGGTAGTAGTCAGGCTGATCTGCCTAAGGTAACTCTCAGAGAGTAACATGGCTCACTTGGGACTTGCACAGGGATTTCCAAATCCTAATAAATCACTGTAGCCACAACATCTTCCCGAAATGTAAAATTTTAAAACAAAACCAACAGAAGTTCAGTATGGTCTTTAAAAATCCCAAAAGGTTTCTGGATGAAGTATGATTTGAGCACATCTTCTAAAGATTGGCAGGGATGGAGACAATCATGCATCCTGAGGTACAGGGTAAAGCCATAATTTTAGCTCCACAACTGCCAGGGCTTACCTTCCTTTACCCAGCTTACTACCATTTATCATTAGCAGTGGAAGATTCAAGAAAACTGTGAGAGGTTGACATGGAACAGAGGAAAAGGCAAACATTCTTGAAGTTTTAGTGATCTGTTTTGCACTGAAGAGTCACCACCTGCTGAGCACTTTCAAAGCCCCACATCCAGTTCCTTACAGTGAAGAATGTGTCACTGTCCCTGGTTCCTTAATTCTCCTGAAGATCAGAATATTGAAAAACATTACAATCCCAGCCCCCTCACCAAAAAAAAAAAAAAAAAAAAAGGAAGAGGAGGTCAGTTTCTTAAGTTTTGTGAAACGCTGATGAGGAGAATCCTAGATGGAGAAGAATCTTTGTAGTTTCAGACTCATGGGTGAGGGAGTTGCACAGAAAATATCATATCTGGCAGATAAATGTTGTTTTCTATCCAGAAAGCACATTTCCTTAGCAGGAAACATGTTTTTCTGCAGAGAAAAAACATTTCTGCACATAAAATACTCTTTACTCTGCAAACCCTGAAGTGCAGTTTTTTTCACAGACTATATTCTGAACTAAGTATAGTCCTTGAAAAGTGCAAAATTTTCAAGTGCTTTCTTGATTAATTATTTGTTACTGCCTTCAAGAACAAAAATTAGAATATGGTGGTCTTCTTTGTTCATCATAAAACAGGAACACACATGTTCATATATTATGTGCAGAGTAGTTATACCTTTTAATGCATCTCACTTTGCATGTAAAAACATAAGAACAATAAGCCACATTAAAGCACGGAAATAGTATTGAAACTTGTACCAGATCCACTCCTTCGGCAACTCACCAAGTAGCCCACTACATTCCCTGGCATTACAATTTACACTGTCACTATTTAAGGCCTGGGATTGTCATCTGGTCACCTCCCTCTCTACATTGTTGGACTGCAACTCTCATCTTTGGCTATGTTGGCTAGAGCTGATGGGACTGGCAACCCAACCAATATCTGGGAGGCCACAGGTTGTCTACAGGTTGAAGAAGGTGAGGATATAGCTCTATTAGTATGACATCCACTGACATGGAATAGCTGCATCGCTGTTGGTATTTCCCCTGGATTTATGTCAGTGCTGTTTCAAGCTTTCCCTTCTTTGCATCACTTTGGCTGAGCTTTTCCTGTTTCTTTGTTGCTTGAAGTTCCCATCCTCCCTAAACTGTGTCATCAGCAAGTGTGTCTTTTGAAGTTGCACTTTTGCACTCTTCAAGGCCATTCATAAACATGGTAAACCAAAACCGGATCTCAATATTGACCTTTCCAGGCACACCACTCATTACTTCTTCCTACTCTCAACTCCTCACTTTTGCTAACGCCTTCTCTTTCCTGTCGGTAAGCCAATTTTTTCATTGACAATATTTATATAGTCGTCCTACACATGGGTTTCTGAGGGTAGATTATTTATCCCTGGCCTCAGCGTGGGTTTGAGGGAGGAAAGGTGCCAGCTGCAATGGGTCTTCAGCTTCCAACTCAATGGCTTTGTACAATACAAAGGCCCAATGGAATCTAATTTCAGCAGAGCTGTAAAAAGTGACGTTTTGAGACTACACCTCCCAAAATCCCCTAACAAGAATGGCTAGAGAACTCTGAGAGTTGTGCTCTAGAAATTTAAAGTAAGTTAAAGTTTTCAAACCTGAATGGGTTAATGGGCTGCTTCTGAGTCCTATAATCTAGGAATGACACGCTCCCTTTCCTCATCCTGCTATTCTGTAATGTATAATAATTGGTGTGTGTGTGTGTGTGTGTGTGTGTACACACACACACACATATATAGAGAGAATAATTTGGGGGGATGTGGAAAGAATTATTTTAAAGACTGAAAGATCTGAAAGATGAGCTTTAGACCCGATAAAATGTAACCCTATAAAATGAGAAGTATGGAACAACAAAAGATACCAGATAAATACTGACAAATTATTTTCCAATTGCTAATTTGTGGATTTCTAACTCCCCCCTGCTTTTTATTTTTTGGGGAGGAAGCTGTGTTGTTCTTGGGATATTTCTCTCCTCCCTTTTAAGAAAGGAGAGGCAGGATACAAATGAAATTTGTTGTTGTGTATATTCAAGTCCTTTCTGACTTCTGGCAAGCTAAGGCAAACTTATCAAGGGATTTTCTTAGCAAGATTTGATCAGCGGGGGTTTGCCTTCTCATGCTGAGTGAATGTAACTTGCCCAAGGTCACCCACTGGGTTTCCATGGTTGAGTCAAGATTAGAACCCTTGTCTTTATTATATTATTATAAATAATTATAATTATAAATTATAATAATAAGTCTTCCAGAATCCTAGTCCAATACTCAGACCACTACAGCTTGCAATGCACACCTTAAGCTACCTTATGCTTTGAGTCAGATCATTGGTCCATATGATCTAGCAATAGCTGCTATGCTGACCAGAGGATCTCCAAGGATTTAATAGTCCTACTCACTGGCATATTGAAGCCTGGACAGTCTGGGTATGACATGTGCTCTGCAATTGTGATGTACTTCCTTGACAAGTGCTATAGGACATTTGTACAATGAATTGGGTCCACACTTAGTTATGCTGAAGAATGACCAATTGAAATCAATGGGACAAAGTGATGATCCATCAAATGGACTGCAGTCTTACATTAGAGTGTGTGGACTGCTATGTTCTGCATGTGTAGGTCTGTGTGGTTTACCCATCCCGGCAACTGCCAAGCCCTAGGGGACACTGCTGTGACAATTTACTGGCAGGGGTGAAGGGGAAGGCAGCCAGGCAGCATCACAGCAGTCACAGAAAGAGAAATGAACTGTATGACAGTGAGCAGGTAGATCATTAATTCCATCTCCCTGCTCTCAATTCTTCACTTTTGCTAGTGCCTTCTGGAGTATGTCCAAAGAAGGGCAACTAAAATGGTGAAAGTTCTGGAAACCATGCCCTATGAGGAGCGACTTATGGAGCTGGGTATGTTTAGCTGGAGAAGAGACAGTTAGGAGGTGATATGATAACCCTGTTTAAGTATTTGAAGGGGTGTCATATTGAGGATGGACAAGCTTGTTCTCTGCTGCTCCAGAGAATAGGACCCAGAACAATGGATGTAAGTTAGAGGAAAAGAGATTCCACCTAAACATTAGGAGAAATTTCCTGACAGTAAGGGCTGTTTGGCAGTAGAACATAGTCCCTCAGAGAGTGTTGGAGACTCCTTCTTTGGAGGTCTTTAAACAGAGGCTGGATGGCCATCTGTCAGGAATGCATTGATTGTGAATTTCTGCATGGCAGGGGGTTGGACTTGATGGCCCTTGTGGTCTCTTCAATCTCTATGGTTCTATAATTCAATTGTCATGACTTGCCTGAGAAATGTAGGTGTTTACTTGGATCATAAGCTTTCACTTCATGCATGGCAAGAGTTTAGCTGAAAGAGGTCTTTCATCCTAAAAGAGTCCTCATGTGAGCACAGTGAGTGGAATTTCCTTCTCTGAGTGAGACAAAAGCTAGGCTACAAACTATGTTTATTCATAATAATAACAATAGAGACTGAGGACCTGGTCACAAGCAAGGCCAAATGAAGTAAAGAGGCAAAATATGCATAATGCTGGAACAGTTCTGACAAAATCTATCAGCATCGTTAAAGCTTAACTTTAAAAGCAACTAGGATACAAGCTCCCAAATGCTTTCTATAATGCTATATTTCCCCTCAAGAGCATCATTAGGAAGATTGTTCAGCATTGGTTGGACTAGCACTAACAGAAAAAAGCAACTGTCTTTTTCTAAAAAAAGCATTACAGTCCGCTTCCTCCAGAGATCCAATAAATATTTTTATGTATTTAATTTAGCCTTGTTCCACTTCCATTGAGATGTTAAACACATACCATCTTTAAAAAATTACTTATGTCATATTGCCTGTGTGTCAATATATTTATATATAATTGTAAATAGATGTTTTATTTTACTTGAAACTAATGCTTTCCGGTAACTGTTTATATTGGTTTGTTGGTATATATATATATTGTATTGGGTGGATTGTGAAATGTGAGTGGTTTTCATAAAGCATCCAGCTTATATTTCTGAGTACCAGATTCTTTCTAGGAGATGTCTATGAGCCATAGCATATACCACTTGGAAGTCAATTGTAATGAAGGACTTGAACTTGGAGAATTACTAAAGTCCAAGACTTCTATGGGATCTTTTAACCTATGTTTATGAAGGTGGCTAGGGAATAGACTGATAGAGACAAAACTTTCCAATGAACTGTAATTTATTTGGGGATTCAAACATACCAAGACACTCTAGCATGCACCCATACACACGAGAACTCAGGAATAAAGTAGTTAGCTTGGAGAGGAAATGCAAAGCTTTCTAATAGTGATAATTACCTGAAGGAGGCTGCTCCAATGATGAATGAAGATGGATAGATTCAACCGTTATGAAAGGAAAGGACAACAGAAAGAACCGGGACTCTAGTCAGAGTTCACAGTGTAGCAGTATCACCATGGAATCTAGCTAGACCCCAATGTGCCTGAAATTTGGGGGATCATTTATACCCCTAAACCTAGCCTGAGGTGAAGAGTTGTTATTGTATATCAAAGGATTCCGATTGCTATGCTTTGAAGTAGACAATTTCCAAGGAGAGGAGATGGGGTGTTCATGTTATCTCATCTTCAGCCTGACATGTCCTGGCTGGCACTCATAAATCCTCTAGGTGTGAATGTCTTGTTTAGCAGCTCCTAGGCTTGGCCCTTTTGATCTGTAAATTGATGTAATTGCAGATGTGACCTTTCAGGTGCCTACATGATGAGCATGCCTTGAGTCCATGGTGATAGAGGCTCTTTCAGTTCAGGGCCATGGCAGGGACCCAAAAAGGGGTCTTTATATCAAATCAGTTATCATAACACAATCTTTGGAATTTTGGGCAAACTCAAGGGTGAAGGAGCTGGCTATGATTATTCAGTTCAGTGTGGTACTCAATACATTGTCTGACATCCTACATTACAGTTACAAGGTATAAATGTACACTCACAGTTATACAGTGCATTGCCCTTCTGCTGAATACCATCATTATGTGATTGATTGTGTATCTGCCAGCATGCTTGCTATTATTACCTTGTCTGATATGGTGATGAATCAAGTAGTACTTTGAAGGCCCTGATGAATATTTACATAACATCCAACAGTCTGCAACTGCATGTCTGGAATGCTGTTGACTAGCCCCAATTAGCGTAGACTCATTGAACCAACTGTTGAATGGTGAATTAACACATACATAAATCCACTTGACTCAACTGTTCCACTCAGGACTAAGAACAGAATTTAGGCCCATGTGGAATTGGGTACCTTCCAGATTTTTCTGGTAATACCTGGCACCAGTTGCTACATTTTACTCCCACACTTGAGTGGGTTTCTTTTTAATTCTGGGACATATCTGAACAAAAAAACCCCCTCCTCCTTCTCTTGTTTACTTTTAATGTTTTCTCTTAGAGTTTCACTGATACAGTGCATCAGTGAAATAGCACTTTTGCATGATTCTACCAAGAAAAGAAAAGGAGGGGGAAAAAAGAAAAGAAGAAAAATTGCCCTTCATACTGTAGGATCACCCCATCAAACCCATTCCCCCATTTAAAAAAAAAGCTTTGGGAAGAGCCATAAACAGCCCTCCAAGAGAATGGAATGAGCAGATGAGGATATGACTGGAAAATCTGGCAAAAGCCAAGGCCTCATTCCCACTAGAATTTAATCCAAATTGCTGACTGGGTTATATGTCGATCATTTCCACTTGAAACTGGTTCCGATCCTACTGTGCTTGGTTTAAATCATGGTGAAGTGAGACAAATGCAAAAGAACCACACTTTCCTGACACTAGCTTTTGGACGGTTCTTTTGAAAAGATTCAAATCCAAACCATGTTCAACATGTGGTTGGATTCATATCAGGTGGCTGTGCTGGCTCCTGGCAGCTTCTCTCAAACAGCCCCAGTGATAGCCCCAGTGATCTGGGGCCTGTGCTGGTTCTTGCCGGCTTCTCTCAAAAGCCCCGGTGCTCTCAGGGCACAAATGCGGGGCACCATCTTGGGCTGCTCCTCTCCTGTGGCCCTCCCTGGGTCGTTTCTTCCCAGGCAGCCGCGGGGGGGTGGGTGGGGTGGGGTGGTCAAAGCAAAGCAAAGCAGCTTCATTTATATACCGCTTCATATCGCACTATGGGATGTCTAAGCGGTTTACAACTGTAAGCTCATTGCCCCCCAACAGTTGGGTATTCATTTTAGTGACCTTGGACGTATGCAGGCCTGAGTCTAGCCTGAGCCCTGGCTAGTATTGAACTCACAATCTTCTGGTCTATGAGTGAGTGGCTGAAGTACAGAGATATAACCACTGTGCCACCAGGGCAAGGAGAAGGAGAGGGAGATGGAGGGTCCTTTGGAGGGTTACGGCAAGCAGTCACAAGGTGAAGGGTGCACTGTAGAGCAGCCCATATGGAGGAGGTGGAGGAGGAGCCTGTGGGGCCCAAGCTTTACTGCCATGCCACTATTCCTCCTCTTTTTTGTTGTTTGCCTTCAAGTCATTTCCAACTTAGCAAGGTTTGTTCAGAAGGACTTTGCCTTTTCTTTTCTTTTCTTTTCTTTTCTTTCCTCTCCTCCTCTTCCTCTCTCCATGGCAGCTGTTCTTCCTCTCTCCCTCCTCCAGTGTGAATGAGAAAGGGGATTAAATGACCCCCGGAGAGATTTGACCACAAAATAACCCGGTTTCCACACTGGCTTATTGTGTAGTGGGAATGAACCCCAAGTAGTTCTAACAGGACAATTCAAGATTCTGGAAGATTTGGAAGAGCCTTGTTTTGGATACTGTATTTTACTCCTTTTTGTGATTAGCATGTTGATAACGCAGAAAAGTAAGAAAAGATAGAAATGTTTTAGAAAAGGCAGAGTCCAAGATCCTGCATTGCAGTGGTAGAGCATAAAGCTCCACCAGGTATAGCTAACCATTCTCTCCTCCCTCCAAGTCATCTGAAAGATATGTGCCCCCCATAGCCTCTGATTTTTCTAAACGGGGTATGCCAGAGGAAGGACTGGAGGCTACAGTCCACAGCTGAGCTGGCTGCAGGAAAATTACATCATCCACTTGGAACTTTGGAGGCTCCTTGATGTCTGCTCCTTTCTGTGGCAAGAATATAGCTGGCTGCTGCCCCCCTTCTCACCCTGCCTTCCACTTGCCATTGAATGGCCATGTGGGGTAGCCACCCATCCTACAGATGGTCAAGTGGCTTAGGGAGGATGTCATGGCAGATGGGGATGCTGAATTACTCCATCTGCCATAATGAAAAAAGTACATACACGTCTTAATTTCCTGTTACACTTATGTATTCCATTAACAGGATGCAGGCCATACTCTGGATCTACCTTTACGTTCCACTGATTTCAATTCTGTAGACAGCCAAAAAGACAAATAAATGGGTTCTAGATCAAGACAGAAATATTTTTTAAAAAATATACATTTTAAAAAGAGCATAAACAGAAACGTAAATACAGGATAATACATAAATGTTTGAGTTTTTAAAATTTATCAAGCCAGAAATCTCCCTGGAAGCCAAGATAACAAAACTGAGGCTGTCATTCTTTGGACACATCATGAGAATGTACGACTCATTGGAAAAAACAATCATGCTAGGAAAGATAGAGGGAAGTAGAAAGAGAGGAAGGTTGCATGCTAGATGGATGGACTCTGTTAAGGATGGATGGACTCTGTTAAGGACTTTGCAGTAACTAAGCAGAACAGTGGAGGACAGGGAGTCTTGGAGATGTCTAATCACAGGGTCACTATGGGCTGGGATACTTGAGGACAGTTAACAAACTCTAAATATTACTAAGCCCAAATTCAATTCATACCATCTAACATTTCAGCCATCAGGGACACAGATTTTCATTATTAGTTCTTATTGGTTGTTTGGGGGTTTATTTGTCTCCTTCAATTTTTTAAATAAATGTATGGGTTTTTTTTTACTTCTGTAAACTGTTGGGTTCCCTTGGGCATACTGATATATACCTAGTCTTTCCTAGTGTCCCCATTTTGTTAACATTGGGCCTTTACAGACTGCCAGAAATAATGCAGTTTGAGGCCACTTTAACTGTCCTGGCTCAGTGCTAAGGAATCATGGGAACTGTAGTTTATTGTGGCACCAGAGCTCTCTGACAGAGAAGGCTCAATGTCCCAGAAAAAAAAATACAATTCCCATGATTCCCTAGCACTGAGCCAGGACAGTTAAAGTGGCCTCAATCTGAATTGTTTCTGGCAGTCTGTAAAGGCCCATTGTTGTCAACATCTAGCATCTGAATTTGCTATTGAAAGGAATAGTTACAGGCAAATGGTGAATGTACCCTTAAAGGTGGGTTGTTTTTGAACAAGGCTTCTTGTTTGAGCTTTTCAAGTTGCTTTTCCCACTAGATTTTTTTTTAAAAAAAATGTGGTTGTGTATGCATGTGTACATGGGAGAAACATTATTGATTCATACACTTTTTGGAAAAACTAATTTCATCTACATAGTCAAGTCCCAACTTACATTTTATAGTATGAAGCAAGCACAAGTGAAACCATTCAAATCTCTCATACTCCATCTTGTCTGCAACTCTGCAGTGTTACAGATGGATGTTTTCTATCCAGGGTACAGTATCTACTTATCTACTGAGTGATCTTCAGTATAGACAGACTTCACAGAGGAAAAACATTGATTAAAAGCACTCGTAATAAATGTGCTGTTTTGTCAAAATAAAAGTTGGGCAGAGATCCAAAACTAAAGGGACTCCATTTTCAAAAGAATGACTGTTCTTTAAATAGAAAGCCTTTATAGAATAATCTTATCTCTAGCAACACCCTCATCTAAAAATTTCTATGACACTTAAATGGAGCAATTTACGATTTATGCACAGTGAAATGTTTCTGTTATGGAAAGCAGGAAAGACTTTCAAAATTCCAAACTAAAAACTAATTATATTGGAAGCTGCAAGAGAAGCTAGCTTGTGAAGTCAAAGGCTTTAATGGCTGGCATCCATAGGTTTTTGTGGGTTTTTCAGGTTGTGAGTCCATCTACGCTCTTCTAAAACATGGCCTCACAGCCCGAAAAACCCACAAAATACTAAAGAAGCTAGCTTGTTTTTGACCTTTACATAGGGAAAGATTTATTTTGCTTTCTCCCACATTTAGTTTCTTAAAATCTCAAGTTCTTTCTGGCTCAGTTTTGAAGAAATTTGAAAAATGTGATAGGTTCTTATTTTCAGCCATCTACACCCACAAAATGCAATAGGTACATTTATTCTAAATATGGTGAGGAGTATAGTGGGCCCTTGGCATCTGCTGGGATTTGGTTCCAAGACCCCGTCTCCCCCATGGATACCAAAGTCTGTGAGTGCTCAAATCCCATTAAATACTATGGCATAGTAAAATGGTGCCCCTTATATAAAATGGCAAAATCAAGGCTTGCTATTTGGAATTATACTTTTTTTGGGAATATTTTCAAAGTCTGACCAGAATAAAAAGGTCTTCATTTGCCTGCAGAAAAATAGCAAGGAGAGTGCCAGAGTTTCACAGCCTGGGCAGCCACTGAGAAGGCACCCTCCATGTTCCCACCAGATGCACAGAATACAGATGTACAGAGAGATGGACCTCCCCAGAAGATCTCAAACACAGGCAGGTTTGTATGGGAGAATATGGTCCTTCAAGAAAAAGAAGTAGCAAGTCTAATTCTGCACCACAAGCATGGTTTAATACAAAGGGGCCTAAGAGCAGTAAAAGCCCTCTTTCTGGATGAACAAATCTATCAGTTTGGCTTTTTCTAACATTTTATTTTGTCTTCCATTCTGTTTATGAAGCTCAATTAATACAACAAAGCTTTTTACCATATATGAAATGCCAGATGTCCAAGCTGGGTTCAAAAGAAGAAGAGACATGAGGGATCACACTGCAAACATACGTTGAATAATGGAGTGCTCCAAATAATTTCAGAAAAAAACCAGTCTGTGCTTTATAGATTACAGTAAGGCCTTGTGTTGTGTTGTGTTGTGTTGTGTTAATTGTGTTGATCATAAAAAACCTATGGATTGTTCTGAAAGTAATAGGTGTACCACAACATTTGATTATCCCAATGTGTAACCTGTACTTGGGACAAGAGGCTACTGTTGGGACAGAATATGGAGAAACAGAATGGTTTCCAATTGCAAGAGGTCAAGCAAGGCTACAGTCTATCACTGTTTGTTTAACTTGTACACTGAACATTTCATACGTAAAGTAGGATTAAACTAAGGAAGGAGTTGTGAAAATTGAACAAAGGAGGGTCAGAAATTTAAGATATGCAGATGATATCATATCATCTGATATCATTCAGTGGGTTTCCATGGCTCAGTGGGGATTTGAACCCTTGTCTCCAGAGTCATAGTCCAAAGCTCAAACCAGTCCACCATTCTGGATGTTGCAGTGATTTATAGATTTACATGACTTTACAGTAGATGATGAAGATATTGAGATACTCAAAGATTTCCTATAACTTTGCTCAGTCTTTTATCAAAATGGAGACTGCAATCAAGAAATCAGAAGATTCAGACTTGGAAGGGCAGTTATGAAGAAACTAGACAAGATCCTCAAGCATAAAGATACATCATTGAATCCCAAAGATAGAATTGTCCATGTCATTGTATTTCTAGTTTCTACATTTGGTTGTGAAAACTAGGCAGTGAAGAAGGCTTTAGGAAGAAAATTGAGCCATCTGAGATATGGATCTGGAGAAGAATTCTGTGGATGCCGTGAACTGGTAGAAAGACAAATAAATGGTCCTAATTGCAGTCCACACAACTGTAATTCACACAAGTTCTTTTGCATACTCTCCACTGGACCAATTTGGAAGAGACAGTACTGAGTAATCCTCTGTCCAACTTTTTCAGCGACTTTTAAAAATGTCCTGGTTTGTTTCTCCTCTCCCACTTTCCACTTCTATGCTATTATGACATCTTTTGATCTGGACACTATATACTTGTTGACACAGCCTGGCATTGCATTTGGCTTTCTTGTCTGCTGCACCACCCTCTTGATTCCAGTTTAGCTTTCAGTCTTCCAGTGGAGTACCGCACTGGGGTGTCACCTGGTGCACGGGTGAGGCCTAAGGGGTCAGGGCCAAAAGGACTCACCCCACCTCCCTGCCTGGTGCACCTTTACACTTGTGTAAAAGAATGCCGAGCAAGGAGGGAGGGAGAGTCCCAGGACACCCCTTCCTCCCTACTCAGCAAGCCTTTACTTGCGTGTAAAGCCTTGCTGGGCAAGGAGGAAAGGGTGCCCTGGGACTCTCCCTCTTTGCCTGGCATGGCTTTACATGTGAGTAAAACCTTGTGGGGCAGAGAGAAAGGGTTAAGCAAAGCAAAGCAGCTTCATTTATATACCGCTTCATATCGCGCTATGGGATGTCTAAGCGGTTTACAACTGTAAGCTCATTGCCCCCCCAACAGCAGGGTACTCATTTTAGCGACCTCGGAAGGATGCAGGCCTGAGTCTAGCCTGAGCCCTGGCTAGTATTGAACTTGCAACCTTGTGGTCTATGAGTGAGTGGCTGCCGTACAGGCATTTAACCACTGCACCATTGGGGCTCTTACCCTGGGACTCTCCCTCTCTCCTTGGATGGCAGGGAGGTATGTGTGTGGCGGGCACTCAGCTGGGTGTCACCCTCTTCTGAGGTGTCATCCGGCGTGGTCCACACCCCCTGCACCTCCTAGTGATGCTACTGCAGTCTGCTAAGACTCCTTGATGCTTTCCACCTGTACTGCTTTCAAATTAAGTATTATCCATCCTATATTTGTGCATATAGTGACATCCTTACAAATTCACTGCAAGCAATGGCAACTGCTAACTCCAGTGACAGAGAAGTAGTGAATCCACACCAGGTTTAGGAAGAATGTTAAAGAAGCTGTTCAGAGTGCTGAACCTATTTGAGGTATAGGTTTCAGTACTCTGGACAATTCCTGCTAAAATTCAAACTAAAACCCAGAGAAAGTTCACTGTCACATCAACACTGGAGCCACCAGCTATTGCAGATTATAAACATTATTCTGCTTGAAGAACTGATCACCAAAACACCATGACACAAAAAGCTGTATCACAGAGACTTCCCTTTCTGTGAAAACTACAGTTTTGTGGCTTCACTCTACTATATTTTCAGCATTCTGAAGGTTTTTTTTATAACAGATTGTTTTGGCATGTAGAATAATTTCCTTCCTTTACTATTTATTTTGCAGTTTTAACTCTCTTCCACATTCATTTTTGTGCTGTACTGATCCTACTGTTGCCATGTGTGCTTGCCTACAAACAAGAACCTCTAGAACCCCCAGCTGAGTATTGATAAGCAGCAACACAGAGGGAAAAGGGGGAAACAACCTCTCCATTAAAAAACAAAACAAAACATAGATTTCCACACCAAAAGGGAAAACATAAGAAAAGTGGAGTTTGATGAAATAAAAAAGTCATCCCTGGGTGTATTTTGGAAAAAAGTTTTCAAGTGGTCTCTAGAAGGTGCAAAATGTTTTTGCAAGGTGTACCTGACCTGGTTGCTTCATTTCAAATATGCATGTTGTTAATTCTGAATAAAAGGTTTGCTGAAATATGTTGAATTGCTCTTTTTTGTGGTATAAGAACTTATTCCTGTTCTTTCCATGTTATTTCTGCCTCTGGAACCAAATTTTTCTATTAAAGAATACCCAGGAAAACATCTACTTTGTTAACTGACATATACTTGTAAACTGATTTTTTTAAAACAAAAATATATCAAACACCTCAGAACTGACATGAATATTTAAAAACATATCACATTAACTGGAAATACAGTATTTAAATATTTCAGAATTGATATATTTTGAATTTAGAATTTAAGCCCCTAAGTTCCACAAATAGTTTTGGAATGGTTAGAGTGTAACTTCTGTGTGAGTCTACAGTATTCTTCCTTTTCAGAGATCTTGTGGGCTGTGACCCAAAACCTTGAATATTTATAAGGACATTAGCAATAAAGCATGAAAAATTATGCACAGTTTGAAAAACACTCTTTCATCCGTGCAGTCAATTTCTGGAGTAATAAAAACATTTGTTTTTTGTTTTTTTTAAAAAAAAGTTAAAGAGAAACAACTACAGAAAAATGGCATTAAAATTAAATTCCTAACTGCAGCAAAAGCTTCCAGCCAAATTGCTTAAATGGGCAGCAGAGCAAAAGGAAATGGTAACATATTTTTGCAGAATTTACACTTTTCATGCTGTTGATGGAACACACAGTTCTGTGCATGACTTATTGGAGGAGGATACTGAAGTAAAAAATAATAATAATTGCAGAGTTTTACTCATAAAAAGTATTAGAGTGCCACTCTCCTTCACATAAGTCATATGCTTGTGCTAGGAGGTCTTTAATTTATTTTAGCATATTCTTTTAGTTTAGCAGATTCTGCTCTTTTTTTACAGTAGGCTGTGCACAAGGTGACTCGCAAGAAACATCATACCCTTAACTAATCTGTACCCTTCACAGATGAAAACCAGGACATCTGTGGCGAAAGAAAATCTTAGTGTGGTCAAGATGGCAAATGTTATTAACGGAAAAGAAGACACAAACTAGGAGAGGCTGCAGCAATTTGCTTTTGCCTGGGTCTATTGGAAAATGCAGCATTCTGCCCTTTCCTCTCTTTTTCCCTTGTTAAGTTAATTGAGTGCAAACCATTTTTGCAGTTTGAAATATTTTCTGCAATTGAAGTAAGCTGAGGATAATGAAATGAAGACATTTTAAAAGCATAAAGGATGAGGAAGACAACTTGCCCTCTCGACCCTTGCCCATCATGGCTGGCCGTCCGGGGGGGGGAATGCATTGGTGAGATTCCTCACAGATATCATCAATGCGTCCTTCAGGGAAGGATATGTTCCATCATGTTTAAAGGAAGCGGCAGTCAAGCCGCTTCTAAAAAAGCCTTCCCTGGACTCCCTGGATATGAAGAACTATAGGCCTGTATCCTTATTGCCATTTTTGAGCAAGGTGATCGAGAGGGCGGTTGCTCTTCAGCTCCAGGCAGTCTTGGATGAAACCGATTATCTAGACCCATTTCAAACCGGCTTTAGGACAGGCTTTGGGGTTGAGACTGCCATGGTTGCCTTGACCGACAATCTGCGTCTGAGCATTGACAGGGGTAGCGTGACCCTGTTGGTGCTCTTAGACCTCTCAGCGGCTTTTGACATGATAGATCACGGCATCCTCCTGGACCGCCTGAAGGGGTTAGGTATCGGGGGCACTGCTCTGCAGTGGCTCCGGTCCTTCCTCTCGGGTAGGTCCCAGAGGGTGCTGCTCGGGGACTGTAGCTCCAGTAAGAGGGAGCTCACTTGTGGGGTCCCTCAAGGAGCTATTTTGTCCCCGATGTTGTTTAACATCTATATGAAGCCGCTGGGTGAGATAATTCGGAGTTATGGAGCTGGGTGTTATCAGTACGCTGATGACACCCAGATCTATTTCTCCGTGTCTCATTCGTCGGCCTCGAATTCCAATGGCATCTCCTCTCTCAATGAATGTCTTCAGGCAGTAATGGGCTGGATGAGGAAAAACAGATTGAAATTGAATCCAGACAAGACGGAGGTGCTCACGGTACAGGCCCCTAAACCAGGAATTGGGTTGCAACCTCCAGTCCTGGATGGGGTCACGCTCTCCTCCAGGGACTGTGTTCGCAGCTTGGGGGTGCTCCTTGACTCGTCGCTCCTGATGACAAATCAGGTTAATGCGATGGTCAGGAGCGCCAGTTATCAGCTTCGGCTGATACGCCAGCTGCGCCCTTTTCTGGAAGTAGGGGATCTTGAGACTGTTGTGCACGCGTTGGTAACCTCACGCCTCGATTTCTGTAATGCGCTCTACATGGGGCTACCCTTGTGCTTGGTTCGGAAACTGCAATTGGTTCAAAATATGGCAGCCAGACTAATATCTGGCACATCTAGGGGGGACCATATTACCCCTATATTAAGGTCCCTCCACTGGCTGCCTGTTAGTTTCCGAGCCCAGTATAAGGTGTTGGTTATCACCTTTAAAGCCCTAAATGGCTTGGGTCCAGGCTATCTTAAGGACCGCCTCCTCCTGTATAATCTTCCCTGCACCCTCCGGTCCTCTGGGAGGAATTTGTTACAGTCTCAAAAAACGAGGCTGGTGACGACCTCCCAGAGGGAATTTTCTGTAGTTGCCCCCAAACTGTGGAATGGCCTGCCAAAGGAGATCCGTCAATTGTCATCACTTGACAGCTTCAAGAAAGCTGTCAAGACGGATCTCTTCCGGCAGGCCTTCCCGGATTAATCTACCAGCTCTGACTCCAGAATCTCCCTCCGAGATGCTCCCCTTCTGTTGACCAGGTTCTCTTATAAGCCTGCATTTATATACCTGCCGCACTTTCTTCCTTTTGAATTGTTTTGTGTTTTTATATATGGAGGAATCCATTTTTTATATCTTGTTTTAATTTGGAATTGGTTTAATAACTTTTTAAGGGGGGGAGGGGGAGGAAATTGTTCTTAACTGTTCTGTTTGATTTTATGATGTAAGCTGCCTCGATTGCGCTCAGAGGGGTGGGGTATCAAATAAAAATTATTATTATTATTATTATTATTATTATAAAAAGTGAAATGACAGAGGATTAAATGGGACTGTCCCTGCCAAATGGGACACTTGGAGATTATGGGAATACTGTACAGCCTACTGGCCACTTGCAGCCCTTGTGGAGACAGGGGTGTCCAGTGCCACCCTCAGGACCCCCACAAAACCTCCCATGCTCATGACATGCTGAGGAAAAAAATCTGCAGCAGAGACAAAACAATGTTTGCCCCCCAAAATCAGTTACCGCCACTGTAAAATACCTTTGAAAAGTTTTAGGAAGCTTAAAAGAACTGCTTTTGGGGTGGTACCCTCAGACATCAAAGCCCACTCAGAGTAGATCCAAAAAGTGATCAGAAGTGATGCACGACTGTTATGGATCCTCTCTCCAGGCAGGCACTGTAGTTCCCAACTCCTGGGCTCCTGTCACTCACTTTGACCCCTTTTCTCTCAAGGTCTCTGGTTTGGGTACTTTGACCTCAGTGTGATCCCTATCTGGACCAGTGACTATGGAGGTTACCACACAATGCATTAGTGGGGCTATTGAAATGGAATTTCAATTGATAATTCCTCTCTTTTTCACATGACATCATCACTCATCCATTGCTGATCTGTTGCTGATCTGTTGTTATACCATTATTATCACCATTATTATCATAATTTCTCATTAAAAAGAGATACCTGTTAATGCAAAATTATGCGATAATAACAATATAACAATGGATCAGCAATGGATGAGTGATGACATCTTGGATCAGCAATGATCCAACAATGGATCAGCAATGGATCCATTGTTGGAATCAGCAATGGAACAATGGATCAATGGAACAATGGAACAATGTTGGAATCAGCAATGGAACAATGGATCAGCAATGGATGAGTGATTATCTCCGTCTGGGTATCGACAGGGGAAGTGTGACCCTGTTGGTCCTCTTGGACATCTCAGTGGCATTCGATACCATAGACCATGGTATCCTTCTGGGACGCCTGAGGGAGTTAGGTATTGGGGGCACTGCGCTCCAGTGGCTCTGGTCCTACCTCTCGGGCAGATCCCAGATGGTGAGGCTGGGCAACAGTTGCTCCTCTAAGAGGGAGCTTACATCTGGCATCCCGCTGGGCGCCATACTGTCTCCCATGCTGTTTAACATTTACATGAAGCCACTGGGAGAGATCATCCAGAGATATGGGGTGCGGGGTTATCAATATGCTGATGACACCCAATTATATTTCTCTATGTCTCCGACTGCTGCAGTGACTAAGGATGGCATCTCTCCTCTGGATGCCTGCCTTGGGTCAGTAATGGGCTGGATGAAGGAAAACAAACTCAGGCTGAATCCAGAGAAAACAGAGGTACTCGTGATAGGTACCCTGGTCTGGGGAGGGAATTTTGTCAACCGGTCCTTGATGGGGTCACACTTCCCCTGAAGGACAAAGTGCGCAGTTTGGGAGTACTCCTGGACTCATCTCTACAGTTGTCATTCCAGGTGAATGCGGTGGCCAGGAGTGCTTGGAATCAGCTTCGGTTGATTCGCCAATTGCGCCGCTATCTGGACCAGAAGGACCTTGAAGCAGTAGTACTTGCCCTGGTAATCTCTCGTTTGGACTTCTGTAACGCGCTCTACATGGGGCTACCTTTGTACCAAGTCTGGAAACTTCAGTTGGTTCAAAATGCAGCAGCCAGGTTGGTCGCTGGGACAACTAGGGTGGACCATATTACACTTGTGTTGAAAGCTCTTCACTGGCTGCCGATTAGTTTCTGGGCGCAATATAAAGTGTTGGTCGCTACCTTTAAAGCCCTTCATGGCTTGGGTCCGAGTTACTTAAAGGAACGCCTCTCCCTACATAATCCGCCTCGCACTCTTAGAACATCAAGGAAGTATTTGTTAGAATATCAGAACACCAGATTAAAGGTAACTTCCCAGAGATCGTTCACAGCAGCAGCTCCTAAGCTTTGGAATAGCCTGCCGGAGGAGATCTGCCTTATTAATACACTAGAAGCCTTTAAGAAGGTAGTTAAGACGGAGCTCTTCTGGCAGGCTTACCCACCTGACCTTCCTAATTTGTAAAAAACTAAGTGTCTTATCAATATGACCTTCTGGGTGTGTGAAGATGAAGTCAACCGGCTCTCTGGATAGGGGATAGGGTATGAGTTTTAATTTAGAGGGATTATGGGGTTTTATTGTGGGATGTGTGATATTGTTGTTGCGGTTTTTATATATCTTATGCTTTGTATTTTTATATTACTTGTTATCCCGCTTCGATCCATAGGGAGAGGCGGGAAATATAAATAAAAATTATTATTATTATTATTATTATTATTATTATTGTGAAAAGAAGAGGAATCATAGGTTGTAATTCCACTTCAATTCCACACTAGCGCCTCATGCAGTAATCTCCTTAGTTGTTCAGTGGGTTCAGTGTGGTAAGTATGGCCAAACTCTTTATCAAAACCTAACAAGAATAACCAAAGTTGTAAAATAAACAAACAAGCAAACAAATGTTTACTTATGCACAATTAGCTCAAACATTAACCCCTGAACTATTTAATCATCCACAGCTTCCCAAATCCCTATTTGGTTCTTTGCACTGTCTGATGTCTTATCTTCATGGAGATGTCTGCACGAACGAAAAAGGTCATGTTCCCTCCTGACCTCATGCTGTCCTGTATGGATGCCACTGGTCAAAACTCTGGGGCCAGAATCACACCAAATCCTGGCAGACCAGATATGGATCCAGTGGCTCCAGCCCTATCCAGGGGTAAACTGCCCTTAATGTGGGTCAAATCCCCAGTTTGCCATAGAGTTTCCCACAAACTCTGCAGCAAACTCTGGCTTCTCCTTACCTTTTTCAGCCATCACTCCTACTGGGAAGCTCTATGTCACTATATCTGATGTGGAAACTGGGCACCTGGCTGTGTGGGTGCAGCCAGGTTCCCCGTTTCTGTATCAGATGAGGCAGCAGGGGGCTTTTTAGTAGGAGCAACTGTGCAGAAACATAAGGAGTGTACATTGGTAGCAGGTCCCTGGGCCAGCACAGGGATGGGCATATAAACACACTCCCATCCCAGTGCTAGCCCAGTGACCAACCCAGTAACCACCTGGGCCAGAATAGTATAGGCAGGCTTGTCTGCTCAGAGCCTATTACACCTTTCCCATATCTGCAAGAATACAAAACAGTCTCCATTTTGAATCCTTTCTCCCCCATAAGTTTCTCTTCACAGCATTCCCTAAACTGTGATTGCTGGCTCCAACCAGCACCTCAGCTAACCAAAATGGTTGTTGTAGGGTTATACTTTGTCCCTCTAGAGATGCTGAAAATGGAGTGTCCCTATCCCAGAGTGAGTGGTTGCCCTTTTCTCTGGGTCAGAGGGCAGCATCAAGAAAAGGCAGATAAAGTCACTGTTGATTATCACCAGGAGTGGAAGCCTTCTTGCGAAGCAGGAACTGGACAAATAAGCTACCCAGACCCAGAAGCCTTGCAGCGATTATAGTAGTAGTAATAGTAGTAGTAGTAAAATTTATTTCTTACCCACCTCTCCCCATGGATCAAGGTAGGGAATAACAACAGACCAACAAATAAATTAAATAGGCAGTTCAATACACAATCAGTTAAAAACACACATCAGTTTAAAAGAACAAACAAGACCTATATATATTAAAACAATCCAGATTTTAAAAACCATTATTTAAAAATTACAGTTTAAAAACCATTTGGATAGGCCTGCCTGAAGAGACTAGTCTTTAATGCTGTTTTAAATTTGGACAGTGTATTCAGCTGTCATATCTCTTCTGGCAACGCTGACAAGGACAACCTTAACTGTCTTCTCTCTGAGACTGCCTGTGGGTGCTGCTACACTCCACCACCTACAGCCAGCTTATTTTATTTTATTTATATCCTACTTTTCAGCAACTACAGCACAGTGCACCTACAGCAGGAAGCAAGAAGTCTACATTTTCCCTCCCAGGAAACCTTAAACAGCCTCACCTCACCCCCTGGAAAAACCAAATGCCCCTAAACACCCTTTAGGGGGATGGGGCATTTTTGTTATGTTTTTCACTCCTCCAGGTCATCCTAAACCCTAAACAGGACATTTTTCAACCACAGGAGTTGACTCAGAAGTCACTTCCTATTCATTTCTTGTTTTAAAAAGGCCTCTTTGGGGCTAAAATAGCTCCGGCAGACCAAAAATGTGGGTGGATATGCCCCTGTGCCCCTAGAAATTATTTGTGCTCACAAAACTTTGAAAAATGCTCAGACTTCTTTTACCCCCTTAGAGGCACAAAAATGGCCCTAGGGGCCACATGTGGTTCATATACCAGACTTTGCTCACAACTGATTAAAACAATCCACATTTAAAAATTCATCTTTTAAAATTTCCAATGTAAAAACCACCTGGATAGGCCTGCCAGAAGAGACTGGTCTTTAATCCTCTAGGATTCCAGCTCCCAATCCTGTTAGCTCAATGGGGTCTATTTAAGCTGAGACTATCAATTGGATTTAACCCAATATTAATAACAAGAAAGAACAAAATAAAATCTGACAGAGTTGATTCCTGACAGAACCCTAACCAAGATCTCTCTCTTTTTAAAAATTAGTTCGTGACACAAGCTCTCATGGGGAAAAGTACTTTAATCTTGAAATATTTCAATCAGTTTCACCCTGCACATTTTTTAAAATAAAAAGCTCATAATTTTTTTCCTCTCTTCAAGAAAACTGTTTTAGTAGCCTCCCCCATGCCTTCACCCTGCTGCCATCTTGACCACTGAATTACACCAATGGGATAGTCAACTGTATCTCAAGATTGTGGATGACACAAAAGGAACATGGGTTCTTTTGCCACATGAAAGGATGCTATATTTGCCATGGCTTTTATGTGACTGTGTTTTAGAAATCAACATCCTCAATCTATTTTATAAGCTTGCTTTGAAATGCATTGTCAAACTAAAAAAAAGGCTGATCTATAAATCTTACCATTACTGTAAATCTAAAGTGATTAATGCAACAAAACAGACTCTCTTTCCTTTGCAATTGGCATGGAAAAATTGCTAATTAGCACTAATGAATCACCAGTTTTATGACCAGGCCTGTCTTCCAGCTCCACCAAAACATAAGGATGATTTAATTTGTGTTGACGTTTTTAGTGCTTGTGTTTTCATGGAACAATCTTTTGACACCAGTGTCTATTTAATGTTGCTTTTGAGAAACCTTTCAAATGCGATGGAAGGCAGGATTAAGCTTCCCTCTTTCCTAATGAAAACAAAGCATGTGCTCAGAGCCAGGATCATGTAAATATTTGAGGAAAAATGCTTTTTGTTAGCATAACCACTTTAATTATTTTGCTCTAATGTGATCTACTTTAGAGTTGGGATTTATTACAGAGAGTTGGATCCAACAGTATCTGTCTGCCACTGGAATGGACACTGCTGGCGGAATAGACTCTCTTTCCCACTGCAGCCCACTAGAAGGGCCACAGAAGGTTAAGGGGTTGTAGGGAAAAGGAGTGAAATTTGTTCATATCAGTGGTGTAGCTATGGAGAGGAGGAGAGAGAAAAGCAGGCACTGGCCCCCAAATAAGAATTTTGCCCCCTCCAAATGAAATTTTCATTCAGTCTCCAAATTTGTAGTATTGAAGAAACTTAGAACTTCAGTTAGGCATTTAGAAATACTGTTTAGGCATCCAAAGAAAAGGGACAGACAAAGTTACCAAGGGAATGCGAGCAAAAAGTATAGGGACTTTATCACACCAGGCTTGAAAAGCGGGATTTGAGCAAGATAGTAGCATCTGTGACCATACCTTATTCACATGACACAATTTCTGTACAGTAGGTGGTCTGTCGTCTATCCACTGCTGGAGTTCTCCTTTTCATTGACAGACAAAATGTGTCATTGCCCTCCAATTAAGCTGTTTCTTCCAAAGAAGTTCTGATATGAGTCAGTCATCTAGTGTGAGTGGGTGTGATTATGCTTCTCTCCCCTTCAATATTCCTAAACAAGCTGGTTTTTCTCCCCCTGCCCACACACAAATAAATGGATTGCCATAAACACACATCTATCAGGACAGGAATAAAGTCTAATAGTTTTGTCAGGCACCAGCACTCTTTGGCAGAAAAGGCGTGTAAAACTACCAGTCCTTGTTTCCATAGGATGAAGCTACAGTACTTAAGGTGGTGTCAATCTGCATTATTTTTACAATGTAGATGCACTCTAAGTGAAACTGATAAATGTATCTGTTCACAAAGGGACCCTTATAGGAGTGATTAATCAGTAAGAAAAAAGTTCAGGTTCTTAAAAGCTAGACCATCCCATAGTGATCCCACTTCTCAGTCATAGTCTTTCTCATTTCCTTTGCTGTTATTCTCTCTTGCAAAACTAGAAAATCTCATTATCAACAAGATAACTCCACTCCAAAGAATTCACACAGATCTCTTATTTGGAACAAAGCAGGTCACACTTTTATTGTTTACAATGACAAATAGGGTTGATACCCACATGAGTCTAGATTAAGGCATCGACAGGGCTACCTGCTGATTGACAAGCCCAAAGCCAATCTCACTTGACCCTTGGGATGATCCCTGGGATGACAAGAAAGGGATTCCATATGGGCAGATACTACTGCATGGATCCCCTGCCATCTGGTAAACCAACAAACATAGAGTAGCTTCTTCCTGGATCCAAATCCCATGCCGAACCATCCCTCAAGATTATGGCAAAATAAATATGCAATTATTCAAGCCACATTAATTAACAGCATAATTTTAATAATTTCATGCAGGTAAGGAGAAAGCATACACACGCTTATTGGAAGCAGTAACAGTTATCAGCTCTGTTATCAGCCTAGTACCTAGCTGCCATACTTGACCCTGCACTACAAATTACACCATTATTAAAAAACCAAAAACAAAACCCCACCACCAACAACAACCAAGATTAAAACAGTTAAAAACACTTAAAACATATTTACAAAGTAATTTCCAATAAAATATTTTAAAAATACAGCACAACACTTTTCATACATCCTATTACTCCATAATTAAAATTCAAAAGGCTGCCAGAATAAAAATGTCTTCACCTGCTGTTAAAAAAATAGCAGGGAGGAGACCGGACCTCCTGTGGAAGGGAGTTCCACAGTCTGGGAGAAGCCACAGAGAAAGCTCTTTCCCAAGTCCTGTGAAGGTGACACTGATAGAAAGCCCTCCCCTGAAGATCCCAGTGGGTTGTATAGATATGGTTTTTCAGATATTCTGGACCAAAGCCATGTAGGACTTTAAAGGTTCAAAACCAGCACTTTGAATTCTGCCGAGAAATGGACTGGTAGCCAATGGAGCTGTTTCAAATGGGGATTATATGATCTTTGTAACTGGCTCTGGTCAACAGTCTGGCCACAGCATTTTGGACCCGCTGAAGTTTCTAAACATTTTCCAAAAGCAGCCCCACATAGTGTGTTACAATAGTCCAAGATGTACAAGATATAACCCAGGTATGTGTCACAAGGAACTGAGAAGCAAATGACACAGTAATTTTAACTGTGTAAATGCACACCTGTGTACAGCTGAAACCAGGCTCAGATCCAAGTCCAGTAATACACCCAAGCTATAAACCTGAGATTTCAGGGTAGTGGGGGAAGAGGTATAATCTCATCCAGCCTGGACTCTTGTTAGATGCATATTGGAAGAAGCCTTCAAGTAGTCTCCAGAATATTCAAACTGTTTTTGTTTCCTTTTGCATGACTCATCTGTGTTGGGTCATGTCCATACAAGACCATGTTAACATATCAAACAAATTAGTTTGGGAGCTGCAGATAGGGAACTTCACACTTCCAGAACCAGGACACAGGAGATTTACAAGCAGGATGCTTTGCTGGACAACCAAGATAAGGCTAATTTACAACCTCTTTCTTTCCCCAGACATTACCAGACCAACTATCCCTTTACAGTATAGATTTGGCCCTTTTGATGTCTTTGCCTTTAAGCTGTAAAAGATCTCCAAAATCCAGCATTAAGTGTGCTAGATGGAGTGCATGGGGACACTCTGTCATTGTGAATTCTGACTAGTTCCAATACACTTGTTCCTCTCTGCTTGCCAGGATGGACTGTATCTCACATCATCCACATCTTGATTGGACGAAAACCCAACCTTGTCTTGTGTAAGTATCTCCGTTAGTTGAGCCTGATTTTCCTTAGTGCTGGAATGTAAGTGTGAGTGAAAGTATTGGCTAGGTGATTGCCCCCTTTAATAAAAATACAAGTTCATTCATTACGATTCTGTCTCTGTGATTCCCTTTGATCTCTTTTCCTTTGGTATACAGACGGGAGTGGTCTCTATTGGGCTATTGTAGCTAACCCACATAAATAATTAATTCCCCAGAGTGTTTTTGGTTACAAATTGGTGGAGAATTTTTGGGCAATAAATTTGATCTCCCCCGAGATCTGTGCACTCTGACCCCACAATCGAAGTGTTCAGATCCCAGACGTAGAAGGTACAGGGAAATAAGGGGATTTTGCAGACATAGAAATAAGAAATTGTATGAGTGTTGTTCTTGTGTGATTGGCCATAAGGGCAAAAGACTATCTTGGGTTGGCTGTGTCAGTGTGTGGATGATGGGTGTTGCAGTGATGCTCTTTGGCACCCAGCAGAATCTGCAGGACAAGCTGGCTGCTGTGATCCACAGCTACTTTGTAACTCTTACCATCAACTGGCTCTGCTTCCCTTCTTCAGGATCTTGTCTTCCTCAGTCAAGAAGACACATTGTAAAGTCCAAAAGCATAGTTTATTAATGCATATAAAAGTAAAATAAGATAGCTAAGTAAAATCCATTGTGATGAACTTGTCCAGTTCAGCCATGAAAGATTACATCTTTAACAATCCCAAAAGCTTAGGATCTCAACTTGTTGCAGTTAAAACCACTGCTTCCAGCCACACACACACTCACATCTTGAACAATAACATTCTAGACAAAGGCTTCTCTAGGCTCTTCCCATACTCCACCTTCTAGGTATTAACCTTATGTTAACTGGATAATGCCTGTATGTTGTTTGTTAACCCAGCCTCTTGCTGTCCATCATCCACCACGTGACTATTTTCCCAAGCCTAACGATATTTACCTTTTTTGATATCACTTGCTACCCATAACAAAGTCTGTGTCCATGAGTTCTGTCTTTGGGAAAATACATGTTTATGTCTGTGTTGGCCATCTGGTGTTAGATTTACTTTGTTTTTCTAGATGTTGTTCTCATGAGGAAAATTCCACACACACATCTCTACATTTCACCTTTGACTGTATAACCCATCCATTTCTAACAGGCTGATCCTGTTTCATTCTTTGGTTGGTGGTTCTTCAGGCTGGCTCTGGCTTGGTACCCAGTTGTGAGCTTCCAATAACTCTTGTGTGTGATTTCACTGTAGATTCCTGACACCCTATTTCTTTTTTCTCTATTGTGAGTTGGAAAGACAGTGACAGGCCCCTTTCACAATCCCCTCACACAATCCCAAAATTCACGATGTAGTTCGGAGTAGAGTGGTATCATGAAGTCTTGGTCGGGCATGGCATCAGTTGGGGAGAGACGTCTCCCCTGGTATAAGTCCTTGCACAAGACTGGCAGGAATAGAGTGATAGACAAAGTCTTGGTTGGGCAAGGCATCAGTGGAGGTGTAAGTCCTTGCACAAGACATTGTGGGGAGTCTGACCTCCCTACCATCAAGATTACTCTGGTAAAGCTCTGGTAAGGTGACAGGCAGACTGAGACAAGAAAACTCAAGGCAGAAGTCTAGCAAGGGATGAAAGCACTGTCATTGTTAGTCGAGCTGCTGTTTGAGCTCCAGCGGGATGGCAACATTGGAGCTCCCTAGTGAAAAGATTGGCAGGAATTGATCTGACACCTGGTCCTAGTCTAGCTAAGGGATCATCCTAGAGGTTACTTTCTGCAGGGCAATTGGCCCCTTAAGTTAACAGGTGATAACGTTTCACTCCTGACCTTGAGTTCTGTTGATAGGGAAGCAGATTTCCCAGAGAAGGCTCTAAGGTTGAGCAGGATAATAAATCAAGGAATCATGGAAGATATGTCACCAGCAGCAGTGAGGCTGTTCAAGGAGGACCAGCCTACAGATCGCTTGGAAAAATGGATTCTTAGAAAGGGGTCTAATCCCTGGAAGGCAGGAGGCTTTGTGACTGAGGATCCATTCTGACCGAGGATCCATTGTTAGAAGTATATAATGCAAAAACAGCCAAGAAGGGACTAAAAGGAGTGCCTCAAGCTGAAAAAGATAGATGGGCCTCATGGGGAATTTGGATGCTAGCCCATGAAGCAACACAAGAATATAAAAGGTTAAAATTGGATTCAGATACACTAAAAAGGCAGATAGGAGATCTAGTGGCACAAATCAGGGAAAAAGGTGATAGAAAATGCTTTGTTGGCCCACAACTCTTACAATGACATTCAGAGGGCAGAAAAGACAGAAAAAGAAAATGCCTCTGAAAATGCCAAACAAGCCGCTGACTTCCTACTCTCTAAGAGCGCAGAGGAAGCAATGCAAGCTGACCCTACTGTATGTGAGAGACACATTAGGGAACTGGAAGCCAAGCTGAACATCAATAGTGCCATCAATGTCACAGTACACCCCAAAATCCTAGAGTCTGTGACTCAAGCCAAGGTTCTTCAGGAGCCTTTGCCAGAGGATGCCAAAGCACTATATACATTCAATCCCCAATGGGAGTGAGTGGAGACAGTGGTCTCAACATCATATAACCCTATGGACAGGAAAATATCCCTAGATACATCAGTTCCAGTGACCCCAGTGAGAACTAGCAGTACCGTAGAAACCTAGAAGACAGAGGAAGATGGTACAGTTACCAAGACTACTGTAGAAATCACACATTGAACCTTGTCTGAGGTTAAAACTGTAGCAGACCAGCTGGGAAAACTTAACTCACAGACAGGAATACACTGGATGTCTACAGTTATCTTTACATTCCCCAAGGGAAAGGGACAAGATTTGACTCAGGTAGCTAGGCTATGCATAGACCCTAGTTATTTGGGAGCATCTGAGGCTGCAGTGTCCAATTATGATTTGGCCAACCTCGATTTGTATGTCTGGATAATTAAAGTAGTATAAATCCTATGGCCAGGAACAATACTGAGAGCAAAATATCAACATGAGATACAAAGCCCCGATGAGTCTCCAGCTACATATGTGGCAGGGAAAAAGATGCACAAAATTCTGTGCAGAGCAGTTCTTTTTAATGATGAAGGACAGCCACTTCTGGATGACACAGATTTCATCCAGGAGGTGTATCAAGGGCTTAACGAGAGAGCTAAAACTTATTTGGGGTCAGAATCATGGTGATTCAGAACTCTTAATTGGCAAGGCTTCATGGAACACATTCATGAGGTGTCACAGGCATTTTGGACATGAGAAGCACACAAAGAAATGGTTAAGGAAATGCTAGCTGCCTCCATGAGTAAACACTCCAAAGGAGGATCCAAAAAGCAGGACAAAGACAGAGACCTGATCCACACAGTCACATATAGGAACAATGGGCCACATTCAAAACCCTTTGTAGAGGAACAGGACAGGGAAGAAGGAAAATCAGGAGGGTTTTTTAATTCTGTACAAAAGGGATTCAAGTCAAATTTCAACCACGCTCCAAAAGAACACTCAGGAGGAAATGATTTGCCCCTCCGAGAGATTAGGAAGCTAGTTTGGAGACAACTTAAGGAAGTGGGGGTAGACACAAATCCTTCAAACAATAGACTAATCTCAGAACGCCTATGAGCTCTAAGCCAAGCCACAAATGAATTACAGCAGACACCCACACCAACTGGCCTACCTAAAACCGCAAATAAAGACTAGGGCCACTCAGGATCCCTTTGTTCACTGAGGACACAGGCAGGGTCATGAATCCCCCAGGCTAGGTCGTTTCCTGCTCCCACAGGTGCAACTCATGAAGATAGCATTTCAAGCTCCTCCATGGAAGCATCTCTGACACTGGTTACCATACAAATTCCCCAGACTTCCAACCAGGATACCTCCATAGCATATGAGCCCTCAGCTAGACAGATGCCACAGTGTCAGCAAGTGATAGCAACATTGACTCTCATTTTCTGGAGATGCCTGATGGTAGATGTACAGATAGGACACAGTCCCAGCCAGAAACCGGCAAGACTCTTAGTAAACTCGGTTGCTGCGGTCAATACCCTACACCCAGAGATAATAAGAACAGGTTTCAAGACTCCAGTTAGCATGGCATTGGTGGAATATGGGAGGGGCCGACAGCAAGCACCAATTTGGAAAGATATCCCCTTACAAATTAATCCCATCCTGGACCTCATCCAAGCATGTAAGAATCAGAAAGAGGATGATGGTATCATGGGTGTAAAGTTTCTGAGGTGGCACTGGCTGACAACAGACCTAGCGAACGGTTTCATCTCACAACTGGAGGAAGGTCCTTTGCAGATTTCAGCCATCCATAGGTGGGCGGGCCTAAAAGCCCCACTGCCTCTCCTCCCTCTGACCACCAACCCGTGGGTTTCTCATTTCCCCGAAGTTTGGATTAAGGACAAGAATGAATGTGGCATGGTCAAAGATGTGTGTGTGTTGATAGAGGGAAAGGATCCTCCTCCCCAAAAGCAGTATAGGTACCCCAAGGAAGCAGAAGAAATGATCGCCAAAAACTTAGATGTGCTATTAAAGTGGAATGTCATCATCTCAATGCATTCCATTTGTAATTCACCTCTATGGCCCGTTTTAAAATTGGATGGGGTCACATGGAGAATGACGGTAGATTTCAGAGCTCTTAATGCAGTAACACCCTCAGTAGCTCCAATGGTGGCAAAATACAATGAAATCTGGGCCACAATGGCAGCTGAAGCCAAATACTATAGTGTCATAGATTTGGCCAATGCATTTCATTCTATTCTGCTACACAAGAGTTGCTATTACAATTCGCATTCAAATTCAGGGGAATTCAGCACTGTTTTACCTGATGCGCTCAGTGTTTTCACACCAGCCCTTCTATATGCCATACCCATGTGGTAAAAGTGTGGACTGAGCTGTGTCCTGCATCACGTCCCAATATACTATCATATGTGGATGACATATTGATACATTCTGACTCAGAAGGGGAAACAGCAGACATGACTAGAGAAGTTTTGGGCTTGATCGATGGGATTTAAGGCAAACAGACATAAAGCTCAGGTGGTTCAGACCCATGTCAGATATCTAGGATTGAGCCTCAATACAGACTGTAGAATACTGGACCCACAGAGAAAACATTGGCAAGCTCCAGGCTCCTACAGACACAGCCTCATTGAGAGTCTTGTTAGGAACTTTCAATTCTTCCTAAAAATTCATTGAGGAAGACTGCAGACAGGAGGCTCTGGGCTGTCCCAGGAGGCGGCGGATTTGGGCCGTGGCAACCCCACGCTGCGGCCCCAATCCTCCCTTTTGCCGCCCCGAAAAGAGCGGCAAAATGCTGCTCCTTTTAGGGGTGGCATGCAGCTCTTCAGTGCCCTTTTCAGCACAGCATGTTTGAATGCTGTGCCAGAAGGGCATCCTGATGCCATCTGCTGTGTGTAATGGTGGGTGGCATCAGGATGGCATCAGGACGGTGTTGTGTGGGGTTGGGTTGGCTGGTGTGCAGCCCCCCCCATCCCAACTCTGCCTCCAGGCTGGCCCTTTGGGCCAGTCTTCAGAAGCCCTGAGTCTTTTGCCATCAAAGCCAAGCCGCTGTATGCATTATTAAAAAAGGGAGCAATTTGGGAATGGGGACCTAAACAGCAAGAAGCCTTTGCCACCCTGAAAGAGGATTTATCCTGAGCTCCTGCCCTTGTTCATCCAGATGTCAGCAGGCCATTTTACATTCAGTTAGCAGTGGCAGACACCCACGTAGGAGCGATTCTTTCTCAGCTCAGGAATGGAATACAAAGAGCCATAGCCTATGGATCTAAAAATCTTGCCCACTGAAATCAAATTCAGTCCATGTGAGAAGAATTGCCTTGCTTTGGTATGGGCAACAGTCATTGATCCTTTTAGCAAATGGGTGGAAGCTTTTCCTTCAAAAGACAACACCGCTATTACAACAGCACAAATTTTGTTTAATCACATGATCAGCCACTTCGGAATACCATGTTCAATTGACCACGATTCTGGCCCACACTTCTCTGAAGAAGTGATGCAGGAATTGTGCAAGGTGTTGGGAACCCGACAGTGGTTTCACATCATTTTTCACCCACAGAGTTCAGGGCATATTGAGAGGACAAACTGGATTCTCAAAGAAGCCCTACAGAAGGTAGTCCAGTCTTCTGGCAGGGGCTGGGATGCCAAACTGCCTATTATCCTCATAGCCCTTAGAGGAACTATAGCTTCCCATGGTTTCACCCCACATCAGGTCATGATTGGTAGGAAAATGCTGATGCCAGAGGCATTCCAGTTAAACATGGCACTTCCCTCAGACTTAGAACCTGTGGTTTTAAACCAAGAGTGGGTCAAGTCGTTAGTCCAGAGCATCAGTCAAATTCACCGACAGGTTGCTGAAAAACTTGGGAAAAACATGAAAACCATGGATTACAAACTCGGGTGTGTCTGGAACCCCCAGCAGTGGGAGCCAGGGTATCTCGTGATGTACAGAAAATTTCTCCAAAACTGACATGCTTTGTCTGCAAAATGGGTAGGTCCCATTAAAATCAGTGAGAGCGTGTCTCCAGCTGTCTATCAGATCTGCATTCCTAGTAAACATGGAGACACAATTAAATATTTTCATTCCTCTCAGTTAAAAGAATGAAAAGGAGGTCTTGTCTTCATGAAACCTGTGGTGTGGGACTGCCATTGTCTGAAACATTTGTGTCCCCTGAGGGAGGATAACTGAAGCCCCAACTTAGATTTGCCTCTCTTTTTCCCTACAGAGAAGAGAGATGGCCCAGAACCTATACAGATGGATGATGTGGATATGGGCATGTGGAATTACAAGTCTTATTTTACCAGTCTACCCAACCCAGTTTAACACTAGTTGGGAATACAACTTCACACTTCCAGAACCAAGACACAGGAGATTTACAAGCAGGATGCTTTGCTGGACAACCAAGATAAGGCTAATTTACAACCCCTTCCTTTCTCCGGACATTGCCAGACCAACTATCTCTTTACAGTATAGATTTGGCCCTTTTGATGTCTTTGCCTTTAAGGAATAAAAGATCTCCAAAATCCAGCATTAAGTGTGCTAGATGGAGTGCATGGGGACACTCTGTCATTATGAATTCTGACTAGTTCCGATGAACTTGTTCCTCTCTGCTTGCTAGGATGGACTGTATCTCGCATCATCTGTATCATCTCAATACAGTCTGTATTGAGGCTCAATCCTAGATATCTGACATGGGTCTGAACCACCTGAGCTTTATGTCTGTTTGCCTTAAATCCCATCGATCAAGCCCAAACCGTGTCTTGTGTAAGTATCTCTGTTAGTTGAGCCTCAAGCTATCCCATGCTAACCCCTGATTTTCCTTAGTGCTAGAATGTAGGTGTGAGGGATTGGCTGGGTGATTGCCCTCTTTAATAAATATACAAGTTTGTTCATGAAGATTTTGTCTCTGTGATTCTCTTTGATCTCTTTTCCTTTGTTATACAGTTGGGAGCGGTCTCGATTGGGCTATTGTAGCTAGCCCACATAAATAATTGATTCCCCAGTGTGTTTTTGGCTACATTGCTTCCTTTTCACTCCCTATACATTTTATGCTGTTTGGGTACCCCTTCATGGTTTTTTAGTGACACAAGAGGATGTGGGTATGCAGGCAGCCACTGGCTGTTCCTGCAGTCAAATGCATGAAGAAAAACTTCCAGATCTCCAGATAACCTCAAGGAGATCCAAGAAGATGTCATCTTCTTCATAACTGGGACTGGATGTCCAGGCATGGAATTAAATAATGCTGAACCCAAGAATTTGTTTTGGGTTAAAGAAATGAACATAGTTCATACTTTTTTTGTAGAAAAACCCATCCCTGAACACCTTTTTCTCTTTCTTTCTTTCTTTCTTTTTGGATTGCTGCTGCAGAGATCAAATAAGAAATATTTTGCTGTTCTGTACCTGGAGAAGTTGCTTTTTGGACTCCAAAAAGGGGAACATTCCAAGTTGTTCCTAACTATTCCTTTGAATTTTGAGACATTGGTTCAATTCCACCTCCAGGTCATTTGAAAGCATGGTTTATGTTGTGATGGATAAGAACAGTTACTTTTTTGGACTGTGACTTTCAGAAGCCAGTGTCCATGATGGCCGAGGGATTCTTTGGATTGTAGTTTTAAAACTCTATGGATAGGTCCCTTTTCTCCTAAAACTACTCAGATGATCTAGCATGCTTTGACATTTGAGACAACACTTATACCCACAATTCTAAAATAAAATAAAATAGTTATCCATCTTTCATGTTGCAGTGGTGATTAAAATACTCTACCTGATGCAGCTACTTCAGTTTTTTTCATGACTGTGCCAACCAAAATTCCAGATTATAAAGACACTCTCAGGATTTCCATGGTTTACTCTTTTATGAGTAGTCTCTGCATGCATGTTAGCAACACAGTTGTCTTCTCTAAACTGGTGCCACTCCAAGTGTGCCGGACTACAACTTCAATAATCCCCAAACAGAACTATGTTGTCTGGGGATAATGGGGTTTTTAGTACATCAATTGTGGAGGACACAGGTTTGGGGAATAAAGATTACCTCAGGCATGCTGAGAACACATGAATAGAAGCATCCAGCACAGTGCATCACCAAGTCTTAATATTTTCTTTGGCGCACGGCCTACTTTCAGTTCTCTGACAAGTCATTAATTTCTGAAAGACCACCCTAGAGATTTCTCCCCTTTTATACAATCAGGACGTGTTAACCCAAATTCTGTTGCTGTTGTTTCCTCCCCAAAGAATGTGAAAGGTTATGTATGGTGTTTGAAAGGCAAAGCTATCTGACTGCCAATCCAAGAGTTTACCTCCCTGGTGTTTCCTACTTACGTAACTTGGTTGCACAATGATTTGCAAGTGAAAGGCTGTTTTTCATCAATTGTCAGTAATTTATTTCCCAGAATGTTGTGTGCTTCATTCAGGCTATGAACTGGTTGTAGCCCTGGATGCAAATGGCATATTTGTAAAGGAGGAACAAGCTCAAAAGGATTAACAACAAACTACCTGAGTTGTATAGGCCACTGCCTGCCTTTTCCACTAAATGGATGAAGGATGTAATAGAACTTGGATACTCATTCACCAACAAGGAACAATGCCTAGTTCTATGTTATATTATTTCTGCAGAGAAAGTATACCATGGAGTACCACTAATACCTGCTGCTTTCAGGTTCCTTCTGCATTTCCTGGGTTATGGTTAGCTACAATGGTCAACTGAACCAAACAGACCCTTGGTCCTGTCAAGCAGGGCTCTTTATCAGAAAACTAACTTAATGAAAACAAGAGTTAATTTTGGGAGGCTACAAATTCCATAATATGGCTATGTTGATAAGAAATGGTGGGAGTTGTAGTCCCCAAAATTAACTTTCCAAGCTCCGCATACAAATTGATACTTATAATTAATTTGTTTCCCCAATAACTAAGGGATAACTGCATTACTGTACAATTGCAACTTAATAATGGATAACTACACTATGTTTGCAGTGCAACTATAACTGTATTTTTATGGGCTGTAGCCTCTAAATGAAAGATGCAGTGACTCAAGTGGTTAAGACATTGACTCTGTGGATTGCAAGATTGGCAAGTTGGCAGTTCAAGGCCCGGGTGCTGCATGATGGGGTGAGCTTCTGTCACTAGTCCCAGCTTCTGCCAACCTAGCAGTTTGAAAGCATCCAAATGCAAGTAGATAAATAGGTACCACTTCGGTGGGAAGGTAAACAGTACTCTGTGCTGGCCACATCCTATGAATTTTGAGACATTGGTTCAACTCCACATCCAGGTCATTTGAAGGCATGGTTTATCATGCTGGCCACATGATCACAGAGTAGTCTCTGACAACACTGGCTCTTCGGCTTAGTAATGGAGATGAACACCGCCCCCTATGGCCGGACATAACTTGACAACCTTGTCAATGGGGAATACCTTTACCTAGCCTCTAAATAGTGGGGGAGGAATATCACATGAGTCAAGTGCTGTCTTGTGCTACAGTCTTGTGCTCTGTTGTGGATGCTAAGACAATAATGAGGTATATGGGAAGAGAGTGTGTTTTTTACCACAGTACAGCAACCTACAACATTCAGATTAAAAGAAAAGCCCTTGAAATAACTACAGTGGGTCCTTGATATTCACTGGAGTTTGGTTCCAGGATTCCCCATGGATACCAAACCTCATGGATGCTCAAGTCCCATTATATACAATGGTGTACTAAAATGGTGTGCCCTATATAAAATGGCAAATCAAAGTGCCTTCAATTTACCACTTGTTTCATTGATGTTGTGAAGATAACCTCTGCACATCCCCCAGCGGACAAGGGGACAATAAGCAAATACACTGCCAAATAGACAATCAGTTGTGCAATGCTGGAATTCAGAAAAAAGGTGACAGTAACATAACCACTGCTTAACTAGTGTGCAAATTTACACAGTACAAATGTGATATAGAATCTTGGCCCTTGCCATCTTCACTTAAAGCCTCTTTGAATTTATAACGTAGACAGAGATAGGAACCAAATTGTTAAAATCAATGAAGTTATCCATTACGGTGCAAATTTTCTAGAGGAAAGTTAATTACATTTACTTTTTAACTTAATTCATTGACTTAAGATGGAATTTCAGTATAAATTTAATTCCAGAATTGAATTATTAGTTCAGGTTATCAGTTCATTAATTGAGACAGATTTACATTTCCCAGTCGGCTGCTTACTCACTGCCTAGTTCTCTTGGATATTTGCAAAACTGCTTCTTGCTTTTGTTAGGCCTTTGGAGTTTGGGAAATTAAAGTGTTTAGATCACAAGATCCAAACCACTCATTTTGGTCCTGATTATAATTTGACAATGTAGGGCCTTTGCAGACTGCCAGAAATAGTGCAAATTGAGTCCACTTTAAATTGAGGCACTGCCCTGGCTCAGTGCAAGGGAATCATGGGAATTGTATTTTTTTCGAAGACATTGAGTCTTCTCTGTCAGAGAGCTCTGGTGCCACAATAAATTACAGTTCCCATAATTCCCTAGCACTGAGCCAGGGCAGTGCCTCAATTTAAAGTGGACTCAATTTGCACTATTTCTGGCAGTCTGCAAAGACCCTTAGTTAATTCTGAGGTGAAAAGATTTTAAACCAACAAGCAGAAAGCAACTTGGAAGGAGATAATCTTCTTTGCATCCAGACAGTCCCTCTGTGTTTCACCCAAGGCAATTCACGAAGGCACCAAATCCCATCATATCTTGGAAGCTAAGTAGAATCAGCCCTAGTTTGTACTTGAATGGGAGACCACTAAGAAATACCATGTAATGTAAGCTATATTTCAGAGGAAGGAACTGGAAAAACACCTCTGAATATTCATTGCCTAAGAAAACTCTATGAAATTCATGGGGTTGCCATAGGTCAACAGGTGATTTGAAGGCACATACACAGATACACACACTTCACAGAGGCTTATCTGTTCCAGAAAACTGAATTCTGAAGCCCTTTAATCTGGAGCTTTAGCTGGGAACATGGGAATAAGTAAGCTAAAGAAAGGAAATAAGGAGAAGACATTCTATTAAAGGAAGCAAGGGAAAGCAAAATATTTTCTGGCAGGATGGATGAGAAAAGGGATTTTCAGCAATCCATCCAGTTGTTTCCCTGCCTCCCAAGCTCAAAACAGGGACAAAGGGGAGAGTTAAATTATGGATGGCATTTTTCTTCATTCATTGTGATAAGGCTTTTAGTGCAGCCATTTAACTTATTTAAAATGGCAATTTAAAACAAACATAATAGTTGAAAGCTTCCCCTTCTAACATAAATACAATCAAATCTGATTTTTTTAATCTTGTTAAAGATTAACTGAACTCATTAACCTGTTTCCTACTGACTTTCCTGAATATACTGTAGAACCATTAGCAGTTATTTTCTGATTATAATATTTGCAACATCCTCCACTTGAAATATAATTTTGCATAGTGGCATCATATCTCAGTGCTGCTATATCTGGCACTGCATGCATTGTTTCTCTAGTACATCAACATTTTCAAGCTTTGTACGTAACCCAATTGTGCAAACATGTTCTTGGGCTGAATCTGTGGATATAAAATTTCAGCCCAGGGGATTCTGAACCAAAGGCATAACATCATGATTTCCTAATTCTAGTTACTTCTAGTACTTGTGGGAAAAGCCTAGGTCTCACTTCCAGCTGTGTGACAATGGATAACACTCTTGTATGTTTGCATATACTCAGTGGAAAGAACACTGCCAAACTGTTTTCTCCATTCTGTGTACATTCAGCATACATCACAGTCAAGAGAAGTGCTCATACGTTACTGAAAACAGATTTTGACCCACTAGGTTCATATACATGGTTTCAACCGGCCTTATTTGCAGCCAATGCTTGAAACTAACTGAAATAAAATTTGGAACCCACCCTACTTTATCTTGGAAGAAGCTAAACAGGCATTTCATAAACTTCCATGTGGCATATTTGTATTTTAAATAAAATGGGAAATCAATATCTTTTTACTTTCAAAGAAAATTTAAATTAACGTTGAGCCTGGAATGCTAACTAAGAAAAATATCTGCATTCAAAGCTGTGAAAAGAATGGCAGTCTTGTTTCACAATGAAATGAATCAAACCAATATCACCATGACTGGAAGATCTCTGTTTAGGGCAGGGGTAGGCAACCTTTTTGAGCCGGGGGCCGGGTTGCTGTCCCTCAGACAACTGGGGGGCCGAAGCACCAAAAATAACTAAATAACTAAATAACTAAATAAATTTTTTTAAATTACTTTAAAAAAAATATGCATGTGCACTCTCTCAGCCCCAGAAAAGCCATGGCAAAACCCCTGTGGAGATTTTGCCAAGAAAACCCCAAGAACAAGTAATAACAACAATAATCAATATCATCATGGAGGGCGGCGGCGGTGGTGGCGGCGGCAGGGGGCGGGGTGGCAGGACCAGCCTGGGGCTGGTCCAAAGGCCTTGGGGCCCCCCGACCTTAGGTTGCCTACCCTTGGTTTAGGGTTTAAAGCTGCTTTCTTTAAGTTGCTTTTCTTTTTGCTGCTCAGCTCTTGGCTTTGTTGCTGGTTTTTGCTGCTCAGCTCTTGGCTTTGCTTTAAGTTTGTTTCCATTTGTCCTGGGAAAAGAAGAGGCTTTGGTTTGTAAATCCAGAAAATTGAGCTAATTCTCTGTCTGTGGCTTTTGTATCATAGTTTCTTTCCATCAAATTCTGCCTATTTTGAAATTCAATGGGCCTCTACAGACCAGGCGAAAGGGCCAGCCTGGAGGCAGAGATGGAGAGGGGCAGCTGCACATCGGCTGCCCCAACCCCAGCTCGATGATGTCCTGATGCAGCACACCATTACGCATGGTGAGCAGCATCAGGATGTCCTCCCAGCGCAGTGTTTTTATGTGCTGCACCAGAAGGGGTGCTAAAGATCTGTGTGCTCTTTCAGGGGCGGCAAAAGGAATGATCGGGGCTGTGTCATGGGGTAGCCGCAGCCCCAATCCATGGGTAGCAGGGGTGGCCCAGAGGTGCCGGTCTGCAGTCCCCCAATAATTTGACCAATAGGATTTTGAAAAGAAGCATCTCCTTTAACTTTCAAAGCATTAATTATTGGATAGTAACATCCAAAAGCAGTCCAAGTTTTGCCGGTTCTAGGGAAGATTCCCCAGGTGATGCAACTCCAGACAAAGTGACGTAAAGCCATTACTATGCTGATTCAAAAAATCAAGGATGAGAGAACTTTGTGTTAACAAGTTTGATCATGAGATCCGTTTGATTAGAAGTACTTGGAGAATCAAATACTTCCTGTAGTTTATCCCACATCTCTTTTGCATTGGTTAAACCTTGGATATAGTATGCTATGTTGGGATCTACAGACAGGCAAATGTAAGGAGCTTCTTTCTCTGCATTTTCATCAAACTCTTGTTGCTGTTTTCCTGCTTCTGTGTGTCTCTGCCCATTCACTGCTTTAAATAGTCCCATTGTAGTCAAGTACATTTGCATTTTCCATGACCACATTTTATAATTTGTGCCAAATAATATTTCAGTGATCATTGTGGGGTTAGGATTAGCAGAAGCCATTATCTATTGTTTGAGTAGTAAAGGCTTTGTTGCAGTCATGAGGTCTTCAGGAGAAGCAGTTTTAAAACAAAGGACTCTGGGTCCATAACCCAAAAATGTAGGGTAATTTGAGTTTCCTAAAGCTTCAGCTTTTGGATAGGAAACAAAAATATTTAAATATGAAAAATGTTAAAGCCAAGCCTATTAGAGTTTAGATTTAAATCAGGAGAGTAGCAGAAAATGTGTCCATATCTAACTATACTCCCTAAGAACTGAGACTGACTTAAAAACAACACAAGTAGCTTGAAATTCAAACAAAAATCAAAGGCTGAGAGTTGCAACTTGTGCAAGGTCATCTGGTGGATTTCCATAGAAGAATGGAGACTCAGGGCCTTTGCAGACTGCCAGAAATAGTGCAAATTGAGTCCACTTTAAGGATTGGGGTTAGGGTTAGGGAATCATGGGAACTGTATTTTATTGTGGCACCAGAGTTCTCTGACAGAGAAGGCTCAATGTCTCAGGAAAAAACAAAACAATTCCCATGATTCCCTAGCACTAACCCTAACCCTTAAAGTGGACTCAATTTGCACTATTTCTGGCAGTCTGCAAAGGCCCTCAGATGCTAGTTCCCTGGAATCTTAGTCCAACACTCAAACCACTACCATCATGCAGGCTTCTTAGAATAGACTTCTGTAAAGGACGCATAGCTACCATAAACAAACATCTACATGTGTATTCAACTGGCAGCAATCTAGTTAAGGGCAACAGTTTTTCCCCCTGTCTTTTCTCCTTCTTGCCTTCCTTTTTGGAAAACTTACATTCCTGAGTGACTGAACACTAATAAAAATCACCTCCTACTTGGATAATATTTATCCAGGCTCTTCAGACAGATGTACCAGTCAAATTTAGCCAAACAATTTTTCTTTGGACTGGCATTAAAGTAATGTCACTTCTCAATCTACTGTTGTTTCTCTCTGATAATTTATCTAATCTGAACTGTACTGTACTTGGGCACAAAAGTCAAACCCGTGACATGCTCTTAGCACTCACAATGGCATGGAAACCACAAGAAAGTCCATCAGGAAAAACGCTGAAGTCCCCCTGTGTGTAGGGAAGTTTCAACTGGGGAAGATTTTTAAAAAGTGCATGCCACTGAGAAAACAGCTATATAATGTTTGTGGCCTTTTCTCAGTATCTGGGAGAGGGAAGACAGAGGTAGAGGAAGGCAGTGGTGGAGGTCGTGGCAAAGTATGAAGAAGAGGCAAGTGGGAAGTACTAGCAAGCAAATAACCAAGAAGCCAGACAAGCAGATAGAAGGAGAGATCAGTGTGGAGTGCCTGAGAATGAGCACACTGATATGGGGCAGATGATGAGAGCAAGAGGAGCCCCCTCCATCTGGTACAATAGCCCCAGGTTGTTCTCAGAGACTTTGGCTACAGATATTGTCATCCAGGTATTTGTGTGAAGACAAAGTTTCAGTCTGGACAGAGACTGCAAGTAAGCTAGAGCTGAGTTTGGTTTGAAAGCATCTTGGACCAAGCAGTGGGCAATGGCTCTGTGCAGAACTATTTCAGTAGTGTACTTTTACTTATGCCCAACCTATCCATTTGTCAGTTACTGCAAAGATTACAATGGAATCTTCCAGTAATCTCTTCTAAAGCAGGTGTGGGCTGCCCCCAAATACACTCTAGAGTGTGTGGATGGCATTCCCACAACATTTGTAGCCCCCCCAACAATTGATGTTGGACATCAATGCCAGCATAGTCAGTATTGAGGGATTCTGGGAACAATATCTGGGAATATACAGATATTGCTAAATTTTTCAAAAATAATCTTCCCATGCTCCAAAACATTTACTGTGTGTGTGTGGTGAATTTCTGTGACATTTTGTGCCGCCAGGCCAAATTAGGCCTTGTAGAGGCCTTTAAAATCTCTCAATAGCATCAAAATACCCACACACACCCTAGAGGCATTTGGGAGCATGCATATTTATTTATTTATTTATTTATTGGTGGGAGCAGCTGTAGCACTCCAAAATATCCTGGGTGTTAATGAGCTTCCTAGCCTTTCACAGTTGTCCATCCTTATTTTAAAAGAAATGGCTGAGTGTTGTCTCCTTCGAACTTCTCACCACTGAAAGCAGTGAATATGCCTCAGAATACCAAAACCTTGCCTTCTGCATTAATGCAAAAGCAAGATAATTGTAACAACACTAAAAATCCTTCTTTTGCTTTTTCATATTTCAATGTTCATTATTATTTATTACATTTACACATAATCTTTCTTTCATTGAACTCATTATGGTATCAGTAGAGAAATGATCCTTTAGCCAAAAACTGACCAGATCGAGATCTGTTAGCTTCATTTAGGGGGGAAGCAGACGACTGCTTCCGAGCCACCGCGTGTCGGGGCGCCGGCGGAGCGGAGGCTCCGCATGGCAGCGCCCCTGCGGCGAATCTAAAAGGACTGCCAAAATGGCGATCCTTTTAGATTCTCCCGAAAGTGCGCCCTAACAGCGGCGGGCGCACTTTCGGCAGCTCAAACGCCGCGGCGCGTTCGGCTGCCGCGGCGTGAGGACAACCCGCAGTCGCCGGCCGTGCGGACGGCCGGCGCTTCCGGGTGCGCCCTCAGGAAGAGGAAGAGCCGCCGAACGTGCGGCGGCTCCTCCTCTTCCGGGCCTCGGAGACGGCTCAATTAGCCGTCTGCCGAGGCCCTTAGTTATTTGCATCTTCTGTCTGCAGATCAGTGGCCCTCAATTTGGTGTCCAAAGAATGTTGGACATCAATGCCAGCATAGTCAGTATTGAGGGATTCTGGGAACAATATCTGGGAATATACAGATTGTGAATCACTTCTTCTGGGATCCAGTGATGTAAGAGACCACATTATGGTCAAAGTGGATTGTTGGGTGTGTCATTATTTTTCCCAATTAATACTTCTACAATAATTTGAGGAAGTGGCCTAAAGTTATTTGCACAGCTGTCATGAAAATCCATTAAAAATTAAAACACAGGAGAAGGCTTAAAACTGTAGCACTGGGCTGCCTGAATGATGCTCACTGTTCTGTTCTTTCCCAAGAATTTGAGCAGCTTCATATTTCCATACACGAGCAGCATAGTCTTCATACTTTCCCACTAATTAAAAGGCATTTTCACCTATTAAGCATAATAAATTGAAGCATTAATGATGAGATTTCATAAAGTTCTTTGTCTTAGTACACTGAGTGTTGCCAGTACACATTCTTAAGAACTCAGTTGTTCATGAAAGTTATCTGAGTGGAAATTTGTGGTTTTGAAAGTCTGTCTTTCAAATATCTTGAGTCTTGGAAGTAAAAGAAAGGAGGATGTTAACTAAATCCTTTGCTCCATAGGCTTGATTTTAATTTTGCCATTTTGGCTCACTGTAGGACTCTCAGTACCTGAGCCGCCATTCAGTCTGACCAGAAAAGTTCATACTTTTTTTGTCTGAGTTTTAGAAAATTCTAAAACTCATCATCTCTACTGTATAGAAAATTGTTTCTGATGTTCTTAATCAAGATGCATATTTGAGATCACTGAACAGATTAGTTGTTATCTTGTGTATACACTAGTTTATACAGTTTCCCCCCCTAGAGAAACAAAAATTCTAATTTTAAAAAGGAGTAGAAAATGCAACTCAGGGTGCATCTACCCATTAGAAATAATGCAGTTTGAAACCACTTTAACTGCTATGGCTCTATCCTACACAATCCTGGGATTTTGTGAGGCACCAGGATTTGTTGTTAGTGAAGGCTAAAAACCTTGCAAAACTACAGAACCCAGGATTTCATAGGATTGAGCTACAGCACTCAAAGTGTGATATTTCTACAGTGTAGATGACCTCTTAGAGTGCATCCACACCACCCGATTATAGCATTTTGACATCACTTTAACTACCATGGCTCTGTGTTATAGAATTCTGGGATTTGTGAGGTACTTAGAACTTCCTGCAAGAGAGCTCTAATGCTTTAGTTTAGGGGACTGGACTAGAGGAGTTAAAGCATCCCAGAATTCTGTAGCAAAGTGGTATCAAACTGGAATTATGTAGTGCTGTGATCTCATAGAAATAGGAGCACACCTGGTACAGAGAAGAGGTAAGCAGATCATGATTGCTTGATTCCTGAAGATTATGATAACGTATTTCCATTTACATAAAAACATTTTAGTCCTCTTTACAGTGCAAAATAAGTCTGAAGAGGCTAATGACAAAAAATTAAAGCAACCAGTTAAAACAGAAAAATCTCAAAGCAGCTGTGAACCAGACTAACCATGAACCAATTGGCAGGCATTAACAAACAATAAAATAGCATTAAAATATTGCCGACTAAAAACTCTGGAACATAAAATTATCTTCAGTTGATCCTTAAAAGCTAATAATAGAGGCATTAGGCAAATGTATCTGGGAAAAGAATTCCACGATATTTCCTTTCTAGTTGTTATTCTCTTAACCTCTGAAGTAGAGATCAGAAAAGTTACTTTTTGGGCCACAACTTCCAGAATCCCTCAAACAACATGCATCAATTCTGCATTGAAGGGAAGGGCTCCTAGTGAAGACCCCAAGGCATGGGCAACAGCAGTTCTTTAAATTTTGTGGTCACAGCCCATATAAGACTTTATACATTAAAATCAGCATCTTGGATTGTGCTTGGAAACAAACTAAAAGTATAGGGTTGCATCTACTGCAGTTTGCTATTGCCATGGATCCTCCTCAGCCATGGAGAATGGCTGGGAATGGCAATCCATTGTTAATTGTTTTGAATGACACTACTGGTTATTACACTAAATTATTTAAGGTGGTGAGAGCAAAGATGGATTGTGAAAAGCTACAAAAGAGTCTCACCAAACTGGGAGAATGGGCAGTAAAAATGGGAAATGGATTTCAATCTAAGGAAGTGTAGAGTGATGCATATTGGTGTCAGAAACCCCATCACACATCATGCCTGCCATGGATTTAGTGCAAATACAGATTGGTGAGTTGCAGCCAGGATTAATGTGTGTTGACATACTGAAATATGTGATGGGATTTGTAGGGGAGTGTATGATGCGAGGGGTTGTTGATCACATTCCTTTGTGCTGAAATAACAGAAAGAAAGGGGCATATCTGGCTTGAAATTAGCTAAGGTCATTATTCTAGGAAAGAAACCAGGAGGAAGATGGCATGGGAATGTGAAAGGAACAGGGTTGTTTCGCTTTTTGTAACAAAAGAGAAAGTAGCCCACCAATGATTTGAAAATGTGTGTGGCTTAATTAAGCTTTGCTAATACTTGTGTTCAGTTCTGACATTAAATATGTCTGATGTAGACCTACAGTTACTGAATAAAGCTTTTCTGAGTTTTACCACTGAATCCTGGAATTTCTGAACTCAGGAAAATTCAGATTTGACAATTGGGTCTCACAGATACCTTGTCCTCACCTTTTAAGCTGTTGATGACCCCCAACATGGCCATTTACTGACTGGTGGATAAGGAGATGACAGTGTAGTGTCCAGTTATAGTCCTATTGTTAAGGAAAAAGCAACATGGGATATACAGTAATAGAAATAAAAATATGTATGTGAATGTCAAAGTGACTAAGCAGGAGCAATCAGGAAGATACACAGGTGAAAAAGATAATATAATTAAGAAGCCTTGAGAGCCAAGGACAAAGTTATAGAAGGTATATTGAGAACACCTGTGATAGATTGCAAACACCTGAGACTCATTAAGTGGTCAAGGTAAAGTGATGAAACACTTGGATTGGTCTTAGGTATGGGATGATCTATGTGGACCAATCAAGATGTATGTACACACCCACTGGGTGGAAACTGATTGGTGGGTGGTGTCTAACAATGGCTATAAATTGCAATGTTTGCTAATGTACAGTGTGGAGTAGTTTGGAGATATTGTGAAGTGTAGAGATTGTGATTTGTAGGGCATATAGTATTTATGTATATAGTAGAATAAAGTAGATCTTTTATATAAGACTACTGAGTTGTCTGGTGTCTTGAGGGAAGATACAAAAGCCAGAAGAATCCTGGAGAAGTTTGGAGACATCTCAGGAAGAAGAGTGAGAAGGCTTGGAGAGTTTGTCAGGGTCTTCAGCCTATTCTCTGAAACTCTGCTGCTTGGGAAAGAAGCATCAACCACTGATCAAAGCTGGTCAGCTCTGCTGCATAACAAGGTGGTGAGTTAGAGCCAGAGGTGAAGAGCTACAACTCCCATCATCCCTGACACCTATAGCTGGACATACAGCAAAGACATCATTGTCTGGGATCTCCAGAGCACCCCTGGGCCATTTCTGAGGATATCTGTTGCTGCACTGCCTACCATCTCCCTGCTATTACTGGCAAGTAAATAGCAATGTTGTGGGGACTGTCACAGCTTAAAAGGTGGAGTTTGCAGGGTGAGGGGAGAATGAGTTGTAGTTCTGTCTGTCTGGAACTTTATGATACATCTCTCAATCCAGGATCTAGGTCATATAATTTTGGGCCCATCATTGGACCTGGTGTCAGCAAGCAGTTTATCTGAGTAACTGCTAAAGGACAACTACTTCTGATGCTGCTGCCCTGGATCACTGTTCCCATTGCTCTGGTAAGTATTAATGGCTGCAGTTGTTAGGAGGGACAATTGCCCTGTAGTAGTGCTTTATCACTGCAGTTGCTATATCATTGTGGTTGATCATAGTAGCAGCTGCCTAGTGTTTGTCAGAGGAACACCAGTGTCACTTCTACAGAACTTGGAAAAGTTCAGTCTTGGGCAGTTGTTAGTCTGAATTAAAACAGACCTTCTGAATCCATGGAATTTACATATCAATAGACCATCTGAATCAGTGAATCAAGTTCCCATTGATTCAATGTTTTTTTTCCTTTAATTGGGACAAATAACTAGAGTTAAGCCTTCCTAAAAAAAAAAAAAAAGATTTCTAGAAGTTGGCTGGGGGTTTCTGTGAGCAGCAGTCCAAATGTGAGCAGGTCATATACAATTGTATTACCCTATTTATGCACATTGAAGTTCTGTCCCTTCTTCCTTGCCTCCTTTCCCCCTCCCTCCTTCTGGGGGTGCATATACACTGTAAAAAAATGCACTTTGGCACTGCTTTAACTTCCATGGCGCCACCCCACAGGATCATGAGATCTGTAGTTTTGTGAAGCATCAGCACTCTTGGGCATAGAAAGCTTAAGACTGTGCAAAACTACGAATCCCTGGATCCACAGGATGGAGTTACAGCATTTAAAGCGGTGTCAAATTGTATTATTTTTACAATGAAAATGCACCCTGGGTATTGTAGTTCCAAGAGGACTTTTCCTAAGTTCTGTATTTCTATTACTGAGGCTACCATTCTCCTCTTAAGGTAGTAAATCTATCTGGCTCCTAACTCTCACAGATGAGTAGAAATAGGAGAAGAAGGGCATCTGCTAACATAGGGGGAGATGGCAACTAATAAGGGATCCCAGCCAATGTCTGTGGGATGCATTACTTGAGACTCATGTCAAGGTTAGTTTCAAATCTTGTGCCAGCCCTGTTCCTTGGGCTAAAACTATAGAGCACATTAGCTGGTGCTGTGTAGGCAGTGAAAGTGTGTGTGTCACAACTGTAACGAATGAAGCCTATTAGGCAAGTTAGTAGTGTAATCAGAAAGTTATAGGACCAGAACTGAAACTGGCAGTGCCTTAGGGCTGTATGAATTCCAGTTGCATGCTTATTGACAAACAGCGATGGTCGTGTGCAGCCAAAGCCGTTAAAGGACAATGTTTTGTATGTTCCAAAAAGGAGAGGAAACATGATATAAAATTTTTACATATGCTGGTTGACTGAAAAAGTAGCGGGGATGTATGGGACTTCCTCCAACTTTGTTCTTTGGTAGATTGCTATTCACTTACATCTGAAGTCTTTGTTGGCTACAATTTTCACATTGTTCTTCCAAATTTAATCATTTCTTCCTTTTATCTGATCTCCTACAGCCTCGCTGTTTTCATCAATATTTGACAGCAATTCCCAAAGATCCAGTATAGTCCACTCTAATATCCTTGTGTGTTCTCTTCTCTTCCTTTGAAATCCAATACGAAGCAGTGAAATAATTTATTGTGCTTTATTTAGGCTTTTATTTTTTTCATGTGTTGATACTGTCCCTTTGAAATCAGGGCTATTTGGAAATTTAAACCAACTGGGTTCCCCCCCCTTCTTTTTAAGAGTTATGAAAGCATTCTGAAGAAATCTCTGGGTTTCCTATTCCCCTTCCTAATATGACTTGCCCAGTTTTAAAACTTTAACTTTGTAGCATTGTGTATTGCCATCCATTTGAAGATTACTGGAAATAAAAAGTAATCTACCTTGACTAAAAGTGCTGATTTACACCACTGTTTTTTTAACAGTCTTTTAAAATGGATTATCTATTTTTTGTTAAGTTTCATGCCTTAGTTTTATTTTTGAATTTTCTCTTGAGTTTATTTGGGTTTTGTATGTTGCCTTTAGAATACTGATCCAAAAATCTATAAAAAATAAAAATAAACAAATGAACATTAGACATGTCCTAACTGAGTACTCAAACAAAAGTTACTATTTTTAAAATAATAATAATAATAATATTATAGTGATAAAACTAAAACCAGTTTTTTTTTGTAATGCATTGTAACTTTAAACACCACTGTTTAGTTTTTTTTAACTCATTAAGAGGCAACCTCTATCAACAATATACTAGGACAATATACTAATAATATTTCTTAGATCCAGAGGGAGATTTCACATTGAGAGTTCTAGATTTTCTGATCCTATCTGACACTCATTACTAGAATCGGGAACCCTAGCGTTGACCACTAGGACCATAGTTCAGACTATTTCCCTGAATGAAAATGGTTCCAGGATTCTGAAATGGTGCTGCCTATCCAGGCTAACCTTTGGACATTCCTAAGAAGGAAGGATTATAAATGTGTCTTGTTTAGGCTATTTCAACAAGTTCTGTTCTGTTTCTTGGTGTTAGGTTCCTCTCTTTTTTCTCTTGGCAATTTTCTGAGGCTTAGCTGTGATGAAACTTAGTGGGTCAGTCCACACAAATGAACACTCTCTGTGTCACCTCTCAACTCTTTCCCTAGTATAGTGACCATAGAGCCAGCATGTAGTAATTTGAATCTCTTCTCGGCCATGGAAATCCACTGGGTGACCTTGGGCAAGTCAGATTCTCTCAGCCTCAGAGGAAGGCAAAGGCAAACCTGCTCTGAACGAATCTTGCCAAGAAAACCCCATCATAGGGTTGCATTGGGGTCACCAAAAGTAAGAAATGACATGAAGGCACAAAACAACAGCAAAGATAAGTGGATGGTGTAATCTAGTGCTCTACAGGTACAATTTTACTTTATCTACAGGAGTTCCCAGATATGCCATCATTATCTCTGACGTCTCTGTGACATATTCAAGATAGATTGGTTGAAGATTTGTATGTTCAGTTTGTAAATGTACAGAAGCATTCCTGTGAATATTTGTATTAATTTAAAAATTAGAATTCTAGCATTATGTGTCCTACAGGTCAGTGTAGTTCTATGTACAATCTAAATCTCTGATGAGACAAAATGTCTTCCAAGAACATGGATACATAAAGTTTTACAAATCATTTTACAAAGTGTTGCATATGGTCTTTTGTGCATAGTTCTTGTTCAAATTTTTGTATTTTTCCTTTTTAAACTGTTACTATTTTACTACTATGTTACTTCTTAACCATGGTATACATTCAGTTGTTTGTCCTAATTACAGATTCACTAAATTAATGGGAGCTTGGTAAGTTAACACTTATGTATGTTCCATTGATTCAATGAATCTACTCCTGTATAATTTTTAATATTATCAAGAATGTTAAGAATTCTTATTGCTAACAATTAATTCTCACTAATTAACTATAATTAGTGAGAAGGGCCAAAATAATGAATCATTCCAGATTCACTTTGCAATTGGTTTCAGTCCTAAAAGGAATTATTTGACTAAATCAGTAGTTATAATGACAAATTCATCACATTACCTTGATAGGATTTTAACAGATGTAATGAAAGCCACCATGGTGTTTGGGTATTGGACTAGGACTCTGGTGACCATGGCAAGTCATACTCTCTCAGCCTCAAGGGAACGATCATGGCAAATGCCCTGTGAACAAATCTTTCCAAGAAAACCCCATAATAGGTTCATATTTGGGTTGCCATAAGTTGGAAATGAGTTGCAAGCATATGACAATAACAACAACAATAGCCTCCAGTCTTAGTGGTGAAACAGAAATATTGACAGATTGCTATGATATTTGTATATAACTGCAATGAATTATTGGTTTTGCCCAGTGAGGGGAAGCCATAAGGAAGGGGTTATATTTGTTGGCTGAGTTCAGAGAGAGAAGGGTTGCAGGAGATGATGAGGAACTGCAGTTGCCAGGGTTAGGGAGCAGGCTCTTTTCACCTTGAATAAGGTAGTGGGATTTTCAGTTATGTATTTAGGATGGAACAAAAAGGCAAATTCTTTGTGGCATAATTTCTACATTGTATTTGCATCCATTATTTATTTATTTATTTAGGGGTTTAAGACTGGACCCAAAAATTTCAGTAGTACAGAGTAGCACAGGGAGCAGTCCTGAACTGGAATCTCATTGGATGCATGGCACTTTGGGGACAGTACATATGTGTTAAATTTAAGTTGCAATTTGCAGTAATCTTGTAAAATGTATGTTGTTGTGTGCCTTCAAGTTGTTTCTGGCTTATGGCAACCCTAAGGCCACCTATCATAGGGTTTTCCTATCATATGACCCTATCATAGAGTTTTCCTGGCAAGATTTGTTCAGAGGAGATTTGCCATTGCCTTCTTCTGGCTGAGAGCATGTGACTTCCCCAAAGTCACCCAGTGGGTTTCATGGCCAAGATGGGAATCAAACCCTGGTCTCCAGAGTTGTAGTCCAATACTCAAACCCACGATGCCACACTGGCATATGTTCGAGCTTAAACTGGGATCGTGTCTGTAATATTCAATTAAAGCTGGCCTCCCAGAACCCAGAAAGAGTACATGTTGGGCCTCTTTCTGTGTTTTTCTCTCTCTATCTATTTGTCTGGATCTACAAAAGATCTAAACTGAAAACTTGAGTTCATGCACATTAGAAGCAGGGCTTCTTTCTAGCCCGTCACAAAGTGAGAGACCAGTGTCTTTAACAGAGCATATGTTGATCAAAGAGTCACATTAATGCACAGAGGGAAGCTCATAAGATACTGGCTGACTGAAGCATAGAACAGCACACATTGGAGAGGAGTTAGCCAAAGGCCACTTGCATACTTCTGTGGATGACGCCAGTATTCTAAACCCAGAACAATATGGATCTGAGCCAGAATTTGGGACAGAAAACAACATTAGTAGTGCTGATGGACAGCCTCCTGCTGTTCTTGGGTGGAGGGGGAACTATTCCATTTGCAGTTTCTCTGAAGAATTCCATGCAGTTGGCTATGAGATACTGTTCTCCTGCCTATGGGAAAAAACCATAAGAATTTAAGGACATTATTCCAGTGTTAGTTACTTCTTATAGGTTCCCACTGAGAAGGCAGTGTTTGTATCACTAGGCTCTAAATTTTACAGTCAGGAGGACCAGCTCTTTCACTGTTTGAATTCTTTATCATACGACAGAGCTCTCATTTTACACGAGCATTTAAAAGGGCTTATTTTCAATTCATCACATGGTCTGAAAATGTGCATTCCTCAGCAGTTGCCTTAGAAGAAGTTTTTGTCTCTGAAAAACTTTCCAGTGGCATAGCATACTGGGCACTGGCACTTGATAGATAGGCAAAAATACTGTCCATGGTAAATGATGCCTTCTCTACATAGACTGGCAGCTGGGAGGTGTAGTCCTCAGAAGTGGGGAAAGTTCATGTGGATACCCAAGGTTGTTTCTGAGGCCTCCAGCACACCTCAGGATCACCCAATTATTTTGCAAAATAAGAAAAATGTTTGGAAAAAAATACTTTAAAAGTTGACTTCAGATTTTTGGTTGGGGGGAAAAGGCTTTCTTAGACATATACTAGCCCAGTGAGGTTCAAAATCATGGTACATTGCCCAACACTTTATGCCTGGGTACAGGAAAGTTTTAGTGACAAAAAAATCCAAAAAGTAAAAAATTGTGGCATGTGTCTTTTCAAGATCCCAGAGGAGGCCAAGGTGGCCTCTCAATCACTAGCAGTTGTCCACCCCTGACTTAGACAGAAGAGATTTGGATTCAAAATTTTGCTCAGCCATGAGCTGCTCAGTTTCTTCTCTTTCTAAAATTTATTTATAGTCCCGCCCTTTCCCTAAAAGTGGGACTTAAGGCACAGAAAGGAGAATGATTTATAAATGAGTTGGATAAAATATAATCAGTTTATTATTTATGAATTACTAAATATGATATAAATGCATGTATGGTGTAGTGGTTTGAGCATTGGACTATGATTCTGGAGAGCAGGGTTCAAACCCTTGTTTCACCATGAAAACCCACTGGGTGACCTTAGTCAAGTCACACTCTCTCACCCTCAGAGGATTGGCAATGGCAAATTCCCTCTGAAGAAACTTGCCAAGAAAACCCTGTGATAGGGTCACCTTAGGATCACCATAAGTTAGAAATGACTTGAAGGCACACAAGATGTACAAACAAACAGGGGAATATATAATATATGGATCTATAGATCTCTATTACTAGAAGGCAGTTTGGCTGTCCCCAAATTGGTTCACTTGTTGGTATCACAAGTATTATTCTTTAGGGGCAGCCATGCTTCTAGGCCAAAACATCTCACTACAGTATTGTGTTCTCACCTGATGGTGTGTGGCATTGTCTCAAGTTGTCAAGTCTATCATTTTAGTACCCATTTCTCTCAGATTCAGATATATTCAGTATTTGTAAACACAGTCTAGGGCTGCCAGAAAAACAACAACAACAGAACAGTGTTCCTTTATCTGTAATAGTTGTGGAAAAGAGAGGTTTTTCAGCAGGTCTTGCCTATGTAACAAGGAACATCTGTTGAAATGTCCTTTTCTGCTTTATCATTAAGGGTACAGCAGACCTGTTCTGTTTTCCATTTGGAATCTCTAGAAAAGAGCCAACTCTCCATCTATATCACCAGATGCATTCATCCAATTGCAGAATAGTGTGTAGGTGAGTGACAAAGTAAATCTGTACTTAGGACCAGAAGCTTCTGTCACAGCAGCATATGGAGAAACAGAATGGTTCCCAGTTAGCAAGGAGGTCAAGAATGGCTGTATATCACACTACTTGTTTAACTTGTATGCAGAAAATATCATATAAAGAACAGGCTTAGACTTAGAACAGTGAGGATAGGAGGAAGGAACATCTACAATCTAAGTAAGATATATAGATGACACCATACTTCTAGTGGAAAACATCACAGACTTGGAACTATTACTAAAGAAGGTCAAAGAAGAAAGTGCACGCTCACTGCTGAATATAAAGAAAACAAAAATAATGCCCATGGAAGATCTACATAAATTCAACCTATATAATGGGGGGAAAAATAGTCAAGGATTTTCTGTATCTTGGATGAAACATTCATCAAAACAGAGACTGCAGTGAAGAAATTAGACTAGGAATAGGAAGGGGAGCTATGAAAAAACTAGATAAGATCCTAAAGTGCAAAGATATACAACTGAGCACTGACATTAAGATTGTCCAAGCCATTGTATTCATCACCATATATGGATGTGAGAGCTGGACGGTGAAGAAAGTAGACAGGAAGAAAATCAATTCCTTTGAGATATAGTGCTGAAGAAGATGGCTGAGGATACTGTGGACAGCCAAAAAGATAAACAAATGGGTCCTTGAACAGATTAAGCATAAACTCTTCTGGAAGCCAAGATGATCAAACTGAGACTGTCGTACTTTGGCCAATAAGAAGGGATGACTCACCAGAAAAGACAATAATGCTTGGAAAGGTGTAGGGAAGGAGAAGGAGAAGAAGACCACATGCTAGACAGTTGGACCATTAAGGAGGTCATGGGTATGAGTTTGCAGGACCTAAGGAGAGCAGTGGAGGACAGGGAGTCCTGGAGATGTCCCATCCACAGGGTTGCTTTGAGTTGGGGTTGACTCAAGAGCAGTTAACAACAATACACAAGTGAAGCTCAGTGATAGAGCACATGCTTTGCATGTAAAAAGTCCCATACGTGTCTTTGGTGTGGAAAAGATCCTTGTCAGAAACTCTGGAGATCCATTGCTCATGCATAGTATAGATAGTTATCAGTAGGATTGGCCAGCCCTTATTGTCTGCCTCAGTCTACAGTTGCTTCTCATGTCCAAAATTTTCTGGGCTTTCACCCTAGATGTTTCTGCTGCATATGGAAATCTCCCCCCATCCCCACCAAACTGGAGACATGACATATATCATCATATCTAAAAGCTATTGGTGGGATTTTGTTTGAACTCTGACCTCTTGGGATTTAGTTGTTATTTTATATAGGCTGGTTTATCTGCCCTTAATTTGCTTCCAGTCTAACACATGTTCCTGGTTGAAGAATATAATGGAAAATTTGATTCAAATCACAGACATGCTGAAGAACCTGACTTCAATGAACAAGTTCTGGAAAAAATATAGAACCTCTTTACAGTATATTATTTTAACTGGATCAAGCATTAAATATTTGTTGTCTTACACAGAAATAGCTACTGATAAAGAGTAACACTGCAGAACAGGGTGCAGTGACAAGTATTATCTCTTCTTGGAACAGAATAGCATATATATATATATATATATATATATATATATATACTATCAAGAAAGTTTTAACATTCCTGAATCCTGATGCGATTCAGGAAATGTTGTATGTCTCTATAAAAGTGTCAAATGACACACACACACCTTTCTCTCATTCAGTTTCAAGAGATTGGAGGGAAAGACATTAGAGGTAAGAAGAAAATGTAACTCCACAATGAAATACATGCTGAGATACTTCAAAACACTTTTATGGGGCAAGTGAAAAGGGGAAGGCATCTGGAGCATTAGAAACAATATTCTGTGCTCAGTACAGAGTAACACATAAATAATGCCACATATATGCTAAATTTAATCTAATGCAAGAAACGGGTAGCCAGTGGTTCTGCTCCCATGGTGGCAATGATTAAAAAGGAGTCCTCCTGGTGTTGGATACTATTCCTTCAGAGACATGTTAGTAAAAGTCCTCCATTTTTCATATGCGGAGTCCCCTATGACCCCAGCCTGACCTCTGGGAGATAGAAGCCATAATCCCCTAGATGTGAAGTCATGTAAGCAAGTAAAGTTACAAAAGACCACCGGAACAGGCAGGTTATGGGAGTTCCCCTGGGGAATATCCCATTATGTTGGAAAAAATACCTAATAGTGTTTGTTTGTCTCAGTCTCACACTTGATGAGACAGTGATTAGATTTGATGGCACCTCCTTTCTCTAGCTTCCTTTCCTTGATTGCTTTGATACCACATGCATTGTTTAGACTATGCCCAGACTTAAGTAAACAATGAAAATCCCATCACGCCTTTGTCTAGCTATTGTCCGGCCCATGGCTAGAAGGCAGAATTTCCCTATAAGAACCCCTGGATTTTAGCAGACCTCATGCTACCTTGGAAGTGCATGCTGAAACTCTGTAGGTCTGTGCTCTGAGTTCCTGCGACACCCCTCTTGCTGGTTGTGCCCCTTCCACGGAACTCATCTTCATTCACCGCCAAAGCCCAGAGGAGTCACTCGGGTGTAAGTATATCCTCTGTCCTGGTCTTGTTCTCTTTGCCTTCCCCGCTCTCACTCTTCCCCCGCTTATTCTTCTAGCATGCGTGTGTGTGCCACATTTGGATGTTTTCTTATTTTTGTCAAATAAATACTTTAATTGGAGCTTGGTCCATTTCAGTGTCTTTCCTAGCCAGAATTCTTACGTCTCCCGTAGACAATTGGATAAGATCTTAGAAGCGAAGTTGGGCACTTCCCTCTCATTTGAGCTAATTATAATTTCCCCAAAATTAGGTCTTGGCTTCCCAACAGGTTGGTGGAGAACACGGGGCAATCCCCGAAATTTAGACACCCCAAACTGATCACTTGGGCTGATTAAATCTCGGCACGTAGGAGAAATAAGGTTCTAGGCAAAGGAGACGCTGACATGAGTGTTAGAAGGGTACGTGCTTGTGTGTGCTTGTGACTGGAAATCTTGGGTTGGCCATCCCTTTTCTTGCCTTTTCTATCGTGGGTTGGTAGAGAAGAGCCAGGTTCCCCCATTCAGGTTTTCCCCCAAAATTGTCATGGCCAGCCATGAGGAGGACTCGGAGGATGATGAGGAGGATGGGTCTCCTCTAGAGAAGGAAGAGATACTGGTGCCACCTGGCTCTCATTCTGCTCTGCCTGAGCCAAGCTCTGTTCTCTCAGCCCCAGAGCAGCCAGGTCCTAGTGCTGCTCCTGTGGAGGCTCAGCTGCCTAGTGGGGAGAATCAGCAAGATACAGCAGGGCCAGTACCTTCCTTTAGGCAGAGGAAAGCTGAGAGTGCTGGCGTTCGCAGGTCCAGGAGGCTGGCTGAAAAGCAGCTGCTTAACAAGCCTCAGCTGGCACTGAAGTAGGATCACATCTCTGGACACCTACAAAGAAGAGAAAAGAACAAATTAAAAATAACAAATTAAAACATCTGCCAAAGGTTTCCTCAGTGTCAAGACTTATTGTAGTTTCCTGGTGAGACTACGGTTGGTGTGGCTCCTTGCTTTGTGCCTCTTGCCTTGTGGAACCCTGTTGCCTTGACCTCGGACCGGACTGGACTTCTGTTGTTTGCTGCCTGCCCTTACCTTAGACTGACTGATGACAAATTCTGGACGCTGCTTTGGTTGTGCTGGCTTTGCTTTTGTTGCTCATCTTCACCATCCCTAGCAGCAGTTGTGGGAACTGAGGCTGGCTGTAGACCAGGACATAATAAGTCTTGGCCATAATCCAAGCTGCTAACAGGATGGCGGAGGGAGCCCTAATCAAAGAGCTCTTGGAACAGAATCAAAAGCTAATTGCTCAAGTTGCAGTGCTTACACGGGCTGTCTCAGAACTCTGGGCAACTCCTCAGCCTCCTGCACCCCCCCCCCCAGCCCAGGCCCAGGGTAAAGTGCCTGACTGCCCTGCCTGAGAAATTTTCTGGGGACCGAACTTTGCTGGATGGCTTCTTGGCTAGCTGCCAGCTGCATTTTCAAATCAGGGAGGCAGATTTCCCTAGTGACTTTCATAAGGTGGCTTTTGTCATTGGACTGTTGGCTGGTCCCGCTCTCAAATGGGCAACACCCTACCTGAATGCCCAGAGCCCAGTGCTTGCTAACTGGCAAGCCTTTGAACGGGAATTTAAAGAGACGTGGGGGGACCCCGTGAAGACTGAGACTGCTGGACACAGGCTTTTGACCCTGAAACAAGGCCAGGGCTCAGTAGCAGATTACTCCGTGGCCTTTCGTCTCTTCGCACAGGATGTGAATTGGGGAGACAGTGCCTTGCAGACTGCGTTTCGGCATGGTCTGTCGCCGGCCATTCTGGATGAACTGGCCCGCTCTGAACCACCACAGACCTTGTCAGCCTTGATTGCCCAGGCCATCCGCCTGGACTGCCGCTTGACAGCCTGAAGGGAGGCTCGACACGCTGGCCTTCCGTCTCCTTCTAAGTCAGGGCCGTCCTCTCTTGCAGTTATTCCTGAGGCCGCTGCTCCTGGGACATCAGAGGAGCCAATGCAGCTGGGAGGAGCTCGGCCGTGGCTGTCAGGGACGGAGAAGGAGTGGAGGAGACGGGAGGGCCTGTGCTTGTATTGCGGCCTCTCTGGACACTTTGCAAGGGCTTGCCCAGCCAAGGGACGGCGAGCCAAGCTGGCGGGAAACGAAGCAGCCCAGGTGTAGAGCGGGTGGGGCACCTGGGGACTGCTTGGAAACCCACCTCTGCTATGTCGGTCTCGCGGAGGGACCCCTTGCTGGTCGTTGCCAACCTGCGGCTGCCATCCATGGAACTGTTGCCGGTGGGGGCTATGTTGGATTCGGGGGCCTCCAACTGCTTCATGGACTTGGGGTTTGTGCAACGTCACAGGATCCTGATGGAGGCGCTGCTCGAGCCCCAGACGGTGGAGACCATTGATGGACGGCTTCTCCGATCGGGCCCCGTGACGCACCAGACTCCGGTACTTCACCTGGAGATCCAAGGACATGTTGAGGAGCTGTGGTTTTTGCTTGCAGCGGTTCCTCACTTCCCGCTGGTGCTGGGCATGTCGTGGCTCTTGCGGCATGACCCGCATATTTCCTCGTCCCGGCGGGAGGTGCTCTTTGGTTCGGAGTACTGCCAGGAGCACTGTTGGCCAGAAAGGATCCCAGCTGCATTGGTGGCGGGGGCTCAGGACAGGACCGTGTCATTGCCAGAGAAGTACTGGGACTTTGCAGATGTCTTCGACAAAAAGGAGGCAGACAGGCTTCCCCTGCACCGGCCCTATGATTGTGCCATTGATCTGGTGCCAGGAGCCCCTATTCTGGTGGGGCACCTCTACTCTCTCTCAGAGCCTGAACTGGCGGCTCTGAGGGAGTTTTTAGAGAAGAACCTACAGCGGGGCTTCATCTGTCCTTCTAAGTCCCCTGCGGGAGCGCCGGTACTTTTTGTCCGCAAAAAGTTGGGGGAGTTGCGCCTCTGCAACGACTATTGGGCCCTGAACAAGATCACTGTCTGGAACCGCTACCCCTTGCCATTGATTCCGGAATTGTTGGAGCGGCTCCGCCATGCCAAGGTCTTCACCAAATTGGATCTTCGTGGGGCTTACAACTTGGTGAGGATCCGGGCTGGGGATGAGTGGAAGATGGCCTTCCAGACTCGCTATGGGCATTATGAGTACACAGTCATGCCCTTTGGACTCTGTAATGCCCCCGCTGTCTTCCAGCATTTTGTAAATGACGTGTTCCAGGACTATTTGGATCGGTTCGTCATCATATATCTGGATGACTTCCTGATTTACTCCCCAACTCAGGAGGCCCATGATGCCCATGTGCGTGCCGTGCTCCAGTGCCTGAGGGAACACCACTTGTATGCCAAGCTGGAAAAGTGTGCCTTTGATCTCAGGGAGGTGGACTTTCTGGGGTACACTGTTTCGGCACAGGGCGTGGCCATGGATCCTGCCAAGATCGAGTCGGTGCTGTCTTGGTAGCCCCCTCGCAACAGGAAGGATGTGCAGTGGTTCCTGGGGTTCGCTAACTTCTATTGGAAGTTCATCAAGGACTATGCAGACCTCACGAGCCCCATCTCCCAACTGTTGTGGGGGAAGGGCCAGTTCCAGTGGACGGCGGTGGCACAGACTTCGTTCGAGGCCCTGAAGGTGCGCTTCACGTCAGCCCCGATTTTGCAGCACCCGGATCCTCGCACGCCTTTTGTGGTGGAAGCTGAAGCTTCGGATGTGGCCATCGGGGCAGTATTGCTCCAGCCCACGGGTCCCCAGGGGCATTTGCTACCATGTGCCTTCTACTCCTGGCAGCTCTCTTCTCCAGAATTGAACTACACCATCTGGGAGAAGGAGCTGTTGGCAATCAAGGCAGCATTCGAGACATGGCGGCATCTGTTGGAGGGGGTGGCACACCCGGTGGTGGTCCATACAGACCACGGAACTTGGAGCATCTGCAGATGGCCAGGAAGCTGTCTCAGAGGCAACAGCGCTGGTCGTCCTTTTTTGCAAGGTTCCAGTTCCAGCTCCAGTACATTCCGCAGTCCCGGAACCGGCAGGCAGAAGCTCTCTCCAGGAAGCTGGAATATGCCACGGGACTAGAGAAGGAATTGCGGTCCACCATCCTCTGTCCAGAGAACTTTGCTGCTGCTCCAAGGGAGGCTGTACTGGTGGACCAGATCCGTGACCTTCAGCGCCAGGATCCACTGGTGGCGCAGCATTCAGAGGATGGGGAGGCCTCGCCGTTCACCGTCCGCAATGGTCTCCTCTTCCACCAGGGCCGCCTGTACGTGCCAGCAGGTCCATGTCGGGAGGCGGTCTTGTGGCTGTGCCACGACTCCAAGCCAGCAGGACACATCGGCTTCTGCAAAACTCTGCACCTCCTCACCCGGGAGTTTTGGTGGCCTCGAGTTTGGGTGGAGGTGGCCAAGTATGTGGACACGTGCCCGGTGTGCCATCGGGCCAAGGACCATCCAGGTCGGCCTGCAGGGTTGCTGATGCCACTGCCAACACTGTCGGGTCCCTGGAAGGTGGTGTCCATGAACTTTATCACAGACTTGCCCCCCTCTGCTGGCTGCACCACCATTTGGTGGTGGATCTGTTTTCCAAGATGGCACACTTTGTGCCTTGCGCAGGTCTTCCCACGGCCAAGGAGACGGCTCGGATGTTTATCCACCACATTTTCCGGCTCCATGGCCTGCCGGAGGGGGTGGTTTCTGACTGCGGCAGCCAGTTCACCGCCCGGTTCTGGACCAGTTTGCTCCGGCTCTTGGATGTCACACCCCACCTGTCTTCGGCTCACCATCCATAGTCGGACGGGCAGATGGAGAGAACCAATGGCACCCTGGAGCAGTACCTCCGCTGCTATGTGAGCTACCGCCAGGACAACTGGGTGGATTTGCTCCCGTTGGCAGAGTTTGCACGCCTCAACTCTGCAGATGCCTTTCTTTGCCATGGGAGGCTTTCATCCGCATGGTTTCCCGGCGGTGGTGCCCAGCTCGGACGTTCCTGCGGTGGACCAGTGGGTCCAGGAGCTCCGGGCAGCGCAGTCTCTGCTGCGAGAGCAGTTGGAGGTGGCCAAGGAGGCTTACAAGAGGGGCGCAGACCGGCACCATCAGGAGGGGCCTCTGTTGCAGGTGGGCGACTCAGTCTGGCTCTCTACGCGTCACCCGCCCCTGCAGCGGCCTTGTCGGAAGTTGGACGCAAGGTTTGTGGGGCCTTACAAGATTGTGACCCAGGTGAATCTGGGGGCGTCCGGCTCCAGCTGCCTGGGATGTGGAGGATTCATCCGGTGTTCCACCGCTCCTTGTTAATTCCGGCCTCAGAGGTTCGGCCTGACGCTAGCCCGACGCGCCCGCCCGAGCCGGTTTTGGTAGATGGGGAGCAGGAGTTTGAGGTGGCCCAGATCTTGGACTCTCGTCACCGTCGGGGGCGCCTCCAGTACCTGGTGGACTGGGTTGGCTATGGGCCGGAGTAGCACTCCTGGGTGGACGCTGGGGATGTCCATGCTCCACGTTTGGTTCGGGCTTTCCACCGCCGCTGTCCAGACAGGCCACATTCCCCGCCACCGGAGGGGGACCATTATGTCATGGCCAGCCATGAGGAGGACTCGGAGGATGAGGAGGAGGATGGGTCTCCTCTAGAGAAGGAAGAGATACAGGCGCCACCTGGCTCTCATTCTGCTCTGCCTGAGCCAAGCTCTGTTCTCCCAGCCCCAGAGCAGCCAGGTCCTAGTGCTGCTCCTGTGGAGGCTCAGCTGCCTAGTGGGGAGAATCAGGAAGATACAGCAAGGCCAGTACCTTCCTTTAGGCAGAGGAGAGCTGAGAGTGCTGGCGTTCGCAGGTCCAGGAGGCTGGCTGAAAAGCAGCTGCTTAACAAGCCTCAGCTGGCACTGAAGTAGGATGTGGCTATTTAAACATCTGCCAAAGGTTTCCTCAGTGTCAAGACTTATTGTAGTTTCCTGGTGAGACTACGGTTGGTGTGGCTCCTTGCTTTGTGCCTCTTGCCTTGTGGAACCCTGTTGCCTTGACCTCGGACCGGACTGGACTTCTGTTGTTTGCTGCCTGCCCTGACCTTAGACTGACTGACTATGAATTCTGGACGCTGCTTTGGTTGTGCTGGCTTTGCTGTTTGTTGCTCATCTTCACCATCCCTAGCAGCAGTTGTGGGAACTGAGGCTGGCTGTAGACCAGGACAAAAATCCAACCGTAGACAGTCCCCAAAACCACCTTGGACAAGCTAAGGTAGACAAAGTGAGGAGATGTCCTCATCTGAAGCTACCCAGGCACAAGGTTGGAAGGTTAGTGAGGGCAAGGAAGCCCAGTGCAGCTAGCCAAACCCTGGCGAAGGAGAGTCCTAGTGCAGCCAGTGGAAATAAGGAAAAGTCTAGAGAAAGCTGGCAAGGAACGGGAGAGTTCCAGTGCAGCCAGTGGGTCTAGAAGTCTGCCAGTGGGTCTAGAGAAAGCCGGTGAGGGGTGAGAAAAAGCCCTAGAGCAGCCGGTGGGTCTAGAGAAAGCTGGTGAGGGGCAAGAGAGCCCTAGTGAAATTGGTGTGTTTTAAGAGAACCGCCAGTGGGTCTAGAGAAAGCTGGTGAGAGGTGAGGAAAAGCCCTAGAGCAGCCGGTGGGTCTAGAGAAAACTGGTGAGGGGCAAGGAAAGCCCTAGTGCAGGCAGGAAAAAGATTGGGGAGGGGCGGGAGAGCTCTAGTGCAGCCAATCCGGTAGCAGGAAAAAAGCTCAGCTAGTAAGGGCTAGGAAGCTCTAGTGTCGCCATCACAGTCAGGAGAGAGTGCGAGGAGTAGGAAATAGGAATGGAGCAGATTTACCGAGAGGAGAAAGTGCAGAACAGGCTGCAGAGGTGGATCACCAAGAAAGGACCCAATCCCTGGATCCCAGGGGCATTCCTGATAGATGATCCATTTCTGACCCTGCTGGAGGTTTATGACATCAAGACCGCTAAGAAGGGACTTAAGAGTGTCCCACAGTCAGAAAAAGATAGGTTGGCATCATGGGGAATCCGGACCCTAGCCCGTGATGCTGTAGAAAAATACAAAAAGTATAAATTGGAGGTAGAAGTGTCCCAGAAACAGATAGGAGATCTGGTAACCCAGGTAAGGGACATGGTAACAGAAAACATGAATCTCACCAGGAGAGCCCATGAGGCAAGGCAGAGAGCAGATAGGGCAGAGCAGGAAAATGTAGCCCTCAAGCAAAAATGGGCAGAATTAGAATTTAAATTAGGACAAGCCAAACAAGCCGCGGACTTTATATTGGCCCAAAAGACAGAAGCGGCAGCCCAAGCTGACCACACCATGTGCGAGGCCCGAATTAGAGAATTGGAAAGCCAAATAAATTTGAAAAGTTCCCTCATGGCCACGGTGCAGCCTAACATTTTAGAATCGGCCATGCAAGCCAATGTCCTTCAGGGGAGCCCATCGCCGGTAGAGGCACGGATTCCCCCACCCTACAATCCCCAATGGAGTCCCCCAAAAGGGAATGAACACACAAAGGGGTGCACTCCAGGCATACCCATGGATCCAGTTAAAACTCGGAGTATGGTAGAAACAAAAGCCACCTCAGAAGATGGCACAGTTACTAAGACAGTGGAAGAGACGGTCTCATGGTCACTAACAGAAATTAAAGCCCTAGCAGACCAGCAAGGAAGACTAAATCCCCAGACAGGAGTCCAATGGATGTCTAACATCATCCTTTCATACCCAAAAGCTAAAGGAGAGGATCTCACACAGATAGCAAGGCTGAGTATAGATCCCGCTCACTTAGGACCCTTCGATGCAGCAGTCTCCAACTATGATTTGGCAAACTTAGAATTAAAGGAATGGATACGCGTAATGGTGCAAATCCTTTGGCCAGGTACTACCATAAGGGCAAAATACCATAACGAGGTACAGCAGCCCGACGAAGCCCCAGACACTTATGTAGCCAGAAAGAAAATGTTAGCGATCCTAGCAGGAGAAGTTAACCTTAATCATGATGGGATTCCACTTTTGAATTGTACTGATTTTATAAGAGAAGTATACCAAGGTTTAAATGAGGCAGCTAAAACATACATAGGTCCCGTCTACCACCAACTTAGCACTATAGATTGGCAAGGATTTTTACTGCACATTCAGGCAGCTTCCCAGATATTTTGGACTAGAGAAGCACAAAAAGATATGGCTAAGAGCTTAGTGACAACAAACTCAGCAAAACCTCCCCGCAGCCTAGGAAGGAAGACAGACAGAGATAGTGAACTGGTCCACGTGGTTACATACCGGAACACCGGCCCCAATTCTCAACCAATATCCAGTGAACCAGGAAGGCTCCCCAATAACAATTCATTTAGGAGAGGCTCTAGAAACTACCCCAGAGGACCCGATAACCCAGACTATGGGAAAGACCCCTTGCAGGAAATCAGGAGCCCTATTTGGAGGCAACTAAGGGAATTAGGATACCCCGTCACAGACCTTCATGGTCGACCCTCGCATGAGCTCATCCAGCTACTGCTCCAAGCCCTAGGTGGCCAAGGCCCCAACACCAACCCTAATGCCCCTACACCCCAGAACCTGACGCAGAACTCCAGTCAATCAGGTTAGGGATGCCCGGGATCCCGTGGCTCACAGAGAGCCAGGGCAGACCTTTGGATCCCTCGGGCTGAAGACCTTCCTGCCCGAAATCCTCATAGTCCCCCACATCCTCCTTCCAGGACCAGAGCTATTAAGGCCCCAAGGAACCCGGTCTCCGCAGTCACTCCTGCAACGCCCCCGATTCTCCAACTCCCACAATCCCTCCACCTAGCCAACAGATAGTTGTCATGTTAAAACCAGATTTTTGGGGACGCACAACTGTAAATGTGAAAGTGGGCTCCCACGACAAACCCAAGCCAGCCACTTTACTTGTGGACTCCGGCGCCGCAGTCAACACCCTTCACCCCAAGTTAGCCACTGTAGGGAATAAGACACAGAATAACATGGAACTAATAGGTTTTGGGAAGGGCAAGCACTGAGCCCCCATTTGGAGAGACATCCCCATCCATTTAGGACCCATTTTAGACCGCACCAGGGCATGTGAGAACCAGGGAGAAGATGACGGAATTTTAGGAGCAGGATTTCTCAGACGGAACCGCTTGACCCTCGACTTGGCCAACGGTTTCCTATGGCAGTTAGAAGAAGGTCCCCTTGTAATCTCAGCCATACATCGGTGCAACGCCTTAAAGGCATCAGCACCCCTCTACCCCATCTTAAACAATCCATGGTCAACAGATTTCCCAGATGTTTGGATTAAGGATAAAATGGAATGCGGCAAGGTTAAAGTGCTCATAGAAGGAAAAAGATCCACCTCCACAGAAACAGTATAGATACCGCCGTGAGGCAGAGGAAGGAATAGCAAAAACCATTGAAGGCCTCCTGAAGTATGATGTGATACTCCCCATGCAGTCCATTTGCAATGCACCCTTATGGCCAGTGTTAAAGGTGGATGGCATCACATGGCGAATGACCATGGACTTTAGAGCCCTTAATGTGGTCACTCCCCCAGTAGCCCCCGTAGTAGCAAAGTATAACGAAATTTTAGCGGCCATTGCAGCCGGAGCCAAGTTCTATAGTGTCATAGATTTAGCAAATGCCTTCCACTCCATCCCACTCCACAAGAGCTGTTTTTACAAATTCGCCTTCGAGTTCCACGGGAATCAGATGTGTTTCAAGAGGGTACCTCAAGGATTTCACTCCAGTCCATCAATCTGCCATTCCCACGTGGTCAAGATGTGGACCAAGCTGCAACCCATGTCGCGCCCCCACGTCTTGTCCTATGTGGACGACATTTTAATACACTCGGACTCACAGGAAAAGACTGCAGTCATTACCAGGGAAGTGTTAGAGCTCATTAGGGACACAGGATTCAAGGCCAACAGACAGAAAGCCCAGCTAGTACAAACGCAGGTCAAATATTTAAGCCTTAACCTCCAGTCAGATTGCAGAACCCCGGACCTACAGAGAGTAGAAACCATAGGCAAACTCCCAGCCCCCACAGATGTAGCCTCCCTCAGAGCGCTATTAGGAACCTTTAATTTTTCTAGAGAATTCATAGAAGCCTTTGCTAGCAAAGCCAAGTCCCTATATGCCTTGCTTAAGAAAGGTGCAGTATGGAAATGGGGCCCCGAGCAGCAGGAAGCATTTGCCACCTTGAAAACAGATCTAGCTAAGGCACCAGCCCTAGTCCACCCCGATGTAATTCAGCCATTTTATATTCAACTTACAATAGCAGATAGCCATGTAGGAGCAGTCCTCACTCAGCTTAGGAACAACGTACATAGAGTAGTAGCCTACACATCGAAAAACCTCTCCCCCACCGAAGTAAAATTCAATCCGTGTGAGAAAAACTGTGTAGCTTTAATCTGGGCCCTGACCCACTGGGAATTTATTATAGGAGGAGCCAAAGTCATAATTCAGACCCCACATACACCCCTTAAGTACATTCTGTCAGGCAAAATTCAGGATGGCCAAGTTCATAGCTCCCGCATAGCCAAATGGACCCTAGAATTAATCAAGTGTGGCATTGATTACAATAGGCAGGAGAATGAGCCGGTTGCCCCCTATGGGCTGGTAGTTGCTGGAGCAGCCCACGAGTGTCCCCTCCCTTTAAACCCTCTAAGCAATTGGCCAATACGAGCAGGCAAACCCCTAGCTGAAGCCATGAAAGAAGGATTTAACTGTTGGTTCTGTGACGGATCTTCCACTTGCTCCGATGGAATGCGCTTAACGGGATTCGGAGCCATAAGAGTCAATGACCAGCACACCCTCCAAGAAGCTGTTCGCCCCCACTCCAGTCAAGCCGTCGAGGTAGAAGCCCTCCGTGCTGTCCTGGAATTTGAGGACCCAGACACCCCCGTAGCCATTTACTCGGATTCCCAATGGACTGTAAATGCAGCCATAGATTGGCTCCCCATTTGGATGAACTGAGAGTGGAAAACCAGTGATAACAAACCTGTAGCCCATGCAGATAAATGGCAAGAGGCCGCCCAGTTGATCGTAAGGAGAACTGCCCCCACGTGGGTCTCACATGTGAAAGGCCACCAGAAAACTACAGAGGAGGAAGCTCAATGGAATAACAAGGCCGACAACTTAGCTAAAACAGCAGCCACCGCCCCCATGGCCCCCATCAATGTAAAACCCAAAGCTTACACCCTACCCGAGATGCTAGATTTAGCACAGTTGCAGAAGGGAGACAGTGAAATCAAAGCGTTAGCCTCAGCAGGAAAAGACCCCACAGGAAAATATAACATAGTCCAAAAAGAAGAGATATGGTGGGCAGTAGATGGAGAAGGGATCCACCATTGGATAGTCCCCACTGAGGTTAGAGGAGACCTCATCCAATTCATTCACAATATAGGACACCGAGGGAAACAAGTAACCCTAGACAGAGTTAAGGAAACAGGATGGTGGCCCTGCATGAAGGAAGACATAGAGCAGTGGGTAGAGAACTGCCTAGCTTGCACCATGGTCAACGCAGACTCTAGCGGTCCTAAGGCCCCCATCCACCACCAACGCATAGAAGGTCCCTGGTCCCGACTACAAATGGATTACATTGGCCCCATGCCATTCAAATCCTGACACCACAAATATTGCTTAACAATAATAGACCCATTCAGCAAATGGATCGAGGCTTTTCCCACCAGAGATAACACTGCAGAAACCACAGCTTGGATTTTGCGCCCTGGTGGCGCAGTGGTTAAATGCCTGTACTGCAGCCACTCACTCATAGACCACAAGGTTGCGAGTTCAATACCAGCCAGGGCTGAGGCTTGACTCAGGCCTGCATCCTTCCGAGGTCGCTAAAATGAGTACCCAGATTGTTGGGGGGCAATCAGCTCACAGTTGTAAACCGCTTAGACATCCCATAGCGTGATATGAAGCGGTATATAAATAAGCTGCTTTGCTTTTGCTTTTGAACAAGTTTTTACCTGCTGGGGTCTGCCCCAAACCTTTACCATTGACCATGACTCAGGTAGCCATTTCACAGGAGAAGTTATGAAAGGCTTATGCTCCGCCCTAGGCATTAAGCAAAGATTCCATATAGCCACCCACCCCCAAAGCTCAGGTCACATAGAAAGGACTAATAGAAACCTGAAGGAAGCGATGAGGAAAATAGTTAAAGCATCGGGAAAGGATTGGGACGCAAAACTCCCTGTAATCCTCATGGCCTTTAGAGGAACTGTAGCATCCCATGGCTTCACGTCACACAAAGTCATGACAGGAAGGAAAATGGTCATGCCAGAAGCTTTCTGGATCAACACCACTCTCCCTGCAGACCTAGAGCCAGTTGTTTTGAATCACGAATGGATGAAAACTCTTCTACAGAGCTTCCAGCAGACCCACAGACAAGTAGCGGAAAGATTAGGACAGAACATGAGAAGCATGGACAAAAGATTAGGTTGGGTGTGCAACCCTCAACAATGGGACCCTGGAAAGCAAGTGATGTATCGAAACTTTTTTAAACAGAGACACAACCTTACAGCTAAGTGGCTAGGACTGGTAGAGATAGTTGAGAGAGTGTCCCCAGCCGTGTACCAAGTTAGAATCCCTAGCCGCCATGGGACCACACTAAAGTACTTCCACATATCACAGCTCAAGGAATGGAAAGGAAGTCAGACGCCTGTAAAGCCAGTTCGGTCGGAGCCCGATCCAGTGCCCACCATAGACCTGACTGAGACATTTGTGAGCCTCTTCCCCACATAGCCAGCTAGTGAGACACCTCTCTGCTTCCCTACAGAGACAAGAGATGGCACTGAGTGCATGGACCCTCTGGATATTATGGATGCCAGTCAAGGTCTGTGCTAGTGTTTACCCGACCCAGTTCCACACCAATTGGAAATATAATATAGAGGCTAAATACCATTGGGCCACCCCGTACCCAGGAATGATGGAGGTAATAGATGCCATGGGCAATGCAAGGACCTGGTATGACAAGGGACTCCCCGTTTTAATAAAAACTAGAGTATATGTCACAAAAAGAAACACCCTAGCCTTAAGAGTGTATATGTTTGGTCCTAAGGAGCTCACTTGGGTGGAGGCAGATGCAGGCCCCCTCCCCCTTCAAGCAGAAATCTGGAAAAGGCACCGCTTCGATCACCCATTCCGCAAAACCCCCGCCTTTTTCTACACCTCCCTCTCCATAGACTATCTGTGCCACCCTACATGGGCTTGGAAAACCAGATTGTTTGTATGTCGTGACTTCATTCGCACCCCCACTAATTGCACCATAACTTGCCGGTGCATGATGTGTCCAGACATCCCAGCCGAAGTCCTCGCCATGATCCAGGAGCCATCTATGTACATTGGCAACATAGTAATTAGGAAAGATATCTCCCTTTACGCATATACAGAGATCCAACCCATAGTCACCAACCTAAAATTAAAGTTAACAGCCGTGAATGTAGGACGCATGATCCCTATTTGTAGTCCCTATTTAAAAGCCGCGTGGGCTCAATGGGAACAATTGGAAGAGAAATGGCACAATGTAATGCACTCGCTTTTCAGAAGCAAGCGCGATTTGGTAGACACAGTGTTAGGAGGATTTGGAACAGGGATAGGAGTCTTGAATGCAATAGACACAGAAGTAGTAGCTAATAAATTGGGATTGGTTGGATCTCGTACCAAGGAGTTAGGTGTATCCATTGCCTTAGGTCTAACAAACGTGGCCCAAGGCATAGACATAATTGGTCATCTCTTACCACAATGGGTAAGCATAGAGAAAGAAATCATCATAGACATAGGAAACTCCCTTAAGTCTGGCATTTACAACTTATCCATAGCCATCCAGTGCACCCAGATCCAAAGCAGTTTAATAGCCTTCACATCTCAATTAATCCAAGCCTCACTGATGCGACTCATCCACCCAGAAGTCATGGTTCTGTTTAAGAAAAGATATCCGGACCCCTTCCAACACCCCACAGATTTAGTTAAGATAACTGGAGCACATTGGCAAGACACGGTGCTCTACATTGGCATTTATCACGAAAAGATATGGGACTCCCGAGTCATTCACCACTGCTTCCCACATAGGTCTTCCCTTAGCAGAGAGTAATACAACCATGTTGCCAGGAAAAACGTTACATTGGACTAATGGCACTCACTTGTATGATTTGTCTGGGTGTGTAAGAACACAGCAGTGGACCCATTGTTACTGTGGTTTGATAGGAACCCCCATTCAAGAGATACAGAACCACATCATAGTCCCCATTCAGTCATCTATCCTTGTCCAGCTTAACCATGATTGCTTCTGTCTCCGGACCCCTTGTGATCATGTTATTTTAATGCCTTTTGAATGTATTTTGGATATAGATAGATCGTTAGAAAACCCATGTTTTTGTCAAGTGCATGTTAAGGATTGTTTTGGGAAAGAATTTTACTTGCATGAGACAGTTAGGGAATATTTTGTAAACCTGCAGTTGTCAGAAGGATTTCATTTGGAAAATGAACTACAAATTTCAAAATGGTTGCGCCTACTCACTAACTTGAGTCAGGCCGCCAAACAAATAGAGCAGACTAAGGCCAGAATTAAGATCTCTGTAGACCTCAAGGCCCAGCAAATTATAGAAGTCACTCAGGAAATTAAAGATGCAGCAAAGAACACTTGGTTTGGAAAGTGGGACTGGTCTGCAACTGGACAGGGAATTTTAAAACTAATAACCAATCCCATCGCAATAATTCTGGCGATACAGGTCATCACTGTCATAGAGCCGAGTTCCATGAAAGCAAGAGGCCGAGTTCCATGCCCTTAGACGCAGACTAGATCTCCCACAGCCGATGACCACTAGACACCCCAACCACTACCACCAGCCCCACTCCTTTTCTGATGGCCTCCGTCCTCTAGAGGACAAAGGTGGGAAAGAGAACCTCCTTGGATAAAACATCACCATTCACCCATCCATAGCCGCTGCCTGCGCCCCGCCCTTTCGGTATCGGGGGGGGGGGGGGAGGAAAAGTTTTGGTCTGTCTTTTTCACTTAATAAGAGACGGAAGCACCACACAGGTGGACTTCCCTATCAGCTGGTAGCAAGGCCCCCTCACAGAGACCCCACTTAGGGCAACCCAGCCACGGGAAGCATAGCAACCACAGGCCCGTCCACCTCCTTTTAAGTCATCATGACCAACCCGCTCAGAGCAATGGATCTAAATCCCCACTCCAAACCTCATCCAGCCATACCTTTTGAAAGCCTAGGACCACCCCAGTTCCCCCTCAATAAGCCTGTTTAGTTCAAACAGAACCCTAATTTGCATACCCTTCCCAACATTCCTGACCCCCTCTCCAAGGTGGTGAACCCCGCTTCGCTCAGACCAAGTGCCCACAGTTTATACAGCCTATCAGGATCGCCCCCACATCCCGCCTGACCAGTTTAAGCCTATCCATGCTCCCCCATGTAAAAGAGTACTATGCTACAATACTCAGGTTCATTGGTAATTTGCTCTTGTGGCTTCTCTGCCACTAACTCTTGTGCTACCTTATGGCAGTGTCACTTAACCTTTTAGCCACATCTCTCCAGAGACATGGGGAGGAGGGTGAGACTTCATCCCCAATGCATGCTTTCTACTCTTTCATCTCTGGTAAGCTTTCAAGAGGAAGGTAAGCCTCCAACCCAAAATCCAGACGCCACCGAAGTCCCACCGCTTGCAGACAGGACAAGCATTCCGGACGCAGCCCTGGACGCGGACTGCCCGCTAGCATTCCCAAGGCTGCCGCACAACCACTTGCAGCCAGATGGTGCCTGCTTATAGCCCCCACTGAAGAAGACAAGCGGCTCCCTCTGTCGCAGCCACCCCAACTCTGATGCCCTCATTTCAAGGCTTCTAGCTAAGCCACCACATGAACGCCAACTATGGACAGTGTTGCCCTAGCCAAACGTGACGTTGCCCCCTGGACTTGCATTTCTGTCTCCCCTTGGACACTGCTATATTCACTACCCCTTGCCTCGGACTTTTCCCACAATCCCTGCAGACACTGTATCCTGCCAGCGTTCAAGAACGGACTCTCACTCTCTTTCCTTTTGGACTCGCACCCATGCAAGACGCTCGCCTTCATATTGCTATTGCTGTTTATTTGAACTGATTGTGCATTGCCATTGACACTTTTGCTTTCCTATTGTTGCTTCTGCTTTTTCCAACTGCTTTTGCTTTTCTGCTATTGTGGTTATTGAAGTGTGAATGGGTTCCTGATGTGTGGTTAGGGATCCCACCTCTCCTTTTCTGAGAGAGAGAGATACGTCCACTCGAACAGAACTCCGCTTTCTAAATTGTCACCCCGAAATTTTATGACAAAGGCTAATTCGAAAGACATTGATCCCAACACACCAGTGCATTGGTCTCAATGCTTTCGGGGGGGGGGGGGAACTGTTAGTAAAAGTCCTCCATTTTTCATATGCGGAGTCCCCTATGACCCCAGCCTGATCCCTGGGAGATAGAAGCCATAATCCCCTAGATGTGAAGTCATGTAAACAAGTAAAGTTACAAAAGACCACCGGAACAGGCAGGTTATGGGAGTTGCCCTGGGGAATATCCCATTATGTTGGAAAAGATACCTAATAGTGTTTGTTTGTCTCAGTCTCACACTTGATGAGACAGTGATTAGATTAGATGGCACCTCCTTTCTCTAGCTTCCTTTCCTTGATTGCTTTGATACCACATACATTGTTTAGACTATGCCCAGACTTAAGTAAACAATGAAAATCCCATCACGCCTTTGTCTAGCTATTGTCCGGCCCATGGCTAGAAGGCAGAATTTCCCTATAAGAACCCCTGGATTTTAGCAGACCTCATGCTACCTTGGAAGTGCATGCTGAAACTCTGTCGGTCTGTGCTCTGAGATAGTTCCCACGACCCCCCTCTTGCCGGTCATGCCTCTTCCACGGAATTCATCTTCATTCACCGCCAAAGCCCAGAGGAGTCACTCAGATGTATGTATATCCTCTGTCCTGGTCTTGTTCTCTTTGCCTTCCCCGCTCTCGCTCTTCTCCCACTTATTCTTCTAGCGCGTGTGTGTGTGCCGCATTTGGATGTTTTCTTATTTTTGTCAAATAAATACTTTAATTGGAGCTTGGTCCATTTCAGTGTCTTTCCTAGCCAGAATTCTTACGTCTCCTGTAGACAATTGGATAAGATCTTAGAAGCGAAGTTCGGCACTTCCCTCTCATTTGAGCTAATTATAAATTCCCCAAAATTAGGTCTTGGCTTCCCAACAGACAGTTTTCCTGCTCAACTCAAAGCAGCTGCAGAGTGACTAGTGATAAAAAACAAAAGTGGATTCAAAACTATGGAGTTTATCACACTGCCCTTTTCTGTCCTTCCCTCCTAAACTAGGCGCGGGATGAAAACTTTTAAACATGGATTTTATTGCATACTTCCATGCCTAGGCAGGAGTCATCGCATACCCGATCACGGCATCCCATCAACGATCTGGATTTGTCCCATACTTTGTAAAGAATAGGAGAAGTCCAGATCAGGTACAGGACGCTATGATCGGGTGCAGGATGCCTCCTGCCTGGGCATGGAGGCGTGTGATAAAATCCATGTTTAAATGTTTTCATCTCACATCTAGCTCAGGAGGGAAGGATAGAAAAAGGCAGTGTGATAAACTCACAACAGTGGGCTCACAAAAAAGTATCACAATGACACCACATAGACCATTCTAGGCCTAAACACTTGACACAAAAAACTTGTCACATGATGACTAACTAGTTAGTAACTCTTATCTGCCATAATTTACATGATCTGCAACATAGCCTTTGAAGTATCAGTCTTCTGATACTTAAGGCTTGGTATTTGTATTTGCAAACTAACAGCTCATGCACCAGGTTGCAAATTTAACTGCCTAATTCCTATGAATGGAAAAAGCGGCTCTTCAACATTTTGTGAACCATTAAGATTATTCTATTGTTCTATTCTGTTGTTCAAAATCAAAAGCAAGAATTTTTCCCACCCACGCCCCTCATCATAGGAACAAACACATAGTGACTTCAGAATTATGAGGTTGCATAGTATCGCTCATCAAAACAACATTTCTTGTGATCTCTGATCTAAAAATTGAATAGGTGATGACAAGAGAAATTCAGAGCAGTAATTTTGAGGTAAATCATGCGGCGCAATCAGAAGGCCTCTCCACAACTAGCTTCCTGTTTTACCTTAACAGAAAGTTTCTGAGCAGTTAAAAAACAAACCCTCATCATGATCAAGGCGCAGCCTTCTTTTTCTCACTCCCTTAAAAAATATCTACCACTGTCACTGTTTTGTTATCTTCTGGATGTTCTTATTGGCAGCAGACCAATTCATTACTTGACTCCAGCTTTAGCTGCAGTATGTGAATCACTCTCCTTTCCTTCTAAGTAATAGTATTTATGTAAAGAGATTAACAAGGATATGATGGGTCAGGATGTTCTACTTTGTAATGTTGGATGAACAAATTTAACGGAGTCCTAGCATGGAGTGTAATGAGTTGGAAATGACCTGTATATAAGCATATATGATCAAGGTGTGATTCAAGATACATTTAAAATTGACATCTTCCTTGGTTAAATTGACCCAATCTCTGAACTCAATATATGAACAGTAGAGACTCTCTTTGCATGGAAAAATCCAAGTGAATGCCTTGATTTAGTGGAGGTGAAGCTGCCACCGCCACCACCACTTTAGAAGATTATAGTATCATACCATTGGGGAATCATGTACAAAATGCTCTTGACTGTTAATATTATAGGGCAGAAGTGGAGAAGCTTTGACGTCAGCTCCCTAATCATAATCATAATCATAATCATAATCCCTAACCATTTGCCATGCTGGCTGCAGCTTCTGACTTGATGTCCAAAATATCTGGATGGTCAGACTCTGTGAGCTCAGGGTACAAACAGACTTAGGCCTTCACCTGCTCTGGTTGGACCACAGTTGATCCCTGGTTAAAGATTAGCCATCATTATATAGATGTTTTGACTCAGATTACTAAAATTTGTAAAGGTACTTCCAAAACATCTTGGTTTCAGTTTAGACATCCAGTAGGAACACTGATTTCTTACCCATCTTCATCAGATTGGCAAGTGCTCCATTTTGTAATTCTTCTAAATAGATGTTATGTATGTGGTAGTCATGCTCTCACTGCTTGACTTTTTCTTCCATTCCTCTCTTTCTCCTTTTCTTTTCAAAATGTTTTCTGGTAATACCACTAATTATAATACATATTTCAAATATATCACTACTTAAGAGTTATGTCTTCTTGTACCACTTTCCAAGACGTCTGTCTTAATTTTCCTCAGCTGAGTTCCTTTATCTTTTCCATTTCCCCATTGTTTCTTTTGCCGTGTCTTTTAACTGTGAATCTAGGTTGGTGGGTTTGTTTTGTTATACTTACCAACTACCCAGACAAACCAGCTGGCAGTCAGACAAGAAGCAAATAAGAGAAGGTGAAGGGAGGACTGATGAATTCACTGGCTGTTTGGTGTCCTCATCTCTTTAAGTAAAGATAATATTTTTCTACTCAGTTCCCAATGAAGCTCTGGTATATGTTCAAAATTATTATTTATGTGAATGCAAAATACTGCAAAGTGTGTGCAGGTTTGGAAATGCATGTATTAAGAAAAAAGTGTGAAATAATGTGAGATTAGATCAAACTAGTTCAGGCTTTCCAGGAGTACTCTATCCTTTCTACCTCTGATGTACGCATGTAAGATCTGTTTACAGCATTGGTTTTGCTTTAGACATTAACCTTTAGGTTCCAACACAGACTTAAAGAAGTCAGCACGGAGGCTTCATCTACACAGCATAATTAATGCAGTTTGACTGCCATGGTTCAATGCTATGGAATGCTGGGATTTGCAGTTTTGTGAGATATTTAATGTTTTCTGTTAGAGAGCTCTGGTGTCATAACAAATGACAAATCTCAGGATTCCATAAGATGGAGTCATGACAATTAAAGCAGTGTCAAACTGAATTATTTCTGCATCAAGGCACCAGCCTGATTTAACAGCTGACACGGTAATATTATGTGCTGCACAAGTGGAAAATGTTAGCCTTTGGAACTTTCCTCAGCATGGAAATACTGTGATGGGGAAAAAGAAGTATACACATTTATACAGAAGGAAGTACCATTATAATTTATACAGAAGGAAGTACCATGATGACTGAATTCATCAGTGGAGTAAATCCTTCCCTGAGAGCTGCTGAAACTTCCACCCTATTCCTCCCTCAAAGAGTTACATTTTGTTCAATTTCATGCAATGGTTCAAGATACAAGAAACCTTGGCTTGGCATCCATCACTTCACCTGAAAGTAGAACCTGACAACTGAAGTGCACTTAAGGACTTTTCTTGCAAACCTGGATGTTAGGCCTTGAGTAGCTCTTTAAATTCACCATCCAACCTGCAAGGTATTTAAATGATCATTGGTCCTGCCAGACCACAGTCTCTGCATGCAGCATGGGAGTAGATTGTCAACCTTCTTTTATGAACAAAACCTCTACAATGATATGTGCTACACAAGTAGCAACTGTTAGCTTGTAGCTTGTTTCCTCAGCATGGAGACTGTGATGGGAAAAAGATGTAATTTCTTATATCATGGAATAGCAGTCCTTTACAATCTTTTGGGACAATATGGCCTTTAGATGTTTTGGCTACAATTTCCATACTCCTTTGCCATTGGCCATGCTAAATGGGGCTGATGGGAATTATAGGTCAACTTATCTAGAGACTCAAAGCTTTAAAGTGGTGACATAGTAATAACATAGTTGGAGCTGTTCTTTTGACAAAAACTTATTTTGCGTGATTTCCTTATATTATTATCATTGTCTTACTTTGTGACAAACTCAGTATCTTTTTCTCACAATGTTTGTTTATAATAATTTTCTCTTTGCTTTTCCCCCTCATTTCTTTTAACCCAAGTTGCACCTTTGAAGAGTTCTTACAATCTAGATAAGCATCTGCTGAGTTGCCTAGGAAATCCTGTTAATTCGTTTACTGAGCTCATGGGCTGGGCTCTTTGGCTTGAAGTGTCCTCTGCAACCTTTATCAGTATCTCTTGGAAGATGGGTTCCCACCATGTTTCCTGTCCCTACTAAGTGGCATTAGTCAACCCTGTTCTTAATTAGGCCAGAAACCCAAAGATTGTTTGAATAATTCATTTCCTTTAGGTGTGACATGGTTTACCCTGTGAAATCAGCAGTTCAGGAAGCAGTTTTGCATTGCTCTGGCAATTTTATTATTTCCTATTAGTGAGTGCCATATCCTATAGGAACACAAAGAATTAGCTACTAATTAATTGGTGGGTTTCCTGAACTATAGATAAGAACTTTCTATTCTACAGAAAGATGCAAAATTAGTTTTGAAGTTTGTCATAATTGCTTTCAACACACCATGGGTATAAAAATAACAACCTTAATTAGAAACAATATAAACAACTTACATACATACTACCTTACTGAATTCTCATGGATTCAATGGGGATACACTATTTATGACATGTAACAATGAGATTTAGGCTTTCGTATGCTACACATGTACAGGTTGATCTTTTGATGGGTACAAGCCATTTCATTTTGATGGGATTACTTGCATGTGTGAATGGGTCATCATAAGATCAAATACCCTGATAGATACTGCAGACAAATTGGGGAAAATTGAGAATAGGACAATGAAAAAGATTATGGATATGAAAAATACAGCCCACAAGGAATTTAGCTCAGTAAGGAGGGATAAACTAGGTACCGTATATTTAGTTGTGAAAATAGAAGATGGCACATAATAACAGGAGTCAATCACCTGCAGAGCTATCACTTAGAAAAAGGTAAAGACTTGTTATCTGCCTAGCACCAATTACCTTCCAAAGAGAAGGACTAGACCTGAGAGATTTCAGTTACAGGGAATCAGAATTTGGTTGAAAATTAGAGAAATGTCTTAACGGTAAGAGGGAATTACCACACATTTTCCACTATTAGAAACAAGGAACTGAACTACTGAAACACATTTGCTAGAGGAAGATCAAAAAGAAGAAGAAGAAGTCTATAAGAACTGTGTTGGATCAGACCTAAAGCTGATGCCAAGGAGAAGAACACAAGCAGTGCATGAATGATGTTCTTGTTCACTAAAAACTGGTATAGAGAGGCACACTGTTTCAGATGCAGGTGGCAATATATAGCAATGAATTTGTCTAATCCTCTTTTGGGTTAAGTAGTTTATTACATTCATTTCAAGCCTGGAGAAATGGATAATGCAAAGTCTGTACATACTAAACAGTTGTTGTGAAGGTGTTGTTTAGGGTTCTGGAAGCATTAAACTTCTATCCACATGAAGCAAGGTTTTGTGGTCAATGAATTCAAAGTCCCATCCTCATTTCAAATATTTGGACTCTTATATTATGTCCACAAATGGAAATATGATCCAATGCTGGATTCTTAGTGTGTAGGTTGAAGCACAATGGAACAATTCCTCAGGGTGTGTCAATGCCATAACTTAAGAGTATATCACGATTTGAAATTGCAGAGCTCTGTAGGAAAACCAGTTTTAACCAGAACACCTGGCCCCAATAGGCATTGCAAAACATCTTTCTTCTCAGGCACTATCTGACAAAGACAGCAAAATCATCATAATGAAGGGTAACCAAACAACCAAAAGGATCCTGCAAAGCCATAAACTATCCATTATGTAACCCTATGAGGCAGTTCATAGCTCACAGCAGAATTCACAATGGAAATATTCAGCTAACAACACGCTCTCTTAATGTAGAAATGTGTAATCCAAAACTAGAAGGAAACAAAGAAAGAAAGGAATAACACCTTACTGTACTGAATAGTTTATGCAAAGCATCCCAAAGCTGGCAATTACTCAAAGTTTCCACAACATTAAAATTGGAAACTGTAGACTTGTTCACATATATGTGCCAGTTTCAAAGTCTCAGATAATTTATGGTAAATTTTACCCACTAGTTTCTCTGCAACCAAATTCAATCCTATACATAGGCAGGATACGTTTATGTCTTTGCCAGAACTAAGAAAAGATCCTTTGTTTGGACCACAACTAATAAAAAAATAACATTCCCAAGCTTTGAAATCATTCCCCTTTTAAGAATGATTTGTAAATAATTTAAATATAATCTGGTTACCCTACATATATACATTGAGGTTCTGTCCCTCCCTTACTTTTTGAGATCATAAAATCATAGATTTTTGCTTTCCAAAAATGAAACAAAGAGAGAAAAGAAATCCAGACCAACCCCCTGCCATGGAGGAACTCTCAATCAAAACATACCCAATAGATGGCCATCCCATCCCTGTTTAAAAACCTCCAAAGAAGGAGACTCCACCACACTCTGAGGGAGAGTGTTCCAAAGTTGAACAGCTCTCACTGTCAGGAAGTTCCTCCTAATGTTGAGGTGGAACCTCCTTTCGTCTAGCATGCATCCATTGCTCCAGGTCTTGTTCTCTGGAGCAGCAGAAAACAAGCTTGATCCCTCCTCAATATGGCAACCTTTCAAATATTTAAACAGGGCTATCATATTACCTCTTAACCATCTCTTCTCCAGGCTAAACATAACCACTTTCCTAAGTCATTCCTGATAGGGCATGGTTTCCAGAACCTTCACAATTTTAGTCGCCCTCATCTGGACACACTCCAGTTTTTCAATACCCTTTTTGAATTGTGGTGCCCAGAACTGGACACAATATTCCAGGTGAGAACTGACCAGGGCAGAATAGAGTGGCACTATTACTTCCCTTGATCTAGATACTACTATTGATGCAGCCTAAAATTGTATTGGCCTTTTTAGCTGCCGTATCACACTGTTGACTCATGTTCAACTTGTGGTCTACTAGGACTTCTAGATCCCTTTCACATGTAGTCACATTAATCCAGGTGTCCCCCATCCTATATCTATGCATTTCATTTTTCCACCCTAAATTCAGTACCTTACATTTCTCAGTGTTGAAATTCATTTTGTTAGCTTTGGCCCAGCTTTCTTATCTATTAAGATCATTTTGAATTTTCATCCTGTCCTCTGAGGTATTAGCTATTCCTCCTAATTTGGTGTCATCTGCAAATTTGAGAAGCATGCCCTATTCTTTCATCCAAGTCATTGATAAAGATGTTGAATAGCACTGGGCCCAGGACAGAACCCTGTGGCACCCCACTGGTCACTTTTCACCAGGATGAAAAGGAGCCATTGTTGAGCACCCTTTAGGTTTGACCGGTCAACCGATTACAAATCCATGTAACAGTTACCTTGTCTAGCCCACATTTTGCCAGTTTGTTTGCTAGAATGTCATGAGGAAACTTGTCAAAGGCATTACTGAAATCAAGATATGCTATAACCACAGCATTCCCTTCATCTACCAAGCTGGTAATTCTATAAAAAAAAAAAGAGATCATATTAGTCTGCATGACTTGTTTTTGAGAAATCCATGGTGACTTTTTGTGATTATGGCATTCCCTTCTAAATGTTCAAAGACTCGCTGCTTAATGAGCTGTTCTAGAATCTTTCCTGGTATTGATGTCAGACTAACTGGATGATAGTTGTTGGGCTCCTCTTTTTCCCCCTTTTTCAAGATGGGGACAACGTTTGCTGGGACTTCACCTGTTCTCCAGGAGTTCTCAAAAATTATTGCCAATGGCTTTGATATTACATTTGCCAATTCTTTTAATACCCTTGGATGTAGGGTATTCATCTGGTCCTGGAGACTTGTATTCATTTAGATTAACCAGATATTCCTGTACTTCCTATTTACTTATTTTGTGCTGCATTTCCCCTATTGTGTCTTCTGCTCCATTTTCCACAGGTTGAGCACCCTTTTCTTTTTCTGAGAAGACTGAGGCAAAGAAGGTGTTGAATAGTTTTGCCTTTTCTCTGTCTCCTGTTAGCATTTTGCCATCTTCTCTGTGCAGTGGCCATACCATTTCCTTCTTCTTCCTTTTGATACAGACATACCCCCAAAAGCCCCTTTTGTTGTTCTTAACCTCTCTAGCAAGCCTGAGCTCATTCTGTGCTTTAGCTTTTCTGACTGTACCCCTACATGTGCTTGCTATTTGTTTGAATTCCTCTTTGGTGATTTCTCCCTTTCCCCCCATTTCTTATACATGTTCCATTTAAAACTTAGCTCAGTTGTAATTTCCTTAGTCATCCATCCTGGTTTCTTGAGACACCTCCCATTCTTCCTCCTCACTGGAACTGTTTTAAATTGTGCCTTCAATATCTCCCTTTTGAGAAACTCCCACCCATCCTGAACTCCCTTCTCTTTTAGTATTCATGACCATGGGACCACCCCCAGTATTTCCCTAAGCTTACTGCAATCAGTTCTTCTAAAATCTAGAATGAGTGTCTGACTAGGCCTGGCTTCTCCTTTCCACTGTATAAGAAATTCCAGGAGAATATGATCACTCCCACCTAAGGATTCCACTACTTGCACCCCATTGACCAGGTCATCCCTATTGGTTAGGATCAGATCTAAAATAGTGGATCCTCTTGTTGCCTCTTCCACCTTTTGGACAATGAAATTGTCTTTGAGGCAAGTGAGGAATTTGCTAGCCTTAAAGTTTTGGCTGAGTTTGACTTCCAGCAAATACCAGGATAATTGAAGTCACCCATCACCACGACATCTCTCCTTTCTGAGTGTATGGTCATCTGTTCTATAAAGGCATCATCCATTTTCTCCATCTGTCTTGGGAGTCTGTAGTAGACTCCCACAATAATATCCCTGTTGTTTCCCACCCCTTTAATTTTGATTCAGATGCTCTCCACCTGGCTTCCAGGATTGAAGTTCTGGACTTCTTCACTGGTGTAAATATCCTTGACATATAATGTCATTCCTCCTCCTTTCCTGTTTGGCCTATTTCTCTTAAAAAGGTTATACTGCTCTATTACTACATTCCAATCATGAGATTCATCCCACCACGTTTCAGTGATGTCTATTATATCATATTTGCTTTGCTGTGTTAGGAGTTCAAGTTCATCTTGCTTATTTCCCATACTCTGGGCATTAGTGTAGAGACATCTAAGTCCCTCCTACTTGCTGCCTGTGCAAAATTTTTTTGCCTCCCATTCTTGGGTCCTTGCCTTGTTCCCTCTATGACTATTTTCTCCAGCCCTTTTATCTTCCAGAATACTGTCTCCCTCCCCCACATTACTCAATTTAAAGCCCTCAGGATCAAATTTTTGAGACTATTGGCAAAAATGTTTCTGCCAACTGATGTAAGATGCAACCCATTTCTTGCCAGAATTCCACCCTCATGAAAATGAAGCCCATGATCCAAGAATCTAAATTATTCTTGGTGTCATCATCTGTGGAGCCAGTTACTCACATCTGCTATTTTCCTCTCCCTTCCTGGACCATGCCCTTCAACTAAGATAGGAGATGAGATGAAACCTATGCATCCAGCTCTTTCAGCTTCCTACCCAAAACCTCATAATCCCTTCTGATGTTTTGAAGACTATGCCTTGTAGTATCATTGGTTCTCACATGGACCAAAAGGAAGAGGTAATGGTCAGTAGGCTTGACAAGTCTTGTCAACCTGACTGTCACATCATAGTTATATCACTTCTTTTAGGGAATCATTCCCCATGCCAGGAAAAAAAAATCCCTCCTCTTATCACTGTAATCTCAAGGTTTCATACAAGAATGATTATGATGTATATTACTCCAGAAATAACTTAATATTTCATCAGTCTGATATATTTGCTGCTACCTTCTATTCTATTCTATTCTATTCTAGTCCATGATTTTTTCTCAATGTGGCACTCCTATGCAAGAGTCATTCCATGTTCCATATTTCTCACTTAAAGATAGATAAATGTGTTAGTTTTGTTTTCTCCCATATTCAAATTGTATGAATTCTCCTTTTCTTTCCAATACATTTATAAAGAAATGTGCAATTTTTGGTAAGGTCTTATTGAAAATAAACTAAAGTAAAATTTCAGATATCTTGATGGCCCAGTTCAACAGTTATAGCTGTTCCTAGTATGAAAAGGATCATGTTGGACCTATTATGTAGCTGTTAAAGATGAGGAGTCTGCCAGAAAAAAATGAGGTGGTGGCCCTAAATTAATACCACAATTGTAGTTAAATGAACAAAGATTCAAAGCCAGACTTTTAGAAGCTAAAGTTATCTGAATTTCTTTAAGATCTTAGGTTGTTGCTGTTGAATTTATGAAAAAAAAATACACAGATTTGAGGAAGTTCTTATTTTAAAACAAATTAAGCAAAATTCTTGTCCATTAAGCTGTTGTCTCCAATATCCCTGTTTTGAGCAAGGGTCTGGTATATGTGGTGACCTCATAGTTCCAGAGTTTCCTGGATGAAATGGATTATCCAGATCCATTTCAATTTGGCTTCAGACCTGGTTTTGAGATGGAAACAGTTTTGATTGTGAAGTTGAAGGCTTTCATAGCCAGCTTCCATAGTTTTCTGTGGGTTTTCTGGGCTATGTGGCCATGTTATGGAAGAATTTATTCATGACATTTCACCTGCATCTGTGGTGTGCGGTATATATACTTGTGTGAGCCTTGGTTGGGAGGAAGTGAATTACATGTTTATCTGGGTGTTGGTCTGTTATTGAATGGCAATGCCTCAGGGTGGGAGGATATGCATGGTGGATGTGTGTCTATTTATTTAGCAATCCATTGTCTGTGGGGAAAACCCCTGGCCCTGGGTGATATGCATCTATTGAGTCTTAATTGTCATGTTTTCCAGGACAATTTCAGCAGGAAGAAGAAACCCTGAAAGTAAACAAATTTTGGCTACCAGACCTGAAACATGTAATTCTGTTGAATGGTCTGCTCTAAAATCTTTCCTGGCATTGATGTCAGGTGGTAATTGGGACCCCTCCCCCCCTTTTGAAGATGGTGACAACATTTGCTCTCCAGTGTGCTGGGACCTCTCCTGCTCTCCATGAGTTCTCAAAGATTATTGCCAATGGTTCCGAGATTACTTCTTTGAATACCCCTGGAAGTAGTTTATCTGGTCTTGGAGACTTGAATTCATTTAAATTAACCAGGTATTCTTGTACTACCTCTTTACTTATTCTGTTCTGCATTTCCTCTGCTGCTTCCTCTGATTGAGCATACTTTTCCTTCTGTGAAAAGTGCAGGGAGGTTTTTTTTTGGTTTTTTGTTTTAGTAATGGTCTCATTAAGGCTCTTTTAGGCAGGATGGAAAGCTGCTTTGAAGAAGTGAGGCATTCATGATTCCCCTTATTCACTCAGCCAGTCCACCTCCAACAGTTTTAAGAACCACGAAGGCCAAATTCCAGTATACATATGATGGCTCTCACCTCTTCAACGATCCTGTCCACATCCTCAAGCTTCAAAATTTGAAATGATATAAATAAAATAAAAATATCTTTGTTTTGAATCTTATTCTGAGACTTGAACTAGGTTTTTATGTTATACACATGGTCACTACCAAAACTTATACAGTCGGCCCTCCTTATCCAGATTTTTTTATCCATGGAGTCACGCAGCCATGACATGAAAATATTTTTTGAAAAATATAAATTCCAAATTTGCCATTTTATATCAAGGATACCATTTTGCTTGGCCATGTATTTAATGGGACTTCAGCATCAATGGATTTTGGTGTCCATGGGGGTGGGTGGGTAATGGAACCAAACCCCAGCATATACCAATGATCCACAGTACTGCAAATCTAACTCTTTGTAACATCTATACCACTGACCATGTGTCTTGAAAAGACATGGAAACCTATTTGGTTGACTCTTGGTTTTGGCAGTAGCAGTATGTATATTTTTGCATGCTTACCATTTCATTAAGTGGTGAGACATTCTGGTCCTTGCTACAGGGTTTAGTTTCACTTTGATGAGAGAGCACTGCAGACTTATAGTCTCTTAATGATATCTATTTAATTTACTAATATCCAAGCAGAACATAATAAAGACAAATCTATTTCTTTAAGCAGACAGTACAGCCAGCATCAGATTTCTGGAGTACAATTTGTATAGCACTTTCAAAGCTTGTGCCACCCACAACTTCTTAGTTAATTCCACTGAGAAACTCTCAGTTCCCTGCTATAATAATATACTAACTGTGAGTTCAGTTCTCCAACTGCTGGTTATCACGTGAGCATTATCTTTGCATGAAAGAGAAGGATCAGCAGACTTGGGTCAATCATACGCTCAGCCAAGATGCAAACATATTTAGAGGGGCAACCTTTGCATAAAAAAGAGCACAAGCCATGCATAGTCATAGGTTCGATTACAGGTTTCCCCCCTCACTTCCTCCCACTGATCATCTGTCCATCCAGTCTCAGGCAATGTTTCAGAAACTGGTTTCACCAATTTTCTCTGAGCCTTTTTTAAAAACAATTATTTAGGATTTATAGTTCAAATGGTACAAGCTAACATTCCCCCTTTCCTTGCTTGATCAATGTTGAATCTGTGTCTTGGAAACAATGGGCTGATGTACACGACCCATAAGGGGCAGCTCTGGGCCACCTCTGGAAGTGGCGGATTGGGGCCATGGCAACCACACGCCTTGGCCCCAATCCTCTTTTTTGCTGCCCCCCCCCCCCCCCCAAGAGTGGGCAAATGATGCTCTTTTTGGAGCAAGTACAGATACATTTAATTTTGGAAAGTGCTGGGTTAATTTAAATCAACCTGAGTGGTGGGGATGAAAAGTCTTTGGCAATGCTGAAAGCTCTGAGGAAATACTTTAGAATGAGGAAAATATCATAAGACTCTCCAAAATAAAATCAGTTTGTACAGAAACAAAACCTGGGTTTTTCAGAGTTTCTCCTCCCCCCTCCAATCTGGAAGTACCTTGCTTTGTTTCTTCTGTTCTTAGAGATATATTGATGGTCAGTGGTTCCATTAAGTCTGAAGGCCACAGGTCTGAATTAAGTACAAAACTTCCATTTGGGCAGCAAATTCCAGAGGGCTGCCATTTCTGAGTGCCCAGTCCCCATCTCTCTATATTTACTGGAATCCTCTATCACAGTCTACGTTATGTAACTTTATGTATACTTAGCTATGTAGCAGAGGTGCTAAAACACCCTGTTAGTGAATTGTACTCTTCCGACATGCATCACACTCTATTGATGTGAATCAACATTCCCTATGTGGTGTCCTGATGCCCAACAGGACCAACACACATCTGTCTTGATGGAGATTGGTCCCATTACACGTTGGTCCCAATGTGCATTAGTCACTTTGCGGGCTCCCCTACATAATAATGTAACAGCAGCTTATTACTCAATATGGATGTCACAGAACTGCTCCATTCTAATTCCCACAGATGTAAGTCCACTTGCAAAGTTAGCCTTTCTTAAAAGCTCAGAGCAAGAGTTGCTTAGATGTGAAAATATGGGGCCAACTCATAAATTCATGTTTCTAATGTACATCTAAAATATTCAGAAATGCAGAGAATTAAGGCAGTGTGTTTGGGAAATAATCTCTCCGGCCTGCCTGAATCAGTGTTGTTTTTCTTTCTTTTTTCAAATCCATTATTGTTTGTTTGTTCGTATGAAATGCTGTTTCGTGCAAATGAAAGCGAAGCCCCATCTGATCCTCACAGAAACGTTAATGGACTACGTCAGTGATGTTGAGAATATCCACTCAGGGAATACGCTTCAGCAGGAATGCTAATTTAGTTATAGTTGTTAAGGCTGACTGCAAACAGCTGGCTAGCATTAAATAGATTAGGGAAACAAGAAAGGTGGGGCAAAAGCTTGGGGACTGAGGTGCAACCCTGCCAAAAGCATGGAAAAGATTTGGGAATATGAGAAATGAGCTATAGCTGGACCCACAGTTTATAATTATGGTGGTGTGTTGTGGTGCTTGCTGCAAGACATCCTGACAGGATTTGTTGTGAACAATTTCTGTGGCTTGTGGCAGGCCACTCATCAGATAATCCATCTGTAAACAACAACAACAGCAACACATATTGTTCTGAGCACCGTGTGTTTTGCGCCAGAATGTGTAATATTTGGAATAATTCTAGACTGAGGCAACAGTGTTAGCTTTGAGGCAGCGTATTCCCCTCGTACATTGAGAAAATGATACAGAAAGTAGAACTTAATGCCATTTATGGATTAAGTGCAACATCTGGGGCAACCTTCAGGGCCAAACTACATGTGACATTAAACACATCTTTACACCTCATTTTCAGTTTTTTTTTAAATGCAAGTATTTTCATTTGGAAGGAAATGTGGTCAACAGTTATTTGGGATGTCAGTGCAGAAGTCATGAAAGGGGAATAGAAGTCCTTTTTCTTATGCTATAATCCCAAAGAAAATTTCTTCTCCGAATCATAGAATCATATGATTGGAAGGTGCCACGAGGGCTACCTGGTCCAACCTCTCCCATTCAGACACACTGTCAAATCCTGACAGATAGTAATCCAACCTCTGTTTAAAATCCTTAAATATCTGTTTAAAAACCTTATGTATTTGCTTAAATCTGTGGTTGTCAAGCCCATGGTTGGAGAGGGTGGGCTGTATTTAAAATGGTTATTATATCACCTCTCAGTTTTCTCTTATCTGAGTGAAAGAGTCCCAGTTTCCTAAACTATTCCTCATAGAACCTGATTTCCACATCCCTTGCCATCTTGTTTGTCCTCTTCTGAACATATTCCATCTTGTCAACATTCTTTTTCAACTGTGGTGCTCAAAAGTGGATACAGATGAGGTCTGAACAAAGCTGAATACATTCCTTGATTTTGGCACTGTACTTGATTTTGGCACTGTTGATGAAGCTGAACTTGATTTGGAAGGGAAACTTCTGTAAGCTTCAATGAATGACATAGGGCCTCAGCAGACGGAGGCCCCGGAGACGCCGCGGGTCGGAGCGCCGCCGGAGTTCAGCCTCCGGACCGCGGCGCTCCTGCGGCGCATCTAAAAGGAGCACCAAATTGGCGCTCCTTTTAGATGTAAGGGAAAGTGCGCCCTAAAAGCGGCGGGCGCACTTTCCCTGGCTCAAACGGCGCAGCGCATGTGGACGCTGCGCCGTGAGGTCATCCCCGGTGCGCCGGCCGTGCGGATGGCCGGCGCTTCTGGGGGCGATCTCGGGGAGAGGAAGGGGCGCCGCTCGTGCGGCTGCCCCTCCTCTTCCCTGCCCGGAAGACGACTCTTTTAGTCGTCTGCCGAGGCCCATACTCATTGAGGAGCCTTGGTGGCACAGTGGTTAAATGCCTGTACTGCAGCCACTCACTTGCAAACCATAATGTTGCAAGTTCAATACCATTCAAGGGCTCAGGCTCGATTCAGACTTGCATCCTTCTGAGGTCACTAAAATGAGTAACCAGTTTGTTGGGGACAATTAGCTTACACATTGTAAACCGCTTAGGGAGTGCTTAAGTGCACTGATAAGTGGTATAGAAATGTACTTGCTATTGCTATTGCTATACCCAAAGTAAACACCAACTACAAAAAAACACAAACAAAAAACAAAAACAAAACAAAACAACAACAACAACCAAAAAAAAAAAAAAAACAACTAGAGATTTTCTCAGGACCACTACAGAGAATGGAAAGGTTAAATTCCCTCTTCCTGCCTTCTCTGATTCCATTAATTATTAACTGATGCATTAAAAAACACACCCCAGATTGCTTAATGAAAATAATTGAACATTCTGGATAATTTGGCCTTTAGATAACTATAGTGCACACTCCTCACATCTGCTAATATGTCATCTGGCAGCCAGTCAAAGCCTGTGCAGTATGAATGACTTTGAGACACTCTCAGCCCCACTGACTGTCAGTTTACTTCAGTCTACAGTAAGCCACTCACAATCATCTCCTGCAGGATTCATGTTTGGTAATCCATCATACATGGCCTTTTGAAGCATGTGTAGTGGCATACCAAAAAAGAACTTGTATGCATATACATGAATACTCATGATCACAGGTTGAATCTACCTGGATCAGGAAGCAACTTTTCATATGGTTCCCACACAACAAATATACCTCAGAAAAGGCTTGGGATTTACATTCATTTCAGAATGAATGACAAAGGAAACAGAGAAGCTCTATGTGGCTTAATTTTCATTGGTGCCAAAATGTACTCTGGGTGAGGGATATTAATGGAGTGCCATTGCAGAACATTCATTTATTCTCATTTATGATAGAGGCAGTGGTGTAACTAGGGGATATGGACTGCACCAAATGACACCATCAGAGGAAGTGACACAGAAATGACTGTCTATGACATTATTTTATAGACAATCATTTTGGTCTACACTAGTGATTCCCAAACTTTGGTCCTCCAGATGTTTTGGACTTCAGCTCCCAGAAACCCTAACCAGCTTGTCCAGCAGTCATGAATTCTGGGAGATGAAGAACATTTGGAGGACTAAAGTTTGGGAACCACTGGTCTACAGCATCTAGCCTGCTTCCTTTGACCCAAGAGGGCCCAGTCAACCCCCACCCAAGCAGGCCTGATCTACCCTGTTGATCTCATGGTTAGATGTCTTATTTTGGCTGTAGTCTGCTGGATGTCAGAGCAACTTTGTAAGTGGGGCTTGGCTGGGGAGGTGGTGGTAGCCTCAAGGTGAAGGACCATACTGCCTCCCTGACCGAGACCATTCATGAAGTTGCTCCAAAGTCAAGCAGCTCAGTGTGGTCAAAATTTTCAGCTAGAATGAGGAGGTACTGCTTGAGAGAGGGTAGACTGGGTCCTTCTGGGTTGGAAGAAGTGGGTTGGGGTAGACTGGGCCCACCCATTTATGCTTCTCCAGGTGACAAGAATCTTAATTTTAGTCAGTTGCAATTGGAGGGCATTGGAGATGCCTAAGGCTCATGAGGGCCTGGGGGAGTGGGTGGAAAAGAATATTGTAAATCTACAATTTGGAGGTAGATTTTGTCTTTACAGAGGTGATGCCATGTAAAGGGGACTTCTCTTCTCCATTGGCAGCAGCTAAAGGTGTCTCATTTCTTATCATTTTTAATGATATTTTTGACCATCTGTGACAGTGGGGGAAAGAAACTGGTTTATGCACTTCCCAAGTCTGCCATCTTATTTTTTTATTTTTTATTTTATTTTATTTTATTTTATTATTTTTTGCTGTAATACTTCCAATGTTGTATCACTGAAGAAGGGGGAATGGCCACCACTAGAGGGTGTGGTCATTTTCCCCAGTCTCTGCCACTGCAAAACCAAGTAATGGTGAGAAGGAGAGAAGCTAAAGCCATACATGAATCCCCCCCCCCATGCTTATGTCAACAAATGTATACTTTAAAAAATGAACAGGATTTTTCTGAACAAAAGGAGAAGTAGACTTCTAGAAAGAAAACAAATGGCTATGGAGATTCCCACCCCCCATATGCACCCCTAGAATATGCCACCAGAGTGTGTACAAATGGCTACATTACCACATTTACAGTCATAATGCTATTCTGTGAAGGCCTAGTTATCTGAAATTCCATATCAGCTGTCGTGGAGCCCAGCATCCATTAACTGGGGCAGTTTTATCAAGGGTTCTGCTCTTGAGAATTTCCTTCTCAACTATTTGTGTAAACTGGAATCATCATCATGAAGAGTTCCAGATATCTTTACCACTCCTTTTCTTTCAAGAGCAAGGGAGATTCTTGGCTCCTAGTCAAGAAAAACTTCCTACTGGAGAGGAAACAGGAACCTTTCGCCTTACAAAAGAAAGCAACTGGCAAAAACTAAAATTCCCTCATCTCAGCAAATGCATAACCCACACTCTTTCACATAAAAATCCCACATCATTCCATCTTCTAGCAACTTCCAGCAGCAATCATACACTTTCTGCCCAAATGGTACTAGACATTTAGCACATCTTTCATGCTTTCATGGATATTCCAAAAAGAAGGGAGACCCAGCATGGTGTAGTGATTACAGTGTTGGACTAGAAGTGGAGAGGTTCACTTCAAATCTGTCATTCACCTGCTGACTGATATTAGGCCAATCACTACTTCTCAGCCTAACCTTCCTCACATGTTCATTCTGATGACATGAGTGGGTGAGTGAGCATGTTCATTGTTCTGAGCAGGAAATGTGAGATATCAAGGTAATAGGTATTGGGTAGACAGATAGAAAATATACAGTCTCCTCTCTTAATGATAAAACCCCCACATATCCATGTTATTCTGGAAGTTTTGTCTTCCCTGACATACTTAAGAAAAGAATTTAGCCGTTGCAAGAAACTTTAAATATGTAAAGAAAATGTGAGAAGGGAACATGTATATGTATATATTCCTCTCTCACTTTTTCTTTTATTGAAAATGGAATTTGAGACTGAAGGAGTAATTGAAACATCTTGCCAAGCAGTATTCAAGGGCAATTTAAATTATTCAATATTAATATTCATGAATATGGACTGTCAGGATAAATCAAGGGATTATTTTACAGCTGTTCTGTCTTTGACACATTTCAGAGGTAGTTGTTATATATTCTGAATACTTCCTACACTTATCTTCTTCCTCCTGTTGGCATATGTGTATTATGCTCCAATAGTACTCTGTTGTTTCTCTTTGTGATGCATAAATGAAAGAGAAATAATCTTTTCTTTGTATAAACTGAGTACATTAATAATAATGTTAATGATTAGGACTTTGTTTAAATTTCTCCAGAACAAGGCATAGGCTGACATCTTACTTCTTTGCTATGTCGCTTAAAGAACTGTTGAAGAGTTACCTTCCACTTCCTTTATGCAATCCTATACTGGATAACAATGTCATGTAATTAATGTACATTGGAAGCCAATCTGCATGGGTATCATCATATAGCACAATGTGCAATGAACATTTCTATCTCATATCTAAACATTAATGGGTGAACACATGTGCAACTTTTCTGCATGTGGAACTCCACTTCCTCCATGATCAATCAGCTGGATAAGACTGTTGAGCATTGACAAAAATACCCAGCATCTTTACCACTTCTTATGCCTTTGCATGTCACTAACAGCCCTATAAAGCCCTACATGGCTTATATCCAGACTGTTGAAAGGACCATATCTTACCATAAGAGCCTGCTCAAGTTTTAAGATCCTCAAGAGGGTTGTCTCTCAGTCCCACCACCTTCAGAGGTATGTTTGGTAAGGCACTGGAGAGAGCTTTCTAGGTCCCAGGCTGTAGGATTCTTTGCCTCTGCTTTCCTTCCACCTCCAGATAAAGACCTTTTTTATTTGAACAGACATTTAGGTGACTATCCAGTGATGCAACAAGGTGGTTTTTTTTTAATGAGAAGTCTCTTTTGTACTTATATCACTATTGTCTTGTTATTAAATGATTGTGCACTGTTTTAAAGTGCATATGTTTTTAATAGGGTAGCATATGTCATTGTTTTTATTTTTTATCACTTGGTGTCTGTAAAGGTGTACCTTATTTTAATTCATTGTGATCTACCTAGGGTCCCATGACAGGAGAAAGGCAAGATAAAATACATGCATACATACATGCCAACCATTATCTCATAGGAAGAAAGATAAAAAAGAATGCACAACAACTAAAAACACTGGTCAATTTTTAACTGTTCACCAATGTTGTGTATTATGGTTGCCCAATGTGGCTGCACATTGTGTATTGCAGTTTCCCATTTTGCATAGTGCATTGCCATTGGTCATTTCACAATGGTACCCAGTCATTAGCATGTTCTGTACAACTCTGCTATTTTGCATAGGGTGTTATGAGTGCTGGAAACCTTCCAATTTTTTGGTGAGTGTGCTACTGTCCCATGGCCCTGAATGGATTCTGAACTATAGGCAACCATGAGCCCAGAGATGGCAGGTTATGTACCAAGGTACCTTATTAGCAGATCAATCAGATAGTTTGGGAGCTGCAGATAAGGAATGATTCACACCTCTGAAGACAGAAAGGCTAGATGATTTATGTTTTGCACCCAAGCTGGAGAGGACTAATTTACAACTCTGTTTCCCATCTTTGAAACCCTATCTCGAGTGATCCTTTCCCATGTAGATTTGCCCTTTCCCCTTTGATGTATCTTAGCCTCAGGCTAGTTTTGGCCTAAATTACTTTTCTTACCTTAGGCTAGATAGAATGCAAGGGGACACTATGTCACTTTGAATTCTATCTAGTTCTGACCCGCAGCCATTTCCCACAATGCTTCCCAGGCAGCCAGGGCCAATGCCATACCATGTAATTGGAACCATTTGGAGTCATCAACATCAATAGTAAGTATCAGCATTAGTGGAGCCTCTTGTCTATTCCAATGCTCACTCTTATATTTCTTTGTCTCTCATGTGTGTGCATGTGTGTATGATTGTCTGGTTGTGTGTTTCCCCCTTTAATAAGATGCAGTTAATAGAAAGAATTCTTGTTAAAGGGGAAACCTTTACCTTTTAAGCTACATTCAAACATATTTCCAGCTTGGTGAATTTGACTCTCCAATGTTGAAGTAAATGTTGATAGAAGTGAAGCCCAAATGTGCTCCAAGCAGGGAAGGAGTAGCTTATCCTACTTGAATGGATTAAGCCCTTCTTCACTGCTTGGACCCTGGGCCACTGCCCCAGTGCCCAAATGACCCCTCTTCCAAAGATAGCCACTAGGGTCAATGCTTTAAGTCTTGTTGCTCTTAATTTCTGCTTTCATTTAGCAATAGCAATAACATTTACATTTCTATACTACTTCATAGTGAACTCAGCACTCTCTAAGTAGTTTACAGTCTGTAAGCCAATTGCCCCCAACAAGCTGGGTACTCATTTTACCAACCTATCAAAGGATGGAAGTCTGACAGGCTCTGCAGATGGCGAAAAGTGCCGTCTTGGAGCCAGCGAAGGGGAGGGGCAGCCAGACGCCGGACGCCCCAACCCCTTCCCAAGGCCGGCATCAGAGTGGCCACCTTTGCACACAGCGAGCGCTCTAATGACGTTCTTCTGGCTCAGTGTCCAGACACGCTGTGCCAGAAGAGACGTTGAAGAGACATGTGGCGTCTCTTCGGGCATGCCTTCAGCCTGCTCTGGAAGGAGCACTATGTGCTAGCAGCGGCCCCAATCCTCCACTTCTCGGGGCAGCCCACAGCCGCCTGTCTGCAAAACTCCTGAGTCAACCTTGGAGCCCTCTGATTGAACTCACAATGTTGTGGCTGCAGTACCAGCATTTAACCACTGTGCCACCAGGGCTTCTACTCTCTATTTTTAGCTTTACTCTCTATTCTTGATGCCTGATGCTGGCTACCCCGGGTTATTGTAAAGGAGGGTCAGCCAAAGAACAGGAAAAATGCTTTATATTTAATCAGACCATCTAGGCCAGTGTTAGCGCTGACTGGGAGAGGCTCCCTAAAGTTTCACACAGGAAGTCTTCTGGCCCTTACCAGAGAAACTGGAGATTGAATTTGGGATCTTTTTTCTGTGCAAATCAGGCACAAGTTACAGCTATATCTCATCTCCTGAGTGGAATACACATACGAATCTTGGGACACATACCCTCCAACATTCCTCATTTGGCAGGGACAGTCCCAATTGATGTTCTGTTGTGCCACTTTTTTAGCTGCTTTAAAAATGCCCCAGTTTTACTTTCCTCCTCTCACTTTCCCCTTTTTTCCTTGGTTTATTTCTTTTGATGCAAACTGAGTGCTAAATGTTCTTTTACTTCATTATGAATTTCTAATTGTTGTTCATGTTTTAACTGTGTTGTGTATCTATTTGTTGCTGTGTTTTAACCTGTTGTTCTCTGTCTTGATCCATAGGGAGAGGCAAGAAAGAAAATGACAATAACAATGAAAATAAAAACAATAATAATTTGCACTCAGTTAACTCACCAGGGGGGAGTGGAGAGGAAGAGGTAGAGTCTTGCTCTTCCCTGTAGAATAAGCAAAAGCAAAATGCTCCAGCCTTCTTCATTAATACCTTTTGCCATCTTGACCACACACTGGTGTTGGTTGGCCACATGTGTGCCAATTTCCATCTGTGAAATGTTGGAGGGTATGCAGACATGACAATGAGGAGTGAAGTTAAGCAGCCAAAACAAACTTGGATTATTCAAAATGTTTTGATATTCTAGAAATGTAACAAGCTTAAAATACATTAAAAGCTTGACAGGAACTTTTTACTACCCCCAGGTTGAGTATGATTGCAAACATATTTATGTTCTCCGTAGCAATCATTAAAATCACAGGTGTTTGAGCTTTCTGTTTGTATTCCAAGTGGGTTTTTATGAGCACAGGTGGAAGCTGGGACTTTAAGGTGGACTTTCAGTTCAAGTTAGCCATGCTGTGTCATCAAGAATATTGAAAGGGAAGGCAGATTTTTTTTTCCGCTGATGAGAGGAAAGGAACTGCTGTTGCGTTAAAGAATGTATTTATCCTTCCAACCTGCCAACAGGACAATAAATCATTTGTGCTGACATGTACATGATACATTGGGCTGTTTGGGAGTAAAGGCAAGGTTGTATCATTTGGATGAGCAGATTTAGATCTGGAGGGAAGTGGTCAGGGGTTAAGGTTGGGACTCATTATTACAACAGACTTCTGCAAGGGGTGTTCTTACATGCCAGAAGGCATTAAGCTCACACAGGGGTGTTTGTTAACATGAAACATTAAGCTGCAGGTGTTCTGCACTGTATAGAATCTTCAAAGATAACTCACAAATGTTTCTGTTACCGTAAAGAGGATTAAAAGGGTTTTAAAATATAGTGGCTCTGGCAGGCTGACCAATTGCTTCAAGGAGGAAAAAGAGGAGAATTATATCAGAAGAAAGATACAAGTGTTTTAAGGGGTAGTCAATCAGAGAGCTTCTTACTGGACTGTTTTCAGTCATTCAGAATTTATGAGAAAGAATAATGCTGAAATCTCTGGGTATGAGGATTTCACTTTGAATGGCCAAATGTGGATTTTTGTGATCTAAAATACATGTTAATACATGTCATGGCCAGAATCCAGTGGGCCAAACAGAAAGGTCCATGTACAAAACAGGATTTTTTCCACCTCTACACATTGGCCCTTTCACATCACTAGTTATAACACTATGATTCTGTCAGGGATGATGGGAGTTGTAGCTCTTCACCTCTGGCTCTAACTCACCACCTTGTTATGCAGCAGAGCTGACCAGCTTTGATCAGTGGTTGATGCTTCTTTCCCAAGCAGCAGAGTTTCAGAGAATAGGCTGAAGACCCTGACAAACTCTCCAAGCCTTCTCACTCTTCTTCCTGAGATGTCTCCAATCTTCTCCAGGATTCCTCTGGCTCTTGTATCTTCCCTCAAGACACCAGACAACTCAGTAGTCTTATATAAAAGATCTACTTTATTCTACTATATACATAAATACTATATGCCCTACAAATCACAATCTCTACACTTCACAATATCTCCAAAACTACTCCAAACCACTCCACACTGTACATTAGCAAACATTGCAATTTATAGCCATTGTTAGACACCACCCACCAGTCAGTTTCCACCCAGTGGGTGTGTACATACATCTTGATTGGTCCACATAGATCATCCCATACCTAAGACCAACCCAAGTGTTTCATCACTTTACCTTGACCACTTAATGAGTCTCAGGTGTTTGCAATCTATCACAGGTGTTCTCGATATACCTTCTATAACTTTGTCCTTGGCTCTCAAGGCTTCTTAATTATATTATCTTTTTCACCTGTGTAACTTCCTGATTGCTCCTGCTTAGTCACTTTGACATTCACATACATATTTTTATTTCTATTACTGTATATCCCATGTTGCTTTTTCCTTAACAATCCCCTCCGAAATAAAATATTGTATGTGTCTTACAATGTCATTCCAACCATTTGTGTCAGTCTTTCATGTTTTTCCGCCGTCAATGCTTTTGTGAACAAATCTGCTATGTTGTGTTGTGTTTCTATATATCTCAATTCTATTTTACCCTTCTGAACCATGTCTCGCACATTTTGATATCTTACTCCAACATATTTTGTTCTGTTCTTCAAACTTTCAGTTTCAGCCATTGCTATGCATGACTGTGAATCTTCCAGAATTTCTACTGGTATCTTGTAACTTTCATTTAAATCATTCAATAACTGCTCAACCCACTGTACCTCATTTACTATCTCATTTAAAGCTGCGAATTCTGCTTCCGTCGTACTTATCGCTACATTTGTTTGTTTCCTACTTCTCCAGACTATTGGACTTTCACTGTACTTGATTATTATTCCTGTAACTGACTTCTTGTCTCCTAATTCTGATGCAAAGGAACTGTCTACATAGCAATCTAAATCTGAATGACTGTTTCTAATTATCAATTTCTTATCTAGAGTTCCTTTCAAATATCTTAATAAGTGTTTTACTGCTGTCCAGTCTTCAATTTTTGGATCATTAACCCTTCTGGACAATACATTTACAGCATATGAAATGTCTGGTCTGGTGTGGCAAGATATGAATTGTAAAGATCCTATTATGCTCCTGAATAAAGTCTTGTCTTCAAAATCTCTAGTTGTTTTTTCAGATACAAAACCAATTGTCATTGGAGTTCTTACTATTTTAGCATTTTGTAATCCACACTTTTCAATCAAATTTTCAATTTTCTTTCTCTGGCTTAACAAACAATGTCCTTCTTCTGTCCATTCAACACCAATACCTAAATAAGACTTCAATAAACCTAGATCTTTTAAAACAAACTTTTCAGACAATTCTCTTTTTACTGATTCAATTTCTTGTTTTGACTTTGCTGCCACACATAAATCATCTACATAAATCACTAACACTATGTCTCCTTTTCTATAGACACAAGCATCTGCAATGCTCCTTTTGTATCCTAGCTTAACTAACTTGTCATTAATGCACAAATTCCATGCTCTGGCACTTTGTTTTAATCCATACAATGCTTTTTTCAATTTATAAACTTTCTGACTACTATTTTCTTCAAAACCTTGTGGCTGCTCCATAAAGATCTCTTCATCTAAGCTAGCATTCAAGTAGGCTGTTTCAAAGTCAAAATGCTCTACAACTAAATTTCTTTTTGCTGCTACAGCTAGAACCATTCTCAGACTTTCTGGCTTTTCAGTTGGAGAATATGTCTTATCATAGTTCTCATACTGCTGTTGTGCAAAACCCTTAGCTACTAACCTAGCTTTATACTTAATACTTCCATCTGGCATTTCTTTCTTTTTTTACACCCACTTACAACCAATTACTTTCTTGTCCTTGGGTCTGTCAACAACTTCAAAAACATCTTTATTTACCAGACAACCAAACTCATCATCCATTGCATCAATCCATCTTTCCTGTTCTTCTCTAGACAAACTTTCCAACTCTTCAAAACTTTCAGGCTCTTCCACTGCTAAACAAGCTCTTGCATTTGTCACAACAAACCTATCTGGAGGCTTTCTAACTCTGTGACTATGTCTGGGAATAAACTCTGCTGATCTGCCTCTTTCATCCTCACTTTCTGTGCTGGGAGTTATAGTTCTATGACTAAATCTCTTGTCTTCAGTCATTCTAGTAGTAATGGGTCTAGATTGTGTCTCATTATCAGAAGAGCTATCACTGCTGCTAGTGGATGCTTCTGGCTTAACTGAAACCCCTCCGTTTCCTGAAGTTGGTTAAATTTGTGTTTCTGGCTCATTTGAACTTCCTAACCTCAAGAAAACTTCTTTATTGGCATGCAGTTTGTCCCAACCGGCATGTCTCTCGAAATTTGCAGACCTAGAATACTGCACTTCTTTTCCACCTAAATGAAACTTGTAGCTATTTCCTGAATACCCCAAAAACCTAAGCCTTCTACTTTTGGGTTCTCCTTTCTTCCTGAAACAAGCTGGTATGTAAACATAAGCAAACTGTCCAAAGACTCTCAAATACTTGTAATTTGGCACTCTCCCATACAATACCCTGTAGGGAATGTCTTCAATTTCTGAATTATACAGTCTGTTACTAATATGTACTGCTGTCAAAGTTGCTTCTGCCCAGAAACTATCTTTTACCTCTGCATCTGCCATCAAACAAGCAGTTATCCTTTTTATAGCTTGTATTTTTTTCTCCGCTAAACCATCTTCGTTAGGACAAGCGGTATTAGTAGTTTCATGCCTTATTCCCACCTTTTGAAACCAATTAAACAATTGATTACTTAGAAATTCTCCTCCTCGGTCAGTAACAATGGTGCCTACTCTAATATCAAATTGTCTTTCCATCATTCTCACCCATGCTTTTAAACTTTGCCCAGCGTCAGATTTGTTTTTCAATATTCTTACAAATGCAAACCTTGTAAACCTATCAACAATTACTAGGTAATATTTGCTTCCCCCTAAAGATAAACAATTAGCTTGGGCAACATCTGCATGTACAAAGTGAAATGGTCTTTGAGCAATTCTTTTGGTTTTCTTGGCTACTGGAAAAGCTCAGACCTTTATCTGATTACATACATTACAATCTAAGTGATTTTTGCATTCAGCAACTTTTAAATCTGGACACATACTGATTAACTTCTTTAAACATCTGAAACTAGCATGACCAAAATTTCTATGGAGTTCATGTATGCAGTCTTTGTGAATTGTACTATTGTCTATGTTATTAGCATTTTCAACCCTGTAGCTATCAATATTGTCCTCCAAAAAATAAAGCTTATCTTTTTTCAAGCCTATGCCTCGCAATTCCCCATTCAATTTTATCTTACACATGTACTTTTCAAAAATGACTGTGTAGTCTCTGTCTGTTAATTTGCTTACTGATAACAAATTATTTTCTAACTCCTTTACATGTAACACATCATTAAAGTTTTCCTTTAGCCCTGGAATGAAAACTGTACCCATTTGATTTACAGTACTGAGCTCTTTCCCATCAGCTAGAACTACAGTATTTACATTAGCTGATTTTCTATTACTTATCAAATTAATATTGTTACACATTGAAGATGATGCTCCTGAGTCAATTAACCATTTACAATTAGCATTTTGTTTTTCCTTAATCATGGTTGCAAACCCCTTTTTATTACCACTGTCCTTCAAAAATGGAGGTTTGGACTGTTTTTGATACTGCCACGGCTGCCATCTGCTCTCCTTTTGCTTGCTTCTCTCAGCAGCGAATTGTTTACATTGTCTCTGTAGATGACCAATCTTTTTACAATAAAAACACCTCCGTTGCTCCCTTGTAGAAGCTGCTTCTTCCCGCTTTCGTAGATCAGGTGTTGTTTGTTGTTTTGGCACAGTCCTTAAGCTTGCTGAGTCACCCTGCTCAGACTTTCTTCTCAAGTTTTCTTCCAATATCCTGGCAACAATTAAGTCTCTGTTCAGCTCAACTTCTGGCAAATTTTGCAAGCTATTTGTAATGTTGTCCCAAGAAGAGTCTAGCGATTCCAGCAAAATATAACACTGCTGCTCTTTGCTAATTTCCACTCCTCTCAGTTCAGCTTGCACAAATAAATCTTGCATTGTTTTTAAGTGTTCTATCACACACTGTCCTTTCGTCATCTTTTGTCTGTAAATTCTTTTAGACCAAAGCATTTTTGCAAACGCAGTTGAAGGTGTGTGTAATCTCTGCAAAGTATCCCACACATCCTTGGCGGACACTTTATCTCTTACGTCGTTAATCAAGTCTTCTTCTAGCATGAGATAAAGACATGCTTTTGCTTTAGCGTCCCTTTCTCGAGTGGCTGCATTAGCATCAGCTGCCAGCCCTGTTTCAACTGTCGACCACAGAGACTCCTTTATTAGTAGAGACTGGGCATATATCTTCCAGGTAGAGTAGTTGTTTCTATTTAATTTACTAAACTTTAGTATCTCCATCTTAATTTGTGCAGTGACTCAATTTGACACAGTCCTTCTGAGTATGCACAGCAGACAAAATACAAAATGATTTACTCACAAGGCTCGACAAAACCTTCTTCCACACTCTGGAACTTTCAGCTTCTGTGGATGCTGGTTGCTCTAGTATCTGGGCCTATAACCCTTGTCAGGGATGATGGGAGTTGTAGCTCTTCACCTCTGGCTCTAACTCACCACCTTGTTATGCAGCAGAGCTGACCAGCTTTGATCAGTGGTTGATGCTTCTTTCCCAAGCAGCAGAGTTTCAGAGAATAGGCTGAAGACCCTGACAAACTCTCCAAGCCTTCTCACTCTTCTTCCTGAGATGTCTCCAAACTTCTCCAGGATTCCTCTGGCTCTTGTATCTTCCCTCAAGACACCAGACAACTCAGTAGTCTTATATAAAAGATCTACCTTATTCTACTATATACATAAATACTATATGCCCTACAAATCACAATCTCTACACTTCACAATATCTCCAAAACTACTCCAAACCACTCCACAATGTACATTAGCAAACATTGCAATTTATAGCCATTGTTAGACACCACCCACCAGTCAGTTTCCACCCAGTGGGTGTGTACATACATCTTGATTGGTCCACATAGATCATCCCATACCTAAGACCAACCCAAGTGTTTCATCACTTTATCTTGACCACTTAATGAGTCTCAGGTGTTTGCAATCTATCACAGGTGTTCTCAATATACCTTCTATAACTTTGTCCTTGGCTCTCAAGGCTTCTTAATTATATTATCTTTTTCACCTGTGTAACTTCCTGATTGCTCCTGCTTAGTCACTTTGACATTCACATACATATTTTTATTTCTATTACTGTATATCCCATGTTGCTTTTTCCTTAACAGATTCTACTTTAACTGCCATGGTTTCATCATGTGAAATCCTGAGGTCTGTACTTTGGTCAGACTCTAGAGCTTTCTGGGTGAGAATTTTCAACAAGCCTTTCTAAAGTGCAAATCCTACTATTACGTAGGCTGTTGCTATGGCAGTTAAAGTGAAATCATACAGCTTTAATTGTGTAGCGTGGAGGGCCTGCATTTATATTCCATCACAGCACCCTTTGTGTTTCTAGAACCCTTTAAAGGGGGATCAAATAATGTATGGGGGACATGGGGTTATGTTGCTATGCCCCAAAAACTTTTGCCCAGTGGGCACACACTGAGGTTTGTGTATTGAACTCTTCTATAGGTATATGGGAGTCTTAATTGGTTTAAGTTCTCTTCTTTCAGGAAGGGGCTCTACATTAACACATTGATATGTGCATAGCCTCCCTTCACATATTATCCAAACACACAGCTACCAGGATTCATGCCCCGGCATCAGCAGTCACAGTTAATCCTTTGTTGTCTCACTTCTCCAGCTGGTTTGAAATGTCCTGGTTACTCTCTCCTCCTCCTATTTTCTATCTTTGTTGTCAATTGCTTCCATTGCTACAATCTGAATTCAAAGCAACAAAGTAGTTTGCACTGAATTAACTCAGAGCAGGGGAAAGGAGAGAAGAGGGCACAATCTTGTCCTTTCCAGTAGGCTCATGAAAAAGCAAACTACTGCAGCGTCTCCTAGCTTGTGTGTTCTTCCTTATAACTTTTGCCATCTTGAACACAGTCTAATGTTGCTTGGCTACTATGTGTCCCAGGTTTCACCTGTGAAATGCTGGAAGGCATGGTGTAGATGGGAAGGGCGCTTTCAAGAGTTCAAGATAAACCACCTTATCATGACACTTGGGGAGATGTTAAAAAAAAGATGTTTCCATTTCATATGAGAATCTTTGGTGAACACGTGAAGCACAAGACCCTGTGTGTATTTAACAGAACTTTCAGGATTGCAGCCTGATCTTGCATCTTGTTTTAATAAAGTAAAAAGCTATGAAAATCAATGACTATTTAATGGAATACGAAATGACCATTTCATTTTATATACAGTTCTCCAGACCACACAAGGAACAATCACCACCCTAAATGTAATGCCTCATGAAATCAACTCCTTGGCATGTCTTCACTTTTCTGAACAGTGCCAGAAAACAAGCTTAACAGAGCTCTCAGGACTGAACCTTGACCCTGCATCTTGTTTTCATAAAAGAAGCTAGATGTGGTTTTTCCAAAACAAATATGGATCCTACTCAACTTTTTGTTTTGCACTGGGATGGTTGTCCTCTTCTAGCAAGCACACCACTTTGTGAGGGACTCACAAGGAGTGGTAAAGGGGGAAGAGGACACCTGCCTAGCTAGCCAGATCAGTTGACTCAATCCTGGTGATCAATGAGGTGACAGATTTCTCAGACAAATTGCTATCACATCCATGGTTTTGTACTGATTGAGTTAGAGTTTACTTTATAATCTGCTGTAAGACAACCCATTGTTATTTATATTTAGTAAGGATATGACATTTGGTAGGAAAGAATGTCTTTTAAAAATATTTCATGCTTTCCTTTTTTAAGACAATAGATGGGAGAGATCAAAAGAGGATTGGTTATTTAGTTAGATCCGATCAACCACAGGTTGCATGACGCTCCTCAGATCCAAAAGTTCAACATCTGAAACATGACGTTATCATGATGGGAACAACTCCTAATACATTTTTACCAGTTATTCTAACAGGAACATGACTTAGAACACTGCTTAGAATTTGTAACAGTTGTTTAATATCATGATGTCAACTTCCTTACCATGTTCTGACTTCCTTTGCAATGGAGTTTAATTGACTTTAAAAGACCTCATTACGGGGGGGGGGAAGGGGGAGAGGGGAAACAGGGTTCCATATGATTTAGATTTAATTTACTGGTGGAGATGTATAGATCTCATTTTCATCATTTGGGGAGGCAGCCAGAGGTCATTTCAATCTTTTTTTTTTTTTTTAAGGATTAATGCCTGTAATGCATACAATTTTAAGTACACATAAGTGAGAAAAAGATTGCTTTATTTTACATGTCATAGTAAAACAGGAAAGCAAAATCTACAAACAAGATCTTATAGAAAATGTACAGAGGAATCCAAATTGTGCATGCAAATACTGTGTCATGTAAATACACAAATACTCCCCCCTCCAAGCTCCCATATACTGTAGCAGAATATATGTGTAGGTACTCTGAATATCTGTTGTCAAAATGTATATGTTGATCAAATTCAAAGACCATTCAAAACATCTGTGATCATTTGAGCAATACTTGTGGATAATTCATTGGTGAAAGCCTGTCAAAGGGCACATACCATTGGTGGGTGGGATTAAAACTAAAATTGGCAGGACCAAAATTGTATTTCCCCTATATCCCCTACTCTTCCCCCCATTGAAGAGGTAGCAGGGGAGAAAGGAGCAAGGAAAACGTGGCTGTATAAACCCCTTTAGCTGCTTCCTATCATCCTCAACTGTTTTATCTTACTGATAGAAACCCTAGCTTTCCTATACTCAGTTCTTGCTAGTTTGATATCTCTAAGCATTTAGATATAGCATATATTCATGTCATTTCCTTAACCACAATCAGTACACTCCTGCATCAGTTATTCTGGAGTTTTTAGTCTTTTTTTTGAGAAATGGCAGTTTTAGAATTTGAAGAATAGTAGAATGGAATAATATGAAGAAGTGTATAATACAACTACCACATCAGCTAGTAAGTTGGAAGTCATATGTATTTCCTTTTGCTTTTGTCATTGTTGTTTTGCATAGTGTAGTGTGTGCAGTTGTCTCTATGTATTGTTTCATACTATTAAAAGTTATGTGTTAATAAAGTATTTTAAAAAAGAAACTTTCGGTATTTGTAAGTAAACTTGCTTCATATGTTTTTTGTAAAGAACAGTAAGACTTTATGTGCAGGGGTAGTGTTGTGGAACTGGTTGTTGCTCACCTTCTGCTTGTGAACACTACTTACTCTTCCTTTGAGACATATTATCATCTCTTACATTTCCTGGTACTGGTGTGTGTACATGACAAAGAGAGAGTGCAATAAAAAGAAAGGTGTCTATTTGAAAGAGAGAGAGAAAGAGAAGTGGACTGCTCTACTGCCACCATTGGTGACACCTACTGTAGTTTTGGCCTTGCCTATTTTGTTTCCAGCCCTCTTACTATGTGTCCCCCAATAGATTTGCATTATGAGAATGCAGCATGGGGGGGGGGATTCTCACATGGTGCTCTACAGCTTTATAAAGGCAGTTGGTAAGGGCACTGAATCCTGTTCAGCAACAGTGGCCTTCCATTTCCCTCTGTACATTCTCACTGGATGCCAGTGATAACTGCATTATTAAGCCAAATGTTACAGTAATGAACTCATAGCTGTAGATGCCTCTTTGCCACAAGAATTTGTTATTGAGTTTCTCAATCTGGCTGAACAGGAGGGGTGTTATGAGTTCAAGACCACCCATTAAGCCCTCTCTCATTATGGTTTGTAAAATTATTTCTGCATTTGATGATAAAACCGGAGGGTAATTGAAATGCATTTTTTGCATGTGGGTAGATAAAGAGTCTAGCTTCATGTGATACATACACACATATCTTTGTTTATACAGAATTCATTTACAGAGTTACTGCCAATATCCTTGCCAATTCCTATTTCATATCTGCATCATGATTTTCTAGCAAAAGCTGATATTAAATGCCCCCCAGCCACTTTCTTTCAGGAAGAAATCTGTCTTTTCCATACCTAATGTGGCTAGCCATTGGGATCAAAATGCTGAATTAGATCAAAGTTTGGAAAAGTTACTTTTTTGGACTGCAGCTCCCAGAATCCCCAGCTAAAGCTGAGAGCATGCAGACCACCAAGACACACATAGCTTGGCAACCAAGCTGTAGGGCAGAGGAAGATGAATGGTCCCTAGGGAAGTCGTAGGCTTTCATAGCTGGCATCCATAGTTTTTTGTGGGTTTTTGGGGCTGTGTGGCCATGATCTAGAAGAGTTTCTTTCTGATGTTCCGCCAGCATCTGTGGCCGGCATCTTCTCTGAAGATGCCAGCCACAGATGCTGGCGAAACGTCAGAAAGAAACTCTTCTAAAACATGGCCACACAGCCCGAAAAACCCACAAGAAAACTAAGGTCCCTAGGGACTTTCAGGGGCAGTGTCCCTGGAGACCTTAGTGGGGTTTTGCAGAACCTGGAACCAGTTCTGAATAAATATACCCTAAACTCTGTATTTGTTAAAAACATTCATAGTCCAGTCTTAATTATCAAAGTTCCAGAGTAGTCTAAAATTCTTTAAAATTAACAATGAAAATAAATAAAACAAAAAATGTCCATAAAGCAAATTACCATTCAGCAAATTAGGTATTAAGATATGGAATGTATTTTAAAAGGTACCAAAACACTGTATAGATAGGTGCTTGTTATACCACAAGAGGTGGGCAATTCTTAATGTGAGGTCCAAAAGCAGAAAAGGCCTTTACCCCATTTGCTGCTGGATATACACAGACAGGTAATTGAAGATTTAGGAAGCCATGATCTGTGGATCAGGGAACTGGTAGGTTGATAACAGAAGAAAGCAATTCTGCCAGTAATCTGGTCCCAAGTTGTCAAATATCCAAATGATTCTCAGTAATTTATTTGTTGTTAAGAAAAGTGGAATGAACCTAACATGTCTATATGGAACAAGCCCAACCAAAGCAGGATGAATAATTTGATTGGTCTCAATTTGGCTAATTTTCAGATTCAGCCAAAACCATGTCTATCAACGAAACATTCTGTTTTGCAATACATCCTGTTGGCATGTGCTTCATACAACCATACCACACACATTGCAGTGTAACAAATACCTGAAGAAAGAATGTACGTAATAAGAGATAAGTGGATAAGCAATAACTGAATTTTAGCAAGTTGGATTTAGCAAGCATGTCAAGGTGAATAGAGGTGAACATTATCTGTGGAATAACTTCTCAGGGATACACTCTTGCCCATTGTGCAAATTGGTAGACATAGCTTTAAGCTGGATATCATTCTCTTTGAATCCCCATTAATGAATTTCTGGTGTGAGGAAGATACACTGGCTTATATGGTTATTGAAAAGAAGTCTAATGCTATTTGTAGCCTTCAGAGTATTAAGGTTATATATGATAAATCAAGCACATCAAAACAGCCTACTCAAAATGTTTGATAAAAAGTTTGAGGAAGTTACTCATAGGTGAGACACAAAGACTGTTTTTGTCTCCTTCCAGATAATTTAAACCCACATTATTTAAGAATATGTTCCAATTTGGAGAATGGATGGAGTGCTTTGATGTCTGTTTGGTTTAGACAAATTTAAACCTCTCAGCCAGGAAGCTCACTAGATAGCCTTGGCTCCTACAGCTTTGTTTAATCATAAGGGGTTGTGATCAGAATAAACATGGGATAAATCCATGAACACCATTGCAGTCTCCTGCATTTGGAGGTGTACCTAATATAACTTAGCATGGGCAGTCTATTTCAACCTCTATAGCTCTATTAGCAGTGCATAGACTAGGGAAAGACCACATGCCAGATTTCCAGGGAAGTGAGTGCAAGTGTATTCCAAAGATTAATAGATACAGATAGATGTATGATGAAGTAAAGTAAGATCGTTGACTCAGGTAGCAAGATGCTGTGAGTGGGAGGTGGTGGCAAAATCATAGAGGACAGAGCTAAGTAATTCACATGCACTGTTCAAGTATGATGGAGGACACTGGCTTGTAACCAGTGGGAACTGAAATAAGATTCAACTGTAAATACAATCAGCTTCTGTACATGGAATGGGAGTGGAGTACCATGTTGTCATTTGCTTCCAGCAGCAAAATTTAGGGCCTTTGCAGACTGCCAGAAATAGTGCAAATTGAGTCCACTTGAGTCCACTAACCACTTTAAGGGTTAGGGTTAGGGTTAGGGAATCATGGGAACTGTATTTTATTGTGGCACCAGAGCTCTCTGACAGAGAAGGCTCAATGTCCCAGAAAAAAAAATACAATTCCCATGATTCCCTAACACTGAGCCAAGACTGTTAAAGTGAACTCAAGTTGCATTATTTCCGGCAGTCTGTAAAGGCCCTTAGTTTTTTGTCTCATACAGTAATTCTGGCATAAATATCTCCTGTCACATCTTACCTAGGAACCTTTTAGTTGGAAATGTCAGGCACTAAAATTGAGCTATGGCCTTTTCCTTTGCCTTGCTTTTAGGATGGGAATAGATTCTCCTGTGAGTTGTTTTAATACCACGCCAGAAGCAGAGGAACATAAGGTAACTATGCTATTCACATTTATCTGAGAGTACCACTTCTGTATAAAGATAATAGCACTGTTCTAGAATTCAGAAACATAGCCATGTTAGTCTGGAATATGCAAAGAGATCTTGTAGCATCTTTGCGAGTAGCTATGCTGAACAGACTATGCATAGGTCTCCCCAGCCTCATGATGATGCTCTTATCCAGTTTAACTGGTTCCAAGGCTTCACACAGCACATTACAAAACTCCGTCCATCATTCATATGGTCATCCACCACCCTGGCCTCCTGCAACATCTTTCCTCCTGCCTTTATCCCTCAACAACCATAGTTAAAACTGATCTTGTCACCTCATCATCATACCCGCAAGTTTTGCATTTCTATGGTTATTCATACAGTTAGATTATAAAGGTCCTTCCTGGGCACCAGTTCACTCCATGCATCTGAGAAAGTAGACCAAATCTACAAAAGCTTATGCTATAACTTATTTTGGTCAGTTAGGGCCTGTACAGACCAGCCAAAAGGGCCAGCCTGGGGGTGGAGTTGGGGCAGGTTGACTGCACAGCAGCTGCTCCAACTCTGCCCAAATGCTGCCATCACACTGCGTACCCCACCACATGGCACACAGCGTCAGGGTGCTTCCTTGGTGCAGCGTGTAGATATGCTGCGCCAAAGGAGTGCAGAAGAGCCACGGCCACAGCCCCAATCTGGCACTCCCAGGGGCAGCACAGAGCCACCCCTTAGGGGCCACCTGTAGAGCCCCTTGGTCTCAAAGGTGCTACAAGATCCCTTAGCACTGTTCTGTTAGTGATCAAAATCCTGATGTGATTTTTGTTGATTGTAGGCTGCTTTGAGAAAATTGGTATATTAATGACATCTTCTTCATTACCACCACCATCATTATCAAACTCCAAGAAGTCCCTGAGATCCTAATGGGACTGGTAACCAATGAACAAAGGAGTGAAGAAGGGATAATTAAATGGAAATGTATGACACTTATCCTTTACAAGGAATAGTCTTGTGATTCTTTGCCAGAGCTGGTGCAAGTATTACACCTCCTGGGGCAGGAAGGCCTGTTTCCTCTTCTTTCCCCCTCCTCCCATAATGCCTCACTCCAACCGTTCAGAGTGAAACACTGGGAAGGCATTCCTCGGTACTTAACAGCTGTTTTCCTAATGTAAAAAGTTGCTCCAGATCCACCATATCCATGTTGTTCTTGGCCCAGCACATGAGGCAAGGCTCCTTGTCCTTCTTAAAGACAATGTCCTTCTTAAAGTTCAATGTCCTTCTTAAAGACAGGAAAGACTTCAAGATTTTTCATAAATTTTTGCCCAGAAAATACCAAACTAGTGAGCTTCCTGCAAAAAGCAACCAGGGTAAGATATTTTGGAGCCAGATATCCTGTGTGAACAATGTAGGCAATTAAAACATCAATGTACACTACAATGAAAGGGGGTTAGACTGTTCATAACACATACAATCAAATCTCCATATGGTGCTTTGGTGCCTAGGTTTTTATCATATAAAAATCACTCATGTAGAGGTCAGGGGAAAAAGAAAATAAACTTTCCTTCTGACTCTAAAGCAACATGTGCAACATGGACATTACCAGACCTTGGAGAACTTATTTTTTTGGACTACAATTCCCAGAATTTTCCAACAAGCCTTGCCCATGGTGTCTGGGGGTTCTGGGAATTGTAGTCTCAAAAAGTAACTCTCCCAAGCTCTGGATGGTATTACTTGTCATGCAAGTCAACCCTTGACCTATATTAGCTGCTTCTGAAAAGAATCCCTCTTTCTGCTGAAACCGGATTCAATTGGTCCTCCACCTTTTACAGCTTTTCAACATGCGAATTTGCTTGGCCACCTCCCGTATCTCCACTCACCTCCAAACAGCTCTTTCTTTTAATTCACATTTCCATCCACATTTCTGGCTGACCTACAGTGAATATTCCATAGCTTTTTATGAATTTAAGGAATGTAGTGGCGAACCACAGGATTCCCCCACCTACAGCTCCCCCTTTCAGCTGCCAACTACTTGTCAGATTTTAATTAATGAGAAAGTCACTAGTAGTTATTCATTTTTGGTCTCTTTCTGTTTCCCTCTGGAGAATTCTTAAACAGAATTCAGAATGTTTAACATACACTCCTTTTAAAAATGTTCTTCCCTCTCAGCAATCACTGAGAAATGCTTTTAGTTATGTTTTCTTACATCCAGAGTTCAGTCACTGGGAGGTAGCATTAACCAATTAAGAAGAGCCAAGTGAGGAAATATTCCTCTACGTCTGATGCTGCTAACAACTAAGAATAGTTTTATTAATGGAATAACAAAGGGAAAGAAAGAAAGAAAGAAAGAAAGAAAGAAAGAAAGAAAGAAAGATTAGCCATTGGATGTAAGAAAATATGCTTTCTGTAGACACTTTGGACACTTTAAAAGACCAACTTAATAAATAAATGCAGGCTGTAATGTGGTCCGCCAGAAGTCCTGCAAACAGGATGAATAATACTTTTATTGGGACCAAATAAAAAATCAAGGGTAGTGAGCTAGCATTTATGATTCACAACAACCTTCAGTTGGGAAAAATCTTAAGTAAATCACCAATACAGAGATGGAGAAGAGAAGACCACTTAATAGGACACAGTCCTTAGAAAGAAACAGTTCCTCCAGAGCTAGTTCTGGGCATCTCTATGAGTTATGGATGGACTTGGTGTTTGCTATACCTTTTTGGTAACTATATCATCATTACATTGGAACTAGCAATTTTATTTCTTTATGTCTTGATTTAGATGTTTAAATATTATTTAGATATGACAAAGTGGCATACAAAAAAAGAAAAGAAAAGAAAAATCACATTAATAAATTAAAACAACATACCATGATAGTTAAGCTATTATTAACATGTTAGAGAGCTGGGTCAACTCTATATTAAAAATCAATAAAGTCAAATGTATTCACTACCCACATAAGATTGATGTTATAGTAAAAAAGATCTTGAGAGAAGAAAGTCATCCAACAGGTATAAAAGATAGAAATGTGAAAATGAGGAAAGTACAATAAGCTTGGCTATAACACATGCCTTGGTTACATCCTGTTTAGGTTACTGTAATACACTCTATGTGCACTACAGTAATCTAAAAATTGACTGGGATGGTCTTCTAATGGTGTGATGTAATATTCTATTCACTTTAATATTGTCTTTTAGTGAATTTTTCAAAGATTTTAATTCTACAGGTTGCTTAATTATTTTTAAAATAATTATTTTTAATATGCACTGCTTGTAATAATTTGTAAACTGTCTTAAGTTCCCTTAGTGGATTAAAAGGAAGAATATAAATGATTTTCTCATTCTCTTCCTCCTACTTGTCATCATCAACATTCTCATTTCATACAATCAGTATTTTGCATGTAGAAGAACAAGGCTGTTCGTATCATGCTGGGCAACCCTGGCCTACTGGATATTTTTAGCCTATAGTTTAGCCATGGAAAACACAGAGAATGGTAACTTTTGTTGTTAACTGCCCTCAAGTAGACCCTGACTTGGAGACCCTGTGGATGAGACATATCCAAGATCCCCTATCCTCCACTGCTCTGGTTAAGTCCTTCAGATTCAAGCCCATGACTTCCCTGATTGAGTCCATCCCTCCAGTGTGCGGTCTACCTCTCTTTCTACCTTTCCTAGCATTATTGTCTTTTCTAATGAGCCTCTCATGATGTGGCCAGGGTATGAAGCCTCAGTTTGGTGAACTTGGCTTCCAGGGCAGGTTCTGGCTTGATTATTTTATTGTATTATTTTATGTATTGTATCCCCCACTCTGCAGAAATGCTCTCAAAGCAGCTTACAAATTGGTAATTAGACAGTTCCCTACCCTAGGGCTCACAATATAAAGATGCAACACACAAGGAAAGAGGATGGCAGTGGTGGAGGGGATTAAGGGCCTTTACAGACTGCCAGAAATAATGCAGCTTGAGGCCACTTTAACTGCCTTGGCTCAGTGCTAGGGAATCATGGGAATTGTATTTTTTTTTTTCTGGGACATTGAGCCTTCTCTGTCAGAGAGCTCTGGTGCCACAATAAACTGCAGTTCCCATGATTCCCTAGCACTGAGCCAGGGCAGTTAAAGTGGCCTCAAGCTGCATTATTTCTGGCAGTCTGTAAAGGCCCCAAGTCCAGCAGATACTGCCTCTTATTCTCTCCCAGGGTGATGGCAATTGGAATGGACACAGGGGCCTTCATCTATCTCTGGGGCTATGCATGGTGGAGCTGTGCCTGCCTCTTATTCTCTCCCTCTGAGGCCAGGGTGGTGACAGTTGGGATGGAGAGAGGGCCTGTTCTAGGACCCCCTTCCCTTTGGGGGGTCTTTTTGGCCATCCATGGTATCTTCAGCACTCTTCTCAAACACCACATCTCAAATGAGTTGATTTGATTATATGAATTGTTATTGTTGTTTGCCTTCAAGTCATGTACAATTTATGGCAATCCTAAAATGAACTTATTCTGGGGTTTTCTTGGTAAGATTTGCCATTGCTTTTTTCTGAGGCTGAGAGAAATAATTCCAAAAAAAGTCTGAAAGACCACAGTTGCCCACCTCTATTTAAAGCAATGGTCCCCAAAATTTTTCAGGTGACCACCCCCTTTCCTCTTGGGTGACCTCTCATGCTTGGTATTAGGTCCACTGTTCTACGGTGGGTGGAGGGGGGAGAAAAAGTATCCTAAGCAAGGGAAGTGGCTGCCTTCGGGTAATGTTGCAAATGAAGTAAATGAAATCCTGCTTGCCATGCAACCCCACTGGGTGACCCTGGACAAGTCACATTCTCCCAGCCACAGGGGAAGGCAATGGCAAACCCTCTCTGAAGAACGTTTTTCAAGAAAACCCCATGATAGGTTCCCCTTAGGATCACCATGAGTCAAAACAACTTAAAGACACACAAAAAATGCTGCTAGTGAGCCCAAGTTCCAAAGCGAACCTGGAGCCCCATATGTTTGTATTTGGGAGAAGGAAGGTGAGGCTGGGGAGTAGCTTGGGAAAGTGAAAGAGGGAGGCCCCTCTATGGAAGAAACAAGGTTGTCTGAATGGGGTGTATAGCCAAGAGGGCAGGTAGGCAAGCTCAGCAGGATTTTCACCAGAGGAAGGAAGGACTGTGTGGCCGTCTTTGTAGCCCACGCCAAGAAATGTCCCTGTAGATGCCCCCTCCTCCTCCTGGCTTCTTCAGGCAAAGGGAGGGAGAGGGGAATAAAAGAAGGGCAAAGAACAGGAAACCCCAGGAGTCGCCAGAGCATTGACAGTATCCAACACAGGGGGAACAGAGGAAGAGCCTGTCCCCTTCTCTCACCTCCCACCCTGGCTAGCTGTCCATATCCCCAACACTTTCTAGTGCAGTCCATACCCCCCACACTTTCTAGTGACACCCCTGGGCAAAAGATTGGCAGTACTGTAGCCCTATTTGGACATTTCATGAAAGAGTTTATTAAATGCACAAAGAGGGAAGCCAGGACAGAGATGTGCCAGTGACAGCAGCAGTGGCAGTCATAGATTCCTGCCCTTCCTACCACCATCACCTCCCTTTCCTGCCTGGCAAGCAGCTCTGTCCAGTCTAAGAAAAGGTTGCCATCCAGAAGCAGCACCTTTCCCATCCCGTTTTGGGCCTGGCACAATGCTGCCCACCTTGCCCTCCCTTCCCTTCCCTTCCACTGCCCTGCCCTGCCCAGCTGTTATTTCTCGGCAGGGAGTGGGTAAGAATGGAAGGCAAGGCAGAAAAAGGCTGGTCAAAGGCTGGATGGTTGAGGACCACAAAAGCAGCTTTGGGATGGGGGCTACATGCAGCCATAGGGCATCACTTTATTCACTTTCTTTATAGATGATCCACCCAGCTGGCATGAGCAAGAAAGCCTGGGATCCATCATTTTGGATATGCCTCTAGAATGCTAGCTAGTATTAGAGAAGGGCATTCCTTTTCTGGAAGAAGCTGTGACAGAGAGAAGGCAGTGTTCTCCTTACTTGAACTCAGATTTAGGGCAGTATAGATTCCTTTCCCACCAGCTTTTGTAGGTAAAGTGAAAACCAACACATTTCTTCCCCCAAAAACAATATTTATATTGGGTAGCAAAAAGAACTTGGCCTGTATGTACAGTGTCAGATAGGCAGGCTTGTTTACATGCATGAGTTTGCTTTTTGATCTCCCCCCCTCTCCAATAAATTGGCCGATGTCTCTCTTACTGAAGATAGCACCTTTTATGCTGACTAAATGGAGAACTGTATTCCTTAGCATTGGCTACCTGTTCTTGAATATTATTAAAATGCAGCAATACACAGCAGCTTATTCTAACTGATCCAACAAGATTCAGAAGCCATCTGTGTACCAAGGCTTATAAGGTAGGAGCAAATGACAAACATTTGGTGCCAGTGACGAGGCTGAAATAACACTGAAGAACTGATGAGATTTTTCATGTTGTTGACTGTAAAGGTACATCTAGCTATTATAGCCCCAGTTTTCCCATTATAGCCCCAGTTTTGATTCTAGCCCTCAACCTTCATTTGTTGTGACAAAGCTCCCTTTCCTCCAGAATTCCTAATGGGTGGTCCCTAACCTGAGGAGATTCAGGGAGAAAAGGTTTGAAATTACTCTTATAATAATAATAATAATAATAATAATAATAATAATAATTTTTATTTAATACCCCGCCCCTCTGAGCACAATCGGGGTGGCTTACATCATAAAATTCAACAGTAGTTAAGAACAAGTACCTCCCCCTCCCCCCTTAAAAATGTAATTAAACTCAATACAATTTAAAAGACTATAAGGAGGTAAATTCCTCCATTAAAAACAACAGTACATAACATAGATAAAAAAGCAGGAGTGCCAGCGGATATCGTGTGCAAACTCATTAAGAACCCAATTCCTGAAGAGGAGAGCATCTCGGGAGGAAGTGGACTCTGGAACCAAGCTAATGAATTTAATCCGGGAAGGCCTGCCGGAAGAGATCCGTCTTGACAGCTTTCTTGAAGGTATACATGGGGAAAATATAAGATTTAAAGGTCTCCATCACCATCACAAGCACCACCACTATCTTCATGTGGGGGGGGAGGGGGGGAGGAAATTAGAAGCAAATGTGCTTTGTTGTTTTATTAGAATCATAAATTGAGTCTAATAATTCAACTTTAAGCTAGCTAGATGCAGGAAGGGAACATGTTTTAGATTTTCCCACCAATCTTTTCCTTCATTTAAGATTTCCCCTTAAATCAAAGAATGCAAGGGGCATGCACTTTGTTTTCAAGACAATTAATGCTCTCAGAAGCCTCCTGAAAGTATGATTTTGCTTAAAAATAAGACTCATGAAAACACATGCCTTGTTTTAAAGCAGGGGTAGGCAACCTAAGGCCCGGGGGCCGGATGCGCCCCCCCCGAGGCCTTTGGACCGGCCCCAGGCCGGTCCTGCCGCCACCGCTGCCACTGCCGCCCGCCATGATGATATTGATTTTGTTGTTTATGCTGGGTTTATCTTGGGGTTTTCTTGGCAAAATCTCCACAGGGGGTTTGCCATGGCTTTTCTGGGGCTGAGAGAGTGTGCATGCATATTTTTTTATTTTTTATTTTTTAAAAAAATATTTATTTATTTATTTATGGTGCTTCGCCCCCCCCCCCCCCATTGTCTGAGGGACAGCAACCCGGCCCCCCGCTCAAAAAGGTTGCCTACCCCTGTTTTAAAGGAACATTGAGAGTCATGGAGTCAGGGTGGTGGTGTGTGGAATCTGTCAAAAACGATGCCATAATAATGTAGGATATCATCTGTGACCACTAGGAGTCAAGGGAAATATAGTTCAGGGAGCTGTTCCTGGTCTGTTATTTGTAATGCAATCTTTTCTATTCTGTTTCAACATCTTATCTGAAAATTAATTATACTGATGCATTTTGAGATCCACTTCTGACTGTAACTGTGGTTGTCATTGTCACTGTCAAGAGAAAATGCAGATATTGAAAGGAACTGAATTTACTACTATCTTAGGTTGACTATCCCCACAGTGGCAATAGTGCTCACATCTTATCCATCAAATAAATCTATCATCATGAACATTCAAGAAACCTGGCCATTGGTGTTCATCCTATGCAGAAACTGACCCTTCAATTCACATCACCAAAAGCAGCTGGGCCATAACTTAGCCTTGGCTTTCAGCTAATGTAATTAGAAGATTAAGTGTGCAAAGAGAGCAAATGCATCGCTTCAGACGCCTGTAAGCCAAAATAACTGTATGGGATGATTAAGAAAACTCAATTACGCTACTGTTCACCTCACTCAGGAACTAAAGCCTCCCATTCACCAGATGAGGTTTTTCTATCTTTCTTTAGAGGGTTCCCGTAAATCTTCTTAAAGACCCTTGGCTTTAATTTTTTATAAAGAAAAATGCCAGATTAAAATAATACACACAAATACACACTCCTATTTCATCCTGGCTTGTAAAGGTCTCTTCTTTCAATAAGACTCCCTAAGGAGACTAAAGCCTCCGCTTGAGAAAAGGTCAACAAAAGTCTGTCTAAACTCCTGAGGAAGCTATGACTCACCATTTTATCAACCTTTTGGCTTTTATGTATTCCAGAGATGATTCAGAAATGATGTTTTAGAGGTCCCATGCTATGTTAAGACAAAGAGTCATCTGTTGATTCCACTGTTGTCTGTGAAGAGGATTGGCTTTTATTTCTTCTTTGAAGAAGGCAAGGCTGTCTCTTCTTCTTCTTCTTCTTAATTGCTATATTTGTCTCCTGCACATTTGATTCACACCATCCCAACATTCCTGAAATCCAGTAATTCTGTAATAGGGATTGTAATTACAAATAATCAATTCTTTGTATCTGACATGTCTCCTGGAAAAGATGCTGCCTCTGAGGGGACCAAGGCAGCAACAAAGACATCTTATTTTTCTTCATTCTCTGTATCTCAGCTCTGTTCTTTTGTGACTGCAGAATGATGTGGGCTGGAAACTGTTCCAAGTGATTAATGGCCCGGACAATCTCCCTGTGTCCCTTGCAGAGAATGAGCTGTCCTGTGTCCTCTGGGAGACGATTACCTATTTTTAAGAGAAGCTTTCAATCAAGAGTCTGACATACTTAAGGACTTTCATTGTAGGCTTTGACACATCCAACTCTATTGAGGGCTAGGGTTGGAAAGAATATTCAAAAAATAGCTGGAAATGGTTAAAAAAACCACAGGCTTCTTGAGTGTTAGCAAACCCCATTGATGAGAAAGAGGGGTGAGGATGTTCATAATTCTGTACAAAAAGAGGCACGTTGTCTCCTACACACACACACACACACACACACACACACACACCACATACACACACCAGATTTTCTGTGTAGACAATAACATTTTGTGTAGAAAACAGGGTTCCTGCACTGAATATGGTATTTTCTATGCAGAAAATGCTGTTGTAGTCCCATGGATCCTGGCTAACAGGTAAGGCCAACATTTTGTGTGGGTGTGATGACAAAGACAGCATAAAGTAAGCTTATATCTGTTGGCTTAAATGTTCCCAGCCCTGGAGAGTTGTTTGGGAGAGTATGTTGGGTTAATGCTGTTGTATACATTGGGGTAAGACTGGGAGGAGGCTTGCTTGTGTGCTCGATAATGTTTTATTCTTTTGTATGTAGGTCCAGGTTCTCTGCCTTAAAACAAAGTCTTGGGTGGGGGGCATCTGTTGTGAGGAAGTGAGTCAGAGACTTTGTTGGGGAAGGAGCAATAGCCACTTGCTCTCTATATAGCTGCAGCTCTAGTTCCTGGAGCTCAGAAAACTGATGTTTAGATAACAGGCATGGGAAATAGATGCTTTGCATGGGTGCTTAGCAAGAGAGTTTTGAGGGAAAGGCCTGGAGTTCTATGGGGCCTCTGAAGACGGGAGCGGCGGATCAGGGCTGAGGCTGATGCACCATGTGGCCCCGATCTTCCTTTTTGCTGCCTGGAAAAGAGTGGCAAAATGCCGCTCCTTTTATGGGAAGCAAAAGGCTGCCCTAAGAGCCGGCGCATGGCTCTTTAGCGCCCCTTCCGATGTAGCGTGTCAAAACACTGCACCGGAAGGACATCCTGACGCCGTGTGCCGTGCATAACGGCGTGCGGCATCAGGACGTCCTTGACATGGGGTTGGGGCAGCCAGCATGTGGCTGCCCCTTCCCATTTCTGCCTCCAGGCTGGCCCTTTGGGCCAGTCTGTAGAGGTCCATGGATGATGAGGGAGGTACTGCAGTCAGCTGCAATAGCTGGGATATGTTTGTGTTCCTGCTGGAGAATGTGGGTAGCTACACCTGGAGCAAGTGCAAGTTGGTTGCCTTTGTTGAAGAAAAGTTCCAGCAGCTACTACTCTACTCTTCAGCATATTAAGGAGTATGGGGTTTACATGGACAGAGTGGAGCAGACTGTCCTAGATGAGGAACACACAGTGGGCGTCTCTGAAGAGGAGTAATTTCCCAAATGAAAAAAGTAGATCTTTGATTGAATGGGACACATAAAAACACACGGGTCAGAGATGATTCTATGAGTTTGGGGCTACAAGATTAGGTGAAATCCCATTGTCCCTAATAGCAGCATGGCTGTGTGCATGCACCACCAGTGGGGGCAACAGGGGCTGTCCCTAATGGTGGTGTGGCCATGTGCACATGCTGCCACTGGGGACAATGTGGGCTTGCTGTCTGCGGATGCTCAAATCTGTGGATGGCAAGTCCATAGATACTGAGGTCCCACTGTAATAGACATCACTGAAACCTAGTGAAATGAGTTGGAAAGTAATAATAGAGGGATGTAACCTATTTCAGTGAAACAGACCAAACAGGAAAAGAGGATGAGTAACATTATATATCAGGGATGTTTACACCTGTGAAGAAATCCATTACTTAAATTCTCGAAGCCAAGTTAAGAGCATCTGTGATGCAATTTTGGGGGTCTACTACAGACCCCCAAGCCAGACTGGGGACTTGGATGATGCATTCCTGGAACAGAAGATCACACATTCAGAAAGGAGAGATGTAATATTTATGGGAGATTTCAACTTTTCTGGTATTTGTTGGAAGTCAAACTCTGCCAAAAATATAAGATCCAACAAATTCCTCCCTTGCCTTGCAGACAATTTCATTGTTCAAAAGGTGGAAGAGGCAATAAGGGGAAAAGCTATTTTAGATCTGATTGTAACCAACGCCTGGTTCATGGGGTGGAAGTGGTGGGATCCATGTTCTCTTGGAGTTTGTTATACAGTGGAGAGGGAAAGCCAAGTATAGTCAGACATGCATTCTAGACTTTAAGAAAGCTGATTTCAGTAAATTTATGGAAGTACTGGGTTCCATATAAGATCTGGCTTCTAGACCATTGATCATCTTTCATTGTTTTCAATAAATGCTGTAGTTTTCAATGACTTTCTCACAGGGAGGAGGAAATGGTAAAATTATTTGTTCTTGCCTGTGGTAATATAATTTACTGTATTGTACATTTTTTCATGGTTTTCATGGTCTGATTGTAACAATTTAGAACAGGGCTGTGCAAGGCACATTGCTGCCTGTGGCAGAATTGTAAAAGGTGCAAATTCAAAGTGCAGAGTAAAAGGCAAATTATTCTGGTGCCTGAGACAACAAACCCCACAAGCATCTCTCCCTATCCTTACCTACCCTTACCAGGCAAAGGACCATAATATCAAAATAAATAATCAAGAGTTTGCTGCAGTTGTATATTGCATTCAAAACCTGCTACCTGAGGCAGTGACTCATTCTACTAAATGATACATTTGGCTATGTTTTTGAATCCCCACCAAGAGACTACCAGAAGTCTCACTCAAAGAATTTATTAAGAACTATTATTCATAATGTGAGTTGCTGTGGGTTTTACAGAACAGTGGCTTTGGGCTCATACATTGTTTCTTTAGCTCTTAAGAGCAGAGCTTTAATAAGGTATGGGGAGGGAAGTTAATGTATGTCCCAGCTTCCTCCCAATTTGGGACCAAAGCCACCTTACAATTTCACTTGAAAGAGAGTACAGATAAAAGAAGACATAATACAAAGTTAAAAGCAATTTAAGTACACAGTTATATTAAAAACATTAATTTACAAATTATTAACACCTATAAGCAGGCAGGGACAAGAGGGGCTATGCAGATGGGTGGCTAGCAACGAATCGGGGTCATGGCAACTCCACACTACGGCCATGATCCTTTCTTTTGCTGCCCCTAAAAGAGTGGCAAAATGCCACTCCTTTTAGGAGTGGCAAAAGGCCACCCTAAGAGCTGGTACCGCAGGCACCCTTTTGCTGTAGCGTGTCTATACGCTGCACCAGGAGGGTGTCCGTACATCACATGCTGTGCAAACGGATGCGCAGCATCAGGATGGTGTTGGGGTGGGGTTGAGGCGGCCAGCGTGCAGCTGCCCCACCCCAACTCCACCCCCAGGCTGGCCCTTTAGGCCAGTCTGCAATGCCCCAAGAGTGTCTTTCTGAATAGCTGTGATCACTGAATGTGAGCAAGGCAAATGGATGAGAACTCTGGGTGCATCTGCACTGTAGAAATGATACAGTTTGACACCACTTTAACTATCATGGCTCCATCCTACAGAATCCTAGGATTTGTAGTTTTGTGAGGCACCAACACTCTTTGGCAGAGAAAGCTAAATCTCAGTATTCCATAGGATGGAGCTACAGCACTCTGCATCCACACTGCAGAAATAATGCAGTTTGACATCACTTTGACTGCACCTACACTGCAGAAATATTCCAGTTTGACATCACCTTAACTACCATCACTCCATGCTATGGAATTCTGGGAGATGTAGTTTATTGTGGCACCAGAACTCTCTGACGAGAAGCTAAATGTCTCACAAAACTACAGATCCCAGAATTCCATAGCATGGAGCCATGCCAGTTAAAATGATGTCAAACTGGGTTATTTCTGCAGTGTAGGTGCAGTCAAAGTGATGTCAAACTGCATTATTTTGACAGTGTCAAAGCACCCTTTTTTCCAATTTGTTTTGGAAGAATTTTCCAAAATTCATAAATTTCTTCATTTGGGGGATGGAAAGAACCTGAGGTTTAAAAAATAAAATAAAATGCAGTAGAAAATGACACACTAAGATTTTTACTTGAGAGTGTGGTCACTTTTCTAGATATGCACATCTTTTGCTGGTAAGAGGAATGATTTTAACGTCTTTCAAGTGTTTCTGCTAAAACGTATCATCATTTTATGGCTGCTACTTCATCTCAAAGTCAGAAGCTCAGCCTGGTCCTATTTCTTTGGCTCGGCTGCTGACAGAGAGGGTGTGCTCTGGCTCTGCAGGACACTGCTTGTGAATTGGAAGCTTGCCCATCCCAGGAGATGAAAGATCTTCCAGAGAGATTTTTTCCTTTGTTGGCCAGTGTTACTAGCATGTTGTTCCAGGAGCACAGGATGTCAGGTGGACTTAAATTTGCAGCTGCTCAAAAAGACAAATTGAAGTACTTTACCATTCGTGGCCCCAGGTGATAGATCTGTTGCTGAGCTATTCTACTTTAGATTGTGAGGTGGAATATTTGAATGCTCCAACATTTTAAGAGAAAAAGAAATCTTCCCCTCTCTGTATAATGAAGGTTTGAAATTGGCCTTTACCTCAATAAATTGTTGTTCATTGTGCATGGAGATTGTTGTATGTAGAGAGGTGTTCAAAGTTCTGATCAGTAGCAACTGGTAGCTTCCATGTCAGCAGGGTAGTGAATGTGCTCTGGATTTTAGTTTGAACTCTAAGGAAGCAGTCTTGAGGTGCTGAACCTTATCCCCCAAATAGTCTGTACTCTTTTCATCAAAATATCTTCCAAAGTCCAGCCCTGGAGAGTTCCCAAAATATCCTAAAGCAAGTGATCAATAGTTATTTTTAAGGATGTGCAGCCACTTCAGATGAATCTAATTCTACTGCTATTTGGGTTGATTCAGATCAGGTCCAAAGTGAGTAAAATCAGCCCAGGTCAATTCTAGAATTGATTCTAAAGTGATCCTGATTGATCCAGACTAATCTGGAATGGTGAGGAGAAGCTAGATGGTGCATTTCCAACTATACCATATAAAGAAAATGTGGGCGTGATGGAGAAGGTAAGGAAGGGAGCTGGACTATACACAGTGACAACTCTAGCTGCCAATTTGGGACAAGAAAATCACTAATGCTCTACAAGTGCAGAACTTTGTAGGAAGGGGACAGAAAATGTGAGGCCCGTATCTATTCAGTTCCAGCCTGCAGGTCTGATGTTTTTGTTTGTGGCCTCCCAGTTTATTAGGGACTCTAGACTCCTCCTCCAATAGTAGGGAGCCTCTGCCTGTCTGGAAAGAATGCCTTACTTTTTTCTGTACTTCCCTCCTGTTACGGCTGTTTTAGGCCTCATTCCCACTTATAAACAAATCAGTTTGCAATCTGAATCGATGGATCAGTTCAACAGCGGAGCATGGTTAACACTACATTTGTCCCAATTGTATTTTCTTGTTGTAAAATAACCCACTTGTTGTTCACATTGACTAATGAATCAATTCAAAATGGACCCTCTTCAGCTGGCCAGCAAATTTAAAGAGCAAATTTAAACCTATTCCAATCCACATCTCGTTTACACTTGTGCTGAATCAATTTATTGCAAAAGATGTGGAAAAATGAGCATCAAAAAGACACACATTAAATGGGCCTAATGCAGGGAGGGAGGGCTTGCCAAATTGCTTCGACGATTCAGCTCCAGTGTGAACCAGAGTCATTTAAACTGCTTCAGACTGGTTAGCAAACCAGTTTATAACATAGTGGGAATGAGGCCTTAGTTTTGCTGTGCAGGCCAATGGGAGATCCAAAGATTGGGGGCTCTGAATCTTGATTTAGAGACAAAATCCAAAGTGGCATGGATTGATCTGAATTGGTGAAAACTGAATCAGAGCCCAGTCCAAATTGCTGAATCAAGATTCAAACTGAGTTGGGGAAAGCTGTTTTCTTTTGCCTTGGCTGCAAGAGCATGAAATTATTAATTGTTAATTTAAATATATAATTATTATGATTTTGGGGAACCTTGTACAGCCTTAGTTGTTTTCTGCCTTTAAGTCTCTTAAAATTTATGCCAGAGAATGAAATTATTAATCACCTATAATGATGGAAAGAATACAGTCAGCCCTCCATACCATGGATTTTTAATCCATGGATTCAAGCATCCACACTTGGAAAATATTTTAAAAATATATTAATTCCCAAAAGCAAACCTTGATTTTTTCATTTTATACAAGGGATACCATCCTACTGTGCCATTGTATTTAATGTGACTTGAGTATCCATGGATTTTGGTATCCATGGGGTGGGTCGGTCCTGGAAACAAACTCAGTGCATACCAAGGTCCCACTGTATTTGAAAATATTCAAATATTGTAGAAAAACATGCTTCTCGAGCATCAGGACACCATGACAAAGAGACTCCTGGACTGACAAAAACTATGAGAATTATGTGATTGGGGATATACTATGCACAAAATTCACATGGATTCCCCACCCCCCTAGAAAATAGCATTTCCTATACAGGAAACAGGGGTTTCTGCACAGAAATAGTATTTTTATGCAGAAAATTCTGTTTCCTGCACAGAAAATACTTTATCTTGTACAAAAATACCATATGAAAATTTTGGAGGATCCTACCTTATTTGTAAAAGGTTGAAGACCTTCCTGGATTAAGCTGCTGAGTATGCCTAGGGTGGCCAAGGTGGGTAGCAACTGATGAGAATTTGGTTTTTAGTATATTATAGTTTTGGGCTTTATTGTTTTGTTCTTGATTGTCCCCTGAGGTGAAGGTCAAGATGCTGATCCCTCATTCAATGTATAGAAATCAACTGGGCTGACGGCCTCATCTTACCCCAGTACTTGTGAAGGTAAAAGAATCCTCTACCTTGTGATGAGTGGTAAGATAGCTTAGGCAAAACAGACCAGGCCATATGATACACACAGTCTTGCCCTCCAACAGTGGCCATTAATCCAGAGGAAACTCTACCTAATGATATGGCTGGCACTATACCCTGTCAAAATTCATGTTGTTAATCTCGCAGATCACACCCCATTCATTAGAAATGTTGAATATGGAGATTTTGGTTAGATTCCCTTCCATGACCCTACCAGATCTATTCTCTAATTCTGTGGGCCTGTAAATACCACCCCTATCAGAGAAGGTGGGAAAGGAAAACATCTTATCCAATCAGCACTGCTTTCCACCAGGACAGGGAGAACATATTTCTGGTCCTCATGGCAATTTGTTTACTCCAGTCAAATTAAAAAAAAGGCTTCTTAGTTCAAGTTGAGTACAGAAAGAATGCATGAAAATATGAAAACAACATTTAAAGAGGGGAAAGAGGAGGAGGAGGAGGAGGAGAAGGTGGCAGCAAAATGTTTTGAGGGAGCTTTTATTTGTACAGAATCTTCAAATAGCTGTTTGATGTAATGTAAAAATGAATAATTTTTTGCCATATGAATAACACAAAACAGAATTTAAGCACAAAATCTTAACTGAGAGGCTTTTAAGGACTATTTTTTTTTAAAAAAAATGGTGTTCAGAAGATATGAGCACAGTTCCTACCTTTGCATTCAATTAAGGTTGTCATCCTGTAAATGAGCTATGCAGAGAGAAATACAACTTACATCTGCATAACTCACTTTTTTTATAGTCATTATGGACATCAGACTCCTCTGTCTTCCTCATACAATGACCCCAACCCACTGTAAATCCACCTATTGCATGCTGCTTACCCCTGACATGCACATGTAGGGCCAGTGGAGAATGGGGACATCTGATGTGTCATAGCTCCACTGAATAACTTTTATGCTATATCCTGCCTGAAACAAGATCTTGGCAGGGTGTTGCTGACAGAAGAAGATCGAGTCATGCAACTCCAATGTCATATATAGTTTGGCCTACAAAGCAAATGATGGTCTCAAGGTTGCAGATTTTCATCACATTTTCATCAATGAGTGAAACACTGAATCTAAATCTCCCTAATATTCTTAGGTTTGACTGTTATATCAAGTCCTGTTTCATGGAGGACCAATTTACTATTTAAATAAAGGTGGGGAAAGCTGTAATCCTCCAAATGTTTTTTGACACAAAAACAAGTTTAATGAATTACTTTTTGGATAACCAACTCCAGATTCCCCCATCAGCGTAATGTGTGATATCCTGCAGCACTTCTAATGTGACTGCTGTGTGAGCCCCCCCAAAAAAGGGAGGGAGCTTTATTATGGCTGTAAAATTCCTCTGATCCACTGACCCAGTTACTTTGTTTGTTAATATCTGGTCATAGTTCACCTTATTTTGTGAAGACCAGGACAAAGTAGACATTGAGGAATTTTGTCTCCTTTGTGTACTTTCTGAATAACATTCTGCCCTGAATGAGTAATGAACCCACCATTTCTTTTGTCTTTCTCCCCTAAGATGCTTTTTATTAGTCTCAACATTTCTCCCTGACATTCCTAACTGGCTATAATAACACCCCTACCACCACCACCTTCACCACCACCACCCCTTTATTTTGCCCTGTTAACACTAGTGACTAAAAAGGAAGTGTTATCTTTTCTACACAAGTATTGAAAAGCTGAAAACTTCTGCGCTTTTCAAAAGATTTAATGAAGCTGAGCTTTATCATGATTGGTGCATTATTCTTATGTATTCTCTGTGCTGTATTCAACTAGATGGAATAGAGATAATCCAAAGCATCATAGTGACCCAGTGAACATAAAGAGGTGGGTGGAAGGAAGAAAGGAAGGGGGTGACATTCTCTTCTCCATTGTTGCTTTTGCATGCCTTTAAGTCTGCTCTGAATTATGGTGATCATAAGACTTTTCTTGGTAACATTTTTGCAGAGGGTGTTTACCATTACCTTCCATTTCGGCTGAGAGTGTATGACTTGCCCAAGGTCTTTTAGTGGGGTTCCCTGTTTGAGTGGAAATTTGAACCCTGGTCTCCCAGAGTCCTCATCCAACACTCAGACCAATGCATGGAGCATTCACCAAGAGGGAAACAACAACAACAACGAAATACCAATGTCATTTAGCATCAGAGGTAGGAACTGTGCAGCCCATGAGCCACATGCATCCCACATGGACCACATGCAGTCCCGTGTGGTCTGCAGTGCCCCCACATCATCTGCATATTAATAATAATTTTATTGTGTGATCCCGCCTATGGATCGAGGCAGGATCACACAATAAAATGAATACAATATGCAAAATACAAACAATAAAATAGTAAAATCAAACAACAATAATAAATTATAAGAGCATAAAATATAATAAAATAAATAAAAATAAAATAAAATAAAATAAAATAGCCAATCATCGTCAGACTCTAGAAATCTAGAAGATCAGATGGATAGGCCCACCAGAAGAGCTCAGTCTTAAGTGCTTTCTTAAAGGCATCTAGCATAGTAATAAGACGAATCTCTTCCGGTAGGCCATTCCATAACATGGGAGCTGTGGCTATGTACGATCTTTGGGAAGTTGTGCTGAGTCTGGTTCCATGATATTCTAATCAGTTCTTCCCAGATGTTCTGAGAGTGCAGGGCGGATTGTGTGGGGAGAGGCGTTCCTTCAAGTAACTTGGCCCCAAGCCATGTAGAGCTTTAAATGTAATAACCAATGCTTTGTACTGCGCCTGGAAGCTAATCGGCAGCCAATGAAGAGATTTTAATATAGGTGTTATATGGTCCAATCTAGATGTTCCGGTGACCAATCTGGCTGCTGCATTTTGAACCAATTGAAGCTTCTGAACTTGGTACAGAGGTAGCCCCATGTAGAGCGCATTACAGAAATCCAAACAAGAGATTACCAGGGCATGTACTACTGTTTCAAGGTCCTTTCAGTTCAGGTAGGGACAGAGTTGGCGTATCAACCAAAGTTGGTATCAAGCACTCTTGGCCATCGCATCCATTTGAGATGAAAACTGTAAAGATGAATCCAGGAGTACTCCCAAACTGCATACTTTGTCCTTTAGGGGAAGTGTGACCTCGTCCAGGACTGGTTGGTAAAGCTCCTTTCCTGGACTTGGGGTGCCTATCATGAGTACCTCTGTTTTCTCTGGATTCAGCTTGAGTTTGTTTTCCCTCATCCAGCCCATTACTAATTCAAGACAGGTATCAATAGGAGCAATACCATCCTTAGTCACTGCAACAGTCAGAGATATCAAACCTTCACCATTCCCTAAACTCTGCAGTGAAAAAGAAGATAAGCCAGTTTCTAGGGTACAGAGGTCATGGAAGCAAAACATGGATGAAAGGTTCATGGTTTGTTGAATCATTCCTACTTGCAGCAGCATTGTCTCAGAGTGTCTCACTCATGGTAAGCTAGTATTAAGAATTTTGGCTTAATATGACTCAGATCTTTTCTGTATGAAAGTAATCTTACATGAAGGAAAAATGCATATGCTCCTCTTTTATGGCACAACTGTATATTTTTATGGAGGTGATGAATGTGTGGCATAGACCAGTGCATGCAGTGACTTCTTAGCCTGTATCATCACTGCAGCCTACACACCCACACATCACAAGTGTTTTGCTTATTCAGGGAATATCTAAGTGCAGGAACAGTATTATGTGTGGAGTAGCTTTGAAAACAATATGATATTATGGGTTAAACTGTGGTCAATTTTTATTCATATAGATTCAGTGTCTACCAGCCCAGTTCAAAGTTTGGTTTATGGTTATCCATGTATGGCTTGGATCCAGATACCTGGAAAACTCTATTTCTTCATACGAGTCTGCCCACATTTTGAGATCCTTGGGAAAAGGCTTTCTCTTAGGCCTGTCAGGGGGGAAGCAGATGGCGCAAAGCGCAGACGGCGCAAAGCGCTGTTTTCGGGTCAAGGAAGGGGAGGGGCAGCCACAGGGTGGGCGCCCCAACCCCCTTCCCCAAAACTGGCCCTCCGCATGGTCGGCGTTCTGAGGATGCTTTTCCGCTGCTGCGTCCGCATGCGCTGCAGCGGAAAAGCCACCGAAGGTGCGCTGGCAGCCTTTTGAGGCGCACCTTTGGCAATTTGTGGAAGGAGCGCTATTTTAGCGCTCCTTCCAATGGCGGTGAAGCTGCGCTGTGGGGGCGAGGTGTGCGGATACCTTGGCCCCGCGGCACAGCTTTCTGGCACAGCCCCGTGCCGCCCGTCTGCTTCCCCCCTCAATCTAAGAGGTACGTTTGGAGAGGGCCTTCTCAATGGCTGTTAGCAGGCTGTGAAACTTTTTTTCTGGCTATACTAACCCTTCTCTGTTTTTCTTCTGCCAGGAGGTGAAGACCTTATATTATGACAAATTTTCTAGCCATTAATTGATTGTTGCAGAAGGGTAATAGCTCTGTGAATGGTGTACCTTTCCCCCTCCTTGGTTAAATGCCTGTACTGCAGCCACTCACTCATAAACCACAAGGTTGTGAGTTCAATACCAGCCAGGGCTGGGGCTCGACTCAGGCCTGCATCCTTCCGAGGTCACTAAAATGAGTACCCAGCTTGTTGGGGGGCAATCAGCTCACAGTTGTAAACTGCTTAGACATCCCATAGTGTGATATGAAGCGGTATATAAATAAGCTGCTTTTGCTTTGCTTTTTTAAAATGCCTTTAAATGATTTTTTAAAATTCAACCCTGTTTTAACCTAATAGTTTCTGTATTTTAATTCTGTTATTTTATTAATACAGGTATGTTTCAGTTAACAACACCTCTGACAAAGAAGCTCCTTTTTAGAAAGTCCTTTTTATGCCTGCCCAGCCTCCCTTTCCTTCCTTGACAGTTGGAATTTTTGTGAGTAGCATTATCACTTGGAAACAAGAGGATTCTACACATGCTGATCCCATTGTAGCTGTATGTACTTGCCTATAACAGACGAGGTAAACAGCAGCTGCTTCCAATATCCTTCATTGAGCAAGTGTGAACACCACAACAGAATGAAAAGGGTAAAATAGATACTAAAAAACATAGATCTATTAATTTGGCCAGGGAAGCTTCCAAATGGTCTCTAGAAGGTTCAAAATGTTTTTGTTTTGATATGTAAGGTTCGCTGTATGTGTTTGTTTCCTTTCACATGTGCATATTTGTTTGTTTTTGATAAAAAGGCTGCTAAAACACATTGAACTGTTCTACTTTTTTGTGATGCATGAACTTATCCCTATTCTTTCCATGTTCTTTCTGCTTCTGATACCACATTTTCTGTTAAAGAAGTAATGCATGGGAACTACTTCATTAACTGAGGTATATCTGTTTGGGGATAGGGTGCTATTATGATTAAGTTTACTTGTATTGTTTTGATCTATGTTGTTAGCAAACTAGGAACTTGCACTGGGAGAAATGTATAAAATTAATTAAATATAAATATATAAATTATATATAAATTATAGCTTGACAAGGCACAGGCCTCCTGTGATCATCACACTTTCTTTTTTGACAATGAACTTATCTGAGTATGGTATTAATTCACTCCCATTATTGAACAGTTGAGCTCATTGCATGTGATTTTATAGATATGCAACATTTTTTCCTAAAGCGCCACTATATTTCATAAAACATGATGGTGATTTTTGGAATATGTTGTGTGTTCAAATTAGATAACCCTTCTGACTCGGAAAAAGCATCTGTCAAGAGGTGCATCAGATTAATAATAGACTTTTTTTAAAAAAAAATCTAAGATAGCTAAAGGTTTAAAAATTGAAACCACATAGCATGAAACACTGGGATTTTCTGTACATGGAAGACTCTGCATTTTCTCCCAGTTGTAAATTCTCCTTGCGAAAAAGGAAGTGGTCTGAGTCGTCCCAAGTATAACATATTGCAGAGAGAAGGGAAGGGGGAGAGAAATCGGTTTTTGTTGTTGTTAACTGCCTTTGTGTCAATCTCGACCCATGGCAATTCTATGGTTGAGACATCTCCAGGCCTCCCTGTCCTCTGCACCCAGGACTGGGACTCAGGGTGGCTTACAACTTTAAAAAAAAAATATAGTTAAAACATACAAAAATAGTACATTAAAATAGGATTAAATTACTACAATAATATCCCAGGGTGTCCTCCCTTCTTTTTATTAGTTAACACATATAGGAATATTATCATCTCATAAAAAATCAACCTTTAGCTCGCCTCATAGCTTTTACAGGCTTTTTATTAGTTAACACATACATGTATATTATCATCTGAACCATATCTTTTTAGCCATTTATCCATCATATTTAATTTCTAAAGTGTCTGTTAAGACATTATAGAGACATTTAGTAAAGGCTTTAACTTGTACAGAATTCTGTCCTTTGTATCACATCCATAACCATATAGCCATCAAGAAATGCACTCTCATCTTTTGAGGCAGTACACATCTCTAAATAAGCATCTGTGAACACACAGGCATCCAGCAGGTTAAAACCTTGAGTCAAAAAATAGCAATGCTCAATACATCCACACATATTCTAATACATCTAGCTTTCTGCATTATATCTTATATCCTATATGCTATACTCTATATGTTACACCAGGTTACATTCTGTACTCCATAGGTTTATTCAAGGGCCCCATAGTTGTCAACCAAATCAGCCTGGCCTTATGGCATCCAAAGTCAGCATAAAATACAGGAAACATAAAATTCTACAAACATCTCTCCCATTCGTAGAGCTTAGAAATGCCACCTTTACAAACAAAAACAAAAAATAAAAAATAAACACATACCATTCCAAGGATTCATTTATCATTCTGGTGGGATGATTCTGGGAGATGTAATCAAAAAGAAACTTTTCCCAAATTCCATCTATTTCTGACATTACTTACTTATTTAATTTATCTTGCCTTTCTCCCAACAGGGGTCCCAAAGAGGATCACAGCATAGGTGAAAACAATGTACAGCTATAAAACAATAACTATGATTTTTTTTTTTAAAGTGTGAGACGTTTTGCATGATAAAAAGTGTAAAAAGTTTATTATTATAAAAAAATATTTTAATTGTAAATAACATTATTAAAAAAAAAAATTAGGACAATTCCTGGTGATAAAAGTACAACTAACAATTTGCTACACTTTGATGAAAGCCAGAATTTGCTGCAGATATGTGATGCATTATATAAGGCTGGTAATTGCACATTTTTAGCTCAATGACATTTGACAATATTGTTGCTGTCAAATATTCCATTTCTATGAAAAGTAATAACTTGAATGCTCCTACAGGGCAAGGAAACATTATTATACTTGACATAAGCATGGCAAATTCTTGGTGAGGCAAGCAATATTCAAAAGCACAGAAAGTCTGGGATTTTCCAAATCAGGTATTAACCCAAATGTGCTGATTCTTCAGAGCAGAAGGTTATCTCCTCTGGCACGACTGGCATGTGTTACATAAATAGAAACAGGCTATTTTAGCATTCCATCACAGTGATGCAAAGTTTGTAAAGAACAGCACTGAATGGTCAACTGATTCAAATGATGACTAGCTCCTTTGCTCCTACAAATACTCCATGTATGCAAATGTTAATCCTGTGGCTTCAACCTTTCTATGTGTAAAGGAATCTTCCTTAATTCAGAGGGTTTTTATCCCACCATCCCATCATGACTGATAAAAGATTTTCAAGCTATGTTTCTAAAAGTTCAGAATTTTCTGAGAATGACAGCATTGGATTAGTAATGAACAGACATTGGGAAAGTTGCTTTTGAACTACAGCTTCTAGAATCCACAGATACAATAAATGACTCTGGGACATATAGTCCAATAATAATTATAATTTGTCTAAGCTCTGGCTGTGAGAAGAAACTCCAGCATCTAATAATTAAAAAAAACCCCTATCTACTGAATATATATAATTTTTTCCAGCTGAAAATAATAATTCATCTCACAGGAACATTCAGTATATGAGTAAAATAAAAAGGTATGGGGGTGACCAAGGGACCAAGGGATCTGTCACCGTGGAGGTGACAAATCTACACTTGTTACTGTTGCTCCTCCCATAGCAGATCCAATAGTTGGGGGGAATGAACACACGTGTGTTGGTGTGACTTAATGAACACAAGTTGACCTTATGGAAGCATGTAAAGATTTTCCCTCTATTTTATTTATTCATTTTAGAGTATTTATATTCTGCTCTTCAGCCACAAAGATTTGTGGCACTACATATTTTTTTATTCTTGAGGGAAAGTGAAAAGACCAGAGATGTCCCTCCCCTTCCCCCAGTGTTTGTGTATGCATGCACACACACATACCAACATTTTTTTCTGCAAAATGTATGTCCTACAGGACTCAATTTCCTCCTTCACCTTCACCATGACCATTTAGTGGCCAATAGAGAGTGGGGGATGTTAGAGAAGCATATATATGTGTTGATATAATTGTGGTGACCACTGAAGGACCCCAAGAAGTTTCAGAGGCTGCTTCTTCATTTTGTCTTTAGCTATAAAGTCAAATGTTTCCAATGTGTCTTGCACTCCACAGTCCACTAAAAATGGTCATGGTGGCAGTGGTGTCACTAGGCAGTGCTCAGGGTATGGACCACACCAGGTGACACCCTAAGGGGGGGGTGACACCACTGCTCCTCAAACACCTACCTCTTGGCAGAAACAGGCTGTGGCATTCATCTGCTTCCCTTTCAAATGCTTTAAGACAGCGGTTCTCAATCTGTGGGTCGCGACCCCGGCGGGGGTCGAACGACCAAAACATAAGGGTCACCTAAACCCATCGGAAAATACATATTTCCAATGGCTTTAGCTGCTGAGAAGTCGCGCATCATCAGTCCGGGGCCTAAGGGGCGGGGGAAGCCATCCGGGGTCGCGACCCACAGGTTGAGAACTGCTGCTTTAACAGATGGTGGTAGTGGGGTGAAGGTCAGTGGGAGAAGAAAGGAGAGGCCCTAGAATTTTTAAAATTAAAATTTCAAAATTTTAATGTTTAATTTTTTTTAAAAAATGAATTTTTTAACTTTTAAAATTATTTTTAATTTTTCTTTAAAAGCATCACTTTTTTGCAAATTCACAGTTTTATTATGATATGTATCATTATACAGTGTATCACTATTACATAGCAAAACTAGTCAAGTACTTAATAATCTTCATTGGTAAAATTCAAAGCAGAGGATTAATTCTAGAAATCATCTTTCTATAATTCTCTTGTTCTTTCTTGTTCTTTCTATTCTTTCCTTTAATTTCTTTCTTCCAGTCTTCTATTCTTCTTTTCTTCTCCTCTTTCTCAATAAACATAAATATTCTTAATGTAAAACATATACTTAATATACTTAATATAGTTTGAATCTTAACTTTAACACATAAAACATAGAACATAAAACAAAAAACAAAAAACAACAACAAAGTAAACAAACACATAAAGACATATATCCCTTCCCTGCAGGTGGTCTTCTGACTATTTATGGCTCTATCTCATCATCTTCTCTTAATTTCTTCTTGTTTAACCATGGTTAAAAGCATCACATTTTAATCAGTTCTTCACTATGTATATGTAAACACATGATATTGTAATTTGAAGGTATAGTTTTAATTTTTGCTATTTGTTTATGGCAAAACTATTAGCAGTACATTCAGCGATATATGGACATTGTGATTTACGAGTAACATTAGTGCAAAAAAGCACTACTAAGGATTCTGTATGGTGTTAAATGGGAGGAGGTCAATGGGGGGGGGGGTATGACACCATAAGTTACTGCACTGGGTGACACCAACCCTAGGGATGCTACTGCATGGTGGAGGCCCCCATAGGAAGAAGAGTTTTGTGGGAGTTTTGCTCATTTCATGAGGGACATAGTGAATTCTTCCCTTCACAATGATTTTTTTAAAAGCCTCAATATCTCACACACAGTTTGTCAGCCAATATTTTCTGAATCAAAACAAAGTGGAGGCTTATATCTTGCAAAACAATGACTGAGGTCTGTGTGCTCAGACATAAGTACAATGACATAACACCGTCATCGTAGTTACATCTGACAGTGCCATCCCTCAGAAACCCACACTGTAGCACCCCAGCTGAAAGGTTTCTGGGGTGCTTTGGGTTGGTGCACTGGGAAACGACAATTGCAGCACTCTCCTGGCCATGGGAAAGATTCCTCAGTTTTCCATTCAAGAATTGGTTCAATGGCTTTTCTCTAGTTGGGACAAGCTAAGAAGATGCTAACTATGCCCTTGCACATGGTGCAATGGGGAAGGCACACTGATTGTTTTTGCAATCCTGGTGAATCATGTAGTTTTTCAAAGGCATTGATCCAACCCCCTGCCATACATGAATGCCTTTGCAGAACTATTTGATTCACCAGGATTGCAGAAACAACCAGTGTGCATTTCCCATTACACCATGGGGTTATACAATCAATTGCATAATGCCAATGCTGGTGTAGCACAATCATTGTGTAACTACATGAGTGGAGATTTATATTTTACAATAAATAGAATAATGTAGGATTCTAGCCAGTATCTCTGCTGAAGGCAAATGTGTGACCACTCTTAATAAGAATAACAATATAGACAGTTACCAGAAAGCAAGCCCCATTGAACCCAGTGGCATTACATCTAACTGGCTTAGTTCAACATATGAAACACATTAAACTTTAACAAAAGATTTTCATTCTGCTGAAATGCAACAGTTATCTTTTAATTAGAACTGCAAGCTGGAAAGCAAAAAAAGTTATGATTTAATTTCTGTCATTTATGTATTTATTTAATAAATAAATTACATCCTGTGTTTTATACTAGGATCTCAGAGTGGCATACAAGTAAAATCAATTAAACAATTTTAAGGTAGGAGTTTTAAAAACTGTGAAGTAGAGGCCCAATTGAATAAAAGAGAAAATAATCAAATTTCTGTTTTATTATTATTATTATTCTCTGGCTTTCTCTATGCTGAACTTTCATGCAAAATAGCAAAACCTGAAAAGCCTAATCAATCATTGCCTCATTCACTTGGCAGAAGCCCTGTCAATTACCTTGGTTCATTAGTAGATGACATTATTACTCTAGCTTTGAAAAAAAAAACAACCTCTCACTGCACATCCTTGCACTCACCATCTACAACAGCATTGGGTTTTAGGGATGAAATTCTTTACTGATTTCATTCTTGAAGGAAGTAATAAGTAGTTTTCACAATTTTCTTCCTACTGTGAGGAAATTTTTCAAACACTATTCACAGTTAGCCCTATCTGCAACATTTTCTGCACATCAAATAGTATATCCTCTACAGAAAATAAAAATATTTTTAATAATTTCATAATCTAATACAGAGCCATTGGAAAACTATATTTAATATTCTTTTCTGCAGAGAAAATGCAGTTTTCTGCACCAGAAAACCATGTGTGAATTTTGTGCAGACTAAATCCCAAACTGTGAAGATTCTTATCATTCTTGGTTTCTCCTATCAACCATTTTAAAAAATATATATTTTCATGCAGTTAATGAATGAATAGAGATAAATAGAAATAGGAATTGGAGACATGAGTGCTCTAGCAAGCCATGCCTGTGGATTGCCATTTAGAAATAAAAATGGAACAGTGGAGGATTTCTGCTTTGGAAACAAGACCAAGTAATTGGGAACTCCAAAATATTTTGTGGAAAATTCTGAGCATGAGAATTTAAAAAGCATGTCTAATAAAAAATCCCACCAAGTTCTCAAGTTCATTTTCTGTACATGTTCAATTACTATTATTCTCTCTGTTTCCTGTGTTTAGATTGTGAATGTCAATGCTTGTGCACCAGATAATCAAGAAGGAAATATCAGCAGGCTTCAGAAAACCCTTGGGTTTGCAGAAGTAAAAAAAATGTACCCCCAAAGCAGCCCAACAAATACTGAGTGTGTTCAGCAACTATAGGGAAGGCAAAGGAATCAAGATCAGCACTTTGTACAGCAACATTTCATTGCAGGTTCCTCATGTGTTTCCCAATACCAGGGGTAGGCAACCTTTCCCCTTTAAGGGCCAAGGGACTTCAGCTCCCAGAATCCCAGGAGCTATTGGCCAACATGGGACTATCGGCCAACATGCCTGAGGCTTCTGGGAGCTGAAGTCCCTCGGCCCTTAAAGGGGAAAGGTTGCCTACCCCTGCCTAATACCATTCCATTGGAAAAACTAAATTTAAGTAACACAAATTTCCATACAGAGCTTGTAAAAGTTACAAAGCCCATGCTGGTGGGGAAGGGGGTTCTAGGAATCATAGAATCGTAGCATTGGAAGATACCACAAGGTCCCAATCTAGTCCAACCCCCTGCCATACATGAATACAAAACTAAAGCACTCCCAAAGATGCTAATCCGACCTGTATTTAAAGACTTCCAAACAGAGTCCACCACCGTCTAAGCCAATCTATTCCACTGTTTAACAGCTCTTATGGTAAAAAAAGTACTTCCTAATGTTTAGATGGAGTCTCTCTTCCTGTAATCTGCATCTACTGGTTTATATTCTAATCTCTGGAACAACAGAAACATGTTTGCACCATCTTCTACACGACATCCCTTCAGATATTTAAAGATAGCTATCATGTCATTTCTCAGTCTTCTTTCTCCAAAGGGCTGTAGTCCAATAATAATAATAATAACTTGCCCAAACTCTGTTTTCACATCTTATTTTCTTCTGCATAACAGGTGCACGTATATACAAAATACACTTGGTAGAGAAACTCTATATTGAACAGCATAGATGCTGATGTCATTTGCAGAAGCTGGTACAGAGTGAAAACCGTTTACTTCCCTCTTTCTTTCTTTTTTCTTTCTTTACTCTGGAACTATCACTGGAAAAGTAGTTAGGGTTATATTTTCAGAACAGGAGAAAAAGTGATGAAAACTTCTTAAAACTGAAGAAACCAAATCCTTGATTCCTACCCATTTTTTTCAAAACAAGATCCCATATGGTAGCAGCTATATGTCCTCTCAGAAGAAAGAATATACTAAATATGTCTGATGCATACTTTTTTTCATGGCCTTTAGTTTGAAGGCCAGATATATATTCTACACCATGCATAGCATACATGGTTACTAGGAATAATTGCTTACACATATTAAAGCCTTGCAAGTTGGCAATGACAATGGTTATGGTTTATGCCATCCCATTGTCTTAAATGGCACAAACTAACTCTATACCAAAATATCCACTAATATGAGCCTGAAAAAGCAGAACTTGGAAAAGTGATTTTTTTTAAAAATTATAAACCCCAAAATCACACAGCCAACTTTGCTGTGTGAAAAACAACAACACAGACTTTGTTGGCTGTATGATTTGGGGTTTTGTAATCTTTTTCCTAGCTTTTCTTTTCTTGCTGACAACACACCAGTATGGTTTAGTCAAATGAGCCAAACAGGCTTTTTCTGACTTGGCTGCTTCTTGCTGGGAAATGTGAAAGATAGTACTGGATCTCTCAAGCAGAACGATCAATTGGCAAAGCAAAAGCTGGACAACAATCAATCCCACGCTCAAGCCCACGCAGGTCTAGCAGAGAAAGATACCAGCTTAGTCTCCTTTTAAAAAAATAAATAAAACAAAAGTAGCTTTACTTACAAATATTTTATAATCATATACATATTCCAGCTAAGGAGAGAGACAGGAGAACACGTAGCTTAGAATGACTGAGGAAGAGAGAGGGTTTGAAAAAAAAAAGGCAAACAAACGAAATCACCATAAATATATTCTACGCCTCTGTTCCTAGAGAGTAGCATGCAAACTAGCAATTACTGACTATACACTCACTAACAATATTTCTTGACAACACAGTAAATATCAGGAATCCTTTTCTGTTCAAAATCTGCACAATATTTATGAGATTTGTAAATAATTAGGTATGGGAAAGAATGATGCTCAGATCACAATCTGGACAAGTTACACTCTTGAACTACAAATCCCAGAACTATCCAGCCAACATGGCTACCATTCATCTGGCTAGAGCATCCTAGGAGCTCAAGGTCCAAAAAGTAATCACATACAGACACAGATGGAGGGAATCTCTGTTTTAGTGTGCTTCTATACTGTTGACACCACTTTAGTTGCCATGGCTCTATCCTACAGAATCCTGGGGTTTGTAGTTTTATGAGGCACCAATGTTCTTTTGCAGAGAAGGCTAAAGACCTTGTAAAAGTACAAACTCCAGGATTTCATAGGATGGAGAAGAATTGAGTGTCTGTATGAAAGAGAGGGAGGAAGGAAGGGAGAGAGATACATAGATACTGAAGTCTGGGTGCCCACATGTTCCAATCACAGAGGATACTCTTCTGTTTGAAGACATTTCCTACTTAATGCCCAGAAATTCTGGTTTAAAGATAAGGAACCATAAGAATGGAGAGCAGGGGCCTTGAAGTCAAATAAACAACAATACCCAGGGCCATGAGGAGAGTCTGAACTTTGAGGGACATTGCAGGAAACGGTTTTCTATCCTTACTTCTGCAGTACCCCTGATACTGCCTGATCAACAGCAGCTATGGGGTTCCTGGTCTCACCTCTATCCTCAGCTACTGCTCAACTTCAGGCTTTCACTGAACCTTTTCCAGGTGCCCTTGTGCACCTATGGAAACAGGAGAAGCTTAATGGTGGGGGTGAAGGTTGCTCTGCCTTCCCTAGATCCATAAGGGTAGCTACGTTGTCCTCAGCTGAGCACTGGGAAGAAACTGCAACTTGGAACATACACTCCCCAGCTGCTGCTGTTATACAGGTAGGAGGAATTGGGGATGAAGGAGCAGTATACATGGATAAAAACAAAGACTTACCTAGTGCAACATTCTGTTCACACAATTACCAAACAGGATGGCTGAGACCCTGCATCAGATGCTAGAGTGGGTAACTTTATAATGGTGATGCTAAATCACTGACAAGATGCACAATGATATTAGTGAACTGTGATAATATCCAATAGAGCACTTCATAAGATGTCCCATTGCACAATATAGGGACACTTTGTGCATCAGGACATGTACAATGGCCATGCTGTTAACTCTGCTTGAGCCATGGACCAAATGGGATTGCTACATCTCTGCTCTCTTCCTGAGAATGTGACACAGTGGCACAATTCAACTTTATGCAATCTTTGTTCACAATTATTTATTTCCCAACTGTAGACCAGTCAATACTTATGGGAAGCCTGCCAGTAGGATATGAGTATAATTTCACCCTATGTGTCATGAGTTCCAGGAACTGAGTGCAACTGCACACTCCTGTTGTTGTGTGCCTTCAAGTTGTTTCCATCTTATGGTAACCCTAAGGCGAAACTATTACTGTTTTTTTTTAGCAAGTTTCTTTGGGTGTGTGTGTGTTAGCATTGCTTCCCTCAGAGGCTGAGAGAGTGTGACTTGCCCAACATCATCCAGTGAGTTTCATGGCCCAGTGGGGATTTGAACCCTGGTCTCCAGATTCATGGTCCAATACTCAAACCACTATACGACACTGATATATAGAAGCAGAATGCCCTTAAATCTGTTTTTCATTATTGCAAAGACCTGATAGAGAAGCACAAGTCTAAGATGATTGTCAGCAGTTAGACTTTTTTCAATAAATGTTCAGAATAAACTTTGGGAAAACTGTTGCTGTTGTTGTTGTTGTTACTATAGTCCCTGAATCTCCTAGAGTCTAGATAGTATAGCCACTGACCCAACTGGCTAAGGAATTCTGGGTCTTTTAATTTAAAAGAGCTATGCTTGCGATCCCCAGTTAGGGCTTGTTTTGAAGAGGGATCCTTCATAGAAGAATTAATTTTGTGACAAGATTTTAATAGCACATAAAACCACTGTGGGAATGGAGGAGCATGTATTGAATGAAATCTTTGCCCTGAATCACTTGCTGCTCTGCTACACAGTAGCCCAAGAATTCTGTATATTATTTCATACAAATATAATTAGCACATAGTTTGGTGTTTTCTCATTTTAATTTATATACTTTCATCCCATATACAGAAAAATAATTGAATTAGGACAGAATGAGTGGTTTAGAAAGAGAATTCTAGCCATTATTTCAACATAGCCTCAGTGGTCTTTCTTGCTTTGTTCAGTTGAGTTAAATAATAATAACAATAAGGCATAATGTGTACCATACATACACATGAAACAGATTAATTTTACAGTATTATTTACAGCATAGTTTGATGGAGAATGTAATGAAATTCCTATAACACCAGCTAAGAGGCTTTGAAAAGATTCCCTCATTGTCCCATTATGACTCCATAAAACTAAAGGTGCAAAGGGGTTTTGTTGTTTTCGTAATAAGCAGTTAATTCTGTATTAAACTGGAAGAACTGAAACAGCGTTTGTATGGTGAACTGAAAAGGTCTGGGTTAATTTGGCCTACTTTCGCTTCACCACCTGGATTTTCTATTGACCTGCACTGCACTAAACTGTTGGCTGTCGTATTAAAAGTACATGAAGGGAAGCCAATGCTGAATCTGGTTTCATTCCACCACTTGCCTCATCCACTCATATCACCATTCAGCTTAATCCTGATCAGCAGAAGAGGCACTGTGTTCTACTTGGTTGTGTATGTATGCTTGTGCCTAGATCCACGCAAGCTACCTCCCAAAAAACAGCTGTGATGAATTCTCTTTACAAAATGTCCTGGGAGGCTTGTCACACTGCCCTGTCAAAATTATCAAGCCAAATCAATGATGGCTGACTTTCCCAAGGATTTTGTAACTGGCAATGGCTACTCTAGATCTTACTGTCTCACAGCGTTGCCAAGAGGTAAATGTGGCAAACATACCTGACATTTGTTTATTTTAATGATTTTCGCTAATCCCCTGGCTGGGGATTTTGGGGACACAAGTCCAAAAAAGCAATTTTCCCATGCTGTGGTATATATGTAAGAAACATACCATGCTTTGGATGTGCATTGTTCCTGTATAACGATTTATATCCGAAACCACCCATTTTCACACTGTAGCGCTATGATTCTACTTCAACTGCCATGGCAACAACCTATAGAATTCTGGGGTTTGTAGTTTGGTAAGACACTAGAGTTCTCTGGCTGGGAATTCTAAACTGCAAACCCCAGGATGCCACAGGATGTTTCCATGGCAGCTAAAATGGAATCACAGCAGTGGGAACAATCTTCTCCACCATGGACATCCAGGAGTCCTGGGCTCCATGTACTATGCCCTGGCTGGCTTGTGATGATGGGAGTTGGAGTCCACCAAATTTGGAAGGCATCACACTCATGAACGCTGATGTAGAAACTTTTAGTTTTTAAACAGATACCAATAAGTATAAATGTCATAAACTAGGAGTTTATCACACCCCAAATAAACCTGACTTACCTCTTCACCACCAGGATTTTCTATTGACCTGCACTGCACTAAACTGTTGGCTGAGTTAGATTTGATTATAGGATGGAGTCAGGTATTATTGAATGCATTAATGTATAAATATAAAACAAAAAAAACAATTAAACAATTGTAAAAGTTAAAACAATTATGCATTACAATTTAAAATGGATTAAAAGCTCTATACCAGGGGTAGGCAACCTTTTTGAGCTGGAGGCCGGGTTGCTGTCCCTCAGACAATTGGGGGGCCGAAACACCAAAAATAAATAAATAAACAAATAAATAAATAAATATAAATAAATAAAAAATAAAATTTAAAAAATAAAATAAAAAAATTCAAAAATATGCATGCACACTCTCTCAGCCCCAGAAAAGCCATGGCAAAACCCCTGTGGAGATTTTGCCAAGAAAAGCCCAAGAACAAGTAATAACAACAACAATCAATATCATCATGGCGGGCGGCGGCGGCGGTGGCAGGGGGCAGTGGGGGGTGGCAGCAGCGGCGGTAGCAGGACTGGACCCAGGCCGGCCCAAAGGCCTCGGGGGGCCGCATCCGGCCCCCGGGCCTTAGGTTCCCTACCCCTGCTCTATACAAACCTTAAAATCTGAATTACACAGTATTTATAGCCCTACCCTTGTCAGTTTGAAATAGCCTGATGACACAAGAATATTTTCATCTGCCACAAAAAGCAAAGCAGGGATGGGGCCATTCTGGCTTCTCTAGGGAGGGAGTTCCAGAGCATGGGAGCAGTCATTGAGAAGGCCCTCTCGTTCCCACCAAACGTGCCTGAGAGGGTGGTTGAACAGAGAGAAGAGCCTTTCCAGATGATATCAACACTCTAGTGGGCTTGTAAGGGGAGATATGGTCCTTCAAATAAGCTGGACACAAGCTGTATAGGGTTTTATAGGTCAAAGCTCTTTACCATTGAACTCCAGCCTTTTTACAAATTAACCAATTTTTCGCAGTTGTGGAAGTTTTTTTTTAAAACCCAATCATTTTTTCTCTCTGTTTCTCTCTTGCATTCATGCTCCTCCATTCTTTTCCTCTCAGTCTTTTCCATCTCCTATTTGCAATTATATTGGCTGTGAAGCATGTACCAACAGCTAGGTCATCAGCTTCCGTATACCTATCTATTTTTACATTTTACACACAAAGTACAAATAGCTGCTACTAGCAGCTACATCCCATCAGTACAACACAGTATTATTATATAAGCCCTGGAGACATGGTTGGCATAAAAGCACTGCCCTCAACACCACTGAGCACCTGGATGCAAGTTAGGCCAAAGTATATTAGCAGCAATAGCAATAGCAGCTTCATTTATATACCACTTCATACTGCACTATGCAGTCTCTAAGGGGGGTTGCAGACTGCCAGAAATAGTGCAAATTGAGTCCACTTTTAGGGTTAGGGTTAGGGTTGGGGAATCATGGGAACTGTATTTTATCGTGGCACCAGAGCTCTCTGACAGAGAAGGCTCAATGTCTCAGAAAAAAAACAATTTCCATGATTCCCTAGCACTAACCCTAACCCTAAAAGTGGTCTCAATTTGCACTATTTCTGGCAGTCTGCAACCCCCCTAAGTGGTTTACAACTGTAAGCTAATTGCCCCCAATAAGCTGGGTACTCATTTTTGCAACCACAGAAGGATGCAAGCCTGAGTCGAGCCTGAGCCCTGGCTGGTATTGAACTCGCAACCTTGTGGTTTGTGAGTGAGTGGCTGCCATACAGGCATTTAACCACTGTGCCACCAGGGCTTCTTTGTGTTTCATACTTTTATGTGTTGAATGTGAAGATCTGAAAAAGGTTCTGTAATCACATTGAGGTGAACATGGTTGCAAACTTCCTGCAAGCAAGAACCCAGCTTTTGAGGGTGCTTGTGGGAGTAGAGTATTTTCATGTGTTTTCATGCATGGGGAGATTTTCTTGATAGCTTTCTGTCTGAAAATTACACTCTTTTTTAATGGAGGGATGTCAGAGGCTTTGCAGGACTTGCAGGGAGGCTTCAAGGGGCACAAAAGAGGAGACCAAGGGATGCATGCAGCCCATATATAAAATTTCATTTTGTCCACCTCTGGTCAAAAATGTCTGTGGTTGCTATGTTGTCATTTAGAAGAAAGGCTGCATCCAGAAAGAGGGTTTTTAGCATCACCAATGAAAACATCTTTAACAGATTTTTTTTAATGATAAGAAAATGTCAGAAGAAGCAGAGGGAAAACATGGGAGCTTGCAAAGGGAAGACAACAACATCTGAACACACTGTAAAATTCCACAGTTTAAAAAGCCTTCCCTGAGAACACCATAACAAAGTTCTTGGCCTGAATCTTGTTGGTTAGACTTTAGATCCAGTGAACCAATTGTTGAACAGTGAGTCTACTCACAGATAAATCCCACAGATTCAGTATATGTATCTATTCTAGTTGAGACTAAAAACAGAAATTTTGTTAGCCACCTTGAGTCTCTATACTGGGAGGAAGGTAGGAAATAAATAATTCATTCATTTCCTTCCATGGCTCAGAGCCTGCATCAAAACTGCACAGTATAATTGTCCACATGTAAAATCATTAATTAATTATGCCACACAATGCCTGTGTTGAATAGGGATGGAATGAATATTTAAAAATACACAAAAAGAGTAAAACAAACAAACAAACAAACAAACATATTTTTCAGGTGCTGGGAAACCCTGACAAAAGGAACCCCAGAATGATGAGAATCTTTGTAGTTTGTGATGAATTCCATGGAAAATCCACAGAAAGCAGCATTTTCTGCATTTTCGGTGTAGAAAAGCTGTTTCTAGTGCAATTTTTTTTACTGTAATTAGGTACCTATTCTGCACAAAAAACACACAGTTCAGTTGCATAGAAAACATTATTTTTTGCACAAAAACAGCTTTTTCTGTGTAAAACATAATGTTTATCTTCAGAAATATGTTTTTTTGCACTGAAAATGCTGTTTCCTGCCCCAAAATGCTTCGCAAAGCAGCCAAGTGACAATTTTGTGCATAATAAGTTTTATTTGCAAACAGGCTTGAAAATTTTCATTGATAAATTACAAAAATTGTTTGTTGCTTCCTTCAAGAAGAAAATTAGTGAAGAATTGTATCCCTAATGCTAAATGGCAACATTTCAATGCTGAACCAAAACACTCAATGTGCAGCTAAATTCAGAGCCAAATGCACAATGTACACAAATGTGTAATGATCACTGCATATCTACATGTCCATGCACAATGCACAACTGTGTGCACAATGACAACACATGCAGTATTCCACTTCCATAGCATTGAACTGAACACAGACCTTCCACACTGGACAAAAATATCCAACCAGTTCCATAGAAGAACCTACACATAAGTCACCAATAGGATTCCAACCCATGACAACCTATTGTCTAATGAGCATCTCCTCCTTTAGTATGATGGAGAAAGAAAAGAGAAGATATATAATGGTTATACTACACAATTAAAATAAAGATTTGAGAAGAAAAACATGCTTTTCAATGTGCTGGATGGCATAATACCAATTTCTCTTCTACAAGCTGACATTCTTGCTGTTTCCACTTCTGTGGAATCATGTATTCATTATGCCATTGAAGGCCTAATATACTTGCAACAAGTGCATTTTGGTTGGCCAATAAAGGTATCACTGATGGATTTTTGTTTGAGTTTGCTAAATGGCCAACACAGCTACCCCTGAATGTAACCTCCAGTAAACCTTATCATTAAACCCTTTTATACAGAATCTCACAATTAGTTACTGTTCTTCTTCTTTTTGTTGTTGTTGTTGCTGCTGCTGCTGTTGTATGACTGTTGAATGTTGTATGACTGGAGTATGTATTTTCTGGAGTGTTGGATTCCTGGAAGTTGGGTAAAACTGGATATTCTTCATTAGCTTATCAGGGGAGACTGTAGGCCTAAGCAGACTGCCAGAAATAGTGCACATTAAATTGAGGCACTGCCCTGGCTCAGTGCTAGGGAATCATGGGAACTGTATTTTTTTCTGGGACATTGAGCCTTCTCTGTCAGAGAGCTCTGGTGCCACAATAAAATACAGTTCCCATGATTCCCTAGCACTGAGCCAGGGCAGTGCCTCAATTTAATGTGCACTATTTCTGGCAGTCTGCTTAGGCCCTATGTTAAGATATCTCATTCCTCTTATCTTTTATTCAGTACTCATCCACAGACATTTTGGAAAATATAGTTAATCATCATACTATAAAAGTAACTAATAAAGAACTTAATTGGGGTGTAAAATAGGATGTGATGGCCATTATAAGGGCCTGAAACCTTCCCACACCCTCTTCATAGTACATAGAATGGAAAACATGTTTTTTTATATTTTGTAGAGTATCATGCAACACAAGAAAAGCACTTAAAAGATCAAACTTAATTCTTATTGTTTAGAATGCCATTTCAAAAGGAAAGTTAAGTTATATTTTAGCACTCAACACCTACACACCAAAGTACATAACCTAGATGATCTAATCTTTAAGACTGGAGTAGAAATGAGCTAATGTTGTTAGGGGATTGTATGCACAATATGGCAAGAGATCAGTAACAAAGCAGGGAGGGTGAACTCAGCTGCTAGCAATAAAGAAGCACCAAGTTGCAAAATGCATTAACCATTTCTTTGCATTATTAACTTGGAGCACTTGGAAAAGGCAGATGTGTAAACGTCGACTTTGACACTTGGGCACATCCATTATGATAATGCCTGCTTTTGTGCTTCATAAGAAAAGACTCTCTGGAATGAAAAAAGAACATGTGCAATTTTTAGACAGTCTGAAAGCTGCACTGACAATCTCATTTACTCATTGGATGAACTTTAAACTAAACTAAAATGGACATGTAATATCCTAGAATTTTAAAATTAAATGAATATGTACTATCCTAATTTTAGTTTTAACCAGAACTTGAAAAAGCTACCTTTCGGGCTACAACACTCTAGTGGCTGAGAGAGAGAGTTATAGAACAAAAGTTTCCAAGTTTGGTTTGAAACTAAAATTAGGATATTGCCTGTAGAGTGGGTGGTAGTGCCTACTGGCTGGGGGCTTCTGGGAGCTGTAGTCCAAAAAGTAACTTTTCATGCTTTGCTTGTAAAAGCTTAGAGTTGGTCTCCAAAGCTTAAGAAACTGAATTTGTGAGCTGTTAAATGTCAGGACTGACCTCTGGGGTTTTTGAGGAGGGATGATGTGGTGAAGGGCAGGCTCCAGGTTATGTTTTATTATACAAGAAGTTTAATTGTTCTGGCGAGGAAGCAAAAGTGACTCATTTACTTGAAGTGGGTCCCTGTCTCCCAATGCAGATTTTGACTGGAGAAGGATGCAGCTTGCAATAATATCTTTAAAAGAACCGAACTGCTTTGCTTCACTGTTTTAACTACTTCCATCTAGATTCATTTACTTTGGACGCAAAAATTGAGAAAGGTCCAAAGATAGCAAAAAATCTGTGCTTTTGTCACTCTTTTTGAACCTTTTTCTTTCTGTTTAAATTATGATGTTTTGCCAAAGAAAATTGTATATGCCTTTTCTGAGCTCCTTTTTAATGGAAGAATATTAAATTGTTTATAGTGTGAAGCCCTGAAAATTCATCAAGGTTGTGATATGGCATTTTCTAGTTCTTTTTTGAGTTATCATCTAAAAAGCATCCCAGACTCAGCTATTTCATTGTGTGTCAGGCAAATACTTCATTTTTGTTGTTGTCACTTCTCATTATTGATTTGAATATTCTTAATTTATATTGATCCAACAGAAGACAATATAATTTGTATCTAGCATTTGTTATCTGCTTGGCTTGGCATCTGAGCAGATTCTTAATGACTTATGTCTATTCATTTCATTCAGTAATTATCTTTGCATCATTTGCTTACAACAAACATCCAGTTTATAGATTATTAGAACTGCATCTGAGAGAAAAATGACTGTGCAATAAAGCATACAACTTTGCACTGTAACCAACTTCATATCAAATTGATTATAACTGACTATTCTCCTCTGAGAACCACAGAGCACTTTGATTTCTTAAAAATCTGTTAAAAAGCCAGGAGTGAGGTAGCTATCAAATACAGGAAAACTGAAGTACAGACAAGATTAAGAGTATATTCTGTTTTAGGCAGAGTGGGGAGAGCAGGTTACCTCAGGGATGCAAGTTAAGTTAAATAAGAGAAACCTCTTAGTTATTCAGTTTGCTATTGTGATATTCTTACTGCTAGCAATGGGAAGAGTCACATTTAGGATTTTACGCCTTGGGCCATAATAATGTGTCTGCTTTAGGTTTTATGGCCTTCTTGGCAGATGCTTTGGGAGCATGGAATTCCCATCCATGGAAGGCTAGGTGGACCCATTTCTGCTCAATCTCTGCTGGCAAATAGACAAATGTCTATTTAAATAGCAATTAATTGGTTGTGCAGAATGGATTTTTAATGGTGTACATGGGATGCAGTGGCTCAAGTGGTTAAGACACTGATCCTGTTGATTGCAAGATCGGCAGGATGGCAGTTCGAGGACTGAGTGCTGCATGTGAGCTCCCGTCACTAGTCCCAGCTTCTGCCAACCTAGCAGTTCAAAAGCATGCAAATGAAAGTAGATAAATAGGTGCCACTTTGGTGGGAAGGTAAACAGCGTTTTGTGCAATCATGCTGGCTACATGATCACAGAGTAGTCTCTGACAGCACTGGCTCTTCGGCTTAGTAACAGAGATGAGCACCGCCCCCTATGGTCGGACACAACTTGACAACCTTGTCAATGGTGAATACCTTTACTTTACCTTTATGTGTGTCATATTTTTATCTTTATAGTTAGATTTTTTAAAAATTATTTTATATTTTTTATATCAAAGGTGTTTAACAAAATGGAGGCTGTAGTCAAGAAATCAAATCTAGGACTTGGAAAGACAATTATGAAGGAACTAGATAAGATCCTTAAATATAAGGATTTCTCACTGAATATCAAAGTTAGAATCTTCCATGTCCTAGTAGTTCTGATTTGTATGGTGTGAAAGCTGGACATTGAGGCAAGCTGGCAGAATGAAAACAACTCACTGGAAATGTGGTGCTGGAGGTGAGATCTGTGGATACACAGACACTCAAGAAGACAAATAAATGGTTCCTAGAACAAATCAAGCCTGAACCCTCCCTAGAAGCCAAAATGATTAGACTGACGCTATCATACTTTGGACATATTGTGAGATGACATAACTCATTAGAAAAATATGATAATTCTAATTAGAAAAGACGATAATAAAGTGGTAGTAGGAAAAGAGGAAGACTGCATTATAGCTGCATAGACCAAGTCCAGAAACCCCCAGCCCTGAGTTTGCCTATATGGACCTGCCTGCCTAAGATCTTCAGAGGATTGCACCCAATCCCAGGTGCAATCTGCCCTCCTTATCACTGGACTTGCCATTCACAGATTTAACTATCTGCAGATGGCAAGCCCCTGTTTGAGCTAATGGCGGCATGTGTATGTCATTGTGTTAGCAGGTGCACGCATGCCGCACCACCATTATTTTCGATGGGACTTGAACATGCACAGATTTTTGTGTCCACGGGTGGTGAGGTTGGAACAGATCCCCCATAAATACTGTACATCTGGTGAGGGCATGTGCCTGGGATGCTCCCAAGATATGGAACTCCCTTTCCCAGGAGGTTCAGTTGCCTCCCATGCTGTCTTTCCACTGGCAGCCAAATACTTTTTTTTATTTAAGGAAACTTTTGGTTTTTAGTGTGTTGTAGTAGATGGCACTTTTAATGGGGGAAGGTGTAGCATTTTTATTTTATTATATTTTAGGCATCTTTTAATGCTTTTTTAAAAAAACACTAAAGAAATAATTCTATTGAAGTGCAAAATTAAAACAGTTTAAAAACATATTAAAGCACAGTAAAAAGGATAAAAGCATAATGCAACCCATTAAAAGACCTGCCTGACACAGTAAGTTAAGAGCCAAAGGCCTTCCTAATTAAAAAAATAAAAAGTATTTGAATGTTGGTGGAAAGAGAGCTGAGAAGGAGCTAAGGAACCCAGCATAAAACAAGAAAGGAAATGCAAAATAGCTCCAACCTGTCTTGGAATACAGACACCTGATGTTCCTCCAGATTCTTTCCTTTCTTGGTTCCAGCCTCTTAGCAGTCTCAATAAAAAGAAACTGGAAGAGGCTACTAGGAGGCTGGCCAAGCACTTCCTGCTTAGAAACCCTTTGCTGTATTCAGGACCAGTAAGAAAGAGCCAGCGTAGTATAGTAGTTTGAATGTTGGACTGTGCCTCTGGAGACCAGGGTTCAAATCCCAGCCCAGCCATGTAAACTCACTCGGTGACCTTGGGCAAGTCACACTCTACCAACTTCCTAGGATGGCCATGGCAATTCCCCTGAAAAAAACTTGCCAAGAACCCATGATAGGTTGCCTTAGGGTCACCATAAATCAGAAACAACTTGAAGGAACACAACAACAACAACAACCTACAGTAAGGTAGTGTGAGCTTATTCCCTAAGGGGGCAGATATTGGGTGAGGGGGCAGCTAGTTTCTTAGCCTCCTAGCCATTCCCTTTAGAAAACAAAGCTACAGCCCCTATTATATCCCCCAAACCAGTGAAGAACAATTGTGAAAGGAAAGAAGGCCTCATAAGGAGACTTTGGAGAGGTCGCATGTGTCCTTGAAAAAAAAAACATCAAAATTTGTTTTTGATCCAAAACATCTTTAGGGGTATGGGGGAATTTTCACCATGTTTTGGATGTCAAAAAGGCCTCTTATGGACCTAAACTGATCCATGGGGACACAGAATGTGGTAGAAAGGCACCCCACATGCCCAGTGGACATTCTGGAGCATATCAGGGCAATTTTTAAAAATCCTTTTATCCCTGGGGAGCACAGAAGGCCTCCAAATGTCCCAAGTGAGCTTTTGGAGACATTCTGGATCAAAATGAAAATTCAACACCCCCCTCCCTCAGCTAACCTTAGAGCCACAAAAGTAGTCCTAGGACCTGCATGTCACTCAGAGCCAAACTTTACCCAAGCCTGCCCTAAACTAATCTGGGGCCTTTGAGGTGGCTGAGGACCCTTTCTCATTGAAGTAAGTCTCAACTGCTAATCTAGTTTGCTCTGTACATGTAACGGACATCATCTTGTCTTTTGTAACGGATGTACATGTAATGGATGTAACGGATCTCATCTTGTCTTTTGTTCTTGGCTCTACTTCCATGTATTTTGTGAAGGTTTTTGTTGCTGCTGTAAGGCAGAAATGTTTGTTCTGAGAGCTGTTTATTCTGAGTACCCATTCAGTGAAGATTAGTTTGTGGCTTACTCCCTGCTTTGGCAATGCTACCCACACCCTGGCTTTCCCCCTGATAGGAGTAAACATGAACTAAGAAGAAAATAATCTTTTGAGAAAATTGGTAACCATGGCAGCCATTCACACTACAGAAATAAACCAGTTTGGAACTGGGCTATTTCCATGATGTTCACACTCACTGCAATCAATGTAGTTTATGGCAGGGGATGGCTGGCTGAAAAGCCCACTTAAAAATTGCATTTGGCACCAGACCCATTAGCAATTCTTTTTTTAAAGAGCTGCAATGGTCCTCATCTTTGGTAGTGTAAGTACACTACCAAATTTATTTGGATTGCGCTGCATCATTCCCGGAAATGGAGGCACCTCCATTTTAAAGCGATACTGTGGCAAATGTGAATGGCAACAGGGTTAAAATGACATGGAGAGATTCGATCATGGTAAACATAGTGGAACACCAAACCGATTCTGAAATGGTTCTAGATCAGGGCAGAGATGCTAATCTCTTTGTTCAAAAAAGTAAGTGTGAATGACCCGCCTGTTAAATCTGAGGTGCATACTGTCTAGAATTTCACAAATGAAAGCTAGGACACATGTGGCCAGCAACATCAGAGTGTGGTCAAGATAAAAAAAAAAAGGTTATTGACTGGAAGAACAGATACGTTAGGAGAAGCTGCAGCAATTTGCTTTTACCTGAGTGTACAAGGAAGGGCAAGATTCCACCCTTTCCTCTATGCTGAATTAACTGAGTGAAAATCATTTTTAGCCTTTGAACTCAGTTTGCAACAACTAGAGTAAGCTGAGTACCAAAGGAGAAAGTGGGAGGATGAGAAAGAAGCTGAGACATTTTAAAAGCAGCTGAAAAAGTGGAGTGACATATGATTAATTATGGCTGTCCCTGCCAAACTATGGCAGTTGGAGTGTGGGGAGTGGCCCACAGGTTCCTTGTGTCCTTTTTTTGTGACCATTCCATCTCCCTTCAGATGAAAAGTACCCTATTTTTAAATGCCCCCTGAAAGAATTAAGCCTTCAGGGGCACAATTTTCTACAACAAAATGTATATCTCCTGGCTTACTTTAGCTGCTTCTATCCATTTTTTTTAAAAAAATCATTTATTTTTTTTAAAAAAATGGAAGTAACCTGAAAGTCATAGAATCATAGCGTGGGGAAAAACCACAAGGGGCATCCAGTCCAACCTCCTGATGTGCAGGAATACACAACCCAGGCACTGCTGACAGATGACCATCCAGCTTCTTTTTAAAAAAAACTCCAGAGAAGGAAACTCCACCACACCCTGGTGGCGTATTCCACTGTCAAATAGCTCTTCAATTGTAAGAGACTAGTGCTACCCTGAGAGGACCTAGAGCTGGAAACATGTCCCTGGGGTTTGCCCATCCCTGTACTAGATGGTAAAGATTCAGATGTAACTGAAGTTTACTTTTAAGTAGAAGATTGTGTGTACTGTTGCAATATAATATATAACCTTGCTGGCTGCACTGTGTTAGAGAAGAGATTCTCCACCCTGCTGGTATGCCCTCTTACAGCAGAATATCAAAGAATTGAGCCATTGTTCTGGTTCTGTATTATTAATACTATGTTATTGTTCAAACCTTAATTGTCTGTCCCATCTAGCTTTGCCATATTTTGGAGGGTTGTTTTTCATAATAGCTTTCACAAGCAGCAAAAAAACAAACAAACAAACAAAAACACCTTTCTTATCATGACATTGCTAGCAGAGATGAAAATGCCCAGTCATTTGGAGTGAAGTTAATGTGTCCTTCCTTCTCTAGACTTGTCTTCAGGATGTCCCCAAACAAGCAAAACAGATTTAAAATTCTGATTGGCTTTTTGGTGAGTAAGGGTAGGAAACATAAGAAGGGGAGGTCTCCCACTCAAATAGCTTTGAGATGAGACCATAAATCCAATCAGATTTGACTGTGAAGTTTTCCAGTGTTATCTTGCTGCTGATGTAACCAATAAGGAGAAAGCACAGAAGCAACTTTCTCTTGGACCAGTTTGCTCCCAAGGAATCCTTTCTTCCTATCTCCTTTTGGCCTGGAAATATTTACCTGAAAATATTCAGCACAATTCTGACAGTGAATGTATTAAATGAATGCACTCACAAGAAATGAGAAGGGGAAGCTATGAAACTGCATAGAATACTGAACAGGAACCAGGTACCAAAAATGAACATATTTGGAACATTCATTCCATTCTTCATTCTAACATTCTGGCTCTGCGCTGATCTTTAACACATGATCATTTTTGTCTTTAATTGAAGCAGAGACTTAATATTTTAGGAGGAGGTTTTTAAACTAATGCAATTACAGGAAGGCATTGTAGTTTCATTTGCACATGGGTAAACATGTGCTTTCACACCCAGGGAAAAGTTTAGCTTGGCAGCTGAAGATGAAGACCATGACTCCAGCCTCTCTCATAGCCAAAGCTGCAGAAACCCAAAGTTACTTCCAAAAATAATAGCATTATTGGAGCCCTAAACCTCCTTCTTAGACTAGTCATGCTGAGTAGGATGGTTCTGGAGGCCAGCAAAGCTACTAAGCCCCTGCTTCCATGTCGTTATGCACATGCATTTGATAGTGCTACAGTCATGCTGAAAGAATTAGGTCCACTCTGGTGAACAAGTTTCAATAAAACTTTAAAAGCTTCAGAATGTGTTCTTCTGATTCCGTACCTGAATCAGTGGAATAGAAAGAAACCACAAGACACCATTCCTAAATGTGTCAGTCTCTTGTCTTGGATCCAGTGAGATCACTTGGCTATCTATCTGCTCCATGCTGTTAAACCCTCCAGTCTCTAATAATTAAAACTTTCTTCTAAATTCCACTTTCATTGTGGTATTACTTCCCACTATACATCTATAGTTCAACTTAAGCGGTTCTTCTTTTCTCTGATGCATTCTCCTCATGACTTTAATGGCTAATAGTCATGATGGCTATATCATAAAAATCACAGATCTGGAAGGGTCTAGAAGGGCTGTCTAATCTGATCCCCTGCATTGCTGAAATACACAACTAAAACACTGCTGAAAATGGTCATCCAATGTCTGTTTAAAGACCTCAGAGGAGAGTCCAGCACTTTCTGAGGCAGTGTATTGCACTGTCAAACAGCTCTTACCATCAATAAGTTTTTCTTGTAATTTGAATCCATTGGTTTATGTTCTAGTCTCTGGGGCAATAGAAAGCAAGCTTCAGGTATTTGACACTGCTTCCAGTATTTAAATATGGCTATCTCCTCTCCTAGATAAACATACCCAGCTTCCTAAACCATTTCTTGTAGGCCATGATTTCTAGATCTTTTACCATCCCGGATGCTCCCCTCTGAACATGTTCCAGCTTGTCATTAGCTGTCTTGAATTGTGGTGCCTAGAATTGGACACGGTGTTCCTGGTGAGGTCTGACCAAAGCAGAATAGAGGGCTATAAATGATGCCCAGCATCAGAGCCACTATACATCTATAGGGGAAAAAAATCCAAGGATTAACCGGGGAGAGGGAGAGATGCACTCATGTCTTACTTGTGGCTTCACATAGGCAACTGGTTAGCAGCTGTGTGACCTACTACAATTTGGCCTGATCCAGTACTGTTTTGCATATGTTAATCTATTTGAACAGTACTGTCCTCATTCTCTTATCATAGGGATCAAAATGACCAGTTCTAATTCCAGAGCTGCAGTTCCCACAATCCTTTTGCACTGGTTATGGTGTTGAAGGCTGGGACTTGTAGGCCAAAAAAAAAAAAAAAAAAAAAAAAGGGAGGGCAGAGTTCCATGCCTCTGTGCTAGGGAGAGATCTGGAAAGGCTTGGCTGGGGAAGGAAGTATAGTCATGCTGGGGAAGGAAGTATAGTCATACTTTTCTTCAGTCTGTTTCACCAAGGCAGATAGAACAGACAAGCAAAAAGAGGGAAACATCCAGGTCACCCTTACTGCTACTGTCTCCTGCATCTTTTCTTGCTTCTTGTTACAAAGTCTTCTCACACTTTCAATTATCCTCCCTACAGGAAGTGTACTCCCCACAGCCTGCCAAACAACTCCTATGCATCCTGCCCAGGACTGTCCCAGGACTGGGATTGCATGTGGAACTGGGAGGAGAGAGAGAATGAAGAGAAGACTATGGGGGTTTGCAGACTGCCAGAAATAGTGTGAATTCAGTCCACTTTTAGGGTTAGGGTTAGTGCTAGGGAATCATGGGAACTGTTATTTTTCTGAGACATTGAGCCTTCTCTGTCAGACAACTCTGATGCCACAATAAAATACAGTTCCCATGGTTCCCTAACTCTAACCCTAACCCTAAAAGTGGACTGAATTCACACTATTTCTGGCAGTCTGCAACCCCCCTATGTTTGTATTGGAAAAGGAAACCAATCCTGCCTTTCTCAGTATGTAGCTATGGAGTGGCCAAAAGGAGGGCTGTACTCCCATAATAAGAATGTTGCTACTGTTGTGTGCCTCCAACTTATTTCTGACTTATAATGACCCTAACCTATCATAGGACCCTAACCAATGAAAGTTTCCTTCCACCCCTACATTTCTAGCATTGCAGAAAGTGAAATGTTGAAAATTGTTCACATCTAGATCTCATAGTTGCTGTTTTCACATTCCCTTGGGAGTTCTGCCTGCCCCCTTTTCTTTGGTTTCCTTAACCTGGATTTCTAAATGTGTAACTGAAGTTTTAAATTACTGCAGTGTTAGAAATCTGGGGACTGAGGAAAAAATAATAATGGGGGCAGGATTCTTATGAGGAGGCAATGTGCTCATTTTGGCACATCTCCATAGCTGAAAACATGGACCTCATGACAGTTGAAGCTGCCATGAACTGTAGCCATGCTGATCAGAAAGAATCTTGCAACTTACCACCCCCTGCTGTAAATGACCCACACCACAAAGAGCCCTGGTGGTGCAGTGGTTAAATGCCTATACTGCAGCCATGCACTCATAGACCACAAGGTTGCGAGTTCAATACTAGCCAGGGCTCAGGCTAGACTCAGGCCTGCATCCTTCCAAGGTTGCTAAAATGAGTACTCAACGGGGGGGCAGTGGGGGGGCAGTGGGGGGGCGGAATGAGCTTACAGTTGTAAACCGCTTAGACATCCCATAGCGTGATATGAAACGGTATATAAATGAAGCTGCTTTGCTTTGCTTTGCTTTGCACAAGGATGTGTATGTTCTTCCTTTGCCTAGGGGGAAGTGATAGGGCAAAACCTAACAAGCCTTAGCTGGAGCCTAGAGACAATTTGTTGGTCATTTATGAAACCTGGAAGGGAAAAAAAATTAAGTTTTTTTGCTTTCCGATTCTAATACAAGTTATAAAACAGGAAAAAAAACACCTTTTACAGTTGGCAACTGGTTGGCTGCCCTATATTTCAGCTTCATTTTTCCTAAACTCAGGGACTGGACAGACTGGCCAAAAGGGCCAGTCTGGGGGCGGAGTGGGGATGTGGCAACACGCTGGTTGCCCCAACTCCACACCAATGCTACCATCATGCCACCCACCCAAATAGATGGTGGGTGGCATCAGGGTGCTGCCTTGGCGCAGCAGTCACACACGCTGCACCAAAGGAGTGCTAAAAAGGTGCCACTGCAGCGGCAATTTTCGCTGCTCTAAAAAGGAGCGGCATTTGCCAGCTCTTTATAGAGTGGCAAAGTACCGGATTGAGGCTATGGCATGCGGTTGCTGCAGCCCCAATACGGCAAGGAAAGGCCCTCAGTTGTATCATACTCTTATAAGATCTGTTAATAAGGTACAGTGTTTATTCATTTAATCATTGCTACTTCTGAACCAAGTGTTGTTTGAACCTCATAGCATTAGAAGGGAATTTACAGGCCACAGCCCAGTATACTATTGAGTTGATTATGTGTTTGGCCCTTTCTGTGTATCAGGACTTCAAGTATATGAAGTTTACCCCCTTAGTCTTTCCTCTCTGATCTCTTTTTTTTGATAAAATTACCAGCTTGGTAGATGAAGGGAATGCTGTGGATATAGTATATCTTGATTTCAGTAAGGCCTTTGACAAGGTTCCCTATGACATTCTTGCAAGCAAATTGGTAAAATGTGGGCTAGACAAAGTAACTGTTACATGGATTTGTAATTGGTTGACTGGTCGAACCCAAAGGTTGCTCAACAATGGCTCCTTTTCAACCTGGAAAGAAGTGACCAGTGGGATGCCACAGGGCTCTGTCCTGGGCCCAGTGCTATTCAATATCTTTATTAATGACTTGGATGACGGTATTGGGGGCATAGTTATCAAATTTGCAGACGACACCAAATTAGGAGGAGTAGCTAATACCCCAGAGGACAGGATCAAAATTCAAAATGACTTGAACAGACTAGAAAGTTGGGCCAAAGCTAACAAAATGAAATTCAACACGGAGAAATGTAAGGTACTGCACTTAGGGCGGAAAAACGAAAAGTACAGATATACGATGGGGGACACCTGGCTGAATGAGACTACGTGTGAAAGGGATCTAGGAATCCAGGTGGACCACAGGTTGAACATGAGTCAACAGTGCGATGCAGCAGCTAAAAAGGCCAATGCAAATTTAGGCTGCATCAGTAGAAGTATAGTGTCTAGATCAAGAGAAGTAATAGTGCCACTCTATTCTGCTTTGGTCAGGCCTCACCTGGAATACTGTGTCCAGTTCTGGGCACCACAATTCAAAAAAGATGTGGAGAAACTGGAGCGTGTCCAAAGGAGGGCAACTAAAATGGTGAAGGGTCTGGAAACCAAGCCCTATGAGGAACGACTTAGGGAGCTGGGGATGTTTAGCCTGGAGAAGAGAAGGCTGAGAGGTGATATGATAGCCGTGTTTAAATATTTGAAGGGATGTCATATCGAGGAGGGAATAAGCTTGTTTTCTGCTGCTCCAGAGACTAGGACCCGAAACAATGGATGCAAGGTGCAAGAAAAGAGATTCCACCTCAACATTAGGAGGAACTTCCTGACAGTGAGGGCGGTTCGACAGTGGAACACACTCCCTTGGAGAGTAGTGGAGTCTCCTTCCTTGGAGGTCTTTAAGCAGAGACTGGATGGCCATCTGTCAGGGATGCTTTGATTGGGAGTCCCTGCATAGCAGGGGGTTGGACTGGATGGCCCTTGTGGTCTCTTCCAACTCTATGATTCTATGATTCTATGATTCTATGATTCTTTCCAGCTCCTTCAGCTTTTTCTTCTGTGACTTGTTTTCCAATTTGCCAGCAATTTTGGTTGCTCTTATATGAAATAAACCTGGTTTACTACAGATTTCTTGCTTAAATTGTGGCATCCCAAAATTCTGTTGGCTCTTTCCCATTGTGTTTTAATATTGTACCACATTATTTTTCTTGCCATGTATTTTGGATTGCCATCAATGGCAGAGGGCAATCTGCTGAACTACAAACAAAATAACCCTCTCTCTCTGGACATATAACAGTATAGAAATTAATGATCCAGTACCAGTTGTTTCATTGGATGCAATCAGCTATCAGCCTATGTATGTCCTCACCAACCAAAACCTTCGAGAGGGTGTGGAGAATACTTCTGCAATGGCTCCACTAAGCTTCAGTGCTCGAGTCCCCAGTGACCTGGGTTTTGGCCTGGCAAGACCTTGCACTCTGTTAATCAATGCATTACTTTTATCATGCCAAGTTCCCTTGTGGATTTTTACCAGAGATGAATAAGGCCCAGTTCTGTTGATTGCTGAGTAAGAGGCTAGGTTGCAGCAAAGAAAGACAGAGGTGTTCAAGAAGGCAGTAAACAGAGATCTATGCATGTAATAGCCTCTTTGTGGGTGGGTGGGTGTGCTCAACATCTGTGCTCATTTCAGAGAGCAGGGAGACTCTCTCTCACACACAGTTTCTCTCTCTTTCTTTCTCACACACAATCACAGAGCTTTTCTTTTTTCCAGACCAACACTTGTGGCTGGACATAAGGCAAGCCAAACATGGGGACAGATCAGTCTCAAGACAAACAAACAGGGAAAACAAGACTTCAGTCACAATGCCTGGACTTCATTCATTTTTAAGCCCAGCTATGAGATTTGCAAAGCCATCGTTTCATTTGAAATGACAGGGTAAATCATGGTCCCATTAATCTGTTTCAAATGCATTTCAGTGTATGGCAAGGGGACATGCCACCTGTCAGAAGTAAATATACATTTTGGCTTCAGCCTTTAAATGAGTTACATTAGAGTAGCCTAATTCATGACTGGAAACCTACCCCAGAGAAAACTGTTGGGGTGGTTGTAGCTGATTTTATTATACCCATTGCCATTGAAAAGCAAATTTGAAGCCTGGGATTTTTGTGGCCATCTGAATTGGGTTTTGGCTGTACTGCTTTGGTCCATGGACCAGCTTGGCATCTAGCAAATGGAAATCACTGACAAGCAGAGGAGAATGCGCATTCAGACCTTAAGTGATTCTGTGCTGCAACTCAAACCTAATAGGAAATAATATTGCTTGTTTGTGCTGAGTTGGCCTATGATAACAACAAACTGAGGCTGTTTTGGAAAAAGCTGCCTGGGGAACCTTTAGCACTTGCTGAGCTGGAAGCTGAAAGCAAGCAAAGCAGAATATATTTTCAGTCCATGCAAAGACTACAGGAAAGCAGCAAATTAAATAGTTCTGTACTGGGAAACATGTAGATCCCAAGGGCTTGTAGCCTATTAATATGGCTAGCGTTCCCAAGAAATGTGCAAAAATCCACACTGGCTTGAACAATGTGTACACTGTTCATGGTGTGATTATAGAAGGCTTTGTAAATGTAACAAAAAGTCTAAAATGGAGGGGATTTTAAGGATCACATTGTTGGGTCAAAATTAATGTGCTGAGAAAAATTGCTTGAAATAAAACCCCTTCATGTGATACTGTCAGCTGCTGAAAATAAATTGGCTTTAAATAAATAAATAAAATCTTGCATAATGGATTTTTTTTCTTGGCTTAATGCATAAAGCTCAGTTATGTCATATGTGAATTGTGTGAATTATTTTATTAGTTATTTATACAGGAAGTTGACCGAGGGGGGAAGCAGACGGGCGGCCCTGGGCCGCCCCGGGAAGCTGCACCGTGGGGCCGAGGTATCCGCACACCTCGGCCCCGCAGCACAGCTTTGCCGCCCCAGGAAGGAGTGCTAAAATAGCGCCCCTTCCACAAGTCGCCGAAGGTGCACTGCAAAAGGCTGGCAGCGCACCTTTGGCTACTCTTCCGCCACAGCGTGTGCGGACGCTGCGGCGGGAAGGCATCGTCAGAGCCCTGGCCATGCGGAGGGGCCGGTGCTCCAACGATGCCTTCGGGAAGGGGTTGGGGCGCCCACCGGGCAGCTGCCCCTCCCGTTCCTTGCCCCCAAAATGGCCCTTTGCGCCGTCTGCTTCCCACCCAAGTGACTCAAAGTACTTCTACAAATTTAGAGTACAACATATGGGGGGGCGCAGGAGATTCTACTCAGTTGCTGTATCTACTTTGAGTTGGGTTTTCAAATTGCTGAATTTCAAATTCAGATACCTCTGAAAGACAATGATAAAAATGGCAGACATTGAGGACAAGGAAATGGAGATGAGGACAAGAGATGGGAATTGGAAAGTGCCCTTGGACTTCTTCTTTTGGGATGGGGTGGGGTAGGGCGAAATCTTAATTATATTTGGCAAGAAATGGTAGAGATTCGTTTCACTGCAAACACATCTGATGAGCTACTTAGAGCCATTTATTTATTTATTTATTGCCTCCAGTGTTCTCGGGATAGGCACCAGCAAAAGGAAGGATTTCTGGCAATCCAATACCATAAAGCTTTGTGTACCATTGCTGCAAACCTGGGAATGGTTATGGGACAAGTTAGCCCTGTGCATATGTCAAGAAACATGAATAGATGAGCTGAGTGAAATTCTGCACATCATTCTGATATTGTAGTTGAACATAAAAGGTGTAGTTGCCATTTCTGAAACTCCAGAGACTAAAACTGTGGCATAGATTGTGTATCTGTGTGTGTTTAGCTTATACCATTTAAATGCATACTTAAAGATGGGGACCATGAATCATTCCTGATTTGCATATCCTGTTTTACACAGTCTGACTTCATAAATTGGCAATGTCAAAGTATTGTCTCATGAAGAGTTTTAATCCAGTTGGTGCCAGTGAAAACCCTCAAATGTCAAAATCCATTTTATTTGCACAAATCTTTGATTACAGCTTAATCCCAGCTGTATGGTTAATATTTTTTAGATATAGTTCACAGATCAAGCTGGGATGTACGCTTTTTCAAATGTGATCTATAGGGCAATGCAACTAACTTTGCATATGCTCTAATTCTGTTTTGTCTCTAGGTCAATCTTTTTGCTGTCACTTTGTTTTAACTTCAATTGTTTCTTTTTTTTAAAAAAAAAAATGACATCGTCTCTTCCCTGATCTCATGATTGGTTGTGTCTTCTTCCCTCAGAAATTTCTGTATAACTCACTAGTGGAAGTACTTAACCATTTGGATCCAAACCCACTATCTCACTCTCACCTGCATACTATTTCTCCACCTCAGTACTTCTTGAGTCCCTTCCTCACTTTATGGGTAGGAAATAATTTAGTTCAACCCAATCCTTTTCTCTTCTCTTCTGCTCTTGTTAGGGTAGAAAATCTAACTTGGCTATGGGTACTGAAGAAAAGAATTATGGGAAGATGAGGCTAAGCAGACCAATGAGGATGGTTAGGGTGGAAAATTTACTGATCCAAGGTCAGATGTGGGGAAAAATAGTTTGTACAGAAAAAGCATTTGCCACAAATAAGACCAGCATATATTGGGACAAAGTTGCAAAGAACTGCAAGTAACAAGGGCAATTCCACTGAATCTATGACCATGGTTGGCAGTTCTGAAACAAGTCAGATATGCTGGGCAACAGAGAGATTAGGCACTGCTAACAGTCAAACATACAAAGTAAAAGTACAGGAGTTTTTGGAAATTCTCTGGCATTTTGCAGACCATGCCATCTACCTGGAGGTCCACTGATTTTGTAAGAGGTAGCAACTTTAGCATGCCTGTACTCAATAATTATTAATTTGCATGTATCTCTAAGAGTATTTGTCTTTGGCCAAAAGCAGACCGAGTGGAAAAGCTGGCCTACCCCCACAGTTTCCTGAATTGTGGCAAGAAACCATTGTCTGAACTACTGGCTCCCACAATGGGCCAACAACTAATGCAGAGTCCTCACTCTCCTCATCTGCTGCAAGGATAGACCTGCCATAATGGATTATTCATGGCTATAAGCTGTGCCACACCATTATTTTTTCCTGATATGCCACAAATGTTTGTGCACAAGCACACCAAAACTCTATCAGCAGCCATCAGTTGCCTCTCTTGTCCTGTCCAGCTACTAGCCCATTGGATATCTTGCATGACTAGCCATTCTAACATCCATTCAGTCGCAGGACTGCCCATATAACACATCGGTGCACCCAGTGACACATTGGCATAGCACAATAATGGAGGGCCCACCCATGCATATCCTCTTTTCCCCCCTTCCCCCCATGGCCCCCTGTTGGAATGGCCAGTTTGTTAATGTTTTTATTAAATACATTGTATTGTTGGTAACCTGACGTGTTTCTTGTCAGTGGAGGGGTTTAGGTGGCAGTTTAGAGAAGGTCTTTGAGAATTCTCAGCCAGAGTGCTGCAGTGCCTCACTAAACTACAAACCTCAGGGTTCCACAGGGTGAAACCATAGCAGTTAAAATGGAAGAATAGTGCTATAATTGTATAGTGTGAATGGGCTCCCAATCACCTATATTCCCTGATTGTGTCTGTTGTGTCTCATTTCACTATTAATGCCACTCTGCTTATTCTTTGATTGCCATTTCCAGAATAAAATATTAGGAAACTATCTAGGAAGAAAATCAACTCATTTGAGATGTGGTGTTGGAGAAGAGTGCTGAAGATACCGTGGATAGCCAAAAGGACAAACAATTGGGTCCTAGAACAAATCAAGCCTGAACTCTCCCTGGAAGCCAAGATGATAATATTGAGATTGCTGTACTTTGACCACATCATGAGAAGGCATGCCTTCATTCTTGTTAAGCTTGCTCACATCAAGTATGGCTATGGCTATGTATTTCATTTCTTGTTTTATGATCTCTGTCCCTCTCTGAGTCATACATACCTATAGAACGTCACCTTTTCTAAGCATGAAAGCTACTGAATGTCCTTTTGGCATGAGTAGCACTGTGTTTAATAGTGTAACTAGACTCAAGCCAAGTGTATTTTGCTATGCAAAGGCAATTATGCCACTCAAGGTCTCATATCCACAGTGGCTTTCTGTTCCACTGGTAGTGTGAAGAGTGCAACTTATTTCAGCCTTTATGACAAAGCTCCCTCTGGTAGACATCCACGCTCCCCTTCACCAAGTAGGCTAGCCAGGTGGCAATATCAGACAGAAGTGTTTTGATGTGTGCTGGGCAGCTCTGTGTGGTAGCTACCATTACTTTTATAGTGGTATTTCAGCATCATGTAAAATAAACATGACCAGTAAGAGCTGCTATATTTATTCCTTACCATTTCACCACAGCACCACTACATTGGGGCATTTAAATATAGAAAAATACTGTGCACAACAAATGTCTTATTTATTATGACCTATTGAAACACAGAGGAACAACCTTTGACCTTTATAAAGAAGTATTCACAAATCAACAAGCCATTAATTATTGGATTTTTATCCCACCCTTCTGTTTAAAATATCCCTCAAGGCACCTAACAATCATCACTAAAAATAATTTCTCCTATTTACTGGTGCATCCATATTGACCCAAGATTGTTCTAGCAGTGTTCTAATAATCTATGGATATACCTGCACTGCAGAAATAATGCAGTTTGACACTGCTGTAACTGCCATACTATGGAATTCTGGCATTTTGATCAATATTTGATCTGAGGTGTGGGAAGTATTTAACTATTTCAGTTTCCTGAATATCTAGGTTGATGTCATGTAGATATTGTTGGAAGAAGTATGTGTTGCATTCTCTTTTCCCTTCTTACTTAGACAGGGACTTCCTCCCCCCCCCCCCATTCTATCTGGCAGTTTAACTGACTTTCTGAACATTCTAAACTTTCACCTCAGTCTCCAGTCAGTAACAGTCCTCCTTTGAGTGAGGAATAACAGTCTCTCCCTACTATATAAAAGATGATAATGATTTCTCTCCATACCCAAACCATCTCCAGTTAGAATCTAGAGCATGTCTGTCCTTGATCTGAACTTCCCCTTCAGTTCTCAGTGGAAAAGGTCTCTTGTCCTTGCTTTCTTGTTGTTGTGTTCTATTTCTTTTTGTTGTTGTGTTCTATTTCTATCATTATAGCAGTCTTCTTTATCCTTGAGCATTAGTTATTGAAAGTTGTATTCATGGCCACACAAAACACTTTGGAGGGCTTATATGGCCTTTGGGCAACAGGTTACATACCCAAATATTATACAAAGGAAAAAAATCAAGAAAACCCAGGAAAGAATCTTATTGGTGAACTATGCTATTATAACTGACCAACAGGAGGGAACAGTAGCATGGGAACAGTAGCCATGAAGAAAGTACAGCATTGGAATACCTAGCTGTTTAGAACCAGCATCTTTTGCCTGACTTCCCTCACTTTTACTGAATGACCCTGACAAACGTGTAACCCCTAGCACAACCAGCAGGATTCCAGCCCCAATTTTATGTTTCAAATCTAGAAAACAACTTTGAAGATTATGCTTTTGGATGGGAATCTGGGGGAAATGCAGTTGATCAATCCTTTCCCAGCCTACCAGATCACTGGCATAATGAACAAATAATCTGTATAATGTCTCTTTGAGTTTACCTGGATTTGGGATACTAGAATATGACAACCTTATTTCCGAGTAGGTGATGTTGGTCCCAGTTGTTTCTATTGACTGCTGCCCCAAAGTGATATCATTTCCTTATTTCACTGCTAAATAGACAGTACACAGAAGTTAAAAATAGAAAATTAAAATGGCAGTGGTTGACAGTTTATCCACAGTACAGAATGATAGCAGTTTGATACCACTTTAACTACCATAGCTCTGTTCCTTGGAATTCTGGATATTGCCATCTGTTGATGTACTTAGATTTCTCCATAGGAAAAGAACTAATGCACTCCTCTGAATAGAGCATTACAGCTCTATAGCAAAGAATTCTAACTACCTCATCAATCAAACTACAAATCCTAGGTTTCCATAAGAGGGAGCCGTGGCAGTTAAAGGGGTATCAAAGTGCTATATAACCCAAGCCAACTGCCACACATAAATTGTTGAGAGGAAATGTCAAGGTTTGGCTTGGCTGTGATGTCATTCCAACACTTAATGAAGGATGCTATATACTGATTCCAGGCTCAGTATACAGTTAAATAACAGGTTGGGTTCTTGGGTTTCCACAAGCAGCAAATTCACACTCTGGGTTATATGCAGAAAAGGCTGATTGGCAAATGTACCTATTTTTTCTGTACTGTGTGTAGTGGAATACTGCATGGCTTTGGCATCTGGGTCAGCTGTTCCAAGCACATCTAACAAGATTGCTACATCTGTCTCTCTCTCTCAGTTCACTGATATTACTATTTTCTCTCTTATCCAAACTTAGATAGTATGTCTTGGTGACTAGCCAGGGACCTGGCAGTATATTTTGTTTCTCATTGGCACAGGTATTTAACAGTCCTAAACAAATAGGAACTTTCTGGAGGAATCTAGCTTAATGAGGGACTAATATAACAAAACCACAGGGTCTGTGGTTATATATTATAGGCTATATGTTACTCCTTGTTCATTTCCTTATTCTTTTCTCAACATTATTAAGTCACTGATCTTTTCCTAGAAACAACGTTTTCCTTTACCTGCTAAATGGACTCAAAATTTGCTAAGTAGACTCAGAACAAAGTATTATATGTGTTGTAAGAAAGAAAGATCAAGCATGTTATAGTGACCCCATCCCAGTGTTTTCATAAAATCACAGAAGTTTATCACAGGGGAACAACCAGAAGTATAAATGGTGATTAATCTGTCAAAATTGCGTATTCATGATTAACATTTTCACATGATGTCATGTTCAAATTGCAATTATCCTGGGAATATCCCATGATAATCATGCAATTGTGCTAATGATTTTACATGACATCAGAATGAAAAGTGATTAAAGTGCCATTATCCCATGAATAACCAGGCAATAAACAATCAAGCAACAATCATTTGCAAGATTTTCCTGTGAATGATTTTTTTTTCTGTTTATTGCCTGGTTACTCCCTGATTATTCCCAGGATAATGGCTCTTGTGTGTGAAAACGTTAATCACATTTTAACTGTGTTTTAATCTCAATTGCACAATTTTGACAAGTTAATCACTGTTTAAATTACCAATTTCCCCCATGTGATAAACTCCATAGAATCACAGAGTTGGAAGAGACCACAAGGGCCATCCAGTCCAATCTCCTGCCATACAGGAATTCACAATCAATACACCCCTAACAGATGGCCATCCAGCATCTGTTTAAAAAACTCCAAAGAAGAAGACTCCATCACTCTCCGAGGAAGCATGTTCCACTGTTGAATAGAGTCAGAGATTTCTTCCTAATGGTGGAATATCTTTTCCTATAGTCTGAACCCAGGTCCAGGTCCTATTCCCTGGAACTGCAGAAAACAAATTTGCTCTATCTTCACAATATCCCTTCAGATATTTAAACAAGGCTATCATATCACCTTTTCTTTTCCAGGCTAAATGTATCCAGCTCCCTAAGCCTCCCCTCATAGGGCATGATTTCCAGACATTTCACTATTTTGGTTGCCCTCCTCTGGATATGATCCAGCTTTTCAACATCCTTTTTGAATTGTAGTGCTCAGAACTGGACACAGCATTCCAGGTGAGGCCTGACCAAAGCAGAATAGAATGGTACTATTACTTCCTTTGATCTAGACATAATACGTCTATTTTTATATGTACTAGCCCTGCTCTTCAAGTCCCTGAGCTCCCCATGTTAAGTGGGAAATTCTGAAGGGGCCTTATATTCATATTTGCTTGAATTCAACTAGAAGCCAGAGCCAGCTTTGTGTGGTTTGAGCATTGGACTGCAACTCTGAAGATCAGGGTTCATTTCCCAGCTCAGCCATGGCAACCCACTGGATGACCTTGGGCAAGTCACACACTCTCATCCCCAGAAAAGCCTGTGATAGGTTCACGTGAGGGTCACCATATGTCAGAAATGAGTTGAAGGCACACAACAACAACAACATCCATCCATCCAGGAACCTGTTTTGCCAGGAGGTGTATTTATACTGCACAGTTATATCAGATTAATAATGCTTTAACTGTCATGGCTGTGTCCTGAAGAAGCCCACAATTTTTAATCTGGGATTACTTAGAATTCACTAGGACATTCCCCTCAACTATACCATTAGAACTCCCTAGTAATAAGTAATTTATCCCAGCTCTGGGGCAAATTATTCTAAACTCTAAATACACAATGAGGTACTTAGAACTCTACAAATCCTAGGAGTCCATAGAATGTAGCTATGAAAGTGTTCTAATAGTGAGGCATGCATGCAAACAGCCGTTCAGGCTGGACAAAGGCTTCTGTTCACATAAAAGTGGATGAAGTGGATGTGAGTCTGACAATTTGGAAGGAAACAATGGGATGCTGGGGGTGAGGCTGGTGTGTACTGCTGCACGTGTCTTATATCTGTTCCTGTGCTCTATTTGGACACAACACTCAAATATGACTATAGTTTTTCCTTTGCATGTCTGTATGGCACTTTTAAAAAATGCCCAAGGAGAAACCACATTGTACTGGGTTTGTTATTTTCAGACCAAGTGTACTCTATTGAGGAGAACCTTTTTTGCTTAATAAGTGTTCAGTAAGATTTTGTTTTCCTTTACAAATGTGAGCTTGAAAATCATTGTTCTACTTTTTAAAAAAGCAACACTATTCATTGTGGGATTACAGCAGATGTTCATTAAGTGGTATGACCAACATCTGACATATGCCCATTTTTCTCTGACTTCCCTCTGAGGGAAAACTATGTTTGCAAATAGTATGTCTTTCTTCCTCCCTCCTCTCTCTCTCTCTCTCTCTCTCAATGTGTAAAAGATTCCATTGATGGCATGTGCCTTGCACTTGGAGGAGAAGGTGAAAAAATGTAGCAATGTTTAAATCAAGACAAGGCTGCATTCCATCCTCTTGGATTACTGCCCAGACCAGCTACACCTTCTTTACAAGCTGTGATGGAGTAGCAGAGATGTATTCTCCAGAGATAAGACCAGGATAACCAATTACTGAGCTTCTTGTCATTATATCTTTTCTGGGCACTGCACTTACCCTGTTAGATAAGCCTATGGATGGGCTCGAAGCAAATCTTACATTGTCCCCCTGTGCTCTGATTGCCTTTGGGCAGTCTAGTTGTACTAAATTTTGTCTGCCTGGCAACTCCAGAGAGCTATAGGAAATGGAATATATGGAGGTTCCCTTAAGGGACATGTGGGAGCAGGCTTTCTCTTGTGTTACTCCTGCAGAATACACTTCACAATCAGTAGTCAATCCAATTGTTTTTAGGAAGGATTCAGAGATGCATCTCTTCAAACTGTTTTTTTAATTGTTCAATTGCTGTTTACACTTTATTGGTTTTAATGGTTTTATTGCCTTATTCATGTTTAATGGTGATTTTAGTGGCTTTGTTGCTTAATTTGTTGTTAGTGATCAATATGCCTTTCAAAATCTGGTTTACTCTGATCAACAGTGTTGAACAATAAGAAGATCTGTGCTATATTTTATCCCTGCTTCATTAGCAAAGTGGATGGATTGATCAGGATCAGCTATTTCATGTAGCTAATGTCATGTGTATAAATAGATTTAGGATAGTCCACAAGTTTTAGCTTCCCATTACTCCTGGAGACCTGGATAGTCTCTCTTCTTTCTCCCTTGGTGCAGGTCTTTGAGCAGTGACATGTACTATTCAGCTTTTTGGGAGTTAGTATGTAATAAAGAAACTTATTTGGAAGGTATCAAGAGGAGCAAAATGTGAACATTGAACCCGATAGGATCACTACAGTCCCCATGAAATGTTTTTCAGTCCCCAAAGTTACTAGCATTACAGTAACTTAAAACTTCAGTTGAGTACTTAGAAATATAGATTGGGCATCTAAAGAAAAGGGGGCAGACAAAATTATCAGGGGGAGGGAAGTACATAAAGTATACGTTCGAAGTGTGAAAAATGTTCAGTGTCTCACTCTGCAATGCTTAAAATTTGGGGACTGGAGAACAATTTCATGGGTGGGGCAGACTTCCTATTTGAACAGTAATGTCCTACTTTTGCTCCCCCATAACTACAACCCTATCTGAGTCTCTTGTGTTTTATGTGGAGAGCAATGGTATTCCATTGCATTCCAAGATGAGCAGGTAGGTTCACCTCTCCTCATGTTAACAACACCCAGTGATCATTAGCAATTAGATAAGAATATTTTTTGATTATCAGATACTATGGATAAATAACAGCTAACTTGAAGCTGATCTATGGCATTTTGCAGTAGCATCACTAGGGTTGGGACATCCCATGCATTCTATGGACCTCCTGGAATGGGGGCATGGATGTCAAGGAGGATCTCAACCTGGGGAACCCAGTCTCCTGGTGGCACCATCCTGGTCCCTGTAAGAACAGTTTTTAAATTACAAAAGAAGTCCTCACAAAAGGAAAGGGGCAGTTTCAGCAAACAGCTTTCCACCCTGCCAGATTACAGAAAGGAGCCAAATAGAAAGGAGCCAAATAGATTGGGTGGAGGAGGTTGTGGAAGGGGGGAGCAGAGAGAAAGTTCCATGCCTTTCCTGGGCATATAGAGTGGGTGAGTGTTTAAATTCTTTTTAAAAACACTTGGGGAGAGTGTGACTTGCTGAGCAAGTGGGGCTTTGGTGAGTCACATTTGTGAGTCAATAGGGGGGTGGAGCTAGCCAATTAGCTCTATACAACTCCTCCCAGAGGCTTCTATTTTTTTTCATAGGACAAGGGAAAGCACAGTACAGGTAGAAGGCTTTGACCTTTCTTTTAGACATTCTCCTAATAATAATAATAATAATAATAATAATAATAATAATTTAAAGGGCTTTGAGGTTGTTGTTTTTTGCTCAGAGGAAGAGACAGAGACTTGCCTCCAGAATCAGGGAGCATCCAGGAGCTCTCTGTAGAGTTAGAAACCCAGTTGATTGAGCTCGCTGACAGAGCCTGGTGAAAAGACCAAGAAAACAGGGGCCCTTTACATGGGTCTTTACCAGGGGACTTTTTAAGGGAGAAGCTCAAAGTCCTGTTTCAGTGCTTACTTAAGATTTCTCAATATGGACACTGAGGGAGTTGCTGCAGTCATCTGAAACACTTGTGGGATGTTTGTCTTCTTGCCAAGAGATGTGGGGAACTTCACCTGCACCAAGTGCAAGTTTGGAGCCCTCTTAGAAGAGAAAGTCAAGCAGCTGGAGGCCCGGGTAGCTACACTTCAGCATATTAGGGAGGAAGAAGTTTTCCTGGACAGAGTGGAAAGAATGGTCTTGGACAGGGACCACACTGAGAAAGTTGTTGAGGAGGAGGTCATTTCATGCACACAGGAGGTGGACACCTGGAGGAATGTCACACATAGAAGTAGGGAAACCAGGGATCCTTCTGGGAGCTTGCAGCTACAGAATTGATTTGAAGCTCTCTCCCTTATCAAGGATGAAGAGGATGAGCAGCAGGGGACAGTCCTCAGGGACAGTGCAGGGGACCCTAAGAGTACCACCACAGGAAACAGCCACTGCTAAGCCTCGGACAAGGCATGTGGTGGTGGTTGGGGACTCCTTGTTGAGGGGTACAGAAGTAGTGGGCCTGACAAGATGTCCTGGGAGGTATGTCATCTCCCTGGGGCAAAAATCCATGATGTGACAGTGAGGCTGACAAGACTTGTCAAGCCTACTGACCATTACCCCTTCCTCTTGGTCCATATGGACAGGCACAGTCTTCAGAATATCAGAATGGATTATGAGGCTTTGGATAGGAAACTGAAAGAGCTGGATGCACAGGTTGTTATCTCATCTCTTCTCCCAGTTAAAGGGCATGGTCCAGGAAGGGAGAGGAAGATAGCAGACATGAATAACTTGCTCCCTAGATGGTGCCGCCAAGAACAATTTGGATTCTTGGATCATGGGGTGCAGTTCCATGAGGGTGGACTTCTAGCAAGAGATGGGCTGCATCTCACACCAGTTGGCAGAAGCATTTTTGCCAATAGTCTCAAGCATTTGATCAGGAGGGCTTTAAACTGAATCATGTTGGGGAGGGAGACAGTATCTTGGAAGGTATCTTGGAAGGCAGGAGTACATCATGGGCTGGAAATAATAGTCAAAGTGTCATAGAGGAAACAAGGCAAATGATGCAAGAGCCCAACAGTGGGAGGAAAAAAACCTCACACAGGCAGCAAGTGGGGAAGACACATGCTCTTAGATGTCTCTATACTAATGCACAGAGCATGGGAAACAAACAAGATGAACTTGACCTCCTAGTACAACAAAGCAAATGCAATATAATAGGCATCACTGAAACCTGGTGGGATGAGTCTCATGATTGGAATGTAGGAATAGAGGGGTATAACCTTTTTAAGAGAAATAGGCCAAACAGGAAAGGAGGAAGAATAGCATTATATGTCAGGGATGTTTACACCTGTGAAGAGATCCAGGACTTAAATCCTGGAAATCAGGTGGAGAGCATCTGGATAAAAATTAAAGGTGAAGGAAACAACAGGGATGTTATTGTGGGAGTCTACTACATATCTTGATTTCAGCAAGGCTTTTGACAAGGTCCTCCAAGATATTCTTGCAAACAAGTTAGTAAAATGTGGGCTAGACAATACAACTGTTTGGTGGATTAGTAACTGGCTGACTGACTGAACCCAAAGGGTGCTTAGCAATGACTCCTCTTCATTCTGGGGAGAAGTGACTAGTGGGATGCCACAGGGCTCTGTCCTGGGCCCAGTGCTATTCAACATCTTTATCAATGATTTGGATGAAGTAATAGGGGGCATGCTTCTCAAATTTGCAGATGACACCAAATTAGGAGGAATAGCTAATACCCCAGAAGACAGGATGAAAATTCAAAATGACCTTAATAGATTAGAAAGATGGGCCAAAACTAACAAAATGAATTTCAACACAGAGAAATGTAAGGTACTGCACTTAGGGCAAAATAAATAAATAAATAAATAAATAAAAAATGAAATGCATAGATATAAGATGGGGGACACCTGACTTAATGAGACTACATGTGAAAAGGATCTAGGAGTCCTAGTAGACCACAAGTGTAACATGAGTCAACAGTGTGATGCCGCAGCTAAAAAGGCCAATGCAATTTTCGGCTGCATTAATAGAAGTATAGTATCTGGATCAAGGGAAGTAATACTGCCACTGTATTCTGCTTTGGTCAGGCCCCACCTGGAATACTGTGTCCAGTTCTGGGCACCACAATTCAAAAAGGATGTTGAAAAACTGGAGCATATCCAGAGGAGGGTGACTAAAATGGTGAAGGGTCTGGAAACCATGCCCTATGAGAAACAACTTAGGGCACTGGGTATGTTTAGCCTGGAGAAGAGGGCTTGATAGCCCTGTTTAAATATTTGAAGGGATGTCATATTGAGGAGGGAGCATGGTTGTTTTCTGCTGCTCCAGAGAATAGGACCCAGAACAACGGATGCAAGCTACAGGAAAAGAGATTCTATCTCAACATTAGGAGGAACTTCCTAACAGTGAGAGCTGTTTGACAGTGGAACACAGTCCCTCGGAGTGTGGTGGAGTCTCCTTCTTTGGAGGTCTTTAAACAGAGGCTGGATGGCCATCTGTCAGGGATGCTTTGATTTTGAGTTCCTGCATGGCAGTCGGTTGGACTGGATTGCCCTTGTGGTCTCTTCCAATGCTATAATTCTATGATTCTATGATTCACCCCCATTCTAATCCCCCCAAAGGGGGGTGGCATGCCAAGAAGAATCCCCCCTTTCCTTCTGGAAGAAGGTCCTTCAGATACCTTGCTGCTGCCCAGTGGCACTCTGACTGCTGTCACCTGTAGTGATCTGCACCCCCTGCATCCTTCCAGTGACACCTCTGACGTTCTGTTACCTAATGTGGAACATAACATTGGTTGCCTAGGTACACATAGCTCTGTTCATTTTCTCTCTACTACTTTGCCCTCTCAGCATCTGCTACCTAAGGTTGCCCACTTTAGTAAGACAGCCTTTAGAAACAGGGAGCTGAACTGGAGTGCTTGTTCTGCTCCAGCAAAATAATTCTTAAGGTTTTATTATATACCATTCATTATGTTCCAGTGATACCTCTGATAAATCAGAAAATCACATTTTTAATCTTGGCCTTGGTTTGCTAAGGACAATGACAATGATGTTGATGATGATGCTGAGTTGTCAGTGGGTCCACCACAATATTGTAGTTTCAGCTACATATCCTGCCCTAACAGCTAGGTGAAGAAATAATCAATTTCCTTTCATTTATTTCGAAGATACTGATCATCAAACATTTGAATTAACAATTCCCAGATCAGGAATAAATGTTTTCATCTAATGAAAAAAAGGTCTTGGGAGGGTCTTTTTAAGAAAGAAAGAAAGAAAGAAAGAGAAAGAAAGAAAGAAAGAAAGAAAGAAAGAAAGAAAGAAAGAAAGAAAGAAAGTGTTCATAAGCTAATCATAAAACTCAATTATTCAACATCCAAGCTTTTTTTTTTTTCTGTCTAAAACACCTCCAAGTGTGATGTGGGTAACTGTTATGGATCAAATGTCTGATTCTGGACCTTGTTTCCTGTTGAGCACTAAATTCCAACTATGACAAAACTATCCAGCATCTCCAGAGATTTCAGCCACAGCAATGCATTATGGGTGATGAGGACTGCTTAAGAACAAGAACCAGAAAGTGTTGTCTTGATTCTTGGTGACAGTCAAGAAGGTGATTGGAAATGAGTTTATTTCATTTTGGGTTTGGTTAGATCAACTTTTTAAAATATTTTTTTTAAGTTGTGGTTGAAAATTAAAATATAAACATATTGCACAAACTGAAAATACTATTTTCTGTGACTATGCACAGGCTTCCATACACAATGGATACAACTGGAGAACAATAAACAAGAAACTCTATAATGTTGTTATTGAAACAGCTTTGAAAGAGAACAAATGCATTCAAATAAGTATTTGTGGACTCAGGTCTTAAGTGCAATCATAAAAAATACCTGGTGCCTAGAACAGTTAGCACCACAGCATTTCCATGAGAAACAGATGCACCTTTGAAAGAGGAGGAGAGACTTGTGGAGATTTATCGTATTTAAGGCAATGGTTGAAATAAAATAACTTGTGCCATCTTGCATTCTGTGTGCTAAAAACCATAAACTTTCCATTTAGAACATCTATATTCCCTGTTTAGTACTTAGTGTAGTGACTAACATGAGGTCCAGGTTTGGTAAAGGTTGGGAAATGGCCTACAACCAAGTAATTTGAAATTTGTCATATGAAGGCCAAACTGAACATTGCCCTAAATCCAAATGCTAGTCTTAAACAGAGTAGATCCATTAAATCCATTGCTGAAAGATGGGGATATTTTTTTTTGCTTATTTAATTCTTGAATGCAACAAAGAAAAAAATCACTCTTCCCCCCCCCCCTTTATTTATTACTATTCATTGATGCAAACTTCAAACAATTACATTTTCATGCAATTACACACTTACAATGTTTAACATTCCACGTCCCTAGTGTACTGTGAATAGTCTGTCACAAATCCATTTTAATACATTCAAGCCAAACATGCAAGAAAACATCAATGCCCTTTACATATCTAGATTATGACATATCCAGTTTATATGTTATTGCTATCTTTACAAAGATTTTGCAACTTCTATCTACTATAATTCTTTCTTGAATATCTCACTTCTTTAATGTTTATAATCCTATTTCCATTTATGTATATTGCAATACTTAAAGAAGATTTAAAGATATTAACTTGACCATCTTTTTTCACAATAGGTGTATAACAACTGCCATTTTGTTTCTGTCTCATTCTTTAATTTTCCTTCTGTTAATTCTTCCTGCTTATCTAGTTCTGCAATTTCTATCACCCTGTGTAGCCAAACTTCCATTTACTGGCAATTAGCATTCTTGCTACAGTAACCATGTAGAGGAGAAGCTTCCATATTTCTTTTCCTTCTTGGTTTTTTGTTGTGTGGATCATATTAAGTAAATATAAATGTGGTGTACATTCTAATGATATGTTCAATATTTCACAGATAGTTTTATGAATCTTTCCCCAATTTTTTTTTTTATTTTAGGGCATAGCCACCACATGTGTATCCACGATCCATGTTCATTATTACACCTCCAACAAGAGTGTTTGTTATTTTTATACATTCTGGCAAGTCTAACAGGTATAAGATACCATCTAGTCTCCATTTTGAAAAAAAATTCCCTCAACAATTGATTATTAGTAAATTTATATGTGGCAAGTCTAGCTCTTATCCAGTTGTCTAATGGAATTTCTTTTCCGAAATCCTTTGCCCAGCTTAACATATGTTCTTTTACTATCTCATCTTCATTTTTTCTATGTAATAGTGTATCATATAGTTTAGCTATTTGTTTGGGTTTTTCTTTTAGAATGATATTATCTATTTCATTATTAGTCAGATAGATTCCATATTGGTTTTTGTCTTTTTTGAAGATCTCCAGAATTTGATGGTGATTAAACCAAGTAAATCCTGTATCTTTTCTCTGAATCTTACAAAAATTGTTCAGTTCTATGATTCCAGTGTTTTTATTTATTGATGCTATATCTTCATATCTTAACCATTTTTCTGGGTGTCTGAATCTGTTTAGCAATGCTTCCTGTGGTGACATCCAGCCTGGCAAACCTCAATAGAATTTTTCCTTTATTTTTTCCCAGACTTTTAACAAAGCCTTCCTTAGAACATGATGATGAAAATTCTGGTGTGCCTTGGCTTTATCGTACCACAGGTATGCATCCCAACCAAATCTTAGATCGTGTCCCTCTAAATCTAACAATCTGTTGTTTTTGACATGAATCCATCCTTGTATCCATGTTAGGGTGCACGCCTAGAAGTATAATTCCAGGTCAAGTAAATCACAGCCTCCATTCTTTCTATTGTCCAACAGAATTCTCCATTTGACTCATGGTTTCTTCCCTTCCCAAATAAACCTTTTAAGTTTGCGATTCCACATTGAGAAAGGTTTGTTGTTATGTATAATTGGTAAATTAGTAAACAGAAATATAAATTTGGGAAGCACAAACATTTTGATTGTGGAGATCCTTCCAAATAATGAAATCTTCATACGAGACGATCTTTCCAAATCTTTTTTAACGTCCTTCCATATTTTCCCGTAATTCAAGTCAAAAAGGTCTGTATTTCTGTTGGAGATATAAATGCCCCAATACTTTGCTTTTTTAACCACCTTGCATTGTGATTTTTGTACCAACATTTCTTCTTCCTCATTTGACAAATTTTTAGTAATGATCACAGATTTATCTCTGTTTAGTTTCAAACCAGTGTACTTTCCGAATTCCTCTATGATTGATAGTACCATATCTATGCTCTGTAAAGGATCGTCCATGAAAATAATTATATCGTCGGCATATGCCTTTATTTTGAATTCTGCACTTTTTATTTTTGGTCCTTTTATTTTGGTTTCTGATCTTATCTTGTTATTCAGTAGTTTTATAATAATCAGGAAGAGTAAAGATGATATGGGGCACCCTTGTCTTACCCCTCGACGAATGTTAAATTCTTTTGGTTTTTTGCCATTAATAATTAATCTTGCTCTTTGTTCTGAGTATATGCTCTTAATCCATCCGATAAATTTATTTCCAAAATTCAGCTTTTCCAAGATCATAGTCATGGTGTCCCATTTCACTGAATCAAATGCTTTATGTGCATCTAAGAGTAACAAAGCCAACTTTTTCTCATTATTCCACTCATAATACTTGATTATATCAATAACAGTTCTTACATTATGTTTGATCTGTCTTTGTGGCAAAAAGCCTGCTTGATCCTCATGAATTCTATTTTTTTAATATCAGCTTCAATCTCTCAGCCAGAATACTTGTAAATATTTTGTAATCAATGTTCATGAGTGAAATAGGTCTGTAATTCTCTAATCTAGTGTTGTCTTTACCCTCCTTTGGAATAAGGACTATATCTGCCTGTTTCCAGGTGTCTGGGATTCCATTTTTAGTTATTTCCTTTATTGTATTACTAAATGGTTCTGTTAGTTCTGTTATCATCCTGTAGTAATATTCTGGTATAAAACCATCAGGGCTTGGAGATTTTTTCAATTTTAGTCTCTTGATTGATTCTTTAATTTCATTAATTGAGATATCTTCATTCAGCATGTTATTGTCAGCCTCGTCAAGTTTCAGATAATCTAAATTTTCCATGAACTCCTTAAAGAATCTATCCTTTTTAACATCCTCTGAATCTTCTTTATATATGTTTGCAAAATACAATAGAAATTTTTTTTGGATGTCTTCTTGCCTACAGCTTTTGTCCTCGTCATCTTTTACCTCCGTGATTATGTTGATTCCGGTTCTTTTTTTCAGCTTATTTCCCAACAATTTCCCTGTTTTGTTATCTAGATTAAATTCCTCTCGTTTGCTTTTTTCCCTTTTTTGTTCAAACTCTTTTTTTAAGATAGCATCTAGCCTTGTCTTCCAATAATTTATTCTATTTTGATTGTCAGCACAGTAGCAGCAGAAGCAGTGGAGAGCAGGGCTCCATCCTCCATAAATCCACCAAGCCCCCGGTCTCTGGAGTGGCGGAAGAGCAACTCCACCTGAAGCTCCAGGCCTCCAGAGGCAGCGCAGTAGCAGCAGAAGCAGTAGAGAGTGGGGCTCCATCCTCCATAAACCCACCAAGCCCCTGGTCTCTGGAGTGGTGGGGGAACACCAATAGCATCATTTGTAAGAGACCTGTGGACTACGCAGCAGTGGTGGCAAGGAAAGCGGTAGCCTCCCTTCCATAATTGTTGTACTTAACAGATATTAAATTTTGGTCTCTTTTAACATTTATGCCTCTTAATAACCATATTAAGGTGTTTTGGTGTTTTGGTAGCTGCATAGGATTTATGTTTGGATAACTTCTGCATTCAATTAGAAATTGATTTTGACATATCTTGTGACTTATATCTGTACCTGGTATTTTAGGCACCCACATTGGGGATGCTTAATAGGTTAAGTTGGGGGAAGTGAGGAAGAAATTTCTGTTTTCTCCCACATTATCAGACCTCCGGGAAGAGGACTGATAACTTGGGGTCCATAGGAGGCAGAAGGGATTTTTTTGTTTGTTTGTTTTCATTCTACCGATAGGGACAGCCTGCCCCATACTTAAGAACTGCACTGATAACACCCAGTGACAGGGACCAGACACACATGTAAAATTTTCTTATCGCGAACCAATATAATTAGAGGTTTATATGTTATTGTTTTTTAGTATACTTCTCATTAGATTCTCTATAACGGTAAGGCATCAAGAACTGTCAGTTGATTAAGAAATAGCTACTATTCCAGGATATAACTAAGCCAATATATTACGTAAATAAAATATCATAGGTGTTGTTTAAGCTGTTGTATATAATTCCATACTGACTTGGTAATCAGCGATTAGTTAACTACTGTGGTTATTGTGGAGGATTCCTGTAGTATGTCAATAACAACTAGATTGCAAAGTGCTAAATTACAATACAGTAGGAGAGGTTCAATAGAAATGCCTCCCAAAGTACAGGATAATATGCTGATGCAGGCAATGTTTGAGGATCTACTCAAAAACTTCCAAAAAGAAATAAGTCAGGAACTGAAGGACCATAGAACGACAATTTGAATAAGGGACTCAATAAATTTGAAAAGACTTTGGAAGAACTGACTAAGGAAATGGTGACTCTAAAGAAAGAGCAAACCTGTATTAAAAAGAAAACACACCATATGGAGGAAACCGTCACACATCTAGAAGAACAACAAAAAGTGGAGGAAAATTTAATTTTGGTCCAAGAGCTAAGATATAGAGAAAAATGCCTCAAATTTAGAGGGTTAGCGGAATCAGCCGATGAGGATTTATACTCAAAAATAGTACCGGCATTGGCCAGCTTTCTAGAAATAGCTGAGGACTTCTTAGAAATGGAAATAGATAAAATGTTTAGAATAAGCTCTAAGGTAGCCAGACAAAAAAACCTCCCTAGGGATGTGGTTATTCGCTTTGCTAGATCAAGAGTAAGGGATGAGGTCTTAGAAAGAAGTTATAAAAATACAAATACATGGACAAACTATAAAAATTTATAAGGACATCTCAACCACAATCTTGAGAAGGTAACAGGATTATAGACATTTGACATACCTCCTAACTAAAAAGAACATTAGATATTCATGGGATAAATTAGAGGGTATTGTCTTCAAATATAACCAGAAAAGATACAGGATAAACTCCAAAGATAAGGAGAAGATTTCCTTAGAAAAATCAAGAAGAACAGTGAGGAAAATCAAAAAAGGTGTAACACAGAAGCTAACCAAAGAAGTCATCTCCCCGGGGAGAAGAAGGATATAGACATAAGAAGAGAAGAGCAAGAACAAGGAAAAGGAAACCCCTCCAGAGAGGTGTTGGTCCAGTAAGGAAATATTTTAAATTATATGGTATAGTGTAATTATAATTTGCTTGTTTATATTTTTTTAATATTTTGAACATTTGCTGTGGTTGTGGAATAAATCTTAAAATTCTTTCTTGGAATGTTAAGGGATTAAACTTGATACATAAAAGAAATAAGATCTTTCATTACTTAGGAAAGAAAAGGCTAGATATAATCTGTTTACAGGAGATAAAAATTAAAAAGAATAATGCATATTATGTTAAACATACCAGTTTGGAACAAAGCTTCTACTCGTTACATGATACAAGGAAATCAGGATTGGTAATATATGTTAGGCAATCCATAGTGGTAAAAGAAATATATAAGGATAATGAAAGTCATTACATTGTCATAGAAATATCAGTAGCACAGGATAAATTATTAATTGTAGGCATATATGTACCAAACGAGGGTAGACAGAAATTCTTTAAAGATCTCCAACAAGAAATTTTAAAAATATATGTATGACAAAATACTAATACTGGGAGATTGGAACGGGGTCTTAAACCCGAGAAGAGACAGAGCTATTAAAAATAAACATAAATGTACTTTTGGTAAATTGCCTAAAACAGCTTTTCAGATGATGGAATACTTGGATTTACAAGATGTTTGGTCCACAATTTACCCAGAAGAAACAGGCTACACATTTCATTTAATCCAATATAGATCCTTTTCAGGCCATCTGCTTCATCCGTTTGTCATCAAATTCATGGTCAAACTAGATCCTATATGTTTATATTTTTTAGCAAAGATGCTCACTTAAGAGCTGAAACACATCTGTTTATCATAGCAGATGATTTTTGTCATCTACCTATCTTGCATTTAGCATGCTTTGTTTTGTGATTGGTCCTTGGAAGGCAAATGCAGGCTTAATTTGCATATCTGATCACTAAGTCAGATATCAGAGATCCAATTACTGAGGCATATATTGCAGATCTGATTACTGAGACATGTATCACTTTGGGGAGGGAAAACGGGTTGATCATAGAGAATACACAAACCACTAGGGCAGAATCCACACCACCAAAATAATCCAGATCCAGTGCACACACTGCCATTTCTCTGGCTTTTTTTCGCAAACAAAGATTCAGGAAGGATTTATCCCACACTTTCTGCAAGCGCACTGATGACTAAAAAGGCCAATCCGAGATGAACAAGTCCGGTTGCAGAAAGCACAGCAGAAGGTCTCCTTGGGTGATGTTTCTGGGTTGTGATTCTTTCTGCATTGTTGTTTCTCTTTGAGACTTGTTCGGTGTGACTTCTCAAATAAGGCTGCAGCATTGTGGATAGTGTGTCTCCATGCCTCCCGATGTGAGGCCAGGGTGGACCATTGTTGGTGATCAATTTGGCCGAGCCTGAGATGTTGTTTCAAGGAGTCCTTGTATCACTTTTTTGGAGCACCCCTCTTATGCTGACCCATGGTGAGTTCACCGTAGAGTACTATTTTTGGAAGGCGATGGTCCTCCATCATAGAAATGTGCCCTGCCCCGCACAGCTGCGTTTTCAATAGCATGGCCTCAATGCTGGTGATCCCTGCTTGCTCAAGGACAGCAACATTCATCACATAGTCAGTCTAGTGTATATTTAGATCCGTAAAGGAGAATAGACAGTACAAAGGCTCTATACACACTGATTTTTGTGCTTTGCCTCAGGTGTTTGTTACTCCAGACTCTTTTGTAAAGTCTTCCAAATGCGCTATATGCCTTTGCTAATCTGTGATCGATCTCTTTGTCAATCTTGGCATCTGAGGAGATGATGCTTCCCAGGTAGGTGAACTGCTGAACGGACTTAAGCACAGATTTGCCTACAGTGATGTGGGGATCGTGGTGTTTGTCCTGTAGTGCAGGCTGGTAGAGAACTTCCGTTTTCTTCAGGTTGACTTCCAGCCCAAACAGCTCTGCAGCTGTTGTGAAGCAGGATGTTAGGTGCTGCAGAGCTGCTTCTGTGTGGGCAACAAGGGCAGCATTGTCAGCAAAGAGCAGCTCACAGACTAGATAGTTTAGAGTCTTAGTGCGAGCCTTCAGACGGCTTAAGTTAAACAAGCTACCATCAACACGGTAATGTATATAGATGCCATCTTCTTCTTCAAGCTCTGCTGTAGCTCTTTGGAGCATCATGCTGAAGAAGATTGTAAATAAAGTTGGAGCAAGAACACAACCTTGCTTCACTCCATCAGTTATTAGAAAGGGCTCTGAAAGAGCATCGCCATATCTGACTTGACCATGCTGGCCCTTATGTAGCAAGATAATCATTTTGAGGAATTTGGGGGGACATCCTAGTCTTTCCAGGATCTGCCATAGACTTTTTCTACTCACAGTGTTGAAGGCTTTGGTGAGGTCGACAAATGTTACATACATTCCCTTGTTCTGCTCTCTACATTTCTCTTGCAGTTGTCTAAGGGCAAATACCATATCTGTGGTACTCCTATTGGCTCTGAAGCCACACTAGCTTTCAGGAAGGAAATAGCAGGAACTAATCTGTCCAGGAATATCCTTGCAAGGATTTTTCCAGCAATAGAGAGCAGTGTTATACCTCGATAGTTTGAGCAATCGGATTTTGCTCCTTTTTTCTTGTACAGGGTGATGATGACTGCATCTTGGAGCTCTGATGGCAGTTCCCCTTTTCCCCAGCAACTCACAAGGGGGTTCGTGGAATTTAGCATGGAGTACATGACCTCCTTGTTTCCAAACTTCAGGTGGGATTCCATCAATCCCAGCTGCCTTGCTGTTTTTCATCTGCTGTATGGCCTTAAGGGTCTACACACTGCCATACTGACTTGTAAAAATCCCAACTCAAATTGTATTGATAGCCACATATTTCTCTTGGTTGAATTCAAAGTGGTACAAAAGAGTGTTTCTTCTCGTGAAATTTTTTTCCTTCTCAGCATGCGTAAGTCTATCAACCAATAACCTTTCTTGCATTTCTGTCACTCTTACCACTCACCTTTTATTATCATAGTATGGCTTCCACATTCAATTCCTTTCCCTTTGAGCCCTAATGAGTGATAATAAGTACCGTATTTTCCAGCATATAAAACAACTTTTTAACCCAGGAAAATCTGCGTTAAAGTTGGGGGTCATCTTATACGCTGGGTATAAGGAGGCGGAGGAGGGGGAGGACAAGGGGACAGAGGTGGGGGTGGGAAGAAGCCTTGGGAAAAGAAGAGGACGAGGAGGACAGAGGTGGGGGTGGCGAGAAGCCTTGGGAGAAGAAGAGGATGAGGAGGGAAAAGGTGGGGGTGGCAAGAAGCCTTGGGAGAGGAGGAGGATGAGAGGAACCCTAAGGAGATCCTCTCCCGGGGTTTTCTTGGAAATACTGGTTCAGAGGAGGTTTGCTATTGCCTTCCCCTGAGGCTGAGAGTGTGTGACTTGTCCAGGTTCACTCAGTGGATTTCATGGCAGAGTGGGGAATCAAACCCAGGTCTCCAGAGTGGGAGTCCAATACTCAAACCACTACACCATGCTGGCTCCTATTCCCATATACTACCTATGAAACAATTGCAGACTTTTTTGTTGTTCTTGTGTGTCTTCAAGTCCTTTCCAACTTATGGCGACCCTAAGGCAACCATATCATGGGGTTTTCTTGGCATGTTTCTTCAACTGGGGGTTGCCATTACCATCCTCTGAGGCTGAGAGTGTGTGACATGCCCAGGGTCACTTACTTGGCCGCAAATTGTACATACCCCAGAATGCATCACCTAGTATATTGGCAGTCCTTCCCCCCAACACTTTCTCATTTCACCCCAACCATCTTATAGCTGGGAGATGGAAATAATTTTTAAAGCAGCATTTAAATCTGGACTATTTTTTTAGCAAATAAACTAGGGAACATGGGAGCTGCAGTTTGTTGTGTTTATTAGTGACAGTTTTCCTGCTAAGTACCTGCATGTCATAAGCATTTGAATTAAAATTACCATGTTGAAATCAAATCTGATGTTTTTTTAATTTTTATTTGGTGTGCATTGGAAGAGGAGTATTCTTATACGGTGAGTATATCCCAAACTCTATATTTCAATTGGAAAAGTTGGGGGTCGTCTTATATGCCCAGTTGTGTTATACACTGGAAAATACGGTAAGTGAGGGAATGTTTTTAAATGTCTCACACACATATGTATGAACTCTCTCCTCCCAGCCCACCCTTCAATCCCCTTACACACACACACCGCACACACACAATGCATCTGATCATGTAACAAAATTTAATAAAATAATATCCAAACAAATGTAACACACATTCCCCAGATGGAAATTAACATTTAAAAAATTGCAAGGTCATGGGGGGTTGCAGACTGCCAGAAATAGTGTGAATTCAGTCCACTTTTAGGGTTAGGGTTAGTGCTAGGGAATCATGGGAACTGTTATTTTTCTGAGACATTGAGCCTTCTCTGTCAGACAACTCTGATGCCACAATAAAATACAGTTCCCATGGTTCCCTAACTCTAACCCTAACCCTAAAAGTGGACTGAATTCACACTATTTCTGGCAGTCTGCAACCCCCCCATGTTTCTGGGATGTAGATAATCACCCACCCACTTGTCCCACCCTCAATCATCCCACTCCTCAATTCCACCCTGATCCTGATTTGGACCCAAGACATACGTATAAAAAAGCTGGCTTTTTCTGAAACTGCAGAATAAAAAGTGAGTTTTTCTAAATTACATTAAAGGCTAAAAGAAGTGCTTTCACTGTGAAAATGGCTGTACACAGTGTGTTCCAACAGCATGGGAATCAAGTAAGTATAGATTTTTCTTGCTAGTGTAGATCCAGACTAGGTTAACCCTCAGCTGTGGGCATGGAGATGCTGAATTACTGTCTCCACTCAGTAATGGGTTGGATGAGGACCACTATATTTAAACTGGATCCTAAGAAAATGGAGTTGGTGGTTTTCAAATCTGGGAAATTGATGTATCTAGAAATACTAGGAATTTTCTGACTGTGCAGCTAAGGGAATTTTGTATCAGCACTGTCTCTCCCCTACTCATTTTCCTATTTGGATATTTGAAAATATGAAACTCACACTAGCAGGCTAATGATTTCAAACAACCCTGACATTTGGCATGCCTCCTCTAAGTATTAGCAATATGTTAAATGTTACTGAAAACAAGAAGATGTAAATATTAGAAGCAAAGCCAAATCTCTCTCCTTGCTCCTTCCAATGATACCAAAAGATGCCAGTGACCCCATTTTTACATTAAGATAGTGATCAATTATCCCACATCATCAAGATAGCATAATGGGGTAAGAATTACTGTGACAGATCATGCTAATATTAACTGTTGTCCACTTGATGGCTTTCATTTTCCTTCAGGGCCGCAAAACAAACTCTGTTGTTTTTGTTAGCCATGACAAGTCTCCAAGATCACAGTCATTTTCAGCCTTGTGGGTAGTTTCTTTGTATATTCTTTGGAGCCACCATTGTTTAAAACGCCAGCGAGACTGTGCCGTTCAAAAATGCCCTTTTGTACCTTTCATAGATTACATCCCTCCAGTACAATATATATCTGTAACATTCTTCCTGTTTCAGAATCTGTTAAATCTGAAGCTATTGTCTTCATGTACTATTGAGGCAGAACATCTAGGAAAATGGCACTATATTGAGTACAAAGGCACCCAACAAGTCCATGAAATTAATACACTAGTGTATATAAGCTGGTAGTTGGACCTTACTACTTGTATTTCCTACAGTTAGCTAAACAGCTCTTTCCCAAAGGAGCTGTATTTTTGTTTTTGGTGGTCCAAACAATAAACAATGAAATGGCTGCATGGAAATTAAGCTCACCAGCTTTCTGGTCAAAGAAACAGCAATATAGTCCAAATCTCCTGGAGTCTCCTGAAAATGCAAGCAGTAATAATTATTCTGAATACATATCATGTTTCCATTTCCTTCAATCCTGGAACTTTATACTGCTACAGATTCAAGATAAGGATGGATGGAAATTTCACACAGTTAAAGAAAGAAAGAAAGAAAGAAAGAAAGAAAGAAAGAAAGAACCCAAATTTACAAATTTATTCAATAATGGAGCTAAAAGATTACATATATTGAAGGGGGGGAGGGAAGAAAAAGTAGCAGATTCATCCCGACAGAAGAGGTGTCCAGAGTTTAATTATTAAAACTGAAATCTGGTTTTGAATCTTTCTGTATTCAACAATAGGTCCTTTCAGACTACATAATTATATAATAATATGACTGGAATCCTGTTGGTTAGTCCTAGCTAAAACAGATTCATTCAATTCATTATTGAATAGTGAGTCAATGCATAGATAGATCCAATTGAGTCAATAGTTCTGCTCTAGTTGGAACCAACAGTAAGATTTAGGCCTTTGATTCCAATTTAATCTCCATGGCAATATCCTGTGAGAACCTGGCATTTCCAATTAGGGGAGGCACTAGAGTTCTCTGGCTGAGAATTCTAAATATACCTTCATAAACTGCAAATAGAGCCAGCGTGGTGTATGGTTTGACTGCTGGGCTACACTCTGGTGACCAGGGGTTGCTTGGCCATGGAAACCCACTGGGTGATCTTGGGCAAGTCACCTGCTCTCAGCCATAGAAGAAGGCAATGGCAAACCCTCTCTGAACAAATGTTGCCAAAAGTCCCACAATAAGATCGCCTTAGGTTAAGCCAGAAATAACTTGAAGACACACAACAACAAGAGCCATGGACAGAGGTATGACAGTTAAACTAGAAACATGGTGCTATAATTTGCCACTGTGAAATGACCCCATCCTTGTGATGATGAATCAGAGGTTGCTCCTTTCTCTTCCTGTCTCCTGCCAGCTCTTCACCTTTAACAGCTTCTGAGAAGGCAGATACAACATGGCCCACTTTATGCTGGAAATAGCTGCACCTACTGGATTTGGGCAGAGATGATGCATCAGAATTTCGCTGGCTTCATTTTTTTAAAAAAAAAAAAACATATCAATATTTTGACATTTCATTATAAACAACAGTACAACTATTTATTTATTTATTTATTTATTTGATATCCCACCTTTCTTCCGAATCAGATTCGAAGCAACTCCGAAGCAGCTTACAACTGAGCCATGATCCAATGTGCAATAGTTATAGTACAACAGGGTGCTGAAAAGTTCTCAGTCCAACCAAGAAGCAATGACCAAGGGTCTGGAAACCATGCCCTATGAGGAGAGACTTAGGGAGTTGGGTATGTTCAGCCTGGAGAAGAGACGGTTAAGAGGTGATATGATCACCCTGTTTAAGTATTTGAAGAGGTGTCATATTGAGGATGAAGCAAGCTTGTTTGTTGCTGCTCTAGAGAATAGAACATGGGACAATGGATTCAAAGTCTAGGAAAAGAGATTCCACCTAAACATAGGAGGAACATCCTGACAGTAAGAGCTGTTTGGTAGTGGAACACACTGTCTCAGAGAGTGATAAAGTCTCCTTCTTTGGAGGCATTTAAACAGAGGCCGGATGGCCATCTGTCAGGGTTTGATTGTGTGTTCCTGCATCGCAGGGGGTTGACTGGATGGCCCTTGAGGTCTCTTTGAACTGTGATTCTATGATTCTATGACCTCCTAGACCCATGAAACTTACATGCTATCTCACATATTCACTTCAAAGTTCAATGTACTTGGCACATCATTTTTCAGGTTTCTTTAACCCGGGATAGGCAACCTGTCCCCTTTAAGGGCCGAGGGACTTCAGCTCCCAGAATCCCAGGAGCTATTGGCTAACATGGGACTATTGGCCAACATGGCTGAGGCTTCTGGGAGCTGAAGTCCCTCGGCCCTTAAAGGGGAAAGGTTGCCTACCCCTGCTTTAACCCTCCCCCCACCCCAAAAAAAATTAATTCTGATGTCTGGTCACTGAAATACTGCTCTGCTGCTGCTGTCACCTCTGAATATTTTTTTTAATCCTTCCTTTCAAACTCTTTTTAAGGTTTGGAAACAGGAAATAGATGGAGCAAGATCTGGTGAACAGGGTGAATGTTCTATGCACTCAAACCTCAAAAGCTTCAAAACATCTACCATTTTGCCAGCCCTGCAGGCAGGTGCATTGTTCTTGGGAGAAAAAGCATCTTTTTGCAGCTTCTTTGCTATTTTTTCTTTGATGTTTCCTTTAATAGGGACTGTTTGGTCCTTCTGAAGATAGTTAGTCATCAAAATATCTTCTTTATCCCAAAAAGTGGTTTGTTGTTGTTGTTAGCTGCCCTCAATTCGGTTCAGATTCATGGCGACCCTGTGGATGAGACATCTCCAAGAATCCCTATCTTCCACTGCCTTGCCCAGATCCTGCAAGCCCTTCTCCATAACTCACCTGATTGAGTCTATCCATTTGGCCTGTGGTCTTCCTCTCTTTCTTCTACCCTCTACCTTTCCTAGCATCATTGTTTTTTCAAGTTACCTGTGCCTTCTTATTATGTGGTCAGAGTACAATTGTCTCAACTTGATCATCTTTGCTTCCAAGGAGAGCCCTGGTCTGATCTGTTCAAGAACCCATTTGTTTCTCTTCTTGGCTGTCCATGGTATCCAAAGTACTCTTCTTTAGCACCACTTTTCAAATGAGTTGATTTTCTTTCTGTCTGCTTCCTTTACTATCCAGCTCTCGCATCTGTAGATAGTAATTGGGAATACAATAGCCTGAATAATTCTGACTTTAGTGCTCAGTTGTATGTCTTTGCTCTTCATTATCTTTTTCAGTTCTTTCATAGCTGCTCTTCCCATTCCTAGTCTTCTTATTTCTTGACTGCAGTCTCCATTCTGGTCAATGTTTGATCCTAGATATGGGAATTCTTTAACTATTTCAATTTCCTCGTTGTCTAGATTGAATTTGTGTATTTCTTCTATAATCATTATTTTTGTTTTCTTTATGTTCAGCATCAGACCTGCCTTTGCACTTTCACTTTTCTTATTAATTATTCCAATTCCTGAACGTCTTCTGCTAATATTATGGTGTCATCCACATATCTCAGGTTGTTAATGTTGCTTCCCCCTATCTTCACTCCTCCTTTTGCTGATTCTAATTCTGCTTTTCTTATGATGTTTTCAGCATACAAGTTAAACAAGTAGGGTGATAGAATGCAGCCTTGCCTGACCCCTTTGCCTATTGGGAACCATTCTGTTTCTCTGAATTCTGTTCCGATGGTGGTAAAAAAAGAGGTAGCCATGATCTTTCCTGTTAAGTTTTTAGTCTTGAATTTCATTTACCATGGAGAACCCGAGTAGTGCCCCTGCAAGGACTGTTGCTTGGTCTCCAGATCATAGTGATGTAACTATGTTCCATCAGCTGTTATGAGTTGTTCCAAAAAAAATGATCACTAGATCATTCAAAATGCTCCAAAATCAACTTAGAGGTATCTCTTTGACTTCATTTCTGGTCAGCATTCAAACTTATTGACACCCACTTGGTTGATTGCTTCTGCATAGCCAACAGCTCATGAATTATAAACCCATTATGCTCCTGGGATAGCTCTAGTGTCTCAGCAATTGTTTTATATGAGATTCACTGATCTCCCAAAATCAAGTCATGAACTTGCTCAACAATTTTAGGAGTTGCTACTATTGCAAGCCTCCCAGATCTTGCTGCATCTTCAGTCTCAAAATTTCCATGCTGAAAGTTGGCAGACCACTGCATCACAGTTGAGTATGATGGACTTGTCACTCACTGTTTGCATCATACACCTATGGATTTCCTTTGGAGTGTTCCTCTGCAGGAACAGGAACCTCATGATGCCACACTTTTTCTCGACATGCATCTGTCAATAATCTGAAAAAAATCCCAAAATTAGAGCTATGATCCTGCAGATTGGCAGTTCACAATACAAAAGAAGCTAAAGTGAAAAAAATATGCTCAGATTTTGGGAAGTGGCTCAAGCTGAGAACTTTTCAGCACTCCCTTATATATCTCACCAGAAATATTGTAGTATATACTATACAGGATGATATCTGGAAACTACTTAGAAGCAACAATATGTGCTACTGCTAGATTTTTGTCTGTCATAAATTCTGGGGCCATGTGACCTCTTTAGTGCAGGGGTAGGCAACCTTTCCCCTTTAAGGGCCAAGGGACTTCAGCTCCCAGAAGCCTCAGCCATGTTGGCCAATAGTCCCATGTTGGCCAATAGCTCCTGGGATTCTGGGAGCTGAAGTCCCTCGGCCCTTAAAGGGGAAAGGTTGCCTACCCCTGCTTTAGTGTATCAACTGCATTGGCTGCCAATTCATTTCCATTTAAGACACTGGTCATTATCTTTGAATCTCTAAATCAGCCCTGGTGGCGCAGTGGTTAAATGCCTGTACTGCAGCCACTCACTCATAAACCACAAGGTTGCGAGTTCAATACCAGCCAGGGCTGAGGCTCGACTCAGGCCTGCATCCTTCTGAGGTCACTAAAATGAGTACCCAGCTGTTGGGGGGCAATCAGCTCATAGTTGTAAACCGCTTAGACACTCCATAGTGTGGTATGAAGCGGTATATAAATGAAGCTGCTTTGCTAAATGACTAGTAGCTACCTGAAGAGATGTCCTCTCCCATGTGAATCAATAGCAGCTTATATCACTGGGGAGGTGAATCTGCTCTGAGTTTTAGTCCTGACATCAAAATGTTCTATCTCAATTTTTGAACCTATTTTGAAGGATAAGGTTGCGCTACTTGGATAGCTCGTTTAAAGTTCAGACTAAGACCTGAAGCCCTTTTCCCCACATGTGTGGGGTATTCTAGGAATGGTGGCATAGAAATTACCTGAATTAATCAAATATACATTTAATAATAATAATAATAATAATAATACATTTTATTTTTATACCGCCCATTGGTAGTCCAATCCGGGCAGTTTACAGCATAAAAATTAGCATACAATGTAAAACAACATTTTCCCTCCCCCCCTTAAAACGTTATTAAACCACATTATAATTAAAACCATTTAGCAATATAAAAACAAAAATTAAAATTAATACAATGCAATCATAATAACCCTTGTGACTTTCTTCCAAGAAAACAGGGGTTCTAGAGGTTCTGCTGAGGAGGGGGGGGGACCCGAGGCTGGGATATTTAGTCCAGAAAGGCCTGCCGGAAGAGATCCATCTTGACAGCCTTTTTGAAACTATCCAAAGATGTTAATTGACGGATCTCATCCGGCAGGCCATTCCAGAGCCTGGGGGCGACAATAAAGAAAGCCCTCTGGGAGGTAGCCGAGAGCCTTGATTTTTGAGGCTCCAGCAAGTTCCTCCCAGAGGACCGGAGTGCGCGGGGAGGATTATATGGGAGGAGGTGGTCTCTGATATAGCTTGGACCCAAGCTATTTAGGGCTTTAAAGGTAATAACCAACATCTTGTACTGGGCCCAGAAACCAATAGGCAGCCAGTGGAGGGACCTCAAAACCGGAGTGATGTGGTCCCTCCTAGATGTTCCAGATACAACCCTGGCTGCCATATTTTGAACCAACTGTAGTTTCCAAACCAAGCACAAGGGTAGCCCCATGTAGAGCACATTACAGAAGTCCAGGCATGAGGTTACCAGTGCGTGCACAACTGTCTTGAGATCCCTTACTTCTAGAAAAGGGTGCAGCTGGCATATCAGCCGAAGCTGATAACAGGCGCTCCTGACTGTCGCATTTACCTGATTTGTCATCAGGAGCAACGAGTCAAGGAGAACCCCCAGACTGCGAACACAGTCCCTGGAGGAGAGTGTGACCCCATCCAGGACTGGAGGTTGCAACCCAATTCTTGGTTTCGGGGCCGATACCGTGAGCACCTCCGTCTTGTCCGGATTCAGTTTCAATCTGTTTTTCCTCATCCAGCTCATTACCGCCTGAAGACATTCATTGAGAGAAGAGACGCCATTGGAATTCGAGGCCAACGAATGAGACATGGAGAAATAGATTTGGGTGTCAGCAGCGTACAGATAACACACAGCACCATAACTCCGTATAATCTCACCCAGCGGCTTCATATAGATGTTAAATAACATCGGGGACAAGATAGCTCCCTGAGGGACCCCACAAGTGAGCTCCCTCTTACTGGAGCAACTGTCCCCAAGCAGCACCCTCTGGGACTTGCCTGAGAGGAAGGACCGGAACCACTGCAGCGCAGTGCCCCCGATACCTAACCTCCTCAGACGGTCCAAGAGGATGCTGTGGTCTAGCATGTCAAAAGCCGCTGAGAGGTCTAGGAGCACCAACAGGGTCACACTACCCCTGTCAATGCTCAGACGCAGATTGTCGGGCAAGGCAACCATGGCAGTCTCAACCCCAAAGCCTGTCCTAAAGCCAGTTTGAAATGGGTCTAGATAATCGGTTTCATCCAAGACAGATAGGAGCTGAAGAGCAACCGCCCTCTCGATCACCTTGCTCAAAAATGGCAACAGAGAAACAGGCCTGTAGTTACTCATATCCAGGGGGTCCAGGGAAGGTTTTTTCAGAAGCATCCTAACAGCCGCTTCCTTTAAACAAGATGGAACATGTCCTTCCCTGAAGGATGCATTGATGATATCCGTGAGGAATCTCCTCAATGCATCCCCCCACCGGACGGCCAGCCATGATGGGCAAGGGTCAAGAGGGCAGGTTGTTTTCCTCACCTTTCCAAGCAACTTGTCCACGTCCTCGGTACTCACAGATTGGAGCTGATCCAGTATAACTTCATCAGCGGAGTCGCTGGACACCTCGCCTATAGGCTCTGTTTCAATAGTGGCATCTAAGTCAGCTCTTATCTGAGAGATTTTATCTGCAAAGAAGTTGTTAAACGCACCACAGCAGGTCGTTGTTGGGTCAAGTAAGGGATTTGGTGCAGGGGACACCTGTGTCATCTCCCTCAGCACCCTAAACAGCTCTGCTGGACGAGACTGCAGACGCAATACGTGCAGAGGAGAAGACTCTCTTCGCTGCACGTATTGCCTCCTGATAGGAACAAAGAAAGTTCCTATGGCGAGTTCTGTCAGATAGGAGTTGAGTCTTCTGCCACCTGCGCTCTAGTCGTTGTCCAAACCACTTCATTCTCTTAAGCTCTGGTATGAACCATGGCCTTCGATTTGAAGTGGGATGGCAAGGACGCTTGGGAGCGATCATGTCGATAGCCCTGGTAAGATCGGTGTTCCAGGTGTTAACCAGAGCGTCGACAGGGTCACCGGCATTCCCAACCATTAAACCCTCTAAAGCTCTCTGGAATCCGATAGCCTTCAAGGGTGGACCATTCTAATAGGTCCACCACCCCCGATGGGGCAAAGATTGGCTCTCAGTTCCATCTTGACCAGGAAATGATCCATCCATGACAATGCGGCCAGTTGAGATAGGCCCATGTTTGTCATGGTCTCCATGAACTCCCGAGCCGCGCCTGTTAGATTGGTTGCGAGTGGAATGTTGAAGTCCCCCAAAATTAAAAGTCTGGGAGACTCCAAGAGCAGCTCTGAGACCAACTACGTCAGTTCGGTCAGGGAGTCTGCTAGACAATGGGGTGGCCGGTAGACTAGCAAAATCCCCAAACTATCCCTGGTCTTCAGGCTAAGGTACATACACTCAAAGTGGACCGTGTTCCGGACAGGTATCCTGGTCAAGGTCAGGTGATTTTTATGAACTAGAGCCACTCCGCGCCCCCCCGCCCACTTCCCCTCACCTGTTCACTGACAGAGTACCCGGTTGGGAGGGCCTGTGCCCAGGGGACTGCGCTATCCTCCCCCAGCCAGGTCTCTGTAAAGCAAGCCAGGCCGGCATCCTCATCCAGAAGGAGGTCATGGATGATATGAGTCTTGTTTTTAACCGACCTGGCGTTGCAGAGGAGCAGAGTGAGGTTCTGTGGAATGGTTGGTCTGCTCTCCAGGCCATTCTGAGAAACAGAAGGAACTGAAGGCGGGATAGCTTTCAAACAGCGATCCCGTCTTCTTTTGTAACATTTGTTCCTTCTATTCCAACTATACCTCCCATTCCCCAGCATGACTACAATAGCCGCCCCCGCTACATTCCCGGCCTCAGGTAAGATAGTAAAATTTAAAGCCACAGACAGGATGGAGTAATTGGGACGTAGGACGAACCGAGTTCTTTAAACAGGGGAACACAAATCTTCATGTAAAGTCCCCTAAGTCCCTAAGGGCCCTCACCTCCTAAAAGAGCTCCAAGCTATAGGTGTTGTTGTCCCAGCTTCCAGGACTTGACATGCTGGTACTGCTGACAGATCCAAGCCAAGGTGATGTTGTGCTGCTCTGTTGCCTTGCGTTGCCCAGGCCACTTGTACCAGTGGGATGTCAGCACGTTCAAGGGGTGCAGTGCAGGCCATTGGCACTGTTGTGTCCAGCTGCACAGCAGGTCTCCAGCTCTGTCACCATGGCTGACAGATGTCACCAGCATCCAGTCAAGCGTACCATCAGCCATGCAATGTTGGCCAGCTGCATCAGTTCTGCTTTCCACTATCTGCTGGCTGTAGGTTGGCATGATTGCATAGACTCACTAGGAGCAATTGGTGATGACATGACAATTCTTACTCCGTCATTGAGAAATGATCATGCCCTCTTGAGGGTCGTACCTCACAGACTGATAAACACTGTGTTAAAATATCAGATGTAGCTTCCAATTTCCAGGCTTTGTGGCACTACAAACAAGATATGAAAACCTTAATTCTCATGTGAAACCATGAGTTTTTAAAAATAATAATTAATCACTGAATATATGCATGCATTTTTTTATTAGCTGTGCTTGAGGAGTTCATTCTACATTTTAAGTGATCTGATGTGATCTGCTGTACCCTCCTAAACAAATGTATAGAAGGGAATACAGTTTTCCTTTGGATTATCCACTTCTTCCCAGCTAACTAATTAAACTGTACTAAAGTTCTCTCTCTCTCTCTATCTGTAAGTCATCTATCTATCCATGCATATTGAGAAGTAAATGTGTATTAAACTGCATATTTTAGGATAAAGCATGTAAATGCTGCAAGATACATATTTAAATGTGTTTTACAATATTATTTTAAATTTTTTACATTTAGGGTATATCTTACCCTAAAACATATTGAAATACTGTTTTTAATGACAGTTTTTTTTAAAAAAAATCTGCACATTACTGCAGAAACACGATGGAACAAATTTATTAATGAATATGGGCAAAAGTAGCATAGATTGAGCTGTCCCTCCCTAGGCCTATCACTGGTGTTTCTTTCCATTTTTATTCTGACATGTTCCTTTCTTTCTCATCTGATCTCCTTTTTATCCAGTGATACACTGCCTCAATGGGGTGGTCTTTCCACAGACTACAATCCTCTTTGTTTCTTTTCATCTTCCCCTTCCTTTGTTTCCACCCTTCCCTCCTAGTCCAGAGAAAGAGGAAAATTAAGGCTGCTGTAGTTTGTTTCTAAAGACCTTCATAGTGGTGAAATGACATCCTCCAGACATAAATTATTTCAACATCCTGACCTAGAATTCTGGAGCACGTGGTTTGCCAAGTTGTAGATTCCAAAATGCCAGCAGTTCCCTGTTTTGCAGTCAGGGAGGAAGGTTGAGTGCTGAGAGAAATCTCATCTTTCTTCTCTTTCCTGTGTTGCTTCTAATGGCTGAGGAAAAACCATAAAGCTATCACCACCCCCAAAACTGTGCGGGTAGGTTCTTGTTCAACAGCATTAGAAACCACATTCCTCCCTTTATCTAAGGGAATAGGTTAAATGTGGGCAGGGTTATCACATTCTCTCCAGTCACTCTACCTCCCTAGAGTGCCATGTCCTCAGTTTGAAATTCAGCTTCTATGCCTGTCTAAACTAAATATTTCCGGGGCATATTTAAGGCCAGTGCACATTTTCATTCCCACCCTTTTAAGTTTCTTTCACTCCTTTTTCTTTTTCTTTTTTATCCCTGCCCATAATGACTCCTTGAGTCTTCAGGCTTATGGTGAAGGAGGCATATGACTCATTCATCAACCATGGGATTTGGCATGCCAACACAAAACTCTGCCAATGAAGATGAACCAGTGGGTTGTAAACAAATATCACCTTCTGTTGATGGTGATTTGGTCAGGCAGCTCAAATGAACCTACAGCATCAGTAGAATCACATCCTGGACTGTAGCACTTCAGACTTCAGATGGGACAGCACATTTTTCAACAATGATTCTCATGTTAAAAAAGAAACCACCACCACCACAGAAAAGCCTTTGCTCCTCTAGCCTACTCCACATATTGATTGTACAAAGGGCCTTCTGTGAATGAAAGGAACCAAGACTGTACCTCCTGGCCCCAGACCTACTGTCACACCCTGGGTGGACTCCACCCTGAAAAACACATAATAAGTGTGCAGGTCTGAACCTCCTGTGCAGATATCCAGAGAGAAAGAGAGAGAGAGAGAAAGGAAGGAAGGAAGGAAGGAAGGTGGGATGAGATGTTGGTGGGAGCAGCAGGGGAGTAAAACAATGGGGACAGAAGGTGACAATAATGGGATAAGCTCTTTCCTTCCCACACCAGGCAATGGGAGAATCTTAAGTGCCTCTCACAAAATGGAACTTGATTTTTTCCCCCAAACACCTAATATCAATGCATAACATTGCTACCTCAACCAAGGCTTTGTCTGCACAGCAGAAATAATGCATTTTAACACCCCTTTAGCAGCCAGGCCAGACGAAGATCTGAACAGGCACTGAGTGGTATACCTAGAAAGTGGGTAGGCAAAGATAAAGTTATTCCGCATTGACAAGGTTGTCAAGTTGTATCTGACCATAGGGGTGGTGCTCATCTCCGTTACTAAGCTGAAGAGCCAGCATTGTCAGAGACTACTCTGTGATCATGTGGCCAGTATGATTGCACAGAACGCTGTTTACTTTCCCACAAAGTGGTACCTATTTATCTACTTGCATTTGCATGCTTTCGAATTGCTAGGTTGGCAGTAGCTGGGACTAGTGGCAAGAGTTCACCCCATCATGCAGCACCCAGGCCTTGAACGGCCAACCTGTCAATCTTGCAATCAACAGAGTTAGTGTCTTAACTGATTGAGCCACTGCATCCCTTCAGAGAGTGGGTAAAACACAACAAAATGGATGTTATGGCAATCATACCAATATGGAGTATGCAAGGAAGGTAGGGCCCTCATGCTAACTTACCTTTGATCTTCCTCCTTGACTCAGTTATGAGGAGATCCTTGAGGAGCAATACTCCACAAGGCACTTTGCTTTTCCCTGTGCCTTTTCCTTGTCATCCTTGCATGTAGACCTACATCTATTACCTCATGTCACTATGCATGTGCAGGGAGACTTACCTGCATAGCGCTTCCGTCTCTTTCCCATCTTAATTAACACCACAGTACAAGGTGTTAATTATGACCTTTAAAGTCCTACATGGCTTGGGTCTAACCTATCTCCGGGACTGCCTCCTTCCATATGATCCACCCCGTACACTCCAGTCCTCTGGGAGGAATTTGCTACAGCCTATGAAAACGAGGCTGTCAGCAACCCCCCAGAGGGCCTTCTCTGCTACCGTGCCCAGATTATGGAATGGCCTGCTGGACGAGATCCATCTTATTACCACCTTAAACAGCTTCAAAAAGGCTGTTAAGACGGATCTCTTCTGGCAGGCCTTTCCTAAATAATTATCCCAGCTAGTTAGCTAATCCCTCTCCCTTTCTGCGCTGTTGCAATGCTTTTTGTTTTATGTTGTGATTTATTTTTAAATGTTTTTAATTGTCTAAATAAGTTTAATATTTTTTAAGGGGTGGGTGGTTTTGGGGGTTGTATGTATTTTATTGTAGTTTTAATTGTTGTAAGCTGCCCTGATTGTGCTGCAGAGGGGCAGGATAGAAATTTATTATTATTATTATTAGTATTATTATTATTATTATTATTATTTATAACAGAGGTCTAGAAAGTATTTCCAGGGGGGGGGGGAACCATTTATTTTTGACCTTATGCCTTTCCTCTGTGTAAGGTCCCCCAACATCTGCTCTTGCATCAGAAGAATGTTGGCAGATTCCACTGAGCTCCGCCCTAACAGCTGCAGGCATTTTCTTTCTGCAGAAATCACTAAAAGAGTACTAACTTTTCATTGAGAACTCATTTCATTTTGCAGGAGTGTAAAGGGAGCTCAGGAAAGCTCTTTATTGATAGATAAAAGGGATGACATTAATTTCTTGCAACACTCATAGGCTTTCACTAACAAGACTCATTTAAGCACTTCTCTGTCTCCTCTGTTGAAACCCATCATTCCTCTAGAAAGATTTTTCACCTAGCTCCCAGTAAGTGGGTTTGTGGTTCAGCTGTACCATCTGTAGCACCCTCAGTCACTCTCAGTTAATCTCTTATCATCTGTGAATGTAGTTTCAAAGATTAACATATTTAACATAGGTATGTCCAGTCTTATTCATTCTCCCCATGTAAATATATGTATGTGAGAGTTTCTTCAGAGGTTGTTTGCCATTGCCATCTTCTGAAGTTGAGAGAGTATGACTTGCCCAAGGTCACCCATTGGGTTTCCATGGCCAAGCTGGGATTCAAATCTTGTTCCCCAGAGTCCTAGTCCAACTCTCAAACCACTACACCACACTGGCTCTCATTCAACATACTTTCTTATTCAGAACTAATAATATGCAGATATGAAATTAAACAACCATATCAGATAAGCCTTGAATAACTGAACAAAAGATATTCTAATTTTCTAAAAAGTGCTTGAATGCTTCTTCCACAATTTATGCACAGATGATTTCCCCCCCCCCCCCATTCGCCAACCTCTACTTTTTTTTATGATTTCTATTTTGGTGGCCAAACTGATAAATCTATGGCTTTTTAACATGTTGGGATAACTGGTGAGACAGACTAATCTGCTTTCCCTTTTTCTCTCTGTTTAGCTGTTCATGCATGTTCCGTAAAGGATTATGGAGGCAGCTGCTGTTTACCTTACCTGTTGTAGGCAAGCACACACAGCAATAGTAGAATTGGCTACAGCAGAATCACACTCTTTTCAGGCTCAAACTTATTGCAGTCAAACCCAGTACAAAAGATCTCTCTTTCTCCAGGCTTTCCTCACCATCCTACATGTGCTAATATGCTGGAGGGTGGATGTGCAAGATGAGAGGAGAATTAGATCTTCTATTATAGTTTCATAGCTTAAGAACTACATCAGAGAAGTTATTCTCTAATGTCCCTGTTAAGACTCTTCAGATGAAGGTGAACAAAATGACTTTTCAGGTAAGTTTCAAAAAAAGGCAAATTTATGTATGAGGAGATAACTGTTCAACTGTGCTTGTCCAAAGGCTGGAGAAAGACCTCCGATTGCAATAGCAATAGCAAGTACATTTCTATGCTGCTTATCAGTGAACTAGCACTCCCTAAGTGGTTTACAATGTGTAAGCCAATTGCTCCCAACAAGCTGGGTACTTATTTTACTGACCTATGAAGGGATGGAAGGCTGAGTCAACCTTGGAGCCTTCCCTGTATGATCCAAAAATGTGCAGTTCCATGTGAAATTGTTATATTTGTAGAATTCTGCTTTTCCAGTCATGAATTGAATATGGCCAAAAAAGCACAACCATATGTCTAAGGAAAATTGCACATGTATATGACTTCAACAGCATTCCCCCACCCCTGTTCTGGCACCATCCTGTTCTGACAACATATATCCCAAACCCTGATTCTGGTGCAAGTAGTCTGGACAACATCTGGCACATTCCACACCAGAACCAGGGTATTCCAGTCTTAAAATGCATTAAAATAATATACCTGTTATTACGCATCTTCCCAGAAGATCTGGAGCCCTCCATTCCCATGCTGTGGGGGCCATCTGAGCCACTTGGCATATATGAATGGGGCTTTCAGCCTTGTGGCCATCAATGGGTGCCTTACTCTGACCTCAGGAGTGAGGGACCCACAACAGAGGCACTGAATGGCCCAGTGGGATGCTCATGCAGACAACCACAGTGGTGTGGGAATGGATGGACAGGTGATGGGAGGTAGGTCAGGGTAGTTGCAGGACCAGGATACTCTAGGGTGTCCCCAGAGTATCCTGGCAATTGCAGACAAGGTCTAAGTCTTGTCTTTTATGACACCCTGGATCAGCTGCCTCATTCTATCTAAAGGTAGGGCTGGCCCTGCCTGGCTCAAACTATTTAGAACTTTAAATATGCTAACCAACACTTCATCCTGAGCCTGTAAATGGGCAGAAGCTGCTGAAATCAGCTACATAGAAATCATATTCTAGAAAAGAACAGCAATCAAAATGTTAGTAGTTGCTTTTTGTCCTATTTTGCATGTCCTAATGCTTTTCAAAGGCAGATTCATGTAAATCTCTCCTACAGTAATATTTGAGGGTATCTGACACCCAGCAGTCAGCACTTGTTAGTATTATGGAGCAGGAGTCAGTATCTGACAGTATTTGACACTGAACAGTGAGTATTTGACAAGACTTGGCAGCTGGTATGTAATAGCAGTCAACATTTTAATTCATCTGTTTAATGTAGTTTTGAATCCTCCCTCCATTCAATGATTGCTCAAGGCAGTTTCCAATGAAGCTATAATTTAAAAAAATTAAAAACTAAACAGATAAAAGTATATCTGTGCTATCATTTAACATGTCTTTCTGTCTGCTATGCTATGCAAATCAATAGTATTTAGAAAAATGTTCCCTGTGTAATTCCAAGGCAAATATCAGAAACTGGCTGTCCCCCTCCCCCTGACCTTCAAACAACAGAAGGCCAGCACAGGACTGTGGGCAATATTTGGCAGTTTCTGATTGATGCATTGGAATTACATTTAGAAATTTTTATCTGAATATTATTCATTGATCTAGCCAATAGAAATAGCTGAATTTCATATTTAAAATTTCAAGTTCACTTAGGTTTTGAATTTTGAAAACATACAATAGTTTGAAAACATACTGGTTGCAGAAAACATATAACTCCCTTGTTAAAATAGCTTCACTGGCTACCAGTTTGTTGCTGGATATAATTCAGAGTGTTAATTATGTCCTATCCTGTTATTGGCATACACAGGCAAAAGTCAACCTATCTCTATTTAATCATTGTGGAAGTTGGTATTCCCTTCCTTTCTTTGCACCAGAGCCCCCCAGGTCTATCAGAGAATAACTGAAGATTTCTCCCCATCCATTCTATGCCTGGTGGAGAGCTGGGAATGGGATTGGAGAAGCATCTGGCTATGCCACTCTAGACAGATGCAAAATGATTCTCTCAGTCACCGAGACATCCAGAAGACTACAGTAGACCTCAGTGGAGGATGAAACCAATTACCTTCTGGTTATGGAGACATAGCTAGATGCTACTTCAATATGTTACTGCTCTTACCAGGCATGGGATGGCTTGTCTGTGGAGCTACAATGTCTCTAAAGTAAGTCCAAGGTTTGCTGAATGGCCAATTGTACCACAGGTCTAATCTGCACTGCAGAAATAATGCAGTTTGACATGATTTCAATTACCATGGCTCAATGCTATGGAATCCTGGAATTTGTAGCTTTTTGTGGCATGAGAGCACTTGGACAAAGAAGGCTAAATATCTCACAAAACTACAAATTCCTTGCGGACTTGCACTATACAGAGCTCATTGACAGGCTTCCCACATCAATTGAAGGGTCATGCCAATTGCGATGGGGGATACAGCAGGTACGGGTCACAGGTGGTTTTGTGTGATAAGTATAATCAAAGCTGCTTTTTTAAGGTGTAATTGTGGCTCTAAAGCTTTGTATAGTAATTTCTTTAGTGCACCACGAGCTGAACAGGAGTCAGCAGTGTGATGTGGCAGCTTTAAAAAGCCAATGAGATTCTAGACTGTGCCAATATAGTGTCTAGATCAAGAGAAGTAATAGTACCACTTTATTCTGCTTTGGTCAGATCTCACCTGAAAACCTGTGTGCAGTTCTGGGCACCACAATTCAAGAATGATGTTGATAAGTTGGAGTGTGTCCAGAGGAGGGCGACCAGAACAATGAGAAGTCTGGAAATCATGCCCTATAGAGGAGCAGCTTAAGGACTGTGTATGTTTAACCTTGGGAAGTGAAGGTTAAGAAGTGACATGATAGACATGTTTAAATATTTGAAGGGATGTCATATTGAAGAAGGAGCAAGCTTGTTTTCTGCTGCCCCTGAGACTGGAGAAGTGGATTCAAACTACAAGAAAAGAGATTCCACCTAAACATTAGGAAGAACTTCCTGACCATAAGAGCTTTTTGACAGTAGAATAGGCTGTCTCTGAGTGTGGTGGAATCTCCTTCTTTGAAGGTTTGTTGTTTTTTTTTTTTAAACAGAGGCTGGATGGCCATCTGTCTGGGGTGCTTTGATTATGAGTTCCTGCATGGCAGAGGTTTGGACTGAATGGCCCTTGTGGTCTCTTCCTGCTCCATTCTACTATTCATTTTCAGTGCACCAGGAAACACCAATGTGACTCACGGGGAGTCATGGCAGGGGGAAAAATTAAGTCCCTGCATGTTTGTCCATCCACAACAAAGGAAGTTTGTGGTTGTTGCTTTTATTTTTGTTATGTGCCTTCAGGTTATTTCTGACTTATGACAACTATAAGGTGAAACTGTCATGGGGTTTTCTTGGCAATTTTTGTTCAGGGGTGGGTGGCTTGCCATTGCCTTCCTCTGAGGCTGAGATAGTATTACTCACCCAAGGTCACCCAGTAGATGTCCATGGCAGAACAAGGATTAAATTCAGATCTCCCAGAGTCCTAGCCCAACATTCAAACCATCACTATACTACACAGGCTCAAGGACATGCAACCATGTGATTTTGGATGTTAGCTATGTATCCAAAGTACAACTGCAATATCTGCATAATAAAAACAGAGAATAATGTTTTAACCATATATCCTTTTAGGAAAGGTAAACTGAATTTGAGAAATTGATGTGGTAGTATTTTGGCCATCATTCACAATAATTCAGCTGGAATCTGTGTTTGCTCAGTCACCACTTGCTAAAGGAAATAGATGCACACACCATACAAAAAGAAATGGGAAAGCTAACAAGTGCTTCACTACAAACTACATGGTTCTAGTTTTTGGTGTAGCTGATCATTTCCCATGAGATAAGCAACAAATTTCAGAACAGATTTAGGAACAGCAAAAGGTGGGAAGATAAAGGAAGAAATCTTTTGGAAACTCTCTTGCTATCATCTCCAATCCAGCAGTGGTGATTGTGGCAGCAGTCCAGTGAAAGTCTTGACAAAATCCCATTGAAACCAACAGAACAAGGGAATGGAACAGTTGACTTCATTTTGTTCAATGATACTTTAGGAAATCCACAGGGTTTCAGCACAATGCCTGAGACTTTAAAAGAAGAGATGTCTGTTTTGTTTTTGTGGGTTTTTTTTAAACCCTCTATATGGCTCTCAGTCGACTCTGTTGGGAGTATTTTCCTGATCTTTCCTCTACCCTTTTCCAACACTGAAGAGCATGTGACCTTTCATTGATGTGGGATGGAAAATAGAATTTATGTACTGAATAGTTTTATTAGTTTTGGAAAACCCATCCCATTGTTCTCTTGTTTCAAGGCTTAAGCTAATAGACAGAACGGATGTCATCTTTGTACAATGAAAGAAAATGGTACTGTTCATAAATAGGTGGGGATTTCTTTTCTGAAGTAAGAAGAATGCTTGAGAAGAGCAACCACTTGTAAAATATCCAAAGCTAAGTTTATTCTGTGAATATATCTTGGAAAAATTGACAGTGTTGTTTGTAGTACTCACCAGTGGAACTTAAAGGCATGAGAGTGAATAGTGAAAGGCACTTGATTCTTACAAACAAGTATTTTCTATTCATTGGGACAGGTTTCATTAAGACACATAGAGACACCTATTTTACAGTCTGCTGTACTTGTATATCCAATACTGTACTGTTGTTCTAAACAGGAGTAGGAATTGTGAAATTTTCCATGTGTCATTGAGCTGCAACTCCCAGAAGCCTAGCCAGGACTTACAAAGTGAGAAATGCTGGGAATTTTAGTCCAGTGACATCTGGAGGGCCACACAATTCCCACTAGTGGCCTACATTCAATTGCTAGTCCCAAGTTGAGTAGAGCCAACTGTTGGTAAGTCAACAGCTTCCAGTAAGTTACAGTACAGTCTTACTGACTGACTGGGCCTACTAATTTTACGTATTTTGATTTCTCATCTATTCCCATGGTTCTCACAATTCTGTATTGAAAAATATGACTGCTTTTCCTCTCCATCTGATCCCTTAATATGGGCATCAGACAAGGTGTAACTGATACTTAGCATCTTCTATTACAACATAGGGAATATTTGTACCATGTCGAATAGCCACACTAATGGGGGTTGCCGACTGCCAGAAATAGTGCAAATCGAGTCCACTTTTAGGGTTAGGGAATCATGGGAACTGTATTTTATTGTGGCACCAGAGCTCTCTGACAGAGAAGGCTCAATGTCTCAGGGGGGAAAAAATCAATTCCCATGATTCCCTAGCACTAACCCTAACCCTAAAAGTGGACTCAATTTGCACTATTTCTGGCAGTCTGCAACCCCCCCTAAGTTTACATTTTGCTTGATAGCTCAGTATTCAGTATTATTGCTATCACAGTAAATTGACTTTGGGTGGATCCAGAATCTGAGTTATTATCCACTGAGATAAGTGGAACTTGTTCAGTCTGACTAACTTTTCCAACTGATTTTAATGAGACTATCCTAAGCATAACTAATCTTAGATCCCACCATACAATCTAAACATATTTGCTTTGTAAAAACGCATTTTTATAATCAACTAAATAATCAATGAAAATAAGCTCTGAGAGTTCCAGTTCTTTACAAAAAGGAAGAGCAAACCATTTTGGCACTCCAGATGTTGTTGCTGCAGCATCCATTATTCTTTACTATAAGCTAAACTTACGAGGGCTGATGAGAGCATTTGAGAGATATAAATTGCCTACCTAGTCCACCATAAAGTAACCTAGCTGCAACAATAATGAGACAGCAGTTCTATATCATGTTGGTGAACAGTCTAATTCAGAAGAAAATGTCTTAATTTTTTTAAAAAAAAGATGAACAGAGTTCTGTAAGCACATAAAGGAAAATCAGATTTGATGGGATACCATATTTGTGCCAGTTTATAAATAACATATTAAAGGCTTGTTGTTCTGTGTTTTTAAGTTGTCGCTAGAGGCTTAGTGGACAAGTCAAGCCTGAACTGTCCCTAAAAGCCAAAATGACTAAATTGAGACAATCATACTTTGGTCATATCATGAGAAGACTTGACTCACTAGAAAATGCTTGGTAAGATAGAAGGCAGCAGAAAAAGAGAAAAACTGAATTGCAAGTCAATAGACTCAATCAAGGAAGCCCCAGCTCTACATCTGCAAGACCTGATATAAGACTATCAAGGGCAGGGAGTCTTGAAGATGTCTCATTCATAGGGTTGCCGTAAGTCAAAGTTGATTTGAAGGCAGTCAACACACACCCAGTTATAATCTAATTTAAGCTTTGGGCGGGGGGGGGGGGAAGAGGAATTAAAGTGATAAGTCATACACTACTTCCATATCCACAGAACGAGAAGAAAAAATTGTGGCATATGTCTTTTTTGTTATTATTACTGTTGCTCCTAGTTCCTTTTTGACACTATAACACTCCAGCATGGTCAGTGCATGGGATTTGGGGAGCTGTGGGCCAAAAAAATAACTTTTTTCTCATTCTTTCCTCCAGGTTCTGTTCCAGCTTCAGACTGCTATAAAGAAAAGCACACCAGCAGACGGAGTGACTTTGGTTCCAGTGGATCCAAGGCCACCTCTGCCCTGCCTTTGGAATGCCTTATTTGTGGTAGTGGTTCCTGGCAGCTCTGAGACGGCTGCAGAACTCTCAGAGGATGGACCTCTGGAGAAGATGCTTCCTCATCATTAGAGGTCCTTTTAATTGATAAAAGGGGACCTCCACTGTATCCAGTCCTAACCCTTTTGGACAACTGTTTGAGGGTGCTACGAATACATTGTACATCATCTTTGTGTCTTTAATAGTGAATCTGCTCTAGGTTTTAAAGTAAAATTTAAAAGGAGCTATCCAAAGTGCTGAACTACTTGGGGGATAGACTTCCACACAATGGACAACTCCTATAAAAGCTGGAGTGTATTCCTCACTGCATGGAAATTGCAGCCATCAGATACCACAGGTTGGAGGACTTCTGCCATCAGCAGCCAGCAGACACGCCATCACAAGAGTGTATAGATCATGAAATCATAGAAACTTAAGTGCTGTAAGGGGCCACAAGGGCAATCTAATATAATCCTCTGCCATGCAGGAATGTGCAACTAAGGCACTTCTGAAAGATACGGGTCCAGACTCTGTTTAAAGACCTCCAAAGAAGGAGAGTCCACCTCCCTCTAAGGCAGCCTATTCCTTGAATCCATTGGCTTGTGTTCTAGTCTCTGATTCAGTAGAAAACAAGCTTGCTCCTCTTCTACATGACATCCCTTCAGCTATATAAAGATAGTTATCATGTCATCTCTTACTCTTCACTTTTCCAAGCTAAACATACCCAACTCACTTGTTCCTCATGAGGCTTGGTTCCCAGACCTTTGATCACTCTTCTCTGAACATGTTCAAGCCTGTCAATATCCTTCTTCAGACTGATGGCTGCAGTATTCTCAGAGGATGTCTCTTGGACCTCTGAAGAAGAAGCTTCTCCATCATTAGAGGTCCTTTTAACTGATAAAAGGGGACCTCCACTGTATCCAGTCCTATTTCTTTTGGACAACCGTTTGAAGGTGCTAGGAATGCATTGTACATCATCTTTGTGTCTTTACTCAGCTCTGCCATTTTACTGTTGCTGTGCTGAAGTTTTGTTATTACATTGCTATTACTCTCTTATGTATGTTTTTATAACTTTTAAGTCATGGATCCTGGTGATGGATGGTAAGGTGTGGTATAAATGTTTTAAATAAAATTTATTTATAAACTGGCACAACTTCATTCCCTGCCATTAGCTTGTTAGCTCCTTCAGTTACTAATTTTTCAAATCCCACACTAGTGAAATTTAAAACACCTTAATTACTCTTAAGATGTGTCATGCAGATCAGTCTGGAACTTAGCCAGGACATTCCAAGAGTCTCGAATAGCACAATCTAATTAATTGAAAGAAGAAGAAAAAGAGGAGGAAAAAAATCCACACCACATATTGCTCATGATCATAAAGTAATCTGAAACATGGCAGGCCCTGCCAGCTGGCAAACAGCTTGTTTCAACTTCTTCACGCTGTATTGTCGCTGCCATTTACACAGAGCCTAAAATCTCCTTCTTTGAGCTAGTAGGCAATATTAAGTTACAGAGCACTCAGCTGAGATATTTTTAATGAACTAATTACATGTTAGTTAATAATAGAAGGCTGCTTTAGCAGACAACTGCTGAACATAATTCCGAAGGAACTACTGTAGGCTAGGATGTCTCAGGAATGCTTTGGAACAGGTTTTGACTGTGAAGGCAGTATGCTTAGCCTTTAATATGTTATAAATAAATAGAAAAGGACTATGAGCTTCCCATCTCTCCCACCTTTTAAAATGATTGCACTTCCTCTACATGCTTTAGGAAAAGACATTTGTCCTTTTTGGGTAAGCAAAAAGACTCTAGCCTATTGGGGAATATAAGAGCAATGTATCCCACAAGCAGAGCCATTGCAATGACAGTGTCAGCACTTGGTCATCCTAGTTAAGGCTGATGATCCTCTCTTCCAAATCTACCTTTACAGCCTAGCAGCGATCTGCCTGAAGCATTTCCAAAGAGTAAAGATTGGAGCATTGGGAAATAACAGTCACAGTGCACTCCCAGTCATGGTGTGCCTTGAGAATAGGCAGGTGGAAAGACCTTTTTGGGCTCTGCCACAACTGTGTGTCCCAAGGCACCCTGCAACTTGGAGTGCAATACAGAAATATGAAATGATCACACCCCACTATAGTACTATATTTCACTTTAACTGCAAGGAGATCGTACAGAATTGCAGTTTAGGGAAGGACATTTAGAATTCTCAGCCAGAGAATTCCTGGACCTCATTAAACTACAAATCCCAGAATTCCACAGAATGTTGCCATGGCAGTTAAAGTGGAATATAGGGCAATAACATTGTAGTGTGATAGGGCCCATAATTTCCAAGTGTCTTGATCTCAATTACCTCATAAATGCTTTATTTAGGTTTGTTTCCAGGTTAAGTTTTAGGGGTCACATTCGGTCATTTGTGTCCATAAACATGACCATAAACAAGTAGTTGTTATTGTTGTGTGCCATCAAGTTATTTCTGACTTTTGGTGACCTTAAGGCGATAGCAGAGTCAGGACTGCTGTGTTACACTTCTGTGTTACACTGCTGTGTTGGAAAGAAAGGAAAAAGTTGTTGTTGTTGTATGCCTTCAAGTCCTTTCTGGCTTATGAGGACACTAAGGCAAACCTATTGTGGGCTTTTCCTGGCAACATTTGTTTAGAGGGAGGTTTGTGTTTGGGTCCCTCTGAGGCTGAGAGAGTGTGACTTGCCTAAGGTCATCCAGTGGATTTTCCATGGCTGAGTGGGGATTTGAGGCTGAGAGAATGTGACATGCCTAAGAACACCCAGTGGGTTTGCCATAGCTGAGCAGGGATTTGAACCCTGGTTTCCAGAGTCATAATCCAATGCCACCTACAGTCCAATGTTCAAACCACTACACCATGCTGGATCTCAAACAAGCAGTGATAAAAGCCTAAATCCATTTTATGATATCGTAGCTGTTGAACAGGATGCCAGTAATCCTAGGTAACATGCTAGGTTGTATGGACTTCAAAATGAGGGCCGGGTTTTTAATAGATCAAGTCAGCAAGTTCAATCAACACCCTAAATGGTCCCAAATTTTCGAGATAGCATGCCATGGATCAAATCTGTCTGCAGACTGATAGTCTTGCACTCATGCTTGTTTCTTAATACATAACACTTCACCCCAGGTGTTGTCCTTCCAGCCAAACTCATTCCCAATATATCATGGGTGGGGAAAGTGCAAGTTATTAATAAGGAAGAACACACAAGCTAGGAAAGACAGCAACAGTTTGTTTTAGCCTGAGTCTACTCAGAAAAGCAAGATTCTGCTTCCTCTTCTCCCCCACCCACCAGTGACATCCCCATGCCAAGTGTCACCCAGTGCAAAGGGGGGGGGGTGCTGAGGGGGCAACAGTGGCCAAAAGGGCATGCTGGCCCTCCAGCCTTCAACTTGACATGAAACCATCCTGCTCCTCCAGTCCCAGGCTTTCTCCTTGGGAGGAAGCCTGGGGCCAGAGCAGCCAGCAAGGGTACACATGCACCTCTCCTGCCCTGAAGGGGGAGGACCGCCCAACTGGGTGTCACTTCTCTTCTGGGTGTCACTTGGTGCAGTCTGCACTCCCCACACACCCCTAGTGATGCCACTCCCACCCACTACTGAGTTAACTAAGTAAAAACTACTTTTTCACTTTGAATTCAGTTGGGCATAATTTAAGTAAACTGAGGAGAAAGGGAGAAAATGGAAAGAAGAGATAGAAACCTGGACATTTGAAAGCAGCTAGAAAAGTGAGATGATAGATGACTAATCAGGACTGTTCCTGCCAAATTGAAACAACGGGAGTTCTGATGACAGGTCTCAGCAGGGGATCTGGTTCTGTTCAAGAAGACAAGACAACATAGGCCAGAGACAGCTGATGGTCTGATACCAGGCTAGTGGTCTGATACCAGATAGGAAGGCAGCCACATTGGACCCCATTTAAAGAGAAAGGTGGGATATAAGTGCAATCAATCAATCAGAAAGCAAGGCACAGCCATGTGTGGCAGCATGTAATTTGAGCTGCTTGTGGGCTGAAAAATTAACCTCAGGGAGGTGAGGGAATTGAGTTTGGATATCACTAGCATCCCTCCCTCCCCCCCCCCAACCGGGAACTGTATTTTATTTATTTATTTATTTATTTATTTTTGTTATCCCACCTTTCTCCCAAAATGGGACCCAAAGTGGTTTACAACAGAAGATCAAACAAGATGATTGAAACAATATGTGGTATGATAGCTTAAAAAGTATTATATTATTGCACATTCCTAGATATGCAAATTCATCACCTGCCTAATAAATGTACAGGGCTCTGTTCTATACTATGCCAGGGATAAGAAGGAAAGCAGTTTCTGGGCAGCCATTTTGAGTGGATGAGTGTTTAAATTTAAAAAAACACAAAACACCACTTGGGATAGTGTGTTTGTTGCTGAGGGGGTGGGGCTTTGGTGAGTCACATCTGTGAGTCACTAGGGGGTGGAGCTAGCTACCTAGGTCTATATAACTCCTCCCAGAGGAGTGTGCCTAAGAGCGCACAATTTTTTTCATAAGACAAGGGAAAGCATAGCACAGGTAGAAGGAGGGCAGGACACTTTATTTTAGAGGTTCTCCTTAAATTTTTTAAAAAATATTAAAGGGCTTTTGGGGGGGTTTCTGCTCAGAGGAAGAGAGTCAGAGACTTGCCTCTAGAACAGGGGTAAGCAACCTTTTTGAGCTGTGGGCCGGGTTGCTGTCCCTCAGACAATTGGGGGGCCGAAGCATCAAAAATAAATAAATAAATAAATAATAAAAATAAAAAATATATATGAATGCATGCTCTGTCAGCCCCAGAAAAGCCATGGCAAACCCCCTGTGGAGATTTTGCCAAGAAAACCCCAAGAACAAGTAATAACAACAATCATCAATATCATTATGGTGGGCTGTGGCGGCGGTGGCTGTGGCGGCGGCAGGACCGGCCTGGGGCCGGTCCAAAGTCCTCGGGGGGGCGCATCCAGCCCCTGGGCCTTAGGTTGCCTACCCCTGCTCTAGAATAAGGTAGCATACAGGAGTTCTCTATAGAGCAGGGGTCAGCAAACTACGTCCTGCAGCCCGGACCCAGCACGCCGAGGCTTTGGAACCGGCCCATGGCCGGCCCTGCTGCCGCCACCGCTGCGCACAACGCAGGGCACCATTTTACTTTCCAAAATTGCGCCCCACTCGCGCACGCATGTGCACGACAGCGGGCGCCATTTTGGAAAACCAAATGGCACCAGCGTCGTGCGCATGCACCCGCGATGTGTGGTGCCGTTTGGCATTCCAAAACAGTGCCCTGCATCGCACACGCATGCGCATGATGGCAGGCACCATTTTGGAACACCAAACAGCACTCCACATCACTCACGCATGCACATGATGGTGGGCGCCATTTTGGAATGCCAAACGGTGCTGGCGTCATGCGCATGCGCTCGTGACGCGCATCACCTTTTGGCATTCCAAAATGGCAGCCTGCGTCGCTCACTCATGCGCACGATGCCAGACGCCATTTTTGAATGCCAAACGGTGCTATGCGTCACGAGCGCATGCGCACGACGCCAGCACCGTTTGGCATTCCAAAATGGCATCCGCCGTCGTCCGCATGCGTGTGTGATGCGGGGTGCCATTTTGGAAAGCAAAATGCTGCCCCGCATCGCGCATGCATGCGCACAACAGTGGGGGCCATTTTGGAACGCAAAATGGCACTGGCGTTGTGCGCATGCACAGTTTGGTGTTCCAAAATGGTGCCCCATGGTCGCGCATGCATACGCATGATGATGTAAGTAGTGCGCATGCGCACATGCACGTACACACACCTCCAGTGCCATTTCCCTCCTCTTCAGCCCACCGACAATCGGGGGGCAGGGCAACTGGCCCCACCAGCAAAAAGGTTGCCGACCCCTGCTATAAAGATATATGCCCTGTTGATTGATCTCGCTGACAGAGCCTGGTGAAAAGGTCAAGATAACAGGGGCCCTTTACATGAATCTTTACTGGGGGACTTTTTAAGGGAGAAGGCCATAGTCCTTTTTCTTTGTTTACTTAAGGTTTCTCAATATGGACACTGATGGAGTTGCTGCAGTCACCTGCAACACTTGTGGGATGTTTAGTTTCTTGCCTAGAGATGTGGGGAACTTCACCTGCACCAAGTGCAAGTTGGTAGCCCTCTTGGAAGAGAAAGTCAAGCAGCTGGAAGTACACTTCAGCATATTAAGGAAAACGAGGTTTTCCTGGACGGAACAGAATGAATGTTGGGGAGGAGGTCACTTCATATCCAGAGGAGGTAGACAGCTGGAGGAACATCAAACACAGAAGTAGGGAAAACAGGGATCATTCTGGGAGCTTGCAGCTACAGAATCGATTTGAAGCTCTCTCCCTTATCAAGGCAAAAGAGGAAGAGCAGCAGGGACAGTCCTCAGGGACAGTTCAGGAGACCCTGAGAGTATCACTGCAGGGAACAGCCACTGCTAAGCCTTAGAGGAGGCATGTGGTGGTGGTGGGGGACTCCTTGTTGAGGGATACGGAAGCAGTGGTTTGTCCTAGGAAGGGACAAGGAGGGGTCCTGACAACAAGACGTGTCAAGCCTACTGACCATTACCCCTTCTTCTTGGTCCATATGGGAACCAAGGATACTGCAAGGCATAGTCTTCAGAATATCAGAATGGATTATGAGGCTTTCGGTAAGAAGCTGAAAGAGCTGGATGCACAGATTGTTATCTCATCTATTCTCCCAGTTGAAGGGCATGGTCCAGGAAGGGAAAGGAAAATAGCAGATGTAAATAACCGGCTCCCAAGATGTTGCCACCAAGAACAATTTGGATTCTTGGATCATGGGCTGTGGTTCCATGAGGGTGGACGTCTGGCAAGAGATCAGCTGCATCTCACACCAGTTGGCAGAAACATTTTTGCCAATAGTCTCAAACATTTCATCACGAGGGCTTTAAACTGAGTCACGAGGGGGTGGGAGACAGTATCTTGGAATGTATCTTGGAAAGCAGAAGTATATCATGGGCAAGAGACAATAATCAAAGTGTTATAGAGGGAACAAGGCAAATGATGCAAGGACCCAACATTGGGAGGCAAAAAGTCTCACACAGGCAGCAAGCGGGGAGGACCCATGGTCTTTCTCCCTTTTGAGAAAATCCCATCCATCCTGAACTCCCTTCTCTACACTAATGCACAGAGCATGGGAAATAAACAAGATGAACTTGACCTCATAGCACAACAAAGCAAATATAATATAATAGGCATCACTGAAACCTGGTGGGATGAGTCTCATGATTGGAATGTAGGAATAGAGGGGTATAGCCTTTTTAAGAGAAATAGGCCAAACAGGAAATGAGGAAGAATAGCATTATATGTCAGGAATGAGAAGAGATGCAGGGCTTAAATCCTGGAAATCAGGTGGAGAGCATCTGGATAAAAATTAAAGGTGAAGGAAACAACAGGGATGCTATTGTGGGAGTCGACTACAGGCCCCAAGTCAGACTGGGGAATTGGATGATGCTTTTCTATAACAGATGATCACGCACTCAGAAAGGAGAGATGTAGTAGTGATAGGTGACTTCAACTATCCTGATATCTGCTGGAAGTCAAACTCAGCCAAAACTTCAAGGTCTTGCAAATTTCTCACTTGTCTTGAAGACAATTTCTTTGTCCAAAAGGTGGAAGAGGCAAAAAGGAGATCACCTATTTTAGATCTGATCCTAACCCTCCTCTCCCCGTGCAACACCTGGCCTCAGAAGGAACTTTCAAAAGGGGCTCCCCTCCTCTGCCTGACCACCGGCTACACCGAGGAGGAGGCCGAGAAGAGGAGTGGGGTGTGTGTGTGTTTGTTTGCCGGCCCTCCTCCCCCAGTGCAACATCTGGCCTCACAAGGAACCTTTAAAAGGGGCTCCCCTCCTCTGCCCAACCACCGGCTACACCGAGGAGGAGGCTGAGAAGAGGAGTGGCGGGTGTGTGTGTTTGTTTGCCTGCCCTCCTCCCCCAATGCAACACCTGGCTTCACAAGGAACCTTCAAAAGGGGCTCCCCTCCTTTGCCCGACCACCAGCTACACCGAGGAGGAGGCTGAGAAGAGGAGTGGCGGGTGTGTGTGTTTGTTTGCCTGCCCTCCTCCCCCAGTGCAACACCTGGCCTCAGAAAGAACCTTCAAAAGGGGCTCCCCTCCTCTGCCCGACCACTGGCTACACCGAGGAGGAGGCTGAGAAGAGGAGTGGCGTGTGTGTGTGTTTGTTTGCCTGCCCTCTGCCCCCAGTGCAACACCTGGCCTCAGAGGGAACCTTCAAAAGGGGCTCCCCTCCTCTGCCCGACCACCGGCTACACCGAGGAGGAAGCTGAGAAGAGGAGTGGCAGGTGTGTGTTTGTTTGCCTGCCCTCCTCCCCCAGTGCAACACCTGGCCTCAGAAAGAACCTTCAAAAGGGGCTCCCCTCCTCTGCCCGACCACCGGCTACACCGAGGAGGAGGCTGAGAAGAGGAGTGGCATTTGTGTGTGTTTGTTTGCCTGCCCTCCGCCCCCAGTGCAACACCTGGCCTCAGAGGGAACCTTCAAAAGGGGCTCCCCTCCTCTGCCCGACCACTGGCTACACCGAGGAGGAGGCTGAGAAGAGGAGTGGCGGGTGTGTGTGTTTGTTTGCCTGCCCTCCTCCCCCAGTGCAACACCTGGCCTCACAAGGAACCTTTAAAAGGGGCTCCCCTCCTCTGCCCGACCACCAGCTACACCGAGGAGGAGGCTGAGAAGAGGAGTGGTGTGTGTGTGTGTTTGTTTGCCTGCCCTCCTGCCCCAGTGCAACACCTGGCCTCAGAAGGAACCTTCAAAAGGGGCTCCCCTCCTCTGCCCGACCACCGGCTCCACCGAGGAGGAGGCTGAGAAGAGGAGTGGCGGGTGTGTGTTTTTGTTTGTCTGCCCTTCTCCCCCAGTGCAACACCTGGCCTCACAAGGAACCTTTAAAAGGGGCTCCCCTCCTCTGCCCAACCACCGGCTACACCGAGGAAGAGGCTGAGAAGAGGAGTGGTGGGTGTGTGTGTTTGTTTGGCTGCCCTCCTCCCCCAGTGCAACACCTGACCTCAGAAGGAACCTTCAAAAGGGGCTCCCCTCCTCTGCCCGACCACCGGCTACACCGATGAGGAGGCTGAGAAGAGGAGTGGCGGGTGTGTGTGTTTGTTTGCCTGCCCTCCTCCCCCAGTGCAACACCTGGCCTCACAAGGAACCTTCAAAAGGGGCTCTCCTCCTCTGCCCGACCACCGGCTACACCGAGGAGGAGGCTGAGAAGAGGAGTGGCGGGTGTGTGTGTTTGTTTGCCTGCTCTCCTCCTCCAGTGCAACACCTGGCCTCACAAAGAACCTTCAAAAGGGGCTCCCCTCCCCTGCCCAACCACCAGCTACACCGAGGAGGAGGCTGAGAAGAGGAGTGGCGGGTGTGTGTGTTTGTTTGCCTGCCCTCCTCCCCCAGTGCAACACCTGGCCTCAGAAGGAACCTTCAAAAGGGGCTCCCCTCCTCTGCCCGACCACCGGCTACACCGAGGAGGAGGCTGAGAAGAGGAGTGGCGGGTGTGTGTGTGTTTGCCTGCCCTCCTCCCCCATTGCAACACCTGGCCTCAGAGGGAACCTTCAAAAGGCGCCCCCAGCATTCCCCAGCCCAATCACTGGCTACACTAGTGCAGCGGTGATGGTGAGGGCAGGCGTGGCAAGAAAGCCAAGCCTAGGACATCATCCCCCTCCTCACTATGACCGTGGAAGGATGTGTGCCCTATCCAGCTTTGATTCCATCCCCTTTGTGGCGGCGGTGGAAGAGAACATCCCTGGAGGCTATTTAGCCCATCCCTCCACCCATTTACCATCTGCAGTGGCAGCGGTGGAAGAAGACCTCTTTGGAGGCTATTTAGCCCATCCCCCAGCCATTTACCATCTGTAGTGGTTGTGGTGGAAGAGGTCCCTCCAGAAGCTATCTAGCCCATCCCTTCACCCAGAGCAGCTGCGGCAATGCAATCATGTAATCATGTTTTTCATATTATATACTGTATATTTTATATTGTATATTTCTAATAATTGTCTTTAATTTGTTTGGTTTGATTTGTTTTTTGGGGGTGAGTGGGGGTGGGAATGAGGGATGGGATCTGATTTGATGTGACTTGTTTTGATATTTTGAATACTGTACGCTGCCCCGATTGCTTGGCAGAGAGGCGGGATATAAATAAAAATTATTATTATTATTATTATTATTAACCAACAGGAATGACCTGGTCAATGGGGTGCAAGTGGTGGGATCCATAGGTGGGAGTGATCATATTCTCCCGGAGTTTCTTATACAGTGGAAAAGAGAAGCTAGGCATAGTCAAACACTCATTCTAGACTTTAGGAGAGCTGATTTCAACAATCTTAGGGAAACACTGGGGAGCTTATCACATGGGGGAAATCACGTCCAGAAACGGGATTTTAAGGGTGGGGGAAACCCGCAAAAGCGGGCAGATTTTCACACACAATTTCTGAAAGTAAAAAGAAGCAGTTTCTGACTACTTTCTGTTCAGGTTAACCCAATTTTAACAGCGACATCGTCTGAAAATCTGCCCACTTTTGCGGGGTGTGTGTGTGTGTTTCCAATTTAAAACCTCATTTCTGCACGGGATTTCCCCCATGTGATAAACTCTTGGGAGTGGTCCAAAGGTCAAAATACTTAAGGAGAAGGGAGTTCAGGATGGATGGGATTTTCTCAAAAGGGAGATACTGAAGGCACAATCTCAAACTGTTCCAATGAGAAGGGAGATGTCTCAAGAAACTGAGTTGAATGACAAAAGAACTTTCAACTGAACGTTTTAAACAGGAGATGTATAAGAAATGGAAAAAGAGCAAAATCACTAAAGAGGAATTCAAATAAATAGTTGGCACCTATAAAGTCAGGAAAGTCAAAGTGCAGAATGAGCTCAGGCTTCCTAGAGAGGTTAAGAACATTAAAAAGGGCTTTTTTGGGTATTTTCATAGCAAAAGAAAAAAGAAGGAAATGGTAGGGCCACTGTGCAGAGAAGATGAAGAAATTCTGACAGGGGACAGAGAAAAGGCAGAACTACTCAACGCCTTCTTTGCCTCAGTCTTTTCACAAAAGGAAAAGGGTGCTCAGCCTGAAGAAAATGGAGCAGAGGACACAATAGGGGAAATGCAGCACAGAGTAGTAAAGAGGAAGTAGAGGAATACCTGGTTAACTTACATGAATTTAAGGGCCTGTGCAGACTGCTAGAAATAGTGCAAATTGAGTCCACTTTAACTGCCCTGGCTCAGTGCTAGGGAATCATGGGAATTATATTTTTTTCTGAGACAATGAGCCTTCTCTGTCAGAGAGTTCTAGTGACACAATAAACTACAGTTCCCATGATTCCCTAGCACTGTAGGGCCTAAGCAGACTGCCAGAAATAGTGCACATTAAATTGAGGCACTGCCCTGGCTCAGGGCTAGGGAATTATGGGAACTGTAATTTATTGTGGCACCAGAGCTCTCTGACAGAAAAGGCTCAATGTCTTAGAAAAAAAATACAATTCCCATGATTCCCTAGCACTGAGCCAGGGCAGTGCCTCAATTTAATGTGCACTATTTCTGGCAGTCTGCTTAGGAATTGAGTATTTTAAGATTGTTAGCCGCCCAGATTGGTGTACCAATGTTGAGGATATAAATAAATTTTATTATTATTATTATAGTCAGGGCAGTTAAAGTGGACTCAATTTGCACTAATTCTGGCTGTCTGCAAAGGCCCTAAGTCTCCAGGACTAGATGAACTACATCCAAGGATATTAAAAGAATTGGCAGATGTAATCTCAGAGCCGCTGGCAATAATCTTTGAGAACTCCTGGAGAACAGGAGAAGTCCCAGCAGACTGGAGGAGGGCAAACATTGTCCCCATCTTCAAAAAGGGGAACATGAGGATCCCAACAACTATCACCAGTTAGTCTGACATCAATACTGGGAAAGATTCTAGAACAGATCATTAAATAGAGAATCTGAGAACATTTAGAAGGAAATGCCACAATCACAAAAAGTTAACATGGGTTTCTCAAAAACAAGTCATGTCAGTCTAATCTGATCTCTTTTTTTTTTATAAAATTACCAGCTTGCTAGATGAAGGGAATGCGGTAGACATGGCATATCTTGATTTCAGCAAGGCTTTTGACAACATCCCCCATGATATTCTTGCAAATAAGATAGTAAAATGTGGACTAGACAATATAACTGTTAAGTGGATTAGTAACTGGTTGACGACCGAACCCAAAGGGTGCTTGGCAATGGCTCCTCTTCATCCTGGAGAGAAATGACCAGTGAGTTGCCACAGGGTTCTGTCCTTGGACCAGTGCTCTTCAACATCTTTATCAAAGACTTTGATGAAAGAATAGGGGGCATACTTATCAAATTTTCAGATGACACCAAATTAGGAGGAATAGCTAATACCCCAGAGGACAGGATGAAAATTCAATATGACCTTAAAACATTAGAAAGCTGGGTCAAAGCTAACAAAATGAATTTCAACAAGGAGAAATGTAAGGTACTGCATTTAGGGCAAAAAAATGAAATGCATAGATATAAGATGGGGGACACCTTGCTTAACAAGACTATGTGTGAAAGGGAACTAGGAGTCCTAGTAGCCCACAAGTTGAACATGAGTCAACAGTATGATGTGGCAGCTAAAAAGGCAATGTGATTTTAGGCTGCATTAATAGAAGTATAGTATCTAAATCAAGGAAAGTAGTAGTGCTAGTCTATTCTGCTTTGGTCAGGCCCCACCTAGAATACTGTGTCCAGTTCTGGGCACCACAGTTCAAAAAGGTTGTTGAAAAACTGTGTCCAGAGGAGGGTGACAAAAACGGTGAAGGCTCTGGAAACCATGACCTATGAGGAACAACTTCGGGAACTGGGAACATTTAGCCTGGAGAAGAGAGGGTTAAGAGGTCAGATGATAGCCCTGTTTAAATATTTGAAAGGATGTCATATTGAGGAGAGAGCTATCTTGTTTTCTGCTGTTCCAAAGAATAGGACCTGGATCAATGGATGCAAGCTGCAGGAAAAGAGATTCCACCTCAACATTAGGAGGAACGTCTTGACAGTGAAAACTGTTCAAGAGTGGAACACACTCCCTCAGAGCATGGTTGAGTCTCCTTCTTTGGAGGTCTTTAAACAGAGGCTGGATGGCCATCTGTCGAGGATGCTTTGATTTTGAGTTCCTGAATGGCAGAGGGTTGGACTGGATGGCCCTTGTGGTCTCTTCCAACTCTATGATTCTATTATTCTATATTACCCACTTTTTAATGGATTGTTGTTGTTGTTGTTGTTGTTGTCCCTTCAAAGTTGATTTTGACTTATGGCTACCCTAATTTTGAACTGCTAGGTTGGTAGAAGCTGGAACTAGTGATGGGAGCTCACTCCATCACATGGCACCTGGGCCTCAAACTGCTGAGACCCAGCATTGCGTGATGGAGTGAGCTCCTGTCACTAGTCCCAGCTTCTGCCAACCTAGCAGTTTGAAAGCATGTAAAAATGCAAGTAGATAAATAGGTATCACTCTCATATTGTTCAGTGGGGAGGTAATAGCATTCTGTGCAGTCATGCTGGTCACATGATCACAAAGTTGTTTTTGACAATGCTAGCTTTTCAGCTTGGTAATGGAGATGAACACTATCCCCTACAGTCAGGCACGACTAGACAATCTTATCAAGGGAAAACCTTAACCTGTATCTTAAGGCCATGAAGTGTCTTTAGAGGGGGTTTGCCATTGCCATCTGTGAGGATGAGAGAGTGAGACTTGCTCAAGGTCACCCAGTGGGTTTACATGGCTGAGCTGGGATTTGAACCTTAGTCTCCAGAGTCATAGTCCAGCACTCAAACCACTATACTCTGCTGGCTTCTACTTTTAGTTAAGTAAAGTCTCCTGCCATGACCTCCCCAAGCCTGACAGAAACATCACTCACCTTTGCTTTGATTGCTGGAATAATAGACCTCCTTCTCCACATGCAGCTGATGCTGGGTAAAATAGGTTGGGGGGGGATTTCAATTGTGGCAATAGTGTCATAATCATGACTAAATAGCAGTCATTAATATGGAAAAGTTATGGATGAATAAGTCTAGATAGCTATTCCATATTCATGAACACTGCTTAAACATGAGTGTGACACTATTGTCACAGTCATAATCCCACTCCCAATCTATTTAACTAAGTAGCTGATACAGAATACTGGCTGTAGCCATCAACTCAGGGTTGATAGGAGTTATAGTCTTAAGTATTTGGGATACCAAGTTACGTGGAGGCTGGTATCAGTTTAGAGGGACCCTGATTTTTATTATGCTTTAATGGATGAAGTGGACTGTTCCTTCTATTTAACTCATTCCCCAGTGAATCAGATAGACTTGAGAGTGCTCTTAAAGTGTCTTTGGCTGCTACAGAATCAAATAACTCAAGTAGTGTACAGTAGATAATGTTATAGTCTTGCACAACCCTAAAGCATTTCAATGTGGCTTGAACTATTCTCAATACATTATGTCCAATTTCTTGAAAGCATTGGGGGGGGATGATTGACTAATTCTGAAATATGCAAACATCTTCCACAATTTTTTTTTATAAAAGAAAAGAAAAAACCCACACACACAACCAAATCTTGTTCCACTTTTCATCCAGCTCTCAGCAATCGAAAACACATTGCAAAAGGCTATTTCCTTTTGGGTGGTCGCAATCAGAATACAGTTCATTATTAACATTGTTTCTGAGAGGGGAATTATGCCTCTTTCAATAGCCAGACAGAATCTTGGCCCACAAAGCCTAACGGAAATAGACCAAATTGGGTCAGCCTAACTATAAACTGTTTTTTTCATTATTACTCTTCATGGTTTTCTTAGAAGACAGAGTTGCTTCAGAAACAGAGAACAGGAAAAGGGTATACATTCTTCTCAGTCAAAAGAATGTGATACTGTAATTTGTTTTTTGTTTTTTTTAATTTGCAGAACTATTATCTTTTGTACTGAAGGAAATTACCTCCTAGTTCTTGACAATGAATATTGCCATAGCCAGGTTTATAATGAGGATTGTGATAGGGAAACTGTAGGATTCTTATCCTGCTGGGTGACATTATACTACCAAGCTTCAGATCATATGGGCTTACTGACTCAAATCTTTCATTCCTCTTTCTTCCCCAGCCCTCAAGTTCTTCAGATTCTTTTGACTTGTTTTCTGGTTCCCAGAAGTAGGCATTGCTATAATTTTAGTTCACTTCCAAATATCTTCCCAAAATGCAAAGTACTCTTGGCTTGCATTCCATACACAAACTGGTGCCAAAAAGCCATCCATGTTATTATTTTTTGCCTTTTATGTCCTACAGCAGCACTTAAATGACTTGTGAATATTCTCCATTTCACCCCTGTTTGATTGCTGTTCCAAGAACTTGAAGCTGCCACTTCATTGACAACTAGGTATCTAGAAACCAACTACCTTTTTCAGTGTTGTTTTTTCTGTTTGCATCAATGGGGACATTTCCTGTTCTCTCCCAGGGAGAAGGACTACAGATAGCAGCAAGACTGAAGATCTCACATGTTGTAAATATCCTGACATCTCTCATTTAGTGAAAAGATGTTACCTTTAGGGTTCCCTAAATTAAATGTTTCTTATGAGAGATTTCAGGTTGTCCCACTGAGATCCAAGCTTGCTCTTCTAATGCAGATACATGTCCATCTCTCATGAAGATGAGAAGAACATTATTCAAAGGTGAACATGAGGAGGCAGAGCATGAGGGATGGTGAATTAGACCACCCTCTGCTGTAGACAATTGACCTCAGTGACAGGTGGCAATGAAGAGCAGTGGTGGCAATAGGAGCTTGACACATTCATGCTCCTCTAAACTCAGAGGGGAAAAAGAGCTTCAGCCATTGTGATACCTTTTGTCAAGTGTCCCTGACATTCAGAGAGCCAGTGTGATGTAGGGGTTTGAGCACCAGACTAGGATTCTGGAGACCAGGGCTCAAATTCCATCCTCAATATGACATTCCTTCAAATATTTTAACAGGGCTATCATATCACCTCTTAACTTTCTCTTCTCCAGGCTAAACATACACATCTTCCTAAGAAGATCTCTAGGTGATCTTCTGAAAACCAGCATGGTTCTCCCAACAAGTGTAGTCAACATTTTGAAACTGATGCATGCAGGATATTCCAGTATATGGCTTGCGTGATTTCAACTAGTCATTGGGTCTACCATCTTGTATCTGGTTCCATTTGGTAGATGTCAAGATGTATATAAAAAGTAGATTCCACAAGCCTGAGATCTGTCTTCCCTAGGTTAAAGAAATATGTTTGGGGACTAGATAGAAGATTGATAAACTTCACCAGAATGATGAATGAAATCCAACAAAGCCTATATTTAAGTCTTTGTGAGATTCCTTAGTAATATATTCAGTTGTCATCCATCTTTATATATATATCTATTTCTGAAAATATTTAACTCTAGGATTACCTCCCTTTTATTACTTTTAAATGAAGACATAGGGAAAAAGAAATAGTCTGGTATTGGTCTAGCCTCTGTTGCAGCCCTTGATCCCCTCGTGTTTGAAATGCATATGGCATTTGCATTAGAGATATAACAGACCTATGAAGCATGGTTGTTATAACTGGTTCAATAGTTAAAGCATGCCTTCCACCTGTTGTTGCTTATAATATGCTCAAGTGGCATCAAGCACAAAAGTTCTTGTTCTATTTATATGTAGCTTTTTGAGGGATGCATGAAGTGCAAGATAAATTTACAAGAAGCTCCTTTCATCTCATTTTGTTAGGCACTACAAGGATCTGTTCTTCTCCATCAATGTTCATGCTACTGACAATGATATTATTTGAAAAGACTCATCACTGTCAAAAGAACAGAGAATGAAGACATTGAGACCACAAAATTCTTTATCTTCATTAAATGCAGAAAGGCAAGTGAAATATCTTCTTATCAGTGAATGTACTTGTTCTGCTGGAATCTCCCAAATATAATGGGGTAGGGGTATCTGAGAACTTAGAATTTAGCTGTTACAAAATCCCAGGTTTATATCTGGAATGAAGCCCCCTCAAAATTTCATTTCTCAAGATGGGCCATTGTCAAAACTCTCTGTCTCTCTCTCTCTTGTTCTGATTTATTAAAACCAGGCTAAGGTCATCATGTTCATGAAGGGTCCACTCCTATCTACACATGTTGTTGTACATGTTCAAAATCTGTGCATTTTAACACAGTTTTTTCAATTGCATACATTCTTGATACATGTTCCCATTGGCTACAGTAATTTTTCTGCATTTAAGAAAGTGGGCTTTTTTTTGGCAGATTTAAAAAATCTGTACATGGTAGAAAGCATGTTTTATGTTCTTGGATCACAGTGCAGGCCCCAAAATGATTTCTAAAAACCAAGTGCATCTTGAGTCTCCTTTACACTTGAAAGAGGACACATTTTTATAAGATATGGACACCATTTTAACCACCATGACTACCTGCAATAGAATCCTGGGATTTGTAGTTTAGTGAGGCACTGGCACTGGCAGAGAATTTTAAATCCCCCACAAAACTACAAATCCAGGATTCCATACTAGGTGAAGTGATATCAAATTCCTATGACTGTTTAGTGTTGACATTCTCATAGACATCTATTTTTGGTGTCCTGCAAGTGGAATGGAACTGAGAGCATTTGAGAAAAGGAACATCCCACCACACAGTGTGGTTGGAAAGTGAAATAACAGAGTAGTGTGAAAGACACCAGGGTCCATGCTATGTTTGTTCTGAGAAACACCAGCTGTATGCTTCTGTAAAGGTATGTGGGAAATTGGCACTACTATACTTCTACCTAGATATGTCAAGGATTTAACCTGCAGTCAAAACATGTTTTCCACCCTGAGTTGCATTCCTTTTCCTGGGTAACAAATTACTTTCAATCTTCTGCCTTTACTGCTGACTCCTTGGCCAAACCTTGTATCTGGTTCACCTCATCTCCTCCTGTCCTAGGCCGTCTTTACTCTTTGGTCATCCTCATCCTATCCTAGGATCCTCCCTGTTCTTAACTTCAGCTTCCCCATGGCTTCTACATTCCATTGGTCTGATTAGTCTCCCTGGGGCAAAAATCCATGATGTGACGACTGACAAGACTTGTCAAGCCTACTGACCATTACCCCTTCCTCTTGGTCCACGTGGGAACCAATGATACTGCAAGGCATAGTCTTTACAATATCAGAAGGGATTATGAGGCTTTGGGCAGGAAACTGAAAGAGCTGGACGCACAGATTGTTATCTCATCTCTTCTCCCAGTTGAAGGGCATGGTCCAGGAAGGGAGAGGAAGATAGCAGATGTGAATAACTGGCTCCATAGATGGTGCTGCCAAGAACGATTTGGATTCTTGGATCATGGGCTGCAGTTCCATGAGGGTGGACTTCTAGTAAGAGATGGGCTGCATCCCACACAGTTGGCAGAAGCATTTTTGCCAATAGTCTCAAACATTTGATCAGGAGGGCTTTAAACTGAATCATGTTGGGGAGGGAGACAGTATCATGGGAGGTATCTTGGAAGGCAGGAGTACATCATGGGCTGGAGATAATAGTAAAAGTGTTATAGAGGGAACAAGGCAAATGATGCAAGGGCACAAGAGTGGAAGGGAAAAAAAACCTCACACAGGCAGCAAGTAGGAAGGACAAATGCTCTTAGATGTCTCTACACTAATGCACAGAGCATGGGAAATAAACAAGATGAACTTGACCTCCTAGCACAACAAAGCAAATACAATATAATAAGCCTCACTGAAACCTGGTGGGATGAGTCTCATGACTGGAATGTAGGAATAGAGGGGTATAGCCTTTTAAAGAGAAATAGACCAAACAGGGAAGGAGGAAGAATAGCATTATATTTCAGGAATGTTTACACCTGTGAAGAGATCCAGGACTTAAATCCTGGAAATCAGGTGGAGAGCATCTGGATAAAAATTAAAGGGGAAGGAAACAACAGGGATGTTATATTAGGAGTCTACTACAGACCCCCAGGTTAGACTGAGGAATTGGATGATGCCTTTCTAGGACAGATGACCACACACTCAGAAAGGAGAGATGTAGTAGTGATGGGTGACTTCAACTATCCTGATATTTGCTGGAAGTCAAACTCAGCCAATACTCCAAGGTCTAGCAAATTCCTCACTTGCCTCGAAGACAATTTCTTTGTCCAAAAAGTGGAAGAGGCAACAAGGAGATCAGCTATTTTAGATCTGATCCTAACCAACAGAGGTGACCTGGTCAATGGGGTGCAAGTGGTGGGAACCTTAGGTGGGAGTGATCATTTTCTCCTGGAATTTCTTATACAGTGGAAAGAAGAAGCTAGGCATAATCAAACACTCATTCTAGACTTTAGGAAGCTGATTTCAACAAACTTAGGGAAACACTGGGAGTGATCCTGTGGTCAGGAATACTAAAGGAGAAGGGATTCCGGATGGATGGGAGTTTCTCAAAAGGAAGATACTGAAGGCACAATCTCAAACTGTTCCAATGAGAAGAAAAAATGGGAGGTGTCTCAAGAAACTGGGTTGGATGCAAAAAGAACTTTCAATTGAACTAAGTCTTAAATGGGAGATTTATAAGAAATGGAAAAGGGGTGAAATCACTAAAGGGGAATTCAAACAAATAGCTAGCACATGTAAGGGTAAAGTCAGGAAAGCCAAAGCACAGAATGAGCTCAGGCTTGCTAGAGCAGTTAAGCACAATAAAAAGGGCTTCTTTGGGTATGTCGGTAGCAAAAGAAAGAAGAAGGAAATGGTAGGGCCACTGCACAGAGAAGATGGAGAAATTCAAACAGGGGACAGAGAAAAGGCAGAACTACTCAACACCTTCTTTACCTCAGTCTTCTCACAAAAGGAAAAGGGTGTTCAACCTGAGGAAAATGGAGCAGAGGACACAATAGGGGAAATGCAGCACAAAATAAGTAAATAGGAAGTACAGGAATATCTGGTTAACCTAAATGAATTTGAGTCTCCCGGACCAGATGAACTACATCCAAGGATATTAAAAGAACTGGCAAATGTAATCTCAGAGCCACTGGCAATCATCTTTGAGAACTCCTGGAGAACAGGGGAAGTCCCAGCAGACTGGAGGAGGGCAAACATTGTCCCTATCTTCAAAAAGGGGGAAAAGAGGATCCCAACAACTATCACCCAGTTAGTCTGACATCAATACCGGGAAAGATTCTAGAACAGTTCATTAAACTGAGAGTCTGCAAACATTTAGAAGGGAATGCCATAATCACTAAAAGTCAACATGGGTTTCTCAAAAACAAGTCATGCCAGACTAATCTGATCTCTTTTTTGGATAAAATTACCAGCTTGCTAGATAAAGGGAATGCGGCAGACATAGCATATCTTGATTTCAGTAAGGCTTTTGAGAAGGTCCCCCACAATATTCTTTCAAACAAGATAGTAAAATGTGGGCTAGACAATACAAATATTAAGTGGATTAGTAACTGGTTGACTAATGAACCCAAAGGGTCCTCAGCAATGGCTCACCTTCATCCTGGAGAGAAATGACCAGTGGGTGCCACAGGGTTCTGTCTTGGGAACAGTGCTCTTCAACATCTTCATCAATAATTTGGATGAAGGAATAGGGGGCATGCTTCTCAAATTTGCAGATGACACCAAATTAGGAGGAATAGCTAATACCCCAGAGGGCAGGATGAAAATTCAAAATGATCTTAATAGATTAGAAAGCTGGGCCAAAGCTAACAAAATTAATTTCAACACAGAGAAATGTAAGGTACTGCATTTAGGGAAATAAATGAAATGCATAGATATAAAATGGGGGACATCTGGCTTAACGAGACTACTACGTGTGAAAGGGATCTAGGAGTCCTAGTAGACCACAAGTTGAACATGAGTCAACAGTGTGATGCCACAGTTAAGAAAGCCAGTGCAGTTTTAGGCTGCATTAATAGAAGTATAATATCTAGATCAAGGGAAGTAATACTGCCACTGTATTCTGCTTTGGTCAGGCCCCACCTGGAATACTGTGTCCAGTTCTGGACACCACAATTCAAAAAGGATGTTGAAAAACTGGAGTGTGTCCAGAGCAGGGTGACTAAAATGGTGAAGGGTCTGGAAACCATGCCCTATGAGGAATGACTTAGGGAACTGGGTATGTTTAACCTAGAGAAGAGACGGTTAAGAAGGGATATGATAGCCCTGTTTAAATATTTGAATGGATGTCATATTGAGGAGGGCGCTAGCTTGTTTTCTGCTGCCCCAGAGAACAGGACCCGGAACAATGGATTCAAGCTGCAGGAAAAGAGATTCCACTTAACATTAGGAGGAACTTCCTGATAGTGAGAGCTGTTCGACAGTGGAACACAGTCCCTCGGAGTGTGGTGGAGTCTCCTTCTTTGGACGTCTTTAGACAGAGGCTGGATGGCCATCTGTCGGGGATGCTTTGATTTTGAGTTCCTGCATGGCAGGGGGGTTGGACTGGATGGTCCTTGTGGTCTCTTCCAACTCTATGATTTTATGATTCTATGATTTATGCCTTGTCTGTGGTACAGACTTGTGAATTACATACTTTGCTTCTACTGCCAAGGCCTTACTGCTCATCTCTGATCTTAGCTTTTGGTTCTATGGCCATTCAGAACAAGCACAAAATCAAGCCATCTATAGTCCATTTTCAAGAAATGAGAGAGAAGGGTGTGGGAGAAAGGGTTGTGATGAGGACTGAAGTTATAACCCATCCTATGCAAGCATGGCACAAAGCCACTAAAATAATGTTGGAGCAATTCTCTTGGCTGCAAAATACAAGTTGAAGCACTAAAATGGGAAATGTTGCCCAGCCAGTTTCATTATCAGAACTTGGGAGAATGTCAAGTTCCCATCTCAGTGAAAACCTCTTCTCTGAAACCTTGCTATTTTATCTGAAACATCAATTGGGCCTAACTTTTAACAATCACTTTCCATGCGACAGAAGTTAGCAGGGTTGAGCTATTTCACACACACACATGTGCTTGATTCCATTTAAGACTATGTATGACTGTCATTCAGTATTGTAACAACTAGTTCATAACCAAGAGTTACAGATCTGTAAATGCTCTGTATTCAGTAAAACTACATAGCCTTACTTTAAGACTTTGAAAATGCCACCCATGCCCACCTCAAGAGCCAGAAGCTAGATAGGTGAAGGAGGTCCATTCAGTTTCCAATTATCATGCAAGAAGAGGAATATTTCCATCCCCTTCCTGTTAGTGAGCAAGTACATGATAATCAGAAGCAGGACATCTGTCACAAGTTTTTGTCACAAACCTGTTGTCTGGCTGAAGGGTGTTGAAAACATCATCATCCTTGCACCCCAATTGGATGCTACATCGATGTCCTTTGTCCAATCTGACTGCTGGCTTTTATGGTAGGGCTGTAGGGAAGAGATGCCACTTAGACATACATAGCTAAGTAGCTGGTGTAGAATATTGGAGTATATTTGTAGCATCCATTTATGAAAGACATCCTCTTTTACTTAACTTCCAGGTATGGTGGTGATGGGTGGAAGGGGGCAATTCAAGGCACAGCAGCTGAATCATATTGGGCACACCTCCAATAGCAATAATATACTGAAATGTCTTCTCATCTGTGAAGGTTTAGGCATGGGACACAGCCCTATGCTTTATTAGGTGAAAATTTATTTTCTGTTGCATTTGTAGGAGTATTGGAACCATTTCATCATTCATGTGCCTCAGGTAAATGATCATACTGTACAGCTTCACATCTAGATAAGCAAGCTCAAGTTATTATATTTAGTAATTACTTTGTATTCTATCTTTCCACAAAGAGGGCCAGGCTGTCCTCATTTTATAATTATGCTAAGGTGTAGGATAAAGTGATTCAGTGAGATTTATAGCTATTTGAACTCACATCTCCTGGTTAAAATCCATGACTGTCCATTGACACTCTCTACAGTTGACTGGGTTATTTTTCCCACTAGCAGAGTCAGCTTTCTTTTCAAAGCTACAGCCAGATGTCTGACAGTTTGTCGCAGAGGTACTGACAGATTGCTTGGGATGTTAAACAAAATTAACATCTCATTTGTTGCAGCTGTAAAATGGCTGTAATTTTTTTTGTTTGTTGTTTCACTTTTTCATTTACTCCCTCACCAGGAAAATAAACAACAATTCCAGGAGGCCATGTCTTCACAGATTTCTGGTTGCAGCTGACTTCTGTAAAAATTCTTTCAATCCATCACCATTAAGATAAGCATGCCAGGGTTGGTGGAACATATTAGAGAAAGCAGAAAGCTGTTCAGGTAGAAAATAAACCCAGCTTTCTGTGGCTGGGATCCAACAGTAATGTAGCAAAGCATACAACTCCTCTGGTGTTATTATGTTGAGCTTTCTTGTTTCATGCCTGCACAAGCCAGCTTGAAAACACTAGAGGCACTCAGGAGCTATCCGGCTACCATTGAGCATTGCACAAGGAGGTAATGGATGCCTCCTTTCGCAACATCCATTAAAGTATACTGGTGTGAGGAAGGGATATACAGTGTATGTCACCAATAGGATCCTGGCCATTATTTGCAATATCTCTGGTGTTTCTGGGCTCTCTCCTGTGACATGCACCATGTTAGACATAGGACCCAGAAGCACTGGCAATAACGGGCACAGTGGCAGTAATGGCTGCAACATTTATTACTTCACCATACAGTATCAGGCTGATGGAATACTGGGTAGCTGGAGTGGCCCTGTTTTTAATTCTGCTGCCCCTGCCATCCATTTTCTGCTAAGCACTGTGTGTGGCATAGTGGTGGATGCTGGGTCATCTTGATCAGATCTTACTCAAGCCAGGCATTGCCCTCATCTGAAACCCTCTGCCGTCTGTGTGGTGAGCTATCAGAGATGTTGCCTACTGAATCCCCATGGCTGTTGAGTAATTTCATGATGGCCTCTACCCAGTCTGATAACTGGACAGACACATCTTGTGTGGGCTAAAACTTTGTTTCAGTAACAAGACACAGTCTTGCACTGATGTGCTTTTGTCCAATCCTCTTCTCTGACGCATTGGCATGGTCACTTAGCTCTTACAATCTGGTTCAAACTGTAGCTCCCAGGTTATTTCTGGTAGCCAATTATGGCTTTAAGCTGGCTGTCCATCCCCTTTCCTCTAGGATTTCCTGTCTTCTTCTGAGTTCCTTGCCATATATTGGAGTAAATGACTGTAGCCCTTCAGATATTTTTGGCATTGCAGTTCCTACAATCCCTCATCATTGGTTATGCTGCCTAGGGCTGATGGAAGCTGAAGGGGAAAAATATATTTCCCACCCATGTCCTAAATATATTTGCCTGTGCCCCTGATATCATATTACTACCTATTTTCCAATTTATACCATACCTTGGTTGCCCTTTTATAGTTTCTCATTCCTATTCAAGTGCCTTACAAATTCTTCTTACTACTAAACTTCCTGAGTTTCATTAAACTCCATTTAACAGGAAGTCTCTACATTGTTTTTCTTCTTAATGGATTATTTAATGAATTGTGGCTTTTAAGCGGAAGCTTGTGAAACTGTATCACATAGCATGTTGAATATGTATGAACCAGAACGTGCTATTCTAGAGATAGCCCCTGCTATAGGAAAGGAAATGTTCTACATGGCAACCAAAATGCCCCTTTCTGAAATGTTTTCCATTAACTTACAGCAAAAACATCATCTCCCTTGTGCATGGTGGCCTCAGAGATTCTGGTGTACTGCCAATGTACATTGACATCTTCTTATTCAAAGAAGATCACCTAAATTCTTGAGGAGCTACACACAATTATGCATTTGCATACATTTCCATTTGAATAGCAGACAACAGGAAATTTATTGAAGACATCTTTCACTTTAACTGGTCTTGACTGAGGATAACAAAATATCATGCTTGAAACTAGAAGAGGTTTTAGAGAGTGAATGAATAATTGCTATACATCAACATTCCTGGAATTGCCTGATAAGAAAAGAAAGCATTCCTATGGCATGATGACATGGGACACCAGGAAAACAAGTGGTGTGTGTGTGTGTGTGTGTGTACATACACGCACACATACATATATACAGAGAGAGTGAGATAGAAGAGAGAAAGAGACACAGCAATCCTGAAAAGTTTGTTCTGGATCTCAGAAGGATGTAGTTAATCACATATTCCTTAGTGTGATTAACAAGCAGAACTTTATAAATGAATTATAACATTTATAAATTATCCACTTATAAAGATGTTTGTTTGTTTTCATATACTAAAGCGACTTGCATCCTATAAGGATCATGCTATCTTCTTTCAAGTATACTGTCATGTTTAATGACCATCCAAGGTAGTGTTCTAAATGGCAATTGGATCTATTCTTGTTATGTGCTTTCAACTCATTTCTGATTTACAGTGACCCTAAGGCAAACCTATCATGGGTTTTTCTTGGCAAGTTTCTTCAGAGAGGGTTTGCTATTGCTATTCCAGCTCACTTTTACATTTAACAACAGAAGACAATAGAAGGCAAAACATTTTGTCAAATCATTTATAAAGTTCTATTTGTTAATCATTCTAAGAATGTATATATGATTCATAGGCCAGTTCAGCACCTTCAAAGTTCATACAGTGACATCAAGGCTGAAGAACTCAGAGCCTATAAGGAGATTTTAGTAAGCAGGCTATAAAAAGCAAATTAAGCATGTATAAGGAAGGGGCACACAGCATTCCATTGTTATCTATGGCATTAGCTCAACTGCAGAAGGGAGCTGTATGTTCCCATGGTATCTGATCTCTGCAATTTACTACATGCACAAAAATTCTCTGAGTGTATGTAATAAGGAGAACGGGATCATTTTGACTGATCTAGGTAAAGGACAGAAAATAAACTTTTTGTGTATTTCTTGACCTCTGTTGAAACTTCCACTTTGAGATGATAGATTGCTGGGCTGGAGTAGGGAAATGGAGAATGGATCTCCAATCCACAGGCCCTTGTCTTTCAGTCTGATAGGCATTTGGAGACTACTGAGTGTTCCCACTCTCTCAATATTTAGTTTTTAATGATAGTTTAAATTGTTTAACTTTCATATTAGTTTACATTCCCTCTCTGTGTGTATATATATATGCATCTATGTCTGTGTATATGTGTGTGTGTGAGAGAGAGAGATGCACAACACAGAGAGAATATTTGTTGCTCTGTATACAGATCTGTGGTGAGCAAAATCTGATAAAACCACAACAAAGCATATAGAGGAAATCCCAACATCATTAAAAAAAAAATCTAAAAGAACAAGATTGAGAAAGCAAGGCAGGAACATAAACACTTTCCATTTGTTTTGTTTTTCACTTTAATTTTTAAATAAATTTATTAATTAAAAACATTTATATACAAAACTGACAAAATCAACACACAAACATCTATATAATAGACAATACATACATACATATTCCACGTATCAAACATAACATATTGACTTCCTAACCACATCTACTGATTCTGATTTATACTTTTTATATATTTTTTCTCCTGACCTTATACTACTAACTATTATTCTACCAATCTAACAGCACTATATTGTATTTTAATAATATACATGATTTATCTTCATAGAAATATAAACCAACACTTTCCATTTGATAGTTCTAAATATTAGAAATAATAAACCAGGTGCCTATGCAAATATGGAAATCCTGCACAAGAAAGCGTCTCTCTTTACTTCAGTGGATAGTGGTATATCAGGACTGTATTAAAGACACTGTGTAGTTGTGACACCCTAAAGAAGGTCATGCAAATCCCAGAAACCTCAAATGATACTTGCACAATTAAATATATATATATCTATGTCTTATGACTATACAGACCCATTGTTGTTACTTACCATCATCAGCTCTAGCTTATAACAACCCTACGAAGAAGGGTCACCCTATCATCAACTGAAGTACTGCAAACTTAGTGCTGTGGCTTCCTTGACTGGATCTATCTACCTGTATTTCAGTCTTCCTCTTCTATTGTCTTCCACTTTGCCAGGCATTAACTTCTTTTCTAATGAGCCATGCTGCCTACATCTGCACTGCAGAAATAATGCACTTTGACATTATTATTTAACAATTCAATACTATGGAATTTTGGAATTTGTAGTTTTTTGAAATATTTAGCCTTCTCTGTGCAAGAGCTCTGGTGCCACAGCAAATTACCAATCCCAAGATTCCATAGGATGGAGCCATGGCAGTTAAAGTGGTATCAAACTGCCTTATTTCTGCAGTGTAGATGCAGATGTCTCACTATATAGTTGACGTACAATACCCTCAGTCTGGCCATTTCAGACTTAATTTGCTCTCAGATTTATTTGTTGGTCATTTTGACAATCCATGGAATGCACAGAACTCTACTTCAGTGTCATATTTCAAATGAGTTTATTTGAAACCATATTTGAATTTGATAGGAGTTGATTATCACCATATTTTAAATGAACTGATTTTATGCCAACTTTCATCAGTGAACAGCTTTCAAAGCCAGACACAGAAATCAGAAATACAATAATGTAGGTGATCCTGGCTGTGGTATTAAGTAACCAATATATTTGAATAAACCTTCAAAACATGTTACAGATACTGCTTTCCTCACAAACTGCCTTCTCCAGGCAAGCTTTATTCTCCTGTGCTTAAGCTGACATGAAGTAAATTTAGTTTAACTATTTTATATTATTATTATTATTATTATTATTATTATTATTATTATTATTATTATTATTATTATTATTGTATTTATATCCTTTTCCCCAGTTCAGGACTCATGGTGGCTTAGTAATGCTATGGAATTTTGCATGGGGGGGGGGGGGGGGAATGGTGAAAAATTCACAAAATATAAAGTTAAAAAGTAATTAAATTATCAAAAAAAAAATTGAACTAGTTTAAAACATGACACACACACCCAAAAACACCCATAACAGCACAATAAGTAACAGAAAAATCCAGTGCATTATACAACAATAATAATTATTGTATAATAATTATGATAATTACTGTAGTATTTCCTGTACTTGGACAAGAAAAGGGGGATTAAAATTGAAATATGGTTTCTAAAATTACATTTTCATTTGATTTTTTTTATGGGTAAAAATATTGAATTGTGCAAATACAGTAATGTTGAATTGTAGTAATATTTGCCTAAATCCTATTGTTAATCTTAGCTAGAGTAGATCCAATAAACCAATTGCATTTTTATGTGCTGACTCACCAGCCAACAATTAATTCAGTGAATCTTCTTTACCTGGAACTAACTAACTAGATTTCAGTTTGGATTTAAAAAAAAAATATTTCTTTGATTTATTTCATCATTACCATCACCATTACCACCAGCATCACCATCTCATATGACTATAGGGCATCTGGATTTTTGCATGTAGTTACTCAGGTCCAGATGTGCATATGATTCATTGGCACCTAGGCTTGTCCTATCACCTCAAACCCAGCTTATCTTCCCTGCCTGAAAATGTTATTATTTTATACGATACTAGCAGTAAGTTGTTAAAGTGTCATTCTGACACTCAGCGTGCAAGAGCTCTCTTGCACACCATACATCCTGTCCAACATTCAAAACGTCTGTATTTTGTTTGGTTCAGTTTCTCACACAAGTGTGAAAAGGAATTTGAACTTATAAATCATTGTCGTTCCATTTCTACCAGAAATACTAACCACATTCCTGACTAAACAGTGCATTTTCCTACCGTTGCCACACATAGGTTGACCTTCCAGATTTACTGCGCCTTATTACACCTCAGTTCCAGCTGCGTTTGCAGATTGCATCACAGGGTGCTGTTTGAGGCCAGAGACATAAAATGACTTCTCAGAAGAATTGTCATTGCACCGCTGAAATGTTCTCCCTCATCAAATTGAGTGTGTGCTTTAAGAGAGATGGGGGGGGGAATAAAACTCTGTTAATATAATCATAATTGCAAAAAGGCAAAATATTACACACTTTCTAATTATTTCCTTCCCATTTCCTATGGCTCTATTTTTCATAGCCTGGCACTTTGTGATTATTGCTTCATTTCAGACTGAGTTATTTTCACTAATGGGTCTGTTCCATTTCCTTGAATTTCAGTTATGAGTGACTTGGATGTTATGATCCATTTGCTGGCTAGCAAGTATGTCGAAATGATACAGGCAAACAAGACTTTAACTGTGTTCTGTTCTACAACCTTCCCTCCCCCCCCTCCACACACAATTCTTTCGTAAGCCCCTTTACGGCCTTCCCTAAGCAGGCTTTATGTGTCTGGTTAAGGTGGCATAGGATAAGTTTAATTTGAACATCGTATAGTATTTTGTATAATTTTATTGGCTGTTATATTCTATTAGTGTGTTTTGGGGTTTTTTAACCCAGTTTTGAATTTAAATGTTATATTTTAAATGGTACCTTAGAAATCAAACGTCTATGAGGACAGCATACCTGCACTTAGATTGCCCTGTATCAGAAACTAGTAAAATGGAAGAAGCATCATTGAATCCCATTTTGGGAGAAAGGCAGGACAAAAATCCCATAAATAAATAAATAAATATTCAATTTAAAAAATATTATTTACCTTTATTTTAAAATATTTAAATATTTACCGGTTTACTGTATTTGTACCCAGATTTTATTTTTACATGCTTGAGGTGGTGTACATAATTCTGTCTTCTACTTTACAATATCCTCACAACAATCCCATGATTTAGAGACTATACTGAGGGAATATGGCTGACTGACTGACTAACCAAATATGAATATATGAATATGACTGACCAAAATAATCCAGGGAGTTTCATGATTGAATGAGAAATAAATTTGTTATTTCCTAATCCAGCCATTACACCACAGTAGCTTTCTCTTTTCCAGGATGTTGGAGAATGGAAAACATCATAAAACAATTGTCTCACTCTGGAAGAGAGAGACTGAGATGAGTGAAAAGAGATTTGTTTACAGCAGAATTCTATTCATATTTACTCAGAAATAAGTCCTATGGAATTCCATAGGGCACGAGCCTCCATAACTCTCTAGGATTGTGCAGTCATCACCCACAACATACCTTCTCCAAAGTCAATTCTGCCCTCTCCATCCAGTGCTGAGTAGTGGCTTTTTTTTTTTTTTTTTTGCAAAGCAAATATTTCTTTAAAGTAAACATGTTTCACATGTGTCAGGTGCATCTATGAAAATTAAGGAATATGGGACAAGAAGGGAAAAGGGCACCAGTGAGAACATGCAACCAGATTGTGAGCTGAGGTTGTCCACATGGAGTATAGGATTCCATTGTTACAAAAGTTTCACTGGGTGCTCACCTGTTTCTGGGAACAATTAAAAGAGCTGATGATAACTTATCATGACCTTTATGTCTTAGGGCCAGCCTATCTTTCCATATGGATCTGCCCAGGCTCTAACCTCATTAGGGCAGGCCCTTCTCCTAGTCCCACCACATTTGCAGGTTGGGACATGAGACATGACCTTCTCAGATGCTGTTCATAGGCTTTTCAACTATCTTCTCAGGGAGACTAGAATGGCTCTTTTCTTTCTTTTCCATCCACAGACTTTTATTCCAACAGACTTTTGAGAACTTAGGGGGGTTGCAGACTGTCAAAAATAGTGTGAATTCAGTCCACTTTTAGGGTTAGGGTTAAGGTTAGGGAATCATGGGAACTGAATTTTATTGTGGCACTAGAGTTCTCTGACAAAGAAGGTTCAATGTCTCAGAAAAATAACAATTCCCATGATTCCCTAGCACTAACCCTAACCCTAAAAGTGGACTGAATTCACACTATTTTTGACAGTCTGCAACCCCCCTTAGTATTTGTAAAGAAAGGACTTTTAAAACTTTGTGCTTTACTATTTTAATCAGACTGTTTTAAATCCACATTATATGACTTTTAATTGCATGTTTTAAATTGTACATATTAAAGTTATTAGCAGTTTCATTACATTTTAGTGTTCATGTCTGCATGTTTTATTTATACAGGTTGGGTCTCCCTTATCCTAAATGCTTGGGACCAGAAGTGTTTGGATTTCAGAGTTTTTCAGATTTTGAAGTATTTGTATATACATAATGAGATTTTCTAGAGATGGGGCCCAAGTCTTAACATGAAATTCATTTATGTTTCATATATACCTTTTACATATAGTCTGAAGTTAATTTTATACACAGTATTTTAGTAATGTTGTGCATTAAACAAAATTTGGGTACACTGAACTATCAGCAAGCAAAGATGTCACCATCTCAGCCACTCAAATGGACAATTTTAGATTATGGAAGCTTTCACTTGTCAAGTGGCATCTAATAAGGGAGACTCAATCTGTAACAGTTATTTGTGTTCAGTTGGTAATCCACTTTATGTCCTGATTTTTTTGGGGGGGGGGGGGAAGAGAGAAATAAAGTTAGCAGCAGCATTTATCATAGAAGGGGGATTCTGTAAACTAATTAGGAATGTGAAGGAGTGTCTGTATGGGAATTTACCAACCAAAACATGGGCTTCACATCAAGCCTGAGGGGTGACATGATTACCCTCTTTAAATATCACAAGGGCTGTAATGGAGAGGAGGGGGCAGGCCCATTCTCTGTTGCCCAGGAGATAGGACCAGGTCTAATGGTTTGAAATTACAAGAGGATAGATTTCAATTGAACAGTAGAAGGAAATTATTGACAATTGAAGTGGTTCAGCAATTGAACCAATTGCCCAGAGAGCTGATGGAGCCTCCTTTTCTGGATGTCTTCAAAAAGAGACTGGACAACTATCTGCTGGGGATGCTTTAGCTGGAGATCTTGCACTGAGCAGAGGGTTGGACTCAATGGCCCATGAGACTCCTTACAACTCTATGGTTCTATGAATCATATTCATGTACAGGTTGTGACCCATTAAGCCAAAAGCACTCCACTGGGCAAATGTTATGGCACAATGGGTGGTTAGCAACTCATTGCTCTCTTTTTGCATTCATGTGCAATCAGGAAACAAGAACAAAAGATGGTCTACCTCTACTACCACAGCTACAACTGATTATGAACTGGCACAAAGGAATGGCAGTTAAACATCTCATTTTCCTTGAAACATTTATAGGAAGATGAGTTTGAAAAGTTTGAGTGGAACATAGGCAAAGGTGGTTTCCATGTGGTGTGTTGGGCAGCTACACATGCCAACATTTCCTAGATTAATACCAGGACACATGTGGCCAAGCAACAGCAAGATGGCAAACATAATTGATGAGGAAAAATGCACAAGCTAGGAGAGGTTGCTGCAGTTTACTTTTAGCTGAGCCTAATGTGAAGGGAAAGGCTTTGCTTCCACTTCTCTTCTCCCACCTGCTGAGTTAACTGAGTGCAACTACTTTTGCACTTTGAACTCAGCTTGCAGCAACTGAAGTAGGCCAAGAACAAAGGGACAAGGAGAAGGTGGTGTCATGGCCTGTCTGGAGGAGGACTCAGAGGACTCAGACGACAAGCCAGAACTTCCTCTAGGACCTGACCCTGTAGTTGTGGAGCCCCAGCCTGGGCCCAGCTCTGCTTTGCCAGCTCTAGCAGAACCTCCAGCAGAGCCTATGGTTTCCCGGGGCAGGGGGGGGGTCCACAGCCACACCTTCTGGAAGTAGAAACTTTAGACATGGATGAGGATCAAGGGACAATACCTACCTTCAGCCAGAATCAAGCAGAAAGGGGAAACCTTAGGCGTTCAAGGAGACAGTATCTTGGAAGGCATATTGGAAGGCAGGAGTACATCATGGGCTGGAAATAATAGTAAAAGTGTTATAGATGGGCCCGGAAGCTGCCTATCTGTGTTGGTTATTACCTTTAAAGCCCTAAATGGCTTGGATCCAAGTTATCTCAGGGACTGCCTTCTCCCATACAATCCTCCCCGCGCTCTCCGGTCCTCTGGGAGGAATTTGCTGTAGTCTCAAAAATCAAGGCTTGCGGCTACCTCCAAGAGGGCTTTCTCAGTTGTTACCCCCAGACTCTGGAATGACCTGCCAGATGAGATCTGTCAGTTAACATCATTAGACAGCTTTAAAAAGGCTGTCAAGACGGATCTCTTCAGGCAGGCCTTTCCAGATTAATTATCCCGGCCTTGGGCCCACTCGCAATGTTCTCTGCGTGGCCCCATCCACGGATGGAGGAAGAACATTGCCGTAGGCTAACATGTTAATTTTGTAGTATGTTTTAACTGTTTTAACTTTTAATTGTTTAAATTTGTAATTTTAATTGTTATCTGATTTAATACTGTTTTAAGGGGGGGAAGGATTGTTTTTGGGATATCTCATGTGATTTTATTGTTGTAAGCCGTCCGTATTGAGTCCCCAAAGGGCGGGATATAAATAAATTGTATTATTATTATTATTATTATTATTATTATTATTATTATTATTTATACATGGGACAAGGGAAATGATGCAAGGGTCCAACAGTGGGAGAAAAAAGCCTCCACACAGGCAGCAAGTGGGGAAGACACATGTTCTTAGATGTCTCTACACTAATGCACAGAGCATGGGAAATAAACAAGATGAACTTGAACTCCTAGCACAACAAAGCAAATACGATATAATAGGCACCACTGAAACCTGGTGGAATGAGTCTCACAATTGGAATGTAGGAATAGAGGGGTATAACCTTTTTAAGAGAAATAGGCCAAACAGGAAAGGAGGAGGAATAGCATTATATATGAGGAATGTTTACACCTCTGAAGAGATGCAGGACTTAAATCCTGGAAAGAAACAACAGGGATGTTATTGTGAGAATCTACTATAGACCCCCAAGTCACACTGAGGAATTGGATGATGCCTCTCTAGAACAGATGACCACACACTCAGAAAGGAGAGATGTAATAGTGATGTGTGTCTTCAACTATCCTGACAAACTCAGCCAATATGTCAAAGTCTAGCAAATTCCTCATTTGCCTAGAAAACAATTTCTTTGTCCAAAAGGTGGAAGAGGCAAAAAGGGGATCGGCTATTTTAGATCTGATCCTAACCAACAGGAATGACCTGGTCAATGGGGTGTAAGTGGTGGGATCAATAGGTGGGAGTGATCATGTTCTCCTGGAGTTTCTTATACAGTGGAAAAGAGAAGCTAGGCATAGTCAAACACTCATTCTAGACTTTAGGAGAGCTGATTTCAACAAACTTAGGGAAACACTGGGAGTGATCCCATGATCAGGAATACTAAAGGAGAAGGGAGTTCAGGATGGATGGGAGTTTCTCAAAAGGGAGATACTGAAGGCACAATCTCAAACTGTTCCAATAGGAAGAAAAAATGGGATTTGTCTCAAGAAACTGGGTTGGATGCAAAAAGAACTTTCAAGTGAACTAAGGGGGGTTGCAGACTGCCAGAAATAGTGCAAATTGAGTCCACTTTTAGGGTTAGGGTTAGTGCTAGGGAATCATGGGAATTGGTTTTTTTTTCTCAGACATTGAGCCTTCTCTGTCAGAGAGCTCTGGTGCCACAATAAAATACAGTTCCCATGATTCCCTAACCCTAACCCTAACCCTTAAAGTGGACTCAATTTGCACTATTTCTGGCAGTCTGCAACCCCCCTAAGTTTTAAATGGGAGATTTATAAGAAACGGAAAAGGGGCAAAATCACTAAAGGGGAATTCAAACAAATAGCTAGCACATGTAGGGGTAAAGTCAGGAAAGCCAAAGCACAGAATGACCTCAGGCTTGCTAGAGGGGTTAAGCACAATAAAAAGGCCTTTTTTGGGTATGTCCGTAGCAAAAGAAAGAAGAAGGAAATGGTAGGGGCACTGTGCAGAGAAAATGGAGAAATTCTAACAGGGGACAGAGAAAAGGCAGAACTACTCAACACTTTCTTTGCCTCAGTCTTCTCACAGAAGGAAAAGGGTATTCAACCTGAGGAAAATGGAACAGAGGACACAATAGGGGAAATGCAGCACAAAATAAGTAAAGAGAAAGAAGAATCATAGAATCATAGAATTATAGAGTTGGAAGAGATCACAAGGGCCTTCCAGTCCAACCCCCTGCCATGCAGGAACTCCTGATTAAGTAGAGGAATACCTGGTTAACCTAAATGAATTTAAGTCTCCAGGACCAGATGAACTACATCCAAGGATATTAAAAGAACTGACAAATGTAATCTCAGAGGCACTGGCAATAATCTGTGAGAACTCCTGAAGAATAGGAGAAGTCCCAGCAGACTGGAGGAGGGCAAACATTGTCCCCATCTTCAAAAAGGGGGGAAAGGATGATCCCTACAACTATCGCCCAGTTAGTCTGACATCAATACCTGGAAAGATTCTAGAACAGTTCATTTAACAGAGAATCTGTGAACATTTAGAATGGAATGCCATAATCACAAAAAGTCAGCATGGGGTTCTCAAAAACAAGTCATGCCAGACTAATCTGATCTCTTTTTTTTTTATAAAATTACCAGCTTGCTAGATGAAGGGAATGCGGTAGATGTAGCATATCTTGATTTCAGTAAGGCTTTTGACAAGGTCCCCCATGATATTCTGGCAAACAAGATAGTAAAATGTGGGCTAGACAATCCACCTGATAGGTGGATTAGTAACTTGTTGACTGACCAAACCCAAAGGGTATTCAACAATGGCTCCTCTTCATCCTGGAGAGAAGTGACCAGTGCGGTGCCACAGGGTTCTGTCTTGGGAACAGTGCTCTTCAACATCTTTATCAATGATTTAGATGAAAGAATAGGGGGCAAAATTAGGAGGAATAGCGAATACCCCAGAAGACAGGATGAAAATTCAAAATGATCTTCATAGATTAAAAAGCTGGGCCAAAGCTAACAAAATTAATTTCAACACAGAGAAATGTAAGAGCACTTAGGGAAAAAAAATGAAATGAAATGAAATGCATATATATAATATGGGGGACACCTGACTTAAGGAGACTATGTGTCAAAGGGATCTAGGAATCCGTAGACCACAAGTTGAACATGAGTCAACAGTGTGATGCCGCAGCTAAAAAGGCCAATGCAATTTTAGGCTGCATCAGTAGAAGTATAGTGTCTAGATCAAGAGAAGTAATAGTGCTGCTCTATTCTGCTTTGGTCAGGCCTCACCTGGAATACTGTGTCCAGTTCTGGGCACCACAAATCAAAAAGGATGTGGAGAAACTGGAGTGTGTCCAAAGGAGGGCAACTAAAATGGTGAAGGGTCTGGAAACCATGCCCTACGAGGAATGACTTAGGGAACTGGGTATGTTTAACCTGGAGAAGAGATAGCTAATAGTGGATATGATAGCCCTGTTTAAATATTTGAAGGTATGTCATATTGAGGAGAGAGCTAGCTTGTTTTCTGCTGCTCCAGAGAATAGGAGTCAGAACAACAGATACAAGCTACAGGAAAAGAGATTGCACCTCAACATTAGGAGGAACTTCCTGACAGTGAGAGCTGTTTGACAGTGGAACACAGTCCCTCTGAGTGTGGTGGAGTCTCCTTCTTTGGCAGTCTTTAAACAGAGGCTGGATGGCCATCTGTCAGGGATGGTTGGATTTTGAGTTCCTGCATGGCAGGGGGTTGGACTGGATGGCCCTTGTGGTCTCTTCCAACTCTATGATTCTATGACTTTATGTAAAATGCCAGAGTAATCTGCCTCAGTGAGTTCCTGCAGCTTGGTAATTTAAGCAGGTGCAAAAGGGATACCTCGGGGCCAGAGATTATCTGAGCTTCCTAGCAAAAGCCTCTGTCTCTGGATTTCCTTGTTCCTTGGCCTGAACCCTTGACTCTCAGACTGCGGACTTATCTTGAACTTCTGGAACCCTTGACCTTCAGACTGCCTTGCCACTCTGCCTCTCTGGAATCCTAGACCTTCGGGCTGCTTGACCATTCTCTGGCTGGACCTCTGGATTGGTAATATGGACCTTTGCTTTCTGGCTTTGCATTAGCAAAATACTTTTTTTTTTTTTTTTTTGCCTTCCCCCCTCTCATGAAGCTGCTATCAGCCCTCTTGGCAGCTTTCCTGGACAGAATCATCTCTGTTTACCACTTAATAGGCTGATAAGAGCATAATGGAAGGGAAACCAGCCTTGGATGAGCTGTTGCAAATGAATTTGCAGCTTTCTGCTCAGGTGTAGCAATTAAGTTAGAGTGTTGCTATACTCCAGCGACAAGTTAACCCTCCAGCTCCCGAAAGATGCCAGAAATGCTTTGCTTCCCTTCCAGATAAGTTCCAGAAAGACAGAACTATGCTGGACAGTTTAATTACTAATTGCAAGCTGCATTTTAAGCTTTGAAGTGACGACTTTCCTGATGACTCCCATAAGGTGGTTTTATGATTAGCCTGCTCTCAGATCCTGCCAGCAAATAGGGCTACCCCCCTACCTGAACCAGGATAGCCCCCTCCTCAACAGCTTGCAGACCTTTATTGCAGAAATGCGAGCCACCTAGGGGGATCCTGTGAAGGCCAAGATGGCAGAGAGCCAAATCCGGACTCTCCAGCAACGCAAGGGGACTGTAGTGGAGTACTCCACATCCTTCCACTTGATAGTGCAGGATTTGGAGTGGAACAATAGTGCCTTGCAAGCGCAATTCCATTATGGTCTGTTGGAGCCAGTGCTGGATGAGTTGGTGTGCTCTGAGTCTCCCACTTCTCTGGACTTGATCACGCAGACTACTTGACTGGATGGTTGCCTCTCAGCATGCAGGGAGGCTCAACGGAGCACCCTCCCACTGCTTCCGAGTCCTGCTCGACCAGATCCTGCAGCTCCACCTGTGGCTGCTCCTCCCCAGCTCGCAGAGGAACCTATGCAACTGGGAGGGGCTTGGCCTCAGCTCACCGGTGCTGAGAAGGAATTCAGGAGGAAGGAGGGCCTCTGCCTGTACTGTGGCCTTCAGGGACATTTTGCTCGGGAATGTCCCGCCAGGGGATGCCAGCTCACACTGCAGGGAAACGGATCCTCCCAGGTGTAGAGTGGGTTCATCACCTGGGAGAGTCTCTTGAACCTGCTTCCTCCAGTTTTGCTTACTGAAAGGACCCTTTTCTGGTGGCTACCAACCTCAGGTTCCCCACCACAGAGCTCCTCCCCATAGGAGCCATGATAGACTCAAATAATTTTATGGACTTGGGCCTTGCGAACCATCATTGGATCCCTTTGGAGGCCCTGGCCAAACCCAGACTGGTGGAGACCATTAACGGATGGCTCCTCCGGTCTGGTCCTGTGACACACCAGACTCCCATGCTTCACCTAGAGATACAGGGTCATCTGGAGGGGATACAGTTTTTGCTGCTTTTCCAGCTCCAGCAGAGCCTGTGGTCTCCCAAGAAGGTCCACAGCCAAGCCTCCCAGCAGCAGAACCTTCTCACATGGATGAGGATTAAGGGACAATACCAACCAGCGTCGAGTATAAAGGGAGGGCCTTCAGCATTCAAGGATACTTTATGAAAAACGCTGGAGTAATCAGCCTCAATTGAGCTCCTGCAGCTTGGTAATTTAAGCAGGTGCAGAAGGGCTGCCTTGGTGCCAGAGATCATCTGGGCTTCCTAGCAAAAGCCTCTGGCTCTGGCTTTTCTTGTTCCTTGGCCTGAACCCTTGACTCTCGGACTGTGGACTTATCTTGAACTTCTGGAACCCTTGACTTTCGAACTGCATTGCCACTCTGCCTCTCTGGAATCCTAGACCTTCAGACTGCTTGACCATTCTCTGGCTGGACCTGTGGAGTGGTAATACAGACTTTTGCTTTCTGACTTTGCATTAGCAAAGGACTTTTGTTTGTCTTCCACCCTCACAAGAAGCTGCTATCAGCTCTCTTGGTGGCTTTCCTGGACAGGTGGAGAGAGAAACTGGGACTATTTAAGAGCAGCTGGAAAGGTGGAATAACAGAGGATTAATCAGATTAAAAGGGACCACTTTCTACATGCAGAGTATATGCTAGGCCACCGACCTGTAGTCCTGTACCTATTCAATAACAGCTTTACCCTTTCAATACACTGCATAAGAAAACAAATCCTAGAAGAGAAAATAGAAGAAAAGATAGCAGAACTTTTTATGGGGAAAAGACAGAATTCCACAATACTGCTTCTTGTTGGACTTTTCTGGCACTGTTCAAGGAAACATTTCCTTTTTTGCTGTTGTTGTTGACCTTATGGGAAATTAGACAGCATAGGACCACATGGGTAAGATTTTCCCCCTGTTAACCAAATAAGAGTCAGATATGCAAAAGAAAAATACCCTGGGAAAGTTTCCCTCATCTCATACATATGAGAGAATATCGTGCATTCCCCTGTCCAGCCTATAATTAAGATGAAAGGCATATTTCTATTTGATTTGTAATTCGGTGGCATGGTTTGCATTCCTTGCAGGCCGTGTCATCACAATTCTTCTAATGCAAACAAAACAAAAATCATCTTTAAGGGCTTAATCAGATGACATATTGCAGTAGAGACTATTTTAAACTCACAAGGGAAGGAGGAAAAGGGGAATTTCATTGCAACTCCTTTGTAGGAATGAAACTGTATCTGGCCAGTGCTGCATAATCTTGCCTATTATGTGACAGTAAGAGGAAGAAAAAAGGGGCTCTTTTGCCTATTCCTTTACATCCTGAAGTAGCCATGAAGTAGAGGTCTTCAAAGTAGATGGCAGATTATTAACATCTAGTCTGGTAAATAGAAGGATGGATCCTCTAGAGCAGGGGTAGGCAACCTTTCCCCTTTAAGGGCTGAGGGACTTCAGCTCCCAGAAGCCTCAGCCATGTTGGCCAATAGTCCCATGTTGGCCAATAGCTCCTGGGATTCTGGGAGCTGAAGTCCCTCAGCCCTTAAAGGGGAAAGGTTGCCTACCCCTGCTCTAGAGATTCAAGCACATAGCTCCACACATACAGTTTCACATCTTCTCATTACCTGGTAGTTGTCAAGACCTGGGAAATGTCCTTTCTGCTGCCACATATTGGTGATGAAGAGAGGGAAGGGGGATTATTTACCCATAGAAAAACCTGGTCCCAGCAAAGTCAGATGAGCTGTATAGAAATGAAGGTTTACTCTCAGGTGGAGTTCATTCAACTTTTCTTTCCCCCAGGAGTGCAGAGTAGCCAAATTGTCCTCTAAGAACACCTGAAGTTGCCCAGCCACTACATGTTCATGTACCTTCCCCAAAAAGGGATTTAGTATAGGCTGGAAATTCTCATATACATCCAGGTGCAGAGAGGTCCACTGCAGAAGAGAATACATTACAGCCTTCTTTACTTATAGTGCAATCCTAACTCAGCAAGTGGGCCAGGAGCCAGCTGAACCAACATTACTCCAGCTGAAGCTGAACTGTATCCAAACCTCGATACTTCCAGGATAGGTGTGACTCTGGCAGATGGATATGGACTCAGGAATTTTAATTTGGATGAAATCCTACTGGCTTGGATGTGTTGAAAATAATTTAGACTTACTCTGACCTTGGCTGAGTTTCTGGGCTGAACAATGTTTGGATGTGGCATGAAGGTCCTCCCCTTCTTTGCCCCTTCTCTACCCCCTTTTCAGCTCTTCAACCAGCTGATCTTGGTCCACATGATGGTTAATCTATTAGCTGGCTGATCTTGTGCTGGTTGACCTGGTTACCTAAGAGCTGCCTGCTCTCCTATAAACATTGGGGTCATCTGATAAGGCTCTTTGAGGGCAGGGCATCCAAACATGAACCAACAATTCTTATTTTTTAAAGTGCATACTATAGGCAGCAAAACCCAGCATGCCGTAGTGGTTTGAGTATTGGACTAGGATTCTGAGAGACCAGGGTTTGAATCTTTGATTGGCCATGTAAACTCATTGAGTGACCTTGAATATGTCACACACGCTCAGTCTCAGAGGAAGACAATTGAAAACCTCATCTGAAAATATCTTGCCAAGAATATCTGATGATAGTTTTATCATAGAGTCACCATAACTCCAAAACAACTTGAAGGAACACATCAACAACAGTTGAAGATAGCAATTTGTTAGTAATATACTAACATATGTTATTAACAATTTGTCATGAATATAAAATATTAATATGCTATTATTATAATATAATTCAAATATAATTTAATTTGATATACTGTGTTGTTGTTGTTGCTGCTGCTGCTGTTGTCTGCCTTCAATTCATCTCTGACTTATGACAAATCCAAGATGAAGCTATCACAGGGTTTTCTTGGCAAGATTTGTTCAGAAATGGTTTGTCTTTGCCTTCCTCTGAGAGAATGTGGACGTTATCACACGGGGTCTAAAGCAGACAGAACCCCGTCGCATTGCGGTTCCTTTGCCCCTGTGTTCACATGATGTTGCACAGAACCCTGCCCATCCCCGTCGCATCCCCGTCCCATTGCGGATCCTTTGCCCCTGTGATCACACGACATCACAGAGAACCCCCTGCCATCCCCCTCCCATCCCCGTCGCATTGCAGCATCATCCCCGTTCTTTTGCATGCCGGTTTCTTTGGGAATTACATTTGCGCGACCAGAAGCATACCGGAATAATGCTGCTTTCGTTCATTCCGGAATGATGCTAGTTGCTAGAGACCCGCGTGTGATAACGTCCTGTGGCTTGCACAAGATCACCCAGTGGATTTGCATGACTGAGGAGAGATTAAAACTCAGTCTTCAGAGTTCAAATCCTATGCTGAAATCCCTATACCATGCTGTATACTATACCATTGTTGTACATTAACTTGAAATATTCTGATATAAGCAGTTTGTATACACTTGTAATACAGTGGCTCAGCAGTTAAGACACTGACTCTGATGATCGCGAGGTCAGCAGATTGACAATTCAAGACCCAAGCACCGTGTGATGGAATTTGCTCCTGTCACTAGTCCCAATCTCTGCCAATTTAACAGTTCAAAAGCATGTAAAATTGCAAGTACAAGTACTGCTTCAATTAATAGATAACAGCATTCCATGCAGTCATGCTGGCCACATGACCCCAGAGTTGACATTGACAACGCTGGCTTCCTTGGCTAAGTAATGGAGATGGGCACTATCCCCTACAGTCAGACACAACTAGACAATGTTGTCAAAGAGGAAACATTTACCTTAACCTTTTTATATACTTGTAAAACAAAACCAGCAAATATCAGGATAAAGCAGAGTCATAAATTGTATGTACATATAACCATAGCTTCATTTCTTACCAATGATATAACTAGCCATGGCTTGTATACAGCAGTGCCTCACAGAGAGGAAAAATAAGTAAAACTATTTTGGAGAATGTACAAACTAATTGACAAATGAAAAATGTCAGCTGATATGCTGCTGTGATTCTTATCCAGAAGGATATTATCAAAATTCAGTGAAACAGAACAACTAATTTGCTTATTTCCAAGTATCATTTGTGCTGTAGCAGATGTAAATATGGCACATTGCTCCAGAAATAATGGAATAATGGAAGGAATTTATCAACACACAGGGCATCTTGTTAAAATTGGAGTGTATGCCCGTACAGCTGTCAAATCTCTAGTGTTTCTTACTCTCTCTGAAAAACCACAGAAAATAAATACAACAAAATGAAAATGAGATACTAATGAAATTTTCTACATTGGAGGCAAAAAGAAGAATGTAAATATACATTATCCTTTTCCTGCATCCCATTTGTGCCCAGCAGTTATTTTTGTTTATTGTGGCTCTTCAATTGTATTGGAGAAGTGCAAGTGAAAGATTTGGAATGAAAATATGTGAGGTAAAAAGCTTGTCTTAGATGCATAATCTGACATAATGTAAGAAAGTGCTTGCTGTGTTTACAATGTTGTTTTAACACCATTGGCTGCTTCAGAACAATTGATGGGGAAGTGATCCACTCCCTGCTTTCATTGTTGATGTAATGGATCTAGGGGACAACAGTGAATGCTTTAGACATGATACATATCTGAACTTCAGTACACCCTCATTTTTACTAAAGTGGTTGTTAGTCAGATTTAGGGTGATCACTTATGCTTTGCCCAAGAGGGAGAGAAAGAGATATAGAAAATATATCACTAAAAAAGGAGGGCAAAAAGGGCATGTATTTAATGAAATTTTGTATGCCTATGTATAGAGTATGTAGGTATAGACAGAAACATAGGATGATGGGGTGAGAAGGGATCCCAAGGGCCAACTTTGGAAACAATTACAGTACTTTAAATAAAAATACATTGTCCAAGATTCTACATTGTGCTTGTGTGATGTAAATCTGCACTTAAATAGTTGTATGGTAGATGCCTTTCTGCTGAACACTGATATTGTACAACCAATTGTACTATCTGTCAGTGTTGCCCAAAGAAAGTGAGGTGGGGGTGGGGATCATCAACTGTGTCAGCTTCACTTTAAAAGGTTGAGGAATTTAGCTATGAGAGGTTTGGTAACTTGAGGATCGTTTCCACCTGTGTACTACTACTACTAATAATAATAATAATAATAATAATAATACATTTTATTTTGAGCCTGCCTCTCCTTGTGGATCGAGGCAGGTTATGACAAATAGGAATAACAATAAAATACAATATACAATTAAAACCAGATTTCTAAATAATCCCCTACCCCAACCCTCTCCTAATCATAAAAAAGAAAAAGAAGCAAACTAAAAACAATAACAATATAAAATTAATAGCAATATAAAATACTAATTAAAAGCAGAAGAAATAACAAATTAGCTAAAATTAGAGGTAGTTGGAGGCGAGACATTATCTTTCTTGGAGTAGATGGGGGATATCAATATCAGTGGAGCGGAGGCTAATCTGGAAAGGCCTGCCAGAAGAGATCCGTTTTAACAGTCTTTTTAAAGGCTTCTAGAGTGGTAATGTTACAGATCTCCTTCGGCAGGTCGTTCCATTACCCAGGAATGGCAAATGAAAAGGCCCTCTGGGTTACTGCAGCCAATCTGGTCTTCTTAGGCTGCAGTAAATTCTTTCCAGGGGAGCTAAGTGTGCAGGGTGGATTATATGCAGGAAGGCACTCCCGCCAGTAATCTGAACCTAGGCCATGTAGAGCTTTAAAGGTTATAACCAACACCTTGTACCGTGCCCAGAAACTAATTGGTAGCCAATGGAGAGATTTTAGAACAGGTGTTATATGGTCAGTTCTAGATGTACCTGTGACCAGCCTGGCTGCCATATTTTGCACTAATTGAAGTTTCTGAACTTGGCATAAGGGTAGCCCCATGTAGAGTGTGTTGCAAAAGTCAAGTCAAGAGGTTACCAGTGCATGTACCACTGTTTCCTGGCACCAGGAAGGGTCGCAGCTGGTGTATCATCTGAAGCTGATAACAGGCACTCTTGACCATTGCATCTATCTGAGGTGTCAACTGGAGAGATGAGTCCAGGAGTACCCCCAAACTGCAAACACAGTCCTTCAAGGGAAGTGTGACCCCATCCAGAACTGGTTGACATATTTCCATTCCCAGGTTAGGGGTTCCTATAGCAAGTACCTCCAGAATCAGTTTGAATCTGTTTTCCCTCATTCAGTCCATTACTGCCTTAAGACATCCATTCAGAGGAGAGATGTCATCATTAGTCACTTCAACAGTCCAAGACATAGAGAAACATATCTGGGTGTCATCAGCATACTGATAACACCCCACCCCATATCTCTGGATGATTGCACCCGGCGGCTTCATGCAAATGTTAAATAACATAAGAGAAAGGATGGCACCCTGAGGGACGCCAGGTTTTAGTTCTCTTTTAGAAGAGCAGCTGTCTCCCAGCTTCATCATCTGGAGTCTGCCTGAGAGATAGGAACAGAACCAATGCCGTTCATTGCCCCCATTCCCAACTCTCCCAAACGTTCCAGAAGCATACCATGGTCAATGGTATTGAAGGCCACTGAGAGTCCAAGAGCACCAACAGGGTCACACTTCCCCTGTTGATACCCAGACAGAGATCATCAACTAAGGTGACCATGGCAGTCAACTCCATATCCTGTCCTAAATCAGGATTAAAATGGATCTAGATAATCAATTTCCGCCAAGACTGCCTGGAGTTGAATGGCGACCACTGTCTCAATCACCTTGCTCAAGAACGGCACAAGTGAGACCAGCCTGTAGTTGTTTCTGTCCGGGGGTCTAGGGAAGGCTTTTTAAAAAGTGGTTTAACCAATGCCTCTTTTAAACTAGATGGAAATCAGCCTTTCGTAAAAGATGCATTGATTATGTGCCTTAACAGTGCCTTAGTTGCATCTCCCCCCAGATGGAAAACCAAGATGGGCAGGAGTTGAGAGAGCAGGTCATCTTTTTCACACTACCAAGGAGCTTGTCCACATCCTCAGTACTCACAGACTCAAATTGATCCAGTATGACAGTATTCACGGAGTCACTGGATACCTCTCCTGTCACTTCTGCAGTAATGCCAGCGTCCAAGTCGGCTCTTATCTGAGAGACTTTATCTGCGAAGTGGTTATTTAAAGCATCACAATAGGCTTTAGTTGGTGGATTCTGGGTGGGGGGCATTTGCATTAGATCCCTTACCACCCTGAACAGCTCTGCCGGATGAGACTTCAAGTTTGGACTCCAAGTTTGGGTGAATTAAGAAGGTTTTTATTCAGAAATATGCAAGAGTCCAATCAAACATATGACAGTAATTCTGACACACACAGCATTCAGAACTAACTGAAATGGAGGTATGGAAATTGGATGGTAGATTTGATAAGATGTTGTGATTCAGTGGTTAAGACACTGACACTGAAGATTGCAAGATCAGCAGTTCAAGGACCAAGCACCATGTGATGGAGTGAGCTCCTGTCACTAGTCCCAGTTTCTGCCAACCTAGCAGTTCGAAAGCATGTAAAAGTGCAAGTAAATAAACAGGTATCATTTTGATGAGAAGGTAAGAGCATTCCATGAAGTCATGTTGGTCATATGACCACAGGGTCATATTTGACAACACTGGCTCCCTTGGCTTAGTAACGGAGATAAATACCACCCTCTTATTCCAGTCTTGGAAATCCACTGGGTGACCTTGGGGAGCTTACAGTCTCTCAGCATCAGAGATAGGCAATAGGAAACCCCTTCTGAACAAACATTACAAGAAAACTCTCTGACAGATCACCATAGGGTCACCATAGGTCAGAAATGACTTGAAGTGATCATCTTCCTTCACCAGATCCACGCCAGAAGAAGGACTTGGGTGGAGGCCGCTTTGCCTGCCCCACCACTATCTTCCTCTACCAGGCACCACACCGGGAGAAGGACTTGGGCAGAGGCTACTTTGCCTGGCCCACCACCATCTTCCTCCGCTGGATCCACGCCAGGAGAAGGACTTGAGCTGAGGCCGCTTTGCCCACCCCACCACCATCTTCCTCTACCAGGCTCCAGGCTGGGAGAAGGAGTTGGGTGGAGGCCGCTTTGCCCTTGGGTGGAGGCCACTTTGCCCGCCTCACCACCATCTTCCTCCACTGGATCCACACCAGGAGAAGGATTTGGGTGGAGGCTGCTTTGCCCGCCCCACCACCATCTTCCTCTACCAGGCTCCACGCTGGGAGAAAGACTTGGGAGGAGGCCACTTTGCCCACCCCACCACCATCTTCCTCTACCAGGCTCCACACCGGGAGAAGGACTTAGCCGGAGGCCACTTTGCCCACCACACCACCATCTTCCTCTATCAGGCTCCACGCTGGGAGAAGGACTTGGGTGGAGGCTGCTTTGCCCGCCTCACCACCATCTTCCTCTACCAGGCTCCAAGCCAGGAGAAGGACTTGGGCGGAGGCCGCTTTGCCCGTCCCACCACCATCTTCCTCTACCAGGCTCCACACCGGGAGAAGGACTTGGACGGAGGCCACTTTGCTTGCCCCACCACCATCTTCCTCTACCAGGCTCCACGCTGGGAGAAGGACTTGGGTGGAGGCCGCTTTGCCTGCCTCACCACCATCTTCCTCTACCAGGCTCCAAGCCAGGAGAAGGACTTGGGCAGAGGCCACTTTGCCCGTCCCACCACCATCTTCCTCTACCAGGCTCCACACCGGGAGAAGGACTTGGATGGAAGCCACTTTGCTTGCCCCACCACCATCTTCCTCCACTGGATCCACACCAAGAGAAGAATTTGGGTGGAGGCTGCTTTGCCCACCCCACTACCATCTTCCTCTACCAGGCTCCATGCCGGGAGAAAGACTTGGGCGGAGGCCACTTTGCCCACTCCACCACCATCTTCCTCTACCAGGCTCCACACCGGGAGAAGGACTTAGCCGGAGGCCGCTTTGTCCGCCCCACCACCATCTTCCTCCACCAGATCCACGCCGGGAGAATGACTTGGGCAGAGGCCGCTTTGCCCATCCCACCACCATCTTCCTCCGCTGGCTCCACACTGGGAGAATGACTTGGGTGGAGGCTGTTTTGCCCACCCCCCCCACCATCTTCTTCTTTAGGCCCCCGGTGGTGTGGTGTGGTAATGGCAGAGAGCCAGGCTGGGCGGGCTTTTACATCTAGCCAACCCTACCCTTCCTCATTACCACCTGGGACACTCTCCTTCCCCCAGCTGCAGCAACAGTGGCGGCGAGGTGGAGAGCAGAGCCAGGCGGGACTTTACATCTAGCCCACCCTGCCACTTACCAGCTGTGACAGCCACAGCAGCAGCATGGTAGGGAGAGTTATGAGGGTCTATTGGCTCCTTCATTAATAGAGGCCAGGAATTATCGGGGGGGGGGGGATTGGAATTGTGCGGGGTAATGGGAGGTATGGTGGGAACAGAGTAAATAGATGTTCCAAAAGAAGGTGGGATCACTGTTTGAAAGCTATCCCGCCTTCAGTTTACCCTGTTGCCCGGAATGGATTGGAGAGCACACCAGCCATTCCACTGAACCTTACCTTGCTCCTCTGCAATGCCAAGTCAGTGAAAAATAAGACTCATATTATTTACGCTCTTCTTTTAGATGAGGATGCTGACCTGGCTTGCTTCACAAAAACCTGGCTGGGAGAGGACAGTGCCATCACATGGACGCAGGCCCTCCCAGCTGGGTATTCTGTCAGTGAGCAGGTAAGAGGATGTGGGCGAGGGGTGGTGGAGTGGCTCTGGTTTATAAGAATAACTTGACCTTGACCAGGATACCTGTCCAGAACACAACCCACATCGAGTGTATGTACCTGAGCCTGAGGACTATGGATAGTTTGGGGATTCTGCTAGTATACTGGCCACCCCATTGACTAGCAGACTCCTTAACCGAGCTGACACAGCTGGTTTCAGAGTTGCTGTTGGAGTCGCCCAGAGTTTTAGTTTTGGGCGACTTCAGCATTCCACTCAAGACCAGTTTGACAAATCTGATAGGTGCAGCTCGGGAGTTCATGGAAACCAGGACAAACATGGGCCTATACCAATTGGTCATTGGGCCCACACATTATGCAGGTCATACCCTCAATGCAGTACGGAACAGGAATATATATGGGTGGAGGTAATAAAAAATAAAAATCATGGAAGGATCATTTCCTGGTCAAGACCGAACTAAGAGCCACTGTCCGCCCCACCAGGGGTGGTGGACCTATTAGAATGGTCCGTCCTCAAAGGCTAATGGAACCAATTGGATTCCAGAAATCCTTAGAAGGTTTAATGGTTGGCAACGCCGGTAATTCTGTTGAAGCTTTGGTTAATACCTGGAACACCGATCTCACCCAGGCTATTGACACAATTGCTCCCAAGTGTCCTTTCCAACCCACTTTAAATCATAAGCCATGGTATACAGAAAAGCTTAGGAGAATGAAGCGAGTTGGACAATGACTAGAGCACACCTGGCAGAAAACTCGACTCTTATCTGACAAGACTCGTCATAGGAACTTTCTTTGGTCCTATCAAGAGACAATATGTGCATCACAGAAATACTTCTCTGCACGTATTGCGTCTGCAGAGTCCCGTCCAGCAGAGCTGTTTAGGGTGGTAAGGGAACTGACGCAGGTTCCACCTGTGCAGAACCCATTACTTAACCCAACAACGGCCTGCTGTGACACGTTTAACAACTTTTTCACAGATAAAATCTCTCAGATAAGAGCCAACTTAGATGCTAGTTTGGTAACAGAACCAAGTGACAAGGTGTCGAGCAGCTCCGTTGATGTAAATTTACTGGATCAATTTCAATCTGTGAGTACCGAGGACGTGGACAAGTTACTTGGTAGAGTCAGGACTTGCCTCCTCGATCCTTGCCCTTCATGGCTGGCCCTCTGGGGGGGGTGTGCCTTGATGATGTTCCTTAAGGACATCATCAATGCATCCCTCAGAGAAGGGCACGTTCCATCTTGTTTAAAGGAAGTGGTGGTTAAGTTGCTTCTGAAAAAACCTTCCCTGGAGCCCCTGGATATGAACAACTACAGGCCAGTGTCTATGTTACCCTTCTTGAGCAAAGTGATTGAGAGGGTGGTTGCTCTTCAACTCCAAGTAGTCTTGGATGAAACCAATTATCTAGACCCATTTCAAACTGGCTTTAGAACAGGACTTGGAGTTGAGACTGCCATGGTTGCCTTGACCGACAACCTGCGTCTGAATATTGATAGGGGTAGTGTGACCCTGCTGGTGCTTTTAGACTTCTCAACGGCTTTTGATACGATAGATCATAGCATCCTCTTGGATCGCCTGAGTGGGTTAGGAATTGGAGGCACTGCGTTGCAGTGGTTCCTCTCCTTTCCTCTTGGGCAGGTCCCAGAGGGTGCTGCTTGGGGACAGTTGTTTGGCAAAAAAAGATCTTACATGTGGCGTCTCTCAGGGTGCCATTCTGTCCCCGATGCTGTTTAACATCTATATGAAGCCTCTGGGTGAGATCATTCAGAGATATGGGGCTGGATGTTATCAGTACGCTGATGACACCCAGATCTATTTCTCCATGTCTCGATCATCGGCCTCGGCTCCTGATGGCATCTCTCCTCTCAAGAACTGTCTTAAGGCAGTAATGGGCTGGATGAGGAAAAAGATTGAGATTAAATCCAGACAAAACAAAGGTGCTCACAGTAGCAGCCCCGAAACCAGGAATTGGGTTGCGACCTCCAGTCCTGGACAGGGTCACACTCTCCATGAAGGACTGTGTTTGCAGTCTGGGGGTGCACTTTGACTTGTCGCTCTTGATGACTAATCAAGTGAACACAACGGTTAGGAGTGCCTGTTATCAGTTTCAGCTGATACGCCAGCTGTGCCCTTTCCTGGAAGTAAGGGATCTTGAGACTGTGGTGCACGCACTGGTAACCTCTCATCAGGATTTCTCTACATGGGGCTACCCTCGTGCTTGGTCCGGAAACTTCAGTTAATACAAAATATGGCAGCCAGAGTGGTCTCAGGAACATCTAGGAGAGACCACATAACTCTGGTATTAAAATCTCTGCACTGGCTGCCTATTAGTTTCCGGGCCCAGTATAAGGTGTTGGTTATTACCTTTAAAGCCCTAAATGGCTTGGGTCCAACTTATCTTCGGGACCGCCTTCTCCCATACAATCCTCCCCACGTACTTCGGTACTCTGGGAGGAATTTGCTCCAGCCAACGAAATCTAGGCTGTCAGCAACCTTCCAGAGGGCATTCTTGGTAATTGCTCCCAGATTATGGAATGGCCTGCTGGATGAGATCCATCAGATCACGATCTTAAGCAGCTTTAAAAAGGCCTTTCCTGATTAGATTCACGGCCTCAGGAGTCTGTGAGTCTCTACCATATCAGTTCTTGGCTCTGACACTGTTTGTCGTTGCTTGTTTGTAGTCTTTTTAATTGTTTATTGTAATTTTGTTTATTGTATTTTTTGAGATTTTATGTTAAGGCTTTTTAATGGATGCATAGTTTAATACTGTTTTAATGGGGGGAGGGGTGGGGGATGTTTATTTTGGATCTGTATGGATTTTAATTCTTGTAAGCTGCCCCGATTGCTCGACAGAGGGGCAGGATAAAAATAAATGTTATTATTATTATTATTATTATTATTATTATTATTATTATGAAGTCACACAACAACTACAACAGCAACAGCAGCCAACTGTGAATGGGCACCCTCAAAGCTTGTGCCCTTGCTCTCACTTTGTGGCCTCATAGAGCTAGTGAGAAGGCTAGATTTATTGCCCCACTGACCTGGAAGCTACCAGCTGCCACTGGTACATTCCTTTTACTTTGTTATTTCCAAGCTCTGGCTTTGAGTTCTCTCATTTCAGCATCACTTTCTGCTTCCTAGTGTCTCATGCCTAGGGTAGCTGCCTCATTCTTTACTCAATGGGAAGGTCAACCTTTACGCACATTGAATGAGGGGAGAATGACAGAACAAATATTCTGTCTCTGTATGCTCTTAACCCTTAGACTTTGACAAGTCCCACTGCACTTTTCCTGAACTCTTTCTGGAGTTCTTAACTAAATTGTGTATAATAATGTTATGATCTAGTTTGTAGCAAAATAGATTATTTGACCAGCTGAATATAGTTTTCCTCATCACTTTCATCCTCCAGCATCATAACAACAAATGACTTCCATTTATAATGTACTTAGCATGTAAAATCATTCCAGAAATGACAAAAAGTCAGCGAGTTATAGGGCAAGGAATTTAATAATATGTACTAAATGGTGCTTTAATGTGAGATGATAGTAAGTGCAAGTTACAACATGAAGTCTGAGACTGGCAACTGTAGCATTTAGGTGATGGTAAACTGTTTATTTTTCCTCCCATCTTATAGAATATGACTTACCACATGACTATAAAATGAGTTATTACACCAAATGAAATAAACAAAACTCTCACAAAGGGTTTTATCTTAAGATTAATATTTGCTGCAGTGAGTTCCATGTCAGCACACAGAGCCAAATGATGGCAGAAGAATGATGGAATCTCTGGAATCAAAGGTTTCAGAAAAGATGAAATATATGTGGCTAATGGTTCCAAAATAGAACCACAGCCAGACACAATCAGTCTACCTGGAACTGGTGTCTTATCCTTGTGAATTCTAGGTAGTAGATAAAACAGAGGGATCCTGGCTGGAGAATCCAGTAGATATTCATATACATTAATGCCTCCTCCAGAGTGATTTTAATATATTTCAATATATCCTCTGTAGGGTCTTTCATACATTCTTTATAGTGTTTTGCATTTGATAATTGATTGTATGCCTCTATTTCATAATCTTTCCTCCCCCATATGACTATCGCACCTCCTTTATCGGCTGGTTTAATTATTATATCTTGTCTTACTGCAAATTATCCAAAGTGGCTTTATGTAGGTTGGATAGATTGTGCCAACTGTTGGATTGGGAGGTAAAGATATTATGCATATCCTTTAACACACTATCCTGAAAGACCTTGATGTAAGGGTCATCAACATTGGGATTAAAGTTAGATCTTTTTTGAAAGGTCTTATATCTATCCATATCAGAGGGTCCCAAATATTCACTAGTAGTACCATTCCTAGAAAAAAAAATTGCCAATCTAATTTTCCGAAACAATTGATGAACTTCCCTCATAGTATCAAATGAATTGTACCTAGGAGTTGGAACAAACAAAAGACCTTTGTTTAGAACTTCCATTTCCAGATCAGATAATGAAGATTTAGATATATTAACTATCTGTGTTTGGGGGGGGGGTATCTGCCCTTGTACATTTTTCTTCTCTCCAAACTTCTGTCTTTGAACCTCCCCCTGTTGGACTGTTTTTCTTAAAAAGGTCTTCTAGTGGTTTTAAAATTGTCCACAGAATAATCAGTAGAAGAATCAGTAGTGAAGAATGATGGAAACATGACAGGCAAACCCTTATTCCATTTCTAAGATCTAAATGCTAAGCAAATGTACAACATCACAATTAGCATGGCTGCATTATTTCCCTGTGCATCTGTGTGACAGCTGCTTCGGCATTCCTGCTTATTGAGGGATCTGGCTAGCTCAAAAGATGGAATACTTATTACTCTCAGCCTGGGCAGGATCTATCCTGGAGCCTGTTTTATTTCCAAGACTCTGCTCTTAAATACAATTGAGAACACAATTGCAGTGCTGTTCTGCTGTGTCACATGCCAATAGTGTGCCACTGTCTTTATAACACAAATCAGTGCTGTATGGCAGAGTCTATTTGTTTTGAAACCACATTTGTTTGTATGCCTCTTTCTCGAACCATTACATATGCATCTGTGCAAACATGTTAACAATATGGAGCAGAACTTGGAAAGCTACTTTTTTTATTGCAGCACCCAGAACTCTGCAGATCATAGGTCCATATTTTGGGTTGCCAGATCTCTGGGCCTAGCCCTGAGTTTCAGGATCTGGATCTCAGGGAGAAGTAGAAAACTCCCAGGGCAAGAACACCATTTTGAAACTTTTATGTATATATATTGTCCTCATTTGTGAGATTTGCAACTTTTATTTCACAGTATGTGCAGCTTTGGATGATGATCAATGTGTCATGCTTGATGTCATCACCAGAGTCCACTCTCTATAACATCAGAAGGGATCATCCCTGAGTCTCTCAGGTTTGGATGATGAAATCTCAGGGCCCAGGACAGTCTTGACATGGAAATCTTAGCTGCTGGCTGGAGAATTGCAAGTGCTGCAGTCCAAGAAAATAAATTTTCCACCCTTTTATTGAGACTTATTTTGTGGGAGATTTCAACCTAATCTCTTAAAGTGATCTTATGGATGGATATGGAGAAACTTCCCTGGATATCCTCATTTCAAAATCCACCCACCCACCCCGATTCCCTCCTTTTACTATCTTCAGTTTTGGAGATGTGTTTACCCTTCCAGACATATTGCTTTTCTTCCATTTAGCTGAGGACCAGGAAGAATTATTGCTGGCTTTTAACACAGGGAAGTATCTTCCTCTTTGTTGTTCTCAAGATTCTGTACAATGCTTCCATTTCTCTCTCCACCAATACAGATTTTCTGACTCCACTTTTAAAACCAAAATGGACACCAGTGCACCCCCCATGCACTCACCATGATATCATAGCTATGACTATGCCCCAATACATCACTTCCCTCTACGTTTCCTTGCCACCACTCCTATTCACTAAATATAAACATCCCCGAAGTCTTAGGCTTATTTCTCAGTAGGTGATAGGGCCACTGGGGCAGGAGCAGCCCAGACCCAGAGATTTCAGGGCCAAAACCTGAGACTTGAGATTGTTCCTGGTGATCTCACTAAGGATGACACCTAGTGATGTCACACATACTTTTCTCTGCTCTGTTTTAACGCCTTTGCCATACCATCCAATTATTTCACAGGTGAAAACTGTGACACATGTGGTCAGGTAACATCAGAGTTTTGGTCATGATGGCAAAAGTTATGAATCAGAAAGAACACACAAGTTAAGAAAAGCTGCAGCAGTTTGCTTATGCCTGAGCCTCCTGGGAAAAGTACTTCTTCTCTCTTCCCTACTGAGTGAAGTGAGTACAGACTACTTTTGTACTTCAGACTCACTTTGCAATAATTGAAGTAAACAAGGACAAAGGGGGAAAGTGGAAGGAGGAGAGAGAACCTGGGACATTTTAAAAGCAGCTGAGCAAAGTAAGATGACACACAATTAATTGGAATTGTCCTTGCCCAGTTGGGACAGTTGTAGGTTATTCCTTTTCAAACCCTGCTTTTAAGAAGTTGTTGTCTAACCAGAGTGTTTGCTGAGCTCTGTCTTTAGCAGAAAACTATTAGCCATACCTGTGAGGAGCTAAATATACCAGGGCCTGAGATCTGGGATCTCTAGGTGTGTATGATTGCTTTGTCAGATTTCTGTTTTTGAGGGAGGTGCAGTGTTGTGTACTGGCTCTTGAAGAGACAAACCCAGAAGGTCTCAGTGTTGGTGAGTTTGTGGGAAGAATTGAAAAGAATGCTTTAAGTTGAGGAGCCCTGGTGGTGCAGTGGTTAAATGTCTGTACTGTAGCCACTTACTCACAAACCACAAGGCTCAGGGCCGACTCAGCCTGGCATCTTTCTGAGTTCACTAAAATGAGTACCCAGCTTGTTGGGGGGCAATTAGCTTACACATTGTAAACTGCTTAGGGAGTGCTTAAGTGCACTCATATGTGATATAGAAATGTACTTGCTATTTATATTCATGGCAGAGTCTAGGAGGAACATTGGGGTCTGGTCATCACCCAGGGTCAGGGGGTTTCCCTACAGACCATGGATTGCTAATTAAATAAACACACATATCCTCCTGCATATCCTCCCACCCTGAGGCCTTACCATTCAACAACAGACCAACACAGAGATTAACATGTAAATCACCTCCCAACCAAGAGTCATACAGTATATATACTTCACTCACTTCCATACCACCAGCCTCTGAAGATGCCAGCTACAGATGCAGGTGAAACATCAGGAATAAATTTTTCCAGAACATGGTCACATAGCCTGAAAAACCGACAAAAAATGGGAGCTTGCCGTTTTGAAAAAGCAGCCTCCGAAGCACAGCTAGAACCTGGGATACAGCCAGGTTGCAGTTGCCCGGCAGCAGTGGTAGTGAATTACATGTGATAATACCTGGTAGCAACCCTAAACATGACTCTATCCCATTGGGGAGCAGTAACATTATTTGTAAGTACAATAATTTCCTATGTCAACACATAAGTCAGTCCCATTGATTCAACAAGTCTACTCTAGCTGAAGCTACCAACAGGAATCAGGCCTTAAATAACAGCATCAGTGCCTTTATAAGCCCATAATAATCCCTACTTAGATTTTACTAGTGCCAGTTTCCATGGGTGTGGGGGGGAAAACAGCATTAGGAGATTGCCCTGGGGCTAGAAAAAAGATTGGTTAACAACATTGGTACAAAACATAGTCTGACATCCCAAAACCACATCTGTGAATGCAAAGCCTGTTGCAACAATGGGTCTTTCAAAGACATCTCAGTGTAAAGTTGCAAATGCAACCAGCAATAACTGATTGATTTAGCTGAGTTGATTTAATGCTGTTAAGTAGCACATAATCTAAACATATCTAAATACAAGCTCAGCTTCATATAACTAATTTAAACAGTTGTTTGCCTCATTGTTGTTGTCCCCCCTCCCCCAGTTCCCCCATGCAACACTTTGGGCATTAAGCAATCTCAGTTCCCTTGATGGAGTCTTGGCATGAAATGTATACGCATTAATCATAAACTATAAATATCAAATTGTTTCCATTGTGTTTTACAGGAGTAATTGCAGCATATATATCCATTCAGTTCACAGAAGGGACATTTTGAAATAAGAGATTACAGTAATATTTGGGGGTTGGGTGCCCATCCTTTTTAATGAACCATTTACAGCAGGAGCTCATATGTTCCACCTGCACTGATAGTGCTGAAACTCTACTTTGATATAATCTATCATTTTCAATTTAGAATTAGTTCTCTCACCCACCTCTCCTAGTTTAGCAGCCCTAGTCAGCAGCCTCCAGCAGCCATAGTCAGAATAGTCAATGGTGAGGGATGATGAGAGGAGCAGTTCAACAACATTTGGATGACTGCCCAATTCCTATCCTTGCTCTACATTTTTTACTGAAAACTCCCCCTGCCACATATTTGCACATATGATATCCTCAGTTTTTTATTCTGAGGAAAAAGCAATTGCTTTGTGAACCAAAGGAAACTGAGAAACAGTGACAAAAGTTTCCAGTCTTGCTCATACAAATTTTAATCATAACATAAATCAGGTCAGAGAAAAAAATACATAGACTGAGAACACTGTTTAGGAGGTAGAGGCTGCCCATATTTGAATCATAGATTCATTTGAATCATAGAATCATAGAGTTGGAAGAGACCTCAAGGGCCATCCAGTCCAAGCCCCTGCCATGCAGGAGCTCACAATCAAAGCACCTCCAACAGATGGCCATCCAGCCTAGAAGGAGGCTCTACCACACTCTGAGGCCATGTATTCTACTTTCAAACAGCTCTTAGCATCAGGAAGATCTTCCTAATGTTGAGGTGGAATCTCGTTTCCTTTAGCTTGCGTCCATTGTTCCAGGTCCTAGTCTGGATCAGCAGAAAACAAACTTGCTCCTACTTCAACCTGGCATCCTTGCAAATATTTAAACATGGCTATCATGTCACCTCTTAGCCTTTACTTCCCCAGACTAAACATATGTAGCTCCCTAAGCCGCTCCCCATAGGGCATGGCTTTTCACTAATCAATTGACCGAAACACAATAGCATTCATGTAAGTTAATGGGTATCATCCTGCAGTTCTAATCAACTTAAATGAACAACAACAAACCAGCCAAACCTTTCTCCTAATTTTTTATATATGCACATACACATGTACACTGACACACAGCCATACATACAGCATGTAAAACATTTACTAATTGAGAAACTAACTATCTTACCATATGTGTGGCTTAAAACGTTGCCTATCATTTACATTTTTCATTCCCAGCCTACTGAAAAGTACAATTAGGGCTCTTTTTCCCATGCAATGAGGTCAGTTTCATACTGCAAATGGTTAAATCATCCTTGGCAATAGGCTGAACTTGGCAGTAATTCTCTAATGAGAAATCCAGATTACTAGTATCATTTGTAATACGAGTGCCCAGCACTTAAGCAAGTATCTATTATATGAGTGTTGTTACTCCCCACCCCCACTTTCCTTCTGTGCTGAATAGCAGTGTTTTAATGGTGCTTATTCAAGAAGAGAATAACATCTTTGACAGCACATATATTATTTACTAATGCTTGTTCCTGTACATACTACCACCCATGTTATTCTGTTTAAGCAATATGGAATTTGTAGGGTCTCTTCCCTTCCTTCGGTGCATTAGACTGGAAATGGGAAGCTGAATTTTGTTTCTTGTGATGTTTTCAGAATCCACTTCATTTGAGGTCTTTAATAAATAAGACTTGAGATGATATTTTTGAATGCATCTTTAGACCTCAGGATCCACAAGTATCCCACAGTTTGCCCATAGATGAGTCAATGCATGACTACCTTGTGAGGGACAAAATTCCCTGCCCTTAATCTGTTTTGGACTGGGCTCAGATAAAATGGTATCTCCAGTCTTACTCTTGTTGGTTATGTAAATTCACACTGAAAACAGATGCTATATAGGGAGTAGAGATGCCAGATCTCAGGGCCCATCCCTCTTCTTCAGTCCTTAGAGAGGGGGGGAGGAAACCTGGAGTAAGAGCACTACCTTGAAAGACATATACATATATATTTTCCTCATTTTTAGACAGATTTTTTAAAAATGTTATTCTTTGTGCAACTACAGCACAGGCTTAACATTTTACACTTAATGAAAGCATCAAGGCTCATCTCATATAACACAATCTTTGTAACACCAATAGGCCCTGCTTCCTATTATATCATGAGACATCATCCCCAGATCTCAGTGTTTGGCCCTGAAATCTCAGAGCCTAGTACAGTGTTCCCCAAATTTTGGCCCTCCAGATGTTTTGGATTTAAACCCCCAGAAATCCTGGTTGTTGGCTCAACTCGCTAGGGCTTCTAGGAGCTGAAGTCCAAAACACCTGGAAAACCAAAGTTTGGGAAACACTGGCCTAGTGTAGCCTTGACCTGGCAATGTCATTGGGGGATCCCCATTCAGTAGCACTTCCTCCTTATTTAGCTTAGCCATTAGGGATATAATCCCTATTAAGTTTTCTCTTAAAGAAAGTAATGAGTTTTGTTGTTCTTAACTGCCCTCGAGTCGGTCTCGGCTCATGGTGATGCTATGGATGAGACATCTCCAAGACCCTCTGTCCTCATTGCTCTGCTTAATTCCTGCAACCCCATATCTGTGGCCTCCTTAATAGAGTCCATCAATCTGGCATGTAGCCTTCCTCTCTAACTATTTCCCTCCACCTTTCCCAGCATTATTGCCCTCCCTTCTCATGATGCATCTGAAGTATGACAACCTCAGTTTGGTGATCTTGGCTTCCAGGGAGGTTTCCGGCTTAATCTGCTCTAGGACCCATTTATTTGTCTTTTTGGCTGTCCACAGGATCCTCAGCACTCTTCTCCAGCACCACATCTCAAATAAGTTGATTTTCTTCCTATCATTTTTCTTAACTGTCCGACTAACACATCCATACATGGTCATAGGGAATACAGTGGTTTGTATGGTTCTAACTGTGCTGAGTTGTATGTCTTTGCATTTTAGGATCTTTTTTAGTTCTTTCATAGCCCCCATTCTTAATCTTCTTCTGATTTGCTGACTGATTTGCTATAAATGTTTGATCCCAGATATGGGAATTCTTTTACTATTTATATTTATATTTCTGCATTGTCTAGGTTGAACTTGTGAAGGTCCTTGGTGATCATTATGTTTGTTTTCTTCATGTTCAACATTAAGCCTGCCTTTGCCCTTTCTTTTTTGATCTTCCTTAGTAGGTTCCAGGTCTGTGAGGTTTTCTGCTAGTATCATGGTGTCATCTGCATATCTCCTATTTTCACTCCTCCTCCTTCTGTGTCCAAGCCTGTTTTTCTTATAATATGTTCTGCATACAAGTTGAACAGAGAAGGTGAAAGGATGTAGCCTTGTCTGACCCCTTTGCCAATTGGAAACCATTCTGTTTCTCTGTGTTCTGTTCTGACAGTAGCCCCTTGTCCTGAATACAGATTTCTCATTAGGAGTATCAGATGTGTTGACACTCCCATGTCTTTAAGGGCCAAGTCATGAGGGCTTTTAGAAATGTTCTTCTCACTGCAAGAAAGTCTTTGAAAATTACACAGTTTTTGAAGCCTATTTGCAATTCAGGATTTATTCTGCACAAAATTTGCATATTGGCTAGCACAGAAACCAGTATTTTTTGCCCAGAAAATACTATTTCTGTATAGAAATATTCTTTTCTGGTCTGAAAATGCAGCTTCCAAAACAGAAAATGCTGTTTTTAATGCAGATCACCCAGGTGAAATATTTGTGTTTGAAAGGCTGTATGTCCCCATACGAATCTGCCAGAGTTTTAAGATCTTCACTTTCTGTCGGTCCCACCAGCATCACAGGCTTGCTTGGTGAGGGCACAAGAGAGAGAGAGAGCCTCCTTGGTGGCTGCTTCCACCCTCTGGAACTCCCTTCCACAGGATACTAAGCTGGTCCTTTCCTTGCTTTCCTCTCACCAGCAGGCAAAAATATTTTTATTTCAACAAGTTTTTAATGCTTAGGCTGGCTAGGTTTTTAATATAGATGTATGTTTTAACTTTTGTATGATTTTAATTAGTTTTATAGTGTTTTAATGTAGTGTTTTAAAATTGGTGTTAAACTTTTTATAAACATTTTTAATTTGTTATTATGGAAGCCACCTTGGGTACCAGCCTGGGAGAAAGGCAGCATAGAAATAAATTAAATAAACAAATTGTGTAAAACAAGTCCCCAATTACAACATTTTCTGCACAGGAACCAAGTTTTTCTGTGGAGGAAATGATATAATAAACAGGAAAAAACCAAATGCTGTTTTCTGCATAAAACAACTATATGTGGTTTTTGCACACAATGTCCTGAATTGTGGAGATTTTCATCAGTCCAGGACTCTTCTCATCAGGGCTTCGTGATGCTCAAAAAGCATGTTTTTGACATTCTTAAAGAATATTTTTAAAACATTCTTTCCATTTCTATCCTACCTTGGAGGAATTCTAATTCTTGTAAATAAAGCAACCCCCCTTTGTTTTGCTTAATTTTGCTCACTTTATCCTGAACTTGTGGAAAAGTCTAGGACAGGCAGGTGTGGTTTTTTGAGAAAAGAGGATGCTGAATTTTTTTAAGGCCCACTTGATGGCATAATTTTATGTTTCAGACAGGTGGTTGAAAAGTGCCGGGAACATGCATAAGACTCAGACAATTTTTAATGCACCCCATACACACATTCATTTGTGTGAGGAGCCTCTGCTGTGGAGTTATTGACCTCAGTGGATTTGCTTGAAAGGTAGCAAGACTGTGTGAACAGATGTTCTGCAAATATATAGGTCCTCAGAAAGGATAGCTAAATTGCAAAGAATACAGGAATATGGTGTCTTGTTCAAGTTATGCAAACTTCCACTACAATACTACAAGGGATGTAACAGTGTTTGTCAAACTAAAGACTCAGCCAAGATTCCTAGCAAACATGAGCAAAAATGTACTTCCCATTTTCTGCAGTATCTCAGATACTCTTTGTTAGACCACTAAAAAAATAATTATTATGGCTACTAGATGCCTGGGTTTCAGGACCTCCAGGTACTACTATGCTTGATCAATCTGGAAGTAGATTTTCTCTACAGCCCTTGGCATGCAAATATGAGGGTTCTTTAAAAATTAAGAAAACAGAATATTTCAAAATCAGCTGTTTATAAGCATTCCTTTTTGCATTTTTGTTCCTTTTCACTTTGCAAATTTATTTTCCTCTTTTATAAAAATGTGGGAGAGTGGAAAGAATGTTGTTCATTTTTCCAACATAAAAATATTACATTTGGGTGGAGATCCAAGACCTGCTTCTGAATCTATACACTTTTACACTGTCTACCAGGAATCATATTCCAATATATTACTGCAAATTATTCCTGACAGTGTTGATCCACCTTTCCACTTATTCATGAATAGGACATTCCTGCTCTCTAAAAATATACCACCTACTAAAACTGTGACTTTTAGAGGTCCTTTTAAATGCATTTTGGCAGAGGAAGAAGAGAGCCAGAATCCGACAGGCTGTTAGTAGTATATAGTTCAAGAATGTCAGTTATAAAACCTACTCAACCTCTTCCTTGATAGCTATAAAATGCACTAAATCCCTTCTCTTCTCTTCTCCTTTTTTCCTTTTTGTACTTTCTTTCCTTTACTTTCCTGGAGCCATTGGTAGGGTTTTTCTTCCAGTTTGCACTTTAGCAGCCCCACCTCTGTAAATGCCAGACCATTTTTTAAATAGATGCACATAAAGTTTAAAAGCTGTTTGGTGATTCAACAGGCCAAGAGGGTGTGGAAGAGGGTGAACTGGGATCACTAAAGTGGGGAAAAGGGAGGAAGTAGCCAGATGTACACACGTTACTCCTTCTGCTGGATCACAGCCGTGCTTCGCAAATATGTGGCAAGCCTCACTGAAATGGACAACTCTTTGGACAGCTCTTTTCCCTATTCTGTCCATGCCTTGGTGGTGTGTTCTTTTTAATGATTGAGAAGGTGCTGTAGTACAGCATACAAAAGTTCATAAATTCAGTCCCTGGTATCTCTGGACAGGGCTGACAAAGACTCTGTCTATACTGGCCAAATAAAGTGGCTTCTAACCACTTTGAAGGCGGGGTGTTTAGACAACACACAAGGCAAAAGCAGGTGGAAAGTGAAATGAAGCCACACTCTGGGGCTAAAAACTAGAGCAAAAAGAACCTGGGATACTCCAGCTCAAGGTGAAAAATGTGCATCTTCACACAGGCATATAAACCGCCCAGCACTGGTGTGGGACTGTGGCAAAGCAAAAATGTGATTACCAATAATTCAAAGGATGTAATTACAACATAAACAAACCAGAGAGTCCAACAGGGGGGCATGCGGGGATGAAAGGGGCATATATGGGGGGGCTCCATGGTTGTGCTTTGCCAATGTATCACTGGGCACACTGATGCACCGATGCACTGTACAGGCAGTGCATTGCACATGTGACTAGGTGGCTGATCATACGGGTGAGTGTCCAATGGAATGGCATCTGCATGGGAAGGGGGATGTAATTTAGTCACAGTGTGTTTGGGCAATGGTGCCCGTGCATATTGACAGACACATAGAAAGGTGACAGTCAGCCTGTGGGTGTTCAGCCCACCTTTGAAGCAGGCCATGGGGACAGCGGGATTTCAACCCACGTTCAGAAAACCCAGGATTGAGCTGCTTTTTCTTGCCCATCTGCTCCAGCCATAGAAGGCTGGCAAACTGCTTCTATTCAGTGGAGATAACTCTGAGTGATTCCCAAACTCTGGCCTTCCAAGTGTTTTGGACTTCAGTTCTCAGAATCCCAGACCATTGGGCAAAATAGCAGAGGCTTTTGGGAGCTGAAGTCCAAAACACCTGGAGGACCAGAGTTTGGGAATCACTGAAAGATGGACCAATGTTGTCAGACAGCTTTCTCACTGTACACTGATCTTCATCAGCCTCATGTTTGCTACAGTTGAGAGAGGTGCTATGAATTTTACCATGCACTCTACATGGTGCTTCCCAGGGTGGCTAGAATGGTCCATTCTTTGCTGTCCTTTTGACAGCAAGTGAAGACCTTTTCATTTTGACAAGTTTTTAAAACAGAAAGCTTTAACTGAATGAGCTGAGGCTGCTGTACTGTTTTATACTGAACTTTTTAAAATTGCTTTTTATCTTTTTAATAGCATGTTATCTTATAAGTATAGGTTTAAATCATTGTAATATTGTGAATAGTTCAATTCCATTTTAATGTTTACTTGTGGATGATGATGATGATGATGATGATGATATTTTTTGTGATTCTTGGCAAATGTTGAGCCAAGGGGAGAGTGTCCCTTGGTTTTGCAGGCATTTCTTACATAATATAGGAATCTATCACATGGGATAGAACCCATGCAGAAACTTGATTTAAAATGAATTTTTACACAATATTCAGGTTAACCTGAACAGAAAGTAGAAATAACCTGCAAAAGCAGGTTGTTTTTCATACTACATTGGCATCAAGGAGAAATAATGCGACATTAATCCAAACAGAAAGTCACCAAAATCTGCTCCTTTTAACTTTTAGGAACTTCCTAAAGTAAAAAGGAGCAGGTTTTGGTGACTTTTTATTTGGCTTAATGTCACATTATTTCTCCTTTACACAAACACGTCTGAAAAACAACCCACTTTTGTGATTTTTTCCCGAATTTTGCCTTAATGTGATAAGGTCCATAAAGTACATTGTGGTTGACCCTTTTCTACCTCTTGCTTTAGTCCTTTGTTTGCACCATTCCCATGTCTGCTACCACTACTTTGCAGTTCTTGAGCTCATGAAGCAAGACTGTACCATGTCAAACTGTAGGTTAGGGAATCACTTGTTTGACTATTCCTCCATTTAGAAAGATACTGAGCTCATGCACAACTGACCCCAGATTATCCTCTCTTTTTTTTCCAGTACCCCAAGGGGAGTTGGTGGAAGCCCCTTTGCCTGACTCATTCAAAAGCAGACTGGAGGACATATTTGAAGATAATCCTTCTTTGGCAAAGAACAAGCCTAAATTGGCAGAGAGATGGAAAGGATGACCTCATAGGTCTTTTCCATGTCTGATTTTTCTGATTCAGTCAAGGTATGTTACTATGTGTCATGTATCAGGGCATGGCTAGGCCATAAACCCCCAAGCAGAGTGGAAATCTTGAAATATCAGTTTGGCTGAGAGGAGATTAATGTTTCAGAAGGCACAAGGGGGGGTTCAGTTTCTAATGAGATTCTCTCTCTCTCTCCTTTTTCTTTCTGAGTTTATATAAAGACTTGTCATATATACTGCTGAAAGTTTTGATGTAAAACATACTATTGATATAGAAAAGATTTTAAAGGTAAAATTAAGGTTATTTCATCCCAGGATTTCTCTCCCTCATTCATTTCTCTGCATCTGTTCATGTTCATATGTGGGTGGGCAGAAGCCACAATGCTAAACACACCAAATTGTATTTGTTTATGATCCTGTCTGCGCAGGCTAAAAGACCCATTCCCCCTCCTCTATTCTGGTGTCATATGTCCCAAATCTTGGTTCTAGTGGCAGCAGTCCAAACAATGTCCAGCACATTCTGCACCAGGACAGGGGTTTAACAGCCTTACAATGGATTTTAAAAATATGTCTTGTTCTGGATCTTTTGGGCAGACCCAGAGTCCCCCATTCCCATGCTGCAGAGGCTGCATTGTGCGAAGTCATTTGTCATGTCCATTGTTACTGCAGGTCGCTTGCTATGAGATTAGAACTAGGCACCCAGCCATGTGACCATAGCTGGGTGCCTTGTTCTGATCTCAGAAGTGAGTGACCCACAGTAGCAGCAGATGCATTACGGGGCTTAATGGGACACTTATGCAGATATTTGCCCTGGCATGGAAACGGAGGGTCAGGTAATGGGGGGAGATCAGGGCAGCTATGGGGCCAAGATAATTCAGACTGCATCCAGAGTATCCTGAACCATGCAGACAGGGCCTATATTTAGAGCCAGCATCCCATTTCTGGGCATATTGTTCACCTGGATGGTTACAAATCAAGTCTGGTCATTCTTGGTCAGAGATAGGAGCCAACTAGTTAAACTCTGGTTTCTCTTCAAATCTTATAAATTTTTTGCCTTTTAAAAACTACAGTGGGAGCACATTATCTGTGGATTTGCCATCAGCAGATTTAAGCATTCACGGATGGCAAGACCCCGTTGTCCCCAATGGCAGCACATGCACATGGCTGCGCTGCCATTAGGGACAATGGGACTTCACCTGAACTAAACCAACATGTAGTCAAAGCAGCTTGGAAAGAAGTGATCTTTGCATCAAGATGTTCCCTCTTGAAGTCTGTACCAGTCACAGCATAGAGGCTCCTCATTTGTCCTAGTAAAGTGAATTTTGATGCTCTTCATCCTGAGACTTTTGCTGAGATCCATGTGGGAATCAGTAGGTTAAAGAAAAGGGAGGTGATTAAGGAGATGAGATTATAAAGGAGGGAGAAAAGGAAAGCAAAAGAAGTGTTTTTGGTGAGATGGATGACAAATGTGATTTTCAAAAATTCATGCATCTGTTTCATTCTCTCCAAAGCAGAGATGAGGAGGAGGCAGAAATAAAATCACAGCTGGTATTTTTTATATTCATTCTGGTAAGATTTTTAGCATTCAACTTAAATTTAAATGGAAAATAAGCATAAATTTAATACTTACATTCCCCCCTTCAAATATAAATGCAATTGAATTAGATTTTTAAGATAATTAATTATTAACTAAATAAATTATTTCTTTTCTACTAACTATTCTAACTCTGCTCTTCAGTGAAACCGTTTTTCTAGACCCATTTCATTCAGACTTCAGGCCTTGCTTTGGAAGTTTGACAGTCTTCATTATCCTAACCACCAATCACTAATGCTTGATTCTCACCCTTGCTAAGAAAGGGGTATGATTCTCTTTATTTTTTGGACATCCAGGTGGCTTGATATGCCATTAAGCAAGCATCCAGCCTTCAGGATAAGCTGTCTGAGATGCATATTGAAGGTACTGCATTGCAGTTGTTTTGCTACTACTTAGATGGTTGATTCCAGGGGGCACTACTAGTAGATTATTTCTTTATTATGTGGTAGTTATTCTATACGATTACCATACAGGGCACTATTTTTATGCTATGCATGTTAAATAGCAGAGAGTTTACTTATAAATGTGGGGTGAGGTATCATCTCAGATGCATATGCCTCTGGATACTCCAGCCATGTGAATGGGAGATCCCTCTACTACCTCTTCTCATTGGTCACACAGGTAAGCCCACATTCATGAGAAGTGGTGGCACACTGGGCAGCCTGTCTATGGAGTTCCTGCAAGTACAGAAGCAGTGGTGGCGGCTCTGGGGACAGAGGGCAGGCCAGGTGTGCTGATACTTTGTTGTCCACGCTGTCCCATGTGAACCATATTGTCCCACCACAACAGGTGTGGCCTGGTGTGTGCAGCTGCCATCATGGTCAATTGGGGGCCAGTCTGGACCATAATGTCCCAGACTGGCCCTGAACATACATGCAGTGCAGACAGGGCCACAGTGCTGGCTCTATTATTAGGCAGAATGGAGCAGTCATCTTAAACAGCTATTCCTGGGAAGGGGTAGGAGGAGGATGGCGGGGGGAGCTGCATGTGCCCCATGGCTTGGCTTATGCCTTTAAATTCTAGCCCATTGCTAGTGTTGAAAAAAAAAAAAAAACAGGCTGCCAGCCCAGTTGGCTTTTGTGCATAGAATGGGAGGGATATGAGCTTGTATTTTGCCTTCGGCAACAAAATGTTTTTGGCTGGCTCTGATCTTGTTCTTTTAAATAAAATACAGCCAAGGGAGTAGGCATTCTGAATCAGTGCCTGTGCATACTAATGGACTAGAAGAGGCCAATAAACTTAAGGCCTTTGCAGACTGCTAGAAATAGTGCAAATTGAGTCCACTTTTAGGGTTAGGGTTAGGGAATCATGGGAACTGTATTTTATTGTGACACCAGAGCTCTCTGACAGAGAAGGCTCAATGTCTCAGGGGGAAAAAACAATTCCCATGATTCCCTAGCACTAACCCTAACCCTTAAAGTGGACTCAATTTGCACTATTTCTGGCAGTCTGCAAAGGCCCTTTGATTCAATCCAGAAAATATAAAGTTTCTATTATTGAGTGGTGTATCAGTTCCCCCATTTCCAGTAGAGGTTCTCTGGAGGAGGAGGTTCCACTTCCCCTAAAGGATTGCATTTGCAATTTGGAGGTGATTTCAGATCTACCATAGTTAGTGGAGGAAAAAGTCATCTCAGTGTTTCTGATTGCTTTGCATCAGCTTAGACCAGGCCTAGACCCCAACCTGACTGTAAGCTTCTGTCATGCTCAATCATTCACATGGGGTACTCTATACCATACTGTACCAGTTTATTGTGATTTACTAAGTAGTCTAAATCAACTCAAAAGGACATCATGTTGGAAAAAGTTAGATATCACTTCAAAAACCTTAAACAATTAAAGCCACAAACAGGTTTTCAAATGGGTTTTCAAAGCCTGCTTAAGTAATGGAGCTAGCAATAAGAAGGCCCAGTCTCTTTAATACTCACCCAACAAATTGATTTTAAATGTATGCATGGAAGTAGGACCCAAGCAGATCCATATGTCATACAATACTTCCCCCTCAAGTGTAAAAGTTTGAGCTTTCATCCTTCTAATCAGTGTTCAGGATGCAGGGGGGCGGGGTGAGAAGAGACATTTATACAGTTTACATTTTAGTTACTTGATTCATACTTGCAATGCAGTTCTCTAGTCAAAAATGACTAGAATTCTGTTGGGGTGTTACACCAACATAATTCTGTAATAGTGGTTGTATTATTTAGATTCTTGTGTAAGGAAGTACACAGTATCATCTCATGCAAATGTTTACCTATTTACCTGTGACTCAGTAGTGTGCAGAAACAGAATCCCAACTGGGAGAGTACCAGGACATCCACAAAATGGCCACCACAATGAATGGGAAACTGTGAACCAGATATCACTCTTCATGTAAATACACTGGTGAATGTTTTCACTCCACTGGTGTTGAAAGCTGGACAATATGTATTAAAATAGTTATTTATTTATTTATATCCTGCCTTATAGCCAAGGATCTCATGGCAGCGTACAATAAAATCAATGTGAATAGTTTTAAAATGCACAGCTTGGGAAAGTGCACATATAGATGGGTCTATTGGCAGAAAAATAAATTGTGCTAGGGAAAATAGCTTGCAAGAACTTTTAGAAACTGAGCAAAATTGTACACAGAAAGGCATCCATTACTAAAAATGCACACAAAATTCATGAATTGATGTGGAAGGGATGAAATGAAGTTAAGGCCAGAGAAATGGGAAACCATGATTGACACATTAATATCTGGATCAGGAGACATGACCAAGGCAACACACCTCACAGAAAGCCAGGAGCTCCACTGGTAATGGGAAATCTTGAACTTTATACTAATAGAAACCCTTTTATCATCGTGACTTAATTATGTCTTTACTTTTAAGTTAACGGAAAAGTTTGTCTCAGCCATCAGGACTCTAGGAAACATTTCCTTTGTACCTAAAAATTGTTTCCCTGTCCTACTACCAGCAACACTGGCTCTAAACGAGTCTCCAGCCTCACTGAATGCTTACTTAATTAGTATCCTTGACACGGGGGCATATTGTCTACCTTTCTAATATAACAAACTGGGATTTTCTCTGCTGATGTAAGTTGGCCTAGCTCCAGGGGAATCACATCTTCCACATATATGAAGTCATCGTCCAAACAAGAAAAGAAAAGTGGGGGGTTTACAGATTTAGTCAAAAGGAGAAGGAGTTAGCAAAACACTCCAGTTCACGAGACTGTCTGAAACAACCTAATCTGGATCAAATTTCCACAGTGAAATATATTCTGCAATCCATCTCCTTCCTAGAATAATAGCACCCTTGAAGACAGGTAATAACTAGAGAACCGTCTGGGTCTGGTAACATGAGGCCTTTAACAGATCCTTTTGCTAGCTCTGGGAGACAAATGCACAATGCAGCACTCAGAACAAGTTGTGGATTCATATGATATTTTGATATCTTAAAAGCAATGTGCTATGTTCCTTTTAAGGTTATTCTTCATACAATGGACAATTATTTAAGGGGGATCATTGCCCTGTGATGGCAACCAATCCCCCCATTAATTTGTAAGGCTTTGGGGTTAAAATTCATAAGGAATATTTTCTATTAATGGCTACTGACCATGGAACAATCATATTGAATATGTCAAAAATATCAATTGCTGGGGAATGACAATAGGAAAAGACTTATTGACTGGAATCCTGTTGATATCTTATGCATGTGTCTATAAGGAAGTGGTTGGACATATTTGTCCAATGCACAATACTATTCAGTACAAAGTCACAGAACCAGAGTTGTGCATGAGCTGCCTTTATGCATGCAGATGCATATTCTCAGAAAAATGTACTTACAGTGGGCCCTTGGTATCTGCTAGGGTCTGGTTCCAGGATTGCCCATGGATACAAAAATCTTTGGATGCTCAAGTCCTATTAAATACAGTGGTGTAATAAAATGTTGTCCCTTGTATAAAATGGCAAAATCAAGGTTTGCTTCATGGAATTTATATATTTATATTAAAATATATTCAAGTTGTGAATGGTTGAATCCATGGATATGGAGGGCTGACTGTACTTGGAAAGTCAATGTAGAAAAATGTGCACATTTCATACATTTGCAAATGTTAATCATGCTTTGTTCAATTAGGACAATACATTTAAGCAATATATACAATTCAAAATGTACACAGAGCCATTTACAAATTTGAAAATGAGAAGCAAAGAAGGGATGGTTTCTACCCCTTTTTGCAAACATAGTGGAACAAGACACAGATTGAATGCAGATGTAAGAAAGGTAGAAAGTCCATAGAGCTAGATGTTAGCATCATTATTCCCAATTCACAAATAAGGGTCCTCACAAAGATTTCACTGTTTCTGGAAACACACTCAGGTGATCCACGAAGGAATTCCCCTAAAATCCAAGGAGAAATTCAGATAGAGAAGGTTTAAGAACACAATGACTCAATTAGATTTTTTCCCGGGGGGGGGGGGGAGATGGCAAGCATGTTTCTTGACCATTATTGGAAGCTTTGTGCAGGATCTCCTGGCATCAGGAAGTCTAGCAGTGAAAACTTAGTGAATATTCTATCTCAGGCCTAGTAAAGATTGTAAGAATTTATTTGACAAAACATGATTACACCCAGATTGTCTTTGTCTGTTCTGCAGTTCTCTGTTTACTATATACAGTTCCGTATTAACTATGTGGTTAGAGTATAGAAAATATATCTGGTGTCATTTTATTGAATTCATTTGAGACTGCTTCTGAGTAGATCTGCCTAGGATTGCACTGTAAAACTACAATCTTACATTCTTCCACCTTGTCCTAGGGCATGTCTATACTGGCCACTTAATCCATGGTGAGTTTAGAGCATTATGCCCTGGACTGATTACAATGGCAACCATACTGACTGGGCTGAATCCAGCGTAATGCTGCATTGTGCACATGGATCAGCCAGGCCAACTCTGCATCAGTCCTGCTAGTCCATCCCCTGTTTTAGGAGCCACCACCGCCACTTCCTCATGAGCAGGAACTCTGCCTAAATCCTGCCTGGCACACTGCCACTTCTGCTGAGGTCAGAAGTCTTCACCTGGACATGTGATCAACAAGGAGTCTGGGGACCTGTTTTTGGCCTCAGTAAAGCAGCAGCACACTAGGTAGGCTTTACCTAGGTGCTAGCAATTTGGTCTAGTCTGAAGCAGACAGAAACTGTTTGACCTCTGCTAGATTCCTCAATAAGCTGGCCACCCCACTTGCCATGGTGGCTACTAAGCCATCTCCATTCCAGATGCCCCTTGATTTGAACCAGTCTTTAAGATTGGCACAATATTACCATCAGCAAGGTCTCCACTGTTCACCTTCTCCCACCCTTACTTTGTTAGTGTGTGTGTGCTGATTACTTTGTTCAATCAATCAATCAGAATTTATTGAATAGCCCAGAGGCTATTTCAGAGTACAATAGCATCAAAAATAAAAACAAGATCACGTCAAAATCATATCAATAGATAAAATAAATACACCGCGAGAGCAGTAATCGGGTCCTATGCTATATAAATTCATATATTTTAACTAGACAGATACCAGCCATATAACAATTATATACAACTTATGCATATCTGACAAGTATCTAACAAGTATACGAACAGTACTAAAAATATACTAATAGATACTAATAGACCATTAGAAAATAAATAAAATAAAATAGGTAAACACTTAGATAAAAGTATGATAAAATAGTATGATAAATTAGGATTAAAATAAAAAGATTTAAATTGAAAATAAATTTAATACTGGAAATTAAAATTGAAACTCAAGATTAGAGTTAAAATTCAAATTAAAATTTAGATTAAATTAAGAAAAAAGGAAAAAGAAAATTTAAAATAAGAGGTCAGGATAACAAAATACATCCCACAACATCTCTCATACCAATTCATACCAATTCATCACCCTTGCAATTAACCCCAATCATCCCAACATATCTAGATCTTAACAGAACTGCTTTATGTGATTACTTTGTTAATAAAACTGCAAAACCTATTTGGAATTGCCTCTGGAGTTTTGTGTGATTTGGAACCGATATACTCAGGATTGATTCTAGGCTGAATGTTGCCCCAGCCAAAATATAATTGTATTTGAGCTATTAAAAGCCCTCTAAAACATATTAATTTGTGAGTGCCCTCTTGGGACCCCCAGCATTTGAGTAACACTTGACAGTAAAGATCCCATAAAGCAGCCTACAATCAATTTATTTATTATTTCTTAAAATAGTTAATAGTATGCATTTATTTAATATGAATATTTAATATTATATTTCAGCCTGCCTGGCTCCCACGATGACACAACAGAGAAAACCACCTTTTAAAAAGAAATCAAAACAATTAAAAAAACATTTTTAGAAACCTGAAATTCTTTAAACTTCAATGAGTAGCCTATAGCCACACAGTTCCCTGGAGGATTGGTTCTACTATTCTTGTGTCTTTTCTGAACAACACTGATACAGAAATTGTGTCATTCTAATTTGAACACAGAATGAAGAGATTTATGGAGCTAAATATCCTTGTCATTTATATCAGTGCCTTATGATAATTGAAAATTGTGAATGGTGGTTTTAGCAATCATGGTTTTACAGTAACAGGATGAATTTTTACAAACAGCATGTCATCGTTCAGCGAAGGACATGAAAATAATTAATTCATGACATTGCCATTGTGATGAGTTTACAGGAGCCATTTCATAAGATATTTTGTTGACAAAATTTGTGTCTAATGTCTTAGCAATGTCTTTGGCTTTAGTATCTGGCAACAGGGAAACAAAAAAAAGGAAAAAAAAGAAGTCAAAGCCAGAACAGAGCATAAAAATAGAGCACAAGTTTGATTCCTTCTTCCTGCTGCAGGTCATCAGAGTTTATAGAAGACTGGAAAAATGCTTCAGTGGCTACTTTAACAGTAACTCTGACATTTGTGCCATCAGACATTCCATGTTTTACCTGACATTATTCAAATGTCATACAAAGATTATTTCCCTTCCCCCCCCCTCAAGTTGCACTAGTCCAAGTTGCACTTGTTTGCACAAGCAAAAAAGAATTACAGTCTTCCCTCCATATTTGCAGGAGTTAGGGGAACAAGACTCCCACAAATACGGAAAATTCATGAATAGCACCAGCACTACCCACCTTTTCCCTCCTTGGGATAGCTGGCAGCAGCTATCCTGAGGAGGAGAGAAGGGGCCAAAGCAGCTGCACTCCATCTTTGCCCACCTTCTCCCTCCTTGGGATAGCTGCTGCCAGCTGTCCCAAGCATGGGGGGGGGGGGGATGGGGGGGGCTCATGGTGAAATCACAATGAATCAAATTCACGAATCCAATGTCCACAAATATGGACAACTGTACAATCTATTGATGAAAGCAATCTATTGGAAAACCATATGTCACAACCAAATCAGAGGTAAGCCCAAAGAAATTGGTGGCCCCTGCATTGTTAGATGGTAGTTTGACTGAAAGCCAAGAGCATTACTGGAATATGTAAGATTCTCAGTGTTTAAACATTGAAATCAACAAGACAAGATCCTTATATATCAGAAGCAAGCCCTATTGAATGTAATGATATTTTTAAACACTGAAAATCTTACATATCCCAATCAATTTGTTCTATTGGTTTATCAGCAATACTCCTACTCTTAGTCCTCTCCTTTGTCATCATCATTGTCCACATGTCCCACTCCCAAAAATATTTTGTGAAAATTGGTGGCGTTATGATTATGATGATGGTCATTCTGGGTGTGAGGAAGCATTCCACAATCTGGCTGTAAAAAAATAAAGAAAGTGCAGCCAGTGAGGATCACTGGTTAATCGGAGCAACCATTTAAAGCAGAATTTGGACAAATATCTTTTTGCTTTGAAAAGTTTACTGCTAGCTATCCCAAGGAGGGAAAAGGTGGGTAGTGCTGGTGCTATTCATGAATTTTCCGTATTTGTGGGAGTCTTGTTCCCCTAACTCCTGCAATTTGGACAATTCCCATGTTTTGTTTAAACCAGTGCAACTGGGGCTGATTCTTAATATATCATGCTTAGTACAATATCATTAGCCCATCCTCCCATGGCATCATGTTATATTTGCTCTAGACCTGGCAACCCTTACGATCAGGCTTCCATAGTCCACAAAACAGGGCATTGTAGTGAGTTTTACATGTATTATGTAAAAAAATATAGAGGTAGCACTTTCTCTGGTGCATTCTCTCTCTCTATTTTTCCTCTCCTCTATCATTAGGTTATTTAGGCTGTTGTCATGCTACAGAATTAATGCAGTTTGATACCACATTAACTGGCATGTCTCCATCCTATGGAAACTTGGGATTTGTAGTTTCTTGTGGCACCAGAGCTCTCTGACAAGAAGACTAAATATATCACAAAACTACAAATCCCAGAATTCCATAGCATTGAACCATGGCAGTTAAGGCAGTGTCAAACTACATTAATTGTGCAGTGTAGATGCAGACTTTATCAGAAATCAGACCTATCTTCATTCAGTGTCCTGCTATCAAAAGCTTTTCTCTCTCCTGAAGAGGTATTGTCAGACATTATACCTCCATTGTCTTTGGAAAGCATCCCTTAAAGTGGAAGATAACACCCAAGATCGATCACAAGTACTCCTTGGAAAAGCTGGATTTAGAGCTTATCAAGAAAGGAAAGGAGCCTGGAAGTATTGAGACTTTCCAATTCGGTTTGTTTTGGTTTTACCTGCATATTCATAGTTTTGCATCCAAACTCTCTCTTGAAAATTGAGTTTCCCTCCTCCCTCCCTTCTTTATGTTTCTTGATGGTGGCCATCTAGTTCCATGATAGCATAGATAGCCAGCCGTGGAGAGGTTTTCATTTCATTTTGGAAAACATTGGATTGATTTAAACTAACCTAGGGAGAGGGAATAAAAAAATCCTTGTAAGCACTGCGAGTTCCCTGGGAATACTTTGGGAAGGGGAGAATATCATGTAGATCTCTAAATAAAAATAATTTTAAAACTTGGAAAGGAACAAAACCAAGGACCTTCTGTTTTTTCAGTCCTTCTGGATGGGCCCTTAGCCCAGTTGCTACTCTAGTCAATCACAGAAAGAGCCACGTCAAGGGAGCCCTTGTTCTTCTGCCCTAAATCCATTGTCTGCTCTTGCTATTATTATACATACTGTACAGATTCATACCGGCAGTCCAGTAATCAGCTGTTGTTTTAAGCCACTTGAAATGTTAGGCCTCCAGTTAAAATACATGTTGCATCCTAAAAAAAAAAAAAGTGGTGTTCAATATGTTTAGTGTCAACACAAGCAGAAGCTTTCCATGAAGCTATGAGAAATCTATTAATATCTGCCCATCACATATTAATGGAGCTGGTGCTTTAGTTAGAAACCCCAGCTGGCACAATTTGTCATATCTGATTGTAAATCTAAACTTACTTTTAAAATCCCAGTGATCCCAGTGAAAATCTGAACACCCTTTCTTTCTTGTTTATAGCAAACTAGGACTCAAGTTAGTCTTTCAAGATGTCATCTATCCTATAAGGAAAAACAAAAAACAAAACTCTCCTGCTAACATTTCTCTCCTCTCCCAAAGGGATTCAGTTTCAATCATAAAACAATTATTGCAAAATGATTCCAGACTCTAATTTAGGCTTCAATGGTAAATATGTTTCCGAGTTCTTGAGTGGAATAATATATAGCCCAATGAAGTGGAAGCACTTGAAATTTCTATATTCCATGAAGTCTTTTGGGCATAAATAGAATTACACATTTTAATTTGAATTATTAAATGTACGATATTGGTCTAATTGAAATACAATTAGAATTGGGCTTTAATCTATAATCATTCCTGCATGTTATGTTTCTTTTTCTAAGAAAAGAGTGAAGAAATACATCTATAGGTTCATGGTTTTAGTCAACTTGCTTCAAAGGATTTCTTTTTATTTAGTTGTCTATTGACTTTAAATGCTTTGTTTCCCCCTCCTTTTTTCTCCTTTCCCACTCTTTTATTTAGAGTGAAAAACGAGCAGCTCAGAAGACCGAGAATGAAAGAGAATTTTCCTTTCTTTTCCATAAGAAATTATAACACAGCTTGTAAAGTTGCTTTTTAAAAGTAATAATAATAATAATAATAATAATAATAATAATAAATGTATTTTTATCCCACCCCTCTGTGTAATGCAATTGGGGCAGTTTACAACATTAAAATATACAATAATATCCCACAATCCCACCCATCCCTTAAAATACTATTAAACAATAATGATTTAAAACACACTTAAAATGCTAATGCAAGTAAACAAATAAACTATAACTGCAGCAGAGTCGGGGAGCATGTTGGGCTATCTTTTGATGGCCAGGGTATCTATTCAGGAAGGACTTGCTGGAAGAGATCCATCTTAACAGCCTTTTAAAAGCTGTTTAAGGTGGTAATATGATGGATCTCATCCGGCAGGCCATTCTATAATCTGGGAGTGGTTGCCGAAAAGTTCCTTTGGGCGGTTACAGACAGCCTAGTTTTTATAGGCTGCAGCAGATTTCTCCCAGAGGACCTGACTGTGTGGAATGGGTTATACAGGAGGAGGCGGTCCAAAAGATAGGTTGGACCCAAGCCATTTGGGCTTTAAAGGTAATAACCAACACCTGGTACTGAGCCCGGAAATTAATAGGCAGCCAATGAAGTGATCTTAAAATTGATGTAATATGGTCTCTTCTTGATGTTCCCGAGACCAGTCTGGCTGCCATATTCTGTACTAGTTGAAGTTTCCAGACCAAGTATGAGGGTAGAGCACATTACAGAAATCAATACAAGAAGTTACCAGCGCATGCACCACAGTTTCAGGGTCCCTAACTTCCAGGAAAGGGCACAGCTGGCATATCAGCCGAAGCTGATCCAGACACTCCTGACTGTCGCATTCACCTGATTTATCATCTGAAGCGACAGATGCAGGAGCACGCCCAGACTGCGAACACAGTCCTTTGAGGACAGTGTGACCCCATCCAAGACTGGAGATTGCATCCCAATACTTGGTTTCAGGGCCGCTACTCTAAATACTTCCTTTTTATCTGGATTCAGTCTCAATCTGTTTTTCCTCATCCAGTCCATTACTGTTTTAAGACCATCATTGAGAGGAGAGACATAATCTGAAGTCAAAGCTGAAGACCGAGAAATGAAGAAATATATTTGGGTGTCATCAGCATACTGATAATCCCATGTCTCCGGATGATCTCTCCCAACGACTTCATATATATATTGAATAGTATCAGGGACAGGATGGCACCTTGTGGGATGCCACAATTAAGCTCTTTCTTTGCAGAGCGACTATCCCCAAGCATCACCCTCTGGAATCTGCCCAAAAGGAAGGAACGGAACCATTGCAATGCAGTGCCTCTAATTCCTAACCTTCTCAGATGATCCAAGAGGATGTCATGATCTATTGTATCAAAAGCCACTGAGAGGTCCAATAGCACCAACAGGGTCACACTACCCCTTTCGATGCCCAGATGAAGGTCATCAGCTAAGGCAACCATGGCAGTCTCAACTCCATATCCTCTTCTAAAGCCAATTTGAAATTGATCTAGATAATCAGTTTCCTCCAAGATAGTTTGGAGTTGAAGAGCAACCGCCCTCTCGATTTCTGCGCTGCATGTATTGCCTCTCTATAGGAACAAAGAAATTTCCCATGATGAGACTTGTCTGATAAGAGTTGAGTTTTCTGCCAGATGTGCTCTAGTCATTGTCAAACCCACTTTATCTTCCTAAGCTCTTCCATATACAATGGTTTACAATTAGAAGCGGGTTGGAAAGGATGCTTAGGAGCAATTGTGTTGAGAGCCTTGGTGAGATCGGTGTTCCAGGTATTAACCAAAGCTTCAACAGAATCACCGGTGTTACCAACCATTAAACCCTCTAAGGCTTTCTGGAATCCAATTGGTACCATTAGCCTTCTAGGGCAGAACATTCTAATAGGTCCACCACCCCTCGCGGGGCAGACAGCGGCTCTTAGTTCAGCGTTCATCAGGAAATGATCCATCCATGACAATATGGTGGTTTTAATAACCTCTGCCCATGGATATTCCTGTTCCGTACTGAAGACTGCTTTCAAACATCGATCCCACCTTCTTTTGTAACAACCCTTCACTCTGTTCCCACCATACCTTCCTTTCCCTCGCACAACCTCAATTTCCGCTCCCAGATCACTCCCGGCCACATATAGATGCCCCTTGTCCATAAAATCTTCCCAATTCCCTTAGATCTCTGCTGCACAGCAGAAGCCTCCAATAGTCTGGGAGGGCATTGGGTCAGCAATTTGAACTTGCCTCTATGCTTTCTCCTGCATTACATGGCTGGCCCAGATAACATTGAAAAACAACAACAGGGCTATGAGGCAGGCTCGGCAGCGACCTCTCGTCTCTCAGTCCATGAAGGCTAGTGGCAGGCAAGAAGCTGATGTTTCAAAAAAGGTGGTGAGAGCAGCTTTGAAATTGCCATTCAACCAACCCAAGAGCTGCACTTCTACCACCTCAAGGACAGATGGAGTTGGGGAAGGTGAAGCAGCCTCTCAGCTTGGCTTGCCTCGATAGGGAGATGTTCCGGAGAGAGAAGGCTTGCTATTTAAAGCTGCTGCCTCTCCTTCAGTCCTGCCCAGGAGCTGCACCTCCACCACCTCAATGCCCCAGGTGGAATTGGGGAAGGTGGGACTTGCTGCCTCCCTGGACATGCCTTCCTCACTGGTCTTCCAGCCAAGATGGTATTGGGAGAGGGAGGCTGGTGCTCCAAGGCTGCTTGTCAAGCTTGCTGCCTCCCTGGACACGCCTTCCTCTCTGGTCTTTCTGCCTAGATGGTATTGGGAGAGGGAGGCTAGTGCTCCAAGGCTGCTTTTCAAGCTTGCCACTTCTCTGGACATGCCTTCCTCACTGGTCTTCCAGCCCAGATGGTATTGGGATGGTATTTGTTCCTGTTACTTTGTTTGCCAAGTGTCCTGTCATAGTTGCACTATTGAAAAAGTAATTCATTATGTTATTTGTGCTGTTGGTTATTTTCCCATTATTTGCTATTACTGCTGGGTGGAGGATTTCCTTACGATTGCTAAGGAAATATATAATACCTTAAAAATTTCTGTCAAAATATATCTTGAAAGCCCTTTAAAAGTAAGCTTTGTAATTAACAAAACTGTTACTCATTACATCAGTAAAATAATTTCACTATTGGGCTTACATCTATTTGCTAACCTCAACTAGAATATTGCAATTAAACCTGCAAAGAGTCCAAAATACCATAGTCAGGCTGCCAATTGAGACTGGTTACAAGGAACATAGAATCCCCTTGTTGAAACAGATTCACTGACTACTGGTCCATTTCCAGGCAAAATTAAAAGTGTCAGTCATGATCTTTAAAGCCCTACATGGCTTGGGCTGAGACTGTCTGAAAGCCTGTGACTAGCATCCTGTTCAGCAGTTACAAGTTTATAAAATCAATTTACAATCTCATAACTATTGGGGATTCAACTTCACTGGCCAAACATGATTCCAAAAACCTGCCTTTGCAACTTGGCATCAGCAATTTCCAAACCTGATGGAAACATCATTCACCTATGCCCTTGTCACTGGCACAATGGACTTCTTTCTCCCTATGTAGCTGGTACCTGGTAAAGAAGTTTGGGGGGTAGTTATAGTCATGGCTATAATGTCACAATCTAGCCTAAGTAGTGAGTATGAATATGGAACAGTTATGGATGAGTAAGGTCCAAAACACTACAGAAATAATCCAGTTTCAGACTGCTTTAACTGCCCTGGCTCAATGCTAGTGAATTCTGGGAACTGTAGTTTTGAGAGACATTTAGCCTTCTCTGTCAAAGAGATCTGGTGCAACAATAAACTACAATTCCCAGGATTCCCTAGCACTGAGCCAGAGCAAAATGGATGACTTCTGTAGTGTATTTTAGACCTAAATCTAGTTAATTGTTCTGATGGTACTCTAGTCCCTGGTTAAATACTCCAAGAAAAGCAGAACCCATAACTTCCTGAGACAGTCTGTTCTGCTGCTGGACAGGGCTATTAGGGAGTTTCTCATGATGTTTAGCCAAAATCTGTTCCCTGTAATTCTGACCCATTGGTTCCGGTCCTGCAACAGAAAATGAGTATGCACCATCTTCTGCATGACAACTTTGTATATATTTGAAAACACATCATATATCCCCATTCCTCTTTTCTTTTCCATACCAGACATATTCATCTCTTTCATCCATTCTTTATAAGACTTCCTTCACAGATCCCTTACTACAGAACCCTGTGGCAACACTCTAGTCACTTCTCTCCATGATGAAGAGGAGCCATTGCTGAGCACCCGTTGGGTTTGATTGTTTAACCAATTACAAATCCACCTTAAAAGTGTATTGTCTAGCCCACATTTTACTAGCTTGTTTGCCAGAATATTGTGGGAGAATTTGTCAAAGGCATCACTGAAATCAAGATATGGACTGTAAAGGGGATCAGCTGTTATAGCCTTATTGTTGCCCTGGCATTTCCCCTTGTAATTTTAATTGTTTTAATTCCTGTATTCTCTTTGTACTGTGTAGATATTTTTCTTGTAAGCATGCGGGTGGCATGTTGTAATTATAATTTTCCTGCAGTGCTTTTGTAATATTTTGTAATGGACATTATGCCATAGACGAATAAACTTGATGATGATGATGATTACTGAAATCAAGATATGCTACATCTACAGCATTCCCTTCATATACCAAACTGGCAATTTTATTTAAAAAGGAGATAAGATTAGTCTGGCATGATTTGTTTTTAAGAAACCCATGTTGACATTTTGCAATTATGGCATTCCTTTCTTAATGCTTACAGACTCTCTTTTTAATGAACTAGAATCTCTCCTGGCATTGATGTGAGGCTAACTGGCAGTAATTATTTGGGTCCTCTTCCCCCCCCCCCTTTTTTTTTGAAGATGGGGACAACATTTGCCCTCCTCCAATCTGCTGGACTTCTCCTGTTCTCCAAGAATTCTCAAAGATTATTGCTAGTGGCTCTGAGATTACTTCTGCCAGTTCTTTTAATAGCCTTGAATGCAGTTCATCTGGCCTTGGAAATCTGAATTCATTTAGATTAACCAGGTATTCCTGTACTACGTCTTTACTTATTCTGTGTTGCATTTCCCCTCTGCTCCATTTTCCTCAGGTTGAGCACCCCTGAGGCAAAGACTAAGGCAAAGAAGGTGTTTAGTAGTTCTGCCTTTTCTCTGTTCCCTGTTAGCATTTTGCCATCTTCTCCACACAGTGGCCCTACCATTTCCTTTTTCTTCCTTTTGCTAGTAACATAATCAAAAAAGCCCTTTTTTATTGTTTATAGCCTCTCTAGCAAGCCTGAGCTCATTCTGCACTCAGTGCTTATCTGACTTTACCCCTACACGTCTTGAGACACCTCCCATTTTTCCTTCTCATTGGAACTGCTTGAAATTGTGCCTTTAGTATCTCCCTTTTGAGAAACTCCCATCCTTCCTCAACTCCCTTCTCTTTTAGTACTCTTCACCACATGATCACACTCAATATTTTCCTAAGTTTGCTGAAATCAGCTTTCCTAAAGTCTAGAATGTGTGCCTGACTATGCTTGCCTTCACCTTTCCACTGTATAACACACTCCAGGATAACATGATCACTCCCACCTAAGGACTTCACCACCATTTGTACCCGATTTACCAGGTCATCCCTGTTGGTTAGGATTAAATCTAAAATAGCTGATCCCCTTTTTGCCTCTTCCATCTTTTGGACAATGAAATTTCTTCCAGGCAAGTGAGGAATTTGCTAGACCTTAAAGTTTTGGCTGAGTTTGACTTCCAGCAAATATCAGGATTGAAGTCACCCATCACTACTACATCTCTCCTTCCTGAATGTGTGTTCATCTGTTCAAGACAGGCATTATCCAATACCTCAGTCTGACTTGGGGGTCTGTAGCAGACCCCCACAATAACATCTCTGTTGTTTCTTTTCCTTTTAATTTTTCTCCAGATGCTCTCCCCCTGGTTTCCAGGATTTAAGTCTTGGATCTCTTCACAGATGTAAACATCCCTGATATATAATGCTGCTCCTCCTCCTTTTCTGTTTGACCTATTTCTCTTAAAATATTTCACCTCTCTATTACTACATTCCAATCACAAGACTCATCCCACCAAGTTTCAGTGATGCCTATTATATCGTATTTGCTTTGTTGTGCTAGGAAATCAAGTTTATCTCTGTGTATTAGTGTAGAGACATCTAAAACCATGGGACATCCCTCTTTGCTGCCTCTGTAAAGTTTTTTCTCTCCCACTGTTGGGTCCTTGCATGATTTGCCTTGTTCTCTCTATAACAGTTTGGCTATTCTCTCGAGTCTTTGATGAACTCATGTCATCCAGAATACTGTCTCCCTCCCCCACATAACTCAGTTTAAAGCCTTCCAGATCAGATTTTTCAGACTGTTGGCAAAAACATTTCTGCCAACTGCGTTGAGGTGCAATCCATCCCTTGCCAGAAGTCTCCCCCCACCCCTCCTGAAACCACAGGCCATGGTCAAAGAATCTAAATAGTTCTCAGCAGCACCATCTACAGAGCCAGTTGTTCGCTATTTTCATCTCCCCTCCTAGACCATACCCTTCAACTGGGAGAAGAGATGACACCTTGTGCATCCAGCTCTTTCACCTTCCTACTCAGAGTCTCATGGTCCATTATGATATTATGGAGGATGTGCCTTGCAGTATCATTGGTTCCCACATGGACCAAAAGGAAGGGATAACAGTCAGTAGGCTTGACAAGTCTTGTCAGGCTCACTGTCAGGTCACGGATTTTTGTTCCAGGGAGACTACACACTTCCCAAGACATCTTGGCAGGCCACAAACCACCGTTTCTGTAACCCTTAGGAAGGAGTCCCCCATAACCACTATGTACGTACCTCCTCCAAGGCTTAGCAGTGGCTATTTCCTGTGCTGATTCTAACAAGGTCTCCTGCTCTTTTCCCAAGGATTGTCCCTGCAGCTCTGCTGTTCTCATCATCTGTGATAAGAGAGAAAGCATCAAATTGGTTCTGTAGCAGCAAGCTTGCAGAATGATCACTGGTATTCCTACTTCTATATGTCATATTTCTCCAACTGTCTACCTCTTGTGTATGGGAACTGACCTCCTCCCCAGAAATTTACTTTGAGTGTTCCTCATCCAGGACAGTCCATTTTGCTCTATTCGGGAAAACTATTTGCTCCCTAAGATCCTGAAGTGTACATACCCAAGCCTCCAACTCCTGCAGTTTCTCTTCCAAAAGGGCTACCAACTTGCACTTGGTGGAGGTGAAGTTACCAACATCCATTGACAAGAACACAAAAATACCACAGTTGTCATTGGGCCTTTACAGACTGCCAGAAATAATGCAACTTGAGTCCACTTTAACTGTTCTGGCTCAGTGCCAGGGAATCATAGGAATTGTAGTTTTTTCTGAGACATTGAGCTTTCTCTGTCAGAGAGCTCTGGTGCCACAATAAACTACAGTTCCATGATTCCCTAGCACTGAGCCAGGACAGTTAAAGTGGACTCGTTGCATTATTTCTGGCAGTCTGTAAAGGCCCATAGTTAACTGCAGCAATTCCTTTACTATCCATGTTTAGTAATCTTAAGTAGGCACCTGAAAGAGGATGCTGGGCTTTCCCCTCAAACTCCCCCACTAAGCACCTATGCAAAATACACGTGTTTTCCAAGCATGCTTGCTAAGCTCCAGAGTTTGAGAATGCAGCTGCATAGGAAAGCTACTGGCTGATAGTTCCTCCCCAGCCAAGTCTCTGACTTACTTTCTCTAAGCAAAAGTCCTGCCTCCCTGGATCCATGTGCTCAGGAAGGGAGTTGGGGCTACACTCAATAGAACAACAGAGTGCTTGCAAGTACACAATCACACCTCCACTCACTTTACACAAGCAATCAGCTTTGACCCAACAGATGAAAGATCACCAAATTACAATAGAACAATAGACACTACTTATTACCAAGGCAACAAGAAAAAATAAGAAAACTTCAAAATAGCTAAACAAAATACAGATAAAGGTATAGAAGTGAAGGGGGAAAAGCAACCAACAAAACAAAAAACATCAGAACCTCTCAAAAAGAAAACTACTCAGAAGCAAAGAGGAGACATAAGCTGATTAAAGACAGAACAAACTCATCTCTAACAAGAAAGAACAACACATACCTTGTATAACTCCACTTCAAATACAATTCACACTCACTTGAGAGAAACTGATGACAAGACTCAAGACCAATATAGAACTCTGTTTAATTGTATCATAAATACAATTTATATATAGCCAAGCGAGGTTGATAAAGGGTAAAAAATAGAGTTTCATGTATCCTCTTTATTAGCTAACATGTATTAGTTAACATTACATTATACTGTATATCAATACTGATAAAATATAACAAAAGCAATTGTTAAATCAATTATTCAGTAAGAAAGAAATAGTAGATTTCTAATTTAATTAACTACTTTAGCTTGATTATAGTGTTTTATTGTTGCATTATGAATAAGTACTTAATTGATTGTACTTAACTGCATTAACTGACTACATTTAAATTGATTAGATCATTTGTAAATCAAATTATTTGAAATTGATTGTTAATGTTAATTGTAAATCTAATTGAAATCGATTGTAAATTTAATGTTAATTGTAAATCTAATTGAAATCGATTGTAAATTTAATTGGAATTGACTGTAAACATAATCAATCTGTATTAACAGTGATTGCAACCATCTCTAATCACAAGTGATTACACCTATAATTAATTGGTTCTGAAATTGTAATCACATTTGAAAAACAATTACTAATTAATTTGGAGACTACTTGATACCTTTTCTGGAATAACTTAATACAAAGAAAACATCAAGGGATGTCTACAGCAGCAATAATACAAGTAACAAAAACTCAAACTCAAAATACAGGCAGACGAGGATCAATAGAAATGCCAAACAAACAAGCAGATCAAATACAACTACTATTGGAAGAAATTAGAAGCTTCAAAAAAGAAATCAGATAGGAACTAAAGGAGAATAGAAAAGAAACAAATAATATAAACAAAGGACTTGACAAACTGTATAAGAAACTAGACAACATAACTAAAAAAACACAAGCATAAAAGATGTCAATTCATTGAAATAAAAAAAACAGAGAATTAGAAGACAAAACTAATGCTGTAACGATCAAGCAGAAAATGGACAAAAATTTATTATTATTACAAGAATTGAGATAACAAGAAAAATGCCCAAAATTTAGAGGAATACCCAAATCATCATGAAAATTTATATGATCTCATCACCCCACAATTAGAAGAATACATTGAAATGCCAGAGGAAGTAATTAATCTCTTCAGAATTAACTCACAAACAGCAAGAGAAAAAATCTCCCAAGGGTTGTAGTAATTTGTTTGACTGGGTCAAGAACTAGAGAACTGATATTACAAACAAGTTACACACAAAAAAACCCCTGCAAATTAAAAATATACACAAATATTCCAACAACAATACTCAGACAAAGACAAGAATATAGATCTTTAACACAAACACTAATAAAATACAAAATAAACTATTCTTGGGTTTGATTGGAAGGAGTCATACAGACAAAGACAATTCAGGATCAATACAAAAGAAAAAGCAGAAAACTTGCAAAGAAAAATACAAAGAGACAAAGAAAAAGAAGCAGAAGAAAGGAGAGAAGAGATCTACAAAGAAAAGCTGAGAACAAGAAAAAAGAAAGAAAAAGAAAAGACAGAAAAAGGGTGTCCTGGTTTACCAAACACCCACACAGGCTGGCAGGGAGGGAACCTTTGACAAATGGTGCAGGCAGAGGCAGCTAATCACAAGCAGATTTATGGGGCCAGCTATGAGGCAGAAGGGAAGAGTTTGAGGCAAGCATTCAGTGTACTTGCTTCAAACTCTTCCCTCCCACCCATAGCCTGCTCAATGAGGCCAGATATGAGGTGGGAGGAAAGAGTTTAAAGCCACCCACCTCCTCCTCCCATGCCTGAAACAGCTGTAGCCACCTGTCCCAGGCATGGAAGAAGGGGCCAGGGCAGTGTGTGTGTGGGCCCCGGCCACCTTCCCCCCTGCCTGGGATGGCTGCATCTAGCTTTCACAAGCACAGGAGGAGGAGGTGGGTGGGGCTCACACTGAGATTGTGAATAACCTAATTCATAAATCCCAAGTCCACAAATTTGGAGGGACGACTGTATATGATTTCAACAGCACAAATCAACATAGCAAAAAAAAAAAAAAACAATGGAAAGAGAAAGAGAAAGAACTTCCAAGCATTAATGCATGGTTGACAGATTTACTGGAAGTTATCAGGATGGATAAATTAACATGTTCAATAAATAATAAACCTTCAGAAAAGGTTGAAAAAGAATGGAAAGAACTAACAAACTTCTATTAAAAACAGCTAGAAATAAATTAGAATAACAGATGGTCAAAACAACAAAATATCTCAAGTAACTAATATTTAGATCTCAATTCAATATATGAAAGCAGAAAACACTGAAGGATTACACCAGTTACACCACTAAAGAAAGGAGTAGTCAAGCATAAGAAACTATGGGCCTTTACAGATGGCCCAAAGCGCCATCTTGGAGGCAGGGGAGGGGAGGGGCAGCCACACTCCGGGCGCCCCAACCCCTTCCTGAAGGTGTCATCACAGCGCGTGTTGCTACACATGGCAGGCATTATCAGGACGTCCTCCCAGGACAGTGTTTTTACACGCTGCGCCAGAAGAGGCTCAAAAGAGCTGCGTATCAGCTCTTTGGACACCCTTTCTGCAGCTTGAGAAAGGAGCACTATTTTGGTGCTCCTTTCCCAGGTACCAAAAGGGTGGATTGGGGCTGAGACGTGGGGGAGCCTCGGCCCCAATCCTCTGCTTCTCAGGGCGGCCCATGGTCACCCATCTGCATCCCCCCTAAGTCTCACCTATCGGACTAATCAAAGGAAGTCATAAAAGAAAAAATAGAAAAAAAATAAATGATTCAAAAAGAAACTCTACAAACTGGACTAATTACCAATATTAAATATATGTGTATAAGATATAGTTTTCATAAAGCTCAATTTTTTTCTGTAATAATTAGAAACATACTGAAGTAATACCAATCAACACAGTAGAATAACTTTTAAAGTATAGTAATTTTTTACAAATACTGTAACTGAAATATGTAATAGAAAATAAAGAACCTGCCCACTCCTAAAAAAAAACACAATAGACACTCCTGCTCACACAGTCAAGCTTCCACTAAGCTCCAAACCAACCAACTAGCCTTCTCTCAACTGACCCTCCTTCTTGACCCAACAAACTGGGGAGGTTTAACCTCACAGACTCCCAAGCTCATCATCTGATGTCTCCACCTCCACACCCATGCAAAACACCTCTGTTTTCCAAGCTCTGTGGCCAAGTTCCAGAGCCTGAAACTGCAGCTATATAGTAAGCCTGATGTAGCCTCTACCCAAGGGATTCCAAAACCTGAAAAGCCCTTTAGGTATGTTTTCAGGCTGTCCAATTTTTGGGGAGAGGAAAAGAAATTCCTGTCTTGCTGCCAGATGTCCACTAGTACAACTTTGGATGTAAGCCATAATGCAAAGCTACATAATTCAAGCATGGAGCTCCTGAGCATCATCCAGTCACAGGCTGGCAGCCAGGAATAATTCAGATTATTGCACATTCCTATCTCCTTGATTTGTCAAGTCTGCAGTAGTAAAAATTACAAGTGCTGTAATCTATGCCACCAAAAGGATAATTTACTATATATTACTTATGTTGACCCCTGGTAATCACCTTATTTGTGTGCATATGAGCCCTGCTCAACTTGTCACGGTTCTCTGATATATTTCTTCATTTACTGACAGCATGACTAATAAGAAAGCACACTCTTGACGAGCAACAACATGCACACTATTGTTTTGAGGCTGCACTACTATTCAAGAAGAAGCTTTAAAAACAGCACAGTGATGCTCAAAATTATAATCACCTATTTAGTTTGATGTATTACAAATGTTGGTTTGAAAGGAGAAATCATTTCCAGGTGCAAAGGGGAATTGCTTGTCTTAGGGGGGATGCAGGCGAGCAGCCCTGGGACGCTGTGGGAAGTGGAGGATTGAGGCCAAGGCTGCCCCATGCCTTGGCCCCAGTCCTCCCTTTTGCCGGCCTGGAAAAGAGCAGCAAAATGCAGCTCCTTTCAGTGCCAGCAAAAAGGACGCCCCAAGAGCTCTTCTGCGCCCCTTCTGGCGCAGTGTATCAAGACACTGCATCGGGAGGATGTTCTGACACCGTGCACTGTGCATAACGGTGCGTGGCGACAGAACATCGTCAGGGAGGGGTTGCAGTGGCCAGCGTGCAGCTGCCCCTCCCCATCTCTGCCTTGAGGACGATGCAAAGGGCCCATCTGCAGAGGCCCTTACTTCATCTGATTGTCAAGCAAGTAAGTGGAATTATATATGGTTTTTAAAATGTTGCATCCTCAAATAGAGGTCCTTGTGGTAAACTAACAGAGATATTAAATCTCAACTGTCACTGCAAATTTAGATTTTTCTAGTTATTCTGGTATGATCATTTCTGGGAGAGAGAATTTAAACTAATACTGAAAGTGCCCCAATTAGTCTAGATCTGTGTATTCATTGTTGTTGTGTGCCTTCAAGTGATTTCTGACTTATTGTAACCCTAGGGTGAATCTATTGTGGGACTTTATGGGACTAAGAGCATGTGACTTGCCCAAGGTCACCCAGTGGGTTTCCTTGGCTGAGTGGAGAATCAAACTCTGACCTCCAGAGTCAAAATCCAGTGCTCAAACTACTACACCACCCTGACTCTCTATTCATATACTCCAATAGCTTCCACGTGATATGTAAAGTTGGGGGAGAGGAGGAGGAGGTCACAGTAATAGTTATGAAATAGCAAAGAAGCAGGATCAAAAACAATTCAATTTTCCACTGAAGTCGTATGTGAATTTTTACCTTTCTAAAATGTTTTTCTTTTTAATGATTTGTTATTTCTTATTAATCATACTATTTCTTTATAAGAAAAGTCATGCTGGTTAAGCCCAAATACCTACTTAAAGTCCAACATTCTGTTTACACAGTGGTCAATCAGTTGTCCATACCAACAGGAAACTAGTGCAACTGAACTTTTGCTCTCACATTTCCCAACAAATGATATACAAAAAAGTACTACTTCTAATACTACATGTGATAATATAGCCATTCTGACTAGTAGCCCACATTCCATATATTTATCCCCTTTTAAAGCTGTCCACGACCCAAATCTACTTTTTAATCCCAACTAGAGTAGACCCATTGAATCAAGCATTTACTCAATGTTTACTAAGGTCCAAAACACACTGCAGAAATAATCCAATTTGAAACCACTTTAACTGCCCTGGCTCAATGCTAGAGAATCCTAAGAATCGTAGTTTATTGTTGCACCAAAGCTCTCTAAAAGAGAAGGCTAAATGTCTCACAAAATTACAGTTCCTAGAATTCTGTAGCATTGAGCAAGGGAAATTAAAGCGGTCTCAAACTGGATTATTTCTGTCATGTGTTTTGGACCTAAATGTTGATTCAATAGATCTACTCTAGTCAGGACTAACAATAAATTTAGGCCCATTTTAGCAGCCATCACCATATCCCGTGGCAGCATATTCCATTTTTTTCACTATGTGCTGTGTGAAGAAGTCCTTTTCAAGTATCCTAAATCTCCCACTATTCATCTTCACAGGATGACATTATGTATGTCCTAGTATATAAATGTCAATGGATATCCTTGTATATGGCAGTGTAAATGCTTACCTATTTTCTCTACATCAATCATAATTTATGTAACTCTATCATGTTTCTCTTGCTTGTTTTACCCAAACAGTATAACCTCTTTTTTGGGGGGAGGGGGGGGTTAAGAAAAATACTCCAGTTCCTTGATCATTTCTTTATTACTCTCAACTTCAAGTTTGCCTAATTTCCAGGAATGGTCAATTGTGCCAGTTAAGTTTTCTCATATTTTAAAGATTTTCCCAATGAAATCAAGAAGAAAGTTATTGTCAAAAATCAACCATGTGGCTCCACTGTTAAAACAGCTCTATTGGCTGAAAGTTTATTTTCAGGCACAGTTCAAAGTGCTGGTTATGACCTAGGTCCAGAATATCTGACAGACCATATGTAAACCTACCTGGGCCCTGAGATCATTGGGAGAAGCCTTTCTTTCAGTCCTACCACTATCACAAGCATGGTTTTTGAGAACATGAGAGAGGACCTTCTCACTGGCTGTCCCTAGACTCTGGAACTCCTCAGGGAGACCAGAATGCCCCCACCTTGCTGTCCTTCCATCACCAAAGTGCTTTTTATTCTTGCAAGTTCTCAAGATTGAAAAAATTTCAAGAATGGGATGAGGGTGCTGTATTGTTTTAGAATGAACTGCCTTAATTAATTTTTAAAATCTTTTAATTATATTTTATCTTTTAAAGTATAGTTTTAAATCATTTTTATACTGTCAATAATTTAATCCCATTATAATGTTCATAGTTTTATGTTTTTAGCTGTAATGTGAATGAGATGCCATTCTGCCAATGCTGGTTAGGGTAGTCTGAAAATGGTAGTCAAAAAAAGTACTTTTTCAAGCTCTGGACCACTGCACATTGTTATTGTTGTTGTTAACTGCCTTTGAGGTGGGCCCAACCCATGGTGACCCTGTGGATGAAACATCTCCAAGACACGCTATCCTCCACTGATCTGCTTAGGTCCTGCAAATTCAGGCACTTGATCTCCCTGATTGAGTCCAGCCATCTACTGTGTAGGCTTCCTCTTTTTCCGCTACATCCTACCTCTCATAACACTATTGTCTTTTCTAATGAGTCATGCCTTCTCATGATGTGGCCAAAATATGATAGACGCAGTTTTGTTATCTTGGTTTCCAGGCTTAATCTGTTCTAGGATCCATTTGTTTGTCTTTTGAGCCACCCATGGTAGCCTCAGCACTCTTCTCCTGCACCACATCTCAAATGAGTTGATTTTTTTTCCTGTCCACTTTCTTCACTGTCCAGCTCTCACATCTGCACATGATGATGTGAAATATAATTTGCTCCCTCGGAGAGTGGTGGACTCTCCTTCTTTGGAAGTCTTTAAACAGAGGCTGGATGGCCATCTGTCAGGAATGCTCTGATTGAGAGTCCCTGCATAGCAGGGGGTTGAACTAGATAGCCCTTGTGGTCTCTTCCAACTTTATGATTTTATGATTCTATAATGGCTTGGATGATTCTGACTTTAGTGTTGTATATCTTTATCCTTAAGGATCTTGTCTAGTTCTTTCATGACTGGTCTTCCCATTCTTAGGGGTGTGCAGACGGGAGACTCTGGGCCACCCCAGGAAGTGGTGGATCAGGGTCACAGCTACCCCATGCCATGGCCCCAATCCTCCCTTTTGCTGCCCCAAAAAGGCTGCTCCATATAAGGGGTGGCAAAAGACCACCCTAAGAGCCAGCATGCAGCTCTTCCTCGCCCCTTCCAGCACAGTGCATCAGAATGCTGTGCCAGGAGGGTGTCCTAACACTGCGTGCTGTCCGTAATGGTGCATGGCATCAGGGCAGCATCAGCGTGGGGTTGAGGCAGCTGCCATGCGGCTGCCCCACCTCAACTGTGCCTCCAGGCCGGCCCTTTGGGCTGGTCTGCAGAGACCCTTAGTCTTCTGATTTCTTGACTGCAGTCTCCATTCTGATCAATGTTTGATCCAAGGTACAAGAGCTCTTTAACTATTTCAGTTTCTTCATTATCTTAGTTGCATTTATGTAGATCCTTCACAGTCATCATGTTTGTTTTGTTTATGTTCAGTAGTAAGCCTGCCTTTGCATTTTCTTCTTTGACATTCCTTAGTAATGGTTAACCCATTATGTTTTCCACTAGTAATATGGTACCACTATACATTGGCCATTGGAAATGGGGCACACCAATTCTGATCAAGTGATTTCTGTCAACATAAATTTATCAGCCCATTTCTTCCTGGGTTGCGCATTTCTCCACTTTCAACATATTCCATCAATTAAATGCCTTTAAAACCTGGCCTAAAACTTGGTCTCTTTATCTACTTGCATTTGCATGCTTTCAAACTGCTAGGTTGGCAGAATCTGGGACTAGTGACAGGAGCTCACTCCATCATGCAGCACTTAAGTACCTTGAAATCAGAGACATGAATTATCACAGGTTTACAATTCAGATTTGTAATAATTAATACAGTTTAGTGCTGGGAGAACTAAGGAAGGAATGAAATCCTGTTTTGTACCCAGATGAGCAAGAATCCTAGCCTAGTACTTCCCATTTATTGAATATTTTTTGTTAAAGCAAAACTTTTCTTTAGAGAACACAAAACAAAACAAATTTAAAGCATAGCAATCACTAGACATTTTGATATATAATCAAAAACATTTATAATATTGTATAACTCTTGTGCTTTTGAGAGGGAGGAATAGTTGGATAAGCATTAAAAAGTTACTCACTAAACTTCTGCAGTTTTAAAAACTTTTCTTTGTTGAGAGATTCCAGGACATTTTCCAGTATTGTGGAAATTTGATGAAAAGCCTTGCCTTGTTTGCTGTAAGGTTTTTGGAAATCAATGAAAGGCAAAGTTTGAAAAGAGTGCATAAAATGTTGGGGAGGAAAAGGTGGGTATTTTCCCCTATGACATCATCTCACTCATTGCTGAAAATATTGTGCTGGACTCCACTATCTGTGTGGTCCACCAAAAGACCAGCATGTATATAAGCAGTTTACAAACATCCACAGTGTGTGCAAACTTGTACATGGGAAAACCAGTGTGCTGCAGTGGTTAGAATATTGTACTGGGATTTAGGAGATCCAAGTTCTAAATAGAACTTAGAAAGTTCTAAATAAAGTTTTATTTAGGTCTATTTATCTCTAACGTTCTAAATGGAGAGCCAGTGTGGTGTAGTGGTTTGAGCATTAGACTACGATTCTGGAGATCAGGGTTCGATTCCTCACTTGAGCATAAAAAGCCACTGAATGACCTTGGCCAAGTCACACTTTTTTGGCCTTGAAGGATGGCAATGGCAAACAGTTCTCAGCTTTTTTTTTTAAAAGCATAGCATTTGAGAAGAAATATTTTGACATTAAGTAAATTTCACAATAAATATTTTTTTAAATTGTATGTACTTAGACCTCCATTTTCGTGTGAATGTTTTAACGCACAGATTAATGCAGAAATTAGTGGGACAGAGATGACATAAAAGTGAACTAATAATAATGATAATAACAACAACAATAATTTATTTATTTCCCACCTCTCTTCAAGTCTCAAAGCAGGGTACAACATGTTAAAAAACAAAACACAATTAAAAATGCAACACAACCCTATAAAACAACACAACACTATAAAACAACCAAAATATACTCATAATAACTCATATACAAATTACAATTCATGATTCATTCATGAGATATGTCTTTAGTGCTATTTTAAATGGAGTCAGTATTTTCAGCTGGCATATCTCTTCAGCAGATCATTCAATAATCTGGGGGCAGCAGATGAAAATGTCCTCTGGGGAACCATTGCCAATCCTAGCCAGTTGGAGCAAACAATTTTCAGAGGACCTGAGTGTGCAGGGAAGATTTTATGGGGGAAGGTGATCCTGTAGGTAACCTGGGCTCAAACCATGTAGGGCTTTAAAGGTAATAATCAACACTTTGTATTTGGCCTGTAAACTAACTGGCAGCCAAATATTTAAGATTGGTGTAACATGATCACTCCTGAATTTACCTGTAATCAGTCTGGCTGCCATATTCTGAACTGGTTGGAGTTTCCAGACTTTATACAAAGGAAGCCCAATGTATAGTATGTTGCAGATGTCCACCATTGAGATTACCAGCATGTGCACTACCATCTTTACTAAATATGATCTAAATACTAAAGTGACATGGAATAGAAATTAGCAATGTGGTGAAATGCATTCAGTTTGCATTTTAATGTGAACATACCTAATTTGTACCTCCCAAACTGTCATGTGTATTGAACCAATCATTTATTTTGTTTTTTAAATTGTTCTCATTTAAAAAAAAATACTACATACATACATATCTCTTTTTTTCAAATAATCTCCTTTTTACAAAGTATTTCTTTGCCTGTCCATCCTCCTTTCTCTCCCTGTCTTTTGTCTAGCAGTAAAAAATTTTTTTACAGGTATCAGAGCCTAAATGATATTATTGAAGGGCTGAAGAAAGATAAGTGCCAGGTTGCAACAGCATGTTTACAATAAACAATACAATAAAGCTCAGATTGGGAAAGAATGGGATTCTACCCTAGCTGATCCTTCTGTAGCTGTATGTGCTTGCCTACAACAAGAAAGAGAAACAGTAGCTGCCTCCATTCCTTGCTCAGCATGCACAAACAGCAAAAGAGAGAGAAAAGAGGAAACCTGAGTCACATCTATATCCATATCTATATCTATTTATGATCTATAAACAGATATAACATGTTTTTTAAAAGGGTAGATCTGTACGTTTGGCCACCTAAAATAAAATCATAAGAAAAGTAGAGACTAGTAAAGTAAACCATTATCCCTGGTGTGAGAGAATGGCTGAGTATGTGGAAGGTGAATGGGTTCCTGGAGTGACAAGGCCCCGAAAGAACAAAATAAAATGGATGCCGCGCAAAGCATTATTGAAGGAGGAACTTGGATGGTGGAAGCGAAGAATGGGAGAAACTTGGCCTCGGAAGCAGAGATGCTGACCAAGCATAACCAGGACAATACAATCTGTCGAATATGAATGAAATATGTTGATATGTCCGAGTGAGATCCGGCACACACAGAATGTACTGAAACTTGTGCAAAGAACTAAACTGTTCTGAATCCATGGTGTCAGCAAAACATGTTTATTTCAAGAAAGAAGAGGAAAAAAAGGTATAAAAGACAGTACTTTTCCCACTTCACCTTATGGTTCCTTGATCCGCGGCAACAGGGCCATCCACCCTTCTTGGAGGCTTGATCAACTTCCAAGCCTTGATCAACTTCCAAGGATCGTGAGTATGAATGTGTGTGAATGTGTGAGTGAATGAAAAGAGCTCTTGATACTTAAGGTGGTTGTTATATTGAGTATCTGATATTAGAAATGATTGTTTCAGGTGTCTCTGTTTCTGTGCTTCAATAAATGTTACATGCAAAGTGTCTAAACCCAGATCTGGTTTCCTATGTGTCTTTGTTGAAAGTCCTATAGTCTAGGGTGGCTAAATTTCTCTCTGGATCAAAAGAACAACAGAGAACCTCGGTTCATGACACTGGGTGTGTTTGGAAAGAAATTCCAGGTGGTCTCTAGGAGGTTCAGAGTGTTTTTGTTTACTTATGGAAGGCTAACCTGATCTGGCTGTTTCATTCCATATGTGCATATTGTTAGTTTTGAGTAAAAAGTTTGCTGAAGCATCTTGAACTTCTCTTCTTTTTTTGTGGTATAGGAAGCCTATCTTGGTTCTTTCCATGTTATTTCTACCTTTGATGCTAATGTTTCTTTTAAAGAAATCATGCTCAGGAACATATGTACTTCATTAACTGTGGTATACCTGTATTAAGAGAAAGTGTATGCACTTTGATGGAACATATGTATTTGTGAAAACAAAGTACAAAAATGCATTTGAATTCAGACAATTGCTTATATAAAATGCCTGTGGGTGAGGGAACATCACCTACAAAAATCCATATATCACAAAAAAGTGCACAAGGAAGGATAAAATTTCATACAGATAAATTCACAACCTGTTGCACAAATGGAGCAAAACAAACTTAAGACTGGATAAATAAGAAGCAGAAATAAACCCCAACATTAACAGATTGACCCATCCCTGCTGCAGATTGACTGATTCTTTCTAGAGCTTGGAAACATTACTTTTTAAAACTACAACTTTTTAAAACTACAATTTTTCAATTGCCATGATCACTTATTCTGGAAGCCCTACTCAAAAGAGAAAGCGATTGTCTCGAGTTCTTAATTTCTCACATCCCTGATTGATGGGGTCCATAAAAATATGGGAAGCACTTACTTTTATCTGAGCAATCTTCAGTACCTGAAGGTTCAGTCCAGTGAGAAGCCACTGACAGAACCAGGAATCATCCTATTTGGATTATTAAAAGTATTCTTGACATGAGATCAGCCAGCAGAATGCTGAATGCCTAGCACTAAGAGTATGAGAAACTTCTGTCACTCAGCTCCCCTGAGTTTCTTCTAATTAGATAAGGCTGACTGGCATGTGTGTACATTGTGTGCTAATACACTGCAAAAATGTCCTATGGCACTTTTAAATACATCAAATAGGGGTGGGACAATTATTATCAACTGACATATTACTATCATTCATGACTTGAAGCAACGTGGTTTGTATAACACAATAAATAATCTGGAGAGAAGACGGATGAAATTAGACAAATGCATTTGGCACCAGTTGGCTGATTTAATTCTCAGTCATATTAGTTTAACACTTAAGAGACCTAAAGCTTCACTTCATTAATATTTATTTTTTGTCTGAAGTGGTTACTTATTCTGTTGACAGAACGGATGGACATGCAAAACCACGCCGAGCAAGCAGCAGAAATATTCCTCTGTATTATTGTAAGAAGGCCTTAATCCGCTTTCAACCCCTCTTTCTTTAAACATCTGTCACATAAAGTTGCCTCAAGCCAAAATTCCACATAATGTTGGAAATTCTTTGCCTGGAACACACACAAAAATATGCCAGTTCCCACTGGGGGGAAAAATCATTCACGACTTAGTTGGGAGAATGCAAAAGAATTCAAGCTGTGATGTAAAGATTAACTGCCTTTCTTTCTTTCTTTCTTTCTTTCTCTTTCAAAACCTTCTAGAGGTTTTCTAATGGCTCATTTCTGTATTTAAGATGGTTATGATGTTTTAGGTCTTAACTGAATTAAGGGTCTTAAAAGATATATTATTTGTATACATAAGGATTCACAATGATGAATGTAATGTGAGTTGTGGTATGCCTATACACCATTTTCATGGACTGGAAGTGGGGAGGCAAGATGGTTTGATGTGCCCACTGCTTCAACTGAATACAGCTATTAAGGCATATTCCTATTTCTTTAGCTGTCATGGTAAAACACGTTGTTTACCAAAAACCCATGGGAAGCCTGCTGTGTGGAATAAGAACATTTAAGCTCCTTGTGAGAAAATTTAAGACCAGTGGGAGCCATTCTTCATTAGGGGAGAGACTGTAGCTGATTGGCAATAACCAGAGATTATTATTTTTGGACTGTAGCTTCCAGAATCCATGCTGGCTAGGGGATTCTGGAAGCTGAAATTTTTAAAAAATATACCAAAATCCTGCTGGTGTTTTACATAAGTGTAAATTCTCCTGTGGAAATAGATTGATATTTTTGTTGGATGCAGAAGAGACATATTCAGTTCAAGGTTACAAATGTTGAGTTGTGCGGCACAATTGTGAATGGTTCCACATCACACATGGATGCACATTTGTGTTTTGCATGGATGTGTATCACACATAATGCACATGCACATTTGTTTGTACAGTTGCTTGTGAAACATCACTATTCAGTAACAAGGCAGCATTGTGCAACTGCCATGTAACTGCCTGAGCATAAATGTACACTCCTTGATGTAGAATCTCAGCTGGTAATGCAAGTTGTGATCCTACCACATTTTGCAGGAAGAAGGTCTTAGATTTAATCCTGTTGAGAAAAGAACTGGGGAGGAGATGGTGTGTAACATTCTCCTTAACACTCTTCTGAGTCACTTTCTCAATCAGAGTAGACAATGATGGACTACAAGAACAAATAGTCTCATCTATGGAGATTATCACAGTGCTAATAAAAATGGCTTACTTGAGCCATCTTAAAATTTAAAATGGGCAGCATCCTGATATTATCATAAGGATTTAGCCACCGAAATCACCATCCAGGTCCAGCCCAGGGCCATCTCTGCTCCCAGGGCTGCTCAGCATGTCTTTTTTCAATGCTGGGAGTTTTCTGGCTTAAGGAAATGGCCACTGGAGAGGCCCTGGGAGCAGGGATGGACCTGGGATGATAACATCAGGATGCTGTCCCTTTTAAATTTTAAGACAGTTTTATTAGAGCTGCAATAATCTCCTATGTTAAAGCAGCTTTTGATATTCCCTGTAGACTGCTGCCAGCTTTGAGAAGTGTGTAAACATGAGAAGATTTCTATCAGGTTCCATAGAGTCCTTTCCCAAACATAATGATGACCATAATCTGGTCATCATTTTGAATACTGAAATCCTTCCATAGCAATATCAACCTCCCTCCCCCATTCTTCTTCATGTTTTGGGGATGCTGCTCATCCTTTGTTGTCTTCTGTTCTCCAACAGGTACTGTTTTGACCTATTTCACACATATTTTGGAGACAAATGGACGTTTTCACACGGGGCTTTAGGCGGAGGCAATCCTACCTCCCGCCGGCCCCACTCCGGCTCCTCTTCCAGCTTGTTCAGACGCACGCCGCAGAAAACCCCGCCCCTTCCAGTGCCATCCCTGCGTACGTCCGGCTTCTAGCTCCGTGTGTTCAAATGCACGGAGCCTTAAGTCCGGCGTCCTTCCGGCGTCCCTCCGGCCTCAGCACCTCCAACTCCGGCTTCAGCGGAGGAAAGGTAATTCCGACTTTTAAAAGGAATTAGCCTGCTGCCGCCGGAGCCATTCCAGAGTGGGGCCGGCGGGAGTAGGATTGCCTCCACCAAAGCCCCGTGTGAAAAAGTCGAAATGCTGTGTTTTCCTGGAACACTATATTTTAAATGTGTGAGCCTTGGGCCTTTTATGTTTCCTCATTTCTTCTCCACCACCACTGCATTTTCCTCTGTTTTCATTCTCAGCTTGATATTATGTCTAAACTAGGATGAAGTGTGGTTATTTATAACTGTGCTTCTGAACAAGCAACTTTAAACCAAGGTTTACAATCATAACTTGTTTGGATAAACTATAAACTACCCAAAGTTCCTGCTTTGGGCATAACAGCTGAGCTAAAAATGGAAACAGAAGTATTTGATCTTGTGGACACAAGGGAAGAAAGGAGGCAGCATAGAATAATTCATAATTCTGAATACATAATCCTTAAATTGACATCCTTCAAGAAGCTAATATGTACTTCTACGAATTTAGAAATTTGCATAAGAATAATATCATCACTAGTTGTTAAATACATTATCCATATGAAGAATATATTATTTTAATGTAGAATCTACTGACACTGAAATCAATGAGAGTTTCCCTAACAACCTCAATAGGAATCAAATCTCTATTGTAGTTATATTAACATCTGCTTCATAATTCGACGCAATGAATGAATCATGCAGAAACAGATTGTTTTGCTTTTTTCTCCTTCAACATGTTTTTCATGAATGCCTATTCCTTCCAAATGTTTGGCAGATTTGAAGCACAGCTCATTGTGTACATTGCTTTAAACCCTTTTCTATTCTATAAATTAGCTAATGGATACTTAGGCCCCATGAGATAATGCATTTATGAAAACATCTGAAAAGAAGCCATTGTGTTCTGTGTTGGAAAAATAATAATAATATTTTGATTTTTTAACAAAGACACTCCCCCCCCCCATATATTGTTATATAGATATATGATGGTTGTATGAGTATTTATTTAGTTTGCATCCAAAATACATTTGTTTTATTTGTGTAAAATATTTTTATTTGTTTAAACTATTTCACAACTGCCCTTCAATCATAAGCTTCTTGGGTGGTAAATAAATAGTGTGAAGTAAACTATTCATACATATATATTGATTAGAAATCAATAGACAGACAGATAGATGACAGATTAGTTGTCTTAGGCTGCATCCACACTGCAGAAATAATCCATTTTGACACCACTTTAACTGCTATGGTGTATCCTACAGAATCCTGGGATTTGAGGTTTGGCATGGCACCAGAGCTCTTTGACAGAGAAGGCTAAATGTCTCATAAAAGTACAAATCTCAGAATTCAATAGCATTGAGCCATGGCAGTTAAAGTGGTATCAAACTGCATGATTTCTGCAGAATGGATGCAGCCTTAGAGCTCCAAGTAACCCCAATGTTGACCTCATTTTGGTGCCAAGTTAAAACTGCCATTTTACTCAGGCTTTTGAGGCCCCAGGACTATGGTTTGCTTCTGTCATATTTGCTTGTGGTGTTCTAGGTGCTGGTTTATCTGGATGTATTCCTTTAATGTTCCTTTATTGCCTGTATCCCACCTTTACATCAATAGCTATAAAGCAGAATATAAGTATTTTATTTATATTTATTCAATTATTTATTACATTTACATACCATCATTCCCTGTATGGGATCCAAGGTGGCTTGCATTAAAATGTAATTTTAAAATCATCACATTATAACCATGTTTTTTTTAAATAATTTAAAAATTCAAATGCATAACAAAGTTAAAAACAGAGCACACATGCCACATAAAAAGGCTCCCTGCAAGGAGTTACTCATGTCTGTTTGAACAGAAAGGCCTTTGCCTTCTCATGAAAACAAAGTAGATTGGGGGCTAGAGTGGAGATAAATATTTTAATAAAATTAAATGGAAAAACAGACTAACCATAAAAGAATACAATCATTCAAGCAGAATAAAAAGAGATTAAATGCATTAGGCAAATAGAACAATACAGCAACTCAACAATATTCAGCTAAAGAAGATATTTTAATACAAAATTATCTTCCCAAGTCTCTAATGGCAGGGAGCTGGAAAGATTCCTCCCCCCCCCCCCATTATTTATTTATCTATGTTATTTATATCCCACGTTTTTCCTAGCCCTGGGTCTTAGGGAAGCTTACAAAAGTTAAAATGAACAGAGCTAGAAGTTCACATTATACAAAAATTAAAATATAAACTATTTGCAGAATTAAAAGCAATTATCCATTTTTTTAAAAAAAGAAAAGAAAAGAAAAATAACAAATTTAGGGGGGTTGCAGACTGCCAGAAATAGTGCAAATTGAGTCCACTTTTTGGGTTAGGGTTACTGCTAGGGAATCATGGGAATTGTTTTTTTGTTTTCTTAGACATTGAACCTTCTCTGTCAGAGAGCTCTGGTGCCACAATAAAGTACACTTCCCATGATTCCCTAACCCAAACCCTAACCCTAAAAGTGGACTCAATTTGCATTATTTCTGGCAGTCTGCAACCCCCCTTAGACAATACAGTGCATTACTAATGTCTCTTTCCCTATGAATGACCAGTCTTCAAAGGCCTGCTGAAACAAAAATGCTTCACCCACCTATAGAAGCTCCTCTGAAAGCTAGCCTATAGCACCTAGTATTATTCCCTGGCAATCTTGCATCCAAGTACTAACCAGGTCTGACTGATTCTGCATAGCTTCAAAGCTCTGGATGTTGTTGGACTGTAGGACCCAGCCAAATGGTAATCCATTTGTAACACTCATTGCAAAAACAACAGCAACACACAATTTCAACATCTCATTGGCAAGACAGCTTTGTATGTGACTTCAGTGTGAAAATTAACATACTCTTGCACTTATGGCAATGATGCCATAAAACAATAAAACAGTTTGGAACAATGAACTTCAAAAGGAATTTCCTGTCCCTTTACTTCACTTGCAATTGAACCATGTGAAAATTCTCACACCTATGCAATCGTGTGGCAAATGTCTTAGCTCGTACATGAAGCAATTAAAAGGGCTGAGAAATCACCAATTCATGTCTTTAGCAAACCATGACAAATAATTGAACAACTGCAGCATTGTGAAGTTGAAGACTTTCATGGCTGGCATCCATGGGATTTTGTGGGGTTTTGGAGCTGTGAGGCCATGTTCCAGAAGAATTTCTTCCTGAGATTTCGCCTGCATCTGTGGCTGGCATCTTCAGAGAATGGATTTTCTTGGTCATCAGTTTCAGAGATGAAGAAAAACAACCACCCAAAAAGAAGCTTTGTTGTAGTTGTTGTGAACTGTCCATGAGTTGATCTCGACTCATGGCAGCCCTATGGATGAGACATCTCCAAGACCCTCTGTCCTCCACTGCTCTGCTTAATTCCTGCAACCCCATATTTGTGATCTCCTTAATAGAATCCATCCATCTAACATGTGGCCTTCCTCTCTTCCTACTTCCGTCCACCTTCCCCAGTATTATTGTCTTATCTAAAGAGTCCTCTCTTCTCATGATGTGTCTGAAGTATGACAGCCTCAGTTTTGTCATCTTGGCTTCCAGGGAGGTTTCCAGTTTGATCTGCTCTAGGACCCACTTGTTTGTCCTTTTGGCTGTCCATGGGATCCTCAACACTCTTCTCCAGCACCACATCTCAAAGGAGTTGATTTTTTTCCTATCATTTTTCTTAACTGTCCAGCTCTCACATCCATACATGGTAATAGGGAATACAGTGACTTGTATGATTCTAACTTTTGTGTTGAATTGTGTATCTTTGCATTTTAGAATCTTTTCTAGTTCTTTCAAAGCCACCCTCCTCACTCTTAGTCTTCTTCTGATTTCCTGACTGCAGTCCCCATTTCTATCAATGTTTGATCCCAGGTACAGGAATTCTTTTACTATTTCTATTTCTTCATTGTCTAGGTTGAACTTGTGAAGGTCCTCGGTGGTCATTATTTTTGTTTTCTTTATGTTCAACATTAAGCTTGGCTTAGCACTTTCTTCTTTGTTCTTCTTTAATAGGTGTTCTGGGTCTGTGAGGTTTTCTGCTAGAACTATGGTGTCATCTTTGTATCTTAGATTGTTGATATTCCTTCTCCTATTTTCACTCCTTCTTCTGTGTCCAAGCCTGCTTTTCTTATATGTTCTGCATTCAGGTTGAACAGATAGGGTGAAAGGATGCAGCCTTGTCTGACCCTTTTGCCAATTGGGAACCATTCCGTTTCTCCATGTTCTGTTCTGACAGTAGCCTCTTGTCCTGAGTACAGATTCCTCATCAGGACTATCAAATGTGTTCACATTCCCATGTCTTTAAAGGCATTCCATACCCTTTCATGATCTATGCAGTCAGGCTCTACTATAATCTATAAAGGACATGCTGATTTTCTTTTGGAATTCCCTAGTGCACTCCATTAGCTATCATATGTTTACAATGTGGTCCCCACTCACTTCCATGACACCATTCTCTGAAGATGCCAGCCACAGATGCAGGCAAAACATGAGGAAGAAATTCTTCTAGAGCACAGCCTCACAGTCTGAAAAGCCCACAAAAACCCAACTGCAGCGTTGTTCCACATGCAGAACTATAATATTGTGACATATAGGATTTTAGCCATTGTCTGATCCAACATTCAAGTCTTATGCAGACATTATGAAACTGCAAAATATTAACAATCTTTAGCCCTTTTTCTTAGTATCATAGCAGACAGTCATTCCCTGAATGAAACCATATTTCTCTATTCTTATTGACTAAATATAATCTGTCTTCCTGTGTTGTGAGTTGGCATGGATGGCTGTGGATCACATTACTGCTGTCAGGCAATTGATTTCCATCTCCCTTAATGCCCTTCTGCTAGCTTCCAGAGTGTACAAGTGATCCATCAACATCCATTCCAAAGAATTCTTTCAATTTAGTTTTAGCAGAGTGATTCATTTGCCAAAGTGGATCTTCAGATTCTCAGTTTCACAGAGTTCCAAACACCAGCTAGTCTTTCTTGCAATGATGACAGAGGTACCATATTGTGGAGCCAAATGTAAGAGAACAAGATATGCTCATTAGCTGTAGTGGATTTGGGACTGATTGTGCAGTATTGATGCCAGGTAAGAAACTGGTTACTCAAACTAGTTCATTAATCAAAATTGACCTTTGTCAAAACTGGCACAGAGTAACTTATGACCAGCTCAAAGTGTACTATTTGAGACTAGAAGATGCATCCAAAGGGGGAAAATCTATCAGGCATGCTAACAAACTGCTTATACAGGTTAAGCTATATTTGCTTGCTATAAACAGCAATTGCCTTTTGAACCCTATGACTTTATTTTCACATATCACAAGTTTTCATTACTACAATGTAATATGCTTTGTCATAATTAAGAGAAGGGTAAGTGTGTGACTCCAGATATATTCCCTCACAACTGTCTACTGGATAGATATCGATATCATCATCATCATCGTCACCATCATCAATAATCAATCTCTTCTTCATGCGAGTTAATATAGCTAGCAATTTTACATGAAAAAAGCTAAAACCACAAAATACTATTATGTAAACCCTAAAATGATGAACTACAATGATTGGAGTTGTGGTGCGAACCTATATGAAAATCAATAGTTGTCCAGAGATTAAATGTCACCATAGAAAAGTCACCATTTCACACCATAGCCTGTGTCACCTATGAAGCAAGGGGACTATAATTAAGGACTTCAGATGAAAATCTTAAAATCTGTGCAGATTATCTGTTATTACACTGCATTCAGCCAAATATTCTGGGTCATATCATATTTTCAGAAACAGAATAACTCAGTACTTGTGTGTCCTGGAATTTGGAGATACATTTATGGGATAGCATGTGACTTACCTCCATATTTTTCCTTTCCTCCAATGAGCTTAAGGCATTCATGGCTATTTGTCCAACATCAACTTCATCTTCACAATTCCCCGGTGAGGTAGGTCATGCTGAAAAAGAGTGACTGGCCTAACATTACTCAGTGATTTTCATAACTCACAATGAACTAGAATCTGCACCTCCCTAATTCTATGTATTTATTAACTTTATACAGGTTGAGTCTTCCTTATCTGGAATTCAAAATTCTGAAATACTCCAAACTCCAAAACTTTTTTTCATGGGTGGCTGAGGTATTGACACCTTTGCTTTCTGATAGTTCAGTGTACACAAACTTTGTTTCATGCACAATTATTCAAAATGTCTTGTATTAAATTATCATCAGGTTATATGTATAAAGTGTACAAGACATAAATGAATTTCATGTTAAGACTTGGGTCCATCTCTAAGGTATCTCATTATGTATATGACAATATTCCAAAATTGGGAAAAATATGAAATCCATATCCAAATCCAAGATGCACAACTGGGTAAAACTGGATTTGTTGATCATGTATGTGAATGTGTGAGCTCTCCTTAGTTTATACATGAGTGAGACTAAATGTGTATGTGTTATCAAAGTGGTATATGCCATCAGGTTGTAGTGTTATGTAACACTTATGAGTATTAAATTCTGCACAAAAATGTGTCCTGCTACTATCACTGCAAAGTAACAAATCAGAAGAAAGTTTTGAGAAGTCATAGGTGTTTAGCTGAAATCAGAGTTTTCACCTATCTCTGCAACATGTAATTTCAACTTTTAATTTAATAAAACAAGCATGAGGGAGAGAAAGTGAGTGAGAGAGAGAAATTGTGATATTTTGCCTGCTTTGAAATTTGAGTGCTCTCACTTCATTGGTGCACAAATAAGACAATTTAACAGACACTTAAAAGCCCAGAAAATGCTTCAAGACTTTATACAAAGAAACATCTTATTCCCCAAACCCTCTTCACTAATCCCAAAAGCCAGCAAATCTTGATAAGTACAACTGGGAACTATCCATCCATCAGCTAAAGCTGAAACAATTGATTCTTTTTGGCTGAGCTGAGCGAAGAGATAACCCACAATAAGGGTTTGGATTTTTTGGATTTTTTTTTTATTATTTTGCATTTGTGTATCTTTGCTGTTGCTGTAACCTCATTATTCTTCAAATTATCTTGCCTCTTCATTTTTTTTAAGGTTTAGTCAGTGCCATATGGTCTGTAAAACTTTCCAGTCTGCATTAGATACAAAGAAAGGGTCAACACACCAATCATCTTGCATTTGTGGGATTCTTCTCTATTATTATTTTCTTAACTATTCATTCTTCCCTACTAGTTGTTTTTCATTCTTTTGTAACTGTCTAATATTATCCTACCCAAGCAATTCAGCAATATTGTTATCTGAAAGCTGTAAAAGTTTGCCTGGCTTCAGCATTTAAGCCACTTGCATTACCCATTTCCATTTAGTTCCTGTAACTAGATAAGATGCCAGAATAGGACAAAAATGGCTTATCTCCACCACAGCTTTAACAGAAAAAGCTTACTATCCTATGGTTTGCTGTTTGGGGATGTTTACCAGAGAATTTAACCACTTGACCTCTAACTTTCAAGTGAAGTAAAAAAGAGGAGAGAAGAAATTCAGATAACACAGATAAAAACCACTCACACCGGGCTTCAGTGTTTTCAAAGGCATTTTGCTTCTGATCTCTGTTGTCTGTGTCCCTGAGCCTGTCTTTACTACAGATGCTAGATCACTGGTTGTATGCAACATGCTAAATGTTGCCACCATGCAGAATGGATCTACCTTGTATGCCATCAAAGCTAGATGTGAGGCAACTTGTCAAGCAAATTTTCTCCTGGATTCAAATTCTTTCTGTCCAAAAGATGTACTTGAAAATGTTGCTACATTCTTCACAAATGAACTGAAACTAAGGACTTTATCACATGCACTTTGAAAAGTGGAATTAGGGCAGGATAGTAGCCTGTGTGGCTGCACCTTATTGCATGACACTGTATCCAGAAGTTGGTCTGTAGTCCATCCATTGGTGGAGCACTTCTTCTCATTGACAGGCAAAACCCATCAATGTCTCCCAATGATGCTACTTTTCCACTGCAGATACATGTATGATTTCCTAAAGCAATTCTGATATGTAGGCATTCACATGGTGCAAGTGACTGTCATTCTTCTCCTTTCCTTCTTTCCCTTGCTACTCCCAAACAGGGTTTTTATTTTCTCTCCCCCCCCACACACACACACAATTTCTTTTCTTTTCTTATTACTTTTTACTTGATGGATTGCCATGATCTTGCCATTGTGCTAAAAATAAAAAGAAATAAAAAGAAATACAACTCAAAAGGCATGCTGGGAAGGGCAGGGAGGCAGGGCTATGGAGGACGGCATGTGAAAGCCAGAAGCGGGGGCAGAAGCAGCACCATGGGGATGTGGAAAACCTGTGCAATAATGACTCTCCCCCATCTAGTATACTTGTTTTTCCTAGACTAAAGCAGACTTATGAGTCTGGTGTGATAAAATCCTACATTCTCTGCCCTGTGCTACTGCCAGATTCAACAGTGACAATGATTCTCATTATGTTAAAGGTGAGGAACCATGGAGGAGGAGGAAGAAGAAGAAGAAGAAGAAGAAGAAGAAGAAGAAGAAGAAGAAGAAGAAGAAGAAGAACTACTACTACAACAAGCTACAGGAGCAAACCCTAGTTCAGCAATAGTAACACAGCTAAAAATTAGAGCCAACACAGTGTAGTGCTTTGAGCATTGGATGATGACTCTAGACAGCAGGCTTTGAATTCCCACTCAGCCATAGAAACACACTGGGTAACCTTGGGCAAGTCCCATTCTGTCAGCCTCAGAGGATGGCAGTGGCAAACCCACTCTGAAGAAACTTGCCAAGGAAACCCCATGATAAGCATAAGTTAGAAACAACTTGAAGGCACACAACAAACAACAAACAAACAGCTAAATATATAGGGATTCAAAGATGGATTTTGAAGACAAGCACTCTTCTTGTTTGGGTAGACCTATTATCCTTGCTTCCTTCCACAGTTACTGTTCTTTCATAAACAAAAAAATCTCGAATACTACCCAGTTTGAATAAGAATTTGGGTAGAACTAGGAGTGATAAAGCCTTTCAGAAAACCAAATGAAAGTTCACAGTAATAATGCCTGAATTACATCTGTTTGGATTACCATAACACACTCTGCATGGAGCTGCCTTTGGAAACTGTTTGTGATTAGACTGCCTTTGGAAACTGTGGCTAGACTGCTGCCCAGGGCTGGTTATAGGGAGCATATACAATGGTCCCTCCATATTTGCTGGGGTTAGGGGTGAAGGACCCTGTGAATGTGAAAAAAATGCAAATAAACAAAAAAGAAATCAGGCTTGCTGGAGCGGTTAAGAACAATAAAAAGGGCTTTTGGGGGTATGTCAGTAGCAAAAGGAAAAAGAAGGAAATGGTAGGGCCACTGTGTGGAGAAGATGGCAAAAAGTTAACAGGGGACAGAGAAAAGGCAGAATTACTCAACACCTTCTTTGCTTCAGTCTTCTCAGAAAAGGCAAAGGGTGCTCAACTTGAGGATAATGGAGCAGAGGACAGAATAGGAGAATTTCATCACAGAATAAGTAAAGAGATAGTACAGAAACATCTGGTTAATCTAGATGAATATAAGTCTGCAGGACCAGATGAATTACATCCAAGGGTATTAAAAGAACTGGCAAATGTAATATCAGAACCATTGGCAATAATCTTTGAGAATTCCTGGAAAACAGGAGAGGTCCCAGCGGACTGGAGGAAGGCAAATGTTGTCCCCATCTTCAAAAAGGGGAAAAAAGAGGATCCCAACAATTATCGTCCAGTTAGTCTGACATCAATACCCGGAAAGATTCTGGAGCAGATAATTAAACAGAGAGTCTGTGAACATCTGGAAGATAATTTCATAATCACAAAAAGTCAACATGGGTTTCAGAGAAACAGGTCATGCCAGACAAATCTGATCTCTTTTTTTGATAAAATTACCAGCTTGGAAGATGAAGGGAATGCTGTGGATATAGTATATCTTGATTTCAGTAAGGCCTTTGACAAGGTTCCCCATGACATTCTTGCAAGCAAGTTGGTAAAATGTGGGCTAGACAAGGTAACTGTTACATGGATTTGTAATTGGTTATCTGGTCGAACACAAAGGGTGCTCAACAATGGCTCCTTTTCAACCTGGAAAGAAGTGACCAGTGGGGTGCCACAGGGCTCTGTCCTGGGCCCAGTGCTATTCAATATCTTTATTAATGACTTGGATGACGGTATTGGGGGCATAGTTATCAAATTTGCAGATGACACCAAATTAGGAGGAGTAGCTAATACCCCAGAGGACAGGATCAAAATTCAAAATGACTTGAGCAGACTAGAAAGTTGGGCCAAAGCTAACAAAATGAAATTCAACACAGAGAAATGTAAGGTACTGCATTTAGGGCGGAAAAACGAAAAGTACAGATATAAGATGGGGGACACTTGGCTGAATGAGACTACGTGTGAAAGGGATCTAGGAATCCAGGTGGACCACAAGTTGAACATGAGTCAACAGTGCGATGCAGCAGCTAAAAAGGCCAATGCAATTTTAGGCTGCATCAGTAGAAGTATAGTGTCTAGATCAAGAGAAGTAATAGTGCCACTATATTCTGCTTTGGTCTGGCCTCACCTGGAATACTGTGTCCAGTTCTGGGCACCACAATTCAAAAAGGATGTGGAGAAATTGGAGCGTGTCCAAAGGAGGGCAACTAAAATGGTGAAGGGTCTGGAAACCAAGCCCTATGAGGAACGACTTAGGGAGCTGGGGATGTTTAGCCTGGAGAAGAGAAGGCTGAGAGGTGATATGATAGCCGTGTTTAAATATTTGAAGGGATGTCATATCGAGGAGGGAACAAGCTTGTTTTCTGCTGCTCCAGAGACTAGGACCCGAAACAATGGATGCAAGCTGCAAGAAAAGAGATTCCACCTCAACATTAGGAGGAACTTCCTGACAGTAAGGGCGGTTCGACAGTGGAACACACTCCCTCGGAGAGTAGTGGAGTCTCCTTCCTTGGAGGTCTTTAAGCAGAGGCTGGATGGCCATCTGTCGGGGATGCTTTGATTGGGAGTTCCTGCATGGCAGGGGGTTGGACTGGATGGCCCTTGTGGTCTCTTCCAACTCTATGATTCTATGATTCTATGATTCTATTTTTTTAACTAAGGGGCAAAGCAGACTGTCCCAAGGATCTTCAATCTGGCTATTTCCTGGCTCAAAAAGAAGTAGCAGAAAGTCACTCCTTTTTGAGCTAAGAAAAGGACACCTCTGCTGCCACAGCAGCATTACTTTTTTAGCTCCGGCGGCATGTGGCGTGTAAATCCTGCACCTCTCAAATGCCGCAGTGCTGCCTGCCATAAGGACAGGTGGGTGGCATGAGGCCAGCTTGGGGCTGGCATTGGGGCATGAGTCATCCAAATGCCATGCCCCCATCCTGCCCCCAAGCCAGTGTATTGTGCTGGTCTGTTCAGCCCCTAAGAGAACACTTCTCTAGGAATCTCCAGGTCCTCCAGTGCAACTCTATGGTCAACATCTGCCAGAAGATGGTCATAGAATCATGCTGGAGGACCTACGAATGCCTAGAGATGTGTTTTCTCTAGGAACTTCTAGGTTCTCCAGCACAATTCTATAGTCAACCTGTGGCAGAGTTGCGTTGGAGGACCTAGAGATTCCTAGAGAAAAGATATTAATTAAAACCGCAAATAATCACATTCACAAAAGTCCGAGCCACAAATGTGGAGCTTTGCTGACTACCAGACGCAATTCAAAGTGCAAATTATGACTTGTAAAGCCATTGATGAAAGAGCTTTAATTACTACCTGTCCATTTCCAGACACAATTCAAAGTACAAATTATGGCCTGTAAAGCCTTATATGGCTAGACTACCTGAAAGCCTCTCCCTTCCCATGTAATCCTACTAGAGTATTCAGGGGAGGACTTTCTCTCTGTCCCACCACCCTCACAGGCTCATGTGGTGAGGATACTGGAGAAAGCCTTCTCAGGGTCTGCTCCTTGGCCCCAAAACTCCCTTTCAAGGGAGGTTTAGTTGACCACCACCACTACTATTTTTTTGTTGGCAGGCAAAGGGCTTCCTAGTCAAACAGGCCTTCAGCTTTTCACTGTTTGGAGTAGAATGATATGCTGTGGGTGTGCTGTCTGTTATAAGAACTTTGTATTTAATGTATACTTAATTGTTCTTAAATCACTGTTTTAGTTGGATTGATTGTTTAATGTATTTTCAACTTTTATACCACATATTGTTTTAACTATTTTATTTTGTCTTGCATTGTAACTCATTTTGGGTCCTATATTGGGAGAAAGGTGGAATATAAATAAAATAAAAACAATAAATAAGATGCAGAAGGACTCTCAAGTCTAGGTTCAACAAGCCTAATTCATGCTGTTATTTCCATTTCTAAAACCTGAATTGACTTTTCTCCTTGTCCCTGGGGGAAAGAGGAGGAAATTTGCAGAAATTTCTTGATCTGGATTCCAGATGTATCAACAGGTAGCAACACTTCTCCAGCAATTATGATCTTTGAAGGCCTACAGTAAACATGTGGGAGGTGAAAAGTGTTTGCCTCACCTATCTGGCTGTGTTACAGCTGCTGGTGAATCACTGTCTGGAAATGCATCAACTGAGAGAATGGGTGATATTGTTTGATTTCACAGAATGAATGACTTCCGCTGGCCAGGCACAAATCGGATGTTAGAAATTACTTAGGTTTTAGTGGTTACTTTGTCAGGATTCATTATCTGATCTGAATAGACTTGGTCTCCAAATAACAATCTGTACTAAATGGGGCAAGGGTTGACAGAATTGGAAGCAAGGCCTGTAGCTATGTCTTTAACAGTAACCAAATCAAGAGCAAGTAGCATATTTATCTTCATGTGGTCAATAGCTTATTGGCAGAATTCACAGGTCAAAATGCCTTTGGGTGGCAATTCTACACATTTTTATCTGCACTCTCGAAGGCATAAAAATAGGCTGAGGCATCATCGTCATCATTGTCCAGCAAAGCACAAGTATTTCACATTTTGATATTTGATATATACATGATACTTCCACCAGGCCTGATGGGGATGTGAGAGTTTACTCCCTTCTCTCCTAATCATGTCACCTGTCCAGTGTTGCCTGTGGAACAGAGAACATACCTGCACCAATGGGCACTATATTGGAATAGGATGCACACATCCATATCCCAGCTAAAATACAGCATGTTAGAGGTTAGAGATACCAATTTTAACTTGTCTATACTAGTTGCAGAGGGCATCACTATGGGGGTGCAAGGTGCAAACAGTACCAGGTGACACCGTAGAGGGTGTGTCATCTAGTGAGGCAGTACACCCAGAGGGACTGGTGCAACTACTGGGTGAGTCGGAAAGAGTATTGCCTCCCTTTCCCACTCACCCAGTAGCAGCACTGGACCCTAAACTTGCACTTTGAAGGCCTTTCTGGGGGTGTGATGCCTTTAGGGTATGGGCACCCCAGAGGCCGCAGCACCACACCCCTCGACAGAGGTCTGGGCACATGAGTGGGAGATAGGGCAAGACAGTTTGCTCTCCCCCTCACACACACACACACACACACACACACACACACACACCATGTGACACCAACCTCAGCAACATCACTGACTAGTTGCTCAGGCTTTTTTATGCCTTTGTAAGAATTCAGTCATAGCATATATTCATGCTATTTCTTGTCTGTTGATCATAGCCACACACTCTCTCCAAGGAGGCTATCGCATAACAAGTTAAACTGGCTTACCTGAGCCAGCTTAAAATTTAAAACAGGTGGCAACCTGATTTTGTCACAAGGATTTAGCTACCAAAATCACCACCCGGGTGCAGCCCAGGTCTATTGCCGCTCCCAGGGGCACTCCGGCCACCATTTCCTTAAGCCGGAAAACTCCCTGCTTTGATAAAAAGCCACACTGAATGCCCCTGGGAACAAGGATGAACCTGGGCTGCACCCGAGTGGCAATTTTGGTGGCTAAATCCTTGTGATAAAATCAGGATGCCGCTCATTTTAAATTTTAAGCCAGCTCAGGTAAGCTGGTTTAACTTGTTATATGAGCTTCTAAGTGTTTTATACTACAGCTTCCAAAAGCCCCACTCAGTTTGTTAAAGGGTTATGGGAAATTCCTACATTTACTTCACCACTTAAGCTTTTAAATCAGTACCATTTTATAAAAGGATGACTTAAAACCCACTGGAGTTTTTGAGCCTCATAGAGCTATAAGAATGTAACACATTTTTCTCCTAGACTTGTTGTACTGTCTCATGAAGATAACTGCCAAATCAAGGAACCATCTGGCATATGATTTAGAAGAAAACTCTGTTTCTTTCTTGAATTTAAATACACCCAGAGTTTTTCAATAAGGCTTGAATTTGAATCTATTAATTACAACTACATTTTATTTATTAATAAGCTAATAATATCATCATAGTTCACTGTTAATTTACATACTAACCACACTGCAGTTTGGTTTTACTCTCAGTTAAAGATGCTGCTTTTATCATTTCAGCCCATAAATGTCCCAAATGGAAGCAACAGTAGGATGATGAGGTCAAGGCCACATTTGTATCACATTCTTATGTGTGGAAACATATCTTTTAAGAGCTTCCATGGGACATATCATTTCATCAAACCCTTTTTCTGGATCTCGTTCTTATCTAGAAAGAATATCAAGTTAGAAGAGAAGGAAAGGAAAGTTTCAGTAATACCTGCATTCTCATGTGGAAAGTTAAGACTAATATTTAATTCCCTCCTAGCCAAGCCCAGAGGTAAATACTTCCCTTAATACTTTAGAAATATTTTGTAATCCAGTTTTCTAGAATAGATGTTTAGAATTGTATATTTTAAGCATTCTAACCAAACAGGGATTGTGAAGGTTGTTGAGGAAATCCCAGGGCATTAAAATATTTCAAGAATAATTTTCTGCTTAGAAAATATCAGTCTTGTGCCATTTAAATTTAAACCAAAAAGCTGATTGTTAAGGTCTCAACTGCCAGAAATAGTGCAAATTGAGTCCACTTTTAGGGTTAGGGTTAGTGCTAGGGAATCATGGGAATTTTTTTTTTCTGAGACATTGAGCCTTCTCTGTCAGAGAGCTCTGGTGCCACAATAAAATACAGTTCCCATGATTCCCTAACCCTAACACTAAAAGTGGACTCAGTTTGCACTATTTCTGGCAGTCTGCACCCCCCCCATGTTATATAAAGCACATAAATAAAAACACACATTTGGAAAAAAATGTGTTAAAATGCATGCAGATTTCCCCCCCCCCCACACACACACACACACTGTTTGCAGTATGAAACATGGGAAAGGAGGAAAATGCTCTTTAGAGAAACGCAAAGAAAACAAGACAGATATTTTCACACAAAATCAGAAAAAAATACTTGGAGGTTTGATCCTGGCTCATTCTGACTGTTGGATTCTGCAGGGAGCGGTTGGAGATATGAAGCAGGATCCTGTTGGTGACATATGCACATGTAAATGTGACTTATGTACACATATGTCTCTTTTTGGAAGGGGTGCAGAGTGCTATTCTCTAGCCTTTTACAACTCATCCAAAACCTCACCCTTTCCCACAGCTGCCAAAGTCCAGGAAATTTGCTCCTGCTGCTTACCGGTGGGGTAGAGGCAAGAGGCAACTCAAACACTGAGTATGTGGCTGGTCTGGGCTTTAAAGGAAAGGAAAATGAGATTACATTCCTCCCATGAGTGCAACCTTGTGTCTTTTCCCCTCCAAGCCAAGTCTTGATGCTTTTTCATCATCTGAATGATCTTCTCCTTCTGTCCTTATCGCATTGGTAAGCAGAAGTAGTGACCACTCTCAAAACATGACAGCTGATGGGGTGGGATGAGGATGTGGTAGTACATGGACAGAGCATTACAGTCCACCTACATGTTGGATCTTGACCATGAAAACCGAATGCACCTGCTTGTGTGCTTCTCTTTTGAGTTCTGTTGGGCTTTTATACAGAACATAACAGTGATAAATTTTGCAAAGATTTGCTCTTTGAAACAGATAACAACAGCACAAATATATCTAAAATTGGATATGTGTATTTACTCCAAAAGTCAAGAAATCAGAGTTTTCCTTCTCTCTCAGTGTCCAAAATCCAATTACTAATCCCAGCTGCAAATCCAATTACTATTTCCAATAGAGCAACCAGCAAACTCTCCAACATTTCACAGATGAAAATGGAAATATATGTGGCCGAGAAATAGCAGAGTGGCTTTGCTCTTCCCTGCTTCTTGAAAGATTTTGCTTATGTCATGGAGTCACACAGTGCAGGACGTCCTGTTCCAATGACAGGAGAGACTACAGCAGTTTACTTTTGCCCAAATCCACTGGGAAAGACAAAATTTAATCTCCTCCCCACCAGCTCAGTTAATTCAGTGCAAACTATCTGTACACTTTGAACCTAGTTTGCAGCAGTTGAAACAAGCCAAGGACAAAAGGTAAATGAGAAGAGAAGAAATTAAAACATTTTAAAAACAGTGAGAAAATGGGACAGCTGAGAATTAACAGGGACTGTCTGTGCCAAACCAGAACATTTGGGATGTATGCATTGAATCAGCTATTGAATGGCAAGAAAAATACATAAATCTCATTGATTCAGTATATCTGCTCTACTTGGAACTAACAATAGGATTTAGTCCAAAGATCAATAGTTCCAAGAGGTCAAACCCCAAACCTAGAATAAAATATGGAAATATATTACACTTACACGCGCACATACATACACACACACACACACACACACACACACACACCACTGCAAATAATTTTTCTGTCATTCCCCTTGTCTTGAATGTGGGAATTAAAATTAAGCTGATAACGGCCTAAATTCCTGCTCTATGGAGAACAGCAATTTTATTCCACTCCGGCTCGCCACTTTCTCCTACCCTTTCAGGGTTGGGAATGATGCAGCCTTACATATGTCATTGAACTACAATTTCCAGCAGCCCTAGACAGTACAAAAAATGGAGGAATTGCAATCCAACAACATCTGCAGGGGTGCCCCTGCCCTAAACCAACAGTTTACTTTTCTCACTCACTGGGCTAAATCAATTAGTCCATTGGGGTTATATTGTACAGTACTTTGAGACCAGCACCAGAGGCTCTTCTTGTTTGCCTTCCGTTTTGATTTCATCATAGTTTTACTGTTCTTATTGTCTAACTGTGTTTTGTTGTTTTACTATTTATTATATTCCACCATGGAAGATTTATACTAAAAGGAAACATGGGGTAGTAGTTTGAGTGCTGGACTACAACTCTGGAGATTAGGGGTCAAATCCTTGCTCGATCATGGAAACACATTGGGCAATGTGACTTTGGGCAAATCACATGGTCTCAGCCTCAGAGGAAAGCAAATGCAAACTCCTTTTGAACAAATCTTGTCAAGAAACCTCCATGTAGGTTTGTCTTAGCGTTGCCAGTCTTAGGGTCATCATATTTCGGAAATGACTTGAAGGCACATGATCACAACAACAACATCTTTTAAAATAAAACCACCCCTCAATTTCAAATGGGGCTTCAATGTCCTGTACCCAATCACCCTCTGAATCTTGGCTTCTGAGGATTTTATATCACCTGCTCATGCATAAAGAGGGCATTTCATAATTATGGAATTACACCAGATGCATTTTGCATCAGTTCCTTTGTATATTTGCAATCTGGTTTTCTTCTTTTTGGCTTTTGCCAAAGAATAAATTGTGGAACAATCAAGAAATCTGTTATAGCACAGTTGGGCAAAATGCAACCTTCCAGATGAGTTTGGATTCTAGCTCCCAGCATTCTTCAACAATGATTATGGTGGCTACATCTCATGGAACCTGTGGCCTATTTGTATGTTACAGTGATAAAAAATCCAGCTTTAACCTGTCACTCTTATCTATTACAAAGCACAAACAAATAAACAAACATAAATTATTCCACCTCAATTTGTTGTTGTTGTTGTTGTTGTTGTTGTGTGCCTTCAATTCAACTCTTACCTACAGAGAGCCTATCCTAAGGTTTTCTCGGCAAGATTTATTCAGAAGAAGTGCCAGTGCCCCTTCTGAGGAGGAGGGAGTGTGGCTTGCTCAAGGTTACCCAATCAATTTTGATGGCTGAGGAGACATTTGAACAGTGGTCTCCCTGAATCCTACTCCAACATTCAAACCACTACACCACACTCTCTCTCTTAAATCTCTTTGGCTGTTTAAAAACTGAGTACACAATGATTGTGTTCAAAAGGAAATTCTCATCTTCTCTTTTGTTTACAAGAGAAAGAAAAAGCATGGGATGTTGGTGTTGTCTTAATTAAACACCCTTCTGCAAATTGGTGCCCCCAGCTGCTGCTGCTTCTCCCCTTCAGCACTGAAGGCAAATACTTATTCCACAAATCTTGCCATTGTAGGTCCATCTGGAATGTAATGTCATCTGGTACTTAGGTAGTGGAAGCTTGAAAAAAAAAGTGCCCCCTCTCCACCCAACTTGCATGAATGAAAACACTAAGACAAGAGTTGAGAACCTGTAGATAGATATTTTGGACTATGGTTCTCATCTTGCCTGACCAATGACTATGTTGTCGAAGGAAGCAAGGAAGCAATAGCATCAGGGAGATTGCAGATTCCTCATATTTATGCAAAGGCAAAAATAGCATTGAATATAACCAATGGAATCATTGGAGAGAGATTTTTCCCAGTAGTGGCAAATAATTACAATGTGTGAACCCCAGATTCTGAAGTTCTAATATACATCTCAAGAGAGCACAAAGAGAGAAAGAAAGAAATATGCCTGTATGTTTGCAATAAGTTTTGTCTCCCTGTTTGAACCATTACTTGCCTGGCAGCAATTTGAGATGTTTACTGTTCTATATCTCTGGCAAAGTAAGTCTTGAATTATTTATTCAATCTATGTAATTAATGAGGTGTCCTTCCATCGCCGAAGTAAGTCTAGCCAACAAGAAAAGAACTGCCTTCAAGGTGGCCCAGCCTTGAGATGCTCTTCCTTGACATGATGCAAACAAGGATCTTTGCTTTCAGGGGCAACCATAGCAACCAATTATGTGCTGCCTCATAAGAATCTTGTAAGGGATTAATATTCCCATTTTGTAGAATGAAGACAGATAAGACAATAACAATGACTCCAGAGGCCTATGTCTTAAATCCAGTTGTTAACCCCAACTAGATTAGATTGTTGAATCAGTGAGAACATGCTAAATGAATACTTAGCAATTTATTATTTATCCACTAAATTACAGGGTATACTGTAATCAGAAATAACAAAGGAATTTATGCCTGCAATAAACTTGAAATGTAACTTCTGATTACTTGATCCAAGTACATTTTTTTTTGTCCACAGAGAATTTCGGCCTATCAAGAAATATGTGGATGATATAGCCCTCTCAATGTGAGTCCTTGTAAATAGTAGGAAAAGGTTTCTCAATCCAATGTTGCAAAAGTCTGCCTCTTTATTTTCTTGGCTAGAACCATTGTCCATGCTCTGCTCATCTCTTGTTTTGTCTATTCTAGTTGTCCTAATTTGCTTTGAGGGAGAAATAAGGCATGTGAGTAATTAGCCATCAGTCTGTAGCCAAGAAACCCAAGACAGAAGGAAGTCAGCTGCATGTTTTGAGAAAACAAGGTGATCCTCCAAACTGTCTTGACTGTCTTTCATGTGGAGTGGGTGATGGACATTGCTCCCAGCATCTAAAGAGTATTTGATGCCTACCTTTATCTAGAGTGGCCAACTATCCAGTGAGAACAGCTGGGGCAGCTCCAATTGAGCTGCTGATATGCTGAACCCTTCCCCAAACACTCTTGCACTACTGATATCTCAGAGGGAGTCACAACACCAACTTTCTTCTCTCTCATTTTTTTTTTTTTTGTCACACACCTAATCTTCTCACCTTTGTCCAAGATTCTGCCAAATCCCTCAGCTCTGCTAAATCCTTCAGCTCTTCCAACTTTCAGTATATGCATTTGTTATCCCAGGATCCAGTCCTCAGTCACCCTTCTTCAACCCTTGATATAGAAAATATCAAAAAGGGATGTTTTGGTAGCCAAAAGGGGGATCTCCAGCACAAGAAACCAGCCATACCATATTATGAAATCTGGATGGCTCAGCATGGGAGAAGCCAAAGGCACTTAGCCAAGATGAGATCCTCAGGACTGAAATCAGCATCCCTTCACTAAGGAGTGTGATAGTGAGAGCTGGACCTGGAAATTGCTTACATACTATAGACAAATGGTGTTTCTTTCTGGGAATGAAACTTTTTGTTTGAGGATATTCATGTCGATTACCTGGTCATTCTTGTATTCCATTCTTGTCCCCTGGGAAAGTAATTTAACTCTTGGAAAAGCTCTTTAATTCCTGAAACACTGCCCAGGCCCCATTTCTTGCTATAAATACATGTGCTTGAACAATAGCAATTTGCTCCAGTTTTGCAATTAGGCAGAAACTCTGTCAGATTCAAGACTCTTCAGTACTGCTGCCTGTGTCACACAGGAAGCATACTGGGTCACATTTAACTTCTAGCTTTCAGTCAGATTCGAGCCTGGCTTCTGGAACTGGTAAGGATTGCCCATTGCAATCCTTTAATTTGGTATCCAATACCACCTTTATATATCTTATATATTTTACTTCTTCTGTGTGTGAATATTTTGCATGTGTGTTGATTCCTCCTTTAATAAATAAACTAGACTAATCTGGAGCCTGCTTCTTGAGTTCTCTGGGTTTAGAATTGGTATACAAAAGCTTAAGATCTCGGCTTCCCATTACTGAAACCCTCTTGCTGCTTCCATTTGAGTTAAATCAATTTCCTCATTGAATACAATTTATGAGTGCCCCCTCAAGACCCCCTGAAATTTAAGTAACACATTGCCTTACCTCAGATCTCTAAACCGTGACCACATCTCCAATGTCCAATAAGGAAATGTCCACTTTAATAGTAGGTCATTCTCCTTCTCTATGTAGCCTTCCCAGTGTAGCCTGTACATTCATTGCAGAAGGTCCCTAGCTTCCTGGTTAGCTATGAAACTTACTGGATGACTTGGAGACAATTATTCTCTTACAACCTAACCTGCTTCACAAGATGTTGGTTTTTGTTTGTTTTGTTTTGTTTTAGGCTAAGGTGCCAAAGAGGAGAGCCATATGTCCCATAGGAACATAGGGCACTGCCTTATACTAAGTCTGACTGATAGGCCATGTACCTCAACCCATCCTTGTCAATTTTTACTGAAACAGCTCTCTGGGGATTCAAGCGGGAATCTTGTTTGTTTGTTTGTTTGTTTAAATATCCCACCCTTTATCCAAAGATCTCAGGGCAGCTGACAACAAAATGAACTTTAAAAAATAAATAATTACAGAAGTGTAAAAGATTAAAAAATATCTTAAATAGTTTCCAAATTAAAACCAGATCGTTTTAAAACAGTTAAAACATTTTTGATAATGTAACTATAAAACATGTGTAGCATGGATAAAATCAGTATGGCCTGAAGGCTTTTTTAAAAAAAGCCTGATTTCACTTGGTGCAGAAATAACTCTAATGTTGGTGCCAATTGGGACTGTATGGGGAGGGAATTCCACAACTGAGATGCCACTGCTGAAAAGGCCCTCTCCCATATCCTCTCATAATGTATTTCTCCTACTAATGGGACACAGAGAAAGACCCCTCCAATAGATCTCAACTTCAGGCCAGCATATAGAAAGAGGGGCTCTCCCTCAAGCTCCTAAGCCATTTAGGGTTTAAAATGTTATCACCAGCACCTTGAATTGAGAATGGAAATGAATTTGCAGCCAGTGCAACTCCTTCAGAAAAGGTGTTATATCCCTGATATTCCTTTATGGTCTTTCATCCAAGTACTTTACCAAGCCTGACTTAGCTTCTGAATGAGAGACTGGTAAGTTTATTGCAGTGATAATAAAACTGGCTTACCAGAGCCGGCTTAAAAATTTAAATGGGCAGCATCCCATTATCAGAAGGATTTAGCTGTCGAAATCACCTCCCGGGTCCATCCCCGCTCCCAGGGCCACTCCGGCGGCCATTTCCTTAAGCCGGAAAACTTAGCAATCCTGGGAACAGGAATGGACCTGGACAGTGATTATGGCAGCTAAATCCTTCTGATAACATCAGGAAATGTTTTAAATTGTAAGCCGGCTCAGGTAAGACGGTTTTATTATCGCTGCAATAATCTCCATATGTATGTTCAAATGGGAGTGGCTGTTTTTTTTCAATGAAAAAATATATATTTGGGTATCATCTAAGTATTAAAGAAAATAAAGGAAAAGCTCACTTGCTGCCCCTTCCTTTATTCCTTCATATATATATATATATATATATATAAGAGAGAGAGAGAGAGATGTGGTTTCAGTTATACATCTATACATCATCCTCACCCATTTGGAGTGTAAGTGATGAGGTTCTCATCTGAGACAATGAGTATGTATGCAAGAAAAAAAATCCTTTGTATCACAGGGAACCAATTAACCTTGGTTAATTTTGAAGAGCAAGACATCAATGCTTACTTTCCCCACCCAACTTTTTAATTTGGGGTCATTCCATCTAATTCCACCTAACAGGTTTTCATTAAACATGTATCCTGCCCCCCGCCATGCATACCAGTACTAGATTGTTATCCATATACAAAAACAAACCATAGCTTGTGATGGTTACCTTCTTGAAATGGTCCCTATGGAACAGGGTGACAATCATGTAATCCTTTAGATCAGGGGTAGGCAACCTTTCCCCTTTAAGGGCCGAGGGACTTCAGCTCCCAGAAGCCTCAGCCATGTTGGCCAATAGTCCCATGTTGGCTAATAGCTCCTGGGATTCTGGGAGCTGAAGTCCCTCGGCCCTTAAAGGGGAAAGGTTGCCTACCCCTGCTTTAGATGTTGTTGAATTGCAACAGCCAGAATTTTACATTGGGCCTGATGGAGTTGCAGTCTGACAACATCTGGAAGGCCACATGATTCTCATACGTGACGTAGATGGTGACAGTTACTGAATTCTTCCCATTTAAAAAAAAAATCAGGAAGGATTCTCCTTGTTTCCCAGTTGTCCTCTGTGTGTGTATGTGCATGTATGTATGACAGAGAGAGGGGGAGGAGAGAATGAGTCACAAAAGATAAGCAACAATTGAGAAAATTGTTGGCAGAATAAAAGTAACCACACAATCCTTTCCAAGAGGTCAAAATTAATTGCAGTGACCAATGTTAACAATGTGGAATTAAAACAAGAACAACAACTAGATGTTGGGAAGTGACACATCCTAGTTAATGAAAATGTTCTCTGGGCTCTGAGATCTTCCTTCCTTATTTTTACAGCAAGTCAACTTAGAAATTCTTTCCCATTTCTCTCCACTGATCACATTGCTAAAATATTTGTCAATGCTAAACTCCTTTCCTATAAGGAAAGAAATGGCAAGCATACTCACTGGTATTTATAGTACTGTCACTATTTATTACTGGAAGCTTATGTTCATCTGTTTGTGGAATGGAAGCAGCACTGTGCTATAAGAGGGTGTAATACAGATATTCCTTCAGGCATTTGGGGAATACGTGGGCAACCCTTTTATCATACCATCCTAGAGGAGGCTGCTGGACTCCATCAATGTCCAGGGTCATCCAAAAGCTTCTCCATGACAGAACTTCTATTGCTTGGCTCAACACAGGGCTGAACCTGCTCACCCTTCAAAACTATGCAGATTTCTGTCAGCTAAACACTGTGATTTTCTCAATGATACAATGGAAAGCAGCCTCCAAGCTCTCTGACTTTAGAACCCCTTTAGTGTGGCCAATGTGGCTTGTTGTTTTCTCAGTCAGTCTAACCTCCTAGGACTTTGAAATTCTTGGCAGCCTTTTCTCTACACCCAGGACTATTGGCAGTACTTCCATCTTCCAGGTCCCTAACATCCCAGCAGCCTTAGGGGCGGACCAATACAATTTACAGTCTGGGGCAAATGGTGTTGTTGCCATCAGGTCTACCCTCTCCATTCAAGATCCAGAGTATCCAAGGCCAAACGAATTATTGTGACACCCAGGGCAGAAAGCATTGCATGCACCTCTGCCTCATCCCTGAACATAAAACCAACCAACCAATAAAAAAGGATAATAAATTATTAAATTAATTTGTAATTTATTATAATGTATAAATACATTAATAAAGCACTGGAGAACTGGATCTGATAATACCCCACCCAGAGTGATGCTGTATCCGGAACATTGTAAGACATTAAAATGGCTTCCAGAGTCTGCAATCTGTCACTGATGGGAATGTGACAAATTCTGGGCACTCTGAGTCCAGAGGGAGTTCACCACATGGCTCTGAACCCAGTGCCCACCCCCAGACTTGGAGCCAGTCATGCTCACTCTATGTCTCTGATTTTATTTCTCACGTACTAGGACAAAGACAGGAAAAGAGAGGGAAGGGGAGAATCATATGCTGAGCTTTGCTCCACCGAATCATCCACAATTTAGACCAAACTATGCATTACATTAACTGCAGAGAGTGGAAAAATTATTTTTTGGACTGTCATTCCCACAATCCCCTTAGCCAGCATGGTCCTTAACTAGTGTTGGTGGGAACTGGAGCCCAGCAATGTGTGTTGCAGGCCCAGATTCCCAACCCTTGATTTATTCAACTATAATAATAATAATAATACAATTTATTTATATCCTGCCCCTCTGCAAAGCAATCGGGGAGGCTTACAACATTAAAATTATCATACAAATATAGTACACATCCTTAGCATACCAAGCTTGTAAGACGCCACAATCCTGTTAGTCTAGGTCTAGGAAATGCAAACATACTGGGTTGGGGACAGTTATTATCACACAGCTCATACAGATCACCATGGTGATGCTTCTGCTTCTGCTTCATGCTGTTTCATGGTGTCCAGATTCTGGTCTCTGCATGCCAGCCTCCATAGCTCTGCCTCCCTGGCATACCTTTCAGTCTATATTTTTATTTTTAGTGGTAATTCATTAGGAGGGACAGGCAGGGGAGAGAAAAGAAATTAAGGGAAGAAAAGAAAAAAACATCTGCTTGGGAATAGCAAGGGGGAGCGGGGAGTGAGGAAGAGGAGCAAAATCACACCAACTCACACCCCATGACTGCCTGCATATCAGAACTGCTTTGGGAGGACTTTTTATAACATGTGCATCAACAGTGGAAACGCAGCACAACTGGAGCCACATCTGGAGCCACTGCAAAAATAATACAATTTGACACCACTTTAACTGTCATGGCTCAATATTATGGATTCGGAGATTTGTAGCTTTGTGAGATACTTAGCATTCTCTACCAGAGAGCTCAGGTGCCACAACAAGCGGTGTCAAAGTGCATTGTTTTTTGTGGGTTTTTCGGGCTGTGTGGCCATGTTCTAGAAGAGTTTCTTTCTGACGTTTTGCCAGCATCTATGGCTGGCATCTTCAGAGAAATGCCAGCCATAGATGCTGGCGAAACATCAGAAAGAAACTCTTCTAGAACATGGCCACACAGCTCGAAAAAACCCACAAAAAATATGGATGCCGGCCATGAAAGCCTACAACTTCAAAGTGCATTATTTCTACAGTGTAGATGCATCCTGTGTTAGATGGATCAGTGATGTAGACAAGGTAACTTATGCCATTTTCCTATAACTTGTAGAGACATGCTGTTCCGTATATGCACACACAAACACACACTTTTTTTTTTTTTAGTCTACAGGAGCTCTTTTGGAAGAAAGTTACAGAAACAGTGAATGTTTTAAAGGTAACATATTCTGGCTATCTCCAATACACTTTTCCTGGAAAACAAGATTACAAGCCCCTGAAGGCATTCAACAGCATCCTGAAAATCCATGGGTTTGCCTTTCATGCCGGATGCATCTCCCTCCCTCTCTCTCTCTTCTCTGTCAAGATGTACGGAAACTGGGAAACAGGGCATTTTAATCATGCCAGCTGTGTACCCTGGGACAAATCTTGTCTTGCCTTCTCTTGCTAGGTTTTCCATTGGCAGCACCTCCCCCTTTCCTTTAACCAAAGATTTCTTAATAGATAAAATGCACAACTGTTCACTTCAGATGAAGCAACAGGGTCTTGCAAGGACAGAGTCATAGGACTTTATCACATGGGAAAATTGGGGATTTAAACAGTAGTTATCCCATGAAAAAAGTGTGATCATGATTAAGATTTTCACACGACATCATAATTAAAGCATCATTATCCTGAGAATAACCAGGGAATAACCAGCAACAAATCATTCATGGGGAAATCCTGTGAATAATTTGTTGCTGGTTATTCCCTGGATATTCCCTGGATAATGATGCATGTGAAAATCTTAATCACAATTGCGTGTTTTTCATGGGATAATCACTGTTTAAAACCCTGATTTCCCCCCGTGTGATAAACTCTGTAGATGTTAATGGAAGTTGAAGGACTAATTCAAACAACACAGCTACAGCATTATTGTTCCACTTTAACTGTCACGGTTCCCTCCTATGGAACACTTGGTTTTGTAGTCTTTTGGGCCACAAGAGCATTCTGGCTGAGAATTTCTTAATACCCCTCCCTAAACTGCAGATCCCAGGATTCCACATGATGGAGCCATGGCAGTTAAATTGAAATCATAATACTATAATCAGTGGCACCACTAGGGTTGGTATCACCCTGTATAGTAACTCATGTGTCACCCCATCATTGACCTCCTCCCATACCACACCATACATAATTCTTACTAATGTTTTTGTAATAATGTTACTCATAAATCCTAATCCTCAGATATCAATGAATGTAATGCCAATACCTGTGAGATAAACAATTGTCAAAATTAAAATTACTACCTTAATAGTGTAATATCATAAGCTCAGCCTACATGCATTTACATAGTTTCATGTGACAAAAGTAAAAATTTGGTAAAATGTGATGTCTTAAAAGAAAATTTTGAGCAAAAAGAAAATTAAAAGCCCTGAGGCCTCTTCTTTCTCTACTCACTGAGTTTTGCTTTCTTTCTCTACCCTCTCAGCCTTCTCTTCTGCTGAGTTCCAGGATTTTAAAGGGATGTGGGTCAACACCACAGCCCATTTCTGCCAAAAGGCAAACATTGAGGATCAGTGGTGTCACCCTCCCACACACTCCTAGTGACATCCCTGCTATAATTATGTAGTGTGGATGGTCTTGAAATCTAACAAGTATCACTAGTGGTTGCCATATCAGTAAGATGGTAAGGTACTGATGCAATTTTGTGGATAGGGTTTGCCACTTTGGACATCACCTTTCAATTTCAGACTAAAGCACATTCACCATCCCCATCCACCTGGAAGTCATCAGCATTATTGCCACCAACCTCTGGAGGACCAAAGGGTTCTGTAACCCTGCTATATGGTACCAACTGGCATTCCCAATCTCCCTGAACTGAAATGATTGCTTAGGGTTGACCTCAGTATGATAAATATTTAGTATGCTGTTTAGGATCACTTGCTTTTCAAATTTTAAGTACAACTGTGATGCGTCCACTAGTCAAGAGTCATTCTGGGGAGGACTTTAAACTCCACCACATCTTTTTTTTATTATTGTTATTTTATTTTTGTTTAATATGTTGGGGAATGGGTGGGCGGGTAAAGGAGGGATGGGATTTCAAGTTGTTTTGTTGTTTGTAATTTTATAATGTTGTACGCCGCCCCGATTGCTTGGCAGAGGGGCGAGATATAAATAAAAATTATTATTATTATTATTATTATTATTATTCCATCCAGAATCTGCCCTACAGGATTGCTTTCTCAAGGGTGAGTGAGCGAGCCTAAACTACATGCTCTTTATTTCATGCAGTCTAGCCCCCAAAGGCAGAGGGAAATCAGTAAGCTGAGGGTATGATTTGGTTGTATTATTGGAAATGTTGCAATAATCAAATGCCCAACTTCCCATTTAGAGGCACAGTTTTTCCATATAATTTTTTTCGGCAAGTTTCTCCCATCTGTAAGAAATAGCTACTGCTTATTTTTAGACAGTCTGGTTATATCATCAGCATGGGGGGGGGGGGAACTAGCCTAGAAGCCAACAAGAAATTTAAAATGCTTTTTAAAAACTTGAAAGGGTCTGGGATTTCTCAAGCAAAAGGAAAAGTGCCATTTTTCAAGGCTCCAGGTCACCCACCCATCACCCTCTTTTCAAAAGATTTTTGGGAAACTGTTCAAAATTTTCATGTGTGTATGTATATATGTATATATGTATGTATGTGTCTCACAGCTTCCTTGGCTAATGTAACATAATGGATTCAACTCAACAATGCTATTTGGCATTTTACTCCCAGTCTCTTTCCAGGCTTGGATTGTTGTCCTCACCTTCCCTGGCCCCTGCCTCTCTCATCCACACAAACCACATGGATCTATAGATGCTGTGCTGTACAAATGGAGCAGTTAAGAGGCCACATTCTCACTTTTCTTGGCAGTCTAAGGAGGGCCAGATAGGAAGCAAGACTGACATCTGCCTGTCCCTTATTTTAAAAGGTCAGAGTCCACTACTGCCTCCCCACCAGAATTCCATAACTAATGAAGGAGGGACAGAGTTTCTAAAGGCAAGCTCCAGAGCCAGAACTAGAAAAAAAGAACTTTTTGCCCTACAACTCCCAGAATCCCCCAGTGCTCACAATGCTTGAGGCATTCTGGGAGCTGAAGGGTAAGACAAATAATCAAGCTTTGTGCTGACATAATAGTTCTAAGCCATGTGTCTGTTTAAGCAATTGCCTTTTTGCCATTGGACACCATCAGGTATGGCATAAATATACAGTTGCCCCTCCCAATTCATGGGGATCTGTTCTGGACCCCCTTGCAAAAATGGCGATTCACACATATTCGAATCCCATAGAAAATAATGGTGCATGTGCCCAAGGCGTGGTGGCATGGCAGTGTGCAGACATGCACCGTCATTCTGTTAATAGCTGCTTGTCCCTCCCGTGAAGAGCAAAAATGAGGATTCCAAGTCCACGAAAAGGATGGACAAATGTATTCTAATCTTCTTCTCTTCCATTCCACAGAAAACAAGCAAGAGCTTGGAAATATCTAGTTGCAAATATTTATTTACTATTCTGTTTTTCACTCAGTGCAAGGCACAACATTACATTAGTAATTATAGCTTAAACTATTCATCACACTAAATGAGGATTTTAAAAATAAATAAATTATCAGATTAAAATCAAACTTTGAATTAAAAACATTTAAAAACATTCAAAACATCACAAAAAAAGAGGAGAGGAAATACAATACCAACCATTGGAGACCAATCAGCAACAACCAATTAATGGCTCAAAGACCATCTAAATAATAAAAATAACTGAAACTGTGATGTAGGGATATACTGTTTTGCTAATTTTGTTCTGAGAAGATAGCAGAATAATTTTAGCAATTTTCTTCCACTTGTGAGAATGTCTCTAAAAACACTGCAGTTTTTTAGAAGAATATTCCCAATTTGGGAATTGTTCTTTGCAAAATTCACACATGACATTTTTATGCAAAAAAGCTGCATTGACTCCACAGGGAACTTATTTCTGCACATGTGTGTCAGGGTTGCACCAGTGCAACAACCATGTATGCTCCCCAAAACCTACCCTAGAAGCCAAGCAGTTCCACCAACATTGAGATTTCCAAGGCTCTGGAGAATGGAGTAGTGAGTAAAGAGCCATCCACCCCTCTCCTGGTAGTGAAGCTTTTTGTGACAAGCTGTTGCAACAGGATCACACAGAGGGCCCTGCAGCTGCCTGTTGGAAAGTGTGTCTCTGATGGTAAAGCAGTGGTTGCTTCTTCACCCACCAGCCATCTCTCCAACAAATCAGAAATCCCTATGTTGTTAGTTCTGCCTGGCTTCTGAGGTGGATTTGGGAGAGGGGTCCCATTGAATAACATAACTACAACAATGGAACTCTATCATCGTAGCGACATCTCACAATGCAAGATCTTAACTATTATGTATAACTTGGTTTGACATAAAATTATTCTGTATTAAAAATATAGATTAGAATTCACATCTTTATAAGTGGATTTACATGTGAGGAAGCAGAGCTGATCAGTTTCACAAAATCTGTATTCAATTGGGGGGCCAAAGCACCAAAAATAAATAAATAAATAAATAAATAAATATTTTAAAAAATAAAATAAAAAAATATGCATGCACACTCTCTCAGCCCCAGAAAAGCCATGGCAAAACCCCTGTGGAGATTTTGCCAAGAAAACCCCAAGAACAACTAATAACAACAATAATATAATAATGGCGGGTGACGGTGGCGGCGGGGGACAGCGGGGGATGGCGGCGGCGACGGTGGCAGGACCGGCCTGGGGCCAGTCCAAAGGCCTCGGGGGGGCACATCCAGCCCCTGGGCCTTAGGTTGCCTACCCCTGAGCTAGAGGCTTGCTGTATTCAGCAAAAGGTAGAAAGGGATGGATGCACAACAGGACCTGATGCACATGGAACCAATGTGTAATTGAACTAATATGTATTGGGACCAATGCACAATGGGACTGATGTACATTGAGTCACCAGCTAGGGACTGCCATCAGAACTTCCTGATGTGCATCGGGACATTCCTACTGGTATCACTTTAGTCATCTTCACATCTTTGTATCTCACTAACAGAGTTTCTTAGAATCATAGCTTTGGAAGATACCACCAGGGCCATCCATTCCAAACCCCTGCTATGCAGAAATATACAATCAAAGCACCTCTGACAGATGGCCATCCAGCCTCTAAAGGAGTGTGTTCCATTAAAAACAGCTCTTACCATCAGGAAGTTCTTCCTAATGTTTAGGGAGAATCTCTTTTCCTGTAATTTGGATCCATTACTCTGGGTCCTGTTCTCTGGAGCTGCAGAAAACAACTTTGCTCCATATACAATATGACATTCCTTCTTAGTGCTTCAGCTAGATTATGATAGAGAATTTCAAGCATTTTAAATATATAATTATAAATTAAGCTTACTTTTTGAAACATTTATATTTAGTTACAAATGGAGCTACAAGGTCCTGACTTGTAAGGAACACCTAAACCATAAAGAACATCTTTAGTTTTGCCAAGTTGAGGAGCAGGCAAAAAAACACACAACCCCCCCCCACACACACACACTCACAAAAAACCCCAAAACCCATGTCTCAATAAAAACTGAAGAAACCATCAACATTAATAAAACAGTGAAAATTATTTTGTCTCTGCTAATTCTTCAAAGTATCAATCAGGCATAATGCACACATTCCCATAAAAAGAACTGAGAAAAGAAAGTCAATGAAAGTGTAATGATCTGATACTGTATATATTCTTACATAAATGTTTTCCTCTTACATAGTTTTTAGAGATGATTTAAGGGCAGTAAATATGTGAGCGCCTGGCCTTAAAGATTTTTATCCTTCATTCCAAAAGAAAATATTCTATAATTCAGTTTTCCCAGTTTTTCTGAGCCTAGATGTGGGCTATGAAGGGAGGCTAATATAGTTAACATATAGGGTTGTAAAAAATCTCACTATTGTTTTGGTTCTGGTTGAGACAGTTTTTCAAGGATTCTCCCACCTCCATGTGTTATTCTTTATTTTGCTCAAGGTACATCTGCACAAAATTAATGCCTTTTCCCCTTTGACAAGCAAAGGGCACATATACAGCAAGCAGTGAAGGACTGGCTGAATGATCACAGTCATGCAAGCAATACTCACCCACTGCTACTACCAGTATATGCAACAAAGGAACAGATACAGAATTTTCCCATTTTAAGGATTTTATAAAAAGTTGCAAAAATAGCCCTGGAAATGTGCAAAGTATCTTTAAGATGACTGCCAACAACAAAATCTTGGAGTTTTGTACAAGGACTTTTTTTTTTGTCTTGTTTAAATGTTGCTCTGTTTTATGGAATCCCATGACTTGTAGTTTCATGAGGAACTTAGCATTCTGTCCTGTAAATTCAGGAGAATGGATTAGAACTCTAGCAGAGAATTCGAAGGACTTCAATAAGCTACAAATTGCAGAATCCCATCAGATGGACTCATGAATTAAAGGAGGATCAAACTGCAATAACTATCTTATGTAAATTCAGTGCAAGCCTCTTTCTAACGAATTAAGCTTGCACTCCTATGAACATTTTCCTAGAGATAAGCCTCATGAGACATTATGTTTATTTCTGTGTAAACATGGAAAGATTTGAGCTGTACATCTCTGAAGCATACAAACAGAAAGAGGACTTTGATGGAATACACTGTTTCTTCTTCATGAAGATTCCTGTTACTCCCATGTTGGCACAACATCTCTCCTAAATGATTCAAAAATAGTATCAGTATCTCAGATATCTGGAAATGATAGAGAGAGCCAACTTCTTTAAACTTGAAAGAATCAGGAAGCTGCTAGTCAGCATAACACTGATTACTCTGGCTTAACCAATTTGTGTCTCACTGGCTAACACAGAGCCATAGAGTCGTGGAGCCTTTAGTTATGCGAGAACCAGCTGGTTGGTCTCCTTTGCAAAGTCTTCTTTAATCCAATGAATAAAACAGTGATAATATGATAGCCTGATTGAATATTTCATTGTACTAAAATGCTTAGGGAAAAAAACATTGTGTAATCACAATATTCTGATTCCTGTTACAGCCTCATAACTGCATCCAGATAATTTGCAATTTTACTTTGAACATCCATGGCACTGGAGAGAGTGGACATCTTGATTACTTAGCAAGAATAACCCAGTTCAGGTAGACCAGCAATTGAATTGTACAGCCTAAATGACAATGAAATTACCACTAAAAACACTGCCCAAAAGTATGCATACCTGCTGGATGGTTAGAGATCCTTGTTCACATGATTTAAGACTATTTAACAGTGATAATAGTCCAGTTGTAGAAACTGTTGCATGGGTCTAGCAGCACTAAAGTGCCAATATCAGGACCCAACCTGTCACATTCTTCTGGTGTTGTGGAGTGTGCCACATCTTGCAACAGTGTAAGTTTGAGGCAGTGGAAATGGCCGCTGCACAAATGCACAATGGAAAAGAAAAATCAGTGCATTGTGCTGGAAGAGAGGATGCAGATTAGAGTTTCAGTCTTGAAAGTTCACAATTCTACTGGAGATTAAATGCATTGGTTTAACTCCAATTGCTAATCCTAGCTAGAGTAGAGTAGAGTGCAGTGTACTGGGTGCCAGTGTGGTATAGTAATTTGAGTATTGAGGGTTGGAAGCCTCACCCAGCCATGGAAACCTGGACAAGTTATACTCTGTCAGCCTCAGAAGAAGGCAATGGCAAACAAATCTTATAATAAATAAATAAATAATCCTGATAGGTATACCTTAGGGTCACCATAAGTCAAAAATGACTTAAAGACACACAATAAGCACAAGAAGAAAGTAGACCCATTGATTCAGTGGGAACATAGTAAAGCAACACATAAGTAAATTCCAGTGCTAGCAATTTGATTTAAGCTATTATCTCATTAGCCTCATTGTCCACAGTGCTCATGCAGCAAGCCTACAATTTTGTTACTGCTATTTTTAAATTGCCAGTACTGGCCATCACTGACTCATAGAATCAGAGTATCAGAGATTTGGGAAGAAACTAAAGGGCAATCTGGTCTAACCCCCTGCTATGTAGGAACACACAGCTAAAGCAACTCCTAGAAGATGGTCATCCAACCTCTGTTTAACCTCTCCAAAGAAAGAGAGTTTGTCACCCTCCAAGGCAGCGTATTCCACTGTCAAACAGCTCTTACCACTTTTGCCATTTGACCACATTGATATTGCTTGGCCACATGTGTCCTGGTTGTCATCTCTGAAGATCTGGATGGTATAGATAGGTGATGCAGGCCTATACAAGCCCTCCCCCCAAGTCTTGTGAGAAGAGGACCTCTTGTTAGAATTCCAGGCTCCTTTGAAATTTCATATCTCAAAGGAATCCTGAAAACCTGGAAACCTAAGCTGCCCTAAGCTGAACCACTGTTCAGCCTGCAATGCAAATAACAGGTGCCAGCCACATTCACCACAGACTTCCCTCCAGTGGAAAAAAAAAGTGTGTAATTTGCAGGCTGCATGAATGACTAATTCCTCAAAATACAGGATTTCTAGTGTCCTTTTTAATTTTCATATGGGATAAGCTTCCTAGTTTTTAAATAAGAGCAACTGTCAAGTTTTGTAGCAGGAGCTCGCCATGTTTGTTTCAGATTCTATATCCCCAAGCCATACCATACAGTAAGTGATAATTATTTCTAAGATTTTGCCAGCTTTGAAAAAAAAGTTTACTAGTCTCTGTGTGCATACCTGTATTACTGATTTGTGGTTCACTGGCAGTCTGATATGAAAGAAAAAGAAACCAGTTCTGACTTGGCTAGGTGAGTAGCTATTTACAAGTTTTATTATGGTGTGAGTCTATAAGCAATGAGAGTCTGGGAAAATGACTTTTTCAAGTGATAACTCCCAGAATCCCCTTACCAGCATGCCTTCAATGCCTGCTTCAGCCCTGGAATGGACATGTGAAGTAAAGGAAGCTGAGAGCTTTTCTCCCAGTGCATTCTCAATGAAGGTGGCATCTGAAAGGCAAGCGTATGGAAAAGCATTTAGATATCATTTTGCTGAAAGAATTGCAAGGAGCCTCTTGCCACACACACACACACACACACACACACACACAGGCTCTGTTGACATGAAAGAATAGCTGACCATTAGTCTGAATAAACTGTTACATAACAGTTAAGTTATAATAAAACCCTGATTCCAAATCAAATACGTCTCCCAGACTGCTCTCAGTGAGTCACCAACAGCTTTATAAACATACAAAATACTTGACAAGGAAGTCTCTGATAATTTTTCAGCAATTATGTCTGTGAATTGTTCCTTGCTGACATCACCATTTGAAATGGTTTCCCATAAGTTTGTGTTACCTCTTCACATCTCCTCATTAATCATTACAGCTTGGAATATTTCTTTTTCTACCAAAAAAGAAAAGAAAAGAAAAAAGTTATCAAAGAGTTTTAATGGCTCTGAAGCCAGCTGATATGTGGGGATTCTTAATTATCAGTAATCCAAGAAAATGTTTTCCCTCGTTTCATTTGAAGGAGTAAAAGTTTGTATAAATAAAAATGCTTAGAGTACTGTAATTGTTTGAAATCTTGCTGCTATAAAAACAACAAGTCCTGTGGCACCACAAAGACTAACAAATGTATTATAGCATGCACTTTTGTGGACTGTTGCCCACTTTCTTAGAAGCCATTCTGCTTTAACTTGTCTGCTGTGTACTACACGGGACTGTGGGCAGGAGTGCTTTGAATGGTTGGCAAAAGGAGTCACCTCCCAGGGACTATAAAAGATCAGGTACCTCATAGCTTGCATGAGATACCAGAAGACGATGACACTGATCAGCACCTTGATTTGTTTCAGAACTGTTCTCCAAACAACTAAGCAGGGCACAGAAACAGCACTATATGGTGAAGGCAGTTTTTGAACGATGATCTGGATCTATGAGGATCTACGAGCCTGTAGCCCTTCAGATATTGCTAAACTGTAAAACCTCTCATTCCTCATGATTGGCTGTTCTGGCTGGTATGATGGGAGTTACAGTTCAACATCATCTGGAGGGCCAACCAATCCTCACCCTGATGTAGAAGATAGTCATGGCTGCTCACCATCTGGCTTCAAGATAAGCTCTAAGCATAGATTTGTGTTCCACCCCACATGATCCTGAGGCTGGTCCAATCCCCCTTGGTTGCTATTTACACAAAGGGAAATACATGTATAATAAATTCCATTCACACTGTTAACACTGTGTCTACTTTGGCCCTGTCCTTGACCATCCCTCTCCTACCTTCACCGTTATAAAGAGGTATCTAAGGACAGTCACATCAGAGTTTAGAAAGGTTTACTCTTGAGAATTAAAACTCCCAGTGGTCATGCTGGCTAGGTGACACTAGGAGCTGTAGTCCAAAAAAGTATCTTCTCCATGCTCTCATCTTAGGTTATAGAGAGACATTCTGCATATTTCCTTAAGTAATACAGTACTTGAACTGATTCCAGTGCAGGGCACAGGTCCTTGGGCTAAGTTTTAAGTAGCCCTTCCTCTAGTTAGTCTCTGGGGAAAAGAAAGGAGAGTGAAAAAAAGTTCCATATCCTGCACCATTTATCTTCCTTATCTTGGACAAGTGGCTGGACATTTTGCAGTAACATATGATTAGGAAGTAAAAGCAGAGCCAGGAACTCATGTCAAATAGTAAGCTCCTTAATATGGTCTGGCAGAACCTGATGCAAGTGAAAGACAGATTTTTTTAAAAAAATACTCTCACACACACACCCAAGAAAAGAAGGAAGCAGAGCCAGAGGAAATGGCCTCATCATGCAGAACGTGGATTTGAAAGGCACGTGTGGTTCATCCATTTCTTTAGATCTGTGTTTGGGAACTAGAAAGTTGCTGAGTTCAAATAGTGATCAGGGCCATCAATCAGTGTGTGACCTCAGGTGAGTCATTTGATGCTCACAAGCCTACCCTGGAATCAACTGGAAACCAGATGCTTTCTGGGCACTGAACTGTTCCAACTCAGATTTACGAATATATCTCCTTTAGTATCATGCCATCATACCACTGAGAGGTAAGCGGATTATTTAATAGCAAGCTGAGCAGGGTGTATTTTACATAGCCAGATTTTAGAGAAGTTAATTTTGTGGAACTATATCCCATATTCTCGCAATCAACATTGCCATGCATGGCCACACAGGATGGAGGATTTGTGGTACTGTAGTCCAACAAAATAATATTTTCAAGTTCTATATAGAATTACCAATGTATGAATGCTGAAGAATGGTTTAAGCTCAGTAGAAAGCGGCTGGCCAGGTCAAACTTAAGCAGTTACCATCCAAATCACTTGGATTTTTACCTGCATTTCTGTTCTAACACCAATCCAGGACTTTATCACTATATCAGCTATTTAGGGAAATGAGGGACAGGAAGGATAGCCCTAATATTAGACAGAGTGCAGCAACTGCATCAAGCAGTAGTTATTGCAGGTCTGCAGTGAAGTCTCCTGTTTATTTCCTCAGCTGGAGGACAGAGTTGTATGTGCCATACCACCTGTCCTACACCATCTAAAGTAGCCTCTTACATTCAGGTGCACTATGTAGTGGAAGCTGGCATCTCATTGTAGTAAATGGAAGGCCATTGTCTTGTTTTTTTTCCAGGCAGTAAAATATAGGGCAGCTCTGCTGGAGGACTGGGTATAAAGTAGCATCATAGAATGCTGGGCCTGTTAGGGATGAGTGATCTTTCCTTGGCTCAGCTCAGAATCAGTTTGGCCTTTTTGAGTTTTCTTGGAAAGTGTTGAGAAAAAGTGGATCTGTTTCTTCTTTTTTCCTGGCATGTATTGTTAGTATATGTATGGTATTGTATAAGCCTCAGGGAAATGATGGTAATGTTTCACCTAGTTGTCAAGAATATATGTAATTCCCTGACTGCAGCTGGAATTTACCTGGATCATAGTGCTCAGATATCCTTTAAATGGAACATTATTTCCATGTAAATCTCTTCTATTATTGATATAGTCAAACAGTGCTGTATTGTTTGTTGCTGTATAGTTTTACGAAACCGATTCTATTAAGTAGGAAAACTAGATTCATGGGTGCGTATGTTCCTTTTGCAACACAGAAAATCAGCATGACAGCAGAAGACCTTCTGTTTTATAGAGTTCAGGAAACATATTCACAGGTAGATGCTATGCAGCAAAATAGGACAAAATCTAAAATCCACAACAGAGCAATACCTGTATTGGCCAACCAAAATGCACAAAATACATCACTCAAGCTCCACTGGCTTCTTCATCAGGCAAAAGATGTTTAAAATCATACAGGAGAAGAAAAGTGATGACGGTAGTGTCACAGGCCTACATTTTGTATCAGATGTTGTTTCTGTTGTAATTCAATTGGTTTAGAGGAATCTTAGTACAAGCACAGGCTCTCCCCTTCTTGACCATGTGGGGACTGAGACAAAGGACAGTAAAATTTAAATTCCATTAGTAACAGTAAAGTAAGTTCCAGGTTGTCTCTGTCCACAAGCCCCTTTCTTAGGTGAGGAATACCGATACTATGTTCTCCCTAAAGAAATGAACATCAGACATAGGGCAAAGGGGAGAATATAGAAACACAATTTTAAAGGCTGTATGAATAATGCACACCTTTTATTTGTTTGTTTGTTTGTTAAGGCACCTAAGGTCTTTGAGACTTAAGAAAACAAAAATCAACATTTTTAATTACCGTAAGAGAAATTGAAATGAATTGCCAGATGGGGAAGAAATTTAAATAGCTAATACAAAAGGTTAATAGAAATAAAGATTAACCTGGACATTGAAAACTCTGATGAAGAAGCAATGAGATGAATTCCTACACTGAGTCTTTTTGTTTGTTTGTTTACTAAACATCTGGAGCTGGGTTTTTAATAGCAGCTTAGTTTGTAGCAAATTCCAAGTGACAGTAATATTTGCATGCAACCACTGGCATGGGGCTAAATGTTGAAACAAGTGGGGCTTGTTAGTCACAACTAAGAAGTCCCATTAATTTCAGTGGGTCTGCTCTAAATAGGGCTAGTATTGGATTTAGTCCATGTACCACTTGGTATAGTTTGACTGAAAATTTGATAGCTGCATACAGCTGAAGAAAAATGCTTGCATTCGAACATAAAACCTCTCAAAATTCAATGTATTACATAATTATGATGTGCAACATTACATGGATTCCTGAGTAACATGGCAGACATTTCCAGTGCAGCTGAGGACTAGGTTGCCTCACTTCACCATCTTAGAATGTATCTATGTCTGTGCTGTATAAAACCAATGATCATGATCAGCATGTTTATATATGAATACTGAGTATGATCAGATGACACCAAGATAGCAGCTGCTATCCTATCTTGGTTAATGTGGTTTTCTGGACCAATTCATAATCACAGCCACCCATAACCTCTTGCAAAGTGTCACCTAGAGGCTATATCAGTCAGGTAATGAAGACCCTATAGGTCAAAGGTGGGGAAATTGTGGTTCCCCCCAAGGTGATCCTGGACTACAGTTACCCTCATCCTTGTCCATTTACCATGCTGCTGTGAAACTATGGGAGCTACACTCCAACAACATCTGGATGCCCACAGGTAATGTCTATGGTGATGTTGCCACAGATGTCAAGAATATATCCTTCCTACTATAGCAGATATTTCTTCCTGTTTTTCCCATTCTCTTTCACAAAAGCAAGGCAAGATATGTGAGGAAAATAAAAGATTTTTGAATTCGTGCCTTGCTGGGGCTGAGGTCAAATTAATTAGCTGGTTGCCCCCCCCCCCCCCGAAAGATTGACATCAATTTCAAGTGCATTGTGACAAGTTCCTAAACAAAAGCCCAGTGACTTCCGGCTACAACTCCTAGAATCCCTCAAACAGCATGATCACTGGTGATGTTGGCTGGAGTTTCTAGAAGTTGAAGTCCAGAAAGTAACTTTTCCAAACTGTGTGAATTACAACCACCACTTGGAAAAGCGCTTGAAATTCTAGCATAGTGTTGGCTTTGAGGATCCAGGAATTTTTATGGTGACGATGACTGAAATGCCCATTTTCACAGCAGCTAAGGTCAGCTCTGGATGATGACTCACTTGCACCACTGATCTACACAAATAGCATGTGCTAAGATTATCATCTGGTATAACAATCTGCATCACTAGGCTCCACATTTCCTCTTACCCAGTGCACATCCATGACAGGCCTGAAGGAAAATCTTAGCAAGTTTCCCCAAGTTGCCTTACTGAGAGAACAGCAGAGTTTACATGGAGCTGGGCGAACAGGAGGGGGAGAAGGGGTGAAAAAAGAGAAAGGAAAATTGTAACTCTTCTCCCTTATTCTCACCTGGTGATGAAGAAGAAAAATGATTCAATTTGCCATTTTAATGAAACGGAATCTATGTAATGAATAAAGTACTTGAATAAATCCTAGAGGGAGGCTGAGGGCCTGTTTTTGTAAATGCTCTTTGAAATGCAGGGAGCATGTTTTACAGAATATCATATACTCTAGAGAATGTTAGGGCATAATCTCTCCAGGTTTTACTATTATGCACCCTCTTTTCTCACTGGATTTTAAGCAAGGAGAATACCAGATAATATCAGGTGTTAAAGAAGACACCTGACAATCTTGCCATGAAAAGAAAAGTTTCCATTCATTTGTATGTGATCTCCCTCCCATGCGCACACACAAAAATCTGCCCTTCCTACTGTTGGATATAGCTTTTAACCAGGGCTAGCCCAAGACATTTTGCTGCCTGAGGCAGAGCAGCAAATATATTTCAGCCACCTAATTCAAGATACGTAGAATCCAAGAGCAGGCAAATTTTTCTGCTGCATAAGAAGAAAAAATGCACAGGATCAAATAACATAATCATAAATTAAATAATAGGTGGTTGTTGTTCTTTTTTTAAAAAAAAATAATAAACCCACAGATTGCTAGACTTTCTTGGTTGCCAAAATCTGTTGCCTGAGGTGGCCATCTCACTCTGTCAGACCTGCATTCACTCCTTCTACCAAAATGAAATCCCTGCTCCCTTCATGAACTCATAAATAGAGTTCCCAGATGTCAGGGCTGACCCTGGATCTTAGCCCTGACCTTTTTCTCTCAAGTTTCAGGATGAAGGGAGGAATCTCAGAGCAAGGGCATAGTCCTGAACTTTTTAAAAAAAATATCTGCTGCTGGCCCTTACTGCTACTATGGACTGTCCAAGAGATCTTCTAGCCACTTCCTTCCCTCCTCCTTCTCCCCTCAGCAATTCTCACATGGCAGCCAGTGAATAGATGGTTTGAAGGAAGGGATGATCACCACAGGGAAATACTGAGCTGCCCTGGTATCTGCTGCCCAGGAGATCCTGAATTCAGTACTACAGGATTGCTGCTTTATGGCTTTTCATATTTTATTGTTAGAATGGGGTTGACTCCACTCTAAATTAGTGGGCCCATGTGCAGGGTCTGGGGTGCCTGTGGGTTGCTACAGTCTGGTATGAAATACTTGCCTTATGTAGGTAGAATTCAGAGAAAAAGCCAGGTTAGTCTGGAATATCAGTGTGCAAAGGGATCTTGTAGCTCCTTTGAGATTAATTGTGCAAAAGAGGTTGTAGCATAAGCTGCATCTGCACAGCAGAGATAATGCAGTTTGACACCACTTGAACTGCCATGGCTCAATGCAATGGAGTCTTGGGATGTGCAGTTTGTTGTGGTCCGAAAGCTATCTGGCAGAGGTGAAATATCTCACAAAACTATAAATCCCAAATTCCCTAGAAGAATGAAACAAACTGAAGGGAAGGAATGTACTTAAATTTGAGAAATATTTTGTATAATTAGATATTTAAAGCAATGGCTATCTATTAAATATGAATTACATTATTAGCTTCTTTGTGTGAGCTTTACATGTTATGCATTGATTGTGTAAGAGCAGTGGTAATTACTGTAGGTTATGAGGAATGCTGGCAAACTGGGAAGGTTTAGATAAGTAAATGGCTAGGAAAAATGACTTAAGATAATATAGAAAGGGTGTTATGGGAAGTTTGAAATTAAGCTAAAACTAGAGATGATTACTATTTATTTTTATTTTTATATTTTTTATGTTTTTGTTTGTGCATGTATTTACATGTTTTTTTTTAAATTAAAAACAATAATAAAAAGACTACAAACCCCAGAATTCCACTGCATTTAGGCACAGCAGTTCAAGTGGTGTCAAACTGCATTATTTCTGCTGTGCTGATGCAGTCTCAGTCTACATCTTCTGATGCATCTGAGGAAGGAGACCAAGGAGCTTATCACATTCTTAAATAATGTGCCTTACCTGATCCAGTTTACAATTAAATATGGGTGGCGTCCGGACTCTATCACAAGGGTTTTGCCTCCAAACTCACCGTCCAAATGCCGGCCAGGGTCATCCCTGCTCCTAGAGCCGCTCAGCTCTTTTCGAAGTCAGGAGTTTTCCGGCATGAGAAAATGGCTGCAAGAGGGGCTCCAGGAACAAGGATAGCCCTGGGATGGTTCCATGTGGTGATTTCAGCAGCAAACCCCTTGCGATAGGATATGGACGCCGCCCAAATTTAATTTTAAACTGGATCAGATAAGGCGAATTATTTAAGAATGCGATAAGATCACAAGTCTATGAAGGTTTATGCTACATCTTCTTTCACACAGTTAATCTCAACGAAACTACAAGATCCCTTTGCCTTATGTGTTAGCAGAATATGTTTGCATTTTTAAAAATTTGAATGGCATGCTCTGATGCTTGAGGCTTCTTGTATCGTGCTCAATGACATCACCCTCTTTGACATTGCCAGAGGCCTTCCTTAGGTCTCAGGCCCTTTTGGCCCTGAAATCTCAGGTCCTGGGATGCTCCTGACCTGGAAATCCTATTTGTGGCCTCTTTTCAAAAGGCAAGAAAAGCTTTCTCTGCCCCCAAAAAGTTTAAAACATGGAAATAGGTAAAATAAAAAACAACAACAAGATACTAAATACCAGGCATAACAAATGAAGTTGTTGGAAATCCTCTGTTTCTGGCAAAGAATGTCCTCAAGCTGAAGGAGTCAGTGATGTCTTTCCATGGAAATAGCAGACAGAACACGTCAACCTACAGGAAAGGCCACAATAAGATTACAGAGATATCATCTTTCACAAATATTCAGTCAGATCCTTGGTGGTAAAAATGAACATTTCAAAAGTCGCTGGAGGGTAGACTGCCCTGTCCACCCCAGAAGTATTACACAGGATCAAAAATTCTTCTTGGCTATGGTCTTTATAGAGGTTTGCAAATATAAGAGGAGATGACCATATAAAATTCAACATTGGTGAACTAACACATATAGTGCATAATCTATAATGTAGAAGTCCTGGATACTTATTCAATAATAATAGTGCTATGGATGTGTGAGAGTTAGTGTATCTACACTATATGTTTATGAGAATTTGCTATCACTTTGATAACCATGATTCCATCACGTGGGATCCTGTGGTTTCAAATTGCTATATGGTGTGGTTTAGACACTCAATCTGTAAAACAAACAAACAAAACCACCTAACAATATGCATATGTAAGAGGTTGGTTAGAGTGCTTGTTTTCCTGTGACTTTAGGTAGGGAGAAAGTGTTCTATTACACAACATGTATTGTACTGTGAGAACAACAAACAGCACAGTGAGTAGTTGGAGACTACTCATTAACTTACCAAGGTTTCTGAACGAATCCAGAGAAAATCATTAGCAACAAACCTATGTTCATATTGCAGGCCTGGGAGATTATAAGGGTTGTCATCTAAAAGTTGACATTTCCAAGCCGTTAGCTGGATGAATGGCCATTTGTTACTCTGCTTCAGTCAGTTTCTGACTAAGCCTACTCAATATATGTCTCATTCAAGATTGTACATCACATGAGGTGGAGTATAATGTTCTTCCCAGGGACTTCTGTCCCGATACTCCTTCCTGAGTAAGCAAGTCTGCTTGAAAAGGTAGTCGTGCTTTCTTTTGTCATTTAGTAACTGAAGGGAAGTGTGGAGTACCCAAGCAGCATCTAGCTGCATTTCTGCATCTAGGAGCAAACAGCATCTATCGACCTCCTGGATCTCTGGTACATATCATGGAGATCCAGGTGCTCTTTTCTACAAGCCATTGAATGCCCAATGAATAGGGTTGCCATTTCCTGGTTTTTCCCGGGACAATCATGGATTGGAGTGTCTAAAAAATGTCCCGTCCGGCTGGGCATGTTTAAAGCCACAAATCCTGGATTCCTGCTTTGCTCCTATTGTCAATTAAATATTCTTAATTACTTTTGGCAGGGATAATTAGAATGTAATTCCAAATCTCTGCTTTGATGGGCAGATGGCTTGCTTTCTCTCCCCTTCCCTGTTGGATTCTCTGACTGCCTCTGGGGGCGAGACATAGAGAGAAGGAGTTTAAATAAATAAAGGTAGGTTTGGTTTTGTGGACAAAAAAGGTCAAAAACAAAGAAAAGAAAGAGAAGAAAAAAGAGTTATAAGTATGAAATATCCACTTCTCTGCATAGTATAAATAAATTTGCCAGTTTGGATGGCTTAACTCCAGTTTGGATGGTGGTTTGGATTTTTTAATGAGACATAGCAGCCAGGGATGGCAGGATCCTGAAATAGGGGTAGAGACAAAAAGAATAAAGAGACAAGATCTCTATATCTTTGAGTTCTGTTGTTGTTGTTGTTGTTGTTATTATTATTATTATTAACTGAAAGAATGAAGTTGACAGCATGAGCTTTCCTAAACTAAAGTCTGTTCCTCAGATGCATATCCAAGATCTCTATATCTTTGAATTCTACTTCCTCTGATGTATTTTATTATATCTGTTGCTGTGTGCCTTCAAGTCATTTCCAGAGAGGAGGAGCTACATTTCAACCTTCTGTCCAGGAAGAATGCCAAAATCTCCTCCATTCTGAGCATGACTAAGAAGCATGGGTTTATATTAATGGTTTTTTTTTAAATTTATTAATGTTTTTGGCTTTTAGTTGGTCATGTCCTCCATTTTTCTTGAATGTCCTACATTTTGTCCCAGTTTTGTGGAAGAGAATTATGGCAACCCTACCAACAAAGAGTGTGCCTGCCCATTGCAGAATACTTTTGGTCTGGGATGAGGCATTGTGCAAGGAGCTACTGGATAGATCCTAGTGCAACACAGTTAAAAGGAAACAAAGGCCTGATGCAGACAGCCCATAAGGGTTGGCTCTGGCTGCCCTTGAGAGCGGCAGATCGGGGACGTGGCAACCACAAGCCGCGACCCTGATCCTCCTTTTTGCTGCCCCCCAAAAGAGTGGGCAAATGCCACTCCTTTGGGGGTCAGCAAAAAGCCGCCCTTTGAGCCACCACTGTGGCTCATTTGCACCCCTTTGGCGCAGCGTGTATGCACGCTGTGCCAAGAGGGGGCCCTGATGTTGCACGTGTGCAGACGGGTGCACGGAATCGGGGTGGAGTCAGGGCGGTCGGCATGCATGCCCCAACTCCACCCCAAGGCCAGCCTAAATTGCCGATTTACATCCTCCAAACACACACAAAAGCCATAACTCCATAACCCAATATTACATAGACATTTGTTACCAGCAAGAGTCCAGCGATAAAATATTCCCAGAAATTTTCAGTGTATAACCATAGCAATTAACTTTACACTGCTTTTGTAAGTTGGTTGTCTGCTTTTTATAGATAAATATAGCTTGGATGCAGTTATTTATCTATGTTAGAATGTTAAGGGGATGTCTATGCAGATGATTTAGAAATTCAACTGATTCCAAATGTGACTGCAAGGTGGTTAACAGGGTTCTCCCAGCAATATTAACACTGGTAAGAGTCCCAGCTTCAGTTTAAACTGCTATATTTAACCTTTACATTATTATTTTTTCAATGGCCAAGGATCAGGACACCTAATACACCACAGAAAAATGTGGCCCTACAGATGTTGCTAAACTGCAGCTCCCCACCATGGGCCATGATGGAAGTTGAAATCCAACAATATCTAGAGGGTAATACTTGAGCTAAATAATCATTTCATCCCAAAGAAAACCTGCTTAATGTATTAATCCTCTTCTAAGTGAGACCTGGTTTTAGGTGTCCCTTCCACTTCCAACTAAACCTACACATACCTTATAAGAGAGATTGGTAACTACAAATTCATGAGGTTATTATTAATGATATGGCCAGATAGCTGAAGATCATCTGAGCTGATAGCCAGCTGAAGGTGTTATGAATCCCAACTACACCCCAGATGAAGCTGGTGGCTCCATTACTTATAGACAGAGAATCCAAGTTTGGATTTAACAGAAGCCTGTAACTTCCACTGCAATGCCTCCACAGCTCTCTGGATTGTAGAGGAGCTATCCAGGTACTGAACTCTATCCCCAACACAGGTGCAGCAGTTCAATAGCTCATGATCAACCTGGACCAGCTGTGGAGATGCTGTCATAAAACTGGGGTGGGGGGCATGCTGTTAAAACTGAAGAGGGATTCCCCATCACACAGTAACAGAATCAACCTCCCAGTCTAAGGATGATGGAAATTACTTAGGACTACCTTTGATGTTGAGGCTGAGAACAGTAGGCCTCAGTTTTCATGGGTGTCCCTCTGCAGCCACTCCAGATCATATAGGAGCTATCTAGGTGTTGAATTTGTGTTAGGAATAGGATTTGGCAATTAAAGAGCTCCTGTATAATTTGGAGTTGTGGAGGCCCTGCTGTGGAAACTGAGAGCTGCCACTAAACCCAAGGGCAGATTCCTCATTCCTCAATAACAAGACTGCCCATCACCAAAAGATGCTGGAAACCAGGATTACTCAAGCCTTTAAATGTTGAGGTAATTAAGAATATGGTGTGGAAATAATCCATGAGCAGTTGCTAAGGAATCTACATATTATTTTACAGAAGGAATCACTAGATTATCCATAGAAACACCTGGAGATATTCTACCAAGAAGATAAAATCTCCAATATATTTTACAGAAATGTGTTAATTTCTGCAGCTAGGAGCAAACAGCAGCTATCCACCTCCTGGATCTCTGGTACATATCAAGGAGATCCAAGTACTCTTTTCTACACGACATTGAATGCCCAACGAATAGGGTTGCCATATAGCACTAATCAATGGCAGAAATAATTGGGTTTTTATTTATGCATACCAAAGTTTATGCAGTAAAGTCAACTGGCATCCTGTCAGGGACAAATGAACATGTGAGTTTTCCTTATGCATGTACATGCCCTTTTTGGGGGGAACAATGGGGACTGATATGCCCTTCTTCCCTCCACAGTGCCCAAACCTATTCTGCACAGCTTACTAAACAACTTCTGAAGCCCACCACAAAGCTATTCCCTGCTCCAAGGAGAGCGGACAGGGGGCAGAATATGAAGATGTGAAATGATATCAATACCAAGATTCACTGGAGTCCTTTGCAGGTCTCAGCACTTCTATAATCATTTCACATCTGACTATGAGTATGTAGCTAGACACTCCTGCAATCTGCCTTGCTCCCCATGAAGAAGGGAATGGCTGTTCAGGAAGAGGAGGGCTTTAGAGGCTGATCAATAAATCAGGGGGCAGTATATGAAGTGACTAGCAGGGTGCCACAGTGTTTTTTCCTGGGCCCATGGCTATTCAACATCTTTATCAATGACTTGGATGAAAGAACAGAGGGCACACTTATCAAATTTGCAGATTACACCAAATTAGGAACAGTTACTAATATCTCAGAGGACAGGATCAGAATTTTAAATGACCTTAACAAATTAGAAAGCTGGGCCAAAATTAATAAAATAGATTTCAACAGAGAGAAATATAGGGTACTACACCTGGGCAGTAAAAATGAAATGTACAGATATAAGATAGGTGACATCTGGCTTGATAGCAGTGCATGTGAAAGGGATTTAGGAGTTTTAGTGGACCCAAACTGAACATGAGCCAGCAGTGTGAAGTGGCAGCTAGAAAAGCCAATGCAATTCTAGGGTGCATTAATAGGATTCTAGTGTCTCGATGAAGGGAAGTAATACTGCCACTTTATTCTGCTTTGGTCAGCTCTCACCTTGAATACTGTGTCCAGCTCAGGGCACCACCATTCAAGAAAAATGTTGACAAGCTGGAATGTGCCCAGACGAGGACAACCAAACTGATGAAAAGTCTGGAAGCCATGCCCAATGAGGAGTGGCTTAGAGAGCTGAGTATATTTAGCCTGGAGAAGAGAAGGTTAAGAGGCAACATGATAGCCAAGTTTAAATATTTGAAAGGATATCATATGGAACAAGGAGCAAGCATGTTTTCTGTTGCTCCAGAGACTAGGACCCAGAACAATGGATTCCAACTACAGGAAATTACATTCCACCTAAAAATCAGGAAAAACTTCCTGCTGGTAAGAATTGTTCTACAGTGAAATATGTTGCTTTTGAATGTGGTGGAGTCTCCTTCTTTGGAGGTTTTTAAGCAGAAGCTGGATGGCCATCTATTGGGGGTGCTTTGATTGTGTATTCCTACATGGTAGAGGGTTGGACTTGATGGCCCTGGTGGTCTTTTCCAACTCTATGGTTATGTGATTCTATAATATGGCTCAGCCTATAAGTCTGCGTTCAGACCTGTTATGCTATGTTGAGCCATATAGGATTGCAAACCATATGGGTTACCATAATTATTTTGTTTGTTATCACTTAACAATTCAAAGGAGAGATACAATGACAGATCTTGTAATTTGGTGACACTACCTTAAAGTTCCAATGCTGGTAATCTATAGGTGTATCCTGAAGCCAGTTGGTATATCCACATTTTTAAAAGAAATTTCTAATTTTTTCCATTGAAAATTTGCAGATTTTGAGAAATTCTTATCTAAAACAATCTTAACCCCCTGCGTTGGCCAAAGTCAGTTATTCTCAGCATGGGGAGGACTATATTGTGCTTTGCTTCCATGTGACGGTTGAACATGATGAACCTGTCAAAAAGAGGAGGTGGAAACTTTAAATCAAGGCTGCAAAAATAGTTGAATACATAGGGGTTTAAAGTCAGACTTTTAAGAGCTAAATACTCAAAGTTCTTTGCCAGGATGAGCAAATCTGTCTATCGCACCTTTCCCTACATTCAAGTTCTTCCCACAAACTTTCAGAAGAAATTGGTAAGTTCAGGAACATTCTTGTCCAAAAATGTACAAATGAAATTCTCATCCAACCCTATTCTCTATATGTTGTGCTAAACCTGTACAGGATCTGATAGTGAACAGCTTCAGTTTCACTAATGTTTGAAGTGCTACAAAGATAATTTAAAATTGATAGATTTATCCTTCTGAATGAAAGGCAAAGTGGAACTCTCTGCATGTATATATTAATTCCTTGATCAGCAGAAAAAACATGGTTGGGACTTTGAGTGGTCTTGTGAAGACTTGCCCACAATGATATGCAGAGCCAGAAAACAGCAAAACAGCAGAAGAAACACCAGCTCTGCCAGTAATTTAGCCTCTTACGGCGCCCAAACCAATTTGTAATCCCACCCCTCCCCTCTGCATCTGTCAAGTTTTGTTCAAAACATTGCCATCCCTGTATGAAACCGTCTATTCCCATGGAGAATTATATTACAGAATGATGCTCCGTGTGAGTAGTAATTTTGTTTTATTTGCCTTTCACATATGGGAATATTTATCTTCAAAGTTTTCTCCTCTGGCTCAGAGGCTGCTTTGTAAACCAGATGGTCTTGTGTGGCCTAATTGTACGATGATTTGTTGTGTGATTCAGTAGCATTGTTTATTTGTACAGTGGTTTGATGGAATTTGTACACTGCATAATATTGTTCCACAGTGCTTTCCTTCAGAGACAAGTCCCATTTCTTTCAAATGTTTGTGGCTGCAATTGCAATTAGATGGGGGTACCGAGGACACTTTGATCACAGTTCACTTGCTGTAGTGAACCGGGAAGAAGGCAGATGTGTCTCCCTTCAAACTTCCTGGCATGGCTGCTGGAGCTGGAGATTGCAAGCAATCTCTAGAGTATCTATAGTGCTTGGAAATGTTACTTTTTAGGCTATAATTCCCCCAAATTCCTAACCAGCAGCTGGAAGGGATGATGGTGATCTTGGTGTGGAGGAATCTTCTGTGGTTCCATCGTCATGGACAGATCATGATCTGGTTAGGTTGAGACTAAGGGCCTAAGCAGACGGGCGGCCATGGGCCGCCCCGGGAAGCTGCAGATTGGGGCCGAGGTATCCGCGTTCCTTGGCCCCAACCCGCAGCATCTCAGGCCCTGGAAGGAGCGCTAAAATAGTGCTCCTTCCACAAAATGCCGAAGGTGCGCTGCAAGAGGCCTTGGGCGCACCTTTGGTATCTCTTCCGCCGCAGCATGTGCGGACGCTGCAGCAGAAGTACATCCTCGGAGCCCCAGTCATGCGGAGCGACAGCCGCTCCAATGATGTGTTCAGGAAGGGGTTGGGGCACCCAGCGTGAGGCTGCCCCTCCCCTTCCTTGCCTTGAAGACAGCACAAAGCACCGTCTGCTTAGGTCCTAACTGGGACTCAGAATTTCTGAAGGGGTAGGGGTAAAAGAGATTAAGATTGTCTGCCCCAGGAGCCTGATGGATCCAGGTGGTTTCCTGAAAGGTCTTGGAGAATTTCCTGTTGTCAGTGTTAACTGGATCAGTTAATACTGTTCCACTGCTACAACAGCTCTGCTGGCTGTTGGTCTATTTCTAGGCACAATTCAAAGTGCTGGTTATGGTCTATGAAGCCTGATTTGACTGTGAGGCTATCTGACAGACTGTCCCTCCATGAGTCTGTCAAGGCTCTGATAATCTTAGGTGAGGTCCTACCATTTTCACAGACATAGCTGGTAGGGATGAGAGTGAGGGCCTTCTGGGTGGCTGCCCCAAAGATTTGGAACTCCCTTCCTAGGGAGGCCAGAATGGCCCCCTCTTTCTAGCTTTCCATCAGTGGGCAACTACTTTTTATTATTCCAAAAGGCTTTTAGAACATAATTTTTTTTAAAGAAAGGGGGTGAAATTCTATTGGTTATCCCCAGCTAGAGTAGACCCATTGAATCATTGGCTGAATGGTGAGTCAATGGTTCTACTTTAGTCAGGTTTCACAATAGAATTCAGGCCAGGTTTTTTTTTTTTAAGAGTGTGCTGTATTGTTTTTGTTGAAATCTTTTCACTTGCTTTTTATCCTTTCTTAGATTATGTTTTAAATTGCTTTAATATTATGACTAGTTTGATTCCATTTTACTGTTTTTAGCTATATTGTATTTGTTTTAAATTGTGCCTTGAGTACCAATTCTGAGGGAAATGGAAAATAAATAAATAAATATGATGATGATGATGATGATGATGATGATGATGGGAATTTAGTTGAAAAGGGGTAATTTTCACAAGCACCTAGTATTTAGAAATAAATATCATGTAAATAAAATTGCCATTTTTAGAACTGATAGGCAGTTCTAGTGTTATCTGCCAGCATATTCATTTTTAACAATGGGACACCCACCAAATAGAATATATATTAAGCACATGGACTAAAATACAAACAAATGTATGAAAATGAAATGATTTTTTTTTTAATCAGTCAGGGCCGATGCAGACTGGCTAAAAGGGCCAGCCTGAGGATGGAGTTGGGGTGGGGCCAAAGACATGCTGAGCAAAAGGAGCGCAAAAGAGCGGGAGTGGCAGCGCTCAGGACGGCATTTGCCAGCTCTTTTTGGAGCAGCAAAAAGCCAGATCGGGGCCACGGCGTCTGCATCAACCTTCACTCAGTCAAACAATCAATCAAATTTATCTCCTACGTTTCACTCAAAATATAATGCTCAAGGCATCACTGTTCCTTTCAGTTAGCAATGCCCCCATGTTTCAGTCCCTGGCTCACCTGAATCCTCACCTCAGCAGTCCTCCTTTCTGCTGAATGGCTGGGAGTCAAATGTCAGCTTTCTCACCACAGTTATCCAGAGCTTGCTAATAGTTGGGCACCTTGAAGTCTCTTCCAGATCTATGATTCTATGATTCTACTGAATGCAAGGAGCTCCCTTCTCCTTTTCCTTGCTATCATTGCCATTCACCTGTCCTCTACAAATATGTATGTGGGGAGCAAGAGTGAACATGGGGAAGTGCTCTCATCTCATCTTATATTCCCCTGTTAGGCCAGGGAATCAAGTCACTCTCAGGTTGCACTATTTTTTAAATAGATCCCCTCAGGGTTTCACCCCAAAAAGTCACAACCCAAGGCATGCAAATGTTACATGGCCCCCACCCTGAAAGAGAAAAAAGGTCACCCCAAAGTAGCCCCAAAAGTCAACAGGGCATAATGCAATGTCACTTCCAGTTGCCCAAAATATTAGTTGTGAGAACATACTATGATCCTTGGGATTTCTGTGCTAGCTGGAAGTCAGATTGTGCAGCCTGACCCTTGTGGATGAAGTCTAGCACAAGGACAAGAATCATGCAGCTGTGGCTTTTGGGATCTTGTGAGGTTCTTGACTCTTCCTGCTGCCTCAAACTGTGATCAAAAAATTTTTTAAAAAAAATAAAAAAGAACATCTGGAGTGTTGGGTTTGACTGCAATGGCATCCAACCCAGGACAAGAAAAAAATATGAAAGTGAATGAATACAACTTCTGGCCACCAAAACATCACTTTTGATCACAGTTGAGTATGCCTGTGCACCTTACAGAGAGATGGGAACAACTGAAAATGGCCATCCAACCCTTAACACATGCCTGCTCCTAGTCTATAGCGTGAGAGCAAGCCTATGAGAACAGTTCAAGGATGATTGGGAGCCACTCTGAACAGAAGGACCTACTCAGAGCTTCAGCAAGAGTATTGATAGTCACTTCCATCTTCAAAACAGCACAACTCATCACCTACCATATCTGGGGATTTGCTAGATACCCAATAACCCACCTCAGTTTTTACAGAATCAATCACAAAGCAAAGAGTTCATTAGCTGACTTTGGAAAGGTTGTATGAGGGTGGGTCTATGCTTGCCAGAATCCTCTGGGCTGCCCCCAGAGTATTCCTGTCCTGAATCCCCCCCCCCTTACCTGTTCTCTTTTGCTGTGGGTTTTCATCTCAGGCATTGAATTATGGTTAGCTACCTTTGCACATGGTCTCCATTCATTGACTGGTGCCACTGCTGAGGTCAGAAAGAGGCACCCAGCCACACTATCAATTTGCACCCACCGCAGTGGCATTGGGAAGCTCGCAGAGACTGCAAGTGAAAAAGGCAGCTGCCGTTGTACCTAGGAGGAGAGCTGGAAACCTACAGCAAAAGGTAAGTTATTTAAATGTGTTTTACGGGGAGAAAGTCCCAAATCTGGTGTGAGCATCATGAAAACAGTTTGGACCCAATTCAGGTTTTTGGCCCTGTGTCTTGTAAACAGGGCACAGAAAATCTGGGAAGAGTTTGGGGTAAATCATCCATGGAGACAAGCCCTTAGTAGACCTTGGAAATATTACAGTCCCCAGAACTTCACTTACCATGCATTTCTAGGGCTTGTAATCCAAAAAATAACTTCTCCAAGCTCTGGCCATTAACCACTATAAATGGCAGGTTTGTATACATTGCAGGATATTTATCAATTCTAGTTGATTCATGCCTCGAATGAGAGAGCCCCTTTTGAGAATTAGAATGATGAGGCTTTGGACACACTCCTTTTTCTTCATCATCAATATTATTACCAGTATTTGTTTTGGAGGGCTGTCCATGTAAATGTTTAATTTGCAGTTTCAATTGCAACAAACAGTGAGGTTATCTGTTGTTGGGTTTTAAAAAGTCCCCCACATTTGGGAAATCAGAGAAGCCAGTTCAAGGTTGACTGATGTTACACAATGAAGGAGAATTAAAAGTGATAATTAATATTAATTTAGTTTGGTCTGGGATTAGGTAGTAGAGTTTTATGTTTACATGCCTGTCATCTACTGTAAAAATATTCCTTCCACTGAAAGCTGCTGATTTATGAACAGGAACTGAACTGTTTGGAAGTTGTGATTCATCTTCTCTAGACAGGGTAGTTGAGTAATTCTGCTTTGAATAAGCATTTATTAATATTCCAAATCCTTTTATATCATTTCATCAATGCTGGTAAGAAAATTATGCATCTTGTAATGTATTCCAAACTTTGCTAAAATGATCCAGACCATATTAAAGCCAGGAGGCAATTGAAAAGAATACTAGTTTATCACACTTCTTTATAGAGTTGTACATACATGTATTTACATTTTTTTCTAACCATGAAAACTACATTGTCAGCACATAATTAATCAATTGTAATTGTGTTAGTGTAGGATTATTCACAGTAGGATGCTTGTCTTCTGAATACTCCCATAAAGTGACTTGATTTTGATTCAGCGTACTGGAAGATACATCTGTACAATGTTGTCCAGCTGTTTCAGAAAAAAGGCCAAGGTGAAACAAATGCCTAACAAAACAAAAACTCAACATAGGCCTGTCTGCATGAGCAAAAAGAAGCAGTTTATCCCTGTTTTGAACTCTACCTGTTTAAATGATGCATGTGGCCAAAAAGGGAGGAAAATGAGATGAAGTTGTGCTCCAGGGCTAAACACCAGAGCAAGATAACCTGGTTTGTTCTGGATCAAGTCAGAAAATGCAAACTATCACACTGGTATGTGGACTGTTCTGGGGAAGGAGCTGCTGACACCATTGCTGCCCATAGAGTTTTTTTGTTGCCCACCCACAGATCAATCACACATGCACATGAGTAGTCAGCTGCATCATCCATCCTATTGCACACCCTATGAAATGAAAAGATAACAAACATGGCAGGTTACCAACAATGCAATATATTTAATAAGAACATTAACAAACTGGCTGATCCAATAAGGGGCCATGGGAGTGATGGGGGGGGGATGTATAAGGGCCTTCACATGCCAATTTATCACTGCTTGCACCAATGTGCCATACAGGCAACCAATTGCTTGGGTGATTGAGTGGCCAGTTGCACAACTGATTGCACAGAATGAGCTGGCAGCTGTGCAGGATAAGGAAGGTGAAGGGTGCACATGTCCACATGTGTTTGGGGTAGAGGGGGGAATAATGGCACAGCACAGCACAGCACAGCTTGCAGCTGTGAATGCCTTCTTCTGGCTGTTCCATTCTTGCAAAAGAAGGGGGAGAAATGGAATGCCCATGGGTCTTCAGCCTGTTGTGTAGCCAGTGGTGTGATCAGCAGGTTATCCCCATGAATTGGGAAACTCCAAAGGTAAGCCAGCATTTTTTCTCCACCTGCTTAGTGCCTTTGTTCCTCTACAGCAATGCCTTTCAGAATATCAGATGTGGGGGACATACATACTAGGGGACTAATATACTATGGACTGGTGTTATATTTGTGCCTATTGGGTATAATTGTTTCTTTCTCTCTGTGGGTCAGCAACCAACAGTTTGGAGACTGGAGCTGATCCACAGAGCTCTGCTTTGAATAGCACTGATCCAGAGCAGCCTTTCCCAATGTGGTGTCTTCCATATATGTTGGATTACAGCTCCCAGAATTTTTTAACCAGTGGAGGTAAGTTGCCAGAGTGCTGTTCTGGAAACAACAGATTGTATTAGACAGAATTGGACATAAGAGATAGGAATGGATAAGCCATTCAAGGTCTGTTTCTTTAAGAGGCAGGCTTAGATTGCAATGGCAACTCCTTATCTTTTAACAGCAGGTGTGCTTTATACTGCACAGGGGCACATAGGGCCTTTGCAGACTGCCAGAAATAGTGCAAAATGAGTCCACTTTAACTGCCCTGACTCAGTGCTAAGGAATCATGGGAACTGTACTTTATTGTGGCACCAGAGCTCTCTGTCAGAGAAGGCTCAATGTCTCAGAAAAAAAATACAATTCCCATGATTCCTTAGCACTGAGCCAGGGCAGTTAAAGTGGACTCAATCTGCACTAAAAGTTAACAAAGAGCAAATCAGAAGTTGGAAGGAGGCAATGAAAGAGATAAGAAAAAAATCTCTCTGCAAAAAATACCACAATTGGCCAAAGCAAATGAACATTTTTTTTGTCATGGCTAAATTGCTGGACATTTTAAGGAGGCTGCACAAAACTATTTTTGGGAGCACATGCAGCCATGAACTACAGGGTGTACACCTAAGATAGAATGAACACATGATGAAACACTATGCTATGGCATGATAAGAGGTCCCATAGTGTAACATTAATACAAAATATGTAAAATGTTGTTATCCCAAGGTCTAGCCCTCTATACCCCTTCTCTTTTTATATATCAAGTTGATGATCAAAGGGATATTTTTAGGCATGTAGCTGAAAAAGCACCCTAGGGCAGGAAACTAGCCATGCCATATAAGGACATCTGTGACCTTATAAGGAGATCCATCTGGCTCAGCATGGAGGAAACTCAAGAGCACATGGCCAGGATAGATCAATCAAGCTCAGAATCTGCATAATCTCTTAATTGATAGGAATGATGGTGGGTGATAGACCTGGCGCTTGCAAAAGAACAAAAATCCAGGAATATTTTCCTCTGGAGATTCTTCATTATCCAGAGACATTTGCACTGATTATCCAGTCATTTGCAAGTTTCCTTCTTATTTTAATCTCCTGGAAACTTCATTTTAATCCCAAAATCTGCCCCCCAGGATACGTTTTGCCCTATAAATATGCCTGCCATGGCACCTCCAATTTAGGTATCACTTGGGATTCAGACAGACACTTTGTCAGTATCTTGACTCCTCAGCATTGCTGGCAGCTGCTGAGCCATTTCATTTCACAGAATCCCCCAACTGGAAACTTCACTTCTGGAACTGGTACAGTATTATCTTCTGCAATGCCTTTAAGTCTCTATTGGTTAGCATCTTCTATATTGTTAGTTCTTGAACATATGTATGTGTGTGATTATGTGTGTGTGAGAGTGTCCTTGCATGAATGGTGATTCCCTTTGACTTATAAACAAAAACCATTTTGAAACTTGCATTTTGGAGTTCAGCTTTTCGGAACCATTGTACGTAGGTCTGATTCTTGCTTTAGTTGTCCAAGACTTCTTGAAGCTGTTAAATCCTCTATTTGAATATTGATTATGGTTGCCCTCTCAGGGCACTGGCATTTTGGGTAACAATGTGGACTTTTTATTATTTATATTTTAATAAAGAGATTCCTAATAATCTAAGACATAAGGTGTAGCTTGCTGAGTTTGTGTGTAAATTTGTTGTTACCTCAACTATATTTGTAGTCAGGCCTTCCTACAAAAAGTTTAGGAAAATGTATATTCAAGGGTTCTCTAGCAGTGAATTTCTCTCTCTCTCTCTCTCTTTTTTTTTTTTACATAGTCTTTTTACGGCCATCAAGATCCCTTATGTCCTCTTTCTGGCTGGAAGTTGTTGTTGTTGTTTTTAGCAGCATCAGGATTGGGATGATGATAATGATAGAGAAATGGAGAAGCATAGACTTTCAATAATGAGTTGCAGCACTAAACAATGCAGTAAAGCTAATGCTGGGAAAGAATGGGATTCTACTCTGACTAGTCTTCCTATGGTAACTATGCATGCCTGCCTACCACAGACAAGGTAAACAGAAGCTACCTCCAGAGTTCCTCACTTTGTGTGAACAGGAGATCAGAGAGAAAAGGATGAGGCAGATGAGCCTGCCTCACCAGCATGTTAAATAAGCATTATAGTTTGACCATCCAAAAGGAAAGCCTAAATGGAGACTGGTGAAAGAACGTCATCCCTGGATGCAGTTTGGAAGAAGCCTTCAGGTGGTCTTTAGAAAGTCAAAATGTTTTTTCATCCTTATCTTGCTTTAATATTAGTGAAATATTTGCGGAATTCCATGATTGGGGAATGCTTCCATCCACAATAGCATTCATAGTGGCTAATAAAGGTGAAATTATTTCTGCAGTAAATAACTTATAGTATTCGTTCGTAAAGCCATCCGGGCCTGGAGATTTGGAAGATTTCGATTGCTTAATTGCTTGTTCAAGTTCCTTACGTGTAATAGGGTTATTAAGTAAATCTTGTTGTTCCTTCGTAATTTTGAAAATTTCTATATTATTCAAATATTTTTTAAATTTCAAAATCATGTGTTGAGTTATCTTTATATAAATTCTCAAAAAACTCCGTAAAATTTTTTTTAATCTGATTTTGCTTAGAAAAAATTTCAGTATCTTTTCTAATTTTAATGATTGCTCTCTTAGCTCTTTCTTTTCTAACCATATAAGATAATAATCTTCCTGACTTATTTCCAGATTCATAATATTTTTGTTTAATGAATTTTATTTTGTTTTCAATTTGCTCCATATTAAGAATTGATAGTTGTTTCTGAATAAGTTTGATTTTATCTTTAATTTCAACCAAATTTGGTTCTTTCTTCAATTTATCTTCTAACTCTCCCAATCCTTTAATAAAACTTTCTTCTTTATGTTGTCTTTGTCTTTTCCATTCAACTGTTTTTTGTATTATAATGCCCCTTATCACCGCCTTATGGGCATCCCAAACCGAGTGAATGGCTACTTCTTTATTCACATTCTCCTTAAAATAATATGTTATTTGTTTTTTAATTTCCTCAGAAATGGCATTATTTTTTAATAAATTAGGATTTAATCTCCAGTGAAAAGTTGATTGGGCAAATTTTAATTCTGTAATTATTGGATTATGGTCTGACCATATTTTTGGTATTATTTTAACCTTTGATACTTTATTTAATAAATGATCAGACATCCAGATCATGTCTATCCTAGAATGCGTTTTATGACAATTTGAGTAAAAGGTATAATCCTTCTCTTTACCTTTCTTTACTCTATAAATATCACTCATTTGTAACATGTCCACCAGATTAAAAAATTCCCTAGGGAGTTTTCCTTGAGTCTTCCTAGTCCGTTTTGTTGTTGTTCGATCAAGTAGTGAATCTACTACCCCGTTAAAGTCGCCCATCATAATTACACTTTCGTGATGTAAACCTAACAATCTTTCTTTCAGCTTTTTATAAAAATTGCTTTTATTGTCCAATGGGCCATAAATTCCTACTAGCAGAAAGGATTTATCCTCCACTCTAATTTCAACCATTAAATAAAACCCGTCTGGGTCACTATAAACCAATTTGGGATCGTAAACAGGATTTACATATAAGGTGACTCCTCTCTTTTTAAAAGCAGTGGCTGCAGTAAATTCCAAACCTAATTTTAAATTTCGTAAATATTTTATATCTTTCTTTTTTATCCTACATTCTTGCAAACAGTAAATGTCTAATTTTAATTTCTGTAAATAATGAAAAATCTTTTTCCGTTTTTGTGGTGTGTTTAGCCCTTGTACATTTAAAGATATTATTTTAAGCTGCTTAGAATGTGCCATATTGTTTGTTTTAAATGTTATTTCAATTATTTCAAATTACTGGCAATAGACCACAAAGGAATAATACAGAATCCAAAACCCGTCACCTCTTAACTTACTTAATTATCAAAATACTCTTCAATACCAATTGGAGATATAATTGTCAAACATCTATTGTCCCCTATATCTAGTTCATCAACAGCCTGTCTGAACTCTTCAATTTCAGCCGGATTTTTGGGGCTGTCTTCTTCCTCACTTTCCTCCTTTTCCTCGTCATCAGCACTGTCTTCGTCTTCTTCATCACTGTCTTGTCTGCATACTGCAAATCGAATAACAACTATAGACCAATATCATTGTTAAATACTGATTATAAATTATTGGCATCAATTCTGGCGAATAGACTGAAAATTATACTAGGGGATTGGATTCATGAGGATCAAAATGGCTTTCTCCCGTCCAGGTGGACAAAACAAAATTTTAGAAATTTATTGAATATAATTGATTTTCATTATAAAAATGTACATAGAAAATTGGCACTGATCTTCCTGGATGCGGAGAAAGCCTTTGATAATGTTAACTGGAATTTCATGATTGGGGTCTTAGAAAAAATTGGAGCAGGAAATAATTTTGTTGATTGGGTTAGAAAAATATACTCAGAACAGGACGCCTACATATTAATAAATGGAGATAAGACTACTAAATTTAAAATCCGGAAAGGCATGCAGCAAGGATGTCCTTTGGCGCCATTACTGTTTGTTTTGATGCTTGAAGTAATGCTTATTCAAATTAGAGGAAAAAAGGAAATTCAGGGGGTAGAATTTGGAAGACAAAGTTATAAACTCCGTGCCTACGCAGATGACCTAGTTTTAACAATCGCTAACCCATTAGAAAGTATGCGACCTCTCATGGAACTTTTACATGATTTTGGAAAAGTTTCTGGATATAGAATAAATCGATATAAATCCACAATGATGACTATGAATATATCTAGGACGGAGATTGAGAAATTGAAGGAAATAACTGGCTTTAAATTTGAGGATAAAACTAAATATTTGGGAATCTGGATTAGTACTAAAATGCTGACCTTTTTAAAAATAACTATCAAAAAATTTGGAGTGAAATTAAAAAAAATATGGAAAAGTGGGATCAATTAGCGCTATCATGGATGGGAAGAATAGCATTGGTCAAGAAGGTAATTATTCCAAAATTAATATATTACTTTCAAAATATCCCGATAATTGATAATGATAAGATTTTTAAAACTTGGGATAAGGCCATCTTAAATTTCATTTGGAAAAATAAAAGACACAGATTAAAAGCAATTGACTTACAGGATACGCTTAAAAGAGGCGGATTGGCCGTTCCTAACTGCTTATGGTATTATGAAGCATGTGTTCTGGATTGGCTACAAGATTGGTTATTATTAAAAAATCAAAGATTGTTAGATTTGGAAGGTGGGGATTTATTATATGGTTTTCATTCATATCTATTCTATGATAAATGTAAAGTAGATGCGAGATTTAAAGAAAATTATATTCGTAAATCATGCTTACGGATCTGGATAAAATACAAGGCAAAATGGTGTACAAAGGTGCTGCTTTGGGCTTCTCCGGTGGACTTGGTGTTGATGAAAACTGTTTACAAAGAAGCAACACGTTATAGATACAAAGATTTAATTGAGTGGGACGGTACTGAAATGAGATTTAAAACAAGGGAGGAACTAAAATATTTGGGTTGTGATATGAACTGGTTTGCATATATGCAAATATACGAGAGATTTAAGATAGACTTAAAGGGAGACAGGATCGCTCCAGCACATAAAAATTTTGAAAATGTGTTATTTGGAGAAAAAAAGAAAATGATCTCAAAATTCTATAATTTAATCAGAAATTGGGAAACAGAAGAGAACACAATTAAAATGTATATGGTAAATTGGGCAAAAGACTTAAATCAAAATGTGAAGCTAGATGAATGGATAAGAAGTTGGGAAAAAGTTAAAAAATGGGCAATTAATATAGATCAAAGGGAAAATGCCTATAAAGTCATGAGTAGATGGTACTTAACACCATATATATTATCAAAAATTTATAAGGGATGTAACCCGCAGTGTTGGAAATGTGGTAAAGAAATAGGATTTTATTATCATGTTTGGTGGAGGTGTAATGTCTCGCAAAAATATTGGCATATGATAAATAAAGCAAAGCAAAGCAAAGCAGCTTCATTTATATACCGCTTCATATCGCGCATGGGATGTCTAAGCAGTTTACAACTGTGAGCTGATTGCCCCCCAACAATCTGGGTACTCATTTTAGCGACCTCGGAAGGATGCAGGCCTGAGTCGAGCCTCAGCCCTGGCTGGTATTGAACTCGCAACCTTGTGGTCTATGAGTGAGTGGCTGCAGTACAGGCATTTAACCACTGCGCCACCAGGGCTATACCACCAAATAAGGAAATTATTGAAATTGTGAAAGTAAATATAGGAGCTGATCCAAAAAATATCTCTTAAATATTTGGGGAGAAAAAATTGGGAAAGAAATAGAACATCTTCTCTTCTTTTTAATCACTGCAGCAAGAATTCTCTTCGCTAAATATTGGAGAAAAAGTGAGACCCCAAAGATTGAAGAGTGGAGATTTAAAATATATGAAATTTACGAATTAGAAAAATTAACTTGGCTGCTGAAAAATAAATCACTAAAGGAATTTCATAGGATTTGGAATCCATGGTATACATATGAAAAAGACAAGATGAGACAGTCGATTGATCTTATAATAGAATAAATCATTATTTTGTAAAGGAAGATTAAAGTATAAAGGAAATGTATGTAAATATATGTAAATATATAGAGATTGTGATTTGATATTAGTTAAGATGTACACTATACCACTTAAATGACTCTTTTTTCTTTATCTTCTAGGAATTATTAATAGGAATAGATATATTAATAATATTAATAATATTAGAATTAGAAGTAGAATGTTAAAGAATAGAAAAATCTTCTTTACATATTAGGATAGGTCGGAGAACGCCAGAGGAAAGTATAGAATGGCTCTTTTGATATTGAGCAATTATGGAAAATAAATGCACCAAAAAGGGATAATAGATTAAGATATTGTTATTATTGTAATGAGTAATGAGTAGGATTTATGTAATTAATTTAACTAATATAAAATGAGTAGTTTAAGAGGTCTTGTTAAAATATGTATATGTGATCCCTTACAAAGCTAAGGAAGTTAAGTATTTGAATGTTGTGTTATGTCTTATGTAATTTTAGCTGTGTTCAGTTTGTTTTTGTTTGTTTGTTTTGTTGTGTTTGTTTCTTCTATTTTTATTCTTTTTTTAAAATTTTCTAATAAAGATAATTAAAAAAAAAAAAGAAAGTCAAAATGCTTTTGCTCACTCATACAAGGCTTGTGTGTATATGCATGTGCCTTCAAGTCACTTGTTGATATAGAGGAACCCCATGAAGTTCATAGGGTTTTTTTTAGTCAAGTAATACTCAGAGGTGGTTTCACCAGTTCCTTCCTCTGAAGTATAGCTTACAACATCTTGGTAGTCACCCATCCAAGTACTAAATAGGGTTTGCCCTGCTTAACTTCAGGGAGGATCCGGTGCCTTTAGGGTATTTAGGCCTGATTTTTTTTCATTTCACATGTGCATATTGTTTTTTGAGGGAGGTACTGAAACATATTGAACTGCTCTTTTTTGTGGTTCAGGAACTGACCCCTATTCTATTCATATTATTTCTGCCCCAGGTACCAACTTTTCTGTTAAAGAAGTAATGCCCAGGAACATGTCTACTTTGTTAACTGAGGCATACCTGCATGACCTTATCTCCTTTTCCCATGGCTAGTGAAGTAAGTTAGCTGGATAGATAGCTACTTGTGACTTTCTTGGCTTTTTTCATGGCTATTTGAACTTAGTCTACCCTGGATCCAAACTCCCCAGCTCCATCTGCTATAAAATACACACACTGCATATAAACTAGAAAGAAACTGCAATAAAGGGGACAGAACATGCTCTGAAAAGAGTTTACGACATAGAGATGGAAATATGAGAACCATTCCATCACAAAACAATGTGTACAAGGAGTTATGCATGCATCATTAAATGGTGGCTGCTCATATCAAATACTAGAGCTTGTCTTTCCCCATGCCCTACAGAGAACATTTCTCCTATATTGGTTGAATCAAAATGTCGTTAATAAAAGGAGAATATAGGGTGGATGGGGTAAACCTAATCATGTAAGTACCTTGAACCCCCCCTTTCTTTTTTTTTAAGTCCAAAATCTGCCTCTTACATCAGACAGAACAGGGTCTATCAGGAGCCATGAGTTCTGGGAGAAAATAAATAGTGAGGTTATGTAATTATATGTGGTTATAAAGTTGATGTGAAGTCATGTAGTTGGCTTGTCACTGTGTATGGGTGTAACAGTAATTTCTTCATCTCTAAAGAAAAAAAATAAAATTAAATGGAACAGAAAACTGATGAGAATTCACAATCAAATTTGATATGCTAGTTTAATGAAGTAACCTGTTGGAATCTAGGAGTCAGTCCCAGGAGCATGAAGTCAGCCACATTGTGGTGCTCCAACAATCTAATCTTGCTTTTGTATGAACTACTACATGCCAAACCAAAATGTTGGCAAGACAGGTCAATGACCACTGTTTCCTGGTTCTTCCATTCCCCGACCCTTTGGTTCTGTTTGCATATACTCCAGGATTACTTATTATTTATAAAGGAGGTTTAACATCCAGAATCTGTTATGGTGTTTTTTAGTGTGTTTTAAACCTGGCAGACAGGCTGTTATTATTTAAACTACTAAACCATCAGCCAAACAGGAGAAATGTGCTCAAAGCCTAGAAACAGTTGCCTCTTTGCATTAATAAGTAGAATTTATATTTGATTTTCCAAAGAAGAGATACACTAGTAGGCATTGCTAGATGTAGCACTTGCACATCTACTAATGGCTCATCAAGCTTTCACTCTCCTTGGGTTTGGGTATAGCCATGGACTCATTTTAAAACATCTAACCAAATTTTTGTGTGCATCTTTCTTCATCCCATCCATTTTTTACCTCCTAAGCTAGGATCCAGTTGCTAACATATCACAGTGCAGTGATATGGTGTTTGAGAGGGTGTGGGGGTACAGCTTGCACCAGATGACACCCCACAAGATGGGCAACACCCAATCACTTTTCTCCCGCTGGGAGGAAGGGATGAAAGCCTTCAGCCCTGCATCTCTGTGATGTTGGCAGTCTCCTCATGAGGAGACTGCTGCCACTGCAAGGAAGGACAAGGCTGAGCACAGCCAGCCTTGCTTCCCTGCAGCAGCAGCAGTTCCTCACAAGGAGACCACCACTACTACAAGGAAGAAGGATGAGCACACCTGGCACTGCTTCTCTGCAGCAGTGGCAGTCTTCTCATGAGGAGGCCACCACTGCAGTGGCAAAGAAGAAGAGGTGAATACAGTCTTTTGGCCATGCCCCCCAGCAGCCTCGCCCCCCCACACACACACACACCAGGTGACACCAGGGGTGGGGACACTACTGACACAGTGTAAACCTTACCTACTGCAGTGTATCTTTTTTTAATGACATTGCACAAGGAGATATTGTGTACCTCTCCACAGATTGTCGTTACCTCCAGTGTGTAAGAGCAGCTGGAGGATTCTAGTAACAACTCAGGCTCCACTTGAGCAACTGGTAAAGAAGCAGCCTTATACTTTGGGCCTTGCACCCAGTCAGGAGTAAGAAGAATGGAGCTGCTGCTGAAAGGTTTTGGTTGCTTTCATGCTCTAGGAAAGAAATGTGGACACTGTACCTCCACTATCTATGATGATGATGGAAGTATGCTTTGTAGGTTGATTGCTGGATCTAGGCATTAGTCTGATGAAGAGTTCTGAAGAAGATGACTACTTACACGCTACTGACCTGCCTGTGGGTTTTTCTTCTGAAGGATCGATATGGCCATCTTTATTCTTGTTATCATATTTTGTTGTTATTGCTCAACCATGACTTTTTATTGTTGGACGTAAAGTACGAGATGGTACCAATAGCCCCCCTCCCCACCACCAGGTACAGACAACTCAGTAGCAGCTGATAGGACACCATTTCCAACTTTTCCTGAGAGCAACAGTCTACCTTAGGTGCTTGGAGGTAGGCTTCATGGCAAACACAGCTCAGCCCTCCAACCAAAGATTGGAACATTGGTAGAGAATGTTTTGTATGTTCAGTTACTTGTTAGTAAGTGGGGAGGGGGATCTACTTTGATTACATTTACATTAGAAGAAGAGAAAAGTGAATAATGTTACATTGGCACTTAAATTTATAATCTGTACTATAAACTATCAGAATGAAGTTCAAAAACCTCCATAATCCCCCCTCCTTTTTGTCTCCATCTTGAGCTTGAGAGAGAAGGAAATAGCTGCATGAGCTTTTGAAAAAAAAAATCAATTTCTCATCAACCATGTCCAAACCCTCCTCTTGCTTCCCCTTTTCCTCCATTTTGACAATCACATCTCCTTAACCTGCCGCTTTCTTTAGCTTAGTAATTTGCACATGGATCCCAGCAAAGGTTCTTGGGTTAATAGTTTTTTTGGAACTATGGTTTCCAGAGCAGAACACAAAGGGTCACCCAAAGAGGACCAATCACCTTCGAAATTGGCCTCATTACCTTTTGCTTTAGCATCTTTTAACCTTGGAATTAAGTAGAGTCAAAATAAAGATTATAGCTATTTACATTAAGGAACCACCTGAAAAAATAGTAAGAATTGTTGGTCTCATTCAATTAATCAATAACTTAATCGATAACTTCACTCTAGGATCATATTAATGTTAAAAGTCTGACATAAGTCATTCAATTAAGTAAAAAATAAATTCATTTAAGTTTCCTCTTTTCATTAGATAATGTCTCATTTAGTTGATAACTTAATTGGCTTTATTTAGTTATTACTCTAAAAGTGTGCTGTTTTCCTTTGTGGCAGCCTGAGTCTGTCTAATGGTAGAGCTGGCTCGGAGTGCTGTTAATGATGATGAGATAGACCTGTTCAGCAGCTGCTAGACTATGGCAATTCCTTCAAAGGAAAGATAGGCTGGACTCTCCCTGTTAACCTCATGGGCAGACAAATATTTTCCCCTCAAAAAAGTAAGGCAGGTTTTTGACATTCTACAGGCTCCCCAGAAAGCCACTTTTAATGGCTGGGGGCTATACTACTTTTCAAGAAATCAATATGTGTTTCAACTGCTTTTGAATCAATTCTATTTTAATCCCATATTTGATTAATTGTGTTTTGACATTACAAATATTTGGCCAGCATGCTGTTGGTGAATTATGATGGTGTAAATTGGATTGCTGTAAGTTGAAAGCAGTCAAAAAGTACATTTAAAAAGTAGTAGTAAAAAATGTAGGAAAACATGCTACACAATTGTAGCACTTTAATTCCTCTTGAACTGCCATGGCAACATCCTACAGAAACCTGGGATTTGTAGTTTAGGGAATGATCTTTAGACTTCTCAGTCAGAGAGCTCTAGTGCCTCACCAAACAACACACCTCAGGATTCCACAGGCAGTTAAAGTCAAATTATAGTGCCCCGGCTTCAGAATCTTGTTGGTGCACAATGCTACAGAGTTGTACTTTTCCCAGGGTTGCACAGTGTTGGTGAGGGAAGGCAGAAAACCTATGATTCCTATTGGTTAATACCAACTCAAGTAGATTCATTGAATTGATTGTTGAATGCTGAGTCAACACAAGTAAATCCCATTAATTCAAAAGGTCTACCTTAGCAGGAACTAACATGAGACTAGTCCAAAATCTACTGGCAGTGAGTAGCCTGTTTCTCCAATGCTTTACTTCCTTCCTGGCTGCAACACTGATTGCCTTTCCCCTCCTGCTGCTGTTGTTTACTCTGGCATAGTTACAGCAAGATGGCTCACTAACAGGATTCCAGCATAGGAAGTCTACTTCTTTCACAGGCCCAAGTGAGATGCACAACAGATTTTTCAATGGCAAAATGGAAGAATATAATACAAAAGGGACCTGGGCAAATAATTGACATAATTTATTTACCATTAAGAGCACCACAAACACTGACATGGTATTAAAATACAGAGCTGAGCAGTCACTGAATTTCAATACAGTTGTTCTTATGCATATGTTTTTGCTTTTTTTAAAAACAAACAAACATGATCTGTGTAATTTTATTATTGCTTATATTAAACATACAGGAATATTTACTCTGTCCTGTTTGAAGGCTCACAACAATTTCCACCTGAGTTCCAGTCTTCCATTTGTGGTTGGTCCTGCAAATATATCATGGAACTGGGAAGTCATAAAATCCCTTCATTTCTCATCAGTCATCTGCACCTTGTACTGAATTTTTTAAAAATCTGGGGGGGGGGGGTAGTCTACAAATCTGTGGAATATAACAATGAGCACAAAATAGTTACATTATATTAAGCTGCATTTTAAAGTAATTTTGAGGGTTTGGGTTGCTCCTACAAATTTCAGGCAAAATTCTGTAAACATGAATGGTGAAGAAAGCTCAAGAGAATTTGGCACAAGCCCTAGTGGTGAATTGAAGTTGAGTGTGTTACTGAAAACAGAGAAGACAACTGTATCATTTTTCCCCCATGGCAGCAACTTTATTGGTTGTAGCTGAAAGGGTTGGCTTAGCACAGAGTAAGGACCCCAAGATCAGACAAGCTGCCTGTTAACTGATGACCAGCAACCTACAATGCTGGAGGGAATACAGAAGAAGTGGGAGATTCCATCTGGGTTAAAATCATTGTATGGTTTTCCTGTCACTTGGGAACAGGTTAGGCCTACATCACAAAGTTGGGCATGTATCTGTATAACTTAACCCAAAGGTCCCTTAAGGGGACATGAAACCAGGGATAAGAGACATATAGGTCCATTCCACCACCTCCCCCCATAACATCTGATCCCAGGCCAAAGAATGCATTTGGTACTTTTGCCATTACGAGATAGAATTTGTTACAAAACACAACCTCAGACAACAACAATGACCATCCAGCTATGAGACAAGTCAACTGAGGAAGAACACCTTGGAAGGCAATTGAAGCTGTCCCCCACAAAAACATGTAGGTGGGGTAAGGCCAAGTACCCCTCCTGCTAAAGCCATGCATGTTGGCTTGAAGCAACTCAGCATTTATGGGGAGATGAGGGCAGAGCAAGCCATCGTGGGGGACATTAGGATTATGTTTAGTGAGTGCAATGCTCCTCATGCATTGATTGAATGCACAAGCACCTCTTGTGAAGGCAGCTGATCTGTACCTATTTTATCAGTATTCTAGGGTCTGTGTCATACATTCTGAATTGGCCTCAGTTCAAATCTCTCTCTCTCTCTCTCTCTCTCTCTCTCTCTGTGTTTATATCCTAGGAGCTTTCAGACATTGAGAGAATTCATCTGGGATGGTCAGAGATCATACATAAATGTCAACATTTATAGACACACATACCTACCAGTAGGGGAGAGATGGAATGCACTAGCCAAAAACTATTGTACCAGCTTTAAAACAGTACAAAATAATTTGAACACCATTGAGCTTTTGTGTCATTCTGTTTACCTCTTTTAATGAACAAAAAGAGAGAAGTGTTATCAGGGTAGCAATGAATAAATTAATAAAAGCATAGCAAAGCACAGATATAAAGCCTGTTTTGTTGAATTGGTGTGTGTGATGCCAACCACATTTTGGACTACATTTTTCATCAGCCCTAGCCAGTCTGGCTAATGTCCAGGAACAATGGCAATTGCAGTCTAAAACATCTGGAGATTTGGGATTGGGAAAGGCTGTTGTGAATCATCAGAGAACCTAGTCATTTGAAGAACCACAAATGTAACAATAGTTCATTATTTCCAGGTACGAAAGGCACAGTTCAGTCATAAAAATAGCCTTGAGTTCCAATGATTGTCCCAGAAAAGTCCTACAAGTAGGTTTTGCCCTTTGTTCAACATGGTATTAGTCTTTAGGCCTTAGCTGCCTGAATTCAATCCTTGCAGACTTGGGGGATGCATATTAGTAAAACAAATTAAGTCCCTTTGAACACAGTGGGACTTACCCCCAAGTTAATATGAATAGGATTGTGCATGCCCTTTTATTTAGGATTATTTTTATAGTATTGGATAACAGATGTTTTTAAAAAGATATGTAGAATCATAGAATCATAGAGTTGGAAGAGACCACAAGGGCCATCCAGTTTAACCCCTTGCCATGCAGGAAATCACAATCAAAGCATTCCCGACAGATGGCCATCCAGCCTACCTGAGGATTTAGTTCAGCATAAATTTCCACTTGTGCTCTCCCTGCCTCTACTACCACTCTCCAAATATCCTGGAAATATGAACAAAAACCTTGATCCTCAAATATTAACACCTTTTCATAAGCTAACCTCAGCATCATTCTACAGCAGCTATTGGGATTAGTAACATCAAAAAGAATCACACCTAGGATCATTTTCAGCCTGAATATGCATGCCAAATCCAACTGGGGGCCATATATGCAGAGAAGCAGGTTTCCAGGTGTGTATACTGAGCAATGTTGCTCAATGTGCATGTCTGTAAATCCATGTCACTTGTACAATCCAACCACCAGGTCTGTATGCATAACCCTTTATTTAAAACAAAAACAAAAAACAACATCCTGAAACCCAGTAATTAGCATTTAGGGGGTGTCAGAAAACTGGATTAAGTTCCCTTTTGCTTTCCCCCCTAACAAACTGATAGTTCATACCGATTCTTTTTTCTCTTTAATGAACCACTTGTGTGTAATACCAGATGCGCTGCAAAGGATATGTTGAGCATAGCCTGTCATTGCCCATCTCTTTTTTCTTTTCATTGAAGATATGACTGACCCCAATAGCCTTTTATGAAATTAAGCATTTTGGGTTGTTTGTTTTTAAAAAAGAGAGCAAGTGTTGGAAGGGCACAGTCCCCTGACTGCAGGAAAATACATGCATCCCAGTGGAAGAAGTGAGATTGCTGAGCATGTAAGTGGCCTTCCCTGAGCATGCCTGATGCAGATGCTGATCTTACATTTGGTTTCCCCTCAGAAACACTATCAGAGCTTGGAGAAGTTACTTGTTAAAATGACAGATCCCAATTTTTCCAGCCAGCATGGCCATGGAGAGTTGTGGTCTTTAGAAATAATTCTCCCAAGCTCTTACCACATTGCTCATCAGTTCACAATGCTCCTTTTAGACTAAATGCTTGTGACTACAACTGCTGTAGTCCAAGACATGAACCGGGGGGGGGGGGACTTGTTTCTTTTTTTCTTAAAAAAAAACAAAACCACAACAACCCTCTTTAAGGGAACCTATGACATCACAATCCAAGTCAGTATTGACTCCAAAGGTTCAAGAGGGTTAGGTATTTGTTCTAAAATAGGGGTTTGGGATTTCAAAGTCCAAATGATGTCAATTTTTTATTTTTATTTTTTTACAAAACTGTATTTTAAATCTCCCTTAAAAAAAATGGAACAAGATGTGGTCAGGTAGCTTATGTCATAATGAGGAAAAACAACATACAAAGCACATGTAAATAGCAAGTATTATAAAACATGTATTTGTAGTGCAAGTTGAAAATACAGGGACTCTACTCATACTGGCCAGCTAGAGGGAAACACATGGTTCTGAGTGATCAACAAGAGCCCCCAAATTCAAATTCTTCAGAGTTGACAGTATTAACAGAGTACAAAAATATGGTGAAAATTTACACGTTACACATTAAGTACTTAATTTTTTAATAGTTTACATTAGAGATCTACAGATATGTTTCCAATTAAGCTGGCTTCTTAATACCCACCTATTGTAGTACTGTAGGTATGGTTACATATACCAAGAAACAAACAATCCCAAAGCAATAGCTATACAGCAACATATTAAGGTCCAAAGATTAGACCAGTACATGTTAAATATTTCACTGGTTTACTAAATGGACAGTTTATTCATTTATAGTTTGCTTCTTTTTTAAAAAAATCTTAAACTTGTCTTTGAGACTGAAACAAAATGTCCTTTATTAATAAGCTTTTCAGTATTTTTTTTTAAAAAAAACACAATGATATGAGGCTTTACATAAAGCCATTCTAGGCTCTTGGAAAGAAAAACAAGATGTATGTGACTTTTTTAAAGGCAGATTTTCTTAGTAATGTAATAGTAAACTACTATTTTAATTGGGCTGAATTTTCAGGACCTTTTTAAGTTCATGTTCCCAAGGCACTAACCATGTTTCTAACAGTTTATTTGGTCTGCACATTTGTGTCTTTCCCCTCTTGTCCCCCTCCCCTCCCATAGCAATTAACATATTCTTGGTTGATCGTATTACACAAAAATAAATAATGCGTTGTTAATTCTAAAACTACAAGGAACAGATTGGGCGTCTATGGCATGAAAACACAGAAATCAAGTAAGCCATGGGATAGATACAGCAACTCCACTTAATGGGATTTTTATTCCTGTTTTTTCCTTTCACATAAGAATGCTAACAAATTCTTCCAGTGTTTATTTTTACAAGGTTTTTTTCTTTTTTTATTTTCTTTCTTGTATTTTTTGTTGTTTTTTTTCCTTTAAAAATTCTTCTTGTCTATCTCACTAACCAAGTAGTTGAAATGTAGGATAAGGCCTTCACGGTTTTGCATCAGCTGATGGTTTAAAAACAAGACAAAACACAAATCAATGAAACAAACTCTCAAACAAGTCGGATTTAGTACCGCTTTTTCCCCTCTTTTAAACAAACACTGATGATCCTATGTGTTCCTTGTTGTAGTAGTTGTTATTGCTTCTTCCTCTTTGTATGTTCCTTTTCCCTCCTTTCTTTTCTGGGGAGAAAATGCACATAATGCGGTATCCCTTAACTGCATTTGCAAGACTTTACAATCATGTTAGAAAGCTGTTCAATTTTGGGTGTTTTCCCAATGTAATACAAAATGGTGAGGGGTTCTAGATCCTGGGATACACAGCATGGAGATGCAGATGCTTCTGGATTGATAGTATTATACAAGCTGAGTACCTAGAAGGAAAGGAAACAAATGTGAAAGTATTGCTACTCCAAATATATCATCATAGTTCTGTGAGTTCCATGGATTACAATTTGATTTAAGAACTTTTAGATGATCCCTACCTAAGTTGACTAATGAAGACTGTCACAACTATTAAGTAGAGTAGACTGTCTGGGCCAGTGATTCTCAAACTTTTTTCCTCTAGGTCTTTTGGACTTTAACTCTCAGAAGCCCTAGCCAGCTTGGCCAACAGTCGGGAATTCTGGGAGCTGAAGTCCAAAACATCTGGAGGACCAGAGTTTGAAAATCACTGGTCTAGGCTCTAATTCAACATTCTACTTCCCACAGTAGTCAGTCATAGGACCACAGGAAGCACAGATGAAGACGTGAGGTTAAGCACTCTCCCACAGAGCTTGGAAAAAGTCATGCTGGCTCAGGAATTTTGGTGGTTGTCTAACAAAATAACTTTCCCAAGCTCTGGCATTCTTTGACAACTGGCATTCAGAGGTAGTGTTCCTCTAAACCAAAAGACAGAACAAATAGCAGACAAGATAGGATCAAACAAGAGAGCCAAGTGTAATGTGGTGATTTAAGTGCTGGACTGGGACTCTGGGAGACCAGGGTTTGAATCTCTACTCCATGGCCATGGAAACCCACTGGGTGACCTTCAGCAAGTCACAGTTTCTCTGCCTCAGAGAAAGGCAATGGCAAATCTCTGAACAAATTTTGTCAAGAAGCAACCCCCTCAGTAGGTTCACTGCAGGGTCCCCAAAAGTCCAAAATATCTTCAAGTCACACAACAACCAAAACAGGATGAAATATTTTAAAAGATAACCTGTTTTATTAGGTGATACTGTAGAAACTGTGCACTTAGCAGTATGGATCCAGGCTTTATTATTATTCCTGTGTATCTATATTGGATATCTTAGACTGCAATTAAAACAGAAATTTATTATGATTCAATTTCTCTTTTCTGCCTTTCTGTGTGTTTGGCATGACTAAGCAGCTAAGCTTGTGCATCCCCACTCATACTCAGATATTGCTTAATTTAACATTTTACTTAATCAAGGAAATGAAAATATCTTTGGTTGGCATATGCTCAGAATGATTGCACTTTACCTCTTTTGTTACTCTTTGTTGAAGAATCCAATTAATTTTAAAATCATGGTTTCGACCCTAAACCAAGCATGTTAATTGTGTATCCATGCCATTAAACTGCATAACGGCCAATAAGTGAAGGATGTGTAACACATTGGTGCAAGAATGTGGAAAAAGAATATTCTCTAAGGGCATTTTGCTGAGGTACATTCACTTTAGACATCCCTGTTCTCATAGTCCAAGAGCATCATCATACTGGTTCTGGCATATCATTACATTCATTCTTCTTAAGCACAGAACACATCCCATTGGATCAGCCAGGCTTTAAATTGTCTTTCAAACCTTATTTGGACCGAGAGAGAATGAGAGGGGGTGGTGGAGGGGAGAGTGATCAAGATGGTAAAAGATATGGAAACCAAGCTGCACAAGAAACACCTTAGGGAGCTGGGTAGGTTTAGCTTGGAGAAAAGAAGACTGAGAAGTGACATGATAGCCATACTTAAATGCTTGAAGGAATGTCAGGTAGAAGATGGAGCTAGCTTGTTTTCTGTTGTTCTGGGGACTAGATCCAATAGATTGAAATTATAAAAAAAAAGAGAGAGAGATTCCATCTAAACAGTAGGAAGAATTTCTTGACTGTTAAGAAGTGTTTTACAGTTCCAAAAGGATTTTTTAAAGAACCAATTTTTATGCAATTGATACAATTTTATAATTTCATTTGTCAGGCTGACTAACTTCCCTTTTCTCCTTTTTTCTGATGTACATCTTTCACAATTAACTGACCTCTAATGATAACTTTCATACAGTCCCATTAAGGTGGCCTGAGAAGAACCCAGTGATAGTGGACTAGACTGTCTCAAAGGGTAGTGGACTTTCCTGCTTTAGGGGCCTTTAAAAGAGGTTGGATGTCCATCTTTCAGGAATACTTTAATTGTGTATTCCTACATAGCAAAGGGTTGGACTAGATAGCCCCTGCTTTCACTTGGGTCTCCAGATCCACTGAAAACCTTCCCCAGAGTCTCTTTGACTCCTTAGCCTAAGCAGGCCCTGCTGCCAGTTCTTTCAAACTTTTCTTTGCAATCCTGGCAAACTAGCTTTTTTATATATTGGGAATGAAAGCCAAGATCCCACTCCCATTTTTATTTTTTAGGATGTCTAGCTGCTTACTAGACATTAGATCTGTGCTAGATTTTCCCAATCCAGTCCTGATTGCAGCTGCCCAGGAAGAGAATTCCTTTCTCTAGAACGGGCTTGCACAGCATGCAGCCTCATCTGTTGTGCAGCCCTGCCCCAAAGTGACTTCCACAGACTAAATCAGTAGATTAGTACTGCATGGGTGCATTAAGACTATGTAGGTCAGGGATGGGCAATGTTAGTGGGTCCAGGAATCAGGTTTTTTAAAAAATGCCATGCCTGTTGAATATGCTCAGTTTGCAGTGGACTCTCTCATGTGCCCCCACCCCTGGCCAATGTTTGTTTGTTTGTTTATGTCCTGCCTTTCTCCCAGTACAAGCCCCAAGGTGGCTTCCAGCAGAACAAATTAAAAACCTTTACAAAATGTTCTGCTGACTAGAGTTGCCAGAGATCTTCCCTGGGCTAGAAGTCTTAAATAAAGGGGCTGTTTACCAATCAAGGTGGAAGGAGGAGGGAATTATTCCTTCTCACCTACAAAGAGATAAGGAACATTTAATCTAGCCTACTTACTTCTAGCCAGAATGTGGATGTAGAGCAAATAGTGAATCCTGGCACCACAATGACTAGGAGGAAGTCGGAATCTGAGTAAATATACAGACCAGCTCCCTGGAGAATCTTTGTAAGTTGCACCAAAAAAAATCAATTAAGCCTTCCAAATTGTAGCAAGCTGAAGTTCTACTATCTCAGCTGGAGATTTGCACACAGCTCTTTCCTCTTGCCTGGAGTTGAGTCTACCAAAACTGGAGAATGTTCCATCTTGCCTCCTCCATTGAGATGACCCTGGAAAACTGGGTGACTCAGAGCCAACTTCAATAGAGTTGAGATGTGGTAACTCTGTTATACACCACTGGTTCCCCTAAATGTGCTGACCCAATCAGAAGGCTTTGATGGTGACTTTTTGGTGACATAAAGATTGGTACTCAGAGAACTGAGATATTTCTGTTTCTCTCTAATGGTTTACAATGATGAGTAATGAATTGTCTTTTGGAAAGATGTGACCATACTTTGGTTATACAGAAATTAGTATGGACCTTATCACATGGGGGTCTGAAGCAGTCCCATCCCCGTGGCATCCCCGTCCCATGGCGCTTCCTTTCCCCGGGTGATCAAACAACGTTGCAGGGAAACCCCGCCCATCCCTGTCACATCCCCGTCCCATCACGCTTCCTTTCCCCGGGTGATCAAACGACGTCGCAGGGAAACCCCGCCCATCCCGTCACATCCCCGTTCTTTTGGATTCCTGGTCGAAATGGGAATTACATTTCCCGCGACCGGAAGGAAGCGCAATGGGACGGGGATGCGACTGCTTGGACCCCGTGTTATAAGGTCCTATGAGAGGAATGATAATATTTTAAGAGTTGAAGTAACTTTTTAAAACTGACTGACTGATTTTTCAGAGTTTGGAAAAGTTACTTTTGGAGACTCCATTGGCTGGAATCCACCTGATTATGATGATTGGAGGATTCAGGGAGTTGTAGCTAATGTTTTCAAGCTCTAGCTATGTGAAATATACATTCCTTGCCCTGTCATTAGTAACACACCACAAACAAACACACATCATGGCCATGCTTGGAGATACTGGCTGGGGGCTTCTGAGATTTGTAGCTCAGAAAGTAACTTTTTTGAGCTCTGTAATCTTTCAGCTGGGGAATATTCCAAATGCACATATCATTCAGCAGGACTATGAAATGTCATATACAAGCTGCTGAGGAAGCCCTAGACTTGAAAAATGTTCTACAGCTGCATAGACTGATTTCCTTATCTAAACAGCTATTTTACGACTTTGCATATAAGGATTGGTGAGCTGCAATTTTTATTGTGTTGAAAAAGCATTGTGTGTTATACCAGCATTTTGTCACTTTGGACATAATGAGAAAACATTTTTTTAAACTCTGAAATTGTTTCTACCATGCTTTCATCACAGTTCTGTTACCTTCAATATCCCATGGGGGGGGAGGAACCAAAATTTCTAAAAAGGGAGACTTACTCTACTATGCTGAGTATCAGAGCTCCATAAATACGGACATGCTCCTGCACAGAAATTTGCATGGTATCCTTTAGGTTCATGTATCCATTTCCACCCAAGATCTCGCTTGAAGTCAATATAAAATGGACGTAGGCAGCAGTTATCTTGAACATTTCTGAAAATGCAGATGCAGACAAATACATTACTATGACAAAACTGGAGCTGAGCTGGCTGTCATAATACACTTGTCCCAATGGGGAATTTTAAGGTGAGTTCAATCTGAGTCCCAAAGAGAGTTTACTTTTTTTGTATATTAAAATATTTATTTCCTGTCTCATAGCAAAAAATCTGAGTTTAGGGTACAGACATAAAAAGGGTTAAAAACATGTAAAACAATGTAACAATGTAAAACTGTTTAAAGCCAGGCACACTGTAGTTAGGACATAATCCCTTGACCACAAGAGCTTTAATGAAAAGCCAAGTTTTAATATGGCATCTTTAATATGGTGAAACTAGCAGTTAAAGTATTTTGCAGAAGCTTCTCTGCAAAAGCTCTTTGTCCTGTTCCTCTTATTTCCTTTAGCTGATACTTTTTAGATATATGGCACCTCATCAGGGAATTATAAATTCAGGTAGCCTACAGTTGCAAGAAAGAAACAAGTATTTATTAATAGATATATGTGTTTATTTTTACAATTGGCCATCATGCTCTTGTCCCAGGCAGTACCACTCATAAAGAGGGCCTCACAAATGTGAGTAGATCACAACAAAATTAGGGACCTTTTCACACTACACAATGATAGTGCTATAATTGTGAAAAGTTTAAAAAAACCTAGTTTGGTGTTAATTTATCATGGGATAGGAGAGCAAACCCTTTATCTTTCAATATCAGTACTCCCCACCCCCACCCCCCAAAAGACCTGTGAATTTAAATGCCTTTGTTGGTTTCCAATATTATTGTTAACTTCTGTCATCTTAACTGTTATTCTGAATTCATCCATCTATATATATATATACACACACACTGTTATTTTGATCATAGGTGGCTTATTCCTTCACTTCCCAGCCTCAATCAGAATAGAAATCTCTCTTCTTTCCCTGTGGCTAGAACTTACCAAATAATTTGTTCCCATTTGCACCAATGACAACTTTTCCTGAAGGTTTTTCACTGCTTATGAAGGCAAGATTTCTATCCAATTTTTTACTGGGAAGTAAAGGAAAACTCTCCTTTCTCTGTTCATTATGATCAAAATAATAAAGCAACCCTTCTTTCTGTAACTTTAAACCAAGCTATAGTTACATGCTGTGAATTTTGCTTAACCTGCCTAAGCCCCTAAGCAAGGGAAGACCAATCATGTTCAAGCAAAGTATGTAGTCACACTGCAAAAATAAAGCAGTTTGACATGACTTTAATTGCCATGACTCTATCCTGTGGAATCCTAAGATCTGTAGTTTGGTGGTGAGGTATTCAGCCTGGTCTGTCAGAGAGCTCGGGTGCCTCATTAAACTACAAACCCCAGGATTCCACAAGATAGAATCATGGCAGTTAAAGTGGTATCAAACTGCTTTATTTCTGCAGTGCGGCTATATCACAGACAAGCCATTGCATCAAACTGATTTCCCCTTTTGGCATCAGTAGATTGTTCTCAAGAATGATCCTTCTTTCAGTCTTGCCACCTTCACAGGAATAGTTGGTGGGTACATAAGATATGGTTGCCCAGACTCTCAAATTCCATTCCAAGGCTCAAAACACATGGGCCAAAAGTGCCGGCTTTGGGCTGAGCTGGGAGTGTGGTGTACAGATCATACACGGCCCAGGATTGGATTGAGCCATGGCCGCCTAAGACCACAGGCAAAAGGAGTGCAAAAAACATGCTCTTGCCCCTGGCCCATTTGGGACTGCAGTGCCTGGTCGCCGCAATCCTGTACTGAACAGGGAGCAACCAGGGAGGAGTAGTGAGAAGCCGCTCCAAGCTACTGGTCTGCTTGTCTCCCTAGAGAAGCAAAAATGCCTCCCTTCTTGCTGCCCTTCCACTAGTAGGTAAAGTACTTATTTTCTCCAAACAGGTGTTTAGGCAGTCATATTATTTAAGTTATACTATTTTTAACTGCTTTTGATTACTTTTAAGTTTATGTGTTTTTAATTGTTTTAATATTGTTAATAAATTCTACTTTAATGTTGACTTTTTATATATTTTTAACTATTTTATAGTCACTTGCCCCCTTGAGTCCCAATCTTGTAGGCAAGGTGGGGTATAAATAAAGTTAATAATAATTGTTTTACCAAATAATTTTACACAGGCTCAAGGCTCACCAGATTTCCAGTACAATTATGTTTACACCAGGGCCTCTTGTGTGCTAGATGGGGCCCATTCCCAGTCAGTTCCCATTACCCATTGATCACGGAGTGACAGTTGTATGTCCTGTCTCCCATGTTAGTGGGGTGGTGAATCTGCTTTGGATCTCACTCTAAACCAGGGGTGGGCAACCTTTCCCCTTTAAGGGCCGAGGGACTTCAGCTCCCAGAATCCCAGGAGCTATTAGCTAACATGGGACTATTGGCCAACATGGCTGAGGCTTCTGGGAGCTGAAGTCCCTCGGCCCTTAAAGGGGAAAGGTTGCCTACCCCTGCTCTAAACTTTAAAGGAGGTCCAAAATGTTGAATCTTATCTCCAAAATAAACAATCAATCGATTTTGGATAGTTCCTTTTGGGGGGAAACAGAGAAGATGCATTAAATTATGGATATTAAAGGAGCTAGCCTTCACTGGCTGATGGCATTATGAGTGAAACTTTGGGCTACCTAGCCTAGTACTGTCAACTCTGACTGGCAGCTATGGCTCTCCAGGGTTTCAGGCAAAATTCTTTCCTAACTCTGCCTTAAGATTTATGGCACTCTATAGTGGTCTCCATCCAAGTACTAACTTAGGCCAAACCCATCCCAAATTAGGACCCTCATGGATACCGAAATCTGTGTATGCTCAAGTCTTGTTAAATACAATGGCATAATAAAATGCTATCCCTTATATAAAATGGCAAATCAAGGTTTGCTTTTGGGAATTTATATATTTTAAAAAATATTTTCAAGCCATTGATGCTTGAATCTGTGGATAAAGAATCCATGGATATGGAAGGCTGACTGTATATTCTTGGTGTTGTGGAGGCTATTATGTGGTATATACACAGGGAGGTATAGGCCTAAATTCCCTAACAGCACCAGATTCCATCTGATCTTGGAAATTCAACCTCCCTAGTACTTGGATGTGAGACCACCAATGAATACCAGCTACTAAAGGCTATTTCAGAGGAAGGAACTGGCAAAACCAACTCTAACTCTCCCTTGCCTAAGAAAACCCTTTCAAATTCATGGGGTCACCATCAGCTGGCATGCAACTTGAAGGCACATACACACAGCAAGAAACATGAAGCCAGATTTATTTTGAAGAGGTCTTCCAGTATGTGATTGATATTATTACAGGGAGCAAGCAGCATACAGTACGTCTTTTTCTTATGCTTATTACTGAGCAGATTATATTAAAAGTAAAGCACTTTTTGAAGTCAATGGGGCTTGCCTGTTCCATCAGTGCTATTTCAGATTTGAGAAACTGACTTGGAACTGTACAGACCCAGTAGAATAGAGAAACAATAACAAACAGATAGGAGCAAAGGAAATGGAATAGATAGGCTCTTGATGCCTTTTGGAAACTTAGGGACGCTTCTGGCTTTAAGATAATTAAAATTTATATTTCAAGATTTCTTTTTTAAATATTGCTATCCAAGTTTTTAAAATTAAATAAAAAACTTTCTATCAGCAAAGTTTAACTCCATCTAAAGTCAAATTCCTCAAAAATAGGGGGGGAATGCCATTATTTGAATATAGCTTTTCTTTCAAAAAAGGATCTTAAACGTAAAAAATTAGTAATACATAACTTTTTCTAAACCATTTTCAAATAAAACCATTTTCAATTTTATTTTTTAATCCTTAATTTAAATTTTAAATATTTGAATTGGATTGAAAATTCAAATGTAGTATCCAGATAAGACACAATCAAACTTCAGTCTATTTGTGCCACAATGATTTCATTGTGAAAGCTAACCATATGCTAAATATCTCCCCTTGAAATCAGTGGAGCTTGGAAATGCTTACTTATTACAGACATTATGTGATTTGAGAGGTGGCACTTTTGCCAATCTATTTCTAAATCATCATTCTAGTAGACATACCCAGCACTTTTACCTGTGGCCCACTTCTATCTTGACTACTTCTGTTCATGTGAACTCAAAGAAATGTTCTGTTTAAAGAAGAGGTGGGCAACAGTGGTGGGTCCAGGTGCCAATTTTCTCATTTTTGGTTTTGAAAACATATTTTTAATGTTTAAGAGTATGGGTACGTGGGGCGTACTGGATGCAATCTATTGGAAAGGTGAGTTGCCATTCCTAGAGGCTTCCAGAAGGCCTTTCACACTACACCAGTTTTAATACATTGACACTTTAAGTACCATGACTACATCCTATGTAATCCTGGGATTTGTAATTTGGTGAAATGGTAGAGCTCTCTGGCAGAGTATTCTAAATATCATCTCTCCTTAAACTGCAAATCATGTCATTAGAATTAATGATAAACCACGATTTCTTGTGATGTGGATGAGTTGCAGTGGAGGCCCGGGCTTATCTACTTACTTCTTTTTCATACTTATCAGAAAATTTTAGGCTCCTCTGACTGATTTTAAAGAAACTGCAGTTCCTATGGTTTGTGGTTTGCTTAAGCGATTGTTTGGTGAAATCCTGGGAGTGGCGGACCCATTAGAATGGTCCGCCCTTGAAGGCTAACGGAACCAATTACATTCCAGAAAGCCTTGGAGGGTTTAATGGTTGGTAACGCAGGTGACTCCATTGAATATCTGGAACACCGATCTCGCCAAGGCTATTTGTGGTTTGCTTAAGGAATTGTTTGGCGAAATCCTGGGGGTGGTGGACCCATTGGAATGGTCCGCCCTCGAAGGCTAATGGAACCATTTACATTCCAGAAAGCCTTGGAGGGTTTAATGGCTGGTAATGCAGGTGACTCCATTGAATATCTGGAACACTGATCTCACCAAGGCTATCGACACAATCGCTCCCAAGCATCCTTTCTAACCCACATCAAACCGAAAGCCTTGGTATACAGAAGAGCTGAGAGAGATGAAGCGGGTTAGAAAATGACTGAAGCGCACCTGGTGGAAAACTCAACTCTTATCTGACAAGACTCGTCATAGGAACTTTCTTTGGTCCTATCGAGAGGCAATACGTGCAGCACAGAGATCTTCCTGCTCTGCACGTATTGCGTCTGCAGAGTCACGTCCGGCAGAGCTGGATAGGGTGGTAGGGGAGCTGACGCAGGTGCCACCTGCGCAGAACCCACTACTTAACCCGACAATGGCCTGCTGTGATATGTTTAACAACTTTTTTGAAGATAAAATCTCTCAGATAAGAGCCAACTTAGATGTCAGCATTGTAACAGAATCAACTGATGAGGTGTCCAGCAACTCCGTTGATGAAATTATACTGGATCGATTCCAATCTGTGAGTACTGATGAAGTGGACAAACTCCTTGGTAGTGTGAGGAAGACGACTTGTCCCCTCGATCCTTGCCCGTCATGACTGGCCATCCGGTGGGGGGGGGGGATGCATTAAGGCTGTTCCTTAGGGACATCATCAATGCATCCCTCAGGGAAGGTTATGTTCCATCATGCTTGAAGGAAACGGTGGTTAGGCCACTTCTGAAAAAGCCTTCCCTGGAACCCCTGGATATGAACAACTATAGGCTGGTCTCTTTACTACCTTTTTTAAGCAAAGTGATCAAGAGGGTTGTTGCTCTTCACCTCCAAGCTGTCTTGGAAGAAACCGATTATCTAGACCCATTTCAAATTGGCTTTAGGACGGGATTTGGAGTTGAAACTGCCATGGTTGCCTTGGCTGATGACCTTCGTTTGAGCATCGACAGGGGTAGTGTGACCCTGCTGGTGATCTCGGACCTCTCAGCGGCTTCTGACACAATAGATCACAACATCCTCTTGAATCGCCGGAGAGGGTTAGGAATTGGAGGCACTGTAATGCAGTGGTTCTGTTTCTTTTTCTTAGGCAGATTCCAGAGGGTGTTGCTTGGGGACAGTTGCTCCACTAGGAAGGAGCTTAATTGCTGCATCCCTCAAGGTGCCATCCTGTCCCTGATGTTGTTCAATATATATATGAAGCCACTGGGAGAGATCATTCAGAGTCATGGGGCAGGGTGTTATCAGTATGCTGATGACACCCAAATATATTTCTCCATGTCTTGGTCATCGGCTATGAGTTCAGATGGCGTCTCTCCTCTTAATGATTGTCTTAAGGCAGTAATGGGCTGGATAAGAAAAAACAGATTGAATCCAGACAAAATGAAGGTATTAACAGTAGCAGCCTTGAAATTAGGTATTGGGATACAACCTCCACGTAGTGGGGTCACACTCTCCGCTAGGGACTATGTTCGTAGTCTGGGGATGCTCCTGGATCCATCACTCCAGATGATAAATCAGGTCAATGCAACGATCAGGAGCACCTGTTATCAGATTTGGCTGATACGCCAGCTGCACCCTTTCCTAGAAGGGATCTTGAAACTGTGGTGCACATGCTGGTAACCTCTCATCTTGATTTCTGTAATGCACTCTACATGGGGCTACCCTCGTGCTTAGTCCAGAAACTCCAACTAGTACAGAACATGGCAGCCAGGCTGGCCTCCGGTACATCTAGGAGAGACCATATAACACCGGTCCTAAAATCACTACACTGGCTGCCGATTAGTTTCTGGGCTCAGTACAAGGTGTTGGTCATCACCTTTAAAGCCCTACATGGCTTGGGTCCAACCTATCTTCGGGACTACTTCCTTCCATATAATCCGCCCCGCACACTCCTGTCCTCTGGGAGGAACCTGCTTCAGCCTATTAAAACTAGGCTGTCTGCAATCTCCCAGAGGACTTTCTCAGCAACCGCTCCCCAGACTGTGGAATGGCCTGCCAGACGAGATCTGTCATATTACCAATCTAAACAGCTTTTAAAAAGCTGTGAAGACAGATCTCTTCCAGCAGGCCTTTCCTGATTAGTCTTCCTGGCCTAAGGAGCGAGTTCAGATCTCTGTTAATTGTTCAATTTGTCTATTGTTTGTTGTTGTTTTAATTCTATGATGTTTAATATTGTTTTAAAGGGTGGGTGGGCTTTGGGACTGTATATTTGTGATGTTTTACTATTGTAAGCCACTCTGATTGCATTGCAGAGGGGCAGAATATAAATAAATTATTATTATTATTATTATTATTATTATTATTATTATTATTATTAAACCGTGGCTTAAACAAACCACAGTGCCACAAAGGGAAAGTGGAAGAGAAGGGATGGAAGTAGGAAAGTCCAGTGCTCATTTTGGTTTATTCATGTTGAGGGAAAACATAGTTTTCTGTTACTTCTGAACTGGGTCATGGTATGTTTTGGGAGGTAGGATGCAGAATAAGCAGTAAATGTGGTTCCTGAAATCCAATTAAGATTTGAGTAAGATAAAGGAATTTAGTGTATATAAAAATTGTTGTCCCACTGTTTCAGTTGTAACAAGGAAGTTAATTGTGTTAGAATACTACCATCCTTTATGCATACCTAACAGTGGGACCACCATGCATATGAAAATGCTTTGTAGCTTATGTTTGTTGCTGTACTTCCCTTCTGCTGAACTGTTTTCTAGTAATTTTAATAAAATGTTATTAAAGTGCATTTTATGACACAGTTAAGAAACTACTGGGCTTGATTTCTATGACATAATGTTAATACATTTCTATGCATGCACATAGATATGTAGCATCTCAATCCGCAGTTACCTAAAACAATAGGCTGCATCTAGAGCACGCTTCTTCCGCCGACTGGATTGTTGTGACTCAAGTCTGTAGGAGGGTAATAACATTAGCAGAAGATGTGGGTTCTTCCCACTGTATTTTTTCCTACTGGACTTTAATTTTTCACCACTGGGATATGTGTAGTCATCAATACCTTCAAAAAATACATTTTGGTAATAAATATTGTGTTGCTTTTTTTGGAATAAATTATATAAACCATCTCTTTACAAGAAACCCGAATCCTCGTAAAATTAAGGGTGCTGGCATCAGCCAATGTGCCAATGACATGCTGGTAGCCACATGTGAATGTGGGAATCTACAACTGAGTTAAGTGATTATGTGCTCCCACATTTAGCTCTGTGGCTCATTTCAGACAATTCTTCAAAACATTTGGAAAATAAGAAACGTGGACTGAACATGTGAAACACTGTAACTCTTCTCCTTCTTCATCATACACCAATGACTTCCTCCATTTCAACTTGTTGTAAACCACCTTGAATCCCATTTGGGAGAAAGGTGGGATATAAATAAAATAAAACAAAATAAAACAAACTGGTGCACAAACTGAAAGCTAATGCAAAGCTCCAAAGCATGATTTCAAATATTGGCTTGCAGCATGTCTTCAAACTGTGAACTGAAGATCAACATTAACCATGATTGCTACATGTATCATGGCAAGGATTAGAAAAAGCTTTTAAAAATGGAGGAGAGAAGAGGTGCACAAGAGGAGAGAGAGAACAATGTGAGCTGATGGCACATTCCCACTCCTTTATGTTGCAGTTTTAAGGTTCATTCAGATTAAACCAGTATTGTGGTTTCGTTCTGAGTCTAGAAAAAAAAAACCTTTATGCAGTTCAGGATAAATCAGTGCTAGGAAATTCTGGACTGTATCATCCTTTCCATCCATATTAGCAATCAGCCATCTGATCTGTCGTAATACATGCTATAAAAGTTTCTTCTTCCACAGTTCAATATAATATTACCCTGGATATTTATTTAATTTCAAAAGTAACACCCATTTTTCTTATATACTGTATTCCTTCATCTGTCATTTTACACATCTTAACACACCGTAACCCAGATGAAGTTAAGTATGATGTGCAATATAATCCTAAACATAGTTATTTAAAATTAGGTCCCATTCAGTTTAAAAAAAAAACAAAAAACCTAGGCAGTCTAATAGTGAAAACAATAGTAAGATTCCCATGGACTTTATTTGGGATTACCTGTACCAGGAGATTCATGAAATGAGCTCTACAGTGCAATGAAAACTATCATAGTGTTATTACTAAAGAAAAATACAGAAATGTCTACACACAAGCCATCTTTTCACATTCCTCTAGACCAAAGTATGTAGGTCTGACCCAGTGACATGCAGAGTGGGGATGGGTGCATGAATTAAAACACAAAATGGTACAGTTACACAGGGGTCCTTAGTCTCCCCCACTGGCTCCTTCCCATAGTCCTTCCCTCAGCCCACCTCCCACCTCAACACCATTGTCACCCCAACCAGGCTCCGATATTAGAACTGAGCCAGGCTGGAAGAAAAGCAACTGGGGGAAGATTATTAAGGACCAGGATGTGGCAAGCAGTAAGAGGCTCAGATCTTCTCTCTTGCCCACTGATCTTCTCTCCAGCCATGCTTTTCATGGAGATGACCCACATGACTTATACAACATATGGTTTGTCTCTGTTTACTAGTATTTGACAATGAGTACATGGCCTCTAGGTCAGTCCTTGGATTTTAGCTACTAGCCAATCAGTGATTAACATCTGTCCTGACACAATCATGTTTTTTGGAATGCAGATATCAGCCAAACAGTGTTTGCTTCCATAACTATTATTCCTGACAGCCATTTTCATTGCACTGAAGAAATGGACTAAGGGCCTTTACAGACTGCCAGAAATAATGCAGCTTGAGACCACTTTAACTGCCCTGGCCCAATGCTAGGAAATAATGGGAATTGTAGTTTTTTTCTGACACATTGAGCCTTTTCTGTCAAGGAGCTCTTGTACCACAATAAACTACAGTTCCCATGATTCCCTAGCATTGAGCCAGGGCAGTTAAAGTGGTCTCAAGCTGCATTATTTCTGTCAGCCTGTAAAGGCCCTATGATAAGGATAATGAGTTTCCCTCATACATGTTCATATAACACCTTTGCTTTCATCACTTAAATTCCTCAAATATGGAATACCAAATAGCATCAAACACAGGAGGCCAGAAAATGGGTTGAGCCAAAGATAGTTCCATTCTGAATTTTTTCTGATGGCACTGTTCAGGTAATAGGTTCCAGAACAATGGTTCTAGAATTAGGTCTAGCTTAGGGCATTTACAGACTGCCAGAAATAATGCAGCTTGAGGCCACTTTAACTGCCCTGGCTCAATGCTAGGGAAGCATGGGAACTGTAGTGTATTGTGGCACCAGAGGTCTCTGACAGAGAAGGCTCAATGTCTCAGAAAAACTACAATTCCCATGATTCTCTAGCATTGAACCAGGACAGTTAAAGTGGCCTCAATCTTGCATTTCCCAAGTGTACTCAAGACTAATGCCGACACTAAGCCAGCTCTATCATGAAACAGAGTGAGGCAATTGCCTCTGCTACCAAACAGGAGTGGCATCCACCACCACCACCCCAACCATTACTCTTATCTTGGGGGCAGAGTGGTGTGTGAGTGAAGCCTGACCCTTCAGATGTGGTTGAGAGCACTGTCTTGTAGCCAAAGTTGTAGTAAAATTAAAATACAAGTTCAGTTTGCTTTCCTGCATAGAATGAAGGGGGTGCTACATTTTCCTTTGCCTCAAGGAAAGGCAAAATAGGCTGTAAAATATTTGGGACTGACAGTGGTGAGTCAAAGTATCTCAAATGCTAAGCTAAATGCATGGCAGACCTTCATAATAATAATAATAATAATAATAATTTTTATTTATATCCCGCCCCTCTGCCAAGCAATCGGGGCGGCGTACAACATATCAAAACATAAGGACAAATAAAATCACTTCAAATCCCCTATCTTCTTCCCACACCCACCCAACCCCTAAAAACAAAACAAAGTTATCATGAAGTTATTCCAGAAGTTGTGAAGTCGTAGGCTTTCATGGCCGGCATCCATAGTTTTTTGTGGGTTTTTCAGGCTGTGTGGCCATGTTCTAGAAGAGTTTCTTTCTGACATTTCACTAGCATCTGTGGCTGGCGAAACGTCAGAAAGAAACTCTTCTAGAACATGGCCACACAGCCCGAAAAACCCACAAAAAACTATTCCAGAAGTTATTCTGAAAACATGTAATGGGCTGTCTATTGCCTATTACATCTCTGAGCCTATGACTTACTGTATATATTCGACTATAAGTTGACCTCATGTATAAATTGAGGGTAGGTTTTGAGGACAAAATTATGGATTTTGATATGACCCGTGGATAAGTCAAGAGTAAAATTTAGGGGCATGCAACAAAGGATCTAAATGATCAAGCAAAGGAAAATGATGCCAATGAACTTATAAAATTCTGGCTGCCACAACTGTTTAGGCTTACCCTAAAGGCTGGATGGATGACAGAGTAAAGGGAGGGTCAGTGCTTCCAAGATAGATTATACTCTTGCCTTTCACCAGGGGATGGTTCCTTTTTAAATAAAAGTTAAAGCACAGTACTTACATTGACCCTGTGGATAAGTTGACTCAGGTTTTTGGGGTCAATTTTTTGACTAAAATTTCTCAACATATACATGAGACTAATACATTACTGCTTTCCTCATAAATTAACAGTTGCACCAGGCCATAGATAGTATTGTGTTATGACCAAGATCTTTTCCTGGTCCTTCCAAATCTCTACCTCTTCCTCAGCCTGTTACAATAACTCCACTGTATATTTACATGAACTATAAAAACACCTCTTATTCATAATATTTTTAGGTTTTAATGCTTTATTATTACCTGCAAATCTTGCCTCTAGCTCTTCACTTTTATTTGGGATGATAAAATTATTTGAAGGCACAAATGTGCAGCATGGACAATGTAAACTTATCTTAAATCCAAGATTCCTATCTGCAAAACACAAGAGAAAGGAAAGTTGCCTTTAGCTCATAGGCACACATAAAATTATTAGGATTTTTTAAAAGATATATAGTCCCATAAAGCATAAAAGATTATGGTACAGTCACCTCGGTGGTGGAGCCATTCTTGTACTGTGTCAGTTACATCAAAAGATAGCCATTCACCTTCAGCATCTGTCTTAACTACTTTGCTATCAATGTAACGTTGCATTGGTGATGCTGGGTCTTTGTTTTTGAGAACCTGCAAGGAAGAGGGAAAAAAATATGTATAGTCTTAGATTCAGGGTTTCATTAGGGGAGAAAGAGCTAATGGAGACTCAAAGCAAGAATGGCAATGCTACAGAAAATAACTACAATACCAAGAGATTTCTCCATCAATGTATAGGCACACATAGCATGAAACTGGATTTTAAAATTATCCCTGAATATTTTATTGTGATAACTTTTATATAGGAAGCAAATTATTCAAGGTTTTTGACCTTCTATAATCAATGTCAATATGATACAAGATAATCATCTGGTGATTTTGATACGTATTACACCAAGAAGCAAGCACACTGGAAGCTGTCATTTGAAATGAGGATTCTATGACTGTAGGAGGCTTTGGACTTTCTTTCTTTCTTTCTTTCTTTCTTTCTCTTTCTTTCTTTCTTTCTTTCTTTCTCATTTCATTTTTATACCACCTTTCTCCCAGAAAGGGATCCAAGGCAGCTTACAAGATAAAAACACTTTAAAAACTTTACAACAAAAATTTAAAAAACAATTAAAATGATCCCATCAAACCAATATAAAATTAACATTAAAACACAGAAAAGTTAAAAAAATGACTAAAACATGCACATATGAAAGCCACCCTGTCATGATTTTAAAAAGCCTGCATGAATAAAAATGTTTTTACTTGCTGGAGAAAAGAAAGTAGGGAGGGGGCCTGTCTAGCCTCCCGTGGAAGGGAGAACTATAGGGTGGGAGCAGCCACCAAGAAGATAAAACTGTCCAAAGGACTGCTTTGTAGATTCCCACCTTGCAAATGGACATGGAGATTTAAGTTTTCAAGACCATGCTTTCTAATCCAATTGCTAGTCAAGCTCAATGAAAGGATACTTTACTTCTCAACTCAGTGTTCAAGGCCCAACTGTAAAAAATCCAGTTGGGCACCAAAAATCCAGTTGGACATCAACCATACTAGGCAAATGTGAGTTTTTGTCTATGTTTGACCAATGGTGGAAAAATCAAATCAGAATTTCAAGACTAATAACTTTTATGTGGCACAATAATAATAATAATAATAATTTTTATTTAATACCCCGCCCCTCTGAGCGCAATCGGGGCGGCTTACATCATAAAATCATAACAAACAATTAAGAATAATTTCCTCCCCCCTCCCCCCCTTAAAAAATTATTAAACCAATTCCAAATTAAAATAAAATATAAAAGAGGTCGATTCCTCCATACAAAAGACAACAATACAAACAAACAACAACAAAAAGTGGTGGCGATGTATAAGCACTGGCTCATATGAGCCTGGTCACATAAAGGGGAGAATCTCGGAGAGAGATTCTGGAGCCGGAGCTGGTAAATTTGATTTAATCCGGGAAGGCCTGCCGGAAGAGATCCGTCTTGACAGCTTTCTTGAAGCTGTCAAGTGATGACAATTGACGGATCTCCTCCGGCAGGCCATTCCACAGTTTGGGGGCAACTACTGAAAAAGCCCTGCGGGAGGTTGTCACCAGCCTCGTTTTTTGAGGCTGCAACAGATTCCTCCCGGAGGACCGGAGGGTGCGGGGAGGATTATAGGGGAGGAGGCGGTCCTTGAGATAGTCTGGACCCAAGCCATTTAGGGCTTTAAAGGTAATAACCAACACCTTGTACTGGGTTCAGAAGCTGATAGGCAGCCAGTGGAGGGACTTCAGAACCGGTGTAATATGTTCCCTCCGAGATGTTCCTGAAACAAGTCTGGCTGCCATGTTCTGTACCAGCTGTAATTTCCGAACCAGGCACAAGGGTAGCCCCATGTAGAGTGCATTGCAGAAGTCAAGGCGGGAGGTTACCAACGCGTGCACCACAGTCTCGAGATCCCTTACTTCCAGAAACGGTCGCAGCTGGCGTATCAGCCGAAGCTGATAACAGGCGCTCCTGACCGTCGCATTAACCTGATTTGTCATCAGGAGCGACGAGTCAAGGAGCACCCCCAAGCTGCGAACACAGTCCCTGGAGGAGAGCATGACCCCATCCAGGACTGGAGGTTGCAACCCAATTCCTGGTTTCGGGGCCGCTACCGTGAGCACCTCCGTCTTGTCTGGATTCAGCTTCAATCTGTTTTTCCTCATCCAGCCCATTACCGCCCTAAGACATTCATTGAGAGAAGAGATGCCATTGGAATTCGAGGCCGACGAACGAGACATGGAGAAATAGATTTGGGTGTCATCAGCGTACTGATAACACCCAGCACCATAGCTCCGTATAATCTCACCCAGCGGCTTCATATAGATGTTAAACAACATCGGGGACAAGATAGCTCCCTGAGGGACACCACAAGTGAGGTCCCTCTTACTGGAGCTACTGTCCCCGAGCAGCACCCTCTGGGACCGACCCGAGAGGAAGGACCGAAACCACTGCAAAGCAGTGCCTCCGATACCTAACCTCCTCAGGCGGTCCAAGAGGATGCCGTGGTCTATTGTATCAAAAGCCGCTGAGAGGTCTAAGAGCACCAACAGGGTCACGCTACCCCTGTCAATGCTCAGACGCAGATCGTCGGTCAAGGCAACCATGGCAGTCTCAACCCCAAATCCTGTCCTAAAGCCGGTTTGAAATGGGTCTAGATAATCGGTTTCATCCAAGACTGCCTGGAGCTGAAGCGCAACAGCCCTCTCGATCACCTTGCTCAAAAATGGCAGCAATGAAACAGGCCTATAGTTCTTCATATCCAGGGGGTCCAGGGAAGGCTTTTTTAGAAGCGGCCTAACTGCCGCTTCCTTTAAACATGATGGAACATGTCCTTCCCTGAAGGATGCACTGATGATATCCGTGAGGAATCTCACCAATGCATCCCCCCCTGGACGGCCAGCCATGATGGGCAAGGGTCGAGAGGGCAAGTCGTCTTCCTCACCTTACCAAGCAGCTTGTCCACGTCCTCGGTACTCACAGATTGCCACTGATCCAGTATAACTACATCGACGGAGTCATTGGATACCTCACCTATAGACTCTGAAACAATAGTGGCGTCTAAGTCGGCTCTGATCTGAGAGATTTTATCTGCGAAGAAGTTGTTAAACGCGTCACAACAGGCTGTTGTCGGGTTAAGCAAGGGATTTGGCGCAGGGGGTACCTGCGTCATCTCCCTCACCACCTTAAACAGCTCTGCTGGACGGGACTCTGCAGACGCAATACGTGCAGAGGAGAAAGCTCTCTGCGCTGCACGTATTGCCTCCCGATAGGACCAAAGAAAGTTCCTATGGCGAGTTCTGTCAGATCGGAGTCGAGTTTTTCGCCACTTGCACTCTAGTCGTTGTCCAAAACGCTTCATTTTCCTAAGCTCCGAGGTATACCACGGCTTACGATTTGAAGCGAAGTGGCAAGGACGCTTGGGAGCGATCGTGTCTATGGCCCTGGTAAGATCCCTATTCCATGTATTAACCAGGGCTTCGACAGGATCACCGGCATTTCCAACCATTGAACCCTCCAAGGCTTTCTGGAATCCTACGGGCTCCATTAGCCTTCGAGGGCGGACCATTCGAATAGGTCCGCCACCCCCGGGGGGGCAGATATTGGCTCTGATTTTTATCTTGACCAAGAAATGATCCGTCCATGACAATGCAGAGGTACCAAGCACCTCCGCCCACGGATATACCTGTTCGGTACAGAACACTGCATCAAGTGTATGACCTGCGCAATGCGTTGGCCCGGTGACCAGCTGGGATAGGCCCATGTTTGTCATGGTATCCATGAACTCCCGAGCCGCACCTGTTAAACTGGTCTCGAGCGGGATGTTGAAGTCCCCCAGAACAAGGAGCCTGGGAGTCTCCAACAACAGCTCAGAGACCAGCTGTGTCAGCTCGGTCAGGGAGTCTGCTAGACAACGGGGTGGCCGGTAGACTAGCAGAATCCCTAAACTATCCCTGGCCTTCAGGCTAAGGTACATGCACTCGATGTGGGTCGTGTGTCGAACAGGTATCCTGGTCAAGGTCAAGGTGTTTTTATAAATCAGAGCCACCCCACCACCCCGCCCACTTCCCCTCACCTGCTCACTAACTGAGTACCCAGCTGGGAGAGCCTGCGCCCATATAGCGGCGCTCTCCTCCCCCAGCCAGGTCTCTGTAAAGCAAGCCAGGTCGGTGTCCTCATCCAGGAGAAGATCCTGGATGATGTGAGTCTTATTCTTCACCGACCTGGCGTTGCAAAGGAGCAGAGTGAGGTTCTGTGGAATGGTTGGTCTGCTCTCCAAACCATCCTGGGAAACAGGAGGAACTGAAGGCGGGATAGCTATTAAGCAGCGATCCCGCCTTCTTTTGTAACATATGTTGCTCCTGTTCCAGCCATACCTCCCATTCCCCTGGGAGGTAAGCATGTCACATTACAGCAAACAAGCATGTCACATTACAGCAAACTGAATCAGATTTTGTTGTTAATGGGCCTTAAGTCAACTTCAGCTCATGACACCATGACTGAGAAATTTCCAAGCCCCCCTGTCCTCCACTGCTCTGCTCAAGTCCTGTAGGCTCAGCCTCCTTAATTGAATCTATCCATCTAATATGCAACCTCCCTCTCTTTCTACTGCCCCCCATCTTTCCTAGCATTATCATCCTTTACAGCAGTCATGATGTGGTCACAGTAGGACATTCTCATGTTTGGTCATCTTGGCTTCTAAGGAGAGCTCAGGCCTGATCTGCTCTAGTATCCATTTGTTTGACTTTCTGGCTGTCCATGGTTCTCAGCACTCTTTTCCAGCACATCTCAAATGACTTGATTTTCTTTCTGTCCGCTTGATTCACTGTCCAACTCTCACATACATACATACATACATACATACATACATACATAGTGATGAGGAAAACAATGGCTTGGACTATCCTTTCTTTAGTGTTCAGTTTTATATCTTTGCACTTTAGGATCTTCCCAGTCCTAATGTTGTTTTGATTCCTTGACTGCAATCTCCATTCTGGTCAATGATGGATCCAAGGTATAAGAAATCTTTGACTATTTCTGTTTCTTCTTTGTCTAGATTTAATTTATCTAAATCCTCTAGGTTTTTTTTTTTAATGTTCAGCATTAAGCCTGCATTTGGCCTTTCTTCTTTAACTTTCCTTAGTAATTGTTCCAAATCCTTGTTGTTTCTGCTAGTAGTATGTTGTCATCTGAATATCTTAGTTTGTTGATGTTCTTTCCTTCTATCTTCATTCCTCCTTCTTTGGAGTCTAAACCTGCTCTTTGTATGATGTTTTCTGCATACAAGTTAAACAAGTAGGGTACAGAATGCAGCCTTTGCAAAGTGGGAACCAGTCTGTTTCTCCATATTCTGTTCTAACAGTAGCCTCTTATGCGGAGTATAGGTTTATCATCAGAATAATCAAATGTATTACAGCTAATTGAATCAGATAACTTTGGATAAAATGGGCTAAAGTCCACAAATATCTGTGCCAAAGAAGCTAGTCCTTAAGTTTTATTTTGGACATGATCCTCTACCATTAGCCACCTTAAGTTTTTAGGATGCCAGAAGATGCTTTGCATCAGACTAACACTGTTTTTCCCCTGGAAAATTTTGGAAAAGGAAAAATCATGAAAGGATGCTGTACAGACTGTATAAGATATCCAAATCTCCTGTGTATTTACATATCCAGACTGGTCAAATATCTCAGGAGATCATAGGTTTTACTCCTATAATTATCACTTTTGTTTCCAAGATCAAGACATTTCAGACTTCCCCCCCTTCACATTTTTTTTGTTTCTACCAGCAGAGTGTTTTTGCTGTTGTTGTTTTAAAAAAACCTCCCATACTTTCTAGCTTGCCAGCCTTCTCCTTTTCATTCCCTTTACACCTGCACTTTTAAGTAGAATCTGCAGTGCTGTGTGTGTGCTGTGCATGAACACAGAAGGAGAAGATGAAAGAAGAAAGGGGAACGGCACTGTCCCATATCTTTCCCCATTGTTTTATAAAACTACCCTAAGAGCCAGCACTGTGGCTTTTCAGGGCCCTTTGGGCACAGCGTGTTTAAACACTGCACCAGAAGGGTGTGGGCTTGGGTGTCGGGGTGAGGTTGGGGTGGCCGGCGTGCGGCTGCCCCACCCCAACTGTAACCCCAGGCCGGCCCTTTGGGCCGGTCTGCAACGGCCCAAAAGGAGTTGGGTATGTTTAGCCTGGAGAAGAGCAGGTTAAGAGGTGATATGATAGCCCTGTTTAAGTATTTGAAAGGGTGTCATATTGAGGATGGAGCAAACTTGCTTCTGATTCTCCTGAGAATAGGACCTGGAGCAATGGATACAAGCTACATGAAAAGAGAGTCCACCTAAACATTAGGAGGAACTTCCTAAAAGTAAGAGCTGTTCAACATGCTCCCTTGGAGTGTGGTGAAGTTTCCTTCTTTGGAGGTTTTTAAACAGAGGCTGGATGGCCATCTGTCAGGGGTCCTTTGAACTGCATGGCAGGGGTTTGGACTGGATGGCCCCTGAGGTCTCTTCCAATTCTATGATTCTGTAATTCTAAGAAGAATATCATACAGAGGCTTACCATGGTTAAAACGTGGCTAAATTGCTCCTAAAGTGTGCTAGTGTTATCACTAGTCATGCTTGTCTCCTGTGGTTAAATCACATCTGCTTTGGTCCCATCATCAAAGCTTTCATGGACCAGCCATTTCTTTAATAATGGGAACTTCCATTCTGAAGAAAACGCTTTGATGAAGGGAGCAGAGTGGATGCAATTTAACCATGGGAGACAAGCACGACTGGCAATTAGACCAGCGCACTTGAGGAACAATTTAGCCACTTTTTAGCCATGGTAAGCCTCCGTGTGATATTCTCCATGGTCTCAAGTCATTACTCCGAGTTTCAAGTCAAGTCTCCAGTCTTTTACTCCAAGTCTCAAGTCATGTCTCAAGTCCTTGCAACATGCTTTCAAGTCAAGTCTCAAGTCCTTGCAATAGACTTTCAAGTTGAGTCTCAAGTCAAGTCTCAAGTCTGGGGGCCTACTTTTAATAGAAAAAAAGGAGGCAGGGTACCTCTCTCAGAGGGGAACAGCAGATATGCTAAGCCAGGGGTAGGCAACCTGTCCCCTTTAAGGGCCGAGGGACTTCAGCTCCCAGAAGCCTCAGCCATGTTGGCCAATAGTCCTATGTTGGCCAATAGCCCCTGGGATTCTGGGAGCTGAAGTCCCTCGGCCCTTAAAGGGGACAGGTTGCCTACCCCTGTGCTAAGCAGATCAACTTGGCAGCCTATCCTGACTGCACATAATAGGACCCTTCTAAAGCTTTTCAAAAGCTTTAGAAAGATCCTTCTGTCTCAAGCCCATTGCCCAACATGCTTGCTTATCCCCTCCAAGAAATGTGCCGCACACTCTGGGGGCGGATCTTGCTTGCTGCTCAAAGAGATTGATGCCAGCAAGCCAGTTGCTATGGCACAAGTCAAGTAGAATCAGGGCATCATTTATTGCTGAGTTAAGTCCAAGTCAAGTCAGGGCCTAAGCAGACGGGTGGCACGGGGCTGTGCCGGGAAGCTGCGGATCAGGGCCGAGGCATCCGCAAATCGCTGAAGGTGCGCCGCAAAAGGCTGCCAGCGCATCTTCGGCGCCTTTTCCGCCGCAGCGTGTGTGGACGCTGCAGCGGATAGGCATCCTCGGAGCACCAGACGTGTGGAAGGTCCGGCACTCCAATGATGTCTTCGGGAAGGGGTTGGGGCGCCCAGCGTGCGGCTGCCCCTCCCCTTCCTTGCCCTGCGCCATCTGCTTCCCCCCTCAATGAAGTGATTTCAGTCCAACTTCAGTACAAGTCAATTGACTCAAGTCTATATCAGTGCAGAACAGCCACATTTTTCTATAAGAAAATTTCACAGAAATAAATGTAAAGCAAATTCCTGTCTACTGACAGGAACCCCATCCAAGAGGTTGTGGGATACTCTAGAAATGGAGTACAAAACCTAGGCATAGTCTTAGGGAGTGTCTTTTTCCTGGTCCTAGAAAATGCACCTCTTATGTTGGTGGGACTTATGTAGATGTACTCTTAAAAGCCCAGTTGAATATTTCTTCATTGCCTTAAGTACTGATTCTGCCTTCAAGTCATTTCCAACTTTTGGTGACCCCAATTTTCTTGGCAAGTTTCTTTAGAGGGAGTTTGTCATTGCCATCATCTGAGGCTGTGACTTGCCACCCAGTGGGGTTCCATGGCTGAGTGGAGATTTGAACCTTGCTCTCTAGAGTCATAATCCAACGCTCAAACCACTACACCATGCTGGCTCTCAGTGATTAGATTTAGGGAAGTAAAATCTCAAAGATGGACCCTCAAATGGTCAAGATAAGAAGATATACTAGAGTGATGGACAGAAGGATGCATCCTTACAATGTGCAATTTTGAACATATTGGTGTGTGGATATTAACATTGCCATACATAAAAATTTAAAATGAAAAAGAGCAACTGTACCACATAACAGGCTTGCCCATGGAGATGAGTATTTCCTACTCCCAGAGTGTACAAGCCTGTCCCAGAGCAATGGAGTTCCTGGATATACTAAACCAAGCCCTCTGTTTCCATGCTGCAGTGACTATACTAAACCAATCAATGGAAAGCTTGTGGATCAAGCAGGGGGACATGTGTCCTTCCCCACCTGGGGGCAAAGTTCCCTGCGTTTTTTATCCATAACCTACCGCTGCTAGTCTTGCCTGCACATAAGTGACCTACCACTCATTCCTTTACAATCCCAAGATTCCCTGTTCACCCAGCAAGCATTTATGACTCACTCTTCAGAAGTGTCATTGATACTACCATCCCTTTTGTATCCCATGGAATATGTACTGCAGTAAATACCCTAGTGTTTTGTTTAAAATATGGTTGCCTTTGATTCCTTAAGATTAGTGTGCTTTCAAGAGGAGTCTTGCTGGCTGGCACTTTACCAAATTTCCTTCTGTTGCCCCTGTCTGGATGCCACCTGCCAGTGGTCCTGCCCTACAGAAGCTCTAGCTAGCATAACCTGAGAATGTATGAAGTTTCCACCCTTTAGGTTTAGCACAGCTGTCTTCCATTCTTCATTAGTCTCAGCAGATTAAGAATAAGACATAAGTCACCTTTCGCTTCTTTAGTTTATCCCCGTTCTTTCCTATTTGAATAGCTTTCAAATTATTTTCTTGAAAAGTAGTTTGTATAGTTGACCCTTCTGTTATATTTCTCCTAATACTCTTTTTTATGGATTGTGTCCAGTGTCTTGCTTTTGTTTTCAAAGTTAAACTACATCCTACATGACCTGTAGGGTGCTTTCTTTGCCTTGACCATTATGTCAGGGATATATACACCTGTGAATAGATCCATGAGTTAAATCCTGGAAGCCAGATTGAGAGTAGCTGGGTAAAAATTAAGAGGGAGAGAAACAATAACAATGTCATTGTGGAGGAGTACTACAGATCTCCAAGCCATACGGAAGACTTGGAGGATGCCTTCCTGGAACAGATGACCACACATTCAGAAAGGAGAGATGTAGTAGTAATGGGGGGCTTCAACTATCCTGATATTTGTTGGAAATCAAACTCTGCCAAAAATTTAAGGCCCAAGAAATTCCTCAAATGTCTTGCAAACAATTTCATTCTATAGAAGGTTTGAGTGTTGGACTGTGACTGGAGATCAGGGTTCAAATACCAGCTCAGCCATGGAAACCTACTGGGCTGACCTTGAGCAAGTCACACTCTTTCAGCCTCAGAGGATGGCAATGGCAAGCATTCTCTGAGGAAACTTACCAAGAAAACATCATGATAGGTTCGCCTTAGGGTTGCCATAAGTCAGAAATGGCTTGAAGGCACAAAACAACAACAAAAACAAACTGCCAAAATCCCTACTCATCATTGTAATTGGGGCATTTTTCTAATTGCATTTGAGAAATTAAGTTTGCTCTGATTCAAGCATGACCATCTCAGCCTCTGAAATAACCAGGAGTGGGAAACACTTTTAGAGCTTAGACATGCCCAGGTGAACTGTGGCAATGAAGGCAAAGTTATTCCTCATTGAGAAGGCACCATACATCCTCATTGAGAAGGCTTGTGTGTACAGATAGCTTCATATCCATGGATTCCCCCTTCCGTGGCTTGAAAATATTTTAAAAATATATAAATTCCAAACAGTGAACCTTGGTTTTGCCATTTTATATAAGGGACACAATTTTACTACACCATTGTGTTTAATGGGACTTGAGCATCCACAGATTTTGGTATTCACGGAGGGTCCTAGAACCAAGGGCCCACTGTAGTTCAATTTTTAAGAGTAAGACCTTGACTGTATGGGCCAAAAGCCCTCCCACCCCCATTCTGGCATTGTCCTGTTTGGGCAACCCCAGTTCTGGTGTGGACAGTCAAGATAACGTATTTCATCTTCTGCACCAGAACCAAGGTATAACTATATTAAAACAAATTTTTTAAAGCAACCTGATGCTCTGGATTTTCTAGGAAGATCTGCAGCCCTCTGTTTTCATGCTGCAGTGACTGTCTGCATGGGTATCCCACTAGGTCACCCAGTGTGTCGGCCACTGCCACTGGTTGTTTGTTCTGAAGTCAGAACGAGGAGCCCAACATATGACCATTGCTGGGTGCCTCATTCTGACCTCAGAAATAAGCAAACTGAAGTGGTGCATGAGCCAGGTGGCCCAGCAGGACGTCTGTGCAGACAGCTGCTGTGGTGCAGAAACAAAGGCCAAGGTAATGGGAGCAGGTTAGGGCAAATCCTGGGCTGCTCCCAGAGAATCCTGGCCAGTGCAGACAAGGTTTAAGCCTGTGTTTTGACTTAACACTCCATGGTTTCGTATTACATATTCTTCACCATTTTGCAGATGAAAACTGGGAAACATGTGGTTGAGTACCATCATAGTATAGTCAAAGGGTGTGGTCAGATAAAAATTTGGTAAAAGTTACTAATGAAGAATAATATGCACAACTATTACTTTAAGCAGAGAAACCCTGGAATTTATGTACTGAGTTTAGGAAAGCCCCTGGGAATGACAAGGTCCCATCCCATTCTCCTCCTCTCCCTACTGCTGAGCTAACTGAGTATAAATTAGTTTTGCACTTTGAATTCAATTTGCAACAAGTAAACAGAGGACAAAGAAAGAAAGTGAAAGGAGAAGAGAGAAACCAAGGCATTTTAAAAGCAGTTGAGAAAGAAGGATGACAAGAGTATTTAGTGAGATAGTCCATGCCAAATTGGGACAGTTGGAGGATATGACATTACAAGGAGGCTTACATCACCCCAGCCCCACCCTTTTGGCATGACGATTGCAGTGGCCAAAATGGAAGCTTGCAAGACAAATAAATATACTGCCAAACAATAAAAAAAAAAACACACACAGTAAAATACATCCCCCAGAAAAAATTAAAGCAGTAGGCAAAATAATCTTACCCAGTCACCATAGACAAGGAAAATGACACAGTTTCAACTTCCCACTTAAATTGCAGAAGTAGTGGTGAAGAGTACCTGACCTACTCGCCTTAGCTTATCAGTCCCATAAAAGTCCTCCAGGGTAAACCAGCAATGTTCTTATTTTACAGAAAGGAGAGGGTGAGATTAATTTACCCAAGATCAGCCAGGTTGTCTTATCTGTGAACTATGAGGTTTGCATTCTGTGTCTCTAAGAATTCAAGTCCAATATTTTTGCCACTGGCTGAAGAATAGGAGTTAAGAAATAGAACTTGCATGTGTACATCTCTTTGAGAACCATAATTAAGTCAAGAAAATGAAACTGAAGGCTCTTTGGATGATACTGCCCTTTCCAAGTGCAAAGACAGAAAGATATAAAGATAACATAAATAGGTTTTTGGGTGTAACAGACTTTATGGCAGGCATTAGCGTCTAGCGGTCTGCAGGACTCGTGGTGCCAGGTTTTCAAAACAGCAATAAGGGACAGTTGAAATTCAAGGCATGCTGAGTTGACAATCAAGAAGCTATTAATAAGTTTTTATTCTACCAAAATACCAAAAGAAAGTATTGATTTCAGTTACCTTAGCTATGTGTTTCTTTGAAAAATTAACATATTGTCCAGGTTGATAAATCACATGATGCATACATTTCTGTGTTTATGAAGGGCCCATACTCCAGAAAATAGGATCTCTCTCTCTCTCTCTCTCTCTCTCTCTCTTTGGCATTTTGTTCAATCTATATAAAATCTTTCTAACCCATCCCTTACAATAAGGGACACATAGCAACCTTAATCCAAACACACTTTTTTTCTTCATTGCTCTCAGTTCCACTTGCAAGACATCAAAACTATGAGCCTTTACAGACTGGCAGAAATAGTGCAGCTTGAGGCCACTTTAACTGTCCTGGCTCAGTGCTAGGGAATCATGGGAATTGTATTTTTTTCTGGGACATTGAGCCTTCTCTGCCAGAGAGCTCGGGTGCCATAATAAACTATAGTTCCCATGATTCCTTAGCACTGAGCCAGGACAGTTAAAGTGGCCTCAATTTGCACTATTTGTGGCAGTCTGTAAAGGCCCATGTGTCTCTACAAGGATATCTACACTATAACAGTTATAGCAGTTTAATAGTGGGATTTGTAATTTGGTAAAGTATTTAAGAGTTCTCTGCTACTGAGCTCTAGGCTAACAATTCTCAAACTTGGGTCCTCCAGATGTTTTGGACTTCAGCTCCCAGAAGTCCCAGCCAGCATGGCTAATGATCAGGAATTCTGTGGTCCCAAACACTGCATGTTTTGAGCTAAGGTCCAAAGCACTGGATGACCAATATTTGGAGACAATTGCTCTGGGTCAGTCTTCTGAACCATAGCACCAGAGCTCTCTACCAGAGAAATCTAAGTACTTAACAATTACTAATCCCAGAATTCCATAGGATGGAGCCACGTTAAAGTAGTATCAAGCTGCTATAACTGTGTAGCGTAGATCACGTAATACTCTCTCTATGTAATGTCTATATACATTTGGTTGTGTGCATATGAAATGATGCTTCTGTGAAGGAAACAACCTGTGTCAATCTGTACATTTTTGGAACTTTTCAAAACATTGAAAATCTCATATGACCTGAGTGCAAAAATATAAGATGAGTGACACTTGACTTGAAAACACTACCTGCTAAAAGGATCTAGGGATCTTAGTAGATCTCAGGCTAAACATGAATCAAAAGTGTGATGCATCAGCCAAAAAAAGTAATGCAATTCTGGGCTGCATCAACAAGAATGTAGTGTCCTGAATGAGGGAAATACTACTGCCCCTCTATTCTGTTTTGGTCAGACCTCACCTGGAATACTGTATCCTGTTTTGGATACCACAGTTAAAGAAGGATATTGACAAGCTGGAACGTGTTCAGAGAAGGGTGGCCAAGAGGTTCTGGAATCCAAGCCTTATGAAGAACTACTTAGGGAACTGGATATATTTAGTCTAGAGAAGACTGAGAGGTGACAAGATAGACATCTTTAAATATATATATAAAGATTTCAGATAGAAGATGGAACAAACTTGTTTTCTGCCGCTCCAGCTACTAGAACATGAACCAATGGATTCAAAATTATAAGAAAAAACAGTCAGAATCTTCTGTGGGTCCCAAATGCTATGGCCAGGTCATTGAGTGATACTGTGCACAGGAAGCATATTAACCCCCTTTCTGAAACAGCTCCATTGACTGCCAGTCTGTTTCCAGGCAGAATTCAAAGTTATAGATATGACCTTTGAAGCCCCATACAGCCTAGGTCTAGTATATCTGAAAACCTGTATCTCCCGATTCTGCCTAAATAGTAACATCTAGGTAGGGGGCTTTATCTCAGTCCTGTCACTCAGGACACAGGAGAGAGCTTTCTCCAAGGACATTCTGAAGTAGTGGAAGGTTTGGTTGGCCCCTCCTGGATGCCTTTCCACTGGGAGGCAAAGACCTTTTTATTCAAGCAAGCCTTCAATTTTTAACTCACTGTAGCTGATGGAGGCTGTTGTGTCTGTATTTGATTATGTTTTAAATGCGTGTTTTTTTTAAAACAACAAACTGTTTTTAACTTGTGTTTTGAAAAAGAATTGCAGTTTAACTGTCTTTTAACTTTTGTATTAATTGTTTTTAGTTGTAATTTATTTTAAATGGCTGTAAACTGCCCTGAATCTAATATTTCCCTCAGGCAGGGAGAAGGGTGGGATATAAATTAAATAAATAAATACTTGGAGGAAAGGCAGGACAGAAATGCCATATACACATAGCCCCTCGCCACCTGGCAGTGCCTGAATGTTGAATTTTGATATTAACATATGTGCTTTTTTCTTTATATGTGACAGTTATATGCTGAAAAGCTCTCCAGCATATTTTGCATGAGTATCTTGAAGTAGAAGGTCAAGCTGGCTTTGGTCTCTTCCTGGTGACTGGACCTACCTGCCAAACATTCCAGGTCATGTTTTCTTCATGCTCTCATGTAATGTTCTGTGCAACAGCACAGGGTAATGGCCCTGCAACCATGGAAGTCAATAGGGATCTTTCCTTTGGCTTCAACAAGCTTTGGATCTGGCAATAATTGAGAGCAGAATGTGGTCCTTATAAACTATTGTACGAGGTGCAGCCTTCTTGCCAAAATACAAAAGGTACATAGGACTTGCCAAATGTGTTAAAGCCTATAGTTCTGTGATCTGCTTCCTGAGAAATTGCCAAGCACGTTCATCATGCAACATTGCAAATAAAGAGTACATACTGCACGCACAGGCCAAACCCAATTAGGACATGGGCGAATGTAAGGCAGCTATGCTGGATGTCTTTAGTTCACACAGTCACAATAGCCTCTTAACAGCTGCTTCCATTTCCTGTTGTCATGTTTAACATTGGCAAAATCTGTCATGTTTTTAAAATTGGAAGTTTCTAGCCCTCATCATTGTGAAAAGCCCTTTTAAATGTGTGCCCAGGGACCTGAATCCTTTTGACAGTCCCAACTAGTGTATATTCACTGAACCAATGGAATTTTAGTATATGTTTCTCACATACAATGTTTCTCAGAGTTGGAAACTAGGACACATGTGGCTAAGCAACATCAGAGTATGAACAAGATGGTAAAAGTTATTAATAAGATCACAGAAGCTAGGAGATGCTGTGGCAGTTTGCTGTTGCCTGATCCTTCTGGGATGGCAAACTTCTACCCGCCTCTCTCCTCTCCACATGTCTGTTAATAGAATTCAAAGTACTTTTGCACTTTTAACTCAGTTTGCAGCAAGGGAAAAGGGGGGGGGGGAGAGGTTCTATCATGCAATTATCATCCTCCATCTCACCTTTATTTCACTGCCAGTTTTTCATATTGGCTGTTATATACATCACATAAATCCAACCATCCTGACTGTATCCTAGACAAGTATCAGTAATCAAGATCACAAGTATACTGTATGGGTATCTATGAGTCGAGATCAACTTGAGAGCAGTTAATCAAAAGAACAAATCTATAAATCTATCTTTCTATCTATCTATCTGCTTATGGAAGAGGTAAGGGGGATGGTGCAGGGGAGTGACCAGGTGTCACCCCCTTCTGGGGCGTCACCCAGTGTGGACCACACCCCTGCACCCCCCAGTGACACTACTGCTGTGAACTCACTGCAAACCAAATATAAAAATAATCCCCAAATAATTTTTTGCAATCTGAGATCAGTTGTGTTTTCTGAACTTTTTTTCTAAGCAACAATAAGCATTGTATGGTCATAGAATCATAGAATCATAGAGTTGGGTGGGCAGGATTTTTAAAAAGTCATGAAATGTACAGTGGGCCCTTAATATCTGCTAGAGTTTAGTTCCAGCACCCCCTCCCCTGTGAATATCAAAACTCATGAATGCTGAAGTCCTATTATATACAATGGCATTGTAAAATTGTGTCCCTTATATAAATTGGCAAAATCAAGGTTTGCTTTGGGTATGTTTTTTTTTTGGGGGGGGGGGTATTTACAAGCCGTGGATGGTTGAATCTGTGGATATCAAGTATTGTATTTGCAGCTCTGCAATCACTTCTTTTTTAAAACAACAACAACAACAACAACAACAACAACTTCATTTTCAAGATAATCTAAATGTCAGGGTTGTATCAAATCAATTTTATTTATGGTCTTTGACCAAAGTATCTCAAAAACATATTACGGTAGTATTAACCAGTAAAAACAAACCTACAAATATGCCAATAAACCTAAGTAAAGTCAGGCAAAATGCACATGTGCATATAGACAGGAAGCACCCCACACACCAGGATGCAGGGACCTATCTTCTAGCATCCCAGTTTCAACATTTAACAATAAGTGTAGTCCTGGGTAATTTGTCTGCACGTAGCAATGACTGCTGCACAGAATCGAGCCATGATCACAGTTATTTGAGAGTCTACAACATCCTCAAGTAGTAATGTCAAGTAATGATCAGCTACTCTTCCTGTGAAGTTTTGTAAATTGGCTAGATTAAAGAGGAGCACACACCTTGATAGAATGGGCACTACAATACGATGTGCACAAGTTATTCCAGTGAAGTATTAGAACATAAACATGTCCAATTCTCATAAGGGAGCTTCTTATATTTCCTTCCAAATCAGCAGAAGAGAGGACATTAAAAGGGGCTGCAGTGAAGGCTGTCCTAAGTTTGAGTGCTGTTAGTTTAGCCAAATAGGTTGGGCTAGCAAAAGTCACTTCCAGACCTCCTAAAACTGAGATATTCCTAATTTTACCACTATGATTCTATAATTCTATATCCAATATATGCTTGCCTTTCATAGCCCATTTGTACTAGGGTTATCTGAGAAAATCCACACATACACAAGATGCTGTTTATCATCAATTTTCAGGATTAAACCAGTGGAGCCAACCCGTGTGGAATAAACATGAGTTTAAACTAGAAGTTAATTATCAGAATACAAGCTCGTGCTTTGATGGTGATCAGGCCCACCTCAAGGTACATTGCTACCTTTAAAACACAACATGTCACTGAAAATATACTTCTCAGAAATTTTTTCTGTAATACCTCAAGCTTATCAAAGTTATTGTAATTACAGATTTGGGCTTCATATAGTGAAGCTGAGATTACACTGGCTTCAAAAACTTGTATGGCAGTGGGTATGTATTGTCCTCCTCTGGTGTAGAAAAAGCTCCACAGAGCTATCATATTCCGATGTGCACTTTTAATTGCCAGTTCTGCCTGAAGTTTCCATGCCCCTGATGCCTGAAAGCCTACTACTAGATATTTAAAGCTATGTACCTGCTTGATTGTTACACCATTTATTTGGCATTTATGACTAGTTTTTTTCTTTAATAATAATAATAGTAATAATAATAATAATTTCTTATACCCCGCCTTTTGCCTTGGCAATCAAGGCAGCTTACAAGTACAAATACAGATTAAAAACATACATGCCATAAAACCATAATACAATACCCCCCCTTAAAACTAAATACAATAATAAGAGCATAAAGATTAAAACAACATATGTTCTGGGACACCAATAGGAGGGTATAACAGAGATGTATATCAGGGAGAAGCACAGTTCACATGCAGTAGTCTATTCCGGGAAGGCCTGCCGGAAGAGATCCATCTTGATAGCCTTTTTAAAGCTATCCAAGTTGGTTAATTGACGGATCTCTTCTGGCAAGGCGTCCCACAGTCTGGGAGCAGCGGCAGAAAATGTCCTCTGGGAGGTTACTGCTAATCTAGTTTTTATTGGTTGCAGTAAATTCCTCCCAGAGGACTTGAGGGTGCAGGGCGGATTATATAGAAGAAGGCGATCCCTTAGATAGGTTTTTGGTTTGTTTTGTTGTTGTTGTTTTTGTTTTGTTTTTTTGAAAAAACTAATACCTTGGTTTTATTATAATTTAACATTAGGGCTTCATTATGGCAGTATATAGCCAGTTGCTTCAGTAGTCTTCTCAGACCAATTTTAGTGTAAGATAATAGAACAGCATCATCTGGGTATAGCAGAACAGATATGGGGTGATGGGCCTATTGAGGAGAATGGAAAGACTTTCCTTTTAAGAAACCAGGCAAAGAGTCAGCACTGTATATAGTGGAGGTACTTCAATTTGTGAAATTTTTGAATGGAGAATAAATATCCAGTAACAATTAAAAAAACAAACCCACCCAGTAACCAAGTTAAACAAGGCCTTTTCAGTGGCAGAACTCTGTTAAAGGGAGTCTGAATCTCCCCTCCCAAGTAATAAATTGCACAATGTAGATGTGGTAACAAAGAAGTTCCTTTCTCTTCTCCCCATTGACTATAGTCTCACCATCACTGGAGTGTAAAGAAAGGCGTCTCCATCATAGAGCAGAGGGAAGAGTGAGATCTAGCACCTCCAGCCTGAACTGGAATAATCTATTCAACAATCTCACACTTCCACTGCCTGTGTAGTCCTGTGTGAGTGCTATACCTAAAGCAACCTAGAAGCTCGAACACCTATACCAGGGGTAGGCAACCTTTTGAGCCGGGGGCCAGGTTGCTGTCCCTCAGACAATTGGGGGCCCGAAGCAAATAAAATAAAATAAAATAAAATAAAATTTAAAAAAATTAAAAAATATATGCATGCACACTCTCTCAGCCCCAGAAAAGCCATGGCAAAACCCCTGTGGAGATTTTGCCAAGAAAACCCCAAGAACAAGTAATAACAACAATAATCAATATCATCATGGCTGGCAGCAGCGGTGGCAACAGGACCAGCCTGGGGCTGGTCCAAAGGCCTCGGGGGGCTGCATCCGGCCCCTGGGCCGTAGGTTGCCTACCCCTGACATATACACACCATGAAACATCCAAGAGGATGTTTCAAAATGACAGCATCATTAGGCTTTCAAAAGTTCTGCAAGTCATTTTCCTAAACAAGCTCCTTTGTCTTATTCCTGAGGGCTTACGGGTTTCAGTGTACTCTGAGGACTGGAGCAATAAATGCTTTTGGGATTGAACAAGCAATGCAGATCCACATTGGTGTAAGAAAGAACAGAAAATGCCTTAAGCCTTTTTCCTCCTTGATTCCTTCTCTGTAATATAATGCCCCCCTTGAGTCCACAGTGCTGATGGAAGCACACTACAGCACAATGTTTTTTCCCCCTTTCCCACATCATATGGTGCATTCCTTCCCTTCCAGCAGCCTATCAGGTACCTAAGCATGCTAAAGCCTCAGATAACAGTAGTAATAAAACCCAGAATTTCAGCTCCATTCTTCATGATGCTTTATGATGTGTTACCAAAACATGGCACTGTTTCCATAGGAAGTCATTTGAACATGGTATTGTTTTATATTCCGTAGCTAATAAACTACCATAAAACAATATCACCACAATCACCCTAAACAATGGATAGGATTTTCCCCCTATTCCACTCTTTTGCTTGTTCTACTTTGCCAGAATGCCTATGCTCCTCTTTGGAATGCCTACTCATAAAACAAAAAATTGGGGCAGAGGCTTATTTCTAAATACAGAAGCACCTTAATAAAATAAAGATGTGATGAAGTTTACAATAGTGCCGCCAAGGAGAAGGGTTCAAAGACATTCCCACAACTTCCAAACTTTTATCTGATCAAATTCCAATAAATCTTGCATTTGGCATCAATCTTTAAAAACATAGTGAGAGACACTGGTGGATATTCAAGCTTGTTTGTTTAATTGCTTTATTTCCTTCCCCCTTTCAAACTCTTTTGTCCATCAAATATTACCTAAAGTCTTGACCTTTTGTTAAGATTACGTGATGAGGATGGTTTCTTATGCTGTTACTCTTTAATAGAAGATGGTGAAGACTGTTTACAGGTTCAAATGCTATTAAAGAGATACAGAAGAATTCCTGAATCCTGCCCAAGGGAGAGAATCAGAACAGTCTAGCGAGGAATTCTAGGTACCTCATCAAACTACAGGGAGGCTTTCACACCACAGAGTTATAGTACTATGATTCCACTTTAACTGCCATGCTCCCATCCTATGGAGACCTGAGATCTGCCAATTTTGGAGGGGTATTAAGAATACTTAGCCTGAGAGCTCTGGTGCCTCAGCAAATTACAAAATTCCACAGAATGCAGCAACAGCAGTTAAAGTGAATCACAATGCTATAACTGTATAGCATGAAAGGATTCCAGATTCCAAGATTTTCTAGGATAAAGCCATGACAGTCAACATGGTATCAAATTGAATACTGTTAATACACTCTAGAACCACACATTAAGGCTGAGCTATAGCATATTGTTTTTCTCAGTGTAGCTTGATACTGCCTAGCAGGAGTCTTCTCTAGTCCTGCCTCAAAATGCCTGTTGGGAAATAAAGCATATACTCTTCCACTTTCAATCCAAGCTATCAAAAGCCACCAGACTTGTTTTAGTTCCTGAGGCAGAAAATGCAAATAATGTCTCCCATAGTGGTAATAACAACACATGAAATGATTGACATTTTCCATTTTTTAAATCATAGCACCAGGATGGAGTGCAGGGATGGAATTAGGAGAGCCAGATTCTGATCCTCACTAAGCCATTAAATTCCTTGGGTGACTTTAGGCCACCACATCTCTCTTAGATGGATTTATCTCACAAGGTTCCTATGAGCAGAAAGTAGGGGAGTAGAAAGTACACAGCCTTGAACTCACTGGAGGAAAGGTGGGATGTTAAGTGTCATGAAAAATAAATAAAACTTCCAAATCTAAAGGGAAATGTGGAGGGCCTCTCCATACCTAATGCTAAGAACAGCCCTAGCACAAACAGAAATTATAATTTATAACTAAGGAACCATTGTATGTGGTGGGTAAATGCCTGTATTAATGCCATGTATTTAAAGATACAGAGCACACAAGACTGGGTTTAAATTTCACTCTCATTCATCTCCACAGGCTATCTTTAAAGAAACTCCTCATGTAAACAAATACAAATGATTTAAAAAATAATCTAATTAATCTGAAAATACCAGGTCTGTGCCATTGGTTTTAGTGGTAATAACTGGCCTTAAATCTGAGCATTTTAATTTAACTGGATTGTATATGAAGCTACAAGTGAGTTGATGCTAAGCATAAGAATTAACTGGTGCTGACAGAAACAAAAAGGAAAATCTTGGCTTTAAAACCATAAAACATACATCAGCATCAGTCAAAGAAAGACAAATATTAAGGGTCAGATAGGGTCACTCAGGATGAAACAAAGACTTTATCTTACATTCAGCCATGCTTTTAAAAAAAACTTTTAAGGCTGAATACTGAGCAGACTTACTTGGGAGCAAGCTTCACAATTGGACTGACACATAGGAGAGGACTGTAAATACTACATTCCTAGTATGTGCTTACATGGCAGAATGTGCCATAGAAATCAGTAGAACATACTTCCGAGTACACATAGATTCAGAATTCATGAATAAAACAAGAGAAAGCTAATTTGAGTAACACACTGTGGTGATATCTTGGTGGTATCATAATAGCACATACTTTGGAGTTCGTTTTATGGTCAGCAGGGCTACCTCTGCATCTATTTTGAGTAAGTGAATGAAGTAATAAAGCAAGTTATGAGAAAAGTTTCACACAAATTAATGAACTAATACAACTTGCTATTATGCTGTACTATCAAGATACCAGCAGGAGTAGACAGCAGGAAAAGAAGCATATATGGATTACAAAATTCAACTACTGTTGCAATATATTAACCACGGTTTTCCTAGTTCTACCAAAGGGACTAGGGTGCTAGCAAGCTTTCTTATCCACAGTAGCATGAAGAATTATGATGCTGAGCCAAGGTGGCACAAGATGCTCTTCAGAATTCAACAGCAGCATAAAAATACAGCACTGTAACTGTCATGTTATGTGCGCCACTACAGGTTAAATGTGCCACTGGTATTAGATGCATAATATAGTATAATTTCCTGGATAAGATATCTGCTTAGTCAAAAACAGCAAAATAAAAGTATTCCTTAATAAAATACAGTCATTCCTCTGTTTTTGTGGGGAATCCATTCGAGACACACACACCCCAATGAAAAACTGCAAATATTTAAGCCCCAATCAGCTTGAATGGCCATGCACTGCCATGCGCAACCCTGCACATGCACACCATTTTATCCCTCCCTGCTTGCTGGTCCGCGAAGGACCGCGACTGCGGACTCAAAGCCTGTGAATGGGGGGGGGGGGGACAACTGTAATCTATGCACACAATTAGTTAGTTTCACCCTACCTATTATCACTTGTTTAATCTATACAAAAATAGAGGCCACCATGTTGATTCCTAAGAACAAAACAAAATTCAAAATCCAAAGATGGCCTATGCCTTTATCAGGACCAGCTATAATTCTACAGTAGTGGTCAACATTCATATTCTTTAGAACTGTTCATAGAGCTAGGCAGTATAAAAATGAGAGGGGGGGGGTTGAGAAGAGAATCTAAAAATATGCTTAGATATATAACTCATGAAGTCCACAGTTAAAACTAAGTCCCAAGGTTGAAGAATGCAGGCTTGATGAGCCACATGCAGGTATGCAGCTCGCATGATAGCTAAAAATGACTTCTGAGCCTGATGAAGAGGTTCTGAAGAACTTGAAAGTTTCGACACTATTATGAAATTAAAGTTGGTCCTAATAAAGGTACTGCCCATCTGTGGATCTGGAATTTTAACTCTAGGCTGAAGCCAAATTAAGATGGAAACTCTCTTTGTTCCATCTTCTCTTTGTTCCATCCTCTCTTTGTAATATTTCTCCACCCTTCTAGTACTTCCTTCACCCCCTTTTCAAATGTTAAGGATCTATATCAGGGGTCGGCAAGTTCCCCTTACCTGGAGCCGGTCCAAGGATCCCCTGGTCTTCCGCGGGCCGATGGTGGAGGGGGAAAATGGTGGCGTGCGCGCTCACACCGGAAGTACTGAGCACGCGCATGTGCACTTGCTCGCACGTGCGCAGTACTTCCGGAGTACTGTGCATGCGCGAGCGAGTCGCAGCTGCCATTTTGGAAAACAAAATGGTGGCTGCGACTCGTTTCCGCATGCACAGTACTCGGCGCATGTGCAAACGAGTCGTGGCTACCATTTTGTTTTCCAAAATGGCGGCCAAGACTCGCTTGCGCATGCGCAAGAGTACTATGCATGCGCAAACGAGTCACGGCTGCCATTTTGGAAAACAAAATGGCGACCACAACATGTGTAGCAGCGCGGCGGCAGCATGTGCAGCGGCGGCGGGGTTTGGCGGGGGCCGGCCCCGGCCCGCAGGCTGCCAACCCCTGATCTATATGGTAGTCACTTTATCTGTGATTCTGTGGATATTTGCCTCATGTGGCTGCGCTAGGCCTCACCATGTAGAAAATTCAGCCTCTGACACACCACTGTAAACCACTGATTCTCAAGCTATCTCATATGGCAGGCTGGATTTTCCCTCCAATGTGCCAGAAATAATCACCACATTTCTACCATATTACCATCGGTACTTCTGCATACCGGAAGCTGATGGTTCACAGACCAGCATTGCTGGTAAACCATCCCATCTATAAATCTTCAATAAAAGGGCAAAGAGTAGAGGTCTTCATCTATGTCAATAGGTACAAAGCAGCTCAACCGCATCACCAGTCGTAGCATGGAATGAAGACAATACACAACCCAGACTGAGTTCTATAGCCTGGCAACTTTATCAGTGGGATGTGTTTGCTCAGGTCTGTATCCTCTTAAATATATAGAAAAGTTATTCTAACATCCACATGTTAGAATGTATGGTTTAAGAGTCATTTCTTTTCCTTGGAGAGTTTAAGAACTAATGTGTCACTTAGAGAAGCATCTCTCTATAATTTCAACCATTTTCAAACCAATTTAATGGACATGATCTCTAGTTAAAACATCCTGGGAAATAAAGATCTATTAAGTTTCCACATTTTTAACAAAGAGTTCTTGATGCCTGCATAAAGCTACAGTCCCCATGGTTCTTTGAAAAAAAAGTCATCAGTTTGAATTTATAGCATGCATATACACTTAGGCTTCAGTTTAAGATTACATATTTTTGAGTAAGACCCACTGAGCTCAACTTGACTTATTTCTGAGTCCATACTTGAAGAGGATGTGTTACTCTAGCACAGGGGTCCCCGGACTTTTTGATCCGGGGGCCGGTTCGCTGGCCCCCAGATCTTCTGGGGGACCGGAGGAGCGCATGCATGCACACGACTCCGGGCGCCATTTTGGAAGACAAAATGGTACCCCAGTAGTGCACATGTGTGCGCGACGCTGGGCACCATTTTGTGTTCCAAAATGGAGCCTGGAGTCGGGCACATGCGCACGCAACCCCGGGCGCATGTGCACAACTACGGACACCATTTTGGAAGACAAAATGGTGTGTGGCGGGTGCAAGCAGTGGCGGCGGCGGCATGGTGGCGGGCCAGTAGGAAGGCCTCAATGGGCCGGGTCTGGCCCACGGGCCGTAGTTTGGGAACCACTACTCTAGCATGTATGATATAATTCACTTACATAATATGCAAAAGAATAGAGAGCATGTGATGCTATTAAAACCATTCAATAGACATGGGCTGTATCTGCACTGATGGGAAAATCCAGCTTACCATTGGAACTTCCAGATCTGCAGGGACAACAAGCTTTCACACAACTGGTACCCACAATGGACCAATACTGGCAGCACTGTCTGTACACTCCTCTGGGTCAGTGACTCCCCCCATCACTAGCACAGTCTGCAAGCCCAGAGGATTTTCTGGAGTTTCTGGCCTGACTCAGAGCAAATGATTTTACTCTTTCTACCCCAAAGAATAGCCCTGGATTGTGGATTGGGACCATGGATCATGAGTCATCTGAACAGGTCAGTATGGGAATGGAGCAAGAGTGTTTCTTTTCCTCTGTGCAAGTTTGTTTTTACACATAACTCTACAAGTGGATTTGTTTCCAATTATCTGCTAATATGGATACAAATCTATGGATACCATTTTAACAATAACTTTTTGTGTGTTTTTAACTGCATATGGTTTTATTTGTAATTCTTCCAGTTTTGTAAGCAGCCATGAGTCCTAGCTTGGGGGGAAAGGTAAGACATAAAAACAATAATGGACAAATGTATGTGCATGATTTCATTTTCAATTTCTCTTCTGCACCTGTGGAATTTCATACATGAACTTAAAAAAACATTCAAATACATTTTGGATCAATTTTTGATACCATTTAAACTGGCCTGACTTCTGTCAAAGAATACTGGGAATTGTAGTTTGGCAAGGTAGTGAGAATTCGCTGTGATATATCCTCAGACATTTCTTCACAGAACTACATTTCCCAGAGTTCACTAGGAAGAGAAAAATGAAAATTCAAATCACTCTTGCCTACATAATTTAGAAATGCCTCAGACAGAAAGCACATAAGAAAAAGGCATTAAAGAGCAACAGCTTTACCTGATATAGTTCTATTCGCTGTTCCAATACACGAGGCCTTGGATTCCTCAAGCGAAAGACTCTAAACTCAGCTTTCACCAGGTTGGAAGCATTTTTTTCCATCGCTGAGACATCAAATCTCACTCTTCTAAAATAGGGGGTGGGGCCATTGGGCGAGATGAGATCTGCAAGAAGTTAGCATAATGATTTAAAAGCATAAATATATTGTTCTTTCACAAGCCACCACCCAAGGCAGCTTCAAGAAACAGCAACGGAAATGTCTGCTGGATGATTCAGCCTCCAGCAGCCAATTTTGATATCATTAGCAATTTAACCAGATAAACAAACATATGTGTTTGATTATAGAAACAGCAGATTAATAGTGATCAGCAATAGTGTTTCCAACTTTCTTTCGGGGCATGTGTTTAACCCTGTTCTTTGAAAGCAACGGTGGAAAATCCTGGATGATTATAAATTGGAACAAACTCTTGACAGCTGATGTTTTACAAATGACTCCAGACTTGCATATTCTTAATCACAATTGCCAAGAAAATAGAATTTAATGGCAAGCAGTTTGCCCTGGGTAGCATTAAAAGGAAAAGAAAATAAAAAGCCTGGAGCAAAAATATCTAAACTCTGACAATCTGTTTTGTCTTTTAAAATATTTCGATTGTCTCGAAACTCAAAGAAGAGGAAAGGAAACAGACAATTGCATAACAAATCAAAGACTTTACACACAGCAAGGAAGTCCAAAAGCAGTGGGGAGATGGCAATAACCTGTTTACGTTTGATCATGTACATTTTAAAAAAGCATCGTTCTATAAACTAGTGGGGATTGCTGCAGTGATACAGGCTCCCATTTTATCTATGCAGTTTCTGTCTTTAAAAATATCCACACTTGACTGTTAAATGGGATCTCCCTTTAAACCTGGGGTAGGGAAAATGCAGCCCATCAGGTACATGTGGGGCCCCATTTTGCAACCCTGGAAATCCCAAGATGCCCAGCTGTAAATAAAATTGACTCCCCCCCCCCAAAAAAAGCTGAAAAACACCAAGGAAACAACAAAAACAGCAGAAAAATGTGGCACCCTGGATTCCCTTGCTCTCACCACCACCCCATCTCTAAAATCTAATCCCACTTCCAAAGAGCAAAAATCAGCCATGTTTCAACTGGTTCCCAAGACCAGAAGTGACACAATATCATTTCCTTTTATTCTAGGAATGACTGTATGGAGGCAGAGGAAGAAAAATGTCCCCATCACATCTACAGTTGCCCCTTCCTGCTTTAAAATGTAAATAAGGGTCAAATGAGACAGAAGTTCATCTCAATGGGCTTTTAAAATGGTAGGTGCCACTTATGGAGTGGCAATCAAACTGGAGAAATGGTAGGGTAAGGAGGACTACTCCTCATTTTCCTACTCCAAATTGTCCTGTTTGAGGCTGGATGGTATATTTTGCAGTTTCAGACCCTGGAGCTGATTGTTGTTGTTATGTGCCTTCAAGTCACTTCTTACTTATGGCAACTCTAAGGTGAACCTCCCATGGGGTTTTCTTGGCAAGATATGTTCAGAGGGAGGTTTGTCATTGCTTTCCCCTGAGGCTGAGAAAGTGTAACTTGCCCAGTGGCTTTACATGGCCAAGCATAGGTTCAAACTCTGACCTCCAGAATCATATTCCAAAGCTCAAACCACTACACCACACTGGCTCACCCTAACAATAAAGACATTTAAAAGTAAAATGTCTTAAGATGTGATTGTACCATGTTATGGACAGTGATGTAGATTAAAACACTTTTTTTGTTTAGAGAAATAGCTTACCATAAGCTGCCTAGTCATTGTGACTACTAACTTTAAACAGAGAGAAAAGTAAAGCGTGCCTTCCAGTTGCCTGTTGACTTATGGCAACTGTATAAATTTCATAGGGTTTCTAAGGGTGGGTGCAGACAGGTGGCCCTGGTGGCCCTGGGCAGATGGCTGCCCCACGCCGCAGCCCCAATCCTCCCTTTTGCAAAATGTCGCTCCTTTCAGAGCCGGCAAAAAGGATGCCCCAAGAGCCGCCGTGCGGCTCTTCTGCGGCCCTTCTGGCGCAGTGCATCAAGACACTGCACCGGGAGGACGTTCTGACACTGCGAGCCGTGTGTAATGGCACGTGGCGTCAGGACGTCCTCGGGGAGGGGTTGTGGTGGCCAGCGTGCGGCTGCCTCTCCCCATCCCTGCCTCGAGGATGCCGCAAAGGTCCCGTCAGCAGAGGCCCTTAGGCAAGGAATACTCAGAAGTGGTTTGCCATTGCCTTCCTCTGAATATAGCCCACTTGGTGTTCCCCTAATAGTCTGTCTTCCAAGTACTAAGGAGGTCTCATCTTGTTTGCTGTTGTTAACTGTTTTCTAGCCAACCTCAGCTCATGGTAATCCTGTGAATGAAGCACCTCCAAGACACCCTATCCTCAACTGAACAACATCTAGGGGTAGCTGTGTTGGTCATATAGCAAATCCAATAACATCCAAACAATGATAGCTTTATTGGGCCAACCCAAATGCATAATTACATGTTGCAAGTATTTGAAGCCACACTGGCTTCTTCATCAGGCAAACAGGAGAAAAACATGCAGATGTTTGTCGTAAGCTTGCATTTTCTATTTCTGATCTCAGTTCAGATGTTAGGGAAAGGCTATCTGCAGGCTGGCTCCTCTCCCCTTGGCCATGCGATCACTGGAAAGTTTTGCAAGCCAAGGAAATTTAATGTCCATTTGCAATCCAAAGAAGATGTTTCCTTGGAATCCAACATATCTCCTTACTTTGTGAAGCCTCAGGCTCCTAAGCAGGTAGAGAATGCTGAATTTCTCAAGAAGTCTTCATGTTTTGCATCAAGAAAACTTTAGGTAATGTAGGTAAGTGGGATAAAACCCCTAGATGTATTTTGGATTTCAAGATACCGCATTTTAGCCATCACAGGGTAATCCTCAAGAGAGAGCCAATGCACTGGAACCTTGCTTTCTGAGGCTTCTGCCTCCAACAAAGGTAAAGCAATTTTTTTTTCTAATATTAGGACTGATTGGCATGCTTTACCCCTATATCACCTAAAGTTGCCGCAGCCCCAATCCAGCGATCCCAGGGGTGGCTTAGGGGCCATCTGTAGAGCCCCTAAGTTTTCTGTATGGTGTGGTATGGGTGGTCAATTGGGGTGCATGACACCATGAGTTACCACACCGGGTGACATCAACCATAGTGACGCCACTGCCTACTTCATTCTTCCTTTCCAAGCATTATTGTCTTTTCCAGTGATTCATGCCTTCTCATGATGTGGTTGAACTATGACAGCCTGATTTTAGTCATTCTGGCTTCTAGGGAGACTTCAGGCTTGATTTGTTCTAGGATCCATTTGTTTGTCTTTGGTTTCCACAGTTTCTCCTGCTCCACATCTCAAATGTGCTGATTTTCTTTCTATCATCTTTCTTCACTGTCTGACTCTCACATCCATACATAGGGATGGGAAATATGATGGCTTCAACAATCCTAACTTTAGTGGTCAGTTGTGTAACTTTGTATTTCAGGGTCTTGTCTAGTACTTTCGTAACTGCTCTTGCAAGTCAAAGTCTTCTGATTTCTTGCCTGTGGTCTCCATTCTGATCAATGATTGACCAAAGGTACAGGAAATTTGTAAATGTTTCAATTTCCTCATCTTTTATATTTACTTCATGTGAATCCTCCATGGTCATTATTTTTGTCTCCTTAATGTTCAGTAATAATCCTGCCTCAGCACTTTCTTCTTTGAAAAAAATCCCAAATAATTGCTCCAAGTCTTTGTTATTTTCTGCTAGTAGTATAGTGTCACCTGCTGTGGTGAACAGAATGTCCAGCTGGCCAATCAGGAGGCAGCTGAGGGCCAACCAATAGAATTCAAGCTGGGAGCACTTGAAAAGAATTTTTTTTTCCAAGCTGACAGTTGGGAAAGAGCAGTTGGGGTTTTTTGAGGGGACAGTCAAGCCAGAGAGAGGGAGGCTGCATTTCTGGGAGTTCTGAAGGAACTGTACATTTTGTTAGTTGGAGTTCAGACAGGAGGGACTTGGGATACATACAGAACTCTAAGGAAGGGAGTTGTTGTTGTGTTAAATCCTGAGGGATATTGTTAGTTGGTGTGGCTGAAATATTAAAAGGGAATTGGAAACATATGTTGCTGATATGTAACCAAGAGAAACTATATTAACAAGATTTGATATAAGTTATATCTATCCCATTCTGTTCTAAAATAAACTTTTATTCTCATTTAAACATCACTTGGCCTACATTTTCAAACCAAACTGTGCTACTAACCTTTTAAAGATTTTGGGGTGGGATAACAACCCACCCCCCAGACTGCCATCTTAGAAAGTCAGTTCCAAGGTGAAAGGTGGCAAGAGGATTCACCACATAATTTGGTGGCAGTGGTGGGATCTGACAAATCTGGTATCCAGAAGTGTGCTTGAATTGTAGGGATCTGAATGAGAGATACCAGATACCCAATAGTTGGTTTAAAGTGAAAAGTTTTTTTTTAAAAAAAAACAAAACAAAACCAACCATTTGAAATCTAGGTGGTGGTGTCAGTAAAGTGATCTCTGAGGTAATCACACAAGGGTATTTGTAGGAGATTACTTGGAAACTGACCACGCTAGAAATTAACTAGTCTCTGAGGTAAACGTGCTGAGGTATTGGTAGGAGACTGGTGGTGAGAGTAAAAGCACACTTAGTGGTTCCTGAGGTAAAAGTTAGTGGTAAAGTAAGGAATCACTACTCTGACTTCAAGATAGAAATGTTGTCTTTACGTTCACTTGAGACACTGACATTTTAGATGTATTTCTTGAGGTAAAAGTTTTAGGTAATTGTAGGGAAATACTATTAACATGCCTCCTAAAAAAATTAAAACCTTGGCAGCGGCTGAATTGGTGGAAGGAGAGGAGGTGAGAGAAGAAATGGTGGCTAGTCTTGACACTGCCATTTTTGAACCTCAAGAAAGTTTAGAGATTTGGAAAATAAAAGAATAGAAATGGCCAGAATAAAAGAAAAAGAAAATGATAGGTTTTTTAAGGAAAAAGAAAATGAAAGGCTTTTAAAAGAAAAAAAGATTGAAACGGAACAAAAAAAAATGAAATGGAGAGGCTGAGGGTAAGACGAGCTGAAATGGATTTTCAAATTAGGATGAGGAGTCTAGATCAGGGAATTCCTCAAACCCAAAAGGTGGCTGAGGTAAATAGAGCACCTCAGATTGACATGAAAAGATTTCCCAGATATTATAAAGGGGCAATATTGATTCCTTCTTCACCAATTTTGAGAGAACTTGTGAAGAATTGAAAATAAAAAAAAGAAAAATCCCAGATTTGTAGTGGTTTAACAGAAATCTATGCTGAGATGAGAGCAGCTGAAGCTCAAAATTATGAGTTATTCAAAGAGATGGTGAAACAAAGATTTGGATTAACTCCAGAACACCACAGAAGGGAGACCAGATGAAACTTTCTCTCAACTGGCATGTAGACTAGATTATTATCTAAAGAGCTGGTTGAATGGATACAAAGTAACTTCCAAAGAAGAACTGCAAAGCTTAATAGGCTTGGAACAATTCTATAATGTAATTCCCCAAGAGTATAAATGGCTAGTTCAGGAGAAAGGGGCCAAAACGGTAGCAGAAGCCACTAGAATAGTTGATGAACTAGTATTAATTAGAGGAGATGACTAGGGAATGATAAGAAATAAAGAAGGGTCTCAATGGAAAGACAAAAAAGAACCCAAAACATGCCAATCCACAAAAGAGAGGAATAGTGAAGGGAAAAATTATAAACCCTGGCATCAAGAGAGAACACAGGAATCTGAGAGGAAAGGTTTTGGGTCAAGAGAGTGTGGCCCTGAAGACCAGAAGAGGGATAGATGGTCGGCCGGAAATAAGTCAAAACTGGTCCAGAGAAGTTGCTATGAATGTGGGCAAATGGGGCACTTAAGATTAAACTGCCCAAAATTTTATCCTAAGAATTCAAAGTCACCTATAAAGTCAGCATATTGTATAACATCAGTTAGTCATGCGGAGAAAGAGTGTTGTCAGAGAAGAAATGCAGAGGATGCAGTTTCCATGGAAATGACAGTTGGTAAAGCAACTGATGTTAGAAGAGAACCTTTTCTAAGGCCATGCCTACTTGTAACCACCTTGCCTGAGGAATTAAGTTTTGAGGAACACAGGGAATTAATACAAATAAATGAGACCTGGTTGTGGGTTTTCCATGACTCTGGGTCCAAAATGTGGATAATTAAACCACACTTAGTAAACCCTCAAAATTTATGCCCAGGAGAAACAATGACTTTAAAGGGTTTAGGGGCCCTGCGTTTGTAGTACCAATAGCCAAGTTAGACATTTCTTTCAGAGGACACAAACTGCAGTGGAAATTTGCCCTCTGGGATGACATTCCCGTTCCGTGTTTAATTGGAAATGATTTGGATAAATATCTTAGATTCGCTTTTGTGGTCACGAGGCAAAAAGAAAAGGATAAATCTTCCAAACAGGGCAATCAAATAACTAGAGAAAGAACAGAACAAGATGTGGTCCCTAACGATGAGATTAGTGTGACCGATATAACAGAAGAGGAGAGTTGTGAGGAAATTAAAGTTGAGAACAACCCTGAATTTAGTCAAGAACAACAGAGAGATGAAAGTTTAAAACCTTTGTTCACTCTAGCTGAGGAAGAAGTTAATGTAGAGCTGAGTGAGAATCACTCCCACTGATTTAGAATCATTCAAGATCACTTATATAGAGAGGTTCTCAATCGTAAATATAATACCCAGAGGGAAATTCAAAAACAGTTGGTAGTCCCTCAGAAATACAGAAGCAAGAAATAGCCCATTCTAGTTCATTTGGAGGTCACCTGGGAACTAAGAAAACTGCCCAAAAAATCTCCTTAAATTTTTATTGGCCAAAGATGGGACAAGATATAATTTTTTTTCGTAAATCTTGTGACACTTGTCAAAAAGTGGGCACAGGGCAAGATTGGACCAGAGCCAAGCTTTGCCACAGCCATTCCAGAAAATAGGTATAGATATCATAGGGCCGTTATCACAGGCAACACAAAGAGGGAATAGATATATTCTTACTCTAATGGACTATGCCACAAGATATCCTGAAGCAGTAGCTTTGCAGAATATAGAGACAATGACTGTGGCTAATGCTCTAATAAACATTTTCTGTAGACTAGGATTTCCTAGTGAGGTGATATCAGATTTGGGAAGTTCTTTTACTTCTAAAGTGATGCAAAAGTTGTGGGAGGTCTGTAGAGTTAAACATTTAACCACGAGCCCTTATCACCCACAAAGCAACGGGCTTATAGAAAATTTTAATGGAACCTTAGTTAACATGATAAAATCCTATACTGCAGAAAACCGGAATGATTGGGACACCAAGTTGCAACATGTGTTATTTGCCTATTGAGAGGTGCCGCAAGAAAGCTTGGGATTTAGTCCATTTGAGTTAATGTTTGGATGCAAGGTAAAAGGACCTTTAGATCTCATTTGACATGAGTGGGAGTCTCCAGAGGAAAGAGAGCCAAAAGATGTGGTTTTGTGGTGCCAAAAGATGTGGTGATATGTCCAGAACCTGATGACATCCTTAAAGCAAGTCTTGAGAATTACCGGAGCAATTTTAGCAGCATTGCAGGTCCCTTGTCCGATTTAACCAAAAAGGATAAGCCTGCTAAAGTCTCCTGGTCAGACAAATGTGATAATGCTTTCAGGGAGTTGAAACACCTAATGACCACAGCTCATGTTCTAATGGCTCCAGACTTTCATAGTCACTATGGATGCCTCTAATGTTGGAATCAGAGCAGTGTTGAGCCAAGAGGGTAAAGATGGCCAAATACACCCAATCTTATATATGAGTAAGAAGCTCCTTCCCAGGGAAAGACACTTAGCCACCATAGAGAAGAAATGGATGGCCATAGTGTGGGCTTTAAACAAGCTCAAGCCTTATCTATGGTGAAGGAAGTTTATAATTAAGACAGATCACTCACCCTTGTGTTGGTTAAATCATGCTAAGAGAGGTAGCAGTAAGTTACTGCGATGGACTCTATTATTACCAGATTTTGATTACTCCATCCAGTACATTAAAGGTAAGAAGAATATAGTAGCTGACAGTCTCTCCAGATTGTCTGAAGAGGGATAAAATAAAAGACGGTAATGTAATGTAGTTGAATAGGTGATGGGTCTTATGTATATAACTGTATTGTGTATATAGATGTTGCTGTTTATTGGATGTTATACATATTATGGTTTGGTGGTAAGTATAATTTATTAGAGGGATTTATGGGCTCACATAACCAATAGGATATATATGCCCATAAACCTGCTAAAGGGGAGAGATGTGTGGTGAATAGAATGTCCATCTGGCCAATCAGGAGGCAGCTGAGGGCCAACCAATAGAATTCAAGGTGGGAGCACTTGAAAGGAAAAAAAATTCAAGCTGACAGTTGGGAGAGAGCAGTTGGGTTTTGTTTTTTGTTTTTTGGAGGGGAGAGTTAAGCCAGAGAGAGGGGGGCTGCACTTCTGGGAGTTCTGAGGGAACTGTAAATTTTGTTAGTTGGAGTCCAGATGGGAGGGACTCAGGACACATACAGAACTCTAAGGAAGGGAGTTGCTGTTGTGTTAAATCCTGAAGGATATTGTTAGTCGGTGTGGCTGAAATATTAAAAGGGAATTGGAAACAAACGTTGCTGATATGTAACCAAGAGAAACTATGGGGCTTTGCAGACGGGCAGCCATGGGCCTCCCTGAGAAGTGGAGGATTGAGGCCGAAACTTGGGTACCCCAATCCACCCTTTGGGCAGCCCTTGAAGGACTGCCAAAATGCCGCTCCTTCCAGAGCCGGGCGAAAAAAGGCATGCAGCGTGTGCAGAGGCTGCACTGGGAGGATGTCATCAGGGCACTCACCGTGTGTAACAGTGCACGCTCTGATGATGTCCTCAGGAAGGGGTTGAGGCGGCTACCGTGTGGCTGCCCCTCCCCTTCCCTGCCTCCAAGACAGCACTTTGTGCCATCTGCATCACCCCCCAAATTAACAAGCTTTGATATAAGTTATATCTATTCCATTCTGTTGTAAAATAAACTTTTATTCTCATTTAAACATCACTAGGCCTACATTTTCAAACCAAACCACTAACCTAACCTTTTAAAGCAGGGGTCGGCAACGTTAACATACCTGGGGCTGGTCGCTGGTCCCCAGGTCTTCTGCCGGGCCGGGGGGGGGGTGAATGGTGGCGCAAGTGCTCACGCCAAAATTTTGGCAAACCAAGTGTGTGACAGTGGCAGGAGCGCGTAGCGGTGGCCCGCGGGGGCCGGTTGGCAGGCCGAGTGCAGCCCGCGGCCTGTAGGTTGACGACCCCTGTTTGAAAGCTTTTGGGGTGGGATAACAACCCCCCCCCCCAGGAGTGCCATCTTAGAAAGTCAGTTCTAAGGTGAAAGGTGGCAAGAGGATTCACCACAGCTGCATATCTTAGATTAGGGGTAGGCAACCTTTCCCCTTTAAGGGCCGAGGGACTTCAGCTCCCAGAAGCCTCAGCCATGTTGGCCAATAGTCCCATGTTGGCCAATAGCTCCTGGGATTCTGGGATCTGAAGTCCCTCGGCCCTTAAAGGGGAAAGGTTGCCTACCCCTGTCTTAGATTGTTGATATTCCTTCCTCTGATCTTCACTCATTCCTCTGAATCTAATAATATGCCATTGTATATAATGGGATCTAAGCATCTATGGATTTTGGTATTCACAGGGGGTCTTGGAACCAAACCCTAGGCCTACTGTATACATTTGATACTCTGCAGGTAGTAAAGGGGAATGAATGCTTTATTATTAGCCTCTGTATCTACAGAAGGCAACAGCAAGAGGCACAGCATGAACCAGCACCTGACTCTTGAGAGATTCCTTTTCCACCATTTAGTGAGGGTATACACCTGTAGCAATAAAAGTAACTAAAGGTTACAGTTATATTACCAATGGAGTGAAATTATATATTGTTACATTATAATCCTAATGGAATTTAGGGGCATTGCAGACTGCCCTAAAGGGCTGGCCTGGGGTGGAGGTGGTGGGTAGCCGCACGCTGGCCAACCCAATCCCACCCTGACACCGTCCTGATGCCGTGCGCCTGTTTGCACAGCGCGCAACATCATGACGCCCTCCCGGAGCAGCATGTAGACACGCTGTGCCAAAAGGGAACAGAAGAGCCACAGCGCCGGCTCTTAGGGCAGCCTTTTGCCACCCCTAAGAGGAATGGCATTTTGCCACTCTTTTAGGGGTGGCAAAAGGAAGGATTGGGGCTGCGGCATGGGGTTGCTGCAGCCCCGGTCTGCTGCTAGCAGGGGCGGCCCATAGCCACCTGTCTGCATAACCCCTTAGTTATGCTGTATTTACTGTAAACAGAATGAACTGCCTACAACTAGTTTTTTTCCAACTAGGTATTTTAAAGCTCTGATTCTCCAATTCACTTGCGAGGAATTCTGGGAACGGGCTTCCTATTTGATTCTAAAAACAAGGTGAAAGGTGAAAGGTCAAATGGATATGTGAGAACAATAGCACATACCAGAGTCCTTCCAAAATCACAACTATTTGTAATTTTAACTTGCTGAGAAAATTTAGGGCAGAAAAAATAGGACTGGAGGAAAACTAAACAGTTCAGTTTAACTGAGAATTGTCTCTGGCTAACCTTGCCATAAAGCAGAAGAAACTATTCTTTCTGGTTATTACTGGAATGGGAGACAGACAACAAATATAATGTCCTGTAGGCTACATTTGAGAGGAAGGAACTGGCAAAATCACCTCTTGAGTATTCTTTGCCTAAGAAAATTCAAAGAAATCCATGGGGTCACCATGTCAACAGGCAACTGGAAGGCACACACACACAGACACACACACGTTATTTCAGACTTCTTATTCAAAACAATATTTGTTTCTTCCAGTTCATCCACATTGCCTTTCTTGCGGTCCTCTTAAACACAGCAGGGGAAACTTTGTTTGTCTACTAACCTCACAACTCTGCACCTTTGGATGCAGTTGGCTATGGGAAAGAACTGAAAAGTGCTTTTAGAAATTATTTTCATGCCAGTTTCAACCTGGCAGTCTACAAAAAGTAAAGCAAAGCAAACTTCTTGAGCAGGCACACCTTCCTCTGTCATCACCCTTCATCAACATTTGGTCCCTGAGGCAGAAAATCACAATGGCAGACTTACCCCCATGAATTGCTAATCAAGAAGGGGCACAATCTGTCAGAAATTCTTTCTATGAAAGGCTCCTCATAGCCAACAAAAAAGGTGCAGTGGTACCACCATGCTTTTCCATTCCTTCTACTCATTTTGGGGATGGGGGGTATTCACACCATAAAATTATAGCACTATGTTCCACTTTAATTACCATGGCTGCATCGCATAGAATCCTAGGATTTACAGTTTGGTGAGGTTCTAGAGCTCTGCTGAGAATTATAAATACCCCTCCCTAAACTGGAAATGAAGGCCAGTGTGGCATAGTTGTTTGAGTATTGGAATACGACTCTGGAGAAAAAAGTTCAAATCCCTGCTTGAGCACAAAACCCACTAGGTTGCCTTGAGCAAGTCACATTTTCTCAGCTTCAGAGGATGGCAATGGCAAACTTCGTCTGAAGGAACTTGCCAAGAAAACCTTATGATATGTTCTGATTTCCCATAGGAGGTAGATCCATTGTTGGTGTGCCATTGCATAAAAGGTCCTGCCACATTTACTCACACATCCACTTGGCCTTGTGGGGTGGTGGGGCGTGTAATAGGGCTTCCACTGACAATCTCATATTTCAGCCAGGCTCATATGGGAGGAAGTGGTCTTTGAACTGAATGTGGAAGCAAACTGACAGTGTCTATATCCTGGGGCTTCTCTACACCTAAGTGTATTATGTGAATTGCTGCTGATTTTTGTACTGTACATGCACATTTACAGTTAATTGACTTTATTTTCCTGCACAAACTTGCATCTATTCACTCTCCCTCTGCTGAAAATGTGCAGCTATCCAAATCCATTCCTGCAGATTTCCACGGATATTCCAGTAAAAACCAGGAAGTCTTTTTCTAAAGAGTTTAAGGAGTCCCCCGTCCCTCCACAAAAAAATCCCAAGCTCCTGCTAATGGTGTGTGGCCAGACTGCATTGTATTCAACTGGAATGAGGAGTATTTTAATAGTGTAGACAACCCCCAGTTTGCCTGTGATACCACATCACCTTGCCTCACAATAGGGCCTTCTCTACCTCATCCCGCTGTCCATATTATAATTCCTAATCTAGAAGCATCTTTTAACTTTTTCAAAAAAATGTAAGTATTTTATTGGGTTTTGATAAAGATAATTGATTTGTCAGCCTTAGCCCATCCACACTTCTCACTACAATATTACCCTATTCTACTCTACTCTATCAAATGTTTCCACACATATAACCATATGTACAGTTGGACCAATAACACATAATTTATTCCAAATTGTTCACATGCATCCACAGATAAGACATCAGTGCAACTCGTACAGGTTGTGTCTCTCATATCCAAAATGCTTGGGAAAAGAAGTGTTTTGGATTTCAGAGTTTTTTGGATTTTTGGAATATTTGTATGTATGTAAAGCAAATCTTGGAGATCAGACCCAAGTCTAACCATAAAATTCATGTATGTTCTCTATATACCTTATACATTTAGCCTGAAGGTAACTTTATGGATGAATATTTTGAATAATTTAGTGCATAATATTTTAAATAATTTTGTCCATGTGTTCACTGAATCATCAGAAAGCAAAAGTGTTACTATCTCAGCCAGCCACATGGACAGTTTTGGAGTATTTTGGATTTTGGAATTCCAGGTAACTCAACTTGAACAAGCATGCAAACTGGGCATTTACAGAGTGAGTTTGGTAGGGAATAGGGGAAGTGATAGTAAACGAAGAACAATTGGGATGTTCAGTTCCATTAGGTTAAACCTCAAACAATTCTCAAAAGTGAAGTCGAAGGCTTTCACAGCCAACATCCACAGGTTTTTGTGGGGGTTTTGGACTGTGAGGCCCTGTTCTAGAAGAAAATACTCCTGAAGTTTCACCTGCATCTGTGGCTGGCATCTTCAGAGAATGGTGGAATGGAGGTGTGTGGGGTATATGTATTGTGTGGCCCTTGGTTGAGAGGATTAGCATGTAAATTAGCATGTAAATCTGTGCAAGGCCTCAGGGTGGGAGGATATGCGAGGAGGATTAGTGACTATTTAATTAATGGTCCATTGTCTGCTGGGAAACCCCCTGACCCTGGGTGAAGTTCATTTGCATTTGCTGAGTCTTAATTTTGGTGTTTTTCAGGACTGGTAGCCAAATTTTGTTTACTTTTAAGGTTTCTTCTTTCCTGTTGAAGTTGTCCAGGTGTTTGTGGATTTCAATAGCTTCCCTGTGCATTCTGACCTCATAGTTGTTGGCATGGTCCAGAACTTCAGTGGTGTCAAATAGCATTTTATGCCCAGATTGGTTTATAATATGTTCTACTAGTGCTAATTTTTCTGGCTAGCCCAGTCTGCAGTGTTTCTTGTGTTCCTTGATTTATGTTTGAGCACTGCGTTTTGTGGTTCCTACGTAGACTTGTCCGCAGCTGCATGGTATGCGGTAAACTCCTGCAGCCGTGAGAGGGTCTCTCCTATCCTTTGCTGAGCGCAGCATTTCCTGGATTTTCTTGGTTGGTCTGTAGATCATTTGGAGGTTGTGTTTCCTCATCAGTTTACCTATTCTGTCAGATGTATGATAAAAATACCTTCCCTTTGGTTATTTTTCTTCACTCCTGTGTTGTTTTTTTCTGGGTCTGGCAACTCTTTTGATGTCTGAGCTGGAGTAACCATTAGCCTGTAGAGCCCTGTTTATGTGCTTCAGTTCATCTTCCAGGCAGTGGGATTCACAGATCCTTTTTGCACAGTCTATCAGTGTTTTTATTGTGCTTCTTTTTTGTCCTGCATGATGATTGGAGTTCTTGCGTAAGTATCTGTCCATGTGTGTAGGTTTTCTGTATACCATGCAGCCCAATTGTTGGTTTGGTTTGTGGATGACCAGGACATCCAAGAATGACAATGTTCATTCCTTTTCTTTTTCCATTGTGAATTGGATGTTTGGGTGGATGTTGTTCAGATGGTTCAAAAACACAGATTTACACATAAGGCAAAACCACCACCCAGCAACATAACCAAAAAAAGAAAAGCCATCAAGGATCTCAATTTGGACCCAGAAATCATCATTTCTCCATACAGTCCATACAGTCTCCCACCAAGACTGTATGGACTTCCCAAGATCCACAAGGATTCCATTCCACTCCAAACCATAGTGACTGCCATTGGATCCCCCATCTATGACTTGACTTGGCCAAGTTTTTGGCCACACAATTACAGCAGACAAATGCAATACCATGGTATTCAGGGAAACAGAATAAAACAAACAGAAAATCAAGAAACTCTTGAATCCTGTAATATACAAAAAACTCAAGCAAGACCCTACCAACAAAATTACCAGGAAAACAAATGCCTTGATTAAGAACTCGTCAATTCAGCCAACCACACACCAGAGTCTATGCAAATCTGAGGCTATCCCACCAAGACTGCATGGACTTCCCAAGATCCGCAAGGATTTTATTCCACTCCTACCCATAGTGAACGCCATTGCATCCCCCACCTATGACTTCACCAAGTTTCTGGCCACACAATTACAAATCCATATAGAGGGGGGAAAACCATACATAAAGGATTCAGCAAACCTCATAGAAAAATTCACAACCGCAAACTGAAACCTGGAGACAGACTAATCAGCTTTGATGTGGTCACCCTGTTCACCGAAGTCCCCATAATGGACACTTTGGCACTCATCCAACAATTTTTTCGAGAAGACATCACAGCCCTGTTTGAACATTGCATCATCACAAGCTACTTCCAGTGGGACAATGGATTCTACGAGCAGAGAGATGGGGTAGCCATGCGAATCTTCCTCAGATATCCTCCCATCCTGAGGCCTTGCCTCAACAAACAATACACAGATTTACATGCTAATTTACATGTTAATCCTCTCAACCAAGGATCACACAGTACATATACTCCACACACCTCCATGCCATCATTCTCTGAAAATGCCAGCCACAGATGCAGGTGAAACGTCAGGAGTAAATTCTTATAGAACAGGGTCTCACACCCTGAAAAACCCACAAAGACCGAATTCTCAAAGGCAGAATATTTTCTCCTGCGGAATGCTATTGATTGGCATCCTGTAAGTGACTGAGGGTGCATCTACATTTTAGAAATAATGGATTTTCACACCACTTTAAGTAGTGTAGCTATGGCATCCTAAATTTGTAGTTTTACAAGGTCTTCACCCTTCTCCACCAAAGAGTGCTCATGTCTCACAAAACTACAAATACCAAGATTCTGTAGAATGGAGCCATGGCAGTTAAAGTGGTGTCAAACTGCATTATTTCTACAGTGTTGATGCACCCACAGATCAATGTACGGTACATTCTTTCTGTCATTGTGGAGGGAGTGCTATGTCCCTACAGGCACAGTTATGGTGTTATTCTCCACCTGCAGAGGACCTGGAGGATGCCATTGTCACTATGCGTCTGGCTGTATGGACATAAGCTGGACACTTTTTCACCCCTCCTGACTCTCTACTAGACTCTCTACTTGCCATGTTGGGAGTGGGGCTGCAGGCAACAGGTGAGTCCTGTGGAAGGGGAGACATAATGAAGTTCTACCTGGGTGGACCTTGATGCTGTGTCTCCCCAGGTAGGATATCATTTTCTCCTCTGTGGCAAACTCCAATATATTTTCTACCTGGTGTTCTATATGCAATGTAGCTGTGGGCATAAGGCACTGAGACTGCTTTTTAAATAATACCAAGAATGATAAAGAATGGCAATGAATCACCACCACCACAATTTTTGTTTGGAAATATTTCAAACCCGACAATTGTTGCTGGTGTGAGTCTGGATCATTTCAACTGCAAGTGAGAGCAGAAGTATCCAATATTCTTGGATAGACTATCCTAAGTGAGCAGAACTAATTCAATACTTTTCTTGTTATGGGGAGACATAAACAACTTTCTTTTCTGAAATGGAGAAAAAAAATCATCCCTGTCATTCTCTCTGAGTGTCATGGCCACACACTAGCACAGAGTAACATTTGTGAGTATGAAAAACTGAGAGCTCCAATTTAATCCTTCTTAAAAAAGTGGGCAATAAATGTTCTGAAGATTTATTTTTATTCTTGTGTTTGCTAAACGTTGGCAGGCTCCCTCCCCCCTCTCTCCATCTCATTTCCAGGTACTTTTGCTCACTATTAATTACAGCATCCTCAAGCACCAGAGGTCTTGTAGCTTTTCCTTTCCCTTTTATTCCTCAGCCACATAGATGACCGCATGCTAGGCTTTGATGCAGTCTCTGTGTGTATGTAAAAGCAAATATTTATAAGAGCCACTTGATGGTGATTAAAAGTGGTTCCAATGCTTTCTTTGCTCTGGCCTGTTTCCCTAGACCTCTGCCTAGTAGAGATGTTGGAGTTGTTTTAATTTTTCAGCTGATAACATAAATGGATAAAAAGACAAAAGAAAGCAACACAAATAGAGCTGAAGTCAGTCACTTCTGTACAAGGTGAAAAAGTTCCTTCCCTCCCTCTGGTGTCAAGCCTACTTGCTGACCTACATATGGGCTTCTATCCAGAACCATCTCCTCCTCCAATAACAATGAAATGTGATCACTGATACTGTTTGCATAAAAGGCAAATCCAAAGGAAGAGGTTATTATGCTGTCACTGCATGTCTTTCCAGTAGGATCGCCTCCTGGCTGTCAGGCACGCAAGGGTCACAAGCATTCTCCTCTCCTTTATGAGAGGTCTCCTGCACAAAGGAGAAGCATGCACAGCATGGCTGGATTCCCTAAACTGCTAATTACTAGTCCTCACCCCTGGTGACCTTTGATGCATATATGGAGATACAGATAATAAAATGGCAGACAAGGTTCAACCAAAGTTTGTGCCAAAGAATGAAACCTGAAACAAAAACAAATACATCTAAACTTGACATAGCAAAACAGCCTCATTTATATACTGCTTCATACAGCGCTATGCAGTGTCTAAGCAGTTTACAACTGTAAGCTCATTGCCTCCCAACAGCTGGGTACTCATTTTAGCAACCTCAGAAGGATGCAGGCCTGAATCAAGCCTGAGCCCTGGCTAGTATTGAACTCACAACCTTGTGGTTTATGAGTGAGTAGCTGCAGTACAGGCATTTAACCACTGCACCATCAGGGCTCCTTAGCTATTTAGAGTTTAATTAGACCAGGGGTAGGCAAACTTTTTGAGCCGGGGGCCGGGTTGCTGTCCCTCAGACAATTGGGGGGCCGAAGCACCAAAAATAAATAAATAAAAATTAAAAATTAAAATTAAAAAAATTAAAAAAATAAAAATAAAAATATGCATGCATACTCTCTCAGCCCTAGAAAAGCCATGGCAAACCCCCTGTGGAGATTTTGCCAAGAAAACCCCAAGAACAAGTAATAACAACAATAATCAATATCATCATGACGGGCGGCGGCCTCGGGGGGGGCGCATCTGGTCCCCGGGCCTTAGGTTGCCTACCCCTGAATTAGACACTATGGACAGATCCCTGTAACATAATCCCTTCTTTAAATAGGAAAGACAGGGTCTTGTGGGATCATTAGCAATGAAAATCAATCAGGAGGGGATGCTTCATGCTTTTCCGAGCCCACTGATTCCTCATCCTAATTCCTCCCTCTCCCCAAATTTTCTCCTTCCCAAAGTTCCACCTTTCTCCTACTACTGAATTAGGGGCAGGGGGAGGCATTGGTGGAGCAAGTCTGAGGTACAAAATGTCCAGACTACTTTGTGGTCTGTGCAGCAACTTACATGTGCATAAGATATCAACAAGATTTTGGATACACATACATATACATTTTGAAATTTGCCCCAGAAATTGCTGGTGCAGTTTCTACCATTAGAAAGCTGGTTGAAATGACAGGCAAAGATTTGTAGATGTCATTTGTAGATTTGCTCATGAAGCGCCTAAATACCCTAAAGATACCAGATCCTGTCTGATCTTGAATGTTAAGCAGGGTTAACCCTGCTTAGTACTTGGATGGGAGACCACCAATGAATGCCAGGTGCTATAGTCTATATTTCAGAGGAACTGGCAAAACAACTTGTGAGTGTTCCTTGTGTTTCCATAAGTCAACAGGCAACTTGAAAGCATATACACACACAGAAAAAATTGGTCATGGATAAGCATGGCATTGGTCATCTCACACTAACTTCCAAGCAGCTTTTGTCCAGGTGGCTTTTCCTTTAGGACTGAAAGTGACTTGATCACAAAGAAAATATGTGGCTTTTGAGATTTTAAAATAAAAGATTTCAGTCTTTAATATTCAGGTTCAGGCTTAGGTTCTTCTCATAAGAGTCCTCGCATCCCCATAGGAGCCTGCCCCAAGTTTTACAATCATTGTGGGAAGGCTTTGTCTCTGTTCCACCATTCTCCCAGGCTTGGCTGGCAAGGACATGGGACAGAGCCTTCTTGGTGGTTGCTCCTAAGCTACCGAACGCACTTCTGAGGGAGGCTTAGCTGGCCTCTTCTCTGCTCTCTGATTGTTTCACTGAGTCACTGACTAGCAAAGACTTTTCTATTTAACCATGCCTTCAGCTTTCAACTGCTTGGAGTAGAAAAATGTGAAATGGACATGCTGTCTATGTAATATATAACTTATATATTTCTAATTGTTTTATACTAAATTGTTTTTTAATTGGCTTGATGCTTTAAAAGACTGTAGCTGTTTTGTTTTAGTTACAGTAGGCCCTCTGTATCAGTAGGGGTTTGGTTGTAGACACCCCCACTCCCATGGATACTAAAATTTGGGGGATCTCAAAACCTATTATTGTCAATGGACTTGGATGTGTGCATGGCCACATCAACCTGGCTGCAAGAATACACTGTCATTGACGATAATGGATGGGGCCATCCACAGATGCTCCAACCCACAGATGGCTAGCCCGCCAATATGGAGGGCTGACTATATTTTGTTTTAACTTACAGTGTAAACTGCTTTGAATACAATTTTTAGAATAAAATGAGATATAGATGAATCAATAAATAATCGGATGAAAAGGTGACTCAGGCTGATATCTGACATGGCAGACTTAAATTTCCCATAACACCACATGATAAAGACTTGCTTCTTTTGAGACAAGAAAGAATTGTGCAAGGAACAATCAGCCTTCATGTTTGAACAAGCCCTTTGAAGTCTCTGCTTAGCACCCTCAAGATGTGTTGAATCATCACTCTTTTCATTCCTACTGATCATGCTGCTAGGTGCTGATAAAGAGTCGTAGCTCAAAACATCTGGAGGACAATGGCTTGGAAAGATTAACATAGAGGATTTTCAGACAGCTGTTGTACTCTTTCTACCCTAAAATGCAGTCAGGCCTACATCTTGCCTTTTTTCATTTTGTATCTCTGAAGGCCCAGCTGCTACGTATTTGCCATGTACTCATGGAAGTGATCGTCTCATTATGGATTCACAATGGAAAGAAAAAAAGAAGTAAAATGAGAAAGTATTGAAAGAAAACAGGAAAGGGAGATTTTTCAATTTGGAAAGTCAAACAGGCAATCATTTGATCTTCCAAAGGTGTACCAGATCACACCACATGTACTTTTCATTCAATTTGGCAACAGTTGTCTTTTCTGTCACTGGCTTTCTTCACTAGCTGTAATGCACTGCAGAAGTGTTTGAAGACTGTTTCCAATTCCCTGTCCAGTAGCTGGATATTCAGGGTGGTCTCTGCAAAGCTCCCAGTTAGACCTCTATTAGTATAATGTATTTCAAGGTTTATGTGGGTCATGATCATTCCCTCAAATATCTGTAGTTTCGACTTCTTGATTCCACCATAATAATGTAATGCTGTCAGTGAGTGAGAAGCTGCCACAGTAGCGGAATGGCAAAGAAATAACAGCTACAGATGTGCAATACAAACATAAGATGAGTTCTATGGGATTATGTCAATGGCCTAGTCCAGGATTTAGTTCCAACATTGACCAACCCATAAGCAAGCGCAAAAGAACTGAACTGCCCATACTCTCCAGCAACTGCAAACATCTAGACATACTGCTTCTAAGACTGGAAGTAATAACTTCAGAGTAGACTGTATTAATATATGTAAAGCCAGCATGAAAACAATGTAGTTCAGCCTGTATGCACCAAGATGGGGCATTTCAGTTCTCCAAAGTCATATCTTCTGCCAGAATCCACACAGAATGAGACCACCAATGCAACATTCTTCCTTAAGCAATAGTAACCAAAGTCACAAAATTTCCATATATAGTTCCATTTGTCCATTTTCTTCAGTCAAAATCCAAAAGAACTTCCAGTTAATCTACTCCTTTTTGCTACTAGGCGTTATGTTATCTTTGTATGCCTTCAAGTTGTTTCCAATTTATGGCGACCCTAAGGTGAACCTATCAGAGGGGTTTCATGACAGGATTTGTTCCTAGGTGGGTTCCCATTGCTTTATTCTGAGGCTAAGAGAGTGTGACTTGCCCAAGGTAGGTATCCATGGCTGAGAGGAGATTCAAACCCAGGTCTCCAGTTATAGTTCAACACACAAACCACAACACCATGCTGGCTTAATATCATAGCTTTCTTAGTTTTTGCTGAAATTCACCTTGGCACATTAATCTGGATTTAATATTTGACCTGTATCACAAGCCACTGGTAAAGACTGCAATTCTATACCTATTTACCTGGGAGTACACCCCACTTGTGGATGAATGCAAAGAAATTTCAGGGATAATTCAAAATCTAGATTTTCTAGTGGCAGAAAACTATTATATTGCAATCAGTATAGCAGGCAGTAACTGAGGAGACACAGTGGGATTGTTTTTATTTTTAATGACATAATGGAATTGAAAAGCCACACACAGGAAAAAAAAAAAAATATTGCCATAAGCGCCTGCTGTTCAAGTAGAACCAGGCAGTCAAACAAAGGTAACAAAGATATGACATATGAGGGGGTATCGTAAAGTTTTAATTATCACCTTTAAAAAAATTGACAGAAAGTTTGTTTTGGTTTGTAGTCGTTAACTTATCTCTACATAGTCACCATCCAGATTTACACATTTTTCCCAGTTTCTTGATCCTCTGAATACCATTATTGTAGAAGTCTACAGATTGTGCCTTAAACCACACTTCCACTTCATGAATGATGTCATCTGTATTGTCAAATTGGTGATCCTGCAATGGATTTTTCATTTTGGGGAAAAGAAAAAGTCACTTGATGATGATGACACTGACAAGATTTCATCAATATACCATAATAACCTCCGGGTGATAATTATTACTTTATGATACCCCCTCATATGTATTCAAGCGACTGCTGTGCTAAAGAAGACATTGGCACTCACATGACAATCAAATTAAGGATATAACAGACAGTATTTCAAAAGTGAGTACCTTGGCAAGCCATGAAAAATTCTCCCCACTTGTCTGTAAGTAGTAGTTTATCTGCTCTTATGATGCCACTGGTTACCATAACAAGGCAATTCTGCACATATAAAACCCACTGGGTGACCTTGGGCAAGTCACACTCTCTCATCCTACAAGGAAGACAATAACAATCCTTCTCTGACCAAATCTCTGGCCAAGAAAAGCTTTTGATAGATTTGTCTTTCCATAAGTAGGAAATGACTTGAAAGCATACAACAACAAGCAACTGCAATGTTCACAATTGTAAAGACTTTGCCCCTGCCTACCGTTGAGCAGGAGAAAGCCTCCACAATTTCTCATAATTCTTCATTAGCTGCAACCACTTCCACCCATTTTGAGAGACATCCTGAAAAGTCCTTGACAAGAGATGACCTGAGGAGTTTTATTTAACAACCTCTGGCTTCCCAGAGACCTTCCCTCCCCCTCCCACAGGGAGTGGAGAACTTTACAAGCACATGCTGAGTGACACACACATGAAAGAAAGGATGAGTCTTTGTAGACACATCTTAACCTACTTAGTAACTACTTAATAGGTAACTATCACAATTATTAAAAAATCATAATGGACCTGGCAGCACAACCTTCCCCCTCAGGTATAACCTAAGAAAAAGTGTGTTGTTGTTGTTAACTGCCCTCCAGTCATCCTGTTAGTGAAACATGCATGTGTAATTCCACCTTACACTACTTTATGTGTTTTTTTGCTCATTGAAAAAGTTGGTATTGCCTTCCTCCCTGCACAATGACCAAAGCCCCCACAAGACTCAGTGTGTTGCTCTGGTAGTCTCTTCCCAATGGCCAATGGTGGTGGAGAGCAAAGAAGCATCTGGCTATGTTTCCATAGCCAGATGCAGACTGATGACATCATCCACTGAGACCTTTGAAGGCCACCAGAGGATGTTGTGCCCCCCTTTTTGTGGATGGGAATGTATATTGATTGCTTCCAATCTGTTGACCATCATTTTGTTTTCCAAAACGTGATCTGAAGCTGCCGTTTCTGTAAGCTGAAGCAACCGCACCACCTGCCCCAAGAATGCTCTAAATAGGGATGGAGCAAATGCACTGAGGGGAGTCAATGCAGCTTTTCTGAAGCTGTATTGAAGCCCTAGCAACCTCACCACCAGCCCCAAGGACGCTGCAAAGGGAGACGGAGCAATCACATGGGCGAGCAGCAGATGCTTTAATTTTTTTCTTGTTCTCTCAGATGCATGTGCACGTGCGCAGGTACACATCCCTGCGCACCTGCACAGGACCTGTCATAGGCTAGTATATAGTCTGTCACTCTCTGTGTACAAAGGTGACTGAACTTCGGAATCCCTGCAAACCTGTGCAGGACCTGTTATAGGGTGGTATACAATCTGTCATTTTGTCTGTACAAAGGTGACTAAAGTTCGGCACACCTGCGCACATGTGCAGGACCTGTGGTACACCACATATCATACAAGGATTCACTGACCTCGTCTTCCCCTAAGGAGTGGGTGCCATAGACAGGTACCTATGAAAAGACAACTGAAAAGACACCTACTCTGTCGTCAAATATGTCCCACACAGATTGGGGGGAGGGGAGAGGTACATGCAAGGGAGATTTGTGTGGACAGACTGGATACATGTAGCTGGTGGTCATGCAAGGGACATGATCAACAGGACACATGGACAAACATTACTCCAGGAGCCCCCCCCCCCCCCAGCATGCTAGGAATTGGTGTGCAAGTCTTATTCACACCTGCACACCTGCACAAAAGAGGTCACAAAAGCCATTTTCATGCAAAATACTGTGCATGCTGACAGCAAGCATACATGCAACAGAATGCATTTATTGCCATAACAGAGGACAGTTGCTAGGGCACATGCATGGGGTTATAATTAGGGTTAGGGTTAGGGTTCTAATATTCACCTACACCAGTGCACCCACACCTGGAAGCATAGGGTACTTTAAATTAAAGCCTGCATCATAGGGTGCATGCTCTGGATCGCTGACTCAATTTCCACCGTATGTACAACAGTGCATTTATACGGCTGTTTTTTGGTGCACTGGTGTCACAGCATATATATACGCATATGCGAAGGTGCACATCTTCACCAAAGGAGCGGAAAAAAGCAGCTCCTTTTTGGAGAGACTTTTTTCAGCATACGACGGTTAGAGGGTGCTTTCCTGGCGACTTTTAGGTGTGCGTCATCTAAACGCCATACCTACAAGTCACCCTCAAAGCACCTCTTTTTGCCCATCTGCATAGCCCTATAGATCGTTCTAGTCCTTGTTTTGAATTTTTCTTTGATTTCCCAGATCTTGTGAAATAGAGCCCTTGTTCTTCCCTTTTTGTTGTCGTCTTCTATTTCTCTGCATTGGTCATTGTAGTAATTTTCTTTACCTTTCCACACAAGCTGTTGCATTGTTGCATTCATAATTCTTAATTTGTTCCTATCTCCCTTTTGTTTTTCTTCTCTTCTTTTCTTTATTGTTTGTAATGTTTTTTTCTGTCATCCATGGGGTTTTTTTCCTCTTTCTTTTTGGTTATTTAAAGGAGGGGTAGGCAACCTTTCCCCTTTAAGGGCCGAGGGACTTCAGCTCCCAGAATCCCAGGAACTATTGGCCAACATGGCTGAGGTTTCTGGGAGCTGAAGTCCCTCGCCCCTTAAAGGGGAAAGGTTGTCTACCCCTGAATCTGTCTGCATTCTTCTTTTATTATGTCCCTGGCTTCAGACCATAGTTCCTCTGGTTCTCAGTCTATTATACTTAGTAGTTTGAATCTGTTTCTTATGTTATCGGTAAATTCTGTTGAGATATTATTTAGATCATATTTTGGTATAATTACTGGTTTTGTTTTCTTCTTAAGTCTTACTCTTCCACAGTCAGCACCTGGTCTAGTCTTGGCCACCAGTATAGAGTTCTGCCATCTTTTACTTCCAGTTATATAATCTATTTGATTTTCGTGTTGAGCATCTGGTGATGTCCATGTGTGTAGCCTTTTTTCTGGTTGTATGAAAAATGTAGTATGTACTCTTTCTGGCTGTATGAAAAAAAGATGTAGCCCTATACAATTTGTTAATACTGCCTATTAGGCCATAAATTTGTAATCTCTGGATACCAAGAAGATGTTATGATTTTAATGCTATATATTTTGTTTATGTGTTTGAATTGCCCTTTCCAGTGATCAAGACTTTCAGTATCAAAGTGTGATGTGGGAATTAAACAAACTCTATTATTTAGCAATATATGTAGAATTTAAAAAGGGCCAGAATCTATCCATCTAAAAGAAAATATTCATTATAAAATAAAATATTTAATAGGACTCGAAGAAAACTTGAGTTTTGCATGGTTAAGAGGAGATCTCTCGATTCAGAATTTTGCATCCAAACATTGCTAGACTAGCATGCCAGATTGCATTTTCACATTTCTGACTAAGAAGTGGGAAGTCATATGTAGTGTCTTTCAGAAAAAACTATGTTCCCCCCCCCCCACAAAAAATTATCCATCTTGTAGGTCCCATCTTTCTTCACCACCATGCTAAGCTGTTATAGTTGCCATGTGAGTGATGGATAAGGTTACATCTTAGGGATTACAGAATGATTAATGGTGTTCTATATCCCTGCCCAGTGAACTAGGAAACCATCTGGGAGCAAGCAGTCATCAGTGGTGGCAATATGACAGAACGAAGCATTGGTTCAGGGTGGCCAGTGCTGAATGCTTTGCTTCTTCAAAACAAATGTGGAGCCTTTCCCAACTTTAGAATCTTTCCTACTCTATTACACTTTCCACGCTGAACAGAACAGAGCAAGGATTAATGGAAGGCCTTAATAACAATTTTATTGCCCACATCAGCCACATCCCCCCTCCCTCTGTGAAACCAAAACCGTCTATCGACAACCACTGTTGATTCTTGGCAGGCACACATGGCCCAATTTGGCAGTGAATACCATTGCCCTTATGCAATGTGGGTAGAATGGAGTTGGACTCAGAGCTCAGAAAAGTTACTTTTTTTGAGCTACATCTTCCAGAACCTCTAACCCAAGGGTCGGCAACCTTTTTTTGCCGATGGGCCAGGGGGAGGGGGGGAGATGGCGTTGGGGGCCAGCGCACACACTCATGCGCGTGCACATCCCCCCGCGGGCGCGCCCCCCCGCTAGTGTGCATGCCACCATTTTGAAAATGGCGGGTGCCCCCCCCACGTGCGCATGCGCATGGCGGCGGGCCCCCCCAGGAGGGCTCCCTCCGAGAGGCCCAGCGCTGCCGCCGGTGCCCCCTAGGAGGCTTCCCTCGGCGGCGACAGGCCTCCTAGAGGCCCAGCACCACCGAGGGTCCCCCCGGGGAGGCTTCCCTCGGCAGCAACGGGCATCCTAGAGGCCCAGCGCCACCGAGGGTCCCCCTGGGGAGGCTTCTCTCAGTGGCGACGGGCCTCCTAGAGGCCCAGCGCCACTAAGGGTGCCCCCCGGGAGGCTTCCCTCAGCGGCGACGGGCCTCCTCCGGGGCACCATTTTGGCCGCACGTGCCACGGCCACCATTTTGCTTTCCAAAATGGCGGTCGCAGCTCATTCGCACATGCGCATGAGTATGCGGGGGCCAAGCTGTGGGGGTCCGCGGGCCGGGTGCAGCCCACGGGCCGTAGGTTGCCGACCCCTGCTCTAACCAACTTGATGAGTGAACATACTGCTAGAGTTTCCTGGGATATCTAGTTTTAAAAAACTCAAGCTCTGGTTGTGATGTTCACAGTAAACTTAATTTTGATGGTACTGCCTACAATTTGCCAGGGCTGGTGCAAGATATTTTTCTGTAAGAGGTAAATGGGATTACCTCTCCTTTCCCCATGGTTCTATGTACAAAAGTTAAGTGGACTGGAAAGAGAACCTAATTTCAAGACTATCAATGAGAAGGATCCATCTGTGTGGTGCATACAAATCTGTACTTTAAGAGATATAAACAACTGAAAGGGCTGCCACTATTGGCTCCAACACCTGCAAATGGAGTAGCTGCCTTCTGATGGGGCCAGCACTGGAATTTGCAAGTGAACCCAACTGATTGGAAACCTGTTTAGATAGCATTCGCTGTAGTGGCATCTTGGGCTTTGGTGCAGGAATGGTAGATTATGAACCAAGAAGAAACAAAATGAAATGCACAGATAATGAATGGGAGACACCTGGCTAGACAACAGTTCATGTGAAAGGGATCTAGGAGTCTGAGGGCCTTTGCACACTGCCAGAAATAGTGCAAATTGAGTCCACTTTAAGGGTTAGGGTTAGTGCTAGGGAATCATGGGAATTGTTTTTTTTTTCTGAGACATTGAGCCTTCTCTGTCAGAGAGCCCTGGTGCTGCAATAAAATACACTTCCCATGATTCCCTAACCCTAACCCTAACCCTTAAAGTGGACTCAATTTGCACTATTTCTGGCAGTCTCCAAAGGCCCTGAGTAGGCCACTAGCTGAACAGCAGTGCAATACGGCAACCAAGAAAGCTAATCTGATTCTTGGTTGCATAAACAGGAGTATAATGTCTAGATAAAGAGAAATGATAGTACCACTGTATTCTGCTTTGGTCAGGCCTCACCTAGATGTTGACAAACTGTCCAGTTCTGGGCACCTCAATTCAAGAAGGAAGCTGACAAGTGGAATGTGTCCAGAGAAGGGCAAGCAAAATAGTGAAAGGTCTGGAAACCATGCCCTATGAGAAGCAGCTTAGGGAGCTGGGAATGTTTAGCCTGACGAAAAGAAGTTTAAGAGGGGACATGATAGTCATGCTTAAATATCTGAAGGGATGTCATGTCAAAGAGGAAACAGGGTTGTTTTCCATGATTCCAGAGATTAGGACAAGGAGCAATAAATCTAAATTTACAGGGAAAGAGATTCTACCCAAATCTCAAGAGGAACCTCCTGATGGTCAGAGCTGTTCGACAGTGGAATATGCTGCCTCAGGGTGTGGTAGAGTCTCCCTCTTTGGAGGTTTTTAAACAGAAGCTGGATGGCCATCTGTTGGGGGTGCTTTGATTGGTTTTCCTGCTTGCCCTAGAATTGGACTCAATGGCCCCTGTGGTCTCTTCCAACACTATGATTATATGAAGAACATAATAGGAAATACTCATAGGGCTGGAATCCTAACTATACACTCTGTTCTTCCCAGGTAAATGTATATAAAATTACTACATTTATCTTGGAGATTCAGTGTGATACAGTAGTTCTGAGGCAATCCTATTGAGACCAGCTTGACTACCATCTGACTAAATATGATGGAATGGAACTGCAAACCTCATTAAACTCAGTGGATGAGAGCTCTCTCACTGATTCTCAATGGAAGCCACCTATAGAACTTTAAAACAGAAACAAGATGGGATATAAATTTCAAATATCCATATGGCTAAGTACAACCTATATCATAAAAGTGCTGGAAGGGGAAAATGTATCAGATTAGATTGGGAGAATACAAAAGAGGTGAAACAGCCTGCAACATCAAATACTACGGATGCACCATTTCCCACTGCCCTTTAGTGTGGGGAGAGGGTGGAGTTAATTTAATGAATTTTATGGGAATTTAATGGGCAGCATCTGTTTGAGAGAAGGATAATCATCTCCATTCTGTTGCAGAGGTTCCAATCTGGATCATCTGCCATGCTCACTTGTAAGTAAAAAAAGGAAAAGTAGGTTCAGCAACATGTATGTAATTTAGCTCTTAGTGGTGCCAGTATCAACCATATCTGAAACGTCCTTCAAGAATCAGGACAAGGCACATAGGTGGGTGTGATGCCCAACACAACATCCCTGCAAATCAACAGAGGCTGAATCAGGATATGAATGGTCAGAGCTCCAAGCCAAGCCCTTGGCCTTTGAGATTGGGAGAGGCTCTTTTTAGCACAACATGGGTCCACCATATCCTCCTCTGCTGTTTCAGACGAGCAACAAAAAGTCCTTCAGCTCCTGCCAGAAAATCTGAGAAAGGCAACGTTTCTTCCAAATCTCCATTAGACTCGCATCTTTGGCTTGAAATCCCAGCATCTCATGTATCGCTGCTGAAATCAAATATGCAAGTAGATGTGTGTTGTGTTTGGAAAATTCTCAGGTATGCACTTTGCTATTCTGCTTACACTGGAATCCAAAAAAAAAAAAAAATCAAATAAGAACTATATCCAGAATGCTTTCATCTCCTTCCATGAAGTGCTGCTCTTTTTCCAGCTTGGATTAATGTGCATGAGTCACAGGCCTGCCTCCTATCTGCTCAAAGGCAACAGAGGAGGAGGAGGAGGAGGAGGAGGAGGAGGAGGAGGAGGAGGAGGAGGAGGAGGAGGAGGAGGAGGAGGGATGCAAATTAGGCCTCCTTTTCGAGCTTGCAAAGGCAAGATCATCTGACTTGGTTGCACACAGCTAGCAGAGCTGGCCACTGAGCTAGTGTAGCATAGTGGCTAAGAGACTGAGGTATGCATCAGCAGATCTCACCTCTGCCATGAACTCCCTAGGTAGCTTTAGGCAAGCCACAATCTCTTGGCAGTATTCCGCCTTACAATATTGTGGAGATAATAATAATAATAATGTCTTCATTTACAGCACTGTGGTAAGGATTACAACTAGATAATGCATGGGAAACACTTTGAACATTTTAGATCCCAAACCTTGGGAAGCATGGACTCGTCTGATACTGTCAGTGGATGGGTGATAAGGCAACCTGTACTGGATGAGATTATGAACTCTAGTAGACTAGAATGAACGTTTTTAAACAGAGATTGGATAACTATCTGTCAGGATACTTTAGGTGTGAGCACCAGCACTGGCAAAAGCTGGACTATATGACTTTTAAGAGTAGTTCCAATTCTACAGTTCTGTAATTTTAGGAAGTAGACGAAGCATTCTCAGCCTAGAGTCCTCTTGGGTACTTATTCAGAAAGATCTTGTAGCACCTTTGAGATTAACTGAAAGAAAGAAGTTGGCAGAATGAGCTTTCGTAGACTAAAGTCTACTTCCTCAGATGCATTTGGTACTTATGTTGGTGTAACCTCCAGTTACAGCAGCATAAACACTTTTTTTTTCCACTGGATGAGGAAGGAATCTCTGCTTCCTTGCACAATGTCCTTCCCCTCACTGCATAATGGTGACTTGTGTGTAACCACATGGCAACTCAGTGGCTGGCTGGGCAGATTTGCATCCTGCAAAGATAAGGAAAGCAGAAGCCAGGGCCTCCCAGCATAATGTATGTTCTGCAAGAAGTCGTATTGTATCTTGGGCAAACTAAGGCAAAGCCTGGAAGAGTTGCCTTTTAGATTACCCAGCCATGGTTTTATAGTCCAAAAAGTAACTTACCCACAAAGCTCTATAGTAAGGTAAGGGGAACAGTTGGGGATAAAGCAGTGAAGCATAATAATATTGGTGTTGTTTTCAGTTGGTATGGTATCATTCCTACTATTTACAGTGGTCAGGTTCTTATGTTTTGGTTATGCAGCCATCCCTGATAGGGAGGTAGCAGCTGAAGGCAAGGGAACACCACATGTTGAGAAATATGAAAACTTTTTAGGGAGAAAATAAGCTAAAGGAAAGGTGCCCAAACATAACCCAGTGACAACTGAAGGGGCCATGAAATAAATTGTGTGCACCAAGGATGGGGGTTGAATAATTGCAAGGAGGGAGAATAGAATAGTTGGAATCTTGAACAGGTTATATCCATGTAAAAAATGTAATCCCAGGAAAACAGAATGGAAAAGTTACTTTTGGACTCTGATTGCTAGAGTCCCCCCAAGCTCTGCCCAGAAATCTGAATGTAGGTTTTGGATTTTCTCTTCTACCAAAGATTTTTGTTCCCCGTTTTCAGTTCACTGAGCCAGTAATACTGCCAATTCAGTTCTATATGTTACATCTAATCATCAGTTTACTTATTCCTAGCTCCTTCCTGTCCATTTGTTTATGGGTTCCAAAAATAAGGAATTGTGCAGCAGAAGTGCAATATGGCACTGGGGATTCCTCTTAGAACTAGACAAAACCTACAAAAACATTTAGTTTCCTATGTAGGTCATATTTGAGGATTTTGGTGTCCATCCAGTTGGTTGGGAGGAAACTTCCTAAAGTTTCCAGAAATGTCACCACTCCTCTCAGTTACAAAAACTGAGCACATCCCCCATCCCCTGCTTCAAACATTAGAGGAGGATAGGAGTGCAAAACACACCATTTTAATGAATTACAACTGGAAGCATACTTTAGCCTTTCATCTGAAAGGTTACTACTTTAAGAAGGTGTAAGAATAAGAACTTCCTACTCTCACAGCAGTGTACATTTGGTGGCAATGTGTGAAACCCTCCCTTGGGTGTGTTCTCCTCCCCAGTTCTTCAAAATGTTACTTGTCTACATAGGAAACTTCCTTGTGCCAGGCCCAGGCTATTTTTCTATCTATTCCACTATTGTCTGCTTTGACTGGTAGTACTTTTCCATGTTCTCTGACAAAGGTCCTTTAACTGAAGACACTGAGTACCAAGCTTGGAACCTTCTGCATAAGCAGTGTGTTTTAAATCTCCTGACTAAGAACAGCAAAGCTTGGGACAAGCCCAGAAGAGTGAACCTACAAAATCACATTTGTAGGTGGATACTGTGGGACCACCAGAGTCTTCAATTATTCACAGTGTGATCCCATATCTGGTCACAGTGTATCCACCCCAAACAGTTATAACAGTTTGATACCATTTTAGCTGTCACACCTGAATCCTATGAAATTCAGGTATTTGTAGTTCAGTGAGAATTCTTTGCTATGCAGCTCTAGAAATAATTCAGGGGTAGACTAGGACTCACTAGCAGAGAAGCCAAAATATCTCATCAAACTATGGATTCCAGGATTCCATAGAGTAGAGCCATGGCAACTAAAGTGGCTTCAATCTGCTATCACTGTTTATTACAAAAGCACTCTGGTTTTTTTGCACCTTCATTTATTTTAAGTCAGTTTATTGCCTCACAGGCTGTTCTTTTGTAATAAAAAGTGTAGTGAATTGGATTATGGTGGCCATATCTTACAATTATTATGAAGCTATGGTGCTGACATGGAAATATTTTGGTTTTATAAGCCTTACAAATCCTGACTCCTCAGAATGTGGAGGAAAGGCTATGGAACAAGGTTCTGGAAACCATTATCTGTGCCACTGGAGCAGCTCCCAGGCCTGAACATTGTTAAGTTACAGTGGCACCAATGAAATGGCTTTAAAAAGTTACTCTGCCTTATTAGTCAGATGATAAGAAGAGCCTGGATGGCTTTATGCAATTACTACTCCAGGATTGATTCCTAAGTCTGAGCACACACTGTAGGAACCAAAGGAGATTGGTGTTCAGACCATTAAGCCATCTATTCTAATGTTTTCAAAAATGAATGGCAGTGGTTGTCCAAGAAAAATGTTTGCTTACCTTACCTTACCTGGCTATGCTGGGGATTGAAACTGGGACTTATTACATGTAAAACAGGTACGGAAATTGGCTGCCCTCAAGATGTTGTTGGATTGCACCTCACAACAGGCTTAACCATATAGCTAATCATGAGGCATGCTGAGAGTTGCAGTCCAACAAGGTATTGAGGGCCATGTGATTCCCACTGCTGACGTGAAGCATGTTTTGTGCCACTTGAGTTAGCACTCCTACTATTTTAGGTAGCAAGGTGAGCACCTGAACAGATTTGCCTTTCTACACCCTAAAATTTGACCACAAGGTCATCTAGTCTTGATCATGTTGTTTCCCTCCAGCCTTTCTGAGACCAGACACAGAATCATTCACCAGAAGCTCTTTGAAGAGTGGAGTTCTACTTTGTTTTGCTAGAATACTGTATTACATCTTTGAACAAACATCTGCACATTATACATTGTAATTATACATTATAATTGTCTGTGTCAAAGGACTTGTAACTACAAGTGTTGTTACACAGCCAAGGCATGCTTTGAACACCCCTCTCCACTACATCACCCTTGGAAAGCCAAACCCTGAGGCCCTAAGAAGAGGGCTGATAGTCTTCTCACTGCATGACATGTGAGGCAGTATTGAAGCATGCTGTGCTGAGGGAAAGATAAATTGAAAACATTTTGAATTATTTAGAGAACTAAATAAACTTTCTCTAAATCCAATTTTCTCCAACAGTGTCACAAGAACCACAAAGCCGTCATCCATGACAAACTTAGTAGTGTTGAAATCTAGAAAATGGCAGTAAAAAGACATTCTCAAGCTATTTCACAATTCAGTTTGGTCTCTTTATTCTGTTGTGTTTATGTGTCTCCACCTTAGCACAGGGGAATCTGACCAAATCTGGTTCTTCCAACTTTCTCCTTGTTCTTGTCTTTGTAAAATAAAATGTAAAAAGAAAAGTTACACTTTACTGATTGATTAACCTGCAAGAAGTTCCTGATAATTGAAAATGAATGTGTATGAGATGGGTGGATAACAAAACCACGGCACTTGCAACATAGTAATTAGCAGATAGATAAAGATAAATACTTTGTTACATTTCATTTAACACAATTATACAACTCCAAAAGCTTTAAATATATATATACCCAACTGATATATGCTTTAAAGACTCTCTCAGAAACCAATAAACTAAATCAAGGTGTGTTTTTTTTTTTTTTTTAAATCAAGGTTTGTAGGAAGAAGGGGGAAGGAGCAGGGGGATTCAGTAACAGAAGGATAATGGGACCTGATTCTTCTATCTGTCCACAATACAAGGCTGCCTATTTTAATGTCCTGTTAATATACTACAGCTTGAGTCTCCCTTATCTGGAATTGCAAAATCTGAAATATTTCCAAATCCAAACTTTTCCACAGGGGTGGCTCAGACAGTGACACCTTTGCTTTCTTATGGTTCAATGGACAAACCTTGTTTCATGCACAAAATTATTAAAAATATTGTGCCTAAAATTACATTCAGGCTATGTGTATATGGTGAATATAAACAAAAATACTTTTCATGTTTAGATTTGGGTCCCATTTCCAAGGTATCTTGGAGGTGGCACCCTAGTGGAGCAGTGGTTAAATACCAGTACTGCAACCACAAGTTTGTGAGTTAGATCCCAGGGCTCCAAGGCTGATTCAGCCTTCCACCCTTTCATAGGTTGGTAAAATGAGTACCCAGCTTGTTGGGGGTAATTGGCTTACAGATTGTAAACCACTTAGAGTGTGCTGAGTTCACTGATAAGTGCTATAGAAATGTAAATGCTATTGCTATTGCTATTATGCATATGCAAATATAATAATAATAATAATAATAATAATAATAATAATTTATATCCCACCCCTCTGCAGAGCAATCGGGGCGGCTTACAATATTAAAATTTCCATACATATATATTAATACAATTTAAACAACATAAAAATCCCAAATCCCACCCATCCTTTAAGAAGTAAGGGTTCTTCTTATTCTAGGCCGGGTGGTGCTGGGCTTAGTATCTCTCCCCCAGATGACATCGGATGGAATGGAGGGAGGGCTCTTCTTCTTATTTTAGGCCTGATGGTGCTGGGCTTAGTGTCTCTCCCCCAGATGACATCGGATGGAATGGAGGGAGGGCTCTTCTTCTTATTCCAGGCCCGATGGTGCTGGGCCTAGTGTCTCTCTCCCAGATGGCATCGGATGGAATGGAGGGAGGGCTCTTCTTCTTATTCCAGGCCCGATGGTGCTGGGCCTAGTGTCTCTCCCCCCGATGACATCGGATGGTAATGGAGGGAGGGCTCTTCTTCTTTTTTAGGCCCGATGGTGCTGGGCCTGGTGTCTCTCCCCCAGATGACATCCAATGGAATGGAGGGAGGGCTCTTCTTCTTATTTCAGGCCCGATGGTGCTGGGCCTAGTCTCTCTCTCCCAGATTCCAATATTTATTCCAAAATAATAAAAAAACACCCAAAAAACAAAAACAAAAACCCCAACCCCACCCCAAAATCCAAAACACTTCTAGTCCCAAGCATTTTGGATAGGGAAGATTCAACCTGTACAACACTGTATTGGAGAGTCCTCTAGTAGAAACAGCCAGCATGGCATTTAGTCATGGCATTCCAGTCTGGAATGGAAACATATTGGATTGCAAAAGAGGGGTCCTTATTGAGATGAAAATGGATTTTAAATTTCCTGGACTTTGGAAATCTTCTTATAGCCAAAGGGCCAGAAGGAGAAGGAGCCTGCCTGCAAAAGATATCCTCCCCATCATATACCATCTTAACTAAAGACTGAAAGAACATGTCGGCATCTGACTAACATCTCCAATTGTTGTTTTTTTTCCTGTTTAGTTTGTAACATCTTGCCTAATGAAGAAGCCATCGAGTTTTGAAAGCTTGCAACAAGTATATTGTGCATTTTGGTTTGCCAATAAAGGTATCACTGATGGATTTTTGTTTGAATTTGCTAAATGGCCAACACAGCTACCCCTGAATGTTTTTTGATATTAGTATGTTAAATATTAATATAGAGTTGTGATAGTACTGCTGCTGCTGCTACTACTACTACTACTACTACTATGTATTTATTTGTAACACCCTTTTCACCATAGGGCAGAACACCAACATATGCAATCAAAGACAAGGACAATAAAACATTATAGTATAAATATACATGAAATGAAATCCCCAACATCCCACCAGTCACTATCCATCTCAAAACGTTAGGCACAACTCAGCAGTTTAATCCAGCAAATCAAAGAGGAAAGTCTTCAAACCCTTACAAAAACAGGAGAGATCCTCCTCCAGAGGTCCAAAGGAAAACCATTCCATAAATACAAAGACAGATTTTGAAAGGCTTGCAAAGGCGTGCATTGGTGGAAAAGGCAATAATCCTTTGTTTGCATATTTTAGATTCCTAGATCACATATGCCATGCTAGCCCAGCTGCCAGGTACTGGGGAGTTTAGAACACGAAGACTTAAATACCAGAATCAAAATTTTGAAATGGGCACTGGCCCAGACTGGTAGCTATTGAAGGGATCTATTGAGAGAAGAGACACAAAAATATTTGAGGAGATTTAAAACAACCTGGGCAGCACTGCTCTGGCTTAAAACCAGAGAAAGATGAGGAGGAAGGCAAACCTGCTAGTAAGCTATTACAATAATCCAGGCATGACATAACCAAGGCTTGGACAAGCAGATGGGCAGTTTCAATGGTCAAAAATCTATGGATCCTGTGGATGTTGAAAAGATGGAAATTACATGCTTTTGCTGTCACCCTGATAAAGGGCACAGAAAAAAAGGGCACAGAAAAAACTGATCATCCAGCAGGACCCCAAGGTTCCAGGCAACTGAGAAAGGAAACATTGTGTAACTCGGTCAACACAGTGGTGGGCATGAAGTTGGTGGGTGATCATCTACAAAGAAATAGTCAACAGGCAGTCCATCACAGAGTTCCATGCAGAAACATCAATTGATTTAAAACTTGGGGAAATCTGAGTGTCATCTGCATGTGATACTGAAAACTCAACTCAAAAATAAGAAATCCAAAAAGGAGGGTATATAATGAAAAAAGAACAGGACCCAAAACTGATCCTTGTGGCACCTCTGCAGTTACAGGGAAAGTTTTTGCCATAGATCCTTGAAATGAAATAAAGGAAGAATGATAAAATAAAAAAGATTTAAACTAGGACAAAGTATTCCCCATATGCTAAATGTAATAGAACATAGTTTTTAGTGGGTTTTTCAGGCTGTGTGGCCATGTTCTGTAATAGAACAATCTGGTGATCCAGTGTCAAAGACTGCAGAAAGATCCAGTAGGATTGACATGATATTTGACATTGAACCTTTGTCAGTAGAATATCATTTACTACATGAGTCAAGGCCATTTTAGTACAGTGACCTATACAAAACCCTGACTGAAATGGGTCAAGAAGATCATGAGTAGTCAGGTAAGGAATCCAATTGAGAAAGGGCAGCTGTTTCCAAGATTTTAGAGGAGAAATGGGAGAAGAGACACAGGATGATAATCAGCACAAAGTGATGGATCCAGATAAGGTTTCTTTAATAGGTGACACAAGACATCAGGCTTAAAGCAGCATGGATAATCTCTTGAAGGGAACAATTCACCAAGTGGGTTATTTTATTTTATTTATATGCTGCCTTCTCCCAGAGTGGGACCCAAGGTGGCACTCAAAAGGAAATCAATTAAAATCTACAGTGCAATTTTAAAAACAATTAATATACAATATAATGCAGAAGCAGAGGCAGAAGTACTGGATATATAAATGAAGGAACAGGATCAGTAAGCCAGGAAGTAAAGAGAAGAAGATAACCCAATCTGTCCCATGACTACTCTAAAAAGGGAAAAATGAAACTTTATCCATGACAATAAACACATGGTTTGTGCTAAAGACTGGTAGATCAACTGATGGCAATGGAGGTGGAGATCCATCCACCAAAATGATTTAACAATTGAAGTCACCTTCTGATTAAAGAAAGAAGCTGAGTCACTCACAGAGAGCTCCATTACTATTACTACTACTGCTGTATATCACTACTGAATATAGTAGTGCCAAAACCACAAGAATTCAATTGCAGTTTTACAGAGGCCAAACAGCTGTTTGTTTCCCTAAAGATGTGATAGACTCTAAACCAATAAAAACTATATGTATATTGTTGTTGTTGTTGTTAGCTGCCCTCAAATTGGTTCCAACTTATGGTGACCCTATGGATGAGACATCTCTGAGAATCCCTATCTTCCACTGCCTTGCCCAGATCCTGCAAGCCCTTGCACATAGCCCCTCCCCCCCATCAAGTCTATCCATCTGGTTTGTGGTCTTCCTCTCTTTCTTCTTTTTGTTGTTAACTGCCCTCGAGTCAATCTTGACTCATGGCAGCCCTAAGGATGAGGCATCTCCAAGACCCTCTGTCCTCCACTGCTCTGCTTAATTCCTGCAATGCCTTAATACCCATGACCTCCTTAATAGAGTCCATCCATCTGGCATATGGCCTTCCTCTCTTTCTACTTCCCTCCACCTTCCCCAGCATTATTGTTTTTTTCTTCCTAGCATTATTGTTTTTTTCTAGTGATCTGTGCCTTCCCATAATGTGGTCAAAGTATGATCGTTTCAACTTGATCATCTTTGCTTCCAATGAAAGCCCTGGTCTGACCTGTTCAAGAACCCATTTGTTTGTTTTCTTGGCTGCCCGTGGTATCCTAAGTACTCTTCTCCAGCACCACATTTCAAATGAGTTGATTTTCTTTCTGTCTGCTTCCTTCACTGTCCAGCTCTCACATCCGTACATGGTAATTGGGAATACAATGGTCTGAACGATTCTGACTTTAGTGCTCAGTTGTATGTCTTTGTTCTTCAGTATCTTTTCCAGTTCTTTCATTCCTAGTTTTCTTCTTATTTCTTGACTACAGTCTCCATTCTGGTCAATCTTTGATCCTAGATATGGGAATTCTTTAACTATTTCAATTTTGTCATTGTCTAGATCGGGGTAGGCAACCTTTCCCCTTTAAGGGCCGAGGGACTTCAGCTCCCAGAATCCCAGGAGCTACTGGCCAACATGGGACTATTGGCCAACATGGCTGAGGCTTCTGGGAGCTGAAGTCCTTCGGCCCTTAAAGGGGAAAGGTTGCCTACCCCTGGTCTAGATTGAATGCGTGCATTTCTTCTGTGGTCATTATTTTTGTTTTCTTTATGTTCAGCATCAGACCTGCCTTTACACTTTCATCTTCTTTATTAACTGTTCCAATTCCTGAATGTCTTCTGCTAACAATATGGTGTTGTCCACATATCTTAGGTTGTTAATGTTGTTTCCTCCTATCTTAACTCCTCCTTTTTCTGATTCTAATTCTGCTTTTCTTATGATGTTTTCAGCATATAAGTTAAACAAGTAGGGTGATAGGATGCAGCCTTGCCTGACCCCTTTGCCTATTGGGAACCACTCTGTTTCCCTGAATTCTGTTCTGATGGTGGCCTCTTGTCCTTGGTACATATTTCTCATTAGGACTATCAGATATAGTGGCACCTTTGAGTGCATCCCATAGCTTTTCATGAGCTATACAATATGTATATTATAAGTGTGTAAAAAGTGGATACAAATTAAAAATACATGTTAAGGGTAAACATTTACACTGCTGTATCTCTGCTAAACTATTGTTTCTCTTAATTTTAATACTGTCAATTGTACAGCTTTGGAAGCACAACAGAAAAGTGTGCAAAGGTTTATTATATTATGATCAGAAGCTTCATGTCTACCTCTTGTTTGAACTATTCTTGTAGAGAACTCAGAATGTCTATAATGAAACAGAGTATTCTTCTTCATATGGGTGTGTAGCTAGTGCTTTTAGAAATGAAGTTGCATTTAAAGTGTCCATTTCAAGATCATTCAAGGCCCTTAGGTTTCTGGATGAAAACCTAAGGATGGCATCTGGTGATGTCATTAGGCAATATACAGTAAGTAACAACTTGTCATACATACAAAGAAAGAACATATTTTCCTTTTTGGAAATGAAGACAGAAATCTTACCTAAAGAAGTTGTTCCCAGAGCAAGGGTTAATGAGTTTACAGTCAGCCCACAGTATCCATGGGAGATCCGTTCTGGACCCCCCTCACAGATACCAAAATCCATGGGTGCTGAAGTTCTGTTGTCCCCAATGGCTGCATGTGCATGTGGCTGTGCCACCATTAGGGACAATGGGATTTCAATGGCAAAGTATGCATCATTAGGGACAGCCCCTGTTGTCCCCAGTGGTGGTGCGTGCACATGGCCATGCCACTATTGGGAACAACAGAACTTCCACTGTCCCTAATGCTGGCATGGCCATGTGCATGCACATCACTGGGATAACTGGAGCTGTCCCTAATGGCAGTGTGGCCATGTGCATGCGCTGCCATTGGGGACAACGTGGGCTTGCTGCCTGCGGATGCTTGAATCCACAGATGGTAAGTCCACAGATTCTGAGAGCCAACTGTATTTTTTCATTTAAGTACCAAGATGAGATGAGGAACATTTAACATAGCCTATTTGCTTCTACCCAGAAGGTAAATGAAGAACAGAACAGAAGGCAAGCCCTGGTACCACAATAATGTGATTGGAAGGAAGAAATTAACTAGGGGCTCATCTACATGGGTGACTATTCCAAATTCCCCCTGGATTCAGTGCATCCTATTTACATGACACAGGGTTAAAATCCCAGATCAGGTCTGGACTGTCTGCAGAATGCCCACACCTGATTTGGAGCTTCCTCCCCCAATCTGCATTTAAATAACTCATCTTTTGTTGCTGTTTTTCAGCTCTCCTTGCATTGACGGCAGTGACTGCTTTCACTTGCAATCTCTGTGAGCTGCTCAGCAGCACCACTGCTAGCAAGAGTTAGAATACAATAGAATCATAGAGCTGGAAGAGACCTCAAGGGCCATCCAGTCCAACCCTCTGCCATGCAGGAATACATAATCAAAGCACCCCTGACATTACAAATGCATTGATTTGATAAAGGAAACCATGGCCCTGAGTTTGCAAGATTACTCTTATGAAGTCAGAATGAGACACCCAGCATTGATAACAAGACTGGGAGCTTCATTCTGTCTCAGCAGCAGTGCTGGGTGACAAAACAGGGAACTATGTAGGGAGGCAGCCACCCATCATTCACTGAGAGAGCTGAAAACTTGCAGCAAAAGACAGCAGGTAGGGGGGGAATTTGGGGCTAGAATACTCCAGGGGCACAGTAGAATATTCTGGCATGTGAAGATGGTGCCTAAGTAAATACATAGACCCCTCTGGAGAATCTTTGCAAGTTGCAGCAACAAACCGATGAAACCTTGCAAACTGCAGCAAATGGTTGCTCTACACAAGGTGAGCTGGAGACTTGAACACTTGCCTGAAGCTGAGCCCACTAAAACTGGAGAACTTTGCATGCCCATCTCCCATCTGGAGATAGCTCATAAAAACTGGAGACTTGGGACAAGGCCCTAAGATCTGTCCATAGTTTATTATTTTTTTACAAGATAAATATTTTATATGCTATCTTTCAAATTTATATTAATTAATCAAATCTAGACACCTAGACATTTGTCTTAGGATGTATCCAGACTGCAGAAATAAAGCTGTTTGACACCATTTTACAAGCCATGACTCAATCCTCCAGAATCCTGGGATTTGTAGTTTGATGAGGCACCTGAGCCTTCAGACAGGCCAGGCTGAATACCTGAACAAGCTATAAATCCCAGGATTCTATAGAATGGAGCCATGACAATTAAAGTGATGTCAAACTGCTTTATTTCTGCAGTGTGGCAAGTCTTTCTGTGAAGGATTTTTACACTAGTGCACTCAAGTGGGGGGCTGAATTCTAGTGCTTTGCTGAACTATGAGCAGTCTGGACACAAGGGAGATTATCACACTGCCCTTTTCCATCCTTCCCTCCTGACCTAGTTGTGGGATGAAAACTTTTAAGCACAGATTTTATTGCACACCTCTGTGCTCAGGCCAGAGGCATCCTGTACCTGATCATGGCATTCCGTACCTGATCTGGACTTCTCCTGCACTTTCTGAAAGAACAGGATTTTCTTGTTTGGAGAACGGAAGCGTGCAATAAAATCTGTGTTTAAATGTTTTCATCCCGCACTTAGGTCGGGAGGGAAGGACAGAAAAGGACAGTGCGACAATCTCCAAGGTTTCATTAACTTTAATAATGTTATCCCCCTTTCCTCGATTGTGGCATTGGTTAGGGACAAAGAGGCCTACAATAAATACTCCTGAAGAAAATTATCTTTCCATTAATTTCAATGCTCTTGTGTTTGGAACAGAACACAGTTTAACCTGACCGGAGTTGTCTATCTGCAGCAAAATGCAGTATGTGGGACTAACTTCAAAAAGCACTCTGAAGATATTCAGTGTACAAGATACTCACTAGGCATAGGAAACATATCTAGCTGCTGACAGAAACATTCTGATAGCTTGGTAAAGTTACTTTTTTGGACTGTAAACTGCCCCACCCTCAGAATTCTCCAATCATCATGGCCATTGGCATGCCGCCTTGGGGATTCTGGGAGCTGTAGTTGAAGCTCTGCTCCTAAACCATTTCCAAATACAAACCAAAGTACTGGTGCTTATGTTTAAACCAGGGGTAGGCAACCTTTTTGCGCTTGGGGCCAGTCCCGCGAAGTCCCTCCTGCCACTGGGCCGAGGGGGGGGGGGAATTGCTCAACACTGGAACTTGCTCAACATTGGGTCTAGTTTCCCAGTAAGGGTTTAAACCAGGGACCGGCAACCTAGGGCCCGGGGGCCGGTTAAGGCCCAGGTCCCTGAACTTACCAGCCCAGGCGGAAGATTGCCGCTGCCGCGCGCCGCTGTCGCCACACGTTTTTGCCTTCGTGTGGCCGCGGTCGCAACGCGTTTCAAAATGGCGGTCGCGACTCATTTGCACATGCTCAGCAGTACTGCGCATGCGCAAACACGTCGCAACTGCCATTTTGATTTCCAAAATGGCGGTTGCGGCGCGCGCGGCCACATGGAGGCAAAAACGCGTGGCGGCGGCGGCAACCTTCCGCCTGGGCCGGTAAGTCCAGGGACCTGTGCCTTAACCGGCCCCCGGGCCGTAGGTTGCCGGTCCATGGTTTAAACCCTTACTGGGAAACTAGACCCAGTGTTGAGCAAGTTCCAGTGGTGGCGTTGGGGATATATAGGATCCTCTCCATGATCCACCCAAGGCTACACCATCATTGCTACGGAAAGGATTCTTATTCTATTTTACTCTTCTTTTGGTCATCACCAAAAAAAAAAACAAAACAAAAAAAACCAACCCCCAAACAAACATATACCATGGAAGTTTATTTCAAATTTGGCAGTAATCCCTCCTGCCTTCTGTGGTGTAGGAGTATATCTGGGGGATGGGAGGGTGGGAAGGAGGATGGGAAGTAAGTAAGGGAAATTGCTTGTGGTGCTGCCCAATTTTGGTGACCTGCTTTTAATGGCAGCACCATCACCATTTTGGCAACTGCCAGCAAGCAAGGGCCTTGTTAAATTTAAAAACCTTAGCATGCTTATACCCAGTAGTTGCTAGTTTGCATATCTGTCTAGCAGTTTCAGTATGGCATGCTCTCATGTCATATCTTGTTTGTTAGTCTTAGGCACACCCTTCCTCGTCCTGTATCAGTTAGCCTGGTGTTAGTCTGACTTTGTTCATTCTCTGTTTTGTAGTCTGCAGTTCAGTCTCTCTTTAATGTTCAAAAAACACGTTACTGAATCCTCATCATAAAAAGTTATATAAACTTTAGTATGTGTGTGTAAACCTACCCTATATGTTTTTACAAAGAAGACTAATGGCTGTTGCCAACCTGGGGGTAGAGTTGGGGCAGGGCAGCCACACGCCGGCCACCCCAACCCCATGCCAATGCCATCCCGACGCTGCGCAGCCATATGTATGGTGCGTGGCATCAAGACGCCCTTCTGGTGCAGCGTTTAAACATGCTGTGCTGAAAGGGCGCTGAAGAGCCGTGGCACCAGCTCTTAGGGCAGCCTTTTGCCACCCCAAAAAGGAAAGGCATTTTGCTGCTCTTTTGGGGGTAGCAAAAGGGAGGATTGGGCCCATGGCGTGGGGTTGCTGTGGCCCTGATCCGCCACTCCCCAGGGCGGCTCTCTGCCTCCCCAAACGGGTCGTCTGCATGAGCCCTAAGGGGCTATACAGATGGGCAAAAAAGAGGTGCTTTCAGACTGACTTGGAGGTGTGGCGTTTAGATGACGCACGCCGAAAGGCAAGCAGGAAAGCGCCCTCTAGGCACCACATGCTGTGAAAAGCTGCTCCAAAAAGGAGCAGCTTTTTTCCGCTTCTTCCAGAAAGATGCACACCTTCGCATGTGCGTATGTATGCAGCGACACCAGTGCATCAGAAAAAGAGTGCCAGAGATTTAAAACAGCCATATAAATGCACCGCCACACGTACAGCAGAAATTGAGTCAGCGATCCAGAGTACGTGCCTTACAATGCAGACTTTAATTTATAGCACGCTATGCTTCCAGGTGAGGATGCACCAATGCAGGTGTGCTTGAATATTACAACCCTAACCCTAATTGTAACCCTACCCATGCACCCTAGCAACTGTTCTCTATTATGACAATAAATGCATTCCATCGCATGTACACTTGCTGTCAGCATACACAGTAGTTTGCATGAAAGAGGCTTTTGTGACCTCTTCTGTGCAGCTGTGCATAAGACATGCACACCACTTCCTGGCATTGGGGGGGGCTCCTGGTATAACATTTGTCTGTGTGTCCTGTTGACCATGTCCCTTGCATGACCACCAGGTGCATGTATTCAGTCTGTCCACACAAACCTCCCTTACATGTACCTCTCTCCTCCCCCCTGATCTGTGTTGGACATGTTTTGTGGAAAACAACAGAATAGGTATTTTCGGTTCACAAGCTCATTCATCCGTCCCAAGGGTGGCACAATCAGAGAATGGCACCTGTCTATGGCACCCACTACTTGGGGGAAGCCGAGGTCAGCAAATCCTTGCATGATCTGTAGGTATATCACAGGTCCTGCACAGGTGCACAGGGATGCTGAACATCAGTCACCTTTGTACAGACAAAATGACAGACTGTATGCCACCCTGACATGTTCTGTGCAGGCGCACAGAGATGCCAAACTTCAGTCACCTTTGTACACAGAGAGTGGCAGACTGTATACCAGCTTATGACGTGTACTGCGCAGGTGTGCAGGTGTGCAGGGGTGTGTTCCTGTGCATGTAAGCATGCATTTGAGAGAATGAAAAAAAAATTAAAGCAGCCACTGCCATCCTGTGTGGTTGCTTCGTCTCCCTTTGTGGCATCCTTGGGGCCACCGGTGTGGTTGGGGCTTCAATACGACCTCAGAAAAGCCACATTGACTGCCCCCCAGTGCAGTTGCTCCATCCCCATTTAGGGCATCCTCGAGGCAGGCGGTGCGGTTGCTGCAGCTTAGGGAAAAGGCAGCTTCATGTCACCTTTTCCTGCCCATCTGTACAGCCCCTAAGCCTGCTTTATTTATTTGCCAGACTATGCGGGTGTAGAGTGGTATGGGACTGGTAATTGCTCACCTTCTGCTTATTAATACTAATTACTCAGCTTATGACTAATGTTACTATCTCTCACATTCCTCAACAGACCTAGAACCTTAGAACCTCCTCTGGATCCTCCTGCTCTCTGAGGCAAGGCTATAGTGACCAGAAAAGGGCCTTCTTGATTTTCATATTTGATTTCTAGAAAACTCATTCCAGGGAGAATCATATCTCTCAGACAGATGTTTGTATTTTTTACATTTTTGTCTCCTATTTTTTTATTCTGATATTAACTTTCCGACTAGTGTTTATTGCCCAGATTTATTCTGCTCTTTAGTTTTTTAATGTATAGATTTTATTCAGATATTTAAAGTAACGGCATTTTATTACTTCGTGGAATTGGAAATACATACAGAGAGGAGCAGGAGATAAATGTATTACATATAGGCAAAGAAATCCAAACTGAGCCTTCAATACAATAGCCCACCCTTAAATGTGTTTTTACTTTCTATGGTCTCAGTTATCCATGGTCAGCCACTGTCTGAAAATATCACACCGTTTTGTTCTCCACAGTTTCAGTTACCCACAGTCAATTGCAATCTGAAAACATTATTAGTATATGGTTTGGTATTATCTGTGGCTTCAAGCATCCACTGGGGATCTTAGAACATATCCCCCAGAGATAAAGGTGGACTACTGTACATACTAATCTGGGGGTAACTCCTGTTGAACTCAATAGGACTTGCTTCTGAGTAGATATGCAGATGATTGTATAGCATATCATTCTCCAATTAAAAATAGGAGCTGTAATCTTTGCTGAGCCACTGTGGCATAGTGGTTTGAGTGTTGGATTACAGCTCTTGAAACCAGGGTTTGATTCCCAGCTTAGTCATGAAACCCACTGGGTGACCTTGGGCTAGTCACATGCTCTCAGCCTCAGGGGAAGGAAATGGCAAACCTCATCTAAACAAATCTTGCCCAGACAACCCTATTACAGAGTCACCTTCGGGTTGCCATAAGTTGGAAACAACTTGAAGGCACACAACACATACACACAATCTTTGCTAAGAGATGCTCCAGCATTAAGCAAATTTTAATGCAGAAGTCATAACCTCTGGGGGTAGTGCTGACATTATAAAAGAAAGGTCAGGTTAAGTGTTAGTTAAGCCACAACTAGTGGTATAACTGAGGTGTGGACACTCTCTCATTTGGAACAGTTTTTTCCCCCTTTGCTTTAACACTGAGTCACTTCCCTTCTTAATTAATCCCTTATAATAAAATTTTCCTTATAATTGAAAGTTATTATTTCAAGAAAGTCCCCCCCCCCCTCAGCAGATTCCACAAATGAGTCTTGGGAAAAATCAATTGTCTTGTCTTGTCCAAGGATAACTTGCAACGTTCCACAATTCCATATAATTAAAAAATAAAATAAAAAAGCCTGGGAAATTGTGGTATTAATAGAAAAAAGAAAACTAGTATTTCTGGCCTTCTTTCCGAAATGTGAAGATGATCAAACACAGTGCAAGATTCCTGACATTAATTAGACTGTCACAAATGAAAGCTGTTTACTGAAATCATCTCCAGCATGATGGTTCTAATTACTAAGCAAATGAGTGAAAATGGATTAAACACATTGTTTCTGGAATTGTGGTACTTTTCTTCTCAAAACTGACCTTTTCTAAACTGACTTCAGCTGAACTCTAGTTTTCTTCAAAATTACCATTTATTGACCACTATTTAAAATTATCATCTGCTATAACACAGAATACACGAGTGATTTCACAAAGCCATGTTCATTTTCCCCACAGCCATATACTTGATGAATTGCTTGGTACTCATCACATATGTTGGATCTTTTCTTGTATGCAAGTGTTTGAGTCAAAGCTAGGAAAAAATTACTTTTTGGGGCTACAGCTCCCCCAAATCCCCCCAGCGGTGTGAGGTATTGGGAATGATAGCTAAAAAAGTAACTTCTCCAACTCTGTTTGCAATGGTGTCCCAACATCTATCTCCCCATTTCTTCTCTGGAGAGTCCTGTAACTAGATGTATTTTGGGGACAGAGGGAATATGTATTAATAACCAGTCGCATTCTGTCCTAAGTGGGATTTATTTTGTTAATTCCTATTTGTTGAGGTATTTTGATCTGGTTACTTTATTTTATTATCACTAGGGCACTGTTCCTTTAACATTCAAATGCCTTGTTATGAAAAGACACACCACTCAAAAAAGAAAAGAAAAAGAAAACATAAATGACTCACAAACCAGGCTTACTCCTCCCATCCATCCTGAGACGAGGCAACCCAAATTACAAATGCCAGTCCAGCTTTGTTTATGTATAACAGCAGCCATGATATACATAGAAAATTCTAATTCCTACATAACTCTAGTATGTGTGTATATATTGGCTCCAACAAGGGAAAACTTGAAGGTAATTTTATACAATATTTTAAATTAATTTGTGCATGAAACAAAATTTATGAATACTGAACATTCAGAAAGCAAAGCTGTCACTATCTCAGCAACTCATGAAAAACATTTTGATTTTTGGGCTATTTCAGATTTCAGAATTCTGGATATGGGAGATTCAACCTATATGTGATCCCTAATTGTAGTAGACCACAAGTTGAACATGAGTCAACAGTGTGATGCCGCAGCTAAAAAGGCCAATGCAATTTTAGGCTGAATTAATAGCAGTATAGTATCTAGATCAGGGGTAGGCAACCTTTCCCCTTTAAGGGCCGAGGGACTTCAGCTCCCAGAATCCCAGGAGCGATTGGTCAACATGGGACTATTGGCTACATGGCTGAGGCTTCTGGGAGCTGAAGTCCCTCGGCCCTTAAAGGTGAAAGGTTGCCTACCCCTGATCTAGATCAAGGGAATTAATAGTGCCACTGTATTCTGCTCTGGTCAGGCCCCACCTGGAATACTGTGTCCACTTCTGGGCACCACAATTGAAAAAGGATGTTGGGAAACTGGAGTGTGTCCAAAGGAGGGCAACTAAAATGGTGAAGGGTCTGGAAACCAAGCCCTATGAGGAACAACTTAGGGAACTGGGTATGTTTAGCCTGAAGAAGAGGTGGTTAAGAGGTGATATGATAGCCCTGTTTAAGTATTTTAAGGATTGTCATATTGAACAGGCTTGTTTTCTGCTGCTCCAGAGAATAGGACCTGGAACAATGGATGCAAGCTACAGCAAAAGAGATTCCACCTAAGCATTAGGAGGAACTTCCTGAGTAAGAGTGGTTTCACAGTGGAACACTCTCCCTTGGAGAGTGGTGGAGTCTCCTTCTTTGGAGGTCTTTAAACAGAGGCTGGATTGCCATCTGTCGGATATGCTTTGATTGAGAATTCCTGCATGGCAGGGGGTTGGACTGGATGGCCCATGTAGTCTCTTCCAACTCTATGATTCTATGATTCTTGCATTTTGGGGGGTTTCATGCTCTAAACTAGGCACAGTGTTTGTAATGAGCAATCAGTTCCTGCTCCAATCCTTGCTGCATTTCACATTCAAACTCATATTTTAAACAGTTGTGATATTTATCAAGTATTGTGGTGATTTTAAGGGTTTTGTAAAATATTATTTTAACTGTTTTATTATCTAATTTTTTTAATGATGTTTGTTTGCTAGCTTGAGTGCTTTTTTTAAATATAGCACAGGGATGGAAATCATGCAGCCCTCCAGATGTTGTTGGATTGCAGCTTCCAGCAGTTAGAGGCCAACACTTCCAGTGGTGAGGGAAGCTGGGAGTTACAGTAACAGCATATGGAAGATTGCACAATTTCCTCTACAGATTTAGTGGAAAATTGGTGTGAAAATGTAATGTAATAGAAATCAATCAGTTTCTATTTGAATACTCCCTTGACATGAGGGATCTGGCATCTGTGAATGAGGACTCAATGTTATTTAACCAAAGAAAAGAACACTGTGCAAATTCAATAAAAACACCACACACTTCTATAGATGGATCCAGTCTTTCTGTTCTCTGTTATCTCCCCCCCCCCCCCCCCCCGCAATCCTTCATCCCATCTGCAGCTCTCTCTTTTCTCTATTTCCAGCTAAAGTGAAACCTGGTAAATATTACACTTGCAAGAAAACAGGTCTGGAATTCAAGGCATGCAGGCAGATTCTCTTCCTGGCATCCAACTGCACAGAAATGGTTGCTTGGTGCCAGACTGTATTCAACCAGCTGCACACAGTTCAGATAAAGATGCTGACCCTTCGGCTGCAAAAGCAATCTGTGTTTACCAAAGAAAAAGAAGTCCCATCCCAAAGAAAATAAGAAAGTATCTTTCCATGGTGACCTTAGACTGTGTACAAGCTCTTCTTTGCATAAGCTATTTAAACTTTCATCTAAGAGATTTACGAAAAAAGAACAAATATTCATTCCCTTGACACAGAAGATCAGTTTGGGGCCATGTCACTTGAATGATAATTTTTTCCCATAGTACATACACAGGCCTTGAAAACTTTGTTCAGGGGTGAGTCCTCTTTAGGTGACCCTTTGAGGTGAAGTGCAGCACTTGGCTACAAATGAAAGGGCCTTTTTTGGTAGTGACAACGCATTTGGGGAACACCCTGCCCTGGGAAATTTGCCTTGCATCTACTTTTGTCTTTTTGGTGGAACAGGCAAAGGCCTTTTTATTTCCCAAGTTTTCATGCTGCAAGTTTTTTGGTGTTTTTTTTTTTTTTAAAAAAAAACATTTACAGCTCTTTCTTTGTTTTTAAATCTGGTTTTGTATCTTGTCATGGAATTGTTTGATGCATATTGATATGCACTTGAAGTCCGCAGTTTTGCATAGTCATGGAGGGGTGACCTCCATTAAAATCAATGGGGTGCGTCCCTGTGGGCGTGCCCCATGTGCTCCTTCAGGGGTGCATCCCATTCAAGCCTATGGGGCTTGAATATTGGCGAATCTCCGTTTTCTCAGGATGGTGGTGGTCCGGAATGGATCCTCCACGAAAACGGAGGGCTGACTGTATTTTATTGTTGTTTGGAACTTTTTTTAAAAAATGAGCTACTCCAATAATTCTTTGTTATAGGGGATCATGAATTCACATTGTAAGTAAGGGGAAAGATACCAAGCTAAGGACACTGGAATAATGCACAGCACACTTCCTATACTTTCTCAAAACCTCCCTCTATCATGCAAAATTGTTTTCTTCTACAGCACAGGTAAAATTAGAATTAACAAAATCGAAAAGCCCTTGATAGCTTCTATTATGGCAAAGCCTTTTTTAAAAGGCAACAAAATATAGTTTTCCAGAGGTGGACAACGAGTGCCAGCAGAAGGAGTGATCCATGAAGGGATCCAAGAGACCAAAATTTCCCCAACACCCTGAAGTCATCCAATTTTACTACAGCCACTTGCCAAAGCCAAGCTTATTAAGCATTTGGAAGGCCAAAGGCCAAGCTTTTGAAGGGTTTACCTCTCAAAATATTAAAGCTGCATCTAAAATCTTCAACACTATCATAAGATTTCTAGTCATGGAAGGAACCCATCACCTAGTATGGAGCCTGCCTTAAACTGCAGATTCCCTCAGGTTATGACAAATTTCCCAGACATTTGGGGAAATATAAGTAAGGATTCCTAGACCTAGCCATCCAGTGTTCATTGCAATCCTGCTGTTGCCTGCCATTGCCATTACACAGGCCTGCAGAGGGGGGAAGTACCAGCCACTACTCTAAGTCTGTTTTTCAGGAGACCCCTTTTATTCCATGTCTGTCATCTATTGACTCATTGTAGTACTGCAGGTGACACACAGTTTTTAATTCAATAAATTTAATTATGCTGTCTTCGGGAGGGGGGGGCGATATTCTCAAGATTCACACCTTCAGTGTTTGTATACTAGTTTTAGATGTCTGGACTTTGTGATCTTGGTGTATGGTGAAAACTACTACAGATTAATTCAGCTAGATAAAATGGATTTTTGTCCCTAAATAAATATAATTTTCTTTTTATACAGTATTTATCATATAATTGAACTTTATAACTGACTAGTTTTTTATGGTTGCTGCTCATAATTTGTGGATTAGTAGTCAAAACTGTCAATTTGATCAAACATTCCTACTTTCAAAGACTTATTTCCAGCCTCCCATCAGTTAGAAACTGACATGGGTTGCTGACCCCCCTGCAATGCAAGCAAACTTTCCCTCTAGAATTAACTCCCAGATGCTTGCAATTTGTGTCACACATTTATTTATTTATTTTATGATACGTTATTTCTATCCTGCCTTTCTTCCAATATGGGAAGCAAGATGGCTAGTAATACTGGCTTCACCCACTGCTTCTTGAACTGAAGAGCTCAAATTTCTGGTAGGCTCATATGGGAGGAGGTGATTTTTCAGATATCCTGAACCATTTAAGGTTTTATAGGTCAACACCAAGAGCCAATGCAGCACAGTGGTTTGAGTGTTGGACTATGACCCTGGAGACCAGGGTTTGATTACCAGCTCAGCCATGAAACACATTGGGTGACCTTGGGCAAATCATATGCTCTCAGATTCAGGTAAGACAATAGCAAACCTTCTCTGAACAAATCTTGTCAAGAAAACCTCATTATAGGTTTGCCTTAGTTTCTGCCCTAAGTCAGAAATGACTTGAAGGAACACAACAACAACAAAGTCAACACCAACACCTTGAATTGATCTCAGAAGCAAATTAGAAGCCAGTGTTGTTCTTGCAAAATCATTATTATGTGGTCTCTAAAATGCATATCTGACACCAGTCTAGCTCTTACAATTTGAATTAGTTGCAGCTTCTGAACACTTTTCAAGGGTAGCCCCAACACAGAGCGCATTACAATAATCAAACCGGAAGGTAACAAAGGCATGAACCACTGTGGCCAGATCTGTCTTCCCCAAGACAGGGCACAGCTGGTGCACCACCCAAAGCTGGGCAAAGGCACTCCTGGTCACTGCAGGAACCTGATTTTCCAGAAACAGTGCTGGGTCCAAGACCATCCTCAAGCTATGAACCCGATCTAGAATTGAGATTCCATGGAAGAAGAGGTATAGCATCCACTTTTATATTATTTCCATCCTGTCTTTTTCCCACTATGGAAAGCAAGGTGGCTAGTAATATCACCCATCATATGAATTTTGTCTCCCAATAAAATGTGTACCCCCAAACTATGAACCTTCTAGAATCAAGATTCCATGGACAGGGAGGCATAGCACGAAAGGCAAAACTGAACTGAATTTAAAAAGAAATAAAATTCAAACAAATAGAGAGAAAGAGAAATAAGGTGGGGGAAAGAGGGAGAATACACGTGTGTATGTGTAAAAATATGTATAATGATCACAATGAAATTATATTAAAAATAATAACTATCAGATTCCTGTCACAGTGACCATGCTGGCTAGAGAATTTAAGATACTGTAGCCTCCCACTGAATGTTTCCAAGCTTCAGTTGTAAGATTGCAATGCCTAGCTTCTCCTAGCACTTTGGCTAGTGGTGAGGGATGCTGGATATCAACATCTGGAAGGCTGAGAGTAGGGGAATCCCTGAGAAAGCATCCAGAGTTTTAACGAGACTGACCAAAGTTCAGTGGCTGAGTTGATACTCTGAATGAAGCAAGCCTGCATGAAGAAAGCTACAGACTCCCCAAGTACAATACACAGGCAGAGATGGCTAGTGTTTCCATGTCAATAGGATGAATCTGCTCCAGATTTTAGTCTGAATTTTAAAGGTACTCTGCAAGGTGCTGAAGTGTACCAAGAAAATACATTCAGCACCTTAGATAGCTTTTTAAAAAGTTTGGACTACAACACCGAGTAGATTCACCACCCTCACTAATACAGAGTCCACCAACTGCCACTGGACTCTGGGTCACCTTCAGATCGTCAGTTAAAAAGATCTTAGGAAATCACACTGAGAAAAGGCCCTGCCAGTCAAAGAAAAGAAGACAGGAAAGTGGGAGTGATGATTAACATAATCAATAAAGATCATCCAGTCTTCTTGAAATATGTCAGTCCTTTTGTGGCCAATGCAAAACACCATCGTAGCAGACAGTTTCTCCATCAACCATGTATCCCAAATTCTAGATCATCAGTTCTCAATGAAGAGGTCACACAACTTCCAGCATTTGGCTACTTCTAATCTGGCAGCAGGAATAAGAAAAATTATCACTTTCCTATGTTTGGACAGACACTCTACACCTTGACAAGCCAAACTCTATGGTTCTTGCTGAGAACTAATTTTTTTATTCTGCTGCAGAATAACTATTCATCAAATACATACCTGTTGTTTCTGCTATTATTGTTGTTATTGTTCTACAGATGTTATGTGTTTTATTGTAAAAACTCAATAAAAATTTAATTAGAAAAAAAAGAAGACAGGAAAGTATCCATATAATGTCTTTCATATTCCAATACCCTGGTTTTCAAAAGTATCAAAGAACAGAGAAATAGAAAAGTTGCTATGGTTCACCGTATTTTCATTGAAATTTTAGCACATGGTTTATATCTATGCTTTGCTAGAAAGATTTTTCTTTTGGTGGCCTGATTAAAGTGTCCTTACAATATGTAAAAGAGGGATAAGTGTCATTTTTCAAATGGACAAATGGTATGTTTAAAACAAGATGAAGAACTGATGAATAACAATTTTCTAAATTTACCAGTACAATTGTTTTGCGCCTAAAAATCTGGCTAGACATTTTAAAAAGTGTACTATTTTCGTGACCCATTTGGCTTTCACATATGGTTCTGAAACCCAGACAGTCTTGTGAGTTCTAAATCTGACCTATTTAAAATACTGTAAACCTGGATGGATGCCCTGACTGGGATTAACCTGACTACATGCTGAAAAAAGATTTACGAATCTGATCCACCCTAAAAAATTTAAAACTCTCAAGTACTACATAAAATCAAGTAAGATGCTTTCCAGTAAAGGCATTTTTCTGTGGCCTCTGTCTGGAAGTTAGGGGGGTTGCAGACTGCCAGAAATAGTGCAAATTGAGTCCACTTTAAGGGTTAGGGTTAGGGAATCATGGGAACTGTATTTTATTGTGGCACCAGAGCTCTCTGACAGAGAAGGCTCAATGTCTCAGAAAAAAACAAAACACAATTCCTATGATTCCCTAGCACTAACCCTAACCCTTAAAGTGGACTCAATTTGCACTATTTCTGGCAGTCTGCAACCTCCCTTACTTAACCTTCCAGATTGCATAATCAGCTTTGGGTGCTCTTTTAAAGATGTGAGAGCAGTGAAAGAAACTCAGCTAGATGGCACTTTGCTGCAAAATGACCTCTCCTTCTTTCTTAAGGCAGGAGAGGGAGAGCTGAATCAAGTGGGAGAACTGAAACTTCTACCCTTAAAGTCTTCTGCAGGCTAAAGTCATCAGGAGTGTGGCTATGTTCATTGACATCAACAGGCTCCCATCTGAAGTGCTCTGAAGAGATTTAACACCCAACGCTTAGAAGTACCAGTTGAGAGACAACTGACTTCACTTCCTATTCCCTATCCCTGTAGGGGAAGAGTGAAGTACTCTCAACTGCTCACACTAGGATTGTATCCACATCATTATCAATTATAGTATTTTCAGTACCATTTTATTTGTCCTGTTCCATCCACTATATTCCTAGGATTTGTAGCTTGATGAGCTTGTTGTAGTTCAGGAGGAAACATAAAATCACAGAGGTGAAAGGGACCACAAGAGCCATCTGACTGACCCCTCCCTGCCTCATCCCCAACAGATGTTCATCCAACCTCTGTTTAAAGATTTCCAAAGCAGGACACTCATCACCCTCTGAGGCATTCCAGTGATCAACATCTCTTACCATCAGGAAGTTCTTTGTTGTTGTTGTTAACTGTCTTTGAGTCGACCTCAACTCATGGCAAACCTGTGGATGAGACATCTCCAAGACTCCATGTCTTGGAGATTCATGCCAGTTACTTCCATGACTGTCTATCCATCTGGCGTGTAGTTTTCCTCTGTTTCTACTATCCTCAGCCTTTCCCAGCATTATTATCTTTTCAAACGAGTCGTGCCTTCTCATGATGTGGCCAAAGTATGACAGCCTCAATTTGATCATCTTAGCTTCTAGGGATATTTCAGGCTTGATCTGTTCTAGGACCCATTTGTTTGTCTTTTTGGCTGTCCACAGTATCCTCAGCACTCTTCTCCAACACCACATCTCAAATGAGTTGATTTTCTTTTTATCTGCATTTTTCACTGCCCAGCTCTCACCTCCATACATAGTGATGGGGAATACCATGCTAATGTTTCAGTGGAATCTTATTTTTTGTAAATAGAAACAAATTATGTATACTGGTTCATGTCCTAGTCTCTTGCTCCATCTTCTACATGAAATTCCTTCAAATATTTAAAGATGACCGTGGGCCTTTACAGACTGCAGAAATAGTGCAGCTTGAGACCACTTTAACTATCCTGGTTCAGTGCTAGGGAATCATGGGAACTGTATTGTTTTCTGGGACATTGAGCCTTCTCTGTCAGAGAGCTCTGGTGCCACAATAAACTACAGTTCCCATAATTCCTTAGCCCTGAGCCAGGACAGTTAAAGTGGCTTCACGTTGCACTATTTCTGGCAGTCTGTAAAGGCCCTGTGACATCCAATTTCAGTCTTCTCTTCTTCAAGCTAAACATACTAATCTCCTCGTGGGGTTTAGTTTCCAGACCTTTTACTATCATGGTCCTTTGCACACGTTTCAGCTTGCTGAAGCTCTTTCTTGAACTATGGTGCCCAGAACTGGACAGAGTATTTCAGATGATGTCTGAACAGAGTTGATTAGTGTACTGGAGCTCACCAGCAGATAATACCTCATTGAACTTCATATCCCAGGATTCCATTAATTTGGAACCACAGAAGTTAACAGAAGAAGTTATCATTGTGCAATGTGGGGAATTCTTCAACAATCAACCATTATATCAACTGAGGATTTACTTACTATCTAGTAAACAAGGCCTAAATGCCTTAAAGGCAACAGATCCTGCCTGATTTTGTGCTAAATTCAGTGAACTCTGATTAGTACTTGGATGAGAGACCACCAATGAATCCCAGGTGCTGTAGTCTATATTTCAGAGGAAGGAAATGGCAAAACCACCTCTGAGTATTCCTTGCCTAAGAAAACTATGAAATTCATGAGATCACCATAAGTTCACAGGTGACTTGAAGTCACATACAAACAACAAATGTAGAGTAAGCCTGCAACAATTTTGCAATTCTTAAGAATTGTTTCCACTCTTTTTCTTGATCATTCTCTCATTTACAGGTCTGGAGATTTATGTTTATAAGTAGTTAGATACCAAGGACTAGTGTGTATTTGCTTTTATTCCTAATCATTTTCAGATATTTTTAGTTTTGTATTATGCCTATGTAAGATTGGGAGTTCATATTATCTACTAATCTTCCAAAGCCATACTTTTTCACTAAAAAGTGGTGAAATAAACAATCTAACCAACTAATATACAAATAAAAATGGTCTTCTTAGCAGAACGGTTTGGTTGCCTTCCCTTCCCTTCAAAATGCTATAACCTAGGCATAAGCACCAATCACCACAATACTGGTAGAAGTGGCACTGCTGAAAACTCTCCTATGCATCATAGGGTGCATCTACACTGTAGAAATAATGCAATTTGACACCATTTTAAGTGATGTAGCTCCAACTTATGGAATCCTGGATTTGCAGTTTTACAAGCTTTTACAAGGTTTTCTCTGTCAAAGCATGCTGATGCTTTGACTACAAATCCCAGGATCCTGTAGGATGGAGCCACAGCAGATAAAATGGTGTCAAACTGCATTATTTCTACAGTGCAGATGCACCCTTAGGACATTATCACACGGGGGCAAATCTGCTGGTTAATCCACACAAAACCTAAACAGAAACTGGATTAGTGCCTCATGTTTTCACAAGACATCGCACAGAAACTGGACAGAAAGTGGACAGAAACTGGTGTTAACGGAGATCTTTTAAAATTTGGTTGTTTTGAGGAAATGCAAATGCGCAATTAAGATAATTTTGCATTTGCCGTAATGTGAAAAGCAAATGCGCATTTGGAAGCATTTCCCCATATTTTCCCATGGTTCCGCGAGGTCCTCGAGGCAGCGTAAGCATCTCCTTCCCCCTCAGCAGACGGCTAATTGAGCCGTCTTGGGGGCAGGGAAGGGGAGGTGCAGCCGCAAGATGGGCGCTCCAACCCCTTCCCCAAGTCGTCCTCGGAGCAGCCGGCCCTCCGCAAGGCTAGCACTCCGGCGCTCCGAGGAGGACCTCCCGCCGCAACATTTGCACACGCTGCGGCGGAGGAGTCAGCGAAGGTGTGCCGCAGCCTTTTGCGGCGCACCTTCGGCGGCTTGAAGGATGGGCAGACGTGGGCCGCCCCAGGAAGCTGCGCTGCGGGGCCGAGGTATCCCCACACCTCGGCCCCATGGCGCAGCTTCACCGCCCCTGAAAGGAGCGCTAAATTGGTGCTCCTTTCACAAGTCGTTGAAGGTGCACCGCAAAAGGCTGCGGCACACCTTCGGCAACTCTTCCGCCACAGCGTGTGCGAACGCTGCAGTGGGAATTCCTCCTCGGAGTGTGGAGGGCCGGCTGCTCCGAGGACGACCTGGGGAAGGGGTGACAGCCGCGGTGAGTGACAGCCGCGGCGAGCATAGTGCGCATGTGCTAGAAGATCATTTCTAGTACATGTACAGGATTTTCTCACCTGTGTGTGAACGTTAAATGCGGTTTCAGCGGGAGCTTCCCTTAATTGCGCAATTAAGGTAATTATGTGTGAAAATCATTTGCAGAATCAAGGTTTATTTTCAGTTTATTTTCGGAATTTGTCATTTCCAGTTTATTATCGCTTTGTGGCCCACGTGTGATAACGTTCTTAGAAAAAAAAAGGGAGACAGAGGTGTGAGAAGATGGAATCCAGTAGCATTTTTGAGGTCAATGTCAGCATGAGCTTTCATGGATATTTGTACGGATGAAGTAAAATATTACAATGCATGCATTTAAGCACACATAGTTGTGGGAGTGGGATGAGATGACAATACTCATACAGAAAGATGCAAATTCTGATTCTCTCTTCAAAAAGTAATGTAAGATGATATAGGTCTTTCAAGTAGTTGGTCTGTAAAGAGGTATGAAATCAATAAATCTACTTCCCCAAAGGCAATTTCCCTTGGTCCTGTAATTTGGAGAGTGTTTTCAACTCCAGTGATTTCTCTCAAAGGCCCCTGAAGAAGGCCTAGTGTGGCCGAAACATGTTGGGCTTTTTAAACAGTTAATAAATACTGAATAAACAGTTGACCATCTTAGAGCACGTGGAGCTTGTCTCCTCTCTGTTTGTTGCTTGGCTATGTGCTTTCAGTTCCTTCTTTATACTGTCTACACAGAAGACCAGTTTATTAATCTATAGATTTTTTTCCATCAATTCATTTTCCATCAAACAAAATAAAAGGGAGAAAAGAGACTGCAAAAACAGCTTTCCAGAGTTGTTCTTACAACAATGGTGATGCTAATTCCCAGTTCCTATCAGTTCCTTATTTTGCAAGGACCTATATTTATATGCCCTTGCATCCCAAAATAAGCATAGAACAACTCCATGTTATGTATCACCATGAGTGGCAGATTTTCCCCTTCAAGATAAACAGTGTGATGGCACCAGATGCTGACTGCAAATACAGAACTGAAGCGTGGTGCGCTTACTCTTCAAAGAAAGAGGGCCTTTACAGACTGCAGATATAGTGCAGCTTGAGGCCATTTTAACTGTCCTGGGCTGTGCTAGGGAATCATGGGAATTGTATTGTTTTCTGGGACATTGAACCTTCTCTGTCAGAGAGATCTGGTGCCACAATAAACTACAGTTCCCATGATTCCTTAGCCCTGAGCCAGGACAGTTAAAGTGGCTTCAAGTTGCACTATTTCTGGCAGTCTGTAAAGGCCCAGAGTCTTCTATTACATGAAATGAAGGGCTTGTCCAAACTGGACAAAAGCCCTGGGATTTGGTCTGACTCATTACTGTATGGCCACATATTTTGTGAAAGTCCAAAGGACACTCTTCCTGTCCTACTCCTTTGAGTATGGATTTGCAGGCCCAACCAAAACTTTTTGGATCCATGGCAGAAGAAGGTTCTTTTAAAACCCACAAGAGCTTTTGAGATAAAAGGGTACATTTTCCATCTGGTTTCTTTGTCTTGGTTCCTGCTGTACTCCTTGGTGTCTCCACTGATGACAGCATGGATGGGGGTTATGTTTTTCCCCATCTTACTTCAATAAGGATTGAGGGAGGGAGGAAACCAATCAACAACAATGGTTGTTAAAAAAGAATACAGTTAAAAGTAATATTGTCATACGAGTTGGCAACAAGGCATCAACATTCTCTGAAGAACAGCTTGTGATGTTGGAACTACCTAAGGATATATATGGTGGAGGCGGGCAGAATATGAAGCTTCTTTCAGTCAGCTAGGCCATGAAGCACAGAATTATGCCAGAAGTGAAAAAACTGGGCTATGCTGTTTTTTAAGCAAAGTCCTAGATTTCACTGATCTGTAAAGTCCTTTTAATGTTATCATAAAATTCACGTTACACATTGAATATTTAAAATGCATTATGTTCCAGAAGTCCCTCAACTTTGAGTTTGTTTTCCACACACACACATACACACCACCCCCAAGTATCAAACAGAGGCGTGTGTTTGTTTACGTTCTAGACCTGGAAAAATGCTGGCTAGTTCAACTACATCTGGAGAGAATTAATCTGAAACACAGGCATTCAGTAGGTCAGAGAAACCAAGAATACCCAAAGAAGCAGAAAGAAGACCTGCTATGCTGACAAACTGGTCACTGACCTGGAAAGGCAGGAGAGGGGAGCGCCAGAAACCAAAACAGATAAGATAGCAAATTGGTTTGCTTTCTATGTTCTATAGTAGGGATTTAGATCTTCACTTATTCCATCGTTGAGTGAAGTAATGAGTACTTTTAGCAATTTTCTTCCAACTGTGAGAAATCTCTTTAAAAACTGTGCAGTTTTTGAAGATTATTCACAATTCAAAATGTTTCTAAACAAAAGAACCCACTTTTTGTGCAGAAAATTAAATTTTCTGTTCAGGAGTCTTGTTTTCTACAAATGATTTTTCTGCACAGAAAATAAGAATTCTGCACAGAAAAAGCATTTTCTACACAAAAATTCACATGAATTTTCTTGCACAGAAATGTTCTAAATTGTAAAGATACTTGACACGGGAATTTTCCTCACTTGGGTTTTCCAATGCTCAAGAAATATATCTTTTTTCAGCTGTTGATAGAATATTTTCAAATATTCTTACACACACACACACACACACCACCCCAAGTAGCTTCATAGTTTCATCCACTGTGTTTTTTTAATAGATAGATAGATAGATAGATAGATTAATACAATTGCCTAAAATTTTAGATTTTCATGCCCAATAAAGATATCACTCTTTTGTGGATTTTTGATCTTGTTCTATTTTTCTGTAAAGCCAACACATCTGTCCCTGAATATAACTACTACATTTTTATACAGAACAGACAGAATATGAAAGTACAGAAGGTAAGGGAATTAATAAGGGAAAAGTCAAAATGAATACTTTGTCCATCCTAGCTTTGAATGTTCAATTCAACACTATGCCCACCTTAGTTTAGCATTATGCCTGAACCCAGCTACTGAATAAAGGGAGAAATCCTGCCCTGCTAAGCTTTCTCTAACAACAACAACAACAACAACAACAACAACATTTATCCAACGGTCAGAACATCAACATATACAAAGACAAGAACATTAAAAATATAACACTATAAATAAACTAAAAATGAAACATACAACGCGTCTAATTTTATTATTTTTATTTATAAACTACCTTTTTCCATCCCTAAGACTCAAGGCAGCTTACAAAAAATAGTTGTCCCTCCATTTTAGCAGACCTGAAGTCCACAGTCTTGGTCATTCATGGAGGGGCGATCCCCACCGATTAAAATGGCGCGTGCCCACAGCGCAAGTGCAGAGCCACCCACAGAAGTACGCAGTGGGGCTTGAATATCCACGATTTTTCATTTTTGCGGGGGTGGGTGGGGGGTGGGGTCCAGAACGGATCCCCCATGAAAAAGGAGGGGTGACTGTAGATATACTGAAAAGTATCTCTGTCTCATGATTTTGTGTGATTCTGTGAATTTGTGTGCCTTCAAATCATCTCGCTAAATTATGGCAACTGAATTTCATGAAGGTTTTCTTAAGCAAGGAGTACTTGGAAGGAGGACTCAGGAGGACTCAGGAGCCGGGCGGTGAGAGTCTTCCCCCACCCCCTCCTGCCTTGGAACACCTGGCCCCAAGGGAGCTGAGCCTTCAAAGCCTCCCAAGCCCTGACCACCGGCAACAGCGGCGGCCTTGGAGGGAGGACTCAGGAGGACCCAGGAGCTGGGCGGTAAGAGTCTTCCCCCTCCCCCTCCTGCCTTAGAACATCTGGCCCCAAGGGAGCCGAGCCTTCAAAGCCTCCCAAGCCCTGACCACCGGCAACAGTGAGCGGTCTTGGAAGGAGGACTCAGGAGGACTCAGGAGCCGGGCGGTGAGAGTCTTCCCCAATTATCTTGATCCATTTCAAACCGGCTTTAGGACAGGATATGGAGTTGAGAGGACTTTCTCCGTGACTGCTCCCAGGCTATGGAACTCCCTGCCAGACGAAATCCGTCTCATTACTACGCTTGCTGCTTTTAAGAAAGCAGTAAAGGCAGATCTCTTCCGGCAGGCCTTTCCGGAATAACCTCCCGGACATGAAAAGCCTGGCAAGCCACCTCGATTTACGGTTCCAAATGGTGTCCGTTGCCTTGTTGTTTTATATTGTTTTAAAGTTTGTATATGGTTTTTAATAGAATATTAGTTTAATTCAGTTTTAAGGGGTGGGAAGGTTAGGGGATTGGGATTGTCTGTTTTTAACTCTTTATGTTTTAATTATGCTGTAACCCGCCCCGATTGCCTAGCAGAGGGGCGGGCTATAAATAAAAATTATTATTATTATTATTATATTATTATTATTATTATTATTATTATTATTATTATTAGAGGTGGTTTTGCCAGTTCCTTCCTCTGATGTATAGCCTACAGTACATGGTATTCATTGAAGTCTCCCATCTAACTACTAATCACGGCTGATCCTGCTTCGCTTCCAAGATCAGGCGGGATCTGATTATACATGAATAGAAATTGAATCTTTCAGTTATAATACGATGATTAGACACATTCTAAAAAGCCTGCCATCTAAAAACTGCAGAAGCCCATTGAGTAAAGAATAAATAATTAAAATAAATCTCTAGGGGGTTCTTTTCATGATTTATCTATAAATCTACAAGGCCACCTCAAGTCGCATTTAGACCTTTCAAGCCAATCAATTCAATACACATTTTGTCAAAGCTGCCCAAATACCCCTTTTCTGCATGTTCCTCAGCACTAAAAGAATTATGAACAGAACACTGCTGATTTGACAAGAACTATGTGTCCTTTGTAAAGAAAGATGGTGACCACAGCAGTGGAGGCAGAAAAAGAAAACATTATACAACAAGTGAAAGTGGGGGAAGGCAACGTGTAAGGCCAAAGGAATACTTTCACAAAAAAGGAATGCCCCCCCCTTCCCCTCAAGTGAATGAAAAGTTAATATTTCAGGCACAGGCTCCAGGGATCTTGGTTAGCTCAAGGTCAGGCATGATATTCTGTGCAACTACTGGGTCAGCAGCTGGAAACTTAAACAGCTGCTGAATTCATTCAGTATGCAACTATCAAAACAGCACAGTTTATTGCTTCTATCAGAGTCGATTCATCCTTTGGATAGGCCTCCCCTCACCCATCCACTCAACACACACACACACACACTTACCCTCAAGATCTGCTTTAAAAATGGAATTTCCATCCTAAAGAAAGTTCTGGTTTGCCAAAAGGTTTTCTTCATTCTTAATGGGGACAGAATGTCAGAACATTTCCATTAAAATAAATATAAAAAAATAAAGTCATGGGCCAAGCACAAAAGAAACAGAGGTAGAGTTTCTTTTCCCACACGCTGACTGAAAACATTTTGACTGCTTCTTCTGATCTAGTGTGGTAATAAAAACACCCTACATTGGATAAACAACTGCAAATTAATTTCCTTATGTTCTCTTACCGAATTTCTCTCATATTTGGCTGTCATTCTATGATCCCCGGTGTGGGAAAAAGACATTCAGTTGGATAGTGGCACAGAATTCCTATAGCTTCAGTAAGCATGAACACTCTCATGCTGAGGCATTCCACATTTTATCAGAAGACTGGCCCTATCATTCAGCAAATGCCATGCAGCAAATGCCAGGTAATATGCTGAAAGCCAAATCCTATATATTATTTGTCCTGAACTAAATCCACTAAACTACTCTGCTGGCTTCAGGTAAAATGGCAGATCCTGTCCATCACCAGTTCAACTGTCACTTTCCATGGAATGGGAAGATACCTCATCTTGTATACAGCTTCAGGTACCAAAATGTCTTGGGGTGGTGATCTTTAACAATCAAGAAGAAAGCTTTTAGTTTTAATTCATTTACCATATCCATGGGTAGGACCAGAGACAGTTAGATCACATCCATTTTAACAATGTCTTTCATAAAAATCAGTGCCCAGCTGAGGTTAGGTGGACACTTACACATTAAAAAATCCCTCACAAAAAGAAGCATTGCATCATTAAGAAAAAGGACAACAGGAGACACATCTTTGTTTAAATTTGTATATGAGAATGTATATGTATGGGTGCAAATTTAGGCTGGAATCCTATTGGGGCTTTCTGCTTGCTTAACTAGCAAAAGTGCAAGAGGTTGGATTTTTACCAATTAGATGACAGAGGTATCTGAAAGGTTCTTCCAGATGTCACAACAAGTCCATGAAGCTCCCCAATGGCATGCAAGCACAGTTATGCCTTCACCCCACAAGTCTGTCTGCTTCAGTTCTTTCTGCAGTCCTGCAGAATCACATCAATGGAGGATTACGCTATGCCAGTTTTCAATAAGATCTCAGCCTTAGTAGTAATAACATCCACTGTGAGTGAATCATAGCCTCTAAGTCTAACCTGGGGGGAATCAGACGGGCAGCCATTGGCCGCCCCGGGAAGCTGCACCACGGGGCCGAGGTATCCCCACACCTCAGCCCCACGGCACAGCTTCACCGCCTCTGGAAGGAGCGCTAAAATAGCACTCCTTCCACAAGTCGCCGAAGGTGCGCCGCAAAAGGCTGGTGGCGAACCTTCGGCGACTCTTCCGCCGCAGCGTGTGCGCACGCTGTGGCGGGAAGACATCGTCGGAGCCCCAGCCGTGCGGTGGGGCCAGCGCTCCAACGATGCCTTCAGGAAGGGGTTGGGGCGCCCACCATGTGGCTGCCCTTCCCCTTCCTTGCCCCCAAAACAGCCCTTTTAGCCGTCTGCTTCCCCCCCTACTTAACAGTTGATGTTTGAGATAAAAATGGGGTTTGGGTAGGGGAAAACAATGTATGATACTTTTAACACCAAGTGATAAATGGAACAAAATGAATTATTGAAGATTTAGTGGGGGGGGGGGGAACCCACATCTGTCATAAAGGAATCCATGCATTCTTGTGGCATTTAAGAATGTCTCTCTTGGGCTACAATCCTGTATACCTAGGAGTATAAGTCTCACTGAACTCATTGGGGCTTACTTCTGAATAGGTATGTGTATGAATGTATTGAACTTTCTCTAAGTATACACCTACAGAGATGAATAGTAAATCAAAACAAAAGAGTGAAGAAAACTGGCAAAACAAAGCCTTAAAATGTAAGCGTAAATAGACTGACAGAATGAAAAGGATATTTCTAAATCAGAGATGCTTCTCTGCAATACTGATCCTATTTTAGGGAAATTAAAGATGAAGAGTGAATCTATAATCCAGTAAAGGGTCACAGGGACAAACACTGCCACTGGCAAGAATCCACCTTCTCCTCTCTGTGTGTGCGCATGCACAAGATGGGGTTGGGGTGTTGAATTGAGTAAAAATTACTTAATTATCAACTCTGAAGTTAGATTTGTAGTTGATTGCAAATTGGTTGGGGGAGAGAGAGAGAAAGGAGGGGGAATTCAGGACCCCTTAAGACAAACTGAAATGTCAGCCAAGCTATGGGGTCAATATGGCCCTACTGGGAGAATTCTGTGCTGCTGGGGGAATGACCACAAGTAGTTGATCATCCAGACTTTGGCTTACATGATCTCAGAATTCTTTTTCAATCAAAGGGGAACACAAATCTAATGGAGGGCTCCCACATACCAAGCAGGGCTACAACTTATAGAATGCCCCAGCCAAGATGGTTAGAAAATTCTGGGAGCTGTAGTTTTTAAAACAACAAAACAAAATAACTTTCTCAAACTCTGATTCCAAGATCCTTTCGGAGATAGAGGCTCTTCCTTGTGGAAGGCAGATGAGATACATTCAGTACTGCCTATTCAGCAGCTTCCTAGGGTCTCAAGTTTATTCCCATCACCTGGATTCTACTAAATGTTTTTAACTGGAAATGACTGGGATTGAACATGGGAAATTCTGTGTACAAAGCATTTTAAAAATGGCTACTCAGTCACACACAATGTATTTCGTAAACCTGATTTATACCTTTTCTCATCACAACTTTTTTAAAAGCAATTTACAGTTCTTTAAAAAAATCACTGAGATTAGATATGGGTCCAATAAAGGATCTAAAGGTGCATTACAAGCTAATCTTGGAGTATAGTTTGTTGAAAATAAATGGATTTGGAGGTCTGTCCCATATAAATTGCTATCTGCAACTGCAGAAGAGGCTACTAGTAAAGTGATATATCATCGGTATCTGTGCCCCTTAAGACTATATAGGATCAATAATTGGCGGATAGATGCTGGAGAGGCTGTAAGAATGTTGGTATATTGGAACATACGTTGGTTGGCTGTCCTAAAATAATTCCATTCTAGCTAGAAGTTCTGGATTGGATTAACAAAATAACACATCAAAATACAGTCATCCCTCCATTTTTGCAGGGAATATGTTCCAACCCACCCACCCACCCAGCAAAAATGGAAATCTGCAAATATTCACGCCCCATAGGCTTGAATGGCTGCATGCTCCTGGGCACGGCTCTGTGCATGCACCACAGGTGCACATGCCATTTTAACCCTTCCCGCTAAGGATTGAAACCGCAGACTTGAAGTCTGTGAAAATGGAGGAACAAGTGTACACACTTTCAAAGTACTTTATTGATCTTATAATTTTCATATAATCATACAATTGGAAGAGACCACAGGGGCCATCCAGTCCAACCCCCTGCCATGCAGGAACTCCCAATCAAAGCATCCCCAACAGATGGCCATCCAGCCTCTGCTTAAAGACCTCCAAGGAAGGAGACTCCACTACTCTCCGAGGGAGTGTGTTCCACTGTCGAACTGCCCTTACTGTCAGGAAGTTCCCCTAATGTTGAGGTGGAATCTCTTTTCCTGTAGCTTACATCCACTGTTTCAGGTCCTAGTCTCTGGAGGAGCAGAAAACAAGCTTGTTCCCTCCTCAATATGACAATTTTATGAGAGTTAAAATGAAAATACCTGTGTAAAGATCTTATATCTATAAGATAGTAAGGTCATGGAAGAATTTACAAGGTTTGTCAATTTATCGGTTAGACAGAATTTGGACCTTTCCATTGTTAGAGAAACTGACATATAAATTCTACCTTGCCAGTGGTGAAATAGCTGGAGATGGCTTGGAGGCTACATGACATCCATTTGTAACATAAATTCTAGACCAGGTATTTGCTGTAACATCTTAGGAAACAATGAGGCTTTGCAGACTGTCAGAAATAGTGCAAATTGAGGGTTAGGGTTAGTGCTAGGGAATCATGAGAATTGTTTTTTTTTCCTGAAACATTGATCCTTCTCTGTCAGAGAGCTCTGGTGCCACAATAAAATACAGTTCCCATGATTCCTAACTCTAACCCTAACCCTTAAAGTGGACTCAATTTGCACTATTTCTAGCAGTCTGCAAAGGCCCAATATCAGTCTTAATCAGGTAAAGGGAGGAAAAAAAGTGTGTGTAGCTGGCCAGAAGGGGCAAGAACCACAGGATAAGAAAAAAGAGTGATAGAGGCAGGAGGGTCTCAGTGTCTCTTCATCCCAAGAAGTGAGGGAGTTTCCAACACTAGCCAAGAACATCAATTGTCAGAGGATTTGGTGGATTCATACTGCAGATCTTACCAGTAAAACATCTTCCCATCACACCATTTCCCCACTTCTTTATGCTGCATCACTGAATCCCACACTAGGTTTGCTGGTGGAATGAAGCTAAAGTGCAAACTCTTTAAATATGTTGTAATTTCATTATCATTACATTTTTTCTTCTTAGTTCAGCTTTAACAAACTTATTTTATTGATTCTCAAGGAAGAAAGTGTCAAGGTAAAACAGCGTAGTACCAAAATCAGTCAGCAGAAACCAGATCGGGGACAGGTGATGGTTGTTGGCTGGCAGTGCAGCATCAATTTCATGTGAGGTAAAACCCATTTTCCCCCGTTCCAGACCAATCCCATCCCATGCATGGATCAAGCTGAAAAGTGCATGTGATAAACTCCTAAGTTGCATAGGAAAACAAAACAGCTAGCTCCCAAAACATCCTGTGAGGTGTTACTGTCCCTGGTTACCTTAAAGAATATGCTTGGAGGGGGGAGTTAAACACACAAGAAACAATCCAACAAGACAGACTCCTGTGCTTACAGAAAAAAAGTTGTGCTCTTTTAGAATATCCCAAAAAATTAAAAGAACCAGCAACTGTTACCATTGGAGAAACAGGGTCTGTAAAACACAAGCCCAATCACAAACTGCACTGCTTGCAATACCGTTATGACAACTGGCACCATTGTAGGAAAAACTGATTCTGAATTTTGGGGCTTTTTCCTGTCTTGAAATGTACTTACTTTAAAAAAACACAGTTACTTCAATCAGCCAGGTATTTTTAAAGATTTAAAGTGAAGTGATTTTAAAAAATGCATGCACAATGCCTTTACCCCTGTTATCAGGGTGTCATTTCAGGCCTAACTGTTTGAGAAGAGGCAGTTCATGCAAGGTGATACTGATGGTACTTTAGCAACTTGGCATAGCATATTTTCCCTTAACAAGTCCTCAAAATCACACTCAGGATGGAGAAATTCACTCTTGTGCTGGAATCCTGCCCCTTGGCATAGACTAACTTCACATTTTTACTCAATTACTATTTATAAAAGAAAGAAAGAAAGAAAGAAAGAAAGAAAGAAAGATTAACTTCCTTTGTTTGTTTTTAAGACACAAACAAACAAATCTACAAAAGCATCAAAGTATACAATCCTCGTGGAGAAAGAAGTGATGATATGAGTGCATTCTATGGCATCAATCAATTTAGTTTATCCAATTTCTCTCCCCCTCCCCCCACCTTCCCAGTTGTCTGCCCCAAAATCCTCTCTGCCAGGAAGAACTCCTGTTCTCTTTGGCAAACTCCAGCAATGCCTGGCTTTGGAGATTTAGCCAGGGGTTCCAAAGAACAGAATTTCCAAACCATATCCTGGCTGCTGAAGGAAATGAAAGTCAGTCATTTTTAAGAAAAGCAGGTCAGACTGTCCAAGGTTACAATTCGGCTTCATGAAAACTAAAGAGGCATTTTGCCTTTGAGGTCTATAGATGCAGGATTACATCCCAAGCCTCTTGCAATCAGAGGATTTTTATTATTATTATTATTATTATTATTATTTTACAAACAGGTGAAAGGGAAATATTTAAGGGGAAAATAATATAAAGGAAAAATATCAAGGTAAAGGAAAACAAATATTAGGAGGAATTTAGACTCAGAACTAAAAATCCTTATTTAAAAGATTCTTTGGTACTTCAGAAGAAACTTAGGTGATGACTAGCTAAATGTTAGTGGAATGCAAGACATAAAATCGCAAATGTTTTAACAGCAGTAAAATCCTGGTGTTTCTTCTTTCTTTCCAAAACTCACTAAAGAAACAAATGTGTAGCATAAATAGCCTCTGGTTTAACTCTTAAAAGTGGAGGAAAATCTGCTTGTAAATTTCATGGTAATTTTTCCAAATGATCACAGGCAGCTACTGACAGTTGCTTTTCAAGATGTACTGTTATTACAGAGAACAAAGTTACCATCCACAGAAGTTTAGGAAAACACAAGTCTGCTTAATACTGTTTGATCTGCCAGTAAAATAGTAAGTCACTATATCAATCAAAAGTTTTAGAGCAAGAGTGGGCAAAGTGAGCATGCCAGAAGATGACTACAAGTCATATAAGTTTTAGAGCATGAGTGGGCATAGTGAGCATGCCAGAAGATGACTACAAGTCCCACCAGTCTCTAGCCAGCACAGCCAATACAGTACAATGTAATACAATATTTTATTAGATACAATACAGATAAAAACATACAAAAGCTTATTGTTAACATGAAATTAGCTATCTGGAACATTAAAAAAACAGTTTAAAACATCCTTTAAAAACAGATTAAAAAGATACAAGCAGTTAAGAAGTGGTACAATGCATTATTAAAAGACAGTTCCCCAAACTCTGTTAGAAATGAAAAGTATTTATCTATCCAGAGAATGACAACATGGATGGGTTTCTCTGAATGTGCTAGCTACAGATGCCGGCAAAATGTCAGGAATAAACTCTTCTAGAACACAGCCACATAGCCCAAAAAAACCTCAAAAAACATGGATGGGGTTAATCTAACCTCTCTAATAAGGAAGTTCCAGAATCCAGGACTATACATTACACACAGACAAGAACCATTGCTTCCATTCTAGAACAGAGGAGTGATACCTTTTTTCTAGCCACTACAAAACTTGGGAACTTTGGCAAAGGCCATTCACTGTGTTCATTAGGCACCAGCTATTAAATGAAATCCATTTAACAGTTAATATTCCACTGGAGCAAGAAGCTGTGGAGTAACTAACAGTTACCAACTGAGCCATGTAGGAGGGCATATTTATATTTAAATTTCTTTGCTGCTCTGCCAAAACAGTGGCAATGAAAGTTTCTTGTATATAACCAGCATACTTCGGTTTGCTTGTAATACCAAAATATGGTGGCCTGTCAATTGTATAAGATTGATCTTGGTGAGAAATGCTTGAAAGAATGTTCAAAGACGCCTTTCTTTAAAAGATATGCCATCACAAAAAGCACTTGGTGTATGTTTGCCAAACATGCATCAATCATCTGTCAGGAAAGCAACCATGCAGTTGATGTCAGCAGTAATTCATATAGCAAACCAATTCCTTTCTTTATCTAATACTAGAATACCACATCAATGTATATCTCCATCCTTTGGTTGAGTAACAGCCGTAATACCTGTTGCAAATGTTTGAAACTGCCTAATTTCATTCAAGGAGTTCAAAAGGACTTGGCAGATCAACTAGCCCAACTTTTTGCTTTATGCAATAAGTGTGATATTGGAGGTAGCTACAATATATTTGGGAGATGCCTCTCCAGCATCTTTAGTAGAAGACCTTTACATCTTTAAAAATCATTAAGCAAGAGTTCCAAAGGAATGGGGCCACCACTGAGAAAACATTGTCCCTCCTAACCCTCCAAGCCTCTGACTAGTGAATCAGACAGTGTAGCACAGGGATAGGCAACCTAAGGCTTGGGGGCCGGATGTGGCCCCCCGAGGCCTTTGGACCAGCCCCAGGCCGGTCCTGCTGCCGCCGCCGCTACCCCCCCCACCGTCGCCGCCGCCCGCCAAGATGATATTGATTATTGTTGTTATTACTTGTTCTTGGGGTTTTCTTGGCAAAATCTCCACAGGGGTTTTGCCATGGCTTTTATGGGGCTGAGAGAGTGTGCATGCATATTTTTATTTATTTATTTTTATTATTTTTAAAAATTTATTTATTTATTTATTTATTTATTTTTGGTGCTTCGACTCCCCAATTGTCTGAGGGACAGCAACCCAGCCCCTGGCTCAAAAAGGTTGCCTACCCCTGGTCTAGCATATAACATTCTGGGCAGGCTTATAGATATCCATGGAATTTCAGAGTACATGGTTCCTCCAAACCATTTGGAGATTTACAATCACAGAATCATAGTGTTGGAAGAGACCTCAAGGGGCATCAAGCCAAACCCCTGCCACACAGGAATACACAATCAAAGCTCCCTCAAGAGATGGCCATCCAGCCTCTGTTTAAAAACCTCAAAAAACGGAGACTCCACCACACTGCTCTTACTGTCAGGAAGTTCCACCTAATGTTAAGGTAGAATCTCTTTTCCTGTAGTTTAATAATAATAATAATTATAATAATAATAATAAATTTTATTTATAACCCGCCCCTCTGTGCAGCAATCGGGGCAGCTTACAACAAGTTAAAAATATAACAATTAAAACATTCCAAATTCCCACACCCTCCACCCCCATCCCGCACCCCTTAAAACAGAATTAAACTTGATAGAATTAAAATCACAAATATAACTAATATAAAATAGACAGATAACAGCAGCAGCAGAAAGCCATAATCAGCGGAGAAATTATCAGCGGAGTTTGAACCCATTGGTCCAGGTCCTATTCTCTGGAGCTGCAGAAAACAAATTTGTTCCATCTTCAGTATGATTTCCCTTCAAATATTTAAACAGAGCTATCGAATCAGGCTAAACATACCCAGCTCCCTAAGTCACTCTACATAAGGCATGATTTCCAGACCTTTCACCATTTTGGTCACCCTCTTCCACATGTTATTAGGTTAAAGTTCTCAACAATCCTCACCATTGGCAATGCTGGCTAGGGTAGATGGGAATTACATACCAACAACATCTGGAGAGCCACAGATTCCCCACTCCTGTTAAAAACAAAGCCCTACAAATACAGTGGGCCCTTTGTATATGAAGGGGATCAATTCTGGATTCCCCCCCCCCTTGCATATGGCAAAAAACGCAGGACCTCAAATCCCGCTGATTTCTATTGTTGTGGGCGCCTCAGGTGCGTGCACTGGGCTTGCCGTGCACAGAAGCTTAAGTCCGCATATGGCAAGCCTGTGTATAGAGTGGGCAGGCTGTAATACTATAATATGTTTGATCATATTTAAAGCCAGACACAGTGTCCTGCTATTGCACATGGCTTGTTCCAAATGTCCTTTGCTTTTAAGAAGATTGACAGGTGTTTATTATTATCTGCCTTTTGTTGTTTTTCAATCTAAAGAGTATCCAACAAAATTTGATTGTGTAGAAAACCTCCACTATTATTTCAGCCTTCTTATTTCTTTTCAATTAATACTACCTGTTTGTATCTATCAAAAAGTTTAATGCTTAAAATGATGTGCACTAAAAGTCAGTAAGTCTGCATTTACCCTTGGAGAACCTTTCAGATATAAAGCCCGTGCTGGCTCTTAAATGAGTAACAGTTTGGGGAGAAGGAATGCTGGAAAGACATTAAAACGTGTTTATTTGGAAGGTCTTCATGGTATGATCATCATTTATTATGGGAAGGGGTGTGCATGTAGAATACCAGGAAGGTACAGTGCATAAACCCATGCTTATTTCCCTGAATTCTAAAACCACATGCTATGACCATCTTGCAGCCATATGCTGCTGCCAGATGACAACTGCTATCAAATGCTGCTACCAATAACCTGCCACTCTGTTTATTTTTCCACTCTTTTTGGTGTTACATTTCATGTAGAACTCTAGCTCAGCTGGTGAGTCAAAGGCAAAGGACCACATGTCCAAAAAAAAAAAGATGTTCCAAAATATTCTGTAACTGCAACTCTCTCTTCAAAGAAATTACCTACCAAGAGCAAAATCAAAACGTCACTGTCTCTGGGTTGAATGTGAATCAAAAATAGGCAAAAACTCTTTAGTACTATCCACCACCACCCCATACATAAGTGGACTGTGCTACATACCAAAGAGTTACCTACTAAGGAAAGCAAAATCAGTGGGCTAAAGCCAATGTGATACTGGGACATTTCAAAAACTTTGTTCCCTTGTCCCCACAGTCCTCATTGCAGTTATTTGCCTTGGTTCTGACTTGTGGTGATCCTATAAATGAGAAGCCTCCAAGAGACTCAGTTCTTACCAACCTTGCTCAGGCCTATTTTTAAAGTTATTTAGCAAGGGGGAGGGAGGATCTATGGCAAAATTATCCTCCAGCACCACATTTCAGATGTCTATTTTGTTCCTGTCAGCTTTCTTGTTATCTAGCTTTCACAGACATACATAGAAATTGAAAAAACTAGCAAGAAAGATCCTGACTGTGATATTTATTCATATATCTTTTCACTGGAGGATCTTATGTAGTTCCTTCATAGCTGTCTCTGTTCTGATTTCTTGACCACAGTGATTTATTCTGATTTATGACTGTATAGAAAATCCTTTAGTTATTTTGATATCATAGTGCCTGTGGTTGCCCAAAAACCAGCTCTGTGAAAGGAGCTCCTGACTTCCTGTGTAGCTGTCATGCCCAGAAACTTCAGTCATGGATAGCCAGAAGTTTATGGACCTGCCATATTAAAGAACAGAAGGGAAAGGGGGAAGATCGATGGGGTTGTATAGCAATGTAGAGGGGTGAAGCAAAATCGGAAGGGAACTCACATCTGAATTATCAGGAGGACAGATGGGTGAAAGGGGCTGCTGCTTTATAACTTTGTTTACTTCCTAGAATCAAGCTGTGATGGCAGGCAACCTTCTTTTTCAGGGACAGATGCAGGTGATAGCAAATCTGGAGATAGTGCGGACCGTGGACGCTTAAAAGAATCTTTTGATGTGGTTAAGAGCGCCCGGCTGGTGAGCTGGGGAAGGGAGGGGGTTAGATGGGCAGGGATTTAAAGCAGGGAATCGTTTGGGGAAAATTTAGATTTGACATCAACTGTTTGTGTGCTGAACCTCTGTTTCGGATTTCAAAATAAATTGTAAGTCAACTCTTGCTATGGTGTTTTCTTGGCTATTCCAATTTTGGGCCAGCAATCCTGACAGTAGCAGAGTTTTGGCACACTCAAGGACTGCAGTGTGAAGGGGGGTTGCCTCCCTCTTACTGGACTCTGCTGTTGTGTGAACAGACATCCAGCACTGCATGGAGCCCAAAGACTTTTACAGTCCCTTCAAGGAAATACGGATCAGAATCTTTTATCAATTCAGCTCAAAAATGTTTATGGCTCTCATTATCACATTCCATCCTTGGCTTCTACAGTGGTTTCACAACCACATTTGTGGCATAATAATGGCTCAAAAGCTGATTATAAGGAAAGTGGTTGGTCAGGTGGACATTGTTTGTAGGGCTACAAAATCCACTCTTGGTTTCACAAAGCTTTCATGTGTCAAATCTTTATCGGGAAAAAGGTTCAGCATCTGAATAGCCCCTGTACAACCAGAAGCAACTGCAGAAGCAGTGGCCACTAAGTTAGTCATTTCTACTCTAGAAACTTGGCAAAATGCAGTACTTAGTCATAGCATTGATCCATTTAGCTCAGCATTGTCTACAGCTTTCTAGGATTCGAGCTTTACCTAATGATGCCAGAAATTGAACCTGGAACCATCCTCATGCAAAACATCTGCTCTGCCACTGAACATCTGCTGACAAGTTTATAAACAAATACATGCATGCACACATACATACATAACCACATTCCTGAAACTCACAGAAATCCACGGAAAAGTGATAAACTGCTGAGGTTTTTTTATTATAGTGCAGCCTCCAAGTATGCTAGGGTGTTATGCACTAACATGGTGCAGTGGTTAGAGTATAGGACTAGGACTCTGGGAGAACAAGCTTTGAATCCCAGATCACCCAAGGAAAACATTGCCAGTCATACTAAGCAATGACAAACGTCCTCTAAATAGATCTTGCAAAGAAAACCCTATCATATAGTCACCATAGAATCATAGAATCATAGAGTTGGAAGAGACCACAAGGACCATCCAGTCCAACCCCCCTGCCATGCAGGAACTCAAAATCAAAGCATCCCTGACAGATGGCCATCCAGCCTCTGTTTAAAGTCCTCCAAAGAAGGAGACTCCAACACACTCCAAGGGAGGGTGTTCCACTGTCGAACAGCTCTCACTGTCAGGAAGTTCCTCCTAATATTGAGGTGGAATCTCTTTTCCTGCAGCTTGCATCTATTGTTCCAGGTCCTGTTCTCTGGGGCAGCAGAAAACATGCTAGCACCCTCTTCAGTATGACATCCCTTCAAATATTTAAACAGAGCTATCATATCCTCTCTTAACTGTCTCTTCTCTAGGCTAAACATATCCAGTTCCCTAAGTCGTTCCTCATAGGGCATGGTTTCCAAACCCTTCACCATTTTAGTTGCCCTCGTTTGGACATGCTCCAGTTTTTCAACATCCTTTTTGAATTGTGGTGCCCAGAAGTGGACACAGTATTCCAGGTGGGGGCGGGCTGACCAAAGCAGAATACAGTGGCACTATTACTTCCCTTGATCTAGATACTATGCTTCTACTAATGCAGCCTAAAATTGCATTGGCCTTTTTAGTTGCGGCATCACACTGTTGACTTGTAGTCCACTAGAACTCCTAGAACCCTTTCACACGTAGTAGTCTCATTAAGCCAGGTGTCCCCCATCTTATATTTATGCATTTCATTTTTTTTGCTTTAAGTGCAGTACCTTACATTTCTCTGTGTTGAAATTCATTTTGTTAGCTTTGGCCCAGTTTGCTAATCTATTAAGATCATTTTGAATTTTAATCCTGTCCTCTGGGGTATTAGCTATTCCTCCTAATTTCCTCCTAATCTGCAAATTTGAGAAGCATGCCCCCTACTCATTCATCCAAATTGTTGATAAAGATGTTGAAGAGCACTGGGCCCAGGACAGAACCCTGTGGCACCCCACTGGTCACTTCTCTCCACGATGAAGAGGAGCCATTGCTGAGCACCCTTTGGGTTCAGTCAGTCAACCAGTTACTAATCCACCTAACAGTCGTATTGTCTAGCCCACATTTTACTATCTTGTTTGCAAGAATATTGTGGGGGACCTTGTCAAAAGACTTACTGAAGTCAAGATATGCTATGTCTACCGCATTCCTTTCATCTAGCAAGCTGGTCATTTTATCACAAATAGAGATCAGATTAGTCTGGCATGACTGTACTACCTCTTTACTTATTCTGTGCTGCATTTCCCCTATTATGTCCTCTGCTCCATTTTCCTCACGTTGAGCACTCTTTTCCTTTTGTGAGAAGACTGAGGCAAAGAAGGTGTTGAATAGTTCTGCCTTTTCTCTGTCCCTGTTAGAATTTCTCCATCTTCTCTGTGCAGTGGCCCTACCATTTCTTTCTTCTTTCTTTTGCTATGGACATACCCAAAGAAGCCCTTTTTATTGTGCTTAACCGCTCTAGCAAGCCTGAGCTCATTCTGGGCTTTGGCTTTCCTGACTTTACCCCTACATGTGCTAGCTATTTGTTTGAATTCCTCTTTAGTGATTTCACCCCTTTTCCATTTCTTATACATCTCCCATTTAAAACTTAAGTTCAGTTGAAAGTTCTTTTGTCATCCAACCTGGTTTCTTGAGACATCTCCCATTTTTCATTCTCATTGGAACAGTTTGAGATTGTGCCTTCATTATCTCCCTTTTGAGAAACTCCCATCCATCTGAACTCCTTTCTCCTTTAGTATTCCTGACCACAGGATCACCTAAGTTTGTTGAAATCAGCTCTCCTAAAGTCTAGAAGGAATGCCTACCTTCTCCTTTCTACTGTATAAGAAACTCCAGGAGAACATGATCACTCCCACCTAAGGATCCCACCACTTGCACCCCATTGACCAGGTCATCCCTATTGGTTAAGATCAGATCTAAAATAGCTGATCCCCTTGTTGCCTCTTCCACGTTTTGACAAAGAAATTGTCTTCGAGGCAAGTGAGGAATTTGCTAGACTTTAGAGTATTGGCTGAGTTTGACTTCCAGCAAATATCAGGATAGTTGAAGTCACCCATCACTACTACATCTCTCCTTTCTGGGTGTGTGGTCATCTGTTCTAGAAAGGAATCATCCAATCCCTCAGTCTGACTTGGGGGGTCTGTAGTAGACTCCTACTATAACATCCCTGTTGTTTCCTTCCCCTTTAATTTTTATTCAGATGCTCTCCACCTGATTTCCAGGATTTAAGTCCTAGATCTCTTCACAGGTGTAAACATGCCTGACATATAATGCTATTCCTCCTCCTTTCCTGTTTGGCCTATTTCTCTTTAAAAAGTTATACCTGTCTATTCTTACAATCAAATAATGAGACTCATCCCACCAAGTTTCAATGATGCCTATTATATCATATTTGCTTTGTTGTGCTAGGAGTTCAAGTTCATCTTGTTTATTTCCCATGTTCTGTGCATTAATGTAGAGATATCTAAGAGCATGTGTCCTTCCCACTTGCTGCCTGTGTGAAGTTTTTTTCCTTCCACTGTTGTGCCCTTGCATCATTTGCCTTGTTCCCTCTATAACACTTTTACTATTATCTCCAGCCCATGATGTACTCCTGTCTTCCAAGATACCTTCCAAGATATCTTCAACCATAAGTTGAAGTCGACTTGAAAGCACAGGACAAAAACAATGAATGGTCTCCAAGTACCAAGATCTTTATGTGGTCAAATGGTGCTGGATGTCAAGGTTTTATGAAAGAATCATACCAAACACAAATAGTCAATGTTACTTGAATCAAATTACATTTTGACAAGAAAGAAGTCTCTTTCTTTTTGTTTTTAAATTTAACACATTTTGGGGGTCTGCAGACGGGTGGCTCTGGGCCACCCCTGCTAGCCGCAGATCAAGGCTGCAGCTACTCCATGCCATGGCCCCGATCCTCCCTTTTGCCGCCCCAAGAGCCAGCACACGGCTCTTTAGAGCCCCTTCTGGCGAAGCGTGTCAGGACGCTATGCTGGGAGGATGTCTTGATGCAGCGCACCATGCGTAACAGCACGTGGTGTCAGGACGTCATCGGGCTGGGGTTGTGGCAGCCAGCATGTGGCTGCTCCTCCCCATCTCTGCCTCCAGGCCGGCCCTTTGGGCCGGTCTGCAGAGGCCCTTTATTTATTAAATTGTGAAGCATAACCTCAAACAAAAATAATATTCCCTTCTTCTACAATCCCTTCCCCCTTAGCAATGAATTCTACAACAAAGAAATATAGAAGAACAGTTTAAAATTAGTTCTTGTCCAGACTTCCCACTACCACATAAATTATAACATTGTAATAACAGAATCCATAGTAAGATAGGGGGGAAGCAGATGAGGGCGTCCAAGATGCCCTGCGACGGTGCGCCGCGGGACTGGAGCAGTCGCACCACGGCGCACCGTCGGCGCCTCTGAAAGGAGCGCAAAAATAGCGCTCCTTTCAGAAGTCAGTGAAAGTGCGCCCTAAAAGCGTCGGGTGCACTTTCACTGACTTTTCTGCCGCAGCGCGTGCGGTCGCTGCGGCGGGAGGTTGTCCCCAGAGCGCCGGACGTGCGGAGGGCCGGCGGCTCCGAGGACGACCTCGGGAAGAGGAAGGGGCGCCGCGCGTGCGGCTGCCCCTCCTCTTCCTTGCCTCGGAGACGGCTCAATAAGCCATCTGCCGAGGCCCATAGAAAAGTCCAAATTATCCAAATTAGCCCTCCCCCCTTCAAAGTGAACTTATTTTGCCATGCCCTGTATTTATCCCCACCCAGCCTTGGAAACGGACTGGGTGATCTTGTCAAGTCACACTCTCTCAGACTAAATGAAAGGCAATGACAAACCTCCTCTGAACAAATCTTGATGAATATTCCATAACAGGATTGGCCTTAGGGTTGGCAAAATTTGGAAATGACTGGAAAGCATGCAAACAACACCTGTATTTATCTGAAACACTAGTATCTATATTTTCCTTATTAACATATTGGATAAATGGGTACCAATTTAAATAAAATGCATCTGTTTTAACTGTTACTTTATGCAATAAGTTATTATGGAACATTTTTTCCATAATAGCTATAAACTGTATCATTATATACCATATAGTGAGTATATAATTGTGACCATCTATCCATTTTCTTGGCCTTTTGGCTAAGATCAAGCGAAGAATATCCCTTTATAAAATGCCTGCTCTTATAAAGGTGTCTCTATAAAATACACTAAGGAGATTATCACACCACCAATTCCCCACTGGGATACATGCAGATTGTAACCATAACAGGTGGATCTTATCAAATGGGCAGGAGACAGCCTGTATCCAATCCGGGCTTCTCCCACAGCTTTTCAAGAACAGAAAAATCCTGTTCTTCAAAAGCTGTGGGAGAAACCCAGATTGGATACTGGCTGCCTACTGCCTGGTCACAGGGTTGTCTGATAAGATCCGTCTATTAAAGTTACAACCTGCATCTATCCCAGTGAGAACTGGCAATGTGATAATCTCCTAAAACAAAGCACTAAATCAGAATTGCAGTGAATTTTGGCTTATCAGTACTCATTTTTACAGAGCAAGGCAAGTGAAATTGTGCTCCTCCAGCTGTTGGTGGATGTCAGTTTCCATCAGCTTCAGTCTGGTGAGGGATGGTGGTGATTTAAGTCCAGCAGGACTTGGAGGGCCATGGACTCCCCCATTCCCATTTTAGATACTGTTTTTGCTTGGCCCTTCCTGAAAGTGGAAATAGCTAGAGTTACTGGAAGTGTACAAAGATATAAAACTTTAGTGCAACATCTGAACAGGAATTTTGGCTTTACATTTTACTATCAATCTTGGATCTGTAAACCAACTTCAAACTCTGGCTTCAACCTCTGGCTTGTTAGAGAAGAGACAAGCCAAGAGTCCAGTTTCAGCAAAGCTTTTTCACCTAATACAATTCATGATGAAAGTTGACAGGAAAAAAAAGGACTCAAATGTGGTGGTGAAGGAGTACTCTATGGATACATGGACCATCAAAAAGACAGACAAATGGATCTTGGAGCAAATCAAGACTGAACTTTTACTAGAAGCCAAAATTATTAAATTGAGGATGCCTTATGTTGGATGCACAATAGATGAGATGACACATTGGAAAAGATGACTATGTTTGATAACATAGGACAAGAGGGAGAATGCATCATAGAATAGAATCATAGAGCTGGTAGAGACCTCAAGGGCCATCCAATCCAACCCTCTGCCATGCAGGAATACATAATCAAAGCACTCCTGACATTACAATGCATTGATTTGATAAAGGAAATCATGGCCCTGAGTTTGTAAGATTTGAGCAGCACTGTTGATGACCTCTTGGAGGTCTCTCATTAATAGGCTTGCCATATGCTGAAGTCAACTTGACAGTAAATAACAACAAAATGAACCAAAGTCATTTTGCTCTCTGAGGTGAAGAACAAGATTTACTTCTCTCGTTCTATGGACAAAGTGCCTGGACTGAGCCTTTCCTCAGGGCAAACAATAGGAAACAATCCTCCATCAGACCTAAATGTGAATGATACAAGGGAATACAGGACAGGAATATTGCAGAGCTCTGACACCTTGCTGCCATCTCCTGAAATATACCAGCTAAGGTGACTGTCCCACTGCCTAAAGGTGTGACTGGACCTACTGGTGTATTTAACTGTTCCTGCTTGAAAAAGCACCAAATAGTGGAGAATCTGCATGAGCACACTGCTTTTAAGTGAAAATAATCTAGGTAGAATCTGGGTTGAATCTTTCTTGTTCACATGCATTTTTAATGCATCTGATTATGGAGGGAGGGTTGCCAACCCCCCAACCCCCACCCAGGATAATCAATCTCAGGCATTTTTTGAGTTTTTTCTAAGATTTGTATTGTCACTGTGTGAATAACTGATGCAAACAGACCAAGGATAAACTGGGATAAAACTATGCATGCTTTGAATGTGGTTCAAATACATTTACATTGTCAACTCCATGTTTATTCAAGTGCTTGCACATGTGAGCAACCAAGCTCTCGTGTGAACAACCAAAATGTGTCTTTCTCCATAATTTTGATACTTCTCCCCATTTCTTTTCATATTGCTGGATTGTCTTTCCAGCATTATACATGGATAAACTGTCCATGTCAGCTAAATCATTTAATTTTACTATCCATTCATCTGTGGTGGGCATTATATGCGTGAGTGAGATTATTTGTATCGTCATATTAAAAAAAGATGTCCGAATAATTCCATACTGGTAAGCTATGGTTCAAAGCAATTATGGGTCTCAATTAGAATTCTGTGAGGGTGTGGTCAATGATGAAGCTGCTCCAAAAAACCTTGGAGCAGTCATATATGCTTGCTTTTAAGGTGTCAAGAGACTGTATGTTGTTTTTGCTACAATAGATTAACATTGCTACCTCTCTAGAAACTATTTCTGATTTCACAGAGCTCTGTATACATTCATGCATGCATGGGTACATGTGCATTTTAAAATCAGGTCCCAAAATGTTTTGTACAAAATAAGAGTGTAATTCTGTAAGCTAGGAGTGTGTAATTACTAACAATCTGGGTGCAATTTTTGCTCTGTCCCCAGACTTTGAAGTAAGGAGCCCTGGTGGTGCAGTGGTTAAATGCCAGTACTGCAGTCACTCACAAACCATAAGGTTGTGACTTCAATCCCAGCCATGGGCTCCAATGCATTGATTTGCATCCTTCCGAGGTTGCTAAAATGAGTACCCAGCTTGATGGGGGCAATTAGTTTACAGTTGTAAACTGCTTAGAGACTGCTCAGTGTGGTATGAAGTGGTATATAAATGAAGCTGCTATTGCCATTTTACCCATCCTCACCCCTCCCAAAAACTTTCCCCAATAGTAAACTGTACAGCCAGAAAACATGTGGGTGCTATTGCCATTTATATGTTACCTCCTCCATTTGAGCTGTTTTAGGCAAGAAAAGGCATTTTAGAATATTTTGTTCCAGATTTTTTTTAAAAAGAAACATGTTTTGGGGGTTGTTTGTTTTAAAAAGAAGAAGCTAAAAGCAAGCTGGGGAGAACATCATTTAAATGAAATGTGCACCCCTTCCAGGTTCAGCTTCGCATGTTTGTATGTATGCAGCAACACTGATGCACCAGAAAACAGCCATATAAATGCACTGTTGCATGCATGGCGAAAATTGACTCGGTGATCCAGAGCATGCACCCTATGATGCAAACTTTAATTTAAAGCACCCTATGCTTCCAGGTGTAGATGCACTGGCACAGGTGTGCTTAAATATTAGAACCCTAACCCTAACTGTAACCCTATGCATACGCCCTAGCAACTGTCCTCTATTATGACAATAAATGCATTCTGTTGTATGTATGCTTACTGTCAGCATGCACAACAGTTTGCATGAAAGAGGCTTTTATGACCTCATCTGTGCAGGTGGGCAGGTGTGACCATGTCCCTTGCATGACCACTATACATGTATCCAGTCTGTCCACAGAAACCTTCCTTACTCCCCTCCCCCCTGATCTGTGTGGGACATGTTTTGTAGAGGACGACAGAGTAGGTGTCTTTTCAGTTGACAAACTCATTCCTTCGCCCCAAGGGTGGCACAGTCAGACAGTGGCACCTGTCTACAGCACCCATGACTTGGGGGAAGCTGAGGTCAGTGAAACCTTGCATGATCTGTGGGTGTATGACAGGTCCTGCACATGTGTCAAACTTCAGTCACCTTTGTACAGACAAAATGACAGACTGTATACCACCCTATGACAGGTCCTGCACAGGTGTGCAGGGATGTGCTCCTGCACAGGTGCACAGGGGTGTGCTCCTGTGCATGTGCACATGCATCAGAGAGAAAGGGGGGGGGAAATGAAGCAGCCGCTGCTCGCCCATGCGGTTGCTCTGTCTCCCTTTGTGACGTGTTTGGGGCTGGTGGTGCAGTTGCTGGGGCTTCAATACAGCCTCAGAAAAGCTGCATTGACTCCCCCCAGTGCAGTTGCTCTGTCCCCATTTAGGGCATCCTTGGGGCAGGTGGTGCGGTTGCTGCAGCTTACAGAAAAGGCAGCTTCAGGTCACCTTTTCCTACCTGTCTGCATAGCCCCTTAGTCCCAACATTAAAGGACCCTGGATAGCTCATACAAAGGTTAGAGTCAAACCTAAAGTGGATTCACCACTCCACTGACCCAGGAGCGACTAGTCTCTACTGTACACAAGAAAAACATTGAAAATGGATGCTGGTCAGTGAATTCAGTTTTGGAAAAGTCAGACACTCTCACAATGGGACATACTGGCAACATATTAAGTTAGAATTATTATTATTATTTTACACCTGAACAATATAGACACACATGTATCAGATGATCTCTATGCAAAGGTTCCTACAGAGACCCAGCATCTTGTAGTAGCCCTGCTCACCTATGGATACCTACTAGGTGACTTTGGCAAGTCACACTGTCCATCTGAAAGGAAGGCAATGGCAAGTCCCCTCTGAATAAATCTTTCCAGGAAAACCTTATGATAGAGTAGCTGTAAATCATAGCCAAGCTAAGTGCACACTTCCTCCCCTCCAAAAAAGGTTTCAGAATTTAAATTCATATTATTATTTTTTTGAAAAATTAAGGCATATTGCAGATTTTGTCAACTTGTCAACCTACAGCTCCTGTCACCTAAGCCTGTACTGCCAAGAGCCTTGACAGGAATGGCAGTCCAACACTTTTGGAAGATAGTAAGTTGAGGAATGATGGCACAATGTGAGTTTCAGCTACTCCTATCAATAAAGTCTGTCACAGTGCACAACGCTCAAGTAACATGTGTTCAACAAATTTTTTTACAAAAAATCTTATTCTCTTTTCCATAATAAAGTTACAATAAAGCTCTCTTTTACAATGCTTTTCCTCTTCTGTTCTCTGCTAGTATGCATGTCTTACATTGTCTTCTCTTTTGGCATTCCCTCCCCACTTTTTTTTTTTTTTACCACTGTTCTATGTATCTTAATAATTCTGTTACCCTAAATATGTTACAAATTTTCTATATTGTTGCCTTTAAAAACATACATAGGAATAACCTTACCTTTAGTCTACTTTACAATTGTTCATTATTTTTGTTCCTTTAAGACATTCCCCCCCCACAACCCATGTATTTTTTATGACTGTCTTTTCTATCATGCTTTTTATTTTCACTGAGCCCCCAGTGGGCTGGGAAGTGATACATATATAAATACTTCAAATAAATGACTTGTTTCTGGTTTTCTGCTCTGCGTGTTCTTGTTAATTAGTTCATACATTGCTTTTTCTTTTGTGGAATGCAAACACTGAAACCAACAATTTCTTTTATCAGCAGATTTTTGCAACTAAATGTGCATGTCTCCCTTTTTTTAAAAAAAAATGCAATTATTTTATATTCTTTTATGTCAATCTTTATTTACAGTCAATAGACCTGTCAAGGCATACAATAACTTAAAACATGTAAATGGATTTATATATAAATATAAATCTCTCTGCTTTCTATGTATGGTTATAAAGAAAATTAATGAGAAGAAAATAAACTCATTCAAAATGTGATGCGGTGGACTGCCAAAAAGACAAATAAATAGGTCCAAAAGCAAATCAAGCCTGAACTCTTCCTAGAAGGCACATTCTTCTGAATTGGCTGAATTGAGACTCAGCCAAGGAAGCCATAGTCCTGAGTTTGCAACACCAAAGCTGAGCTGTTGATAACAGGGTGAATTGGTGGTCTTTCATTCATAGGGTCACTATGGGCCGATGCACATGGCCTGTTTGGGGTGGCAGAGAGCCGCCCCGGGAAGCAGCAGATCGGGGCTGTGGCAACCCCATGCCACAGCCCCGATCCTCCCTTTTGCCGCTCCGAACAGAGAGGCAAAATGCCGCTCCTTTTAGGGGTGGCAAAAGGCCACCCTAAGAGCCAGCTCTGCGGCTCTTCAGCATCCTTTCGGCGCAGCATGTTTAAACACTGAGCCGGAAGGGCATCAGGATGGTATTGGCATGGGGTTGGGGCGGCTGGCATGTAGCTGCCCCACCCCAACTCTACCTCCAGGCTGGCCCTTTGGGCCGGTCTGCAACGGCCCTATGAGTCAAAGCCAATTTGATGGCAATTAACAAGAACAAACACCTTGCTAGGTTGTTCTGCTAATTAACATCCCATTGTTTGTTCCAGCTGGAGTATACCTATGAATCAATGGAATTTGCACAAATCTTCACTTACCAATTTTCTACTGATTCAATACATCTACTCTAGTTGGGACTTACTGGATTTAAGCTGAAAATTACTAACAGGAGGGATGGCTATTTGCACTGTTGTCAGCAGTCACAGATTACTTCACCCCACACAAGCACAGCATAACTATGTTTACATAAACATTCAAATTTTGTATACAACTGTTTCGCATACATTCATTTTAATCTATTATATGCTATTCTGAAATCTTCAATAGGAAGTGATCTACAAATTTGATAATTAGCGGGATCTTACTTTTTTTATTATTCAGATTATTAACATTTTGTTATTGCCATTCCTAAATCAGGCACCTTATCAATAGGACATGGTCTTGTTTCTGTGTTCTTCAGATTAGAGAGCCAGTTTGGTGTAGTGGTGTGAGTGCTGGCCTAGGATCCAAGGTCCAAATCCCTGCTCTCTTATCCAAACTCATTGGATGACTGTGAGTAGGTCACATGCTCTTAGTCTTAAAGGAAGGCAACAGCAAACCTCTTCTGAATAAATCTTGCCAAGAGAACTCAATGATTGGGTTTTCATAACTTGGTGGCAAACAACACACACACACCACCAAAACTGCTTAGATGGACATATTTCTGCCTTTCATCACCATTTAGCACTCTCTGACTGTAGTTTTCCCCACACCTTTTCTCCTAGAGTCTGTTTCCTATCTTATATAACCATCAACTTCCCCTTAGGGCCTGAACAGACTGCCAGAAATAATCCAGTTTGGGACCACTTAAACTGCCCTGGCTCAGTGCTAGGGAATCATGGGAAATGTAGTTTATTGTAGCACCAGTGCTCTCTGACAGAGAAAGCTCAGTGTCTCAGAAAAAACTACAATTCCCTTGATTCCCTAGCATTGAGCCAGGACAGTTAAAGTGGTTTCAAACTGGATTATTTCTGGCAGTCTTTTCAGGCCCTAAGGGGCATTGCAGACTGGCCTAAAGGGTTGGCCTTGGGGTGGAGTTTGGGAGGGGCAGCCATATGCTGGCCACGCCAACCCCACCCCGACGCCGTCCTGACGCCGCGCGCCCATTTGCATGGGGCACATGCCGGAACAGCTTGTAGACTGCACTGAAAAGGCACAGAAGAGCTGTGGCGCTGGCTCTTAGGGCAGCTTTTTGCTGCCCCTAAAAGGAGCGGCATTTTGCTGGTCTTTTAGAGGCAGCAAAAGGAAGGATCGGGGCTGCGGCATGGGGTTGCCGTGGCCCAGAGCCACCTGTCTGCATAGCCCCTTAGTCTCAGAAATGTATCACTCTTTCAATCTGTAATTCAAAAATATAGCCCTGTTAGGGCCTTTGCTGACTGCCAGAAATAGTGCAAATTGAGTCTACTTTAACTGCCCTGACTCAGTGCTAGGGAATCACGGGAACTGTAGCTTATTGTAGCACCAGAGCTCTCTGACAGAGAAGGCTCAATGTCTCAGAAAAAAATACTATTCCCATGATTCCCTAGCACTGAGCCAGGACAGTTAAAGTGGACTCAATTTGCACTATTTTTTAGCAGTCTGCAAAGGCCCTTAGTCTGGAAAATCAACATCCAATGGGATCTTGCAAAACCTTTGAGACTAAGGGCCTCTACAGACGGGCAGCCTCGGCCCCGATCCACCCTTATGGCACCTCTGAAAAGGAGCGCTAAAATTGCGCTCCTTTCAGAGGAGCCAAAAGGGGTGGCAGAAAAGGCGCCGGGCGCCTGTTCCGCGCTCCTTCCAGTTCAGTGTGTCCAGATGCTGAGCCGGAAGGATGTCATCAGAGCGCCTGCCATGTGCAACGGCAGGCACTTCAATGTTGTCCTCAGGAAGAGGTTGGGGCGCCCGGTGTCCAGCTGTCCCCTCCCTTCCTGTGCTTGAAGATGGCGCTTTTTGCCGTCTGCATCCCCCCTAGGGGCCTTTACAGAGAAAAAAGCTGGTAGGATGAACTTTCATAGATTTAAGCCTACATCCTCAGATGCAAATGCTGTCACATGCACTTTTTCTTTTCTTTCATTTGTGGCCACACCATGGACCCTTTTTGTCCCACAGCTGCCGCCACCTTTTGCAAAGAGCCACTCCTTCACCAACCTTCTCTTCTAAAACTCTTTGGTATAACCTATCAAGTATAAGGTTTAGTAGTGTGGATATTCATTCTCACTGTAGAAAAGTGTTTCATACAGTAACAACAACAAAACTTTATTTACAAGACAAGTAACAATGTTTCACTTGGTCTTGCTGCACTTGTTATAATTGGTTACAGTTACAAATAATAATACTCTAAAACACTCCTTTTCCTTGGAACACTTTCAATTACCCCCACAGGACACTCTTAGCCCTTCTTTGGGCACCTTTACTACTATTTCTTGACCAGCCTCTAAGGCTATCAATACCCCTCAAGATATTCTCTTTATTAACTCCCTCACTGGGGGTTTAGTATGGGGATTAGGCCCCTCTCTTCTGGACCTTAATCCTGTTCCACTCTGGAACTTTCTCCACCACCCTCACTGTCTAGAATCCAAACCCTATCTGACTTCCAACTGTTCCTAATGGAAGTTTCCCCCTCTATTGGCTGTCCCAGCTCAGTCCTGATTGGTTGTCACCAGGGCTGGCTCTAAATTGCCTTCTCTCCACTGCTAACATGAACTTTCATAGACTTGAGCCTACATTCTCAGATGCAAATGCATCTGGGGAAGTAGGCTCATGTCTATGACAGCTCATGGTATCCACTTCTTTTTTTATTTATTTAGGATTTATTCCCACTTACATTTAACCCGATTTGCGATTTGCTTTCGCTCCGGGTTGGTGAATCGATTCCAGTCCATGAGTCGTCCCCACTATGGAAGTGGGTCTTTTCTTTATTCACTTCTTTTTTGGCATGATTGTCATTCCCACTAGTTTGTGCCCCTTCAAAATGCCTGTCATAGAATCATAGAATCATACAGTTGGAAGAGACCACAAGGGCCATCCAGTCCAACCCCCTGTCATGAAGGAACTCCCAATCAAAGCATCCCTGACAGATGGCCATCCAGCCTCTGCTTAAAGACCTCCAAGGAAGGAGACTCCACTACTCTCCAAGGGAGTGTGTTCCACTGTCAAACCGCCCTTACTGTCAGGAAGTTCCCCCTAATGTTGAGGTGGAATCTCTTTTCCTGGAGCTTATATCCATTGTTTCGGGTCCTAGGACGTTATCACATGGGGAGTTGCGGGGAGAAAGTGGAAATAAACGGGACGAGCGGAAGACTTTAATTTACGGGATTTGTCCCGTTCCGCCTCATCTGATAACTAAATTCGAATTTAAAAGGGGGTTAATTCGAACAAAAACCTTATCTTTTCAAATCCTCAAAAATCCCGAAAATGAAAAGATCAGGTTTTCGTTCAAATTAACCCCCTTTTAAATTCGAATTTAGTTATCAGACGAGGCGGAATGGGACAAATCCCGTAAATTAAACACTTCCGCTCGTGCCCGTTTATTTCCACTTTCTCCCCGCACCTCCCCGTGTGATAACGTCCCTAGTCTCTGGAGCAGCAGAAAACAAGCTTGTTCCCTCCTCAATATGACATCCCTTCAAATATTTAAACATGGCTATCAATCATCTACATGTCATTGGTGACGCAACCAGCAACACATTCAAGAAAACACAGGAGGGAGTCATGGGTGCTGTGGCCAGAATCCCATCCCTCATGCCCATCCCTCACTAGTTTTTGGAGAAATCCACCATTTCCCCTTTCTCCTTTCCCAGGAACCATCCTACATTCCAACCTTCTGTCCAGGAGAAATTCCAAAATGTCCTCCATTCTGAGCTTGATGACCATGGGTGTCATATGGAGGACTCTCCCCTGGGTGAGGTGCTGCCCTCCAAGGCTTGCAAACTTGGAGGACATGCTTCCTAGTCAAGCTCAGAATGGAGGGTGTTTGGAATTCCTCCTGGACAGTAGGCTGAAATGTAGGATGGGTCCTGGGAAAGGGGAGAGGGGAAATGGCGGATTTCCCAAAAAACTGGTGAGGGATGTGCCAACCCTCTGCCACAGTAATCCCTCCCCTTCAGTTGGATGTGATTCAGGTCCTTTGCTGCCACTTGCTGAACATGCTTGCTAATCGCTTCTTTCAAAAGAACCACCAAAAAGCTAGTGTCAGGAAAGAGCGGTTCTTTTGTGTTTGCCTCGCTTCATTGCAATTGAAACCGAGTGCAGTCAGTTTGGAACCAGTTTCAAGTGGGAACGACAGAGATTTTTCCGCTCTTTTCAGGGTGGCAAAAGGGAAGATTGGGGCTGCGACGTGGGGTTGCCGCTGCCCCAATACGCTGCTTCCCGGGGCAGCTCTGTGGTGCCCCAAATGGCCAATCTGCATCAGCCCTTAGTCTCAAAGATGCAGTAAGATCCCTTTGCATATGACTCCATAATTGTTTCCCTGCCTCCAAAGTTTATACTTATTATGAATAGGTTATGGGCAATATTTCAAATGTATACATTGGTTAAACTAGCTATCAGTGTCCCAGTAGATGATTTGTCCAGTGCTTTGACATTATTTTTCTCCCTCATCAGGTCTCATGCTACCCCTTGCCCTTGTTCCCAAGTCCCAGTGCTGTCAGCTTAGGTCCCAATTTTATATGCACTTATGTGCAGGTTGGCACTATCCTTTAACTCTCCCTACCCTGCACACTAATTCCTCTCTGCCTTTGGCTCTTTTTTTAAGTTATCAGTTCACGTACCCTATCAACCCTCGCTGGCCTGGCTGAAGGACTCTGGGGTTTGTAGTCCCAGGAAAGCAACTTTTCCAAGCTCTGTCCACTTCTAACCTCATTTAGCACCCAGGGTGTACATATGGTTGACATATGCTGTACTGATAGAGGGAATGCTGCAGCACTATACAAGTGTTCAAAGACCCATTTCTCCTAAGCAAATAATCTATTCCAACAACTGTAAAGAGATATGTGATAAAATGCTGTGATGCCTACCTTCCAATTAAGACACTGTGATAAATAATGTTGTTTTTTAACACTCAAGAGGAAAGGAAGCTGCTGAGTCTCAAGCTGAATATAAACAAAAAACCCACAAACAAACCCAAAAAACACCTGATTGGAAAACAAAAAGCCTCCTGCTGCAATTGGGCTTCCTTTTAAAATTCAAGGCAGGGTTCAGAATGAGAGGATGCCAGTGTAAACACTCTGACACTGGCCAAACAAGGAAAATATCATGCATTTTTATGAGAGAAAAAGAGAGTTGGAAAGAATGAGAGATTTACTGCTGCATTTTGCTGTGACCGTACAATAATCACTGATAGACTCTCTCCAGGAAGTGTTGAAATTACCATTGCTGACACAGATCCAGCTACTAAAAATTAAATTATCTTTCCCAGAACATTCCAATTTGAGCTCTGGCAACAGCAGATGGTTTAATGCTGTTAAATGGATATATAGATACTTTTAAAACATATATATGGCAATGTTCTCTTCCAGGCAAGACCTCCCTATTAGATTTTTTGCAACAATCATTTTTAAAAAAATCAGCCAGAGATCCATATTATAAGACTGAAATTTAGCCCTCAAAAGTTGAAATAAAAAATGTCAAAGTATTGAATGGAGCCTTCCAAGAACTTTCCATCAATACTGAAGGCCTACATGCAGGGAGCCATGTGATTTAACTCACCTGTTACCTGGAACTACAGTGGGCCCTTGGTATCTGCTGGGGTTTGGTCCCAGGATCCCCTATGGATATCAAAATCCATGAATGCTCAACTCCCATTAAATACAATGGTGTAGTAAAATGATGGTGTCCTTTATATAACATAGCAAAATCAAGGTTTGCTTTCTGGAATTTATATCTTTTTAAAAATATTTTTAAGCTGTGGAAGTTTGAATCTACGGATAAAGATAAAAGGGTTACTGATCCATTATAAAAGTTGATCAGGTACAGGGCCCCTGGAACTGTTTTTAAGGTGAGGGGACTTAACATTGGCAAAGAGATTCTTATTAATTTTGCCTACTTGCAAGGGGAAGGCCAACTACTTTTCCCATCCATGATCACTGACACGTCCTCAAATAAGAAGACTCTTCCAACTGTACTATGTACATAGAAGTGCCCTCCATGTGTTCAGTGCAGCTTACTCCCAGGTAACTGCACATAGGATAAATTGCAGGCAGTCATTATTATTCCTGGAAGGTCTCAATGATAATCACTGTCATGATCTGTTTTAAAAATGTGGTATTGGACAACTAGTAATAGATGGCAATTTTTTTTAAAAAAAAGGAAGCTAACAAAAGTTAAAATACTCCAAGCACACACTCTAAAACAGCTGTCTTTAACCTGATCCCTTGCAGATGGGTTGGACTACAGCTCCCACAGTCCTGTAATCAGCAACAGTATTCTGGCTGGAGTCTTCTGGGATTTGTAATTCTTCATATCTGGAAGTAACCAGGTTGGGTGAGACCGCAGTCAACAGATGAGCAATTTTTTTTAAAAAAGTCTAAACTATCAGTGGGCAACTGGAAACTTCCAGATGTTGCTGGGCTGCAACATAATATATCACATTTTGCTCTGTTGGCTAGAGCTAATAGGAACTACAGTCCAACAACATCTGGAGGGATATAACTGCCCACCCATAGTCTAAACAAAACATCTGATGATGCACTCTTAACTTAGGGCCTCTACAGGAGGCAGAGATGGGGCAGGGCAGCTGCACACCAGCTGCCCCAACCCCACGCCGACGGTGTCCTGACACTGCGCATCATTACGCATGGCACGCAGCATCAGGACGCCCTCCCAGCGCAGCATCCTGATGCGCTGCACCAGAAGGGGCGATGAAGAGCCGTGTGCTGGCACTTAGGGCACCCTTTTGCTGCCTCTGAAAGAAGCAGCAAAAGGGAGGATCGGGGCTGCACGTGGGGTAGCTGCAGCCCTGATCTGTGGCTAGCAGGGGCAGCCCAGAGCCGCCCGTCTGCATTGCCTCAATCTGAATTAAATTAAAATACCTGAATTAAATTAAAATACCTGTTCTCAAGCAGAAAAGGTTCCTTTCTTTAAAATGGGATGGGGGTGGAGGAGAAGTACAGCATATGGTTTTGTAATGGGAATGGAAACATTTGTGTATTCTCACTAATCATTTGTTTTGTCAAGATGCACGGGGAACCTCCACTGAAAGTGTAATGCACAAAGATTCTCAAGATGAGAGACAGGCAAAGGAAACATGAGGCCAACTTTTAGGATCACTCTATCACTGAAAGGAGAATGCCTTTTTGTAAGAAAAAAATCCTGTATTTCATTGCTTATACATTTTGACAATTAACAGTACATGTTAATAGCCCTAAACTACAAAAAAAGTGATTGGTATGTGTGTGTCCAAATATGGTGTGGAAGTTAATGTTGCCAGGTCAGAAGTGTCCCATGCTCAGACACTTCAGGGTCAAAACATGAGATCTGGGGACAATCCCTAGTGATGTCACAAGAGGCAGACCATGGTGATGTTTTCAGGGCAGTGTTACAAGGGCAGCTCCTGGCAATGTCATTCAAGATTACCTACAGTGCAACCAGAGTTGCACAAAACAAGCCATTCAAATCATCCAAGGTGCTACAACCTAGCCACAAAATAGATTCAGCTCCTTGGACAACCCCTTTACCATTGGATTAAAACCTGGACTGGATTCACCTCCCCACTGAATGGAAGCCATCAGTTGCCACTGCTACTAATCATAAAGAGCGTCATTGCACTCCTGTCTTGCTTGTAGGCTTCCCGTGGGTATTTGATCATTAAGGGATCAAAGTGCTGGATTAGTTCAGTCTGGTCTGATCCAGCACATTCTTTATGGTTTTTAATCTCTGGAAGGGCTAGGGGCTGACAGTGGAATGAGTCAAACAGAGACTAATAATATTCTGATTATCGTAACAATGAACACTAGTGGAAAGCAGAATGTTTATTTTGTTCTTTTGTTTCAATATTTATATCCATTCCTAACATATCCAAAGTTTCTACAGTGAAGTATAAGCAATAAAACAAATTTTCACAATTTGAAATCAGGTTTTAACACCATCTTGCCTAGTTTTAAAATGGCCCTAAAAGAATGTACACTAAGAGAGAAATTCACAATCCAATCAAACTACGAGCAGTGGGTTCAAAAAGCCAAGTGATGAACAGCCAAGTTTGAAGTCAGTGTTGATGCCCATCAGGCCTCCAAGGGGAGGAGATTCCATAACCATGATGCCATAGCACAGAAGGTCATCTTCTGTGTCTCCACATAATGTATCACTCCCACCAGGGGAATGCAAGGAAGAGGGCTCTCAATCCCAGTGTCTCTGAGTAAACCAAAATATTCAGAGTATGCCAAACCATTTCCAGTATAGTGGAATGGTTACTGTTCCCCAAAGGAATGAATGATAAAGAAAAGCACACAAAAACCTTTTGGTAAGGAGGGTGATAGTGACTACCAGCCTCAACAGTGAGTGGCCTAGTCTTCAGTGGAAAGTTTGTGATGGGAATTACTAGTGGAAGGGTAATGCAATGGTCTGTGAACCAAATGCACAAGAATACACAACACCACTCAGTAGCCTTTGGGACAAAGAAACCCTCCCTCTGCTTACCATTTGTTGTCATAAATACAGGTATGTGGCTACTAATATATCCATGATTACAGTGAGTAACAAATTACTTTTCAATCCTTATTTTAGGATTTGTGGAAAGCAGCAGAAGGGTGACCACTAACCAATCATAAAAAGAATAGAAATGCATCACACTTACATACACCAAAAGGACACCCATTAGCATGAATCTTTTTCCAGTGAAAAGGCATAAATAATTACTATCATTTTGTTAAAAGAAAATGTATCTCACCATAGTAGGAAAGACTGACTTACCAGGATTATTGGAGGGGGGATACTGTGGAGTCAAAAAGTGAAAGTGGAGGAGGAGTAATCACGCCTCCTTTAGCAACCACTCCAGTCCTAAATCTGAACTGAGTTTCAAGAATCCAGAATATTAGTCCAACCTGCATTGGAAAACCCATATGACTATTTTTCAATTATTATTTCACACCTTCAGATAACATCTGGACACATGGAAGATGCAAAAGAGGGGATTAAGCCAGCCCGATTTCAGACATAACTCCAGGAGGCTTCAAGTTAGGGACTGGAAAGTTTGTTGCTTTTCAAACAAACAAACACACCCAAAACAATTTTTACAAGCTGTTATCAGTTTCTCAATATTGGCAATTCATTCTATTCTGCTTTTTTTCTGGCACTGTCCCCCAGAGAAGAGTGAGAAAAGTGCAGCCAACTAGCCACAAGCAGCCCTGAGTCTCTTTTTGAGTGTTATGGCCCACTATGCCCTGAAAATTGTTTTTTTTTTTAACACCCTCAATTTCACAACGTTTTGGGCACCTTGGACTATTGTCTCAGGGGAAGCCTTTTTTTTCTCTAGCACTTTCTGTTGCAAAAAAAAAAAAGAGGCCTCACCCACTTCATCATCATCATCATCATCATCATCATCATCATCAAATGTAAAATGGCCTGGAGGGACAAAATTTTCCACCATCACACTGTAGGTAGCATTTGAGAGCAAAAATAGTTTTCAAATTTTTTCAAGGGCAATTCTCCAAACTCTAACCATTGCTCTTCTCTGCACCAGAGCATCAGTCATCTAAAGTTTGACTAAGGGAGGGATGCAGACGGGCGGCCCTGGGCCACCCCGGAAAGCGGAGAATCGAGGCTGAGGCTGCAGGACGCCTCGGTCCCAATCCTCCCTTTTGCCACCTTGGAAAGGAGCAGCAAAATGCCTCTCCTTTCAGAGCTGGCAAAAAGGGTGCCCTAAGAGCCAGTGTGCGGCTCTTTAGGGCCCCTTCCGGTGCAGCACATCAAAAGGCTATGCCAGAAGGACATCCTGACACCACGCGCTGTGCGTAATGGCGCATGGCATCAGGGCGTCTTCGGGGAGGGGTTTAAGCGGCCAGCGTGCAGCTCCCCCTCCCCCATCCCCACCTCCAGGATGGCCCAAAGGACCTGTCTGTAGAGGCCCAAAGATAGACGATAATGAGCATAATAAGACTGCTGTCTTGTTTCTGCTTCTGTCCATTCCTGTCTGGTGGTGTGAAGACACACCCAACTAAAGGTGGTGGCAAATATGGGTGTGCAACACCAGTACCTGGTGAGATCAATCTCTAACCCAAAAAAGGCTCCAAAGCTGAGTGTAAAGTCCAAAAAGAGGGAAATTTATTAAAGAAAAACAAAAACAAAAAAAAAAGGTTTCTCCTCCCAAGCTCTAATAGGGTTAAAATAGAAGGTACTTTACAGTTCAGGTTTAATGATCTTCAGTGTTGTCATCTCTCTGGGTTTGTTCCTGGATTGATCTCCTTCTCAATGAAGCTGGTTCAGGGTCTTTCAGCTTCTGGTGCTCTTGTTTTCTTTGATGTTGATGTTTATTGGAATTAACTGCTACAGGTAACTAAATTGGCTAATGTGGTAAATCAGTTGGCTATATGGTAAATAAATAGGCTAAAGGTGTAAGAAATGCCCTTTCCCTCTGCCTGAGCCTGTTGCCACCAAACAAATCAAGCAAAGCCTGCCTAAGAAAAAACTAAAAAATCCCAAGCTAAAGCAGAGCTTGCTGGGAAGGGGCAAACCAAAAACTAGAAAAATTCAGGGGATTCCTACAGCTCCTCCCACAAACTAATACAGTGGAACATTCCTATGCTCAAACTAAACTGAAAATAAAGGAAAATACAGGGGAGAATTTAAACAGTCCAGGCTGAACATCATAGGTGGAATCATTGTCTTGAAGAAAACAAAAACCCAACAGAGACAGCTATATTGTACTAGTCCACCCAATTCCTCTTAAGGCAAGAGACCCATACTTAAGTAAATCAATCCCTTGTTGATAAATCAGAACCATGCCTTTGTGCATAGTTAGTTTATAATGTTTTCTTTCATTAGGTGAAATACTCAGGAAAGAAAAAAGGTAACTCTGTGTGAAGCAAATATTCATGCAACAGAACTAATAGAAGAATAAATCACACCAGTGGCTCTCGTAAAACTGAGGTATAGACTAGAGATTCAATTTAAGGAAGGGGGGAGAGACCTGTTCTGCATTAAATTAGTATAACTTTCATGTGGAACTGCTATGAAAAGTATAAACAGTTGCAGTTTTTCAGGACTCTGTAAATTTATATCCTAACGTCCAAACATCACAGTGATAAGTTGTTCTCTAAACCTAAGCTCAGAGTTTTCAAGCAAAACTCTCATTACAGTGAATCAAGTTTTTCCTCAGCAGAGAGTGAGAGAGAGAATAATAACTGGCTCTTTTATAAACAATACAAACTGTACAATCAAAGCTCTGGATGATACACTACTAATTAATGTTCCTCAAATTAAAAAAAAAATCACACACAGTCCTTACTGTACTTTTGCTGTTCTGTAGCAATACTGAAACCAAGGATATGGATCTCAACAGTAGTAAGGCTCAAATAAATCTGGATGCAAAATTTATACCCATTAAGACAGATGTGGGAAACATCAGCCAGTCTAGAAAGCAATTTTCATCTGGAATGCCTGATGCAATACTACTGAATTTTGTAACAAGCCAAAAAAAGCCATTATAACAAGAAGGAAATGCATACAATGGGGCCCTCCACATCCACTGGCGTTAGAGGCACAGTGCCCTAGTGAAAGTGGAAAACCCACAAATAAAAAAACACTATTTTTTTCTACCTGAGAGAGAATCTCTAGATCCTCCAGTGCAACTCTATGGTCAACATTTGCCAGACATTGACTATAGGAGAGATGAGAAGTATTCTCTCCAGGAATATCTAGCTCCCTTGTGTAATTTTTGGCAGAAATTGACCACAGAGTCATGCTGGATGACCTAGATATTCCTAGAGAGAACATAATAATCAATTCCATGAATAATAAAATCTGCAAAAGTCAAATCTGCAAATGTGGAGGGCCAACTGTATTGCCTTCCCCTCCCACCTAGTTTTGATGAAATTATACAAACCCCTGGAAAATAAATATTAGGGGAATGAGTGTCTCAAAAAAAAGGGTTCAGGGTACATGTAATCATGGACAGAATGTTGCTGATCCTTGCCTTAACCCTTGCCTTGACCCCTTGCCAACAAAGAGCTTTGTTGTTGTATTCTATCCTGGCAAACATGAGACCTCCAACTTTTGTCAAATTGCAACTCTCATTAGCCTTAGCCAATACAGCCAATGGTGGTGGTGGATGGGAGTTGTAGTTCAAAAGCAGCTAAAAGGCCAAAGCAAAGCAAAGCAAAGCAGCTTCATTTATATACCGCTTCATACCGTGCTATGGGGTGTCTAAGCAGTTTACAACTGTAAGCTCATTGCCCCCCAACAGTTGGGTACTCATTTTAGCGACCTCGGGAGAATGCAGGCCTGAGTCTAGCCTGAGCTCTGGCTAGCATTGAACTCGCAATCTTGTGGTCTATGAGTGAGTGGCTGCAGTACAGGCATTTAACCACTGCGCCACCAGGGCCATATATTCCTCAGCCTTGTTCTATTCCAAGGACTAGTGACAACTCAAAATATCAGATCCTACTCCATCAGCATTGTAATCATACCTTCATCTTACATTTTATTTATTCCGCCCTGCCTCACACATGGCCATCAATGGATCTCCTTGTATAGCCAGCACTGAGGAATTATCATTTATGCAGGTTAATCCATTCATAGGATCTAAAGGCACCAGATCCCAGTGGCATTCCCAGCACAGGTGTCACCCGATGTCGGGGCAGGGCTTCCAGGGGGCAGGGCTTATGGAGGTGGGGCCAAAAGGACAGCCTCCCCCCAAGCCTTCCAAGTTGATGGAGTACTTGGAGGGCATCTTCCCTTCTTCCCCTCATGCCCTCCGAGTCCTCTGATGACTTGGAGGGCAGCTTCCCTTCCCCCCCCCCATGACTTCTGAGTCCTCCATGGACTCAGAGGACAGCCTCCTTTCCCCTGTGCCTTCCAAGTGCCCGAGGACTTAGAGAGCAGCCTCTCTCCTCTCCCCATTCGGGCAGTCTTTTTCTCCCATGCCTTCTGAGTCCATGCTGGACTTGGAAGACATATGGGGGGAGTGAGGGCAGCAGTACACTGCCTCTCCTCTTCCATCCTGGACTTTCTCTCTGGAGAGGGAGACCTGGATGGAGCAGCCTGGAAGTGTGCACATGTGCTCCTCCTGCCCTGAAGGGGGAGGGGGCCCAACCAGATGTCATCCCCCTTCTGGGTGTCACCCGGTGTGGTCCTCACCCCCTCAGTGATGCTACTTCCAGATTCCATATGATCTTAAAAGCTAAACTGGGCCAACTCTGGTTAATACTTGAATGGAAGGCTACAAATGAATACCAGGTGCTATAGGCTATATTTCAAAGGAAGGAACTAGCAAAACCACCTCTGAAATTCCTTGCCTAAGAAAATCCTATTAAATGCATAGGGTTACCATAAGTTAACAGGTGACTTGAAGGTGTGCATGCACATGTACACACACACACACAATCCATTCATGCCCTCAGGCTTAGGAAACTAGGCATGCTTAGCCTAGAGAACAGCAGACTGAGAAGTGACATGATATTTGAAGAAATGTTGCAGAAAAGATGGAGGAAGCTTGTTTTCTGCTGCTCCAGAAACTAAGGGCCTCTACAGACGGCTCTTTGCGCCATCTTGGAGGCAGGGAAGAGGAGGGGCAGCCACATGCCGGGCGCCCCAACCCCTTCCCAAGGATGTCATCACGTCGCACGCCAGTCACTCCAACCCCACACCTATGCCATCCTGACGCCCTCTCGGCGCAGCGTTCTGACCCACTCTGCCAGAAAGGGCGAAGAGCCGCGCACCGGCTCTTAGGGCGGCCTTTTGCTGTCCCTAAAAGGAGCAGCATTTTGTTGCTCTTTGTGGGGCGGCAAAAGAGAGGATCGGGGCCATGTCATGGGGTAGCCACGGCCCCGATCCACCACTTCCCAGGGCGGCCCAGGACCGCCCGCCTGCACCCCACCTTAGTTGGACTACACTGCCCTTGCAATCCCCTCCAGCTCTATGATTCAATCATATTGATTTCTCAATGACTGCATGTTGTGATAATTTCCATGTCCAACCAGCCATTATAGGTGTATCTCAACAAATTATACATTTCATCATCTCACCTCTAATTCAATTTTTTTTCCATGGAGCCTATCTACATATTCAAGTACGGGCCTTTACAGACTGCCAGAAATAATGCAGCTTGAGGCCACTTTAACTGTCCTGGCTCAGTGCTAGGGAATCATGGGAATTGCATTTTTTTCTAGGACATTGAGCCTTCTCTGTCAGAGAGCTCTGGTGCCACAATAAACTACAGTTCGCATGATTTCTTAGCACTGAACCAAGACAGTTAAAGTGGCTTCAAGCTACATTATTTCTGGCAGTCTGTAAAGTGATCAAATGTAAAGAAATGCATGTGTGAATAGTGCCAGAATCACTCTAGTTAAACATGGTTTGTTACTTTTGTTCTGGCGTTAACAATAGGTAGACCAAACCCTACTATAATGGGCATTAAGCCTTTTAAAATTAGCCTATTAAAAATAAGAAAAGGAAGCATTTTATCTAGAAAGGCATTGAGACAACTGCCCCAATCCAACCGTTAATTTCAATTAGAGCAGACAACTGAAACAACTGCTGAATGGCATATCACATCTATGTAAATGCCATTGATTCAAACTGGGACTAGCAATTGGATTTAGGCCACAGCCTCCAAATATACTGTCACTCATATCCCAAGCCACAAGATTTCAGGAACAAAACTAAGACCTGGTGACAGTCCCTGATGAGGTCACAGAGGATGAATTCCAGTGATGTCATTAATTATAATACAGTAATTATCAACCTAACATAGAAGGCAGGGATATCAACAATCTAAGATATGCAGATGATACCATAAGACTAGCAGAAAACCTCACAGACCTAGAACACCTACTAAGGGGGGATGTAGACGGGCGGCCCTGGGCTGCCCCGGAAAGCAGAGGATTGGGTCCGAGGCTGCTGGATGCCTCGGCCCCAATCTTCCCTTTTGCCGGCCTGGAAAAGAGTGGCAAAATGCCGCTCCTTTCAGGGCCGGCAAAAGAGCGCCCTAAGAGCCGGCGCACAGCTCCTTAGCACCCCTTCTGGCACAACACATCAAAACATTGCACTGGAAGGACGTCCTGATGCTGCGTGCCGTGTGTAATGCTGCGGTGTCAGGATGCCGCCACCGTGGGGCTGGGGCACCTAGCGTGCGGCTGCCCCTCCCCATCCCTGCCTCCAGGCCAGCCCTTTGGGCCGATCTGTAGAGGCCCTAAGGAAGATCAAAGAACAAAGTGCAAAGGCAGGCTTAACTCTGAACATAAAAACAAAAATAATGACCATTGAGGACCTTCACAAGTTCAACCTAGACAATGAAGAAATAGAAATAGTAAGAGAATTGCCAGACCTGGGATCAAACATTGATAGAAATGGGGACTGCAGTCAGGAAATCAGAAGAAAAGAATGGGGAGGTTGGCTATGAAAGAACTAGAAAAGATTCTAAAATGCAAAGATACACAACTCAGCACAAAAGTTAGAATCATACAAGCCATTGTATTCTGTATAACCATGTATGGATGTGAGAGCTGGACAGTTAAGAAAGATGATAGGAAGAAAATCAATGCATTTGAAATGTGGTGCTGGAGATCCCATGGATAGTCAAAAAGACAAATAAATGGGTCCTAGAGCAGAACAAACCGGAAACCTTCCTGGAAACCAAGGGGAGATGCAGACGGTGCAAAGTGCCATCTTAGAGGCAGGGAAGGGGAGGGGCAGCCGCACTGCGGCCGCCTCAACCCCTTCCCAAGGACGTCATCAGAGCACGCATCGTTACACATGGTGAGTGCCCTGATGACATCCTCCTGGTGCAGCCTCTGCATGCGCTGTGCCAGAAGAGATGCGGAAGAGCCATGCGACAGCTCTTCTGGTGCCCTTTTCGCTGGCTCTGGAAGGAACAGCATTTTGGGGCTCCTTCCAGGGCTGCCCAAAATGTGGATTGGGGCCGAGGTGTGGGCAGCTTCGGCCCCAATTCTCTGCTTCTCAGGGCAGCCCCAAGATGACCAAACTGAGACTTTTGTACTTCTGACATATCATGATAAGAGACAATAATGCTGGGAAAGGAGGAGGGAAGTAGGAAGAGAGGAAGCCCATATGCTAGATGGATGGATTCTATTAAGGAGGTCACGGCTACTAAGGGGCTGCAGGATTTAAGCAGAGCAGTGGAGGACAGAGGGTCTTGGAGATGTCTCATCCATGGGGTCGCCATGAGTTGAGATTGACTTGAGGGCAGTTAACAGCAACAACAAATCAACTAATTGCCCAGATAATGTCATTCAAATAAAAAAAAACATCAATCTTAGAAAGCAAAACATCACTCTGGTTGCCTACTAAGGGCCGATGCACATGACCCATTTGGGGTGGCAGAGAGCCACCCCAGGGAGCGGCGGATTGGGGCTGTGGCAACCCCATACCTGTGGCTCTGATCCTTCCTTTTGCCACCCCGAAAAGAGTGGCAAAATGCCACTCCTTTTAGGCACAGCAAGAAGGCCACCTTAAGAGTCAGCGCTGCAGCTCTTCTGCACCCTTTTGGTGCAGCATGTTTAAAATCTTTGCCAGAAGGGCGTCCTGACACCGCACTCCTTGAGTATCAGCGTGTGGTGTCAGGACGGTGTCGGGGTGGGGTTGGGGAGGCCAGTGTGCGGCTGCCCTGCCCCAACTCTATCCCCAGGCCGGTCCTTTGGGCCAGTCTGCAGCGGCCCTAAATTTACCAAGCTCTGTTTTAAACCCTTTGCCAACAACCGCTTTAGCAACATATGGGTACTGCAGTCCATCCACGGTGGGGTGCAGACAGGCGGCTCTCGGCCACCCCACACCACAGCCCCAATCCTCCCTTTTGCCACCCCCAAAAGAGTGGCAAATGCTGCTCCTTTTAGGGGCTGCAGAAGGGCGCCCTAAGAGCTAGCACACGGCTCTTCTTAACCCTTTCCAGCACAGCGCATCAGAACGCTGTGCCGGGAGGGCGTCCTGATGCCGCGCGGCACGTGTAATGGTGCACGGCTTCAGGACAACGTTGTTGTGGGGTTGGGGCGTCCAGCACATGGCTGCTCCGGCCCATATCTGCCTCCAGACTGGCTCTTTGGGTCTGGAGACCCCAAATAAAGATTTCCAAGCTCTACTTTAGACAGAATATCTTTTCTTAGCAACATTTTAACACTTTTTCAAGTGTTGATTTAAACACATCAGAACTACAATCCAACCAAAAATAAAATTTCCAAGCAAAAAAAGTTTTCCAATCTCTGGCTTTCTTCCTTTTTACAGTCAAGTTGTAGAATCCTCCATCCTCAGCACCCCAATAAGAATAATCACACCTGCAAACCTGCACAGAAGAAGTTGCAAAAGCCTCTTTCATGCAAACTACTGTGCATGCTAACACCAAGCGTACATGCAACAGAATGCATTTATTGTCATAATAGAGAACAGTTGCTAGGGCAAATGCATAGGGTTACAATTAGGGTTAGGGTTAGGGTTCTAATATTCAAGCACACCTGCATTGATGCACCCATACCTGGAAGCATACGGCATTTTAAATTAAATCCTGCATCGTAGGGCACATGCTATGGAATGCTGACTCAATTTCTGCCACACATGCAGTGGTGCATTTATATGGCCGTTTTCTGACATACCAGTGTCGCTGCATACATACGCACATGCGAAGGTGCACATCTTTTCTGAAGAAGTGGGAAAAAGTGGCTGCTTTTTGGAGCGGCTTTTCCCAGCATGCGATGCCTAGAAGGCGCTTTCCTGCCGGCTTTTACATGTGTGTCGTCTAAACAACACACCTTCAAGTCAGCCTCAAAGCACCTCTTTTTGCCCGTCTGCATAGCCCTGTGGTCTCTTCCAACTCTATGAGTCTATGAACACATGCATATCTTTAGAATGTTGTGAATCTAAGGGCCATTGCAGACGGCCCAAAGGGCAGGCCTGGGGGTGGAGTTGGGGCAGAGCAGCAGCACGCCGGCCACCCCAACCCTAGCCCGATGTTCTTATACATGGTGCGCAGCACCAGGATGCCCTCCCAGCGCAGCGTGCAGACATGCTGTGCCAAAAGGGCACAGAAGTGCTGCAGCCCTGGCTCTTAGGGTGGCAAAAGGAAGGATCGGGGCCACAGCGTGGGGTTGCCACGTCCCCAATCCATGAATGGGCTGTCTGCATCAGCCCTCATATAGGTAAAAGGTAAAGGTATTCCCCATTGACAAGGTTGTCAAGTTGTGTCATCAGGCATTGCTCATCTCTGTTACTAAGCCGGAGACCCAGCATCATCAGAGACTACTCTGTTGTGATATGGCCAGCATAACTGCACAGAACGCTCTTTACCTTCCCTCTAAAGTGACACCTATTTATCTACTTTCATTTGCATGCTTTTGAACTGCTAGGTTAGCAGAAGTTGGGAATAAAGACAGGGGCTCACCCCATCATGCAGGACCTGGGCCTTGAACTGATTTTAGTGAGTCAATCTATTACAACTAGTGAGATGAGTTATTTATGTTTTAGCGAGTTGCATTATTTATGATGTTTCAGTTATGCTGTTGTAATGGATAATTAGTTTAATACATTTTTAAGGGTGGGTGGGTATTGGGATTTTTTGGATTGTATTTTAATATATTGTATGGAATTTTAATTGTTGTAAGCCACCTCGATTGCTTGACAGAGGGGCAGGATACAAATAAATTATTATTGGTGTTATTGTTATCGTTATTTATTAACTATATGTATGCAGCCCCATCACATCAATGATACAGTTTTAAAAATGGAATTGCAGTTCAACAACATCTGGAGGATCACACAGTTCCCATACATACAGGACATCATATGAACTTGATTGCAGAAAAGTTGAGGTTTGCAGAAACATAGGGGCATTTGCAGACTGGCCTAAAGGGCCACCCTGGGAGTGGAGTTGGGGCGGGGCAGCTGCACACCAGCCACCCCAACCCCACCCCGATGCCATCCTGATGCCGCATGCCCATTTGCACGGTGCGCAGCATCAGGATGCCCTCCCAGCGCAACGTGTACACACACTGAGCCAAAAGGTGTGTACACGTTGTGCTGGGAGGGCATCCTGACGCGGAAGAACCGCAGCACCGGTTCTTAGGGTGGGCTTTTGCCACCCCTAAAAGGAGCGGCATTTTGCTGCTCTTTTAGGGGTGGCAAAAGGAAGGATCGGGGCCACAGCATGGGGTTGCCAAAGCCCCGATCCGCCGCTAGTGGGAGCATCCCAGAGCCGCCCGAAACGAGCCATCTGTAAAGGCCCTTAGAAGCAGGAGACAGGGAAGTGCATCCACGTTGTAGAAATAATATCGTTTGACACCACTTTAAAAGTGCTGTAGCTCCATCCTATGCAGTCTTGGAATTTGTAATTTTACAAGGTCTTTAGCCAAAAAGAGTAGAGTCTCATAAATCTACCAATCTGTAGGATGGAGCCATGGCGGTTAAAGTATTGTCAAACTCAGCAAAGCTGAGCAGAGGTTATACTGCTAGGTTTCAATGTTCTGAGAATAACAGCATAAACCTATAGCAGTCTATTCAGGAGTCGATCTCATTTTATGTAGTTGGGCTTGCTGTAAGGTTGTGGTCATAGAGTGCAATCCCAATTGGCCAAGAGCCAACTGAGTCATCACTATGCCAGAGGAACCTGTGTTGAATTCAAACCTTTCCCAGCCAAGCAATGCTATTACATAGTACAGTGGGCCCTTGATATCCACCAAGGTTTGGTTCCATGACCTTCTATGGATAACAAAATCCATGGATGCTCAAGACCCATTACAGTCAGCCCTCAGTATTCGCAGACTTGCCATCCACAGGTCCAAGCATCCGTGGATCACAAGAACCACACTGCTCCCAATGGTGCATGCATGCATGCATGCATGCATGCAGCTGTGCTGCCATTAGGGACAACCCACATTCTCCCACGTCAGTTGCATTCACACAGCTTCACCGCCATTGAGTTCCACTGTCCCCAATGGTGGAGTGGCCGCATGCATGCACCACCACAGGACAACAGGGCCATCCCTAATGGCGGCACAACCGTGTGCATGTGCAGCCATTGGGGACAATGCGGGCTTCAGCATTCATGGATTTTGATATTTGTGGGTGGGTGGGGGGTCCAGAATGGATCCCCTGAGGATACTGAGCGCCAACTGTATATACAATGGCATAGTAAAATGGTGTCCCATAAAATGGAAAAATCATGGTTTGCTTTTTGGAATTTCTAAATATGTATTTTCAAGCTGTGTTTGGTTGAATCTGTGGGTGCAGAATCCATGATATAGAGGGCTGACTGTACTGTCTTTGTCTTAGCCAAACTGTGTGACAGCATAGTGGATGTAGGTGGAAAAAATCTGGAAGTAGCATAATTTGCACCTCCTTTGCTTTACTTATTCCCCCCTGCCTGTCTCTTTTTGGCTATTGCCAGATTGCTCTCTTGGTAGACCTTTGAGATCAGCCAGCAGAACTGAGTCCTACTGGCAGATGAACAATTCTATCCATAGAAGAGGCTAATGTCTGATCTTAACCTACTGTTGTTAATCACCATCAAGTCAGCTTTGGCTTATGGCAACCCTATGAAGACCTGTAAGAGCTTCATCAACCACTCTGCTCAGGTCTTGCAGACTCAGCAGGACTGTGGCTTCTATGATTTGAGTCAATAATCTGTATTGTGTTCTTTCTCTTCTGCTACTGCTTTCCACGTTACCTAACATTATAATTTTTTCCAATGAATCATTTCATCTCATGAAATATCTAAAGTATGATAGCCTCAGTTTAGTCATTTGGACTTCTAGTAAGAGTTCAAGCATGAATTCCTCGTGGACCCATTCATTTGTTGTCCATGGTATCCACAGAACTCTCCAAATCACCTATACCAGGTAAACCTTTGAGTTATAACTGCATATCCCATATTTATTTGTCTGTATTTTAGTTTGCTAGACTAATAAATCCTTCACTATAACTTGAAAGAGTTACCTTTTTGAGCTAACAGAATCTTCCATGCTGAGTTGAGGATTCTGGGAGCTATAATCCAAAAAGTAACTCATTCAAACTTTATTCTTGAAACGTGAATTGTTATGCCCATCCTTCAAGTCATTGCCTTTTTAAGCCCCCACTGACCTATCTAGCAAAAGGTTCTCACCTTTTTATCCCCCTGGTGCAAACTATCAGTAAAATCTTAGCATAACTTCACTTTGGACCTCTGCAGATGGGCCCTTTGCGGCATCCTCGAGGCAGGGATGGGGAGGGGCAGCTACACGCCAGCCGCCACAACCCCTCCCCAAGGATGTCCTGACACCACATGCCATTACACACGGTGTGTGCTGTCAGAACGTCCTCCCAGCACAGTGTCTTGATGCACTGCGCCAGAAGGGGCGTAGAAGAGCTGTGCAGCGGTTCTTGGGGCGTCCTCTTTGCCGACTCTGAAAGGAGCGGCATTTTGCTCTTTGCAAAGGGAGGATTGGGGCTGAGGCATGGGGCAGCCTCGGCCCCAATCCTCCGCTTCCCAGGACGACCGAGGGCCACCCGTCTGCATCCCCCCTTTGAGTCTTAAACTAACAGCATGTGAAAAGATTAATACGAATAAATTCTGAGCTAATCAGGTCCCTTCTTTAAATGTTGACACAGTATTATTTATATCCCATAAATACCTTCTTGACTAAAATTCATCCCAGGAGATTGGCCCAGTGCCAGGGCTATTCATATTTACGGTATTTATATAGCACAGTTGGCCAAGGATAATATTTAAGACAAAAATATGCCTTGAGATATATACAATATCTCTTTGCATTTTTTCCTTCCCCCTTTTTTAAAATCTCTACATTGCTAAAAATATTTAGACTGAACTTTACAAAACGTCCCACAAAGACCTATCGGGGAATCTGTGCAGTGATATATAGAGGACTGTGAGTATAATTAGAGCATATTTGTAATACTTGGGCTGCAGTCAGTTACCAAACGCTAATATCTCTGTGGTAAAAAAAAGAAGAAGATATTTTTAAAAAAGCCCTCTGAATGATGGTTCTTTCCCATGCCTTTCACTCAATGACCTCAGTGGATTTGTAGAGATCTCCCTTCCCCTCCCACACCACTGCCTCCTTTATTAATGCAGGAACTGCTGAGTTTAAAAAGTTTTAACTATGAAGGAAAGGGGACAGAGTGACTTGGCCATGTAGTTTCAATAGACACTCACTTTCTCACCATATTTTTTTTCATATTTGCACAAAGTTGTTTTTTTTCTTGGCTGAATTTTTTTTGTTTTGTTAGAATGCCTTGTCCAGCCCAATCCACATAACTAGACAGCAGTGGAAAAACAGTTAACCCACTTAGAGATCTTCCCAACCAAACATTTGCAGAGAAGGGCTGGCTAAAAGCTAGCGCAGTCTTCAACTCTTAAACTTCTGATGCTCTCTGTTGGTGGTTAACTGCAATCCATGCTTCCATTGCTTCCCCTCCTCTCCAGTCTAGGCTTTAGACAAGATGATGATCATCACGATGAGGAGGATGCCAACAACAACAACAGCAACAACAGTAAACTTTTTTTAAAAAGCAGGTCTTTTATTCCTGGGATAACACCTCTGTTCTAGAGTTCAGTTCAACAGAATACAAATCACTGTGATTCATTCATTTGGGGTGACAGTGCCTTCTTTATGCAGTTGGGGGCAAAACGGCAGCATTAACTGGGTCCAAGAGGATGAAGGGAGTTTGCCTCCAAAGAATGACCAATGTAGAACAGAAAAAAATATTTTTTCATTGGTGAACATTTTCAGGAGGGTGGGGTACTTTCTCCCAGATGCCAATAAAATAAGTGCAGGGGGAGTGTTTTTTCTTGGACTACAACTCCCAGAATTCCTCAGCCAGCCCTGGGAGTTGTAGTCCAAAAAGGCACTTTCCCTAATGCAAAAGTGTGTGTGTGTGTGTGTGTGTGCGCTGTTCTTGTTGTTGAGTTCTCCTCTGCATGTCTCTGCATTATTGCTACAAATTACCAGAGATTGAGAGAGTGCTCACATATTACAGGCTAGCTCCAGCACACTTTGTAAAGTCTTCCTTCCCTCAGGGCACAATAGTGCTTTAATTACAATAATAAAAACCCTTTGCTTGCCAGGCAATCCTCTTCCTGGGATTGTCATTTAACAATTAAAAAAGAAGAGAAGGAAAGAGGAGGCAGCTCCCAAGCAACCGGGATTCTGAGATCTGGCTGGCATCTATTGCTATTGCTAGCAAGCCCCAGCAAGCCTTAAAGCTACACCTTTGTTGCATTCAACATAAATAGAAGAGGCTACAATTAGTAAGTCTGGGATAAAGTTACTAAAATGGCTGCATTACCCATTATAATAAGAGGTATTTGCTTTCCAGAGGCAGGCCAATAAAAAGATGGGGGGATGGAGGGAGAAAAGAAGACTAGAAAACGAATCAGGGATAGCAGAAAACTGTAGCCTGAGCATAAGGTAAATATATATTTGTTATTATGTATGACCTACATTTGAGTCTTGTATTTTGCCCTCCCTGCATAATCAGCAGTGATCAGACTTCAATGGATTTGGTGGGGCAAATTATGCAAATAATACTGTTCTCATGCTCTCATGATGAAACTGTCATTGTGCCCATTTTACAGCTGAAGAGACTGAGGCAGCAATCCCTGGAAATGAGCCCCAGTGAACACAAATCAGCTTACTCTGGGGGAGACATAGCTAGGCTTAAACTATAAAACTGCAATCCTAGGCACACCTACTTGGGCAGAAACTCCACTGGGCTCAACAGGATTTATTTCTGAGACAATATGCACAGAATGGCTCTGTACAATTAACTAGACAGTTCACTTAGCCAAAGCCCAGAAGAGCCAGGCCAAAGCTGAGCTGGGATTTGAATTCAGATCTTTCACCTCCAATAGCAAGGCTTTGTCTCTGGACCACAGTGGCACTCGACCAACATACAATGCCAACTCCTTCAAGTTATAATTTATTTTTCAGAAATGAGTGCATGTAATCAGCTCCAGCTGAAACATTCATAGACTATCCAGGAAGCTGGACTTTAAAAAAAAGAATAATAATGAAGGCGGGAGTATCATTCTATACCAAAAAACAAGGTCATCGGAGAAGAAAAGGCCTACCACATTGAAAAACGGACCCAAACAGGCAACTTCAGGACCTGTCCTTTTTTTTCTTTTTTTCTTTTTGGCTGTACCAATCTAAGCTGTGAACCTTAGACCAAACTTGATTTTGGGGTGGAGACACTATTTCTTGTTTTCTTCCCAAGGTACACTGAAATGAATTCCTGCATCGCTGAGAGAACAGATCTGGTTTAGAGGCTACTGGCTGAACTGGGAGATAGTAGAGTGATAAGAGAGACTCGAGTTGGAGGGAGGGGGATTGCTGAACAAAGTAAACTAATCCTATTAAAGGGAGGTTTGTTGACCCAGTTGTTGGCAGAGTCCTAAAGGGGAAACTTACACTGATCGTTGGCTAGCAGCAGGGTGAGCTAGGTGGAGAGCATCCAACCAGAACAGACTGAGAAGCCACCGTTCCCACCCAGAGGAGAACTTTGAAAAATAAACAAGAGAGAATTGGAGGATGAGAACAGATAAGGAGGCTTATTAATGCCTCTGGCATCTGAAGGCACCAGGCACTGCCAAAAGTGGGGGCGATCTGCCAGCATAGCCAGATGTCCCATACTTTGGAGGCTGACCTCCTCAACTTCTTCCCTCATCCCCAGTACTGATATTCCAAAAGGCCCCAAAAGACAAAGCTGGAGAAAGCCCTCTTCGCCTTGGATTACTAAGGACCAGCTATTCTGCAAACTTCAAGAACAAAGCCCTCTGCAAATGCTCAGAGGCACCCTGTTCCATCCCAGCTGGAGAACCCAAACTCTAGTTAAAGGTTGGCAAGGACCCCTTTATTCCAGATGGTTAGACCTTTCACCAGTCCGGAGAGATTTTTATCAGGCCACAGGAACCTATTCCATCACACTTTCCCAGGGAAGGACCAGAAATTGGGAATGGGAAGCAGAAGATTTAAAAGCCGGGGTATGTAAAGGAAGCCAGCAAGGTGCAGTGGTTTGGCTGTCGGGCTACACATCTGGAGATCAGGGTTCAAACCCCTGCTAGGCATGGAAACCCACTGGGTTACCTTGGGCAAGTCACACTGTCTCAGCCTCAGAGGATGGCAATGGCAAACCTTCTTTGAACAAATCTTTCCAAGAAAGCCCTATAATAGGGTTGCTGTAAGTTGGAAATGACTTGAAGGCAAACAACAACCATAAACAACAAGGTAAAGGAACACTGCCTTCTATTTTTAGGAGCCCAAGATAATAGAAAGCCAGTGTAGTGTAGTGGTTTGAGCTACTCTGGAGATCAGGGTTCAATCCCTGCTCAGCCATGAAGCCCACTGGGTGACCCTGGGCAAGTCACATTTTCTCAACCTCAGAGGATGGCCATGGCAAACCCCCTCTGAAGAAACCTGCCAAGAAAACCCCATGATAGGGTAACCATAAGTCGGAAACGACTTGAAGGAATGCAACAACTAACAACAAGATAGTAGACAGAAAAGGCTGGAAAAGGTTAAATACATCACATTCTTCTTAGATGCCAGTCCCAAATTTCATCCTAACCCTGGATTACCACCTGGGGTCTCTAGAGGACAAGCGACCTTAGAGCTAACACAGGCCATTCAAGGCAGGGCGACCAAATGTCCTCACCGCAAAGAAAGAGAAGGCACTGCAAAAAATGTAGGATGCCCAAGGACAAAAATGTAGGACATTACCAAATGTGGTTAGCCCTCCTTATCCACCGATTTTTTTTTAATCCATGGATTCAAGCTTGACTCGCCTCTTGAAAGTATTTTTTTTTTAAAGTATAAATTCCAAATAGCAAACTTTGATTGTCCCTTTTCTATGAGGAAGAGCACTATTTTGCTATGCTATTGTATTTAATGGGACTTGAGCATCCACGGATTTTGGTAAGGAAGGGGGGAGGTGTTGTCCTGGAATCAAACTCCAAGGACCCACTATATCTTTCAATTATACCTCCAAGGACCCACTGTAAAAGCTAAAAACACTCATGTCGATATAGATGCATGCTCAAAAAGGGAGATGGGTCGGGACTCCTCCTGGACAGAAGGCTGAAATGGAGGACATGCGCTGGGGAAAGAGCAGGTCTAAGTCACCTTGCTGGGAAACGTTCCCTTTTTGGACTACAACTCCCAGAACCCCCCAGCCAGGGAACTATACCTTTGAATTCTCCCTCCAAGGACCCACTGTAAAAGCTAAAATGTCGATAATAATAGAAAGTGGGTTGGGACTCCTCCTGGACAGAAGGCTGAAATGGAGGACATGCGCTGGGGAAAGGGCCTTTGCAGACTGCTAGAAATAGTGCAAATTGAGTCCACTTTAAGGGTTAGGTTTAGGGTTAGGGAATCATGGGAAGTGTATTTTATTGTGGCACCAGAGCTCTCTGACAGAGAAGGCTCAATGTCTCAGAAAAAAAAAAAAAAACAATTCCCATGATTCCCTAGCACTAACCCTAACCCTAAAAGTGGACTCAATTTGCACTATTTCTGGCAGTCTGCAAAGGACCTAAGTCACCTTGCTGGGAAACGTTCCCTTTTTGGATTACAACTCCCAGAACCCCCCAGCCAGCTTCGCTGGCTGGGGGATTCTGGGAATTGTAATCCAAAAAGTAACTTTGCCCCAACTTTTGCCCTTCTATACCCATCGATATCTCTGCACATATCACATATATTTCTGCATATAATCACATATTCCCACCCCCGACTGGAGACTTACTGGCGTTCTGGTAACTGGGTTTGGGGTCGATCTTGTAGACCTCTTTGGCGTAATATTCCTCCTCGCTGCGCTCTTTCTCGCAAGCGGCCGCCCGGTGGTTGGCTTTTTCCTGCAAGAGGTCCCTGGTGCTGTTATAGATGGAGATGACCTCCGGAGGGACCTCCTCGGGCTCTGGGTACTCTTCCGGAGGGCTGGTGAGTTTGAGTTTGCTCAGGATCTGCCCTCGGATCGCTTCGATCCTTTTGCGCATAAACTGATCCATGTCAAGGGTGCTGCAGGTCGAGAGGGCGAAAGCCACCGTCGCCAGGTCCAGGGTGAGAAAGAGGCTCAGGAGATAGCAGTGCATCTTTATGGTTATTTAGGTAAAGGTGGTGGAATTATATATATATATATATATATATATATATATATATATATATTTAAAAATATATAATAATTAAAAATAAAATTTAAAAAAAAAACCACCCTTCTTTCGCAGTCTTCTGCTCTTGGAAGGACTTGGGAGTTGCTTGGAAAGGTCTTCTTCAATAGATGGGTCCAGTTCCTTTTCCTGGCCAGAAATATAAGACCAAAAGGGATCCCCGATCGCTCGTCCCAAAAGAGTCCTGAAGTTGTTAGTCCTACGATTTTGGAGGAATGGAGAGGTCCCGACCGAAGCGCTGAGGGATCCGGGATCGTTTGGGGCAACAGGTTGCGGAGGAGGAGGATCCTGTGGCAAAGGCTGGGAGTTGTAGGGTGGGTTGGATGGATGGAAAGGGGCTCAAGGAGCGAAGAAGCGATGCAACAGGTTGCCAGGATGGGGTGGGTTTTTTTGGGAGGGGGGAGAGGAGGGAGAAGACACAAAAATACACAACAGGTTGCAAGCCCCGAGGGACACAAAGAGTCTTTCCTCCCCTATATATATACACACACACTTATTACCCCCAAAGAGTGCGTGATAATCTTTTAAAGACACATCGCAAGAGGAGGAGGAGAAGGGGAAAAAATAGATCAAGAGTTTCTTCGAGAGCTGAAGGAGTCAAAAGCAAGGGGCGGCCGCTCCACCCGAGACTCTCTCTCTCTCTCTCTTTCCCGCCGGCTTCTCCCACGCACCGGCTGGCAGTCCAAGGAGGAGGGAGGAGGAGAGAAAAAAAAAACCCTTTCCTTTCCCTTTTCCCCACGGTCCACGCGTGGGAGTGGGAGTGAAGGGCTCTAGGCAACGGAGGGAAAGGCAGGCGCCTTGGAAAAGCAGTGGTGGTGGTGGTGGTGGTTTTGTGGTGGTGGTGATGGTGTGGGGCTTGTCTTCCCCACCCTCCAAACCTTTTCCACGCCTCGCTCCCACGCCCAAAAAGAACCGAACCGAACCGCCTCAGGGAAAGCAAAGCAAAGCAAAGCAAAGCAAAGCAAGGCTTCTCGGCTTCCACAGCTCTTTGCCTTCCAAGCACCAGCTCCTCCGACCAACCTCCCTCTCTCGCTCCGGCTACTTCTGGCTCCACGAGTTTTTCTTTCTTTCTTTTTTTTCCTCTTCTTTTCCAGGAGCTCCCTCCTCCTCTTCCTCCTCCTCCTTCACAGTTTGTTTTCTTTTTTTCAAGAGAGGAAAGGGAGAAGGAAAAAAAAAAAAAACCAACCCAAAAACTCCAGCCCAGTCAAAGAAGTCTTATTGCTGCTGTCCTTTCTCAAACCTCTTTCTCTCTTTCTTTCTTTTTCTTTCTTTCTTTTTTCTTTCCCCGCCGCGCGCGTCTTTTGGTGGGGGATTTTTATTCGAGAGGTTTCGCTCCTTCCCTTCCCTCAGGAGGGGGGGGGGTTGGTCCTTTAAAGGCTTTAAAAGCCCCCCCCTCTTTATTTTTTTTCAGGGTCCCTTTTCCTCGCCTTGCCTGGTCCTCTGTCTTTCTCCTCCACAGTTTAGGAGAGGGGGAAATAATAATAAAAAGAAAGCCCAAATCCTGAGCCCACTCAAGAAGCAGACTTGCTAGTGCTGCCCTTTCTCAAGTCCCCTGCTGCTACTCTTTTCCATTATTATTATTATTATTATTATTATTATTATTATTCATTCATTCATTCATTCATTCATTCAAGAGGTTTCTCTCCTTTCCAATCCCCTCAGGAGGGGATTTGGGGGATTTCTCTCCCTTGCCGCCTTTCAAAAACCCCTTTTCTTCGCCTTGACCGGTCTCTGCCTTCCTCCTTCTCCTTCTTCTCCACAGTTTCTCTTATGGGGGGGGGGGAACCCCCAAAACTTGAGCCCAGTCAAGAAGCAGAGCTACCACTGCTGCTGCTGCTGCCTTTCTCACTCCCTTCCCGCCCCTCTTTTTCCACGCCGCGCGTGTTTTGGTTGCTTTTCTCCAGATATTTTTCGCTCTGAGTGCCCGTCCTTTTCTTCCCTCAGGAGGGGATTTGGGGGGATTTGTCTCCCCCAAAGGCGCCTTCTCCTTTTCAGGGTCCCTTTTCCTCGCTCTCTGCCTTCCTCAGCTCCGAAGAGAGAGAGACCCACTTTCTTTCGCCCACAGAAAACCTCGCTCTCTGGCCGGGAGAGGGAGGATTTATACCGTGAGAGGCAGAGAGAGAGGTTTCCCACATGACGCGTGGAGGCGGGTGGCGGAGACTCCCTCGGGCGTCCTCCTTTTCCCGGACCCGTCCTCCATTCTCTCTCCGGGAGGAAGAGTTCCCAAAGGTCCTCCGTTCCGAGCAGAGGATTTAATAAGCACTTTCTAGCAGTGTTTGGAGATTGTTGGAATGCCCTCCAATTTTATTTTATTTTATTTTCCTTCCTGGGATGCCTTCCTCCGTTTTGTCTTGTGTCCAGGAGGAGTTTCCCCCAAGGTCCTCCATCCTGAGGAGGACTGAGAAGCACGGACTTAATGTTTCTAGTAGGAGTGTGTTCGAGCTTTGCTTTTGGAACGTCCTCGGTTTTCTTCGGGGTGTCCTCCATTTCGCGGGGCCTTGTCCTCCTTGGCGGTGAGGGCATCTGGTCAGCCTGGGTCTATTCCCCTCAGGTCGTGCCCCTTTTGCCCACGCGAGGGTCTCCCTCCACGCGCCAAAGGAAGTCTTCCCCACCACAGGGAAAAGCTGAAGCAACTCTAAGATATAGCCGTGTTAGTCTGTAGAATCAGTATGTAGAGAGATCCTGTAGCCCCTTTGAGGCTGACTGAAAGAAAGAAGTTGGCAGCAGGAGCTTTCCTAGGCTAAAGTCTACTTCCTCAGATGCATTTGGATATAATAATAATAATAATAATAATAATAATAATAATAATAATAATAATGTAGAGAGATCTTGTAGCCCACTTGAGACTAACTGAAAGAAAGAAGTTGTCAGCATGAGCTTTCCTAGAGTTCAGTCGACTTCCTCAGATGCATCTGGATATAATAATAATAATAATAATAATAATAATAATAATAGAGAGATCTTGTAGCCCCTTTGAGACTGAAAGGAAGACATTGGCAGCAGGAGCCTTCCTAGGCTAAAGTCTACTTCCTCAGATGCATTTGGATGTAATAATAATAATAATAGAGAGATCTTGTAGCCCCTTTGAGACCAGCTGAAAGAAAGAAGTTGGCAACATGGGCTTTCCTAGACTTCAGTCTCCTTCCTCAGATGCATTTGGATATAATAATAATAATAATAATAATAATACTGTAGAGAGTTCTTGTAGCCCACTTGAGACTAACTGAAAGAAAGAAGTTGGAAGCATGGGCTTTGCTAGAATTCAGTCTACTTCCTTAGATGCATTTGGATATAATAATAACAGTAATAATGATGATGATGATGATATAGAGAGATCCGGTAGCCCCTTTGAGACTAACTGAAAGAAAAGAAATTGGCAGCATGAACTTTTCTAGACTTCAGTCTACTTCCTCAGATGCATTTGGATATGATGATGATGATGATGATGATGTAGTAGAGAGATCTTGTAGCCCACTTGAGACTAAGGGCCTTTGCAGACTGCTAGAAATAGTGCAAACTGAGTCCACTTTAACTGCCCTGGCTCATTGCTAGGGAGTCATGGAAATTGTATTTTTTTTTTCTGAGACATTGAGCCTTCTCTGTCAGAGAGCTCTGGTGCCACAATAAACTACAGTTCCCATGATTCCCTAGCACTGAGTCAGGGCAGTTAAAGTGGACTCAGTTTGCACTATTTCTAGCAGTCTGCAAAGGCCTTATCTGAAAGAAAGAAGTTGGCAGCATGGGCTTTGCTAGACTTCAGCCTACTTCCTCAAATGCACTACTGCCTTTGTTGACCATTATGTAGAGATATCTTGTAGCCCCTTGAGACTAACTGAAAGAAATTGGCAGCATCAGCTTTCCTAGACTTCAGTCTACTTCCTCAGATGCATTTGGATATAATAATGATGATGATAATGTAGAGAGATCTCGTAGCTCCTTTGAGACTAACTGAAAGAAAGAAGTTGGCAGCATCAGCTTTGCTAGACTTCAGTCTACTTCCTCAGATGCATTTAGATGATAATAATACCCATATTTTCCAGCATATAAGACGACTGGGCATATAAGATGACCCCCAACTTTTCCAGTCAAAATATAGAGTTTGGGATATACTCGCCGTATAAGATGACCCCTCTTCCAATGGGGGAAAGTGAGAAAGGGGTGTGGGGAAGGACTGCCAATATACTAGGTGATGCATTCTGAGGTATATACAATTTGCGGCCAAGTAAGTGACCCTGGGCATGTCACACATTCTCACGCTCAGAGGATGGTAATGGCAACCCCCATTTGAAGAAACATGCCAAGAAAACCCCATGATAAGGTTGCCTTAGGGTTGCCATAAGTCGGAAAGGACTTGAAGACACACAAGAATAACAAAAAAGTCTGCAGTTGTTTCATAGGTAGTACATGGGATTAGGAGGCAGCATGGTGTAGTGGTCTGAGTGTTGGACTACCACTCTGGAGACCTGGGTTTGATTTCCCACTCTGCCATGAAACCCACTGAATGAACTTGGACAAGTCACACACTCTCAGCCTCAGAGGAAGACAATGGCAAACCTCCTCTGAACCAGTCTTGCCAAGAAAACCCCAGGATAGGGGTTCACCTCTTATCCACTGCTGCTTCCTCCTCCTGCCTCACACCACACCATGCCATCCCTTCCTCCCCCCATCCTCCTCTAACCTGACTTCCTCTCTTCTTCCTCCCCCCGCCTCGTGCCGCGCCACACCTTCTTCCTCCTCCTCTGCCACCCGGCGTATAAGACGAACCCTGATTTTGGAGAAGATTTTCCTGGGTTAAAAAGTAGTCTTATACACCAGAAAATACTGTAATAATAATAGAGAGATCTTGTAACCCCTTTGAGACTAACTGAAAGAAAGAAATTGGCAGCATCAGCTTTCCTAGACTTCAGTCTACTTCCTCAGATGTATTTTGACCATTATGTAGAGAGATCTTGTAGCCCCTTTGAGACTAACAAAGAAATTGGCAACATGAGCTTTTAGACTTCAGTCTACTTCCTCAGATGCATTTGGTGGAGTGGAGGCCAAGCACAGACATATATAGGTGAGGGTGGGGCTTTCTTGGCAAGTTTCTTCCAAAGAGGGGTTGTTATTGCCATCCTCTGAGGCTGAGAGAGTGTGACTTGCCTAAGGTCACCTATTGGGTTTTTATGGCCAAGCTGGTATTTGAACCCTGGTCTCCAGAGTCAGCCACTACACCAGGCACTCACACATACACCACAGATATATTGAGGGATAGCCTTGCTCTCTGTACCAAGGTGGGAGAATTGGGCTTCGCAGGGATGTAGGAAGGTGAGGAAAGGGGGAGCAAAACGGCAACCCAAAGGCAAACCTATCAGGCAAGATTTATTTATTTATTTATTTATTCGATTTATACCCCGCCTTTTTCCACAATGGGATTCAAAGCAGGTTACAATGTTTTAAAAAGGCAAAGCTAAAACATTGATTACAAAGTTAAAAAAATTAAATACTAAGCTTAAAACATAGGTTAAAAACATCATAGTTAAAACAGTTTAAAAAAAATTTTTTTAAAGATTTGTTCAAAGGGGGATTGCCATGGCCTTCCCCTGAGGCTGAGAGCTTGTAACTTGCCCAAAGTTGTTCCCCAAATAAGAAATCTATCTCCTCCAAATAAATTCTCCTTCACTCCCCGAATATCTAGCATTGCACTAATTTAAAACTTCAGAGGAGCATTCTGAAATCCAGTTTTTAGGCATCACATCCACACTACAGAAATAATCTGGATTGACAATACTTTAACTACATGGCTCAGTGCTATGGAATTCTGGGAACTGTAGTTTGTTGTGGCACCAGAGCTTTGCTACACATTTTGCAAGCTTTCCAACAAACGACATTTCCCAGAATTTCATAGCACTGAACCATGGCAGTTAAAGTGGTGTCAAACCAGATTATTTTGGCAGTGTGGATGCAGCCCCAGAGAAAAGGAGCAGGTAAAGCTCCCAAGGGAATAGGAAGGCTGCAAACAGGAAGAATTCTAGCTGTTGGGGATCGGGGGGGGGGGATTCCTTTGCTGCAATGCTAGAAATTTGGGAACTGAAGGAAAATTCAGTTAGGAGAGGGAAAATGCTTAGTTAGAGGGGCAATGCTTCTCTCCCCCCCAACATCAACCCTCCTGTTTCTATGGCTAAGGAGATGCCCCACTGTGTTTTTATTGTTGTTGTTGCTAACTGACCTGGAGGAGAACCCAACTCATGGCAACCCTGTGGATGAGACATCTCTAAGACCCCTTGTCTGCCACTGGTCCTTCAGACTCATTCCCATGGTCTCTCTGATTGAGTCTAACCATCCGGCCTGTGGTCTTTCTCTCTTTCTACTACTGCCCACCTTTCCTAACATTATTATCTTGTCAGGTGAATCATACCTTTTCATGATGTGACCAAAGTACGACAGCCTCAATTTAGTCATCTTGGCTTCTAGAAACAATTGAGGCTTGATCTGTTCTAGAACCCATTTGTTTGTCTTTTGGGACATCCACAGTATCTTCAGCACTCTTCTCCAGCACCACATCTCAAATGAGTTTATTTTCTTCCTATCCACCTTTTTCACTGTCCAGCTTTCACATCCATTTTGGATTTTTCATCAGCCCCAGTCAGGAATCCTGGGAGTGTCATCTAAAAGCACGCAAGGGCACCAAATTGGGGGAAACTGCTGTATATAGTTTGTAAAATCAAGAACGGGGAAGGTATAGCGCTGCAGATGTTTTTGCACTAAAACTTTAGCTATCCCTCACTACTGGTGATGCTGGTTAGGAATGATGGTAATTGTACTCCAACAACACCTGGAGGGCCACAGGCATCTCCTCTCTCCTGCAAACTCTTTCCCAAAAGATTCATTTTCAAAGGTTTGTATCTAAGGTTCCATTCTGAAAAGACATGCCGTTACTTGAAGCCAACTTTCCAACAACTAGGGAGAGTTCTCTCATTGGCACATGTGGCGATGTGCTCGAACAATGTCATTATATGGGCAGCATTGCTAGAGGTCAAGAAGGGGGAGAAGAATTAAAGTCACTTGCAGAAGTGGTTTTGGGATTTCATGCCTAGAGATATTATGCAGTTAAGAGTACTCATAGAGCCCTGCAAGACCCAAATGCATTTTACATGGGAGGTCATCTGAATTAATCACATTCTGTCCCTGATTCATATGACGCCTTAATTGAAAACAGCTTAAGGCCACATTCACATTACAGAAATAAAACGGTGTGGAACTGGTTTATTTCTGTGACGTTCACACCCGGTGCCGTTTGCGGAGGGGGGGAGGACTAAAAAGCCCACTTAAACCAGTGCATTTGGCACCAGACTCCTTAGCAGTTCTTTTTGAAAGAGACGCAATGATCTACAGAATCATTCACACTAGCACTTTGTGCCAGGTAGATCCAGGGAGATTCGATAATGCATTCATTCATGCAATACCGAATCTGACCCGATGTGAAGTTCACACTATGTTTACCACAATCAAATCTATCCGGTGCAATATAAACCTCTGGAAGTTCACACTAACAAAAGTACCAAATCAAAATGGATCCTCGCTATTGATAGCATTCAATCTTTTTTTTTTTCCTGTCAGCCAAATGATGCACATCTACGTCACTTCACTTCCGTTTTTGTCATTTGTGACATTGCTTTATATCCAGGGGGAGGGAGGAATTAACACTCGGAGGATGTGTCCTCTATTTTCGCCTTCTGCCCAAGAATAATGTCCAAAATGTCCTCCATTTTGAGCATGACTAAGAAGCACACATTCTATATATGAGCTTTTATTGGGGCATGTCCTCCATTTTGCAGTGCCTTGTCGTCCTCCCCCCTTGCAGGGATGACATTTATTTGGTCACCCTGGGATGAGAACAGGGTGACCAGAGTGTCCTCCTTTCCCAGGACCTGTCTTCCATTTCATCCTCCTGTCCGAGAAAAATGTCCAAATGCCCTCCCTTTGGAGCCTGACTGAGAAGCATGCATCTTACCCCACAGAGCTGGGAGTAGGGGAGCATCAGATCTCCTCTGAGCCCCTGGCAAGGAGGGGGGGCAGCACCAAGGCTGGCTGGTAAGGGCTCCTCCATCCCTCTCTCCTTATCCCCTTCCTCCTTTTCTCCTTCCTCCTCTTTCCCTCCATCCCTCCCTCTACCCACCCACTCCTCCTTGCAATGGCATCATTGGGGAATACAAAAACAGAATGAATCACACACCCCAGCGTGGAAGCCACGCAAATACAATGGATCACACACTGTCAAAAAAAATTATTTTTAAAAAATGTTCCCAGAGGAGCCCCCTTCTCCAGCTTTGGCTATCCAAACATCTGGCAATGGCATCGTAGGGGGAAAAAGAGCAGAAAAGGAAAACAGCTGAGCAGTTGTTCAAAGAACACACCAGCAGGAAATTTGAAAGCACTGAGAGACAGCAAGTAAGCGCGAGCACAAAAATGGCACTTGCCACTCTGTAGATGGGATAGGCATGTTCAGCCCCTCTGCCCACCCTCTGCCCATTGATCCCTCCCTTCTGAAAGTCCCGAATTTGATCGAATCTGATTGGGAGCAAGTTCACATTGGCAGCACCCTGAAAAAAATGGGGTTTTGCAAAACAAAAACAAAAAACAAAAAAAAAAAAAAACACGGGGTAAAAGTCATTTCTGAAAAACCTGGGTTAAGGGGGATTTGACACAGGCCCACCAGATAATATTGGACTGCAGTTCCCATTATTCATAGCTAACTTAGTCCAAGAGTGGATGATGGGATGAGAAGTCAGTAACATATGGGGAGCACAATTCCCCTGCTGCACATTTAAACTTCTCTGAAGTTGAACGAAATGGAAGAGATAAACATTTTAGGCATGGGTTGTGTGCTATGACTTATAGATAAAAGGTAAAGATATTCCCCGTTGACAAGGTTATCAAGTTGTGTTCGACCGCAGGGGGCGGTGCCCATCCCCGTTACTAACTCAAAGAGCCAGCGTTGTCAGAGACTACTCTGTGATCATGTGGCCAGCATGATTGCACAGGACGCTGTTTACCTTCCCACTGAAGTGGTACCTATTTATCTACTTGCATTTGCACACCTTTTTTTATTTTACATCTACAAAAATACAAAGATACACTATAATACATTCAAGACAAACCAACAAAGCATAAAAAACCATTCACAACCAACCTCTACTAACACCCTACCCCCTCCCTATAACCCGAAACCCTCCCCCTCACAATTCTAACAAACCATATGCTATTTATACATACATACATACATACATACATACAAACAGAACTTCCTGAGCTTCAGTTGTGGCATTAAAATAATGCTTTTAAGTCCACACTCCAATGCAATATATTTGGGAAAACAATTCCCATTTTTTCCACTCAGATTCAACTTAACTACTTCAGCCTCTTACTCTCAGCACAAAGGGTGCTTATGAATTACAAAAACTCATTTCAAAAATCTGTGACCAAATCACAATATTTACTTTGCTTTAAATAATTTATCAACGGCTCCCAGGCTTTTCGTTGCTCATCCCATGATTTCCCTCTTATAAGTAAAGTCAATTTGTCCGCTACCATACATTCAATCAATTTATATAGCCAGTCTTTTGTATCAGGAGATATATTACTCCTCCATTTGGCAGCCCATACAAGTCTGGCTGCAGTTGTCATGTAAAATAACATCTTACCATATTCCTTCTCTACTTTTTCACTCTCCACCATACACAGCAAATACAACTTAGGATCTTTATTCTTTATTGGAGGTACTATCTGCGTAACAATCTTATTTATATTTTTCCAAAAATTTTTGACAAACGTACAGTGCCACCACATGCGTATTAAAGTACCAGGCTTTTTTTGGCACTTCCAGCAGTTTTTGCTAAGGTCTTTTTGCATCTTAGCTAGTCTTACTGGGGTCAGATACCAGCGGTGGCACATCTTATATAGGTTTTCCCTTAAAGAAAAGCTAAGGGAGTATTTAATTCTATGTGAAAAAGTTTGTTCCCATTGGTCTAATAGTATATTTTGTTTTAAATCAGTTGCCCATCTTACCATGTATTCTTTGATAATTTCACTTTCTTGGTCTGACTTCAACAACAAATCATAGAAATGGGCTATCTTTGGTTGATTTTCTCTATTTAGAATCTTCTCAAACTCTTTTTCAGACACCCCAATGCCCTTCTCTTTCTTGTCCTTTAAGAACCTTTCTTTTAGCTGTCTATATAAGAACCAGCCACATTCATGTCCCTCTGATAATAGTTCTTCCCTAGTTCTCTTTTATCAACTTTTGTCAGATTTTGAACAAAGCAGAATTTAAGAGAATTTATCAATTATTATTAAAGAGAGAACTGGAGTCTGAGTTAATAAAACCCCAAATGATTAAATGGTCACAGGATTTTGGTTATACTATTAAATTAGAACAATGGGAGAAATGCTGGAATAAGAGAATAAAACATACCCTTTGTGTCAACTTAAAAGAAAACTTTTATAAATTACAATTTAGATGGCACTTAACTCCATCTAAACTGGCCAAAATGAAAAAATCTGTTAAAGCTCTCTGTTGGAAATGTGGTAAAAAAGAAGGATCACTTTTCCACCTTTGGTGGAAATGTGAAAAAGCCCAAAAATTCTGGGGAGATATAAGACAGGCCATAATGGAGATTTTGGATAATACATTGGAAAATAAACCACCATTATTTTTATTAGGGATGATTTCTGATACAAATTTAGAAAGGAAGTTTGGTAAATTGATGTTCAATCTTCCAACTGAAGCCAGAATTTCCTATGCATCGAGATGGACATCTCCGGAGATACCAACGACTCATGAATGGTTGTTAAAAATGTTTGAATTATTCGAAATGGACAGGTTAACAGGGATGATAAGAGGAGAAGACAATGAAGTATTTGTTAAGAACTGGAAACCATTGATTGATTATTGGAACCAAAAGGGGTGGAAAATACCAAGAAGCGACTAAGGAATGATGTAAAATAAATTCGTTAGTTGTGTTGTAAGACGATAGAAGTCAAATGTTGTAAATAAACTAGTTGATGTGTAGAATAAATTAACACTGTAATTATAATTTAAGAATCATTGTAAGAGGTATTATCAATGTATGGTATGCATTATAAAAACAGATAAGAAATAATAGAAGTAAGCATAATGGGCTAAGCACAGGGGTAATAAGCTGGAAGTATTTTAGATAGGTATGAAAAGAAAACAATTATTATCGACACGTGAATTATGAAGATAGTAATTTAATTGAGGATAATTTGCCTTTGCTTTCCAAAATGAATGAGAATAGTTTGTATGATTTAAATGTTTTTATATCCTCTTGTTTTGTTTTTGTTTTGTGGGTGTTATATGTACGTGTATGTATGTGTATGTTTTTGTTTTGTATTTGTGTTTTTTTTTAAATTAATAAACTTTATAAAAAAAATTCTGCTTTGTCCGTGTCCTTTCCAGTTTTAATTAACTCTTCGTATGTCACCCATCTTTCTTTATCCAATCTCTCCCATCTAAAAAAAGCTTCATTAGGGGATGCCCACAAAACACCCTTTTATGTCCATTCCATACTCATAATAAAGCTTTATGAATGAAGTGATTCTCAAAGTCCTTATGGACTTTTACCTTTTCATAAAATAAGTAAGCGTGAAAACCATATCTAAGGTCCACGCCCTTCAGAGTCAATATTTCCTTGTTTTCCAGAAAGAACCAATCAGTGAGCCATAGAAAGCAACAGGCCTCGAAATATATTTTTAAATTAGGCAAAGCCAGACTGCCTCTTTCCACCTTGTCTTGTAACGTCTTAAGCCTAACTCTGGGTTTCTTCCCTCCCCATAGAAACTTGGAAAGATCTCAGTGTCATGTCTTGAATGGAGCGTCATTCCTAATGATGGGCAGATTTTGAAAAAGAAAAAGTATCTTTGGGAGGATATTCATTTTAATAGCTAAGATCTTCCCTAGCCATGAAAGATTTAATTTCCCCCACTTATCCAATTCTTTTCTTATATCCTGCCATTTTTTCTGATAATTATTTCTAAACAGGTCAACATTCTTAGTTGTGATTACTATTCTCAAATATCAAACTTCTTTTCTAATTTGAAATCCAGTTTTTCCCACAATTTCTGCCTTTTCCCCTTCAGAAAGGTTAATTGTCAATATTGCTGTTTTAGTTTTATTAATCTTCAATCCCGCCACCTTCTCAAATCCCTCTAATTCTTTCATAACTTCCTCTATGCATCCAGGGTTAGTTAGTGTTAACACCAGATCATCAGCGTAGGCTTTTAACTTCATCTGCCCTCCTTTGATTTTTATACCTTCTATGCCTCTGTTTTGTCTAACATTGCTATTCAAAGTCTCCAGAGCCATCAGGAATAGCAGGGGGAGAGAGGGCACTAGTTCCCTTCTGAACTTTGAAAGGCTTATAGTTTTTTCGGAGTTTACAATCACACTAGCAACCTGATCTTTATAAATTGTCTCAATCCATCTAATGCATTTTTCTCCCACATTTACTTTATTGAGACATTCCAGCATTTGCACACTTTTGAACTGCTAGGTTGGTGCTGAAGCTGGGACTAGTGACAGAAGCTCACCCCATCATGCAGCACCAAGGCCTCAAACTACCAACCTGCTGATCTTGCAATCAATAGAGTCAGCGTCTTAACCACTTGAGAGACTGCATCCCTTTGCTATGCATTATAGAAATCAATTAAACCAGTGTTTCTCAAACTTTGAATTTCCAGATATTGAGGACTTCAATTCCCAGAATTCCAGAGCCACAGCCATACTGTCTGAGACTCCTGTGAGGTGAAATCCAAAACATCTAGAGGATCCAAATAGCCTATTTGGACACTTCTATACAGTATTGAGCCCAATGTAAATACCAATTAGTGCTTGTTTTGCAATTGAACTCCATATAATGTGGGGAAACATGCAGCACAAGCCTCTGCAAGTTTATTCTGAAGTGAGCCACCCTAAGCATACTGGTTCTTACATCCAAGCAAGTGAGTATAGTCCTGCAGGCAGCCAGAAAGCTTCTAAGCTCTTTTTCCCTTGTAAAGCAAATGTGTGGGGCAGGATGACAAACTGCAAGAGAGGACAGCGCTCTTTCCCTGATAATAATTGTGTGAAAGAAGCTGAAAACTATTTCTGTTGATGTGCTCTCTTCTGGGGAATTATTAAAAGTGCAGGTTGTTGTTGTGGTGTGCCTTCAAGTCGTTTCTGACTCATGGTGACCCTAAAGCAAACCTATCATGGGGTTTTCTTGGCAAGATTTGTTCAGAGGGGGCTTGCCATTGCCATCCTCTGAGGCGGAGAGAGTGTGACTTGCCCAAGGTAATCCAATGGGTTTATATGTCTGAGCTGTGATTCAAATCCTGGTCTCCATAGTCATAGGACGTTATCACACGGGGTCTAAAGCAGCCCCATCCCTTCGCCATCGCTGCATCATTCTGGTTCCTTTGCCTCTGTGATCAGACGACGTCGCGGCAAACCCCACCCATCCCTGCATCATCCTTGCGCCATCGCTGCATCATTCCAGCTCTTTTGAATTCCTCTTTCAAAGAGGAATTATGGCTGCGCGACCAGAATCATTCCAGTATGGCTCTGGATTGATTCCTTGCCGCTTTTCTTGCCGCTGGTGTGATAACGTCCATAGTCCAACCACTACACCTTGCTGGAGCTGTATCTTTTGTATCTAGTCTCCTTTGTGTAGGAGAGATGTACCCTGCCCCATATTTATCTGCTGCAAAGGTCTCTTCCACCCCATCTTAAGGAGTTTCTAGTTTGTTCTGGCACCCCTCGGAAAAAATAAATAGATGGAGGTTAGGGAGATCCAGACTGAATTTCTTACTAAACCTCACTGGTTGATCTTGAGCCCTCTCTCGCAAGCTGATCTACTTTACAGGGCTGTTGTGGACGGGTAGAGAGCCACATGTCCCACTTGAGCTCTTGGGAGGAAAAGCAGGATATAAATATATGAAAGGATTAGAGCAGGGGTAGGCAACCTTTCCCCTTTAAGGGCCGAGGGACTTCAGCTCCCAGAAGCCTCAGCCATGTTGGCCAATAGTCCCATGTTGGCCAATAGCTCCTGGGATTCTGGGAGCTGAAGTCTTTCGGCCCTTAAAGGGGAAAGGTTGCCTACCCCTGGATTAGAGGCTGGGCACACTTGTAGAGAAAATAAATGAATATGAGTTGTACCCTTCCTCACAGTAATCATGATTTGTCACACACACACACACCATTTCACACTATCTAGGCAAACATGGGATTGAATAAACAGGTTTTCTATGGTTCTCTCATGCAAAGCCAACTTGCTCCCCCAACCATTAATACAAAGGAAGAACAAAACTTATATTTTTTCCAGGTTTCCAGTTGAATACAGTGGTGTCTTTTTCCACAAGTTTTTCTTAAATTAATTTAACTATTATAAAAATGGAGACACCTGGAAAATTACTTCACTGAGTGTAAGCATCTTCTGTATCCTGTTAAGTTGAAAATTATGTGATGAGGTGGGTTTTGTTTTTTAAAAAACACACTTTTGTGGTTTCTTTTTTTACATTTGTTAAATTTGTTAAATGCAAATTCTCTATGTAAACTATAAAGGTAATACACTGGATTTGCTGACAACCAAATTGTTACATAAGAAGGCTGGCCATGTTTCATACACTAAAGACCATTGTTGGAGGAGAAATATGTTTTGGAATTTAAGAGGTAATTTTCATAAGCTGCACAATGACGACAAGCATCAGAGAATTGCACAATTTCCTTTCTTTGAGGCAAGGTGGTTCAAGTATAAAGTGGATTTGGCAATGCATAGACTTATTCAACAGCCTTTTCATTTGTTTTCTTTCTTATAGTCATAGCTAGGACTAAGGTTGCATAGACTTCAATATTTCACAGATGAAAACTAGGATAAATGTTGCCATGAAACAGCAGCGTGTGGTCAAAATGGCACAAGCTATTAATAAGGAAGGCTCCAGCAGTTTGTTTTTGCCCCAGCCTACAGGAAAGAGTTAGATTGTGCAAACTACTTTGGTACTTTGAACTTTGCAATAATTGAGGTATGCAGAGGACAGTGGGAGGAGGTGGAGGGAGAAACTGGGACATATTAAAAGCAGCTGAGAAAATGGGACAACAGAAGATTAATCCAGACAGTTGGGAGATATGAGATGTTCTTTGTAAATAGTTCACAGAAGGATTCTACTGTAATAAAACATTTCGAATCTACAAAATTGGGATTGCAATGGTCAAGCCAGCATTTTCAAACAGCCTCTGGATAAGTAAATTGCTGTTAAAATGTTAATGAGGCAGCAAAAAAAAGTGGGAAATGAAGTTGAACAGTGATAGGACGTTATCACACGGGGTCTAAAGCAGTCCCATTCCTGGCGCATCCCCGTCCCATTCCGGATCCTTTGCCCCTGTGTTCAAATGACGTCGCAGCAAACCCCGCCCCATCCAGTGCCATCCCCGACGCATTGCGGCATCATCCCCGTTCTTTGCAATTCCTCTTTTTTTGAGGAATTACATCTGCCGCGACCAGAACCATACCGGAATGATGCTGCTTTCTTGTCTGAAGCTACGGGGTCTATTCCGGTATGGTTTTGGATTGATTCCATGCCGCTTTCTTGCCGCCGCGTGTGGTAACGCCCGTAAAGAATCAGTATGCAAAAGGATCTTGTAGCACTTTTGGGAAGAAAGAAGTTGGTAGCATGAGCTTTCATAGACTAAAGCCTTCATCTTCAGAGACATGTTTTGGAGTAGAGAATCCAGAGATACAAGTTTGTTTGTGAGAAGTTCAATTCAAATTCAAAACCTTGTGTGTTCTGGAGATGAGTAAGTAGGTAAGTATGTTTTTAAGGATGGTCATTGGGGGGGGGACAAAGGCAGCAAGACAATTGTTGCCTAGAGCAGGGAGAGTAGATAATCATATGGATAAGTATTAGAATGTGGTGTGGGAAACAGAAAATGGTGGAGAAGTTTATTTGGTTTTTCCAAATGGCCTGGAAATGGTACAATTGTTTGGTGATTTCCCTGGTCCTCCCTCATTCTTAAAAGGTTGAAATGCCCCTTCTAAGGGCCTCTGCAGACTGGCCCAAAAAGCTGGCCTGGAGGTAGAGTTGGGATGGGCCAGCCACATGCCAGCCGCCCCAACCCCATGCCGATGCCATCCTGATGCCCTCCCGGTGCAGCATTCTGACACACTGCACCAAAAAGGGTGAGGAAGAGCCGTGTGCTGGCTCTTAGGGCAGCCTTTTGCTGCCCCTGAAAAGAGCAGCATTTTGCCGCTCTTTTTGGGGTCGCAAAAGGGAGGATTGGGGCCGCGGCGTGGGTTTACTGCGGCCCCAATCTGCCACTTCCTGGGGCAGCCCAGAGCCACCCGTTTGCAGTCCCCCTAAGTTTCCATTACTGGCAGAAGGGCTTTAAGTTAAAATATGTATTTTTGGCCCATCCTTTTACTTTGACCCCACTCACTGCTCAACAGTTGCCTACTAAAAATTGACTGAAATACAATTTGGCCCTTGGATCTATAAGCTTCCTCATCCTTGGGGTAGAGCTGGAAATCCAAAGTTCAGATCCAACATCCCTCATGCCAGAAAAAATCATGATGTGAATCCATGATTGAGTCAATATTGTGTAGTGTTGTGTTGGACTAGACTTCTGAGAGACCAGCGTTCAAATCTCCATTTGGCCATGGAAATTTACTGGGTGAGCTTGAGCAAGTCACACTCTCTCACCCTCAGAGGAAGGCAAAGGCAACCCCCCCAAACAAATCTTGCCAAGGAAACCATGTGATAGGTGTGCCTTAGGGTCACCATAAGTCAGGAATGTCTTGAAGGCACACAACAAAATTTCCTCTCCCTTGTGGTGAATATTGGACCATTTAAGACGATTAATCACTCAAGACCTGGGCAAAGAAAGCTGGTCAAAAACTAACAAAATGAATTTCAACACAGGGAAATTTAGGGAGAAAAAAAATTGAAAGGCACAAATGTAGGATGGGGACACCTGGCTTGACAACAGTGCATGTTAAAGGTATCTAGGAGTCCTTTTATACCACAAATTGAACACAAGTCAACAGTGTGATGTTGCAGCCAATGTGATTGTAGGTTGCATTAATAAAAGTATAGTGTCTAGCTCAAAGAAAGTAATAGTACTACTTTATTCTGCTTTGTTCGGCCTCACCTGGAATACTGGGTCCAGTTTTGGCACAATTCAAAAAGGATATTGACAAGCTGGAGTGTGTCCGGAGGAGGGCAACCAAATTGGTGAAGGGTCTGGAAACTGTGCCTTTTGAGAGTGACTTAGGGAACTGGGTATGTTCAGCCTGGAGAAGAGACAGTTAAGAGGTAATATGATAGCCCTGTTTAAGTATTTGAAGGGGTGTCATATTGAGGAGGGAGCAGGCTTGTTTTCTGCTGCTCCAGAGAATAGGACACGGAACCATGGACACAAATTACAGGAAAAAGAGATTTCACCTAAACAGGAAAAACATCCTGACAGTAAGAGCTGTTCGGCAAAGGAATGAATATGCTGTCTTGGAGAGTGTTGGAGTCTTCTTCTTTGAAGGTTTTTAAACAGAGGCTGGATGGCCATCTGTCAGGGATGCTTTGACTGTGTGCTCCTGCATGGCAGGGGGTTGGACTTGGTGGCCCTTGAAGTTTTTTCTAACTCTATGATTCTAAGACCTGTTTTAGATTCAAAACAAGTTTCTTCTTTTAAAAGAAATGATAACCTGGTCATTTGTAGTTTTGAAGCATGAGCAGGGGCAGTCCACAGATGTTCAGGGGCCCCAGCCCCCCTGAAAGTGCCCACTTCTGGTGTAAAAACTGGCATAATTTATATAAACGCCTTCATCAGGGCATACCAACCTGGCAGAGTAGGCAGTGGTAGTGGGCTTTCCCCCTCTTCCCTTCTATTGCCAGTTGTTGTCTTTCTGGGAGGTACAGCCATAGGACCTTTGCAGACTGCCAGAAATAGTGCAAATTGAGTCCACTTTTAGGGTTAGGGTTAGTGCTAGGGAATCATGGGAATGTGTTGTTTTTTTCCTGAGACATTGAGCCTTCTCTGTCAGAGAGCTCTGGTGCCACAATAAAATACAGTTTCCATGATTCCCTAACCCTAAAAGTGGACTCAATGTGCACTATTTCTGGCAGTCTGCAAAGGCCCATAATCTAAGAGAGTCAGAGCAAAGACTGCTCCATATGCATTTCCTTTTAAAAGTCTCATATAAAACAGTCATTTTGCTTTTATCCAGCTGTTCCATTTATTCCCTTTAGAATTCTTAGAGATTATTATATAGCATTCCAAATTAATCCACCTTTAAAATAAAGTGAGTAAACAGCTGCAAGGGCCACCCAAGCTTAAGGTTGTCTCTCAGCTGTTTGTCATTCAAAAACTCACATTTACCCAAGTCTTCATGACATTGCCAGAGTGACTCAAATGCCTTGCAAACCAGTTGCATGAGAAACAAAAGGATGCAAAAGAGAATGTAGACCACAGTGCACTGTGATTGAATTATGTGGAATTTGAGGTGGAACAGGATTTGAAATGAGGGATTCTAGTAGACTGTGTGGTGTAGTGGTTTGAGTGTTGGACTACATCTCTGGAGACCGGGGTTCGATTCCCAGCTTGCTCATGAAACGCACTGGATGATATTGGTCAAGTCACATGCTCTCAATCTCAGTGGAAGGCAAATCTTGCCCCCTCCCCCTCAAAAAACAAAAAACCATGATAGATTTGCCTTAGGGTTGCCATAAGTTGGAAATGACTTGAAGGCACAAGCAAAGTAGACTGGAAGACATATTGCTGCCTGAAAGAGAACTCACACAATCTGTAGGTGCCAACAGTCTGAAAAGTATGTTAAAATAGCAATGCCTTCATTCTTCTCTCCTACAGTACACACCTCCCTAGTTTCACTTGATACAGGTCACTTCAAGTATCTGGATTCAACCTTTGGAAGTATTCCATAGAAAAGCCAAGCAATATAATAAAATCCAGATAGATGGGGGCATTTCTTGTCACGTTTGTTGGCCCTCATCAGCCTCTGGAGGCCATTTTAGGTCATTTTGAAGGGAATTTGTTTTTGTTTTTTAAATGTGCAAAATTTTGTTTAGACCCCTGGGAGGATCAGCAGGGCTCCAGACATAGTGGAAATGCCCTTTATGCACTTTGGGGGCATTCTGGAATAATTTTGGAGCAATTATTTGACCCCTGGGAGCAAAAGAAACAGTGCAGCCTGCATTTTGGCCACCTGTTAGTAGTGTTGCATGCTAGGGCTAATGGGAGCTGGGAGTCCTACAAAGCTACAAGTTCCCCATCTCTGTTTTCACATTACCATTTTTTTAAACTCATGATATAAAGGATGCATGCAATTATGAGGCACCCATTAGGTTGTAGCCAACCATGGTCTTTTGGGACCAAGAGGAGCAATGGTTTATTAGCCATTTATATTAAAGCAACTATGAAAACAAAAGTCAACTTTCAACCTGCTGGGTTGAGAAAAGAAAAACTCAGTGTTATGCACTATTGGTCTATGGTTCTAAGATTTATATCTTGCCTTTCCAAAAGAAAAGCAGGGAATAAATTTAAGGAGAGAAGGAGGGGAGAATAAGTGCATGCCAGTATGCATGAGGTGAGTTGACCTCATGCAGCCTTTTGCTCAAGGAAGAAGAATGTGTGGCCCTCAAAATGTTTTTGGGACACAACTCCCATCACCTCAGCCAGCATAGCCAAAGTGAAGGATCATGGAAGTTCCAGTTGAGCAGCATCCCTCTCTCAGTATTAATTTCAGTTGTAAGAGGTAGCTAAAAGGCATTTGAAGATAGCATTACTGGCATAAAGCAGCCCACTTAGTTGCTTGCCAAAATATTTGATTAATGAAGAGAGACTAATTTGGAAAAGGAAATAAATGTTTCAGCTAAGTCAGGTTTCCAAAAATGCAATCTTAAGATCGAAGCAAGCTTAACCAATCATATTTAAGGCAATATACATAAAACACCTTTATGGCACCTCGAGTGCTTTGTAACTTCTCTCAGTACCGATTTGCAGGAGTGAACAAAGCACTTCTACATGATGCCTTTCAGTCATCCCTGAAGATGCAATCAAGGATAATGTGAAGTCTGGCACAACCAGGCGGATCGCTTCAGGCTGCTGATGGTGAGTCCTGTGACTGCAATGGTCTGTTAAAGTCTGCTGGGATTGCAGGCATTGCCAGGGCACAACGTAAGTCTTCAGCTTGATTGCAAGCATATGCAGAACTGATGACAATGCAAGTCAGATTGGATGGAAGTGCTCTTGACTGTGTGCCCTGGCCCACAAAACAGGTTTTATCAATCACTTAAAATTAGTATAGCCAGCATTTATGCCAATGGTTCAGGGGACAAATTTCCCCATCAAACTCCTTTTCTTGCACAGTCAACACTTCAATTTTGTGATGAGGAGTTTTGTTTGTTAGTTAAGTTTGTAAGCCATCATAGGGCTGCTATGGCAGGGGGTTGGACTGGATGGCCCTTGTGGTCTCTTCCAATTCTATGATTCTATGATTCTAAGTATGGAATTTCTGGAAAATTGGAATTGGTGCAGAGCCAATGTCCAATCATTCTAATATGTTTTCAATATGATCAAGTGAATGTAGAGCAGGGGTAGGATTCAAGTGGCCCTTCAGACACTGGATTGCAACTCCCAGTAGACCTGGCCAGTATAGCCATGAAGAAGTATGCTGGAAGTTGCAGTCAAAGAACATGTGAGCTACATGACTCCCAGACCCAGCCTAGAGGGCAGTGCTAGCTTTAAGAGGCCCAGGTTCTAGTCCACACTGAGCCATGGTTTACAGATTATGTTATGGAATTCTGGAAATTATAGTTTGTTGTGGCACCAGAGATCTCTGACAGCAAAGGCTAAATGTTCCACAAAACTAGTTCCCAGAATTCCATAGCATTGAGCTATGGCAGTTAAAGTGCTGTCAACCTGGGTTATTTCTGCAGTGTGGATGCAGCCTTTGATAGGAAATTCTCTTCCATAGGAGGCTAGGCTGGTCCCCTCTTCTGTCCTTTCACCACTAGCAACGACCTTTGCATTTAGTAATTAACTGGCTGCAATGTTTGTGTATATATTTTTAACTTTACTTTTATGTTCTGTGATTTTACATTTTAAAATTTAATGGGCGTTTAATATGATAACTTGGTTAATTATGTTTTTTATTATCATCAGGCTTTTAGCATTCTCTTGTTTTAGGATTTTTGTAAGCCATCTCGAGTCCCAAACTGGGAAAAAGGTAACCTAACTTTTGTGCTACAATAAAGAGATTTTGTACCAGTATAGTGCTGAGCATCTTGTGCATATACAGTGATAGCAATGTCAATGAAATTTATTTCAGTTTCAAGTTATAACACAAAATGTAGAAAAGCCAAAGGGTGCATGAATACTGATTTGGCAGGAGAGAGAAGAGGGATTGGATTCTTGCATTTCCCAGTAAGCTCTGGCAGAAGCAAACCGGTTGCAGCTTTTCCTTGCATGTGTCCTTCCTCATTAATAACTTTTGCCATATTCTGATGTTTTGACCATATTCTGGGCTACATGGGTCCTGGTTTTCATCGGTGAAACATTGGGAGGGTAGTGAACAAGCCACCACACCTTTTAAAGAAAATGTTCAACTGTGTTCACTGTACTCAAACCCTGGTCCTAATAATATTTATTTGGTTGCTCTTCTATTCCCTTGCTCCCTGCTGTTGACATAAAGTTCACATTTACTGTCACCAACTGCACATACTATCTTGCTGGGAAATCTAATTACTTGAATAACATGTCTTGCAGGGAGAAATAAATTAATCTAAATTATATATTGCCATTTGGAGAACTTTATTAGAATGATGAAAGCAGGTTAATTAAGAGGAGGAATGGTCTGGAATTCATATGATTGCATCACTTCTACAGTATTTTCTTTTCTAAAAAAATGGCTGAAGGTAGAAAAATAATTAAGATTTATTCACAGCCATTTAGACCAGGGGTAGGCAACCTAAGGCCCGGATGCGGCCCCCCGAGGCCTTTGGACTGGCCCCAGGCTGGTCCTGCCACCACCACCGCCCCCCTGCCACCCCCTGCCACGATGATATTGATTATTGTTGTTATTACTTGTTCTTGGTTTTTTCTTTGCATAATCTCCACAGGGGGTTTGCCATGGCTTTTCTGGGGCTGAGAAAATATGCATGCATATTCTTTTTATTTATTTTTTTATTATTTATTTATTTATTTATTTATTTTTGGTGCTCTGGCCCCCCAATTGTCTGAGGGACAGCAACCCGGCCCCCGGCTCAAAAAGGTTGCCTACCCCTGATTTAGACGCTTAAAGGCAATCTAAGGTGTCTATTATTTTAGAAAACTGATCTCAAATTGGCTGGGAACACTCTGGGCTAACTTCATGATGTATCAATGCAATAAATTTGAGATAAAACTAAAATGTTTGCCTTTCCATATCAGACATAGAAGATCTGGGCCCATGTTCTCAGCCCGCAATAGTCTTATGAAGCTTTCAAGCCTGCATCAAACTCAGTTACGTTTGTAGTTATTGTGGGCAGCATGACTTTATAGAAATCTTCTATTTCCAGAACCAAATTCTAATATCTTAGTGTCTTGTGTGTGTACATGCACGCATACACACACGTGCCTTCAAGTCGCTTGTTGACTATGGCGACCCCATGGATTTCATAGAGTTTTCTTAAGCAAAGAATACTCCGAGGTAGGTTTGCCAATTAGGGTCACCATGTTGGAAACAACTTGAAAACACACAACAACAACAAAACTAGCATTAATTGGTGGTCTCCCTCCAAGTATTAACCAGGGCTGACCTTGCTTAGCTCCCAAGATCAGACAGGATCTGGTGCCTTTAGGGCAGTGGTTATCAAACTGTGGTGGAGGACCCACATGCTAATTCTCTCTCTCTCTCTCTCTCTCTCACTGTGACACTCTTTCTCTCACAGTCACAGAAGTATTAATTCTCTCCCACACCCTTGGTACTTCCTTTTTCATGTTTTTTTTTACATATTCATATATGTACTTGTGTATAAATGAGTGTGTACATATCAGGGAGCATTTGCATGTGTGAATGTGGTTGTGTGAGAGACAGCATGTGTAAAATTTACACATATGTTGAGTTCAATAAATTCAATATTGTTGAATTCAATAAATTCAATATTGAACTCAACATGTAAATTTTACACATGCTGTCTCTCACACAACCACATTCACATACACAAGTTCACAGATATTTACACATTCATGCTTTTTTCTCTCTCTCTCTCACACACACTCATTTACTTTCTTTCACACACATACTCATTTACTCTTTATTTATATAAGACTGTTTTAATTTGAATGAAGTTATTTCCTTAAAATGTTAATATATGGATGTGCATTAATGTGTGAATGAAAATACACACACTAAACAAACACTGTATTTTTATTCATGTACCACAGAGGTAGGTAATGACGACAATGTCCATATGTAGATTTAAAGGGGGCCACAGGGAGAAAAGTTACTTAACAAAACCTCTGATAGCAAAGCTCCATGTTATGCCCGCCTCACACACTTTACTCCTCATCCTTTGTCTAAGCTTGTAGATTTTTAGCAGCAGCAGCACTGGAAGGATGTTGCAGGAGGGCTGAGGAAATTTTGGGTTGCAGCAGTGCATCTGCAATAGACAATACAATAAACAGAGATGAGCTGGGAAGCAGTGTGACTACTGTAGCTGTGTGTGCCTACAACAGGCAAGGTAAACAGCATCTGCCTCCAGAATTTCTTTCAGCATGTATGAACAGCAAACGAGAGAAAATGGGAGAACAGATATGTCTGCAAATAACCCAGTATGTCAAAAAGCATAGATCTGTAAGTTTAGCCACTATAGAGGAAATCATAGAAGGGTGGAGGCTGGTGAAAGAAAAGGTCATCCATGGATTCATTATGGAAGAAGTCTTTATTGCAGTCTGTAGAAGGTTCAAAATATTTTTGTTTACTTATACAAGAGTTACCTGACCTAGTTGGTTCATTTCACACGTGGCTGTTGCTGGCTGAAACATGCTAAACTGGTCTTCTTTTTCGTTATGTATAAACCTATCCCTTATCTTAGCATGCTATTTCTGCCTCTGATCCCAAATTTTCTGTTAAAGTATGCCTGGAAACACATCTGCTTTGTTAACTGAAGTAATACTTGTACTGAGACATGCTGAACAAATTAAAATATGCCCTTCCAATATGTTTCTGGATTGCAAGTCCCATCAGTCTCAGCCAGCAGAGCAAATGGTGAAAAGCACTGGGAACTGCACTCCTAAGAACATCTGGAACATCAGTCATCCCTGACTGATCAAATGAAGGATTTAACAAGACTTTGCTCAAGGACTCACTTCGGAACCACTAAATTACCACATAGAAAATTATAGATAATAAGTTGAAGGCCAGAAAATAATAAAACAAATTATCCAGCATTGTGTTGTCAATTGTATTGGATCTGAAATAGTGAACATTCAGGTTCAGATCCTCACTCAGTCATGACACTCGACAGGCTTCTCCTCTCAGACTTCTTCCCTAATTTTCAGGGTACACAAATAAAAAGAGCTAACCTACCCAGAACTCCCTGACAGAACAAAGCTAATGCAAATGTCTTAAGTAAATAATTAAAACAGGGACAAACCACATAGCTGCTAGGTTTGCCTCATTTTTTAAGAAAGGTTTATAAAACATCTTTCATAATATTCCACAAATGGTAAACAAAATCAGTATGTTATGTGTCTAAAGCCACCTTTAAACACATGTTTAAACATATTTACACATTTCAAGGCAGCTACCAACAAATTAAAGTTTATAAAACAACTATTTTATAAAGTTAAAAAGATTACATATTAAAAATATTAAAATATATTAAAACTATATACAGACCTTGACATCCATGGCATTTATAAGCCCAACCCTTGTCAGTCTGCAAAAGCCTGATGGCATAAAAATGTTTTTAGCTACCACCTCCAGGGAGGAAGTCTGGGAGCAGCTACCAAGAAGGCCATTTCTCTTGTTCCCACCAAGCCTGAGAGGGTGGTGACAGAGGGAAGGGTGTCTTCTGACAATATTAGCACTCAAAGGGAAATATGGTCCTTCAAAAAACCTGGATCCAATCTGTCTAGGGTTTTATAAGTTAAAAGCAACACTTTGAATTGGTCTCAGAAACAGACTGGCAGCCAATGGAATTATTGCCAATAAAGAACATGCATGCTCCCTGCAGCCAACAGTTTTCTATGCTTTTCTAGTCAAGATAGCAAGGGAGCCACCACTTACTAGTAGTAGGATGACTCACTTGTCTTCTTTTAAGCTTCAGAGCTGTAGACATAAGAAGGGCCTGCACCCAGCAGCTGCAACACCCCTGGACTATGCCAAGCCAAATCAGGAAGCCCTTCTGCTATTTTCTGCCAAAGCATGAAGCTGCAGAGAAGAGGGAGAAGCATTTCAGCTCTGCTCCAAGATGGTTCAGCATTCGGAGTACCCAACCAGTGAGCCAAAGCAAGCCTCTCTGTTTCCATAAACACACACACACAATCTTCTGTTTTGAGCTGGAAAAGGGATGCAACATCTTGGCTCAGCTCTCCATTGATCAAAATGGTGGTGTTCCTGGCCAGTGTAGAGCCAAGACAAACTTCCAAATTCCCCAACCCCCAAAATTTAGAGCTCAGAAATGGAAAAAATGGTTAGAGACTTTGTCATTCCATAGGATGCCTCAATTCTCCTTTGCTGAAGGAGAGAAGGGGTCACTTCTGTCAGCATAAGGTCCAGGAACCCATGCCATGAGGCAGGAGTATGGATCTGCCAACCTCAATGTTGGGATTGGCCTTGAAGACCAGCCCTAGATTTGTGGACTTAAATGTTGTTGTTGCCGTTAATAACAATAATTTCTTAGGCAACTTTTAAAAGAAAGACTATCGGCAACTTACAACAATACTGAAATATACCACTTTTAAACTAGAATAAAACACTGATGCCTATCATAGTCCTTGCTCTCCAGAATCACAGTCCAACGCTCAAATCACTACACCACACTGGCTCTCAAACCACAACTACCATAAAGTAATGAAAATGTCCAAAACAACTCAGGTGATGCATTAAAAAGCCCATCATATACCATGAAATGCTGTGCATAGCCCTTCAAGTTGCCTATAAATTTATGGCAACTCCATGAATTTCATAGGGTTTTTGTGGCCAAGGAACACTTAAGAGCTGCTTTGCCATTGTCTTCCTTTGAAATATAGCCTATAGGCACCTGGTATTTTTTGGTGGACCCCATCCAAGTAGTAAACAGACCTAATCCTGCCTAGCTTCCAAGCTCTGTTGGGATCTAGTACCTTCAGGCCTTAATACATTTGAATATAAAATAACATGGTTAAATGAAAATAACTTGACATTTTAGAAATAGGAAAGTGAATGTAACAGACTATTAAATTAACAAAGGATTCTTTTACAATGGGGGGGGGGCAGTTGTGGTCCTACACAGTTTATTGAACTGAAGAGTACCATCCTTGCTATGTTGGCAGGGGCTGATGAGAGCTATAGTCCAATAGCATCTGGAGGGCCTCAAAGGTGCCCACCACTACTCAAAACCTTCAGAGTGCCAATCAACTCACTGAAAGTTGAAAAGGATTTAGCAAAATGTCCCAGGAAACCACTGGAAATGTAAAGCCAGAATATCTGAATTAACACACATGGTAGGAGTGCCCAATACCAGAGATTTTCTAGGATACATTTGGGGAATATAGGATAAATTAATGTACCAAAATTCCTTTTCCTACTAGTCACTTCAGTATTCATAAGAAGTTTGGAACAAAAACATGAGAATAAGCTCTTTTTCATTTTAATAGTTATGAGAATACTGGTGGCAGCACAGAAAGGGAGAAAAGGGATGATACCAAAACTTTGGAAAAAAACAAGTTGGTTTTTTTTCTGTTTTGAGAAAGAAATTAAAGTGTAAATCTACATATCAGACAATTTTGATGCCTCAGTATAAAACCACTCAAGCTAATGTTTTGTAAGATTACATTTTTCATTGTATCTTTCTAGAGTCTGGGAGAGATGGAAAATATTTCAGTCATGATTCCTGACAGAATGGCATCTCTTGAATTTTGGTGTCAGACAGAGTACATCTGCACATATTCTTACACTTGTAAGGCTTCTGGTGACCAAATAATGAGTCCCTGTTTTGGGGGAAAGGTGAGATATAAATGAAGATAACGTGTGTACATTTAAAATTGCTAAAATTCACAATACACGTCATTGAAAATGAAGCACAAATATGACTGAGTCGATAGGGAAAAAATGTACAAATGTAGTTACAAATTTCTAATCGGGCAGAAGAAAAGGTCCCACAACCTAACACAAAAGACAGAATAAGAATGAGGGTATGATTCAGACAAATGCGAAGAAATTTAGTTTTTGAGATCCTAGAAACTGGGTTTGATACCTTTGAATCCCCCTACCTTTCTGGCAATAAATTTATTCTTAACATGCCACAATTTATTTGGTCAATTCACCAAACAAAAAACAAAAAACCCCACACATATTTGTTCTGTACACCACACAAAACCCATGAAATTGAAACAGCTTACTCCTTTCACAGAAGTGACATTGCAGTTTTATTTGAAAGAATCTTCATAGAAATCCTAGTAGACATCAGATTTTATGCTTAACAGCGCATGTGTAGACAGGCAGAACATACCCAGCAGTCCTTAAATGTACATAGTTTGGAAAACTTATTTAATAATATTTAATTTTTGCTTTTTCAAGATTGCAGAGAGAGCAGATGGAAAAAACTATTAAAGCAGTTAAAAACTACAGCTGTTTGTTTGTTTTTTGCAGTCAACATGAATGGGCAATCCATTCATTTGAAAGGATCTAAGGTATGATCACTTCCAGAGCTACTATACTGTCAGCGTGCCAATTTTATTTTGTGTGCATGTTAGAAATCAAATGAAACTCAAGACCTAAATAGTGGCCTTTAAATCCAACCACATATTTTCTAGAAAATGCACTAGCTAGCTAAGTTGGGTCCTCTTGTCACAAATGATTTGTTACCCTTTTCTAGAACCAAATTGCTAACAGTGAGAGCTTTTTATATACCAACTGGTCAGGAGCACAGGAAAGAACTTTTAATGTTAGTAGGTTTCAGCAACCCAGCAGCATTTTGACCAGAGTTTTTCAAGGGAGCTAGCTGTGGAGCTCTCCAAAACCTATCAACAGACAGGATGTTAATATCCACATTTTCTACAAAATCTGTATTTCTCACATTTGTCTCAAGTAAGCCATTGTCCACAACAAGAATGTATATTGCACCAATCTAACCAAAGTGAAACAATAAATCATCTGACCTAGACATAACCTGGAAAGGATAAGAAAATGAACGAATGAGCAAAAGATATTGCTGACCATTACTAAAGTGTGATGTAGTGGTGAGATTAGGACTCCAAAAGAGCAAAATTCAAATCTGGGTGACCTTAGGCAAGTCACATTCTCTCAGCCTAAGAAGAAGGCAAATGTCAAACCTTTTCTCAATAAATCTTGCCAAGAAAACCCTATGATACACATGATATGTAAAGTTGGATTGACTGGAAGGCACATAACCACAAAAACATGATGATTTTGTGCAATATTCTCCTTTCTGCTTAAAACTGGACCTGTTTTCAAGGAAGAGGAAAAGCCAAGTATCAGCTTGCACAGAGGCCCAATGGAGATAATTTGGTTAAGCAGACTGACAGATTAGTGTCCATGTACTTGCAAGTCTAGCTACATAAAGTTCATTCTGACAGTTTAGCAAGAGGGAAAAAAAGAGAGAGAGAAAAGTTACTATGCCTCATCTTGTATTTTAAGAATTCCTATTCATCTTGCACTGCTATAAATCACTACATAAAAGAGTGAATATTTATTATGAACTTTATTTATATTATTTCATCTCCATTCATACGTACAGCAGGAAAGGCTCTCAGAACTGCTTACATATCAATAAGCAGAAGACAAGACCAGGGTGACCAAGTGTCCTAAGTGCAAAGGAGGACAAGGCATTGCAGAACGTAGGACATTACAAAATAAAAGCTACACGCACATAAATATAAATTCATGCTTCTTAGCCATGCTGAAGATGGAAGACATTTTGGAATTCCTCCTAGACAGAAGGCTGAAATGTAGGACCTGTCCTGGGAAAGGAGGATGTCTGGTCACCCTGTGACAAAAAGTTGCTGCCCTCAAGTTTACAAGCCAAAGGGTCACAATAAAAAGGAAAGGGGAATGGGAAGGTAAAGGAAAACTAGAGAACTCAGGCATTAAGTGTGGAGTCTTGTGAAGTTTCATATAGAAATGTGATAGTATACTCATGGGGGTGCATGATACAAATCCCACTTCTGCTTGTGCAACACAGAAATTTAAATATACAATTCTCTCATAACCTTTCTCTGCTACACACACAGACACACACAAACTTCTAATTCTAAAGGTAACAATTTGTCTTACAGGTGGCCATGTTGCTGAAAGCCCATTTTCTTAATCACAATTCCTCAGTGTTCACTTTTGACTATGCCATCTATGTGCAAAGCCCACAGAGGTGTGACTAATGGAGCACCTCCTTTTGAAAATTCTCAACAGAAGCATAGTGAACAAGACATCATTTGGGTTGCCTTAGGGTGGTCAAGCTGAGGCTGGTAGTCAGGATTCTGGTATTGACATTGTGTGAGGTTTCACTCTGATGTTTTATATTTCAGCTGTTTCTGTTTAAACTTTGGTTTATAAGAACTGTTGGAACCTGCCCTAAGCCTTTAGTGTGTGTGTGTGTGTGTGTGTGTGTATATATATATCATATATATCATATATACACACACACACACACACACACACACACACACACATATATAAATTACATTTTAAAAAGAGTCTCCATCTGGTATAGGAGAAGCATGTTGGAATACCTGGAAATTTACCATGCCAGCCAGATGCTGAATGTAATTTTCCTTCTGTGCCCTTCTGGAGAAGGAGATTAACCCACCTCTACAAACATTACATCAAACAAGGATTTAAAGAGGTACAATTGGTGTCATTCCATGGAATTCAAAAGCAGACTTGTCTGAGTGCAAGTTTCTTTGCATTTTAAAGCACTAGCATCACATTGGCATTAAGCAACTCAAGATGCAAGAGGCCACTTTCAAACTTGTATAAGACCACATCCGGGCATAAGAATTTAGTTTCATATAGTAATAGTTACAAAGGGTTTACAGTAGGGAAAATATAGAAGATTTTACATATCCAGAAGCACATTCCGAATGTACCATTAAGATTACCATTCACCTAAAATCCATCAGATGGCTGATAACCATGTCATTTTTCAAGAGTGATCATATTCTAAAATGAAACAAAAGCTGGAAGGTTTTGGCGCTCTTGCCTTTATCTTCTGAGTGGTTCCTACATAAGACAGCAAATGCACAGAAAGGGAGGACACCTGCATGTCCCAAAGGCTTTTTAATTTCCCCACATCTTTCATGTAGATACTAACAGGAAGCTCCCAGATGTTACTGCCAGCCAGTCAGCACAGTAAACGGTCAAGGACGATGGGAATTGTAGTTCAACATCTAGAGGGCACCATGTTGCCTGCCATTGCAGAAAGCGTTTCACTTGCTCAGTCCTGAGCATGGGCCAAAGCGAAGATTAAGAGGTGATGGTGGCAGGTGAAGCCCATGAAGCAGAAGGAGCTTCCATTCCCAGTTACAACAGAATTAATCCCTTTGCATATTTACACTTGTCCACATTGCTATTTATTTAGAGCAAGGAAAATGCAAAGGAAGGAGAATCTCTAAATTAAGAATTGTTCTGGGAGTGGGGCTGGGGATGCACATGGGAAGCCTCTACAGGCAAGGTTAAATTCCAGGGCCACAAATCTTTCATTACTACTGGAATTCCCTAGATACATGGGATTGTGCCAACTGCAAGGAAAATCTCTGACCCTTAATAACACTTCTACCATAAAGCAAGGGGACGCTGTATAAAAAATCATGATCCTACCATTCAGAAGACATTGAACATTTCCCCACAAATCAGTCAAGTGTGATGTGGGGTGAAAGGGGTCATAAAATCCATTCCTTCTTCCCTCAGCTTCCAGAATTGCTATAAATATTGTAGCATGCAGGCACAAGGGTGAGTATAAGTGATGCACTGCTTCCTCCATTCAAGCAAGAGGGGGAAAACCTCTCATGGATTTGGAGTTAGAGGGTGGGCAAATGCCTTGCTTATCACCAGTCCTTTAACACTGAATCTATCACAGTAGCTAAGAACCACTGACTCAACAAAACAGGAGAAACAGAAGCAATACATGTACCACACACTTGAGTGTATGTATTCTCTGCACATGTGCATACATGCAAAGACATATGCAGGCATAGAATAAGAGATATTTTCCAGAACTGTGGTGCAAACAGATTGATTCGCCAGGCTTTAACAAAATGGAAGAATAGATTTCCTTGGCTTGAAAATAGTTCAAACAACTGTTCGAGTCCAAAATTACAGACTTTATTTTATAGAACACATGTGTGCGTGTGTACATGCATGCACACACACACAGTTACAAATATTACCAAAAAAAGGAGGAGGAAGAAGAAACAGAAGAAAAACAGTCTGCTAGTTGAGTATGTCTGCCTGAAGCACAAAGATGAAAAAGTGCATCCCATGAACCACATGTGGACCCCAAGATCCTTTTGTGAACTGCAGACCAACCAATGCTCTGGGGAAAAATATTAGAGGGATGGGCTTTGTCATTCCCAGAGGCAAAGCTTCCAACTGTCCTGATTTGCCAAGGATAGCCCCAGTTAGTCCCCAGTTAGTCCCAGTTAGTCCTCCCACCTTTCCCTCTGCTTTTGAAATGTCCCAGTTTCTCTCTCTTACTCCTCTCACTTTTCCCCTTTTATCCTCCTCCTCCTCCTCCTCCTCCTCCTCCTCCTCCTCCTCCTCCTCCTCCTCCATCATCCCTCTTTCCCCCAAAAACTGGGACTCAGTGTGGCTTACAGTTTAAAAGAACAATACAATTTAAAACATACAAAAGTGAAAATTAAAATAAATTAAACTATTGCAGGATTAAAACACATCACTCATTAAAAGAGTAAAGGGCAGTTTAAAAAAGAGAAAATTGCTTAAAAACTGTACAGTTAAACCAGTACAACACCCCAAGTCCATTCTTTAAAGACTTTCTGTCTTTAAGACTTAAAAGCCTATGTGAATAAAAATGTCTTAGCTTGCTGACTGAAGGACAAGGAGGGGGCCATTCTGGCCTCCCTTGGGAGTTCCAGTCTAGGGCAGCCACTGAGAAGGCTTTCTTTTGTGTCCCCACCAACCATGCTTGCAATGGTGGTGGGACTGAAAGAAGGGCCTCTCTTGATGATCTCAGAGCCTGGACCAGTTCATACAGGGAGACAGGGTCTGCCAAAACCTGGACCTAAGCCATATAGGGCTTTATAAGTCATAACCAGCACTTTGAATTGTGCCTAGAAACAAACTGGTAGCCAGCGGAGCTGTTTCAACAGGAGCATTATTTGGTCTCTGTAACCTGCCTCAGTTAGCAGTCTAGCTGCATCTCTTAGGACCAACTGAAGTTTCCAAACACTCTTCAAAGGCAGCCACAAGTAGAGCCTGTTACAGTAGTCCAAAATGGGATGGAACCAAGGCATGTACCACTGAGGCCAGATCCAGCATCTCAAGGAACAGGTGCAGTTGCTTCAGATGCACAAAAGCACTTCTAGTCACTGCAGAAACCTGCATCTTCAGGTTCAAACCTGAGTCCAGGAATACACCCAAGCTGTGAACCTGTGTTTTCAAGGGGAGTGCAACCCCATCTAACACAGGCTGAATTTCTATTCCCTGATCTGCCTTCTGACTTGTCCCCCGCTTACTTCAATTGCTGCAAGCTGAATTCAGTTTGTATTCAATTAATACAGCTCTGAGAAGGGCAGGGTAGAATCTTGCACTTCCTAGTAGGCACAGATAAAAACAAACTTCTACAGCCTCTCCTAACTTCCTCATTAACTTTGCAATCTTCTCTGTTAACCTTTGCAATCTTGACCCAATCTGATGTTGTGTGGTCATACATGTCCCACTTTTAATCTGCCCAGTATTGGAGGATATGCAGAGGCCTCCTGAAGTAGCAGGTTTGTTTTTCATGAGCTTGCTGTCCCTCCAACACACACACATACACACAATGCAAACAGAAGTGGGCTTTCAGGTTATTTGCACTTGCCATTTTCTTTGTTTATTCCTTTTTGTGAGCTCACAGTGGGTTCTGGAAACTAAGACTGGGCTCCACCAAAGGTTTCCACCCCTACCTAGCATATGAAAAGGCATACTGTATTAGTTCTAACAGTCCTAACAAGAAAAAAAAGATGTATATTAGGGATGCTAGTGTCTTCCAAAATAAGTATTGAAAGCAGGCAACTGGAACCAGCAGTGTTTGTTGTTCTGAATTGCCTTTGAGTTGACTTCAACCCATGGTGATCCTATGTATGAGAGACCTCCAAATCACCCTATCTTTAACTGTACTGCTCAGCTCCTACAGACTCATGGCCATGACTTCTCTCACTGAGTCTATCCATCTGGAATGCGCACTTCCTTTTTTTCTGTTGTTGTTGTGTGCCTTCAAATCGTTTCCGACTTATGGCAACCCTAAAGTGAGATTTTCTTGGCAAGATTTGTGCAGAGGATGAGAGAGTGTACCTTGCCCAAAGTCACCCAGTGGACTTCATGGCAGAGAAGGAAATTGAATCCTGGTCTCCAGAGTCCTAGTCCAATGTTCCAACAACTACATCACACTGGCTTTCCTTTTCTTATTGCCCTCTACTTTATCAAGCATTACAGTCTTCTCTAATGAGTTCTTTCTTCTCATGGTATGGCCAAAATACCACAACCTCAGTTTAGTCATCTTTTCTTCCAGGGGGAGTTCAGGACTGATCTGCTCTAGAACCCATCCATTAGTCTTTTTAGCGGTCCATGGTATTCTCAGAATTCTTCTCCAGCACCACTTCTCAAATAAATTGATTTTTTCCCCTATCACCTTTCCTCACTGTCCAGCTTTCACAGCCATACATAGAAATAGGAAATATGATGGCATGAACAATCCTAACTTTGGTATTTATTTATCTTTACACTTCAGGATCTTGTCTAGTTTCTTCACAGCTACCTTTCATGTCCTATGGATCCATGAAACTATGGATCACTCTAAAAGAAATAGGTGTGCCACAACATTTGATAGTCCTGATGCATAAGCTCTACTCAGGACAAGAGACTACTGTTAAGTCAGAATACAGGAGAAAACAGAATGATATCCAATTGGAAATGGGATCAGGCAAGGCTGCATTCTATCACCCTATCTATTTAACTTGTATGTTGAAAACACCACGGGGAAAACAGGATTGGACTCAGAGGAAGATGATGTGAAAACTAGAGGAAGGAACATCAACAATCTAAGATATGCAGGAAACATAATAATAGCAGAAAATATCAGAGATATGGAAAGGTTATTGAAGAAATCAAGGCAGAAAGTACAAAGGTAGATTTACAGAGGAACACCAAGAAAACAAAAATTATGACCACAATCTACATGATTTTAAAATAGATGATGAAGCGATAGAAATCACCAATCAGAGACCAGGTGAGTAGGAGCTAATATATGAAAGGAAAATTTGAATGCTGATCAAAATGGTGGGAATCCTAGTTCTTATCCTCAGTTCAGGTTCTTCTGTAGTGAAGAAACCCAGCAAAGGCACTGTGGTGCAAATGAGCTAACGGGTGGGATGAGAAAACTTTTGACAGCATTATTTGGCTTCTGTGCCAGAGATTCCTCTGGCTTAGAGCAAAAGATACAAAGGAATCAAAGACTGTGATGCTGTGTTAAGGGGCAAGACAAATGGATCAACATTTTCATACAGGGAATGAGTCATGAGGGGACTCCTGGGTACTTTGTATTTGCAGACAAACTCAACCAAGTATCTAGAAACCCCTTTACAAAAAAACAAGTACATTAGTATCATCAGAGCTGACCTGATAGTTCCCTGATCAGGTGACTCTTTCTTGTGAGGGCAGTATAAAATGCTTTAAAATTGAGCTATTTTCACCACATAGGCTCTGGACTGGTCAGTTTATAGGTACCCTTATCAGTTAGCTGGCAACTTGGTGGTCAGGTAGACATTTGTATATATTGGCAGTTTCTTGAAGCAACTTCCATTTTATCTATTCAATGGCACAAAGAAGTTAACCACTGGAGGACAGGCATGAGCAGATTGCTCCCTCTACATCCCTGCACAGCAGTTGTTCAAATATCTGCCCCTGCTGTGTTTTCCAGGACAAAATAGATGCTTGAGACAAGGTGACAGGGTAACTCCAATAGAACCATACAAAGCACAATCAGGGAGCTAGCCCATTTAAGTTCTTCCATAACATACTTAGACCCAGGGAAGCTCCATCACTTATGTCTGGCCCAAAGAGCAACTCACTGCTGTTGTTGCTCACATCCTCCCCCTTCCCATCTTAAAGCTACAGGAGAAACTTCAAAAGAGAATGTGAGAGCTCTCTGTTTGCCTTTCATTCCAGAGTACCCTTGGTTACTATGTGAGGAGGAATGTCCTCTCCTATGTGTTTTTCCCAAGTTTCTTCTTGTTATACCCCCCCCGCCCCAAAAATAAATGGGCTTATTTTGTTCCTCAAACAGAAAATTACTTGACTAGGATCTGAAGAGGTTCTTAAAATACCCCAAATGCTGGCATGTTTAACTGAATATATAGGCAAATGGATACACTTAATTTTGGATAAAATATTAGCATAGTCATTCTGTCTCATTCCATATAAATTTGTTTTTGAGACTTAACTCAGTTTCAAAAGAAGCATCATGGATATGAAAGTCCCGTTTTCACTTGATGTATGGAATTACTTATGCAGGGCTTTGGATCTCAGCCCTTGTACCTCAAATTTCAGTATGCAAACTTCATGCATAAAAATTCAAAACCCTTAGCCACCGTCTCTTTCACACCAACACTCACACTCAGTAGACCTATACAGTCTTGCTTTTCCTCTCTCTTTTTAAAATTAAAGGCCAACATTATTACTTTAAAAGCCTTTCTAAATCAAAAAAAGTTTGAGTTACATAGGAATAAATAATTTTAACATAGCAAAAAGATATTTCATTATTTTATTTTGGGAACTGATAAATACTTAGCTAAGTTACAAACAATGAAGTGCAATGGAAAGTAAAATGGCCCATCAATGTTAAATCAATATTTAAACTCTTAGTCCCCTTTACAAAACCCTCCCTTTCCAATCAGGCTGGTGACATTGCTTTGACACAGAAAATTACAAACCATCTGAGAGGAGAAACAGCACCTCTTGAGATTCTGTCTGATTCAATTTTGTTCCATTTTTATTCCATTTGCTTTTGTATAAAAAGGGATCCTTGTTTGAACCAAACCCTCTACTGATAGGGACCAAATAATACACATGGATTTTTGAACCACTTTGGATTTCATCGGTCTGAATCACTTTCACTTTCCTGCTTAATGCCATGTTCTTGTCCAGCGTCATTCTCCCCATCACTCTCTTTATCCCAGTCTTTCATTGATGCTCCCATCATGAAGTCATCTCGTAATATACTCCATGTTGGCCCTTCTTCCAACTTAGATTCACCCTGAGAATTAGGAGAGGGAGGGAGTAAATAAAGGAAAGGTGAGTAAAACACAATAGAAACATTACATAATTTTCCTTGACCTAAAACATCCAAGACTTGAGTAATATATTGAATCACTTTCAATTAGTATTACCATTTGGCCCACAGAAGCAACAGAGTGGTTTTGCTGATTTACCACCAAAATTGTATGTGTTTGTATGTGCATGGGCAGAGAGGCAATTTTTTCCTGCAGCCTGCCCTGCACTTCTAAAAGCCTGCTCTGGAAGGCTGTTAAAAACCTTAAGACAGTTTTTAGTGACACACAGGGCTACATAGGGAGGTGAAGAAAGTTTCAACATGCTACTTCAAATTTGGACTACTGTGCCTTAGAAGCAATAGGAGGAAAATCTTCCAATCCTCTTTCCATTTCTCAAAAACTGATACCTACCTCCCCAAATGTTTAGGGAAAGGTTGGATTTTTAGGAAGCTTTAAGAGGAGTGGACTACATGTAGTCTGACCTTTCACATCACACACATTCCTGTGACATAGCAATTAAACAATGGGCCCTATGTCTGACTCACGCCCCCCCCCCCCAAGCTGGCTATTGCTGAGCATGTGTGGCAGGAGTACTTGCTTTGCCCAGTGAAACAGATCTGAGAATTCAACATTGGAGAAGAAGTAGGAAAGCTGGGATGCCAACTAAATTGAGAGGATTAAGAGCGGGGGGGGGGGGGGGGGGGGGGAGGGAGATTGAGAATGTGAAGTACTTTGAAGCTTCAGACCAGTAAGCAGAAGAGACATCCTAAGAGAATTCCATGATGGTAAACTCCCAGTCAGCACCAGTCCAAGTCATTCTGGTTCAGAGGCACATAACCTGTATGGTATCTTGCCTGCTATTAATTCAACAACATCTACCAGGATATACTCTCAATACTGGAGGTGGTAATACAGTCGGCCCTCGGTATCTGCGGAGTTGCCATCCATGGATTCAAGCATCCACAGATAGCAAGCCCACGTTATTCCCAATGGTAGTGCATGCATGCAGCCATGCTGCCATTTTTTACTGGCAATGCAGTTATATGCATGTGCTGCCACGGGACAATGCGGGCTTGAGCATCCATGGATTTTGGTATCCCTTGGGGGGGTGGGGGTGGTCTGGAACAGATCTCTCACAGAAACCAAGGACCAACTGTATGATAAAGGAACATCATTAACAGCAATACACTCTATTGTGTAAAAGGAACACTTCTTTGCTATTATTGTGAAATTATCTTTTGTTCAATGAGTTAAGACCTGCTCATTTCCTAATCAGGTACTCCAAGGGAACCCAACATTCACTGCCAAGGGGAGCTGCCTCATGGAAGGGCTCCCTCTGCTTTTGGTCACACTCAAGAGATGCTGGGGAAATTGGATATTGTGAAGTCCAATATGAAATGGCCCATTCCAACATGAACTGACTTAGAGATACAACTCTTGTAAGGAATATGTGGTTTGGAATATAACTATCCTTCAGATTTTGCAGTTCATCAACTTCTGTGATGCAATTCTCAGCTCACACAGCATGTACCAAAATGTTTTTCCTTAGAGTAAAATATATTTAGAAATGCATGTTTCATGAGGAAGGTATGTTGAAAATATATTTACCCATGTAGTTTTGGTTTTAAAAAATATCAATGAAATGGAAACAGGGCAGATCTGTCCAATACCAGTCACAGATGAGATAAAGAAACAGATTGACTAGTCTCAACAGGATAATGGTACCACAGACACCATCAGCTTTAACATAGAATCATAGAATCATAGAATTATAGAGTTGGAAGAGACCACAAGGGCCATCCAGACCAACCCCTGCCATGCAGGAACTCCCAATTAAAGCATCCCTGACAGATGGCCATCCAGCCTCTGCTTAAAGACCTCCAAGGAAGGAGACTCCACCACACTCCGAGGGAGTGTGTTTCACTGTCGAACAGCCCTTACTGTATAGCCGACAGCCTATATCCAACATCACACTTGGATATAGGCGGACGGGTGGAATTATTGAGATTGTGTTCATTCTTGCATCTAATATTGAAAGTCTTAGTTCTTACAATTCTCTGGGTGTAGTGTTTTGTATGTAAAGAAACCAAGCAACCTTTAGTCAGCTTTCCACAAAAACTCAACTGATGCAATGATGAGAAAATGTTGACGACAAAGATGTAATTCAGATAGAAAGCTACCATGAGTCCATTACTCTGCCTGACAGTAACTGTGCACATTTCTATTGTGCCACTAAAATATTTTTGAGGTTGTTTACAACATAAAGTGAGAACCAGCATGGTGTAGTGGTTTGAGCATTGCACTAGGACTCTGGGAGACCAGAGTTTGAATCCCTGCTTGACCACAGAAACACACACTGGGTTGACCATTGTCAAGTCACACATTCTTGGCCCCAGAGAAAGGCAATGGAAATGTCCTCTGAACAAATCTTGCCAGGAAAACCCTATGATAGCTCACCTTAGGATTGCCATACATCAGGAACAACTTGAAGGCACACAACAACATAAAGAAAGATATAAGATATAATAAAAAAAAATATTTAATGCACACAGAATGGGTAATCTATAACTAGTAGAAGCAATAAAACAAACTGAATTTAAAACTCTTAGAAAATAAAAATGCAACTGAGACAGAGGTACCATCTTTAAAAATTTCTGGTTCTACCCAGCTAGCCCTTTCCAGAAGTCAATGTTGGTGGACTCTAATTTTCAGCCAAAAACGAACACCAAGATCAACCATTTTGAAAGTCACCAAAAGGATCCAGGAGAATTAAAAGGATGGCTTTCTTCTGGCAGCAGTCATCAGCCAGGATAACCAAGGTAGCCTCTGTGCCAGAATCAGGCCTAAAGCCCAACTGACATGGATCTAGAAATTCCCTGTCACACAAAGATGCCTGGAAATGCCTGACAATCACATGTTCAAACTTTCCAAGGCCACAGAGGCAATTCTCATCTCCACACCCTAAGAATCTGTAACTGGAGATGCTTTTGGTCACTAAGCTTAATTATAGATTACATTCTTTGGTTGCAGAGCACTGTTATATCAGGCATGATGGAGCTTATTTTGACCTCTGCGAAAAATGCAGAGGTTTAGTTGTAACCTGACAGCTGGTTCACACACACACATGTATCACTTAATCTTTCAGTACTTAGTGCTTTGCAGTTGAACACGGCAACTAGATCTACAGAAAACCACTATTTTTTTAGTTGAGTTGGGCGACAGGGAAATCCTCTTGGCAGTGACTACCATATATACTTGACTATAAGTCAACCTCATGTATAAGTTGAGGGCAAGTTTTGGGGCCAAAAATGGATTTTGTTATGACCTGTGGATAAGTCAAGGATAAAACATTGGGGCACATAACAAAAGAATTAAAGGAAGACAGCAAGGAAAACAATGCCAACGAACTTACAAATTCCAGCAGGCATAACTGTTTGTGCTCTCCTTAAAGGCTAGATGGATAAGAGAATGGAGATGAGTGCCACTGATTTTAAGACAAATTATGCTCTCGCTTTTCATTAGGGGATGGTTCCTTTTTAAAATAAGAGTTAATGTAATGTACAGTACTTATATTGACCCATAGATAAATTGATCCAGGTTTTTGTGGGTTAATTTTTTGACTAAAATTTCTAAACTTATACATGAGTATATACAGTAGTTTATGATTGTTAAACCAAATCAAGGCCAATCTTTGGAAATAAAAAGGGATACAGAAATGTGGTAGTTGCAAAGTGAGAACTCAGCTTTACTGCTTTTCTGTAAGCAAAGAACATATAGATGGACAAAAGGGTTGAGGCTTAGTAAGAACACCAGATTTAAAGTTGCCAAAGATGATCATCGGTAATACATGCATACCCCAACACAAATAATTTACAGTTCTACCAGGGAATAATTTCTTTACGGCAATCTAAACTGTCTAATCAGCTCTTTTATTACTCACAGGATACTGATTTGTAAAGATGTTTCCTGGCACATGGTATAACACAAGGCTAGTATAGATGGAGACTGGTTACTCAAAATTGCTCATGGCAGTCCTTGCCACTTTGGCAAGTCATGTAATGCAGCTTCAGTTAAAAAATAATAATCCCCACCACAGAAGAAAACACCAGGAAGTTTATTTCCAAATTTGTTTCTGGGTACAAACAGGCAACACTTATATTGTTTAGTTGGAAAGAAAAAGAGGGTAACAAGCAGCTCAGTTTTAACTCGGCTTTTGCAGCCTGACCTGCTGCCAGTTCTTCAAGACTGAAGAACCAAGGAGCGATTTTATACAGAGCAACAGCACCACTCAGTGGCCATCACTCAAGAAACATCATGGAGACCTGTTCAGCAAAAATGAAAAAAAGAAAGAAAAAAGTTCTATGGCACCGTACAATTTCAAGTTATTGGAGCACAGTATTTTTGTCTTTTTCTAAATGCAACATTTGTTATGTGGACTTTTCATTCTATAATTAAGTAAGACTTATCCCATGATCAACTCAAAGAGTACTGCGATCCTAAATTGCAAGGGATGGGCCACACCTTGAGGGTAGACACATACAGAAAATTCCAGGTTCAATTTCTGACATTTGCAATGTGGGTGGGAAGGATTCCTATCTGAAGTCCTGTAGAGTTGATGTCAGTCTGTGCTGACAATACTGGGCTAGATGAAACTATGATCTGACTCAGTATAAAGCAACTTCCTGTCTACTCAGAAATTCACCCCATTGAATTCAATGGATTGGTCAGTGACCCATTTACAGCTTACGGCCACAGTATAACACTTGTAACATAAAACTTGATCAAAGGTAGAGAAAAATATAAATTCTATTATTTGTTCTGAGTCATATATCAAAGTCTCAAAGTATATTAAGTTTTTTGTTGTTGTTGTGCCTCCAAGTTGTTTCCCACTTATGGCGACCCTAAGATGCACTTATAGTGGGGTTTCCTTGGCAAGATTTGTTCAGAGGAGGTTTGCCATTGTCTGAGAGCATGTGATTTGCCCAAGGTCACCCAGTGGGTTTCATGATTGAGCTAGGAATCGAACCCTGGTCTCCAGAGTCATAGTCCAACACCCAAACCGCTATTTTTGGAAATTCTCAAACTATAAAAAACTCCACATATTTTGGTGGAAATCGGAATACATGCAATACTGTTTAATATTTGCCTAGACATATTTAATGGTTTAGCAACTTATAAGTTTAGCAACTTATAAAACTGTACTACTGACTCATTTACATAATTCATAAACACAAAAGCAGAAAGAACAATGCCAACTGCTTCTTCCTGCTTGCATGATTTTTGGATAGAGTCCACAGTTAATTCCTATACTTTCTTTGCCATTTCCTTTAAACAGGTATTTTTCTTATAGTGGTTCCCCCCCCCCCCCCCCATAAGAACTCTGTAAGGTCTCTCTGCTGTTTTTTCTCCATGGATATCTCCGGCTTTCCATTTCTTGCCCAACCATAAATTTCAGCCTGCTGTGGTACCAGGTTACACAAATTTCTAGAGCAGGGGTTTGGGGTGTACAGAAAAATCTTTGTGACATGGATCTCTTTAATCAAAATCGATGGATTTCACATAAAGGCTTTCAAGATATGTAAATGAGAGGCTACACGATTTAAACCATGCTTTGATAATTCAACTGTACAGCCATACACACACACACACACATATATATATACAGGGAATGAAATCCTTTCCCTTCATGCAGCCCCTATACACCCCAAAAGCGTGCTCAAGTGGTCTGGGTAGAGAGTCTTCCTTATTACACCTTTTAAGGTCAACCTTTTTAATGCCCCCCCCCCCCCATGTCTAGCTCTTTCTTATACACAGAAAGTCATGGAAAACATCAGCTTTATTTTGCCCAGCTTGCCTCTCTCGGGAAGCAAAAATATAGGAATAATAAAATTGGTTCTTTCTCCAAGTTCTTTTTAACTTTAATTTGTAGTTTCACCCTCCTTTAAGAACTTGACATGTCTGTGAACTTCCTCACTTGACCTAATTTTCTTTTCAAGGTTGCCATATGAACTTCCAATAGCTTCCCATTACTTCTCTCATCCCCCCCCACCGCTTTCAAAACTCTTTATACTATTTTAACTTTGGCACTACCTTTCTATGATGGTGGGATTGTGTATACCCCTAAGATTAAGAGGCTGTGCAGATGCAGCATTGCTACTGATAGGACCTCTCAAATCAGACAGGCTTTTGCAAAAGAGCTGGACTAAATGTGTCAAACATCCTAACATGGTAAGGGAAGCTACTAGATAGCAGCAATAGTGGGGAGTGACATTGGTGGAGGACCTCTCAAAGACAATGGTAATGGCACATCAGCTGGCAACTTTGGGATTAAAGATTTAAACAGGTTTAAATGTTGTTGAACTGAACAGATTTATCTTAGAAGGGGAAAAGGAAATGACAATATTAATTTACAAGTTACATTAAGTATTGTATAAGTATATATAAATGTTTAAATGAAAAAAGAGAAAGAACTGAGATAGTTATAGGAAGAAGAGAGATAAGTTGATAGTAAGAAGAAAGTTGGTGTGGATGATGAGGTATGTGCGAAGGTAAGAAAGCAAGTGACCAAATAGATGAGAAGAAGAAGGTAGAGAAGAAATAAGGCAAAGTTTGGAACTTAGAAAAGAAGGTATAGGAATGAGATGAATAAAGGAAGAGAGGAGATGGAGTTTTTAGAATGCGAGTATGCAAGTGAGATGTTTGAGAAGCATGTTTTATTATTGTTTGAAGTAGTCATAATATATAAATAATGGAATTATTTAGGGTACTAGACCAATTTGTGCACATGTAAAATAGCATAAATTGTAAATAAAAATTATTTTGAAAAAAGAAAATGTCATTTTACTCTATATGTTGCTGTGAATTATTAAAATTTATGTGTCAATAAAATATTTTTTTTTTAAAAATGAAAATCCTATGAAAATCCAAAATAAAGCAAGAGATAGTGCTGGAAGATGAGACACCTTCCACCCGTCAGAAATAGAAAGAGCAGAGGACTGGGAATGTGTCTCACAATGCAACTGGACTCAAGCCAAAAGGAATTTCAGCTGCTGACAGTCAGAGGTGAAAAGAAACGTCTGAAGCTGTACAACATATGCAGTAGTAACATGGAATGTTAGGAAGCATGAATCAGGGAAATTGGGAAGTGGTAAAACAAAAAATGGAATGTGTAAACATAGCAATACTTAGAGTGGACAGGAATGGGATGTTTTCAGTCAGATAAATAATTATGTTTTATGCTGAAAATGACAAAGAAGAAATAAGGTGGCAATTAATAGATGTAGCAGAACTAATTAAGCTATACTGAAAAATCCATCTCAGTAATATCAATAGAAAACCTACCAGTATAACACTAATCCAAGTTTATGCTTCAACTATAGAGAAAAAAGGAGAAAATGAAGGACTATACTGGTGTCCAGGAGGATACTGATTGCATACCCGAACAGGAGCTATTGCTAGTGATATGTTAAGATATGTAGCCAAAAAAAGAACCCCAAAACAAAGAAAAACCTCATTAGTGAAACTCTTCAAACAATTAAGGATAGATGAGAAGTAAAAGGTGACAGAAACAGGATTTGAATCCCAAATGTATGCAACAGTTCAGTGGTTTTTTTACAGGGCAAAGAGCTATTATAATAATCAATGCAAGGAAAGAGAAGATAACAAAAAGGTAGAAAAACAGACACTTTTTATAATTTCTGAAATATCAAACGGAGATTTAAAACAAGAGTAAGGATGGTATGTGAACAACACTGGACACTTTGTACGATCAGACCAAAATGCAATTACTATGAAAGCAATGAACACAAGAAAGACATATGAAGGCAAAATCCTTCAAGGACTGATTCCAGAAAGACAGATTCTTTTGAGGTAGAACCTTTTGGGGACGAACAACCATTTTAGAAAGTTAAGTGAAAGAGGTTCTCAAAGCACCTAGAGGAAATAAATCACCAGCATCAGATGACATATAAATAGTTCCAAGCTATAGAGACAGAATATACCCCTTCTAATAAAAATTTGCCAAATATGGAAAATAAAACAATGATACCTAGAGAACGGGTTAGCTTGTGAAGTTACTATCATGTGCAATTACACAGTATCTAAATACAGTCACTCCTCTGTTTTCACAGGGGATCTGTTCCAGATCCCCCCTCCGCCATGAAAACAAAATAAAAGCAAATATTCAAGCCCCATTGGCTTGAATGGGTGTGCATGGCATTATATCCCTCCCCGCTTGCCAGTCCACAAAAAGTGAGACAGTGGGCTCGAAGTCCACAAAAATGGAAGGACAACTGTAGAGCTAAACAACACATACAAGTGCACAAAAAGAAATTAATGTACTACATCTGTCCTATGTAAAAACAAAGTAAATCTAACTTTCAAATTGATCTAACTATTAGCATTAAGTTCTAACTGTAAGCTTATAACTGTATACTTCTCATTCTGAGTACTCCCATACAGGCATACATGGGGGCTTAAGGAAAACCTTAGAAAGGCTTCTCCTCTACTTCTCTCATTCTGTGAGACTAATATGGGAATAATATTTAATGAAACATGGGTACTATACCTTTCCCACAGACCAAGAAGATACAGAATGCCTTATCCAATAGCTTGGACCAATTCAAGACAGCATATGGATTGTATCTCTTATAATCTGCCAGTGAGAAATTTGAGATTTTCCAACTTCATGAAACATATATGAAAGAATAAATCTGAGCCACATTGTGCTACTTACAGAGAAAACAAACACTCTGCAGTTATCTTATGCATATAGTTTCTGATGAGTACACACATCTAGTCTGCTGTGCATAGGTACAATGAGAAGCCATGAGTTCCTGCACCATGTATACATGGCAAACAGAAATGTGTTTCTTATTCATTACTGGATACATACAAAGCAGATGTGACTTCCTATGTGAAAGTAACAGCCATCAAGAAAATTTATCTTGTGCAAGGTGAACCTTAGACTGAAAGTCAGTAAGGACAATTACATCATGACTTCAGCCATTCTTCTTCCCCTTGATCCTGTCACCAAACTGAATGGAATTTTGCCGCTGCGACTGTTGAGATATGTTGATATATTGTATTTTAACCTGTATATTTTAATCCCTTTTAGTTTAATACTATTTTAAGGGGTGGGTGGGTTAGAGTATTGATACACATATGTAATTATGGAATTTTAAAGTGTAAGCTGCCTTGATTGCGCTGCAGAGGGGCGGGATAGAAATATCATCATCATCATCATCATCCAAACATTTATGTTTATCAAAAGCCACCACATGTTTTTTATGCAATGATCTTGGTGCTGGTTCCACTATAAAGCCATTCTTTCTGTGTAGGAAAAGTATTAACTTGTGAAATAGCCTAGCACTCTGAGAAGAAGAATTCACTGGGGGGGGGGGGGGGGGAAGGTTCTAAAAAAACATGTAGCATATTGTCTGCATGACTGGCAATTAGGTCACATTTAGCCTCTCTTTGAAAAAATGTCTTATCTAATGCCAGATTCTGACTTCCTGTAGATAAAAACAAACAAACTTATTACTGGCACCTGCAACCTAAGGCAGCTTAAATTCTACCTGATTAACCCGAGGTCTGCATTCCTTGACTTAGAACATAGCACATTCCTGAGGAGCCAGAACAGTCCATACCACTGCACTGCAAGACAGAAGAGATTAAGATCCAAAAAAAACTCACATGTAACAGAATAAATAAATAAAATTAAAAATGAGTTGCAAACTTCAAATTTCAACAGTGGCAATACCACCATATATCGGTTCTAGGAATCAATGCTGCCCCAAAAAATGCCTGCCTCTATTTTAAAGCACCAAAGCTCTAAAATGTATTAAAACTTCCAGATTTTCACAGCCTTTCTGTAGTAGTAAGCAGCTATTTACTACATGGACTGAAGCTTTCTCTCTCCATGCCTCACACACTGGGTGGGTGGGGGGATGAAGGGTAACAAACCATGGTTTGCTGCTTCATCTGAACCAAGCCAATGCATACTTTGAAAATAATTCTCAGAATTTCAAACCTAAATACAATCTACTAAAATCAAAATTGTACTTACAAGTAAACATGTTTTGTATTGGAGTGTTAAGGACCTTTTGCTCATTACTCTGGGGACTCATTTACAATTTCAGTTTACTAGAAACATTTTTGGCACTCGGAGTAAAATTAAGAAAATAAAAATAAAGCCAAGGCATCCCACTGCAGACAATAAAATCAACCCAGCTGAGACATTACAGTTTTTACTGGGTGGCTAAATGTAAGTCAAGGGCATGAGTCCAAACCTTCACCCAATGTTAGGAAAACCCCTTGTGACACATTCTAATTAGGAATGAAAAGTCTTTATACTGCTTTGTATGGGACTGTAGCCAAATGTTGAAATGAGAATTTACCTAAGAACTCTAGTGCTGTTACTGAGGTTTCCAAGCCATAGCACTAAGAAGCCTCCACTCATTATTTTTCTTTAATTACCTATGCATGAACATTGTGGGTGTATTAAAACTTCTTGCTTTTCCTGGGAAAAACAGCAGCTGAGATATGGGAGAATACAACACTAAATATGTGCATAAGAGCTGCAACATCTTATGCAAAAATGGTGCTGAGACTGAAAGCAGAATAGCTGTTTTCCACACAGCCCTAGCAGCCTGCTGCTCCAAACAACAGATGATTTAAAGGCAACTTAAACTGTAGTTTGCTTCCAAACTGTACGGGTCAATAGCAAATTCTTCACATATCAGGAACAAAAAACAGTTAAACTGAAGCAAACTATGGTCTCTTGCAATCAATGTCAATACTACTTTGAATACTCTTTAATACTAGAGGGATTTGAACTTGCTTTGCTTAGTCCATATTGGCTTCAGCGCAAAACTAGAAGAGGGATCATTTTGTATTCCAGACTCTGAAATGGAAGGGAAATATTAGACTACAACTTTCTTTCATGTGACAACTTTGTAAATTGTAAGACTTCCTATACAGGAGAAATCAGTCCTACAAATGCTATAAAAGAGCACTGCAGTTTTGGTAATATGCAAATTTGCCTAGACTTAACCTGGGAGAGATTGCTGATCCATTTAAACATGCCTTCAATTAGCAGACAGTTAACAATGAATTTCAGGATTTTCTTGAGGCCTATCTGTTGCAAGGGGGAAATACTACTGTTATCTTAAACAAAGCAAACCCTAAGTATGGCAAGATACACTGAGCTTCAGATACAAATATGAGACAAGAAGTAGAGAAGTGATCATCTACAGTTTCATTGGCAGTGCTTAATCAAAAGGCTCTGTTGCAGCTGCTGGAAAGCATTTCCAGCAAGCAAATATTACAAAGCACTGTTTATAGCACCTGGTCTCCATCCTATCCATCCTGGATAACTTCATTGTCAGCACACAGCAAGTGTTGTAATTCCATCACTGTGTGGTTAATTAAAACCGGACAAACACAGGTTTTCACTTTGAGCCTTGCTAGGTGGACCACCCAAGGAAGGAACCCAATATTTTACAACCTCGTGTTGGTATGGTTGAAGTGACAGATGGGTAAATGAATCCACACTTCAGGTTGACATTCCATAAAGGATAAAACTCATGTAAAATTAAGCTTTCTCTGATTTCTTAATTTGAAGTATCATGACCTCCTCACCAAAGGAATTAAATGATACTTTATGCCTTGTCTGCATTCCTACACACATCTAACTGGAAGTTCCACCAAACAAGTTTAAGACAAGTCATTAATTCAAGTATACAACACCCCAGTTTCAAAATATAGAGACTGGATACAATGTAGTTACCTATTCAATACCATTGCTAACCTCCTCTCGGTGTGCATTTATACTTCACAGGCAACCTAAGAGAAGTCTACAAACATTTTTTGCTTTTGTCTCTATTCATGTACCAGTCTGAAGTGTCAGTGGATCAGGTTAACCATTTAGTATATACTACCCACCCAACCCCCAACATGGGAAATGTTTATTTTGTTCATTTTACTAACGGTAACGGCCCCGAACCCAGGTATTGGGACACAATCTCCAGTCCTAGATGAGGTCACACTCTCCTCAAAGGACTGTGTTCGCAATCTGGGGGTGCTCCTAGATCCGTCGCTTCAGATGACAAATCAGGTGAATGCGGTGGTCAGGAGTGCCTGCTATCAGCTTCAGCTGATACGGCAACTGCACCCTTTCCTGGAAGTCGGGGGACCTCAAAACTGTGGTACATGCACTGGTAACCTATTGTCTCAATTTCTGCAATGCACTCTACATGGGGCTACCCTTGTGCCTAGTTCGGAAACTTCAATTGGTACAGAATATGGCAGCCAGGCTGGTCTCATGTAAAACCAGAAGAGACACGTAACACCTATTCTAAGATCACTTCACTGCTGCCTATCTGTTTCCGGGTGCAGTACAAGGTGTTGGTTATTACCTTTACAGCCCTAAATGGCTTGGGTCCAACCTATCTTCGGGACCGCCTCCTTCCATATAATCCACCCTGCGCACTCAGGTCCTCTGGGAAAAATTTATTGCAACCTATAAAAACTAGATTATCTGCAACTGCCTGGAGAGCCTTTTCAGCTATCGCTCCCAAACTTTGGAATGGCCTGCCGGATGAGATCCGTCACTTGACCACCTTAAACAGCTTTAAAAAAGCTGTTAAGACGGATCTCTTCCAGCAGGCCTTTCCTGAGTAGGTAACCGACCACCGAAAATAGTTATGCCTGTCCCTGATTTCCGTTGTAGCTATTTTAAATTATTTGTTATTTGTAATTGAAGTATGTTTTTATATTTTGTCTGTTTAATTGTATTTTAGAGGGAGTGAACTATGGGGGATGGGATAGTTTGTTTTATCTTGTAAGCTGCCTCGGTTGTATTTTACAGAGAGGCGGGATATAAATATATTATTATTATTATTATTATTATTAAAACCCCAGCAGAAATGTCCAGGTAGCTGCAGCTGAATCCTAAGGCACTCAATCAAAGTTCACCATATGTAGACTTGCCATACATGGATTTGAGCTTATGCGTACAGCAAGCCCAGGAGGACAAAACAGCATGTGTGTGTAGGAGTGTACCACCATAGAAATCAATGGAATTTAAGCATACATGTTTTTTCTCATACGAGAGGAGTTCCCGGAATGGATCCCCCACATATAGGAAGGGCCCACTGTAGTCACATCTATAACTGCTCAGGAACTACCATACCTTAAGAACAGGAAAATCCCATTTTACAAAATAATCATCTTGGAGTATTCTGAAGTGAATTATTATACAAAATACAGAGTGGAAGCACAGGCAAGAACTAACAATGAACACCCTGGGTATCTGCTCAAAAACAATCATGCATATTTTTAATGTACTGTGTTCTCATCTCTCCCTTATCTCTGTTCTACCTCTTACACACTCTAGTGCATCACTTCCTACAAATCTAACTGTAAAACAGATCTTCATACCTGGCAACTTTTCCCAGGAATATTTAACTAATGATTACTAACAACTATATGTAAACTACGTCTGTATATTCATATCATCTGTAATAGAAGCTGGGGGCAATAAACATCACATGGGTGTGCATCCAAAAAGCATGCTTTGTTGTATATCTAGCTCATATATCCCAGTCTTGTTCTCAGTCACTTCCAAGCACATATGCTGAAGATTGTAAGATTATGAGTTCTGAGGCAGCAGCAGATGCCTCCATTTAATCCAGGATACTACTCATCCCTTTGCCAATGGGCAATTAGAGTTCATTGATGGATGACTATTCAAACAGCAAATGGCTACTCTACATTAAGATGAAGTGAGAGTTAGTTTAGGGACTTTTGAGGAAAAAAATCATCTATCATTTAATGGTCAGAAGATCTTACTGTTTTAGCTATGCATGAATATGCTTTTTCTAGATATCAACTTCAAGAAAATGTACTGCTGCAAATATGGCTATCTTCTATCTATGTATATACTGTATATCAACCCCTGTTGATATTGTTATTTTCCTTCTTTTCTCTTTTCCCCTGTTTTTGTTTGTAACCATAAAAATATTTGTTTTTAACATTTTCAGTTTTCTTAAAAGAATACAGTACTATGCTAGGGTAGGATCCCAATGAGCCACTATTGTTGTAAGATTCTGCCATTAATAATTTGACCAAAATTTCAGTGGCAAACTATTATTAGAAATCTGTATTCAGACATGTGTAACATACGAGGGGGTATTGTAAAGTTTTAATTATCATCTTTTTTTAAAACATGACATAAAGTTTGATTTAATTTGTAGTTATTAACTTATATCTATGTAGTCACCATCCAGATTTACACATTTTTCCCACAGCGTTTCTTGACTTTTCAAATACCTGATACTGTAGAAGTCTGCAGATTGTGCCTTACGAGGGTGTAGAGTAAAGCAATAATTATCACCCGGAAGTTGTTATATTGATGAAATTTTGTCAGTGTCATCATTGGTCCCTAAGTGCATGATGTTGAGAAAATCAGCTCGTGTCCATCATTTTTATGACAGGTCATGCCAGAAGTGACTAAAGTGTAAAATCCTCGTAAAGCGCAATCTGCAGACTTCTACAATAACGGTATTCGGAGGGTCAAGAAATGCTGGGAAAAATGTGTAAATCTAGATGGTGACTACATAGAGATAAGTTAACTACAAATCAAAACAAACTTTTTCTCAAATTGTTTTAAAGGTGATAATTAAAACTTTACAATACCCCCTAGTACTTCTATGTAACAAACTACCTGGCATTGCAAAAATAATACTCTGTTTAGTTAATAACTTAATCCCAACATAAGAAGATAAGACAGGGCATGGGATTCTTTTGCAACTTCTGTGGTTGCTATCATAAATGTTGACACTGATGATTTGGCAATTATTAGAATGGGACAGAAGTTTGACAGGGAGCACTTAGAATCCTTAAAATTTGCATTACATCACATTCCATGCAGAACCCTGAACAAAGTCTGTCTTGAACTTGTATGAAAATGACAGGGATACGTGTAAATATCAAGTTGGGTCAACATCTCTTCATACTGTACTTTCTCTTCACAGAATCATAGAATTGGAAGGTATCCCAAAGGCTATCTAATCCAACCCTACACCATGCAGGAATACACCATCAAAGCACTCCTGACAGATGACCATCCAGCCTCTGTTTAAAAATCTCTAAAAGAGGAGACTCCATCACTATCTGAGGCAGTGTGTTCCACTGTTGAACAGCTCTTACATTCAAAATGTTCTTCCTAATGTTTAGGTGGAATCTCTTTTCCTGTAGCTTGAATCCATTGCTGCGTATCCTAGCCTTTGGAGCAGCAGAAAACAAGCTCAACAGAACATCAAATATTTAAACACAACTATCTTGTCGCCTCTTAACGTTCTCTCTCCAGGCTAAACATACCCTGCTCCCTAAGCCACTCTTCACAGGGCATGGCTTCCAGACCTTTCACCAATTTTGTTAACCTCCTCTGTATAACCAAAATGGTCACAGGTCACCTTAAATCTTGTGCTGGGAGAATGAGAGACCCAAAATGCTTAAGAGGCACCCAACGCAGTTGATGGGCTTCATTTTGATCCCATTAAGTATCATTAAGTATCACACTGTGTTTGGTGACTTTATGATCAAAAATGTAGATTAGTACAGCACATCAGTCAGAGAAAAAGACATTTTAAATCATAACAGAGATTAGTACTAGGGGAGCAGGGCTTCATTGTTCCAGGGCAGGGGGAAACACATTACATCTGCATCACTAAATTTAAGTTTTTTCCCCTCCAACAGACTTAAGATTCTGTGCAGTGCTCCTTTAAAAAAAAAATAGAAAGTACTCTTGATGAGGAGAATGTTTGCAGAGCCAGGAGAGAGACTGGCAGTACTAGGGTCTAAATTCTCTGTTCATGAGCCAGGTAGGGTTAATGAAGCCATAATGCTTTGCTGAACATCTTAATCCTGACCTGGAAAGATCAGGCCGTCTATCGGAAAGAATCCATTTTTATGCTAGCTTAGCCCTTGGCCTCCCTGGAGAAGCGCCTGCCAAATCCTGACCATTCTGTACCGCTTCCTAAATGAAGCAATTTGTGATATGGGCCATATATGAAGCTTGGAGAGACTGTGCTTTGCCAACAAATTCCAAGGGCTCTCTGATCTTTCCAGGTTGGGATTAAGTTATTAGCTCAACAAAGCATTTTTTAAAAAGGAAAGAAAGAGATAAAAAAAATCCCAGTGTGCTTTGGCTATTGGTAGATCCTTTACTGGACAGCAAATGTGGTACAAAGAGGCATCTGGGATCCCACACTGCCTGGCTACTTCAAAGGACCCAACATAAAGGGTGTAATATGTCAGAAAAACTGACATTTACAACTAAAGCAGCAGGGGTGGAAAGAGATGAATTCATCTTCAGAGTGCTCACTCTACATTAGGGGGCAGAATCTTTTCAATGTTGAGGGCTGAAGCAAGTATTTTCTGCAATTATCCATCCCAACACACAAAGTGGACAACCCAATATTTAGAATTAAAGTGTATGTGATGTCCACTTAGTGGTGCAGTGGTTAAATGCCTGTACTGCAGCCACTCACTCACAGACCACGAGATTGCGAGTTCAATACTAGCCAGGGCTCAGGCTAGACTCAGACCTGCATCTTTCGAGGTCGCTAAAATGAGTACCCAACTGTTGGGGGGCAATGAGCTTACAGTTGTAAACCGCTTAGACATCCCACAGTGCGATATGAAGCGGTATATAAATGAAGCTGCTTTGCTTTGCTTGATGTCCTGAATGGCTAGCCTCTCAAATCCCATCATTTGCACTGGACGGCAGATCAGACACAGTTGTTTTGCAATATAAGCCTACTGTGAATGTCTTTGAAAAGTTGGCCTGCCATATCCATGGATTCTGCATCCACTTATTCAATCACCTTTGGCTTGAAAATTTTCACATAACGTACAAAATTCCAAAAAGCAAACCTTAATTTTGCTATTTTATATAAGGCTCACCTTTTTACTATGCCACTGTATAAAATAGGACTTGAGCATCTATGGGTTTTGGTATCCACAGGGGTCCTGAAACCAAACTCCAGGAGATACCAAAGGACCACTGTACCTTCAATTTAGCCTGTTTAACAAATACGTCAATACAACTAAGAATGTTTGCTGTATTCACTCTATAAGCTCCATACATCTAAAATGTTTCTCAACTAGCCAAAAGCATTTGGATGGGAATGGAGAAAAGGAAAGAGTAACACACACTCATTACGGTTTAATTTTTTTGCTGTTGTTCAAATAATTCAAAGCTTAACTTGAAAATTATTTTTGCTGGAATAATTCTAAATGTTTTAAAATTGACAAAGATACTTTCTGGACATTATTCTTACCGTAAAAAAAAAGAAAAGAAAAAAAAAGCAGGAAACAGAATTGTGAATATACTAGTGAAAGAACCCTGAAGAGCTGTGTGTAAGATGCATAGATTGCTAGGTATGAACCTTGGTCAGTTTTTCTCTGCCCACAGAAGGATTAAACAAAAGTACAGCCATCAAAAAAGCTGAGATCAACTTTTAAAGCTACCTTTTTTTCAATGGCATTATATCCATTCTTTGACTACATTCAGATTCAATACCCCATTAAAGGAACGAAGCTCAACAAACCTGTCTCCAACACTCCTCCCTCTATTCTCCAGTTCTGTTCCAACATGGCCACAAAGAAAGTTTTCACATCCATTTTTAAATGAAAAACAAAACAAAACTAGAAAATGATATTTTCCAATATGAAGAAACATCATTGCACAAATGAAGGCAAAGAACCACAAATATTTCAGCCAACAGTATCATCTCAAACATGCCTATAAGCTGGGATATTGCTGTCTCTACTCTTCCAACTGATTCACAAAACAAACTAAAGGGGGGGCATGTTCCTATGAAGATTTCTGTATCTTTTCCCCTTGTAAATATTTACCTTGCAAGTTATTTTCTTCACCAAAGTAGGTTCTATACTATTTTATATCAACTTTCTGATACGAGTATTGTTTTCCATTGCTTGGCAATTTCATGCCTGGCAGCCAGAGTAAAAATGCAATAAGATCTTTATGCAGTGAGTTATAACGGGATCCAACACAAATATTTAGCACAGCAAATTCAGGCTTCACATCCATTTTCTACTAACTCCATTTTAGCATTTTGTCCTATTTCAAACTACAGTTAGTCCACGTTTGGACCTAACAAGAACCGTAAAAGATGGATTTGAAAACTTTACTGTCCAGGACTTAGCAAAGAAGTTTTGTTTTCCTGGGGTTTTTTGCACTTTAATCCCCAGAATCCCTTACTTGGAGAGTCTAATAAATAACTTCTCAGTTAGCCACACTAGAGGAAAAGAGAAAAACACAAACAAGCTGAAGGCTCATCTATGTTTGCTTCCATTAACATTAAATTATAGATTGTTGCACTTGCTACTAATTGAAAAATTAAAAATTTGAAAGCTTTCTACCTTGTGTCATTAGACATTATGTGTCTCCTTGTTCCTAAAGAAATTTGTTAGAAACCTAGGGAGAAAAATGTAATCACCTATTTATACAACGTCAGCACTGGAAACGAATTTGGCATCAGAAGAGAATAAATAGTCAAGCCTAGGAATGTGCAGCTTCATTTATATATGGTTTAATAAATTGACATTAGTCTATAGCAACCTGACTAAATGAATACCTGAATGGTTTCAGACCACTGGCCTTGCCATTTTTCAACCTCAATGGGGTGGGAAGAACAACTTTGGGGAAAGAACTGAGCATACACACATGAGAACTTTCAAGACAACCATGACAGGAATAAGTAAAACTGCTGGTTTAATGTCAAGTAAAAATTGCAGATAGACTATTGCTATTCTTCTTCTACAGTTCAATAAAGCAGTCTTAATTGGATTAGATATTTTGGATGTCTGAGCACAATACACCTACAAGATCAAAAGATGTGTATCATAGGTTGCTCCACAGCACCCCCTCCAAGCACTTATTTAGATGTTGCTTTGTTAAGAACTAGCTTGGCAAGAATACTGGGGGGGGGGGGGGGAGATTAAGGTAACAACCAGAGCTTCCCTTGAAAACTATTCCAAACTCAGTGCTGGTTGTTAAATTTAGGTTTGCACATTAAATATTAATTAGCAGCAGCCAGTGGAGGATGAGTTTGGAGCTCGCCTCCCTAGTAACGTTCGATTACCATATCTATTAGTTTCCTGGTTTCTTATGGTAACAGGCAACGTTACTGAGTACTTTGGGCTATTACTTTTCTGTTCTTGTCATTGTTATATCTTCTTCTGTTGACCATCAGCAGTGAATTCTTTCCTTCCCATGGCTTCACGTGTTTCTTCTATCCTGATCCCATTCGCCCTCTCCCTATCTCCCAGCTTCCATTCTTCTGTTCACTCTGGAACTGTCGCTCTGCTGCCCCTAAAGTGGCAGCAATTCATGACCTTTTTATTTCCAAAACACTTAATCTCCTTGCTCTTACTGAAACCTGGCTCCCAGCCCTTGATACTGCTACCTCCGCGGCCTTTTCTTTTGGTGAGCTCTCTTTTCACCCACACAAGCCGCTCTGAGGGTCCGGGTGGGTGGGTGGGTGTCAGTATCTTATTGTCTAAGTCCTGCCAGTTTCAAGTTCTATCTTTTTCCCCAGCTATCATTTCACTTCGTTTGAGTTTCATTCTATCAGACTTTTTTCCCCCCTATATCTGCGGGTTGCAGTTATCTATCGCTCTCTTGGCTTTGCTACCCAGTTTCTCTCTGACTTTAATAATAATAATAATAATAAAATTTGTTTATATCCCGCACCAATGGTACACCAATCCGGGCGGCTAACAACTTTAAAATATACAGTCCAATAAAGCATATAATACAAAAAACGTCCCCCACCACCCCTAAAACAGTATTAAATCAAATCAATAAAAACATCACAAAAAATTAAAACCTAGTACCCAGATTAACTAAAGCCTGACTCAATGCTCCTTCCATCTAGATGGAGCCACGTGAGGAACATCAATTGTACAGGAATAGTTGTCCGAGGGGGGATAACTCATCTAAGGAGGGTAAACTAGTCTGGAAAGGCCTGCCGGAAGAGATCCGTCTTGACAGCCTGTCTAAGGATGTTAATAGACGGATCTCGTCTGGCAGGCCGTTCCAGAGTCTAGGGGCAACGACTGAAAAAGCCCTCCGGGAGGTAGCCGCCAGCCTCGATTTCTGAGGCTGCAGCAAATTCCTCCCGGAGGACCAAAGTGCGCGGGGAGGATTGTACGGGAGAAGGCGGTCCCTGATATAGTTTGGACCCAAGCCATTTAGGGATTTAAAGGTGATAACCAACACCTTGTACTGGGTCCGGAAACTCATAGGCAGCCAGTGGAGGGACCTGAGAACCGGAGTAATGTGGTCCCTCCGAGATGTCCCTGATATAAGCCTGGCTGCCATGTTCTGTACTAGTTGAAGTTTCCGAACCAGGCACAAGGGTAGCCCCATGTAGAGTGCATTGCAGAAGTCGAGGCGGGAGGTTACCAATGCGTGCACCACAGTCTCGAGATCCCTTACTTCCAGAATAATAATAATAATAATAATAATAATAATAATTTTTATTTATATCCCGCCCCTCTGCTAGGCAATCGGGGCGGCGTACAGGATTTCAAAACATCAGAACAAATATCAAAATTAAATCAAATTCAAATCTCATCCCCCCTTCCCACACCCTCCCATCCCCCCAAAACAATAAACTAAGCAAGTTAAATGACAATAATTAGAATATACAGTTTAAAAATACATAAATTTTTCAGTTTCCTTATGATCTTCCCAGAGCCCAAAACAGTCCTCCGCAGCTTGAGAGTGCCGGTGAGAGATGGAAACAGGCAGAGGCTTTATGACCACCGGGGCTCCTCCCCTGCTGCCTGCAGGTGCAGCATCTCAAGCCACTCAGGTGGTCCTCCAAGGGATGCAGGACGCCCAAAACAGTCCTCCGCAGTTTGAGAGAAAAGGGCGCAGCTGGCGTATCAGCCGACTTTGAGTCATGGCTTACATTTGTTCTATCAGATGCAGTCCCCTGTCTGATTCTAGGTGACTTTAACATCCACTTTGATGATTCCAAGAATATGACGTCTCGCTTTAATTCCCTCTTAGTCTCTTTTGGTCTTCAACCTCATTCTAACTCACTTGGTCATTGTTTTGACCTAGTTTTTGCTGCTAAATGTGTCATTTCTGACTACTTGGCAGATGATCTTCCATTATCTGATCATTATTTCATTTCTTTTACTCTTGCTTATATTCCACCTCCTCATCATACTGTTCGACGTTGTTTTCACAATCCCCAGTCTATTAATCGTGATCATCTGAGTCAGCTCTTTTCCTTCAGTCTTTAAACACGCTCTAGTTCCCCCAATTCTGAAAAAAATCTTCTCTCGACCCCTCTTCCCTGTCTAACTATTGTCCAATTTCTCTTCTTCTTTTTCTTTGTAAAGTATTGGAATGGGTTGTTTATTCTTGCTGTCTTGAGTTTCTCAAAGCCAACTCCATTCTCGATCCTTTTCAGTCTGGTTTCCACCCAGAGCACTCTACAGAGATGGCTCTCACAAAGATCTCGGATGATCTTCTGCGGGCCAAATCTAATGACCTTTACTTTGTTCTTGTTCTTCTCGATTTGTCTGCAGCCTTTGACGCCACTGATCACTATCTTTTAGTTTATATACTTTCTGACCTTGGGTTCTCAGACTCTGTCCTTGACTGGTTTAAATCTTATCTGTCAGACAAATCTTTTGCAGTGGTCATGAGCGGTCAGGCTTCGTCTTCTGTTCCGTTATCTGTTGGGAGCTCCCCAAGGCTCTGTTTTGGGTCCCCTGCTGTTCTCTCTTTACACACTGTCCCTAGGAAAACTCATCAGTTCTTTTGGCTTCTCTTATCATCTGTATGCCGATGACACCCAGCTGTATCTTTCCACCCCTGACCTTTCTCTGGGTCTTGAACAGCAAGTCTCATCTTGTCTTACAGCTGTCTCTCAGTGGATGCACCACCGGCACTTTGGAGCATATGTCCAAAATGGAGCTTCTTGTTTTTCCACCAAAACCTACTGTTCAATACTCCTTTTATGTTTCTGTTGACAATATTTCTATTTGACCTGTCCAGGAAACCTGCAGTCTTGGTTTTATTTTTCATTTTTCTTTGTTGTGTATCCCTCAGATTCAGGCCACAGCCAAGGCATGTAGATTCTTTTTGTATAATATTGTTAAAATTTGACAATTTCTCTCAGCCTCTACTGCCAAGATTTTGATCCATGCCCTAGTGCTCTAGCGACTAGATTTTTGTAACCTTCTTCTGGCAGAGGTTCCTCTTTCTCACCTCCACCCCTTAATTTCGGTCCAGTATTCTGCTGCACGCATTTTCCCATCTGCTCACCATTTTGACCATATTTTCCTTTATTGTCATCTCTTCACTGGCTCCCCCTCCCTTTCTGTATTCAGTATAAGCTTCTGTTGTTGACTTTTAAAATCCTGCATGGGTTGGCCCCTCCTTATTTATCAGAGCTTCTTTCTTCTTACTGCCCCACTTGTGCCCTCCATTCCAATAGTCAAGGACTGCTGTCTCAGCCTAGGATTCTTACTGCTCCGTCCCGGATTCATCCCTTTTCACTTGCTGCCCCTCATTCCTGGAACCTCCTTCCCCCACGAGCATGGGGCATCACTTCTTTAACTAGCTTCAAAGCTGAGTTAAAGACTATATTGTTATGACTATTATTTGATGTTTTAATTTGTTGCCTCTTTTGTATTAATATGTATTATTTTACTATTTTGTAGAATGTACGCCATCGGCAGGCTTATCTTTATTTATTTTATCTATTTTATTGATTGTATGTACAGCACTGTGTAAATCTACAGAGCTATATAAATAAAGCGTAATAATAATAATAATAAATATGTATACATGCACAAAAGCAGATCATTTAGGGATGAGATAATCAAGTAGTTGATTTATCATAGTCATAATTCAGTGTGTTTTTATGATTACAAATTTCTACAGTGTAATCCTGCTTTCCAGATTGCTACAGTAGTTCCAAGAACCACCATACATCATATATTCTAAAAGCAGAGGGAGAGTTCAGTATGCAAATAAATAACTATAGTACCTACAGCAGAGGTGCAGATGCATGAGTATTTATTTGAAGGCATGTGGTCTCCACATTTGCAAAATAAAAGCTTGGACATTTCTGGTTCATCCAAAAGAAAATAAAGCAGGGGGTAGTCTCTAAACTGAAGCTGGGGGCTACATTCCACTGATGGCTGGAGACAAATGGGTAGTACTAGAGGTTCAGGGAGCTACTTCACTCTTTTAGAAGAAGGACCAAAACTGTGTTTGGAAATCAACCAGCAATGATACAGGTACATAACAACCTGGGAAAGCTCAGGGTGCCAGATTGCTGCCCTCAGAGGACTGGATCTACCTACTGGTTCTGAGATTCCCTGCTCCTACGCTACACAGACATCTATGGTATATGCAACACATCCGTAGAAGTTAAGGAATCTTAAAAACAGAGTAATAAATTAAACTGTCTCGAAATGTAAGAGGGCTATACTTCAGTGAACAAGTGTGAAGGACTTAGGGTTGTAGAGAAGTGGGTTCTCTTGGTATCTGATCTTAATTGAAAAGACACAGAGCAGAAAGCACCATTGTTCATCAACATAATCCTCTTCCTTGGTTCATGTTCATGCCCTATTCTTTCTCTTTGCCAAGTGCTTGCTTGCTCCCGCACTCCCAAAGAATCTCCTGCCTCCCATTTCCACTCTCCCAGAAGCTGGTATCTTAGAACTTCATGAGTTCCATATCCAGTGCAGGGCTGGTATTTCTGCCAAGTCAAGCCAAGGCAGTCTTATGCTATTAAGACTAAAGATTTTATATTACACACACACTCACTACACGCTAGATGCCAGTACCCGAGAAGCATAACTGGGGAGAAAAGATGAAGCAAGCATTACATTTCAATCTTTCTGAAAAAAGCCATGGTCCAAATAACTGTGCTCCCCACGCTCCCAGAATATGAACATCCAAGTCTCCCATCGTTCATCATTACCCTACCCTAAACAGCATTACTCAAATGATTTCAGCCTTCTCCTCCTAGCAGGCTTTCCAGATAAGAGAGATGAGAAGAGGGAGAGACCAAAAGATCCTATCCAGAAACAAGCATGATGTTCCTTGGGGAGGAGTGAGGGAGGATGTTACAGAAGTCCTCAGGTTTGGAAAGGATTAAGAAATACTTTGATTACTCGTTAATGATATGAAAGGCAAAGCCCTTGGATTCCATTCAAAAGCATAATTACTCCCATCTGAGCACAGATGGGAGTAATTATGTAAAGCAGAATGGATCAGTATTTAAAGAACAGACTATGGAGCCACAATGCAGCAGAACAGGAAAGCAAGCAGTAGGGAAACCCACTAACCTGGTGACCATAAACCTGCTGCAAATGGCTTACACCCTGGCCTGAAGTGGTCAATTTGGGGCACTCCCAGTGTGGCTTGACTGCAACTCCTAGTACTCTTCACCATTGGCTAGGTTGATTATAGCTCCTGTGGGCTGCAGACCAAACAAAATCTGGAGGGACACACTTTATTCCTAAACAGCTGCAGAACATTGGTGACATTTGAACAATTAATAGTGCAGAAAAACTCCAAGTCCCACTATGAAAGTATCATGTGAATGACCAAGAAACAGTCACGTGTGGCATTACATTCAACTCAAACACTCCCTGGGCATACAGTAGCGGTGATGTCATACTGCAGGGATAAGAATAGTGTGGGCTGTAAGATACACATACCCTCCAGACCATTTCAGCAGACTACAGTCCTATCTCAGCCCATCCCTAAAAAATATTTTCAACAAAACAAATGAAATTGCCTCCAGAAGCTGAGATTTTCTTTTTACATAGGGTGCAGCCTGTCTTTCCTGAAGTTTAGAAACTGTTTTTATCTTTATAATTTTGCTTGTTTAAAACACATTTAGAGGTCTTCAAGGCTCTCAATGTGTCCTGAAGACAGAAAACTGGCCCCCAACTTTCCAGAACTTGGCAGAGTACTTGCTCTACTGCTTCAAAAATCTGAAAATGGGAAGGCTTACACCCTAAGGAATCTAGAACATACAGATGGCCCCTGGATGTTGAAGCTCCTAAAGCTCTCCAAAAAATTTTTTTAAAGTAGAATGCTCCTCAACCCTGACATAAAAATGCATTCAAATATGTCCATATCTCCTTTTTTAGCTGTATCCCAACAAAAATGGAGATGGAAAGTGATGTGATATCACTTCCAGTCACCACTATGACAGAGAAAGGAGGTATTTATTCACACCAATGGGGGAGGGGGACACCTTGAGGGGGAGAATTTCTCCCCCTGTGTATAGTTGCCTCCCCTTTGTTTGCACAATGGTGTACTTATCCTTCAAAAGATTATATGTCAACAATTTCTAACTGATTGCAAAAAGGGTTTTGGTGACAATTTTTGTGACAAACTGTTAAGTGTCAATATTCAGGATTAACAGGGAAGGAATAATCAGATTTTACACTATGATTTATACAAACTGTCTCAGATTAAAGGAAACCTGTGTCATGATGAAATAAAGTATTTGATTTTTCCCTTTACGCAGCTCTCCTGAATGCGACACCTTGTTTGCTGCCACTTGCGCTTACACTCTTCTGAAGTTTGGAGTAGTGTCAAATGGAGGCATGCTCCTGATGGCATGTCAGGATCTAACGTAAGAGGGAGAGGATGGTTTCTCTTGCACCCTCAACACTGGCTGTGGAGGGTGAGGTAACCTAGTAGATCTGGTTACCAGACAGGCAAGGCGGGTGGGAAGAGTCCTTGCTGCAACTTTCTGAACAATGGATTTAGCTCATTGTGTGACAGTAGCAATAGCAACAGCAGCTACATTTCTGTATCAATTCATACTGAACTAAGCAGTCTCTAAGCAGTTTACACTTTTTGTATAAGGCAATTGCCCCCAACAAGCTAGGTACTCATTTTAGTGACCTTGGAAGGATGCCAGGCTCAGTCGACCCTGGAGCCCCTTACTGGAATCGAACTCACAACCTTGTGGCTGTGAGTGAGTGGCTGCAGTACCAGCATTTAACCATTGAACCATCAGGGCTCCCTTATATACTTACGTTGGCAATCTTGTCTTGAAACAGGTGGCCAGACCCCCCCATGAAAGATTAGGAATTCATTCTTTTTTTCTACTCAAGCACACTCCTTCCATTTTCCCACCACAAGCTTTAGGTATTGCACTTGCCATATTAAAAACAGAGAAAGATGGGTAAGCTGTGAAACTTTAGATCCAAATGTTCACAAGCACATGTTCACTAAACAAAAGCACCAGGTGGCTCTGCACAAAAAATGCAAACACAATCCTTACATCGGTTCTATTCACTCCCTATGGCACTAGGGAGACCTCCTTCCCATCAGATGTCTCTGGAGGCCAATTCCCAATCAGTGGCTACAATCCAAATTTACAAAGCCTCCCACATATAATATATTACAGCAGAATCTCTCAACTGAAATACAATTACCCTGGGAGGTATTGTGATTTCTGTCTTCCATGGTTCAACTCAAAGGGTGATATATTAACTACTCCCATAAATGCTGCAGTAAACTTAAAGCATTCCTCCATTATGGGTTTAATCAGGAATGTTCCAGGAAGACCAGCATGAGCAGCCAAGACACCTGGGGAAAGAAGACTTGGCATCACTGGCACTTCTCAGTTCATACATACATAATACAGAGCGAATCAAACTTGTATTTGGTTTATTTCACTCATAATATTGAATCAATCCTACGTTTGTGAAGTCATTAGATTTTGCTTTCATTGAATTGAAAAATATATTTTGCAACATATGAAGAAAGAGGAGTTATGTATTCTGATATATTCATGCCTCTTGTGAGCCACTGTGGATGAAGATTACTATGGAAAGCAGCCTATAAACAAATGCAAGTTTCCTCTATATGTTTTTCGTATCCAGAGAGGAAGTCCCCCTCTGATGCAGAATCCTTTGATTCTTAAATAAAGTTCATTTCTTTTGAGTTACATATTGTCTTCTCTTAGCAAAAATCATTTAACAAAAATCTAATATACACAAAACGCCTAAATATGCTGGTAGTTTGTGCATTCCCCATTTAATCTACAAATACAAAAACTGTATCAGAGGATATGTTTGGTTCGCATTCTGTAGTGCTCCAAGCTGTAGAAGGCTAAAGAGCATCAAACCCTTTAATTGTAACACCATGGTTCAAGTACGACAACGGCACTTTGTTAAAGTTCTGCCATTACCACACTAGCATCATCCCTACATACTTCCATAATGATTCAGGCTTACCATCCTAGACAGCCTTACAGATTTTTAGCAGTACTAAAAGATGGCAGAAGAACCAAGTCTGACCACAACACTGGTTGTGCAACTTGCCCATAAGTTAGTTTTCAGTTTGAACATATGAATGGATTACGATTCTGAACAGCAGCACTTCTAGTAAAAAAAATTCCTATTATTGCAACACTATTATTCTAATCTTTCAATCTTTGAAATCAAGTAAAGTGGACAGATTTTCAAAAAAATGGAACACTTAAAGACAGTCTAAGTTATTCTTATTACCCAGTGAATTTTTAAAATACTTTAATTGTACACTTCAGAAGGTTCTTCATGCCACGGAGTGTTTCGGCATGCTTTCCAAAAGCACACTAAACAAAGAACACATGACAAACTGTTGTCTCCCAACTGATTAAAGTATTTCTTGCTGGCACAAGAAAGCTCTTAGTTAACTCCAATGGCTTGGGGCCAAGAGAAGTATTCCACCCACTACTGAGTACAAAGTTCAAGCATGAATGCAAATATGCATTATAAACATGCAGCTTCTGAAATTCTAGATTCGCAGCCCTGGGTCCTGCTGCCTTTAGATTCCTACTAGTCCAACATCTTTTGTCCTCATATGACTTTTTTTAAACAGACATTTCTCTTGGAAAGGATTGTCAGCAACCATTTTGCAACCAGCCTAAAACAGGTAATGAGAAGAAAGATATCTCCACACAGCTTTTAACAAAAACAAATGAAGCACCGCAGGCAGAATCTCCACCCAAATCAAGGCAGTGTAACCAACTATCTTTCTAGGGTCAGCCCCCAAACCATGCTATCCAGAATTCCACCAAAGACAGCGATAAATCCTAGATGGGGTAAGTGCCAGATGAGGCATAGAAAGGATCAAGTTTCAGAGAACATTTATTTAACTACCTTGTAATTTCAATTTCCTGTAGTTTGATCTTCCTGCTCTGAATATCAGCAATCCTACTGGGTTGAATCAATGTACCAACACTCAACTATTCATGATGAGAGAAGTGAAAACACACATATTTGTTGTCGTTGTTTGCTTTCAATTCATTTCTGACTTATGGCAACCCTAAGATGAACCTGTCACGGAATTTTCTAGGCAGGATTTGTTCAGAGAGAGTTTGCGATTGCCATCCTTTCAGGCCGAGTGTGTGACTTGCCCAAGGTCACCCAGTGAGTTTCCATGGCTGAGGAGGGATTTGAACTTCCAGAGTCATAGTCCAGTTCTCAAACCACTGTACCACACAGACTACAGGCTGGAATTTTAGATAATGACAAACCACATTTTGCATAAATCACCACATTTGGGTATTAAAACAAGCCAGGATTCTCCAGAAATCTGTCTTTGTAGTAACGAACAGCATGACAGTGCACACTACCAAACAATTTGCATTTGACTCCCAATCTTCTCTCTGTGGCCAGTCATCACCCATAGACTGTTCTTGGCTTCTGAGGCTGTATTATCTTGTTTGGAGTGAGACAAGTTCAGATATCATAATAAAACAAATGGGGGACAGATAATACATGGCTTGTTCATAGTCATTCTTGGTTACAGAAAGAACCAAGCAGAAGAGAATGCTAGAAAAGTGCTTGTTAATAATAAACCAGGATTTCCTGGAACACCAAGTTATTCTTTTGCCTAAATACATACAGTTTGAACCTTAGGGTCACTATAAGCCAGAAACAACTTGAAGGCACATAAAAACACCAAAGTACAGGCGTCCCTCCCGATGCGGGGGATCCATTTTGGACCTCCCTTGTGAATCCGGAGAAACACAAATATTGAAGTCCCCACTGGTTACAATGGGGGTGTACTCTTGTGTGCAGTGCTGTGCTCGCACCTTCAACACACGCACCATTTTGTCCCTCCCCACTTGCCGTCCATGAACAAGCGAGACTGCGGACTCCAAGTCCACGAACAGGGAGGGATGCCTGAAAAATTATACTCTGAGGTTTGCTCATGAACAATTATAGTCAGAGTGCAATGTGCTAGTGGAAATCATAGATTACTGCTGGGGCGAAGGATTTTTCAACTCTCTTGTTGTGTGCCTTCAAAATCTCTCATGCTGTCTTAATGTCAATTCATACAATAATTCTAATGGCTTGCATGTGCTTCTAACTGGAAGAGTCCTTTCACAACCACTCCTGAAAGACCACTTCTTTGGGTGCTCCCTCACATACTCCACACATACACTTGATCAAACAAACTTGGGAGTGTTCCATCATGAGTGCAGAAAATCTCTTGTCTGTAACAGCACTGAATGTTTGTACCAGGGGAGCAAAATAATGTGGAAGTGCAAACTGAATGGCTGAATTTGTTATGAGAGAAATTTGCTCCAAGGAGCACTGCATACCTGGTTGCTTTTTAAGGACTTCCTGACAGTATTTTGAGTAATTTCTGTTCCATCCATTCCTCTCAGTACATCAATGAAGTCTCTTTTTGAAACTGATGAGATCAATTTAGCCCGCTTTCTGTCAGAACTCCCTGCTTCTTTTATCTTCTCATCAACATTTTTTTGATACTTCCGGACAGCGTTGAATAACTGCACAACTCCCCTGAAGATCAAAGAAGTGAGATATAGGTACACACATACCACTATGGGAAAAACTTTACTAGAGTCATTCTTCAGACACGATGTACTAGAGATCCAAGGATGAAAAGAGTGATAAAAACAGGGTAACAAATTGGTTTTTAAGAAATGCTAGGGTATTGCTGTTATTTTTAAGATGGATATTTATTATTGCCTTTAAGAGGAAAGCAATCACAATGTGCCTTCCAAAATGTCATATAAAAGCAAATTTACTTACACAAAGTACAAGTAAGGTAGTATGGGAGAAAGCAGTCCTTCAATTATCATTATGTCAAACATGATTAAATTTAACTATGTTCTTTGTATCCTTGTAAAGCACAGAGAACATCATGTACAGTAACAGAACCAAAACATGAGGTAAAACAATTCTGACCCACAATTTGTGAAGGCATAAATACAAATAAATCCCTTCTATGTAGTGTAAGCAATAAAGTCAGTTTTAAAAGACATTCTCGTGTGAATGTTGGTATTGTGGTATTATACTATGGGGTGTCTAATTTAAAGACATGAAGGCTCTACAGTATTTGTGTATCATGAACCTAATTTGTCTTCTGACTGCTGGCCACTCTCTCAGACCGGCCCCCCACCCAATAAATAAATAAAGATGGAGAGAAAAGCCTGGTCTCACACCGCAGAACCCCTCATGTTGCTCTTTTAAATTCTATTAAGTTTTAATAGAGGATTACTATCAGCAATATTAATATTTTAATATACATGTGGAGAAATACAACATGCAGCATTAACCAATTCCACCCTTCTGCTGAAATCACAAACACGGCTATAGCTGCCCCATACTAATGTTTCTCTCTACATAATCATGGACCCAGATACATAATCATACCACTTGTCTGTGTGAGCCATGCTCTGAATAATTTGTCCCTCCATATGTTGCAGGACTGCAACTCCCAACAGGCCAGGGCAGCAGAGCCAAGGCATGCTTGGCACTATATTTCAACATCCTTGCTTAATATGACTCACTAAAACATAAATTTTTGGTACAAGGTTACAGCCTACAGCAGAAGAGTCAGCTAACAACTTGGCACACCCATCTAAGCCAGGTTCAGAGGCAAGCTTATAAAGCACCCACTCTAGAGGTAAGGATGCCAACAAAAGCCCACTGATCAAGAGAACATACTGGCTATGTGCTAGCATAGAGCAGTACTACACTAGGTTAATGCAAGACAGCAATCTGACAATAAGAACAGCGAGTTTTGGTGAATACACTTTAGAGAAATACAAAGAGTGGGGGAAGTGATTGATCTATATATTTTTTTAAAGCATGAATTAACAAAACGATGAGCTAAGGCCCAGAACTCCTGCTGGGTGAACACTTAACACATTATATTCTTGTCCAGATTGTATGCTTTCATAAGACTTCTGAAATCTTTTGTTGCACTTGATACTGTATGAGACAGGACCAAGAATAAATCATTTGACTCCCATGAGTCACTTCTTAAGAGTTCAATTTGATTAGAAACAGATTACTGAGGCATGCCTTTAGATCTGTTTTCAAAAGCACGCACACACACACTTACCTCGTGGCAATTCTCTGAAGGTTTCTCTCCACTTCTCTGTCTTTGGTAACATCTGGCTTCACTCTGCACATCATTTCCCACTCCCGCTTTTTATCTAGCTGCATCATAAATATTGTTATGTGAAAGCACATTAGGCATTTTAAAAATGCAGGATACTTATATAGAATGTTTCTTAGGAGAGTGAAGTTGATAAATCATGCAAGGCAGAATTAGCAAGGATGGAAAGAATACACCTAGGCTTACAAATGATATTTCTTAGGCTAGGCATCATATCTGTAGGTCAAAATGGACTCACCAGTGAACATCTCAAACTGTGTTAGCAATAACAGTTCTTCAAACAGGTTTCCTAAACTTGGATACAGAAGCTTGCCAACCACCAAAAGCAACAGTTCTTAAGTGGGCATTGAGGTGCCTATCCTTCAAGGAACTATTTATTCTGAGCAAAGAGCTCACCTTTCAGGCAACAATATGACACTGTTCAAGATTTGTATTCTGAACTAGTTATTTTTAAAAGAACTTGTGCAAGTTTGGTATAGTTTGTCTGGACCATAAAAATTTAAAAATATGTAACGTATTAAATAAGAGGTGAAAGGATACAGAGGATATGAACAAGAAATGGTGTATGATTCCATTCCCCAAATGATATGCAATACTACCAAAGCAGCAGTTCCCATATCAGACTCGTGCTTGACAATAAGAGTCATCGTACGCTATCAAAATTATGCACTTTTTGTCATGGAAGAGGGACTCATGAAAACTCATCTGTGCTTAATCAAGGTACTAAATGCCTGATATGTAGCAACTATACTTCCAGTATATTTCCTTTACATAAGCAACTTAATGACATGTTGAATGTGTGTATATATGCCTTTGAGTTGCCTGCCAACTTATGGCAATCCTTGTATGTCATAGGGTTTAAATGACATATACATTTTCTGTATTGTGTTGTTTGGTTGCAGACCTACATTACCCTTCAAGTAAAGTCAATCCAGAATTACAATGATCAGCCTCTATATCTAGAAGCTCTTATTTTTAGTGTCTCAGGATCATTATTCTTGCATTGGAAGTATTTCCAAGGAGTGAAACAGATAGGCCAAATGAAGTGGCTTCTGGCCGCTTTGGAGGGATGCTGATTAAAGCAGCCAGAAGCTATGCCAAAGCTGCACTCGTTCTTTGGACTGGAGCAAAAAGGAGCTGGGATAGTCCGACTCCTGGTAGCACTTGTTGGCCCCTATATCCACAGCCCACCTTGGGAGCAGGCCATGCAGATAGAGGGGTTCTAACCTGCTTCCGGCCAGAGCTGACTTTCATGCCTGTCTGTTCTGGGCCCAAGTCTTAAAACCTGTAGTAATTTAAAATGAACTAGTGTGAGATTGCTTACACTTTACTGTGACCATTAATTTTTGAACAAGTGATAAGACCAGAATTTTAAGAACATACTATATATATTATCCAAGGCAATTATACTGCTGGACATAAAAAGTGATACTCTGGTTCATGTCCTAGGTACTGATATGCAAAGGAATCTTGTAGCACCTTTTGAGAAGAAAGAAGTTGGTAGCATGAGTTTTCTCAAACTTCAGCTTATGTCAGATTCATGTTTAGAGTGGAGAACCCAGAGACAGACCTATATAAATAATAAAATTTTTATTTGTATTTCCCACTTCTCCCTGCAGATCGAGGCAGGATTACACCAATAAAATGTACAATATACAGAATACCATCAATAAAATAAAATAACATTATAATAATCAATAAAATATGCCATTTGCAATTCAAATTCAAAACCTTGTATGTAGGTCATTGGAGGACAAAAGCAAGAAAAAAGCTGCTATTTACAGCCAAAGAGAATAGATAACCATATGAATGAATGTTGGAATGTAGTGTGGGGAACATAGAAGGATGTGATGAACTGGGTCATAACTAGGCACTGCTACTTATTCTGCTTTTGATACTGACAATTTCCCTTAAGTACTCTGGAGACAATGACTATTCACAATTATGTGGTCTAGAACTAACAACAGGTTGATCATAAATAATCTGTACAGCTCTAAGACAAGGATAGGCCACTTCTAACAGTCCATGGCCATTTTCTACTATCCTGAGGCCAACTGCAGGCTGCAACACTCTCTACCACAAAACTGGAGGCTTCTCAAAAACGTGGTTTCACAGCAAAACAACTATGTGCCATGGAATCCAATCAGATTACCTGACAGAATATTTTTCAAGCCTATCACTTCTGTCAATCATTTTTTAACCAGTCATTTCTGTAATGGCATTGAGGAAGCTGTCAATTAAGTGCAGTGACTATATGAGCTTGCCTGAGTTTTAAGGTCCTTGGGGGAAGGAAGGGCTTTGTATCAGCCCCACCACCATGGGGCATGTCTGGAGAGAATACAAGATTGAGCCTCCATGGTGGCGTCACCCTGACTTTGGAATTTCCTCCCTTGGAAGATCTGGTAACTGCTCTCTTTTAGCTGCAAGACAGGTTTTTGGCTTTTAACTGGTTTGGGACAGATGAATCTGTGAATGGAGCGTGATATACTTTTTTGTGTAGTATGATTTGGATGCGCTTTAAACTGGTCTAAATCAATCTTTTAACATGTTTATTTATTTTAGCTTTGGTACTATACATTGTTTTAAATATATTTTATCTTATAAGCACCCTTGGGTCCTACATGGGATCCCCATTTCTTCCATGCCCACCAACCAGTTGGACGGTTTTATAGCATCTTGATATGGAGAGGACACTGGGAGGACAATGAAAGAGGACTGAAGAAACATAGACTTTTCACTTGGGTCCAGCACCATGTCTGCAGTAAACTATACAATAAAGCCTGAACTAGGAAAAAGTGGGATTCTGCTCTAGCCAGTTCTACTGTAGTTGTGCGTGCCTGTCTAAAACAGACAAGGTAACCAGCAGATGCCTCCAGAATTCCTTATTCAGCATGCATGCATGAGCAAAACAGAAAGCAGATAAACCTACTTTAGCAGCTACCCCTAGCATGCACACACATTTAAAAACATACATCTATTAGTTTGGCTACCAAATGGAAATCATAAGAAAAGTGGAGACTGGTGAAGGGGGTGGGGAATCATCCCTCAATGCACCTGGGCAGAAACTTTCAACTGGTCTCTAGAAAGTTCAGTGTTTTCATTTCTTTATGGAAGTCTTATCTGATCTGGTTGTTTCATTTCATATGTGCATATTATTATTATGAATAAAAGTCTGCTGAAACTTTTTGAACTGATCTTCTTTTTTGTGCTGTATGAACTTATCCCTATTATTTCCAGATTATTTGAGTATGAAATTTTCTGGTATAGTATTAATGCTTAGTAACACATGTACTTTAAGTGAAACAGACCTATATGTTTTCCTGATTTAAACATGAGGTTAATTGCCAGTTTTGAAAACCCAGCAAAGGCACTGCACCTTGCTTTATATAAGAGTGGGTGCTCCTGGAGGGTAACAGGAGCAACAGCCTGGCTTCTCTCTTGGAGCCTAACACTTTCAGGTCTTATACTGAATACACTGGAAGTGTCTAAACATCCACCATGGTCAGGTACTAAAATAACAAATTTAAATATGGAGATTCAACCAAATTTAATTTGATTCAAACTTTTGCAAAACTGGCTGAAACTTTACTGACTTCCTTTGGTGATGGATTACTCCAACTAACTTCAAATTATCATTATGCAGAAATGCTTACTACGTGGCAGCTAGCCAGTGAATACAGAATGGACCTCTATCATGTCACACCATTACTGGGGTACCCAGTGAAGGGTTAACCATTCAAATGGCCTTTGAAACTGGCTGTAACCAATCACTGTCGCACTAGATTAGCAGTGACTAGGGATGGCTGGTTTAAACCAGGTTGGTTTAAATCAGGGTTAGGCAACCTAAGGCCCCAGGCCGGTCCTGCCACTGCCGCTGCCGCCCCCCCCCCCCCCCCGCCATGATGATATTGATTATTGTTGTTATTACTTGTTCTTGGGGTTTTCTTGGCAAAATCTCCACAGGGGTTTTGCCATGGCTTTTTTGAGGCTGAGAGAGTGTGCATGCATATTTTTTAATTTTTTAAAAAAATATATTTTTATTTATTTATTTATTTATTTGTTTGTTTGTTTTTGGTGATTTGCCCCCCCCCCCAATTGTCTGAGGGACAGCAACCCGGCCCCTGGCTCAAAAAGGTTGCCTACCCCTGGTTTAAACAAATGACTTTTTTAAAAGGAAAAAAAACCCACTTGTTTTTTTAAACTGATTATTCATATATATTTTAAAAGTCTGTTTATTATTACTATTTTTCAGCCCTCTTACTGGAACAACAATGTCTGTTTGAATTTAAATATTGTAATGTTAACAGTTTATCAGCAGTCGTTCACTGCTATTTTATTTATTTTATTTTACAGCGAAAGAAATGCTATTCAGAAACAAATCCTCCAATTAACCTAAGTTCAACCAAAACAACTTGCTTTAAAAGAGCACTTTTTAAAGAACAATTATTATTTAAGCCAGTGGCCATTAACGTCTGAACTGCATTTTGCTACTTAATTTTCTGATTTTGTCCTATATTGGTGTAGTCCTTGTTGGAAGATTTTTGCATTCTCTTTCTCCCTCCTTAGACAGATAGGGAATTCCTGCATGCAAACACACACACACACACACACACACACACACACACACAGGGCCCTTGCAGACTGCCAGAAATAGTGCACATTAAATTGAGGCACTGCCCTGGCTCAGTGCTAGGGAGTCATGGGAATTATATTTTTTTCTGGGACATTGAGCCTTCTCTGTCAGAGAGCTCTGGTGCCACAATAAATTACAGTTCCCATGATTCCCTAGCACTGAGCCAGGGCAGTGCCTCAATTTAATGTGCACTATTTCTGGCAGTCTGCAAAGGCCCACACTCTCATTCAAACTAACCATATGACTTAGGTCACTCCCTATCAGCCCTGGTGGCACAGTGGTTAAATGCCTGTACTGCAGCCACTCACTCATAGACCACAAGGTTGCGAGTTCAATACCAGCCAGGGCTGAGGCTCGACTCAGGCCTGCATCCTTCCGAGGTCGCTAAAATGAGTACCCAGCTGTTGGGGGGCAATCAGCTCACAGTTGTAAACCGCTTAGACATCCCATAGCGTGATATGAAGCGGTATATAAATGAAGCTGCTTTGGGGCTAACTGACATCTCTAAAGATTTTCAACTGAACTGTTGATTTCCTATCTTCCTCCTCTCTCAACTTTCTTTGGAAAGATAAAAACTTTTTTACTTAAACTATTCACTAACTAGGGGCCTTTGCAGACTGCTAGAAATAGTGCAAATTGAGTCCACTTTAAGTGTTAGGGTTAGGGAATCATGGGAACTGTATTTTATTGTGGCACCAGAGCTCTCTGATAGAGAAGGCTCAATGTCTCAGGAAAAAAAACCCAACTCCCATGATTTCCTAGCACTAACCCTAACCCTTAAAGTGGACTCAATTTGCACTATTTCTGGCAGTCTGCAAAGGCCCTAGATTAGGATATAGTTTCTATGTAAATATAGATTAAAGCCATTAGTAAACTTTTGTTAAACTACAAGCTGTGTGTTTGTTGTTTTTAAGTCAGTCTCAGTTCTTAAAGAAGCATAGTTAGCCAAGAGAACATTTCTGCTATTTTAAAGCTAGACCCTAACAGGCTTGGCGTTGATATTTCAATATTTTAGTTTCCCTAGCAAAGGCTGAAGCCTTAGGAAACTTAAATTACCCCACAGATGTATTACACATTACTGGAAAAAAAAAGTTTAAGCAACAACAAAAATTGGACTTTTTAAAAAAAATACTTTTTTCCTAACCCCTGCAGTGAGGCTATTAGAAAAAATATCAAATAAATACTAAAAAGAGTAGCTCTATTTTCTTGAATGAACTAATGCTTTGGGTGTGCCTTAGCCTCTCTCCTTCAGGTCTGGAACACTGACAGTGCTTGGTGAATATACTTATAGTATTACATTTGCTTCCTTACCTGCCTCCTCTTCTCCAGCCTCTCTTGCTTTTCCTTTTCTTGTTCTGTATCCCATTTTTTGTTCTTAACCAATATAGTGGACTTACTCTTGGGAATATTTTTATTTAGCACTTTAGCCATGGCATCAGCCCAGCCAGCATTTTCCATGTCTTTGGAATCTGCTGCATTTTTAAATTTAGTGTCCAGAATTGTAGGCTCATCCTCATCCTCCAGATCTTCATCTCCAGATGAGAAGCTGTCCTCTGGAATGTCTGACCCTGAGTCTGAGAGAAAAGAGAAAGTTCAGTTGCCTTTTCTTGTAATGAACGTCATGTGCAACAAATTATTCTATGATTCTATGATTATTTCAAGGAACTGATCAAGATACATTTTCTGCAGACATTTTCTTCTCAGAACAAAGGTTTTAAAAGACATGATGATAGGTGGAGGAGGCTCAGTAATTTATAGCTGAAAATGTTTAGGGTAAAGAGCATCCCATTCAAGGGGGGAAATTCTGATTTTTAACAAAAAGATTAAAATTGCAACACTGACATCTAGTGTTGAAACCACAAAAGGAAAGTGGTTTGAAACAAGCAAACTGATCCAACTCAAGCTGCTGTCATACTGCAGAATTAATGCAGGTTGACACCACTTTAACCTCCATGGCTCAGTGCTATGGAATTCTGGGATTTATACGTTGTTGTGGTACCAGAGTTCTGACAGGAGAAGGCTAAATATCTCACGAAGCTACAAATCCCAGAATCCCACAGCATTGAGCCATGGCAATTAAAGCACTGTCAGCTGCATTAATTCTGCAGTGGAGATACAGCCTCAGCATGTAAATACCAATTTCACAATTAATCCAATTTGATTAAAGCACCTTTTAGTTACTACTCCCAATAGTGGTAGAATTCGAAGATGCAGCCGTGTTAGTCTGGAAAATCAGTATGCAAAGGGATCTTGTAGCCCCTCTGAGACTAAGGGCCTTGAAAATTGACTTCTTCTTCTTCTCATCCCCATATAGCTCTTAGCCAGCATGGCCAAACTGTGGAATTCAGAGAACTTTCATCCTCTCCCCAGAAACTTTTCCAAACTTTGTACATTTCTAATGATAAAAGCTGAAGTAAAAAAAAAAATTCAAAAAAACATCTGGACCCTTTTGTATATATTTGCCATTGAATCTTTTAAGTATAAATCACAGTGATTCTATTATAGGGCCTTTGCAGACTGTCCAAAGTAGTGCAAATTGAGTCCACTTTAACTGTCCTGGCTCAGTGCTAGGGACTCATGGGAATTGCATTTTTTTCTGAGACATTGAGGGGGGTTGCAGACTGCCAGAAATAGTGCAAAGTGAGTCCACTTTTAGGGTTAGGGTTAGTGCTAGGGAATCATGGGAATTGTATTTTTTTATGAGACATTGAGCCTTCTCTGTCACAGAGCTCTGGTGCCACAATAAAATAAGTTCCCATGATTCCCTAACCCTAAAAGTGGCCTCAGTCTGCACTATTTCTGGCAGTCTGCAACCCCCCTGAACCTTCTCAGTCAGAGCGCTCTGGTGCCACAATAAACTACAGTTCCCATGATTCCCTAGCACTGAGTCAGGGCAGTTAAAGTGGCCTCAATTTGTACTATTTCTGGCAGTCTGCAAAGGCCCATAGTCTCACAATTCAACAGCACATTTGTATCCTGGCATTTGCATGCTGTTGTTGTTGTGTGCCTTCAAGTCACTTCTGACTCACCGTGGCCCTAAGGCAAACCTATCACATTTTCTTCATCTTGGCTCATTAATTAAAATGGAAAATGTAGCCAACAAATCAGATAACACTTTTACCATATATAGAGTGAGACATGCCAAACATCCAATAGGCACTATCACTGAGTTTTCTTGGCCTTGGGCCTGAGAGAATGTGACTTGCCTACAGTCACCCAATGGGTTTCCACAGCAGTGCAAAGATTTTGAACAGGGGTAGGCAATCTTTCCTCTTTAAGGGGCGAGGGACTTCAGCTCCCAGAATCCCAGGAGCTATTGGCCAACATGGGACTATTGGCCAACATGGCTGAGGCTTCTGGGAGCTGAAGTCCCTCGGCCCTTAAAGGGGAAAGGTTGCCTACCCCAGATTTTGAACCTTGGTCTCCAGAGTCCTAGTCCAAAGTTCAACCCATTACTCCCCACAGCTACTCCTTAAAAGGTAAAGATACTCCCCGTTGACAAGATTGTCAAGTTATGTACCCCCTAAAGGCACAATATTCAATGGGGGCGGACGTTGCATCAGGATGCCCTCTTGGCACAGCATGCGCATGCGCCGCACTGAAAGGGCGCAAAAAAATCCGCCGCCATGGCTGAAAGGGCGGCCTTTTGCCACCCTCAAAAGGAGCGGCATTTTGGGGGCAGCAAAAAGGAGGATTGGGGCCGCAGCATGCAGTTGCCGTTGCCCCAATCCGCTGCTCCCAGGGGCGGCTGTGTGCCACCCCTTTCGGGGCATCTGTATTGGCCCTAAATGAAAGAAAGAAGTTGGTAGAATGAACCTTCATAGACTTGAGCCTACTTCCTCAGATGTATTTGGTGGAGTGGAAAGCCAGGGATTCCCAACGGTGTCGTCTCTGCTCTCAGTGTATTGCAACTCTTACTCCTCTTGTGCTGGTACGTCTCTCAAAAACAAAGATGAAGTTATCATGGACAGTGCATGTGGTGAGAGCCAGTGTGATCTAGTGGCTTCAGTGCTGGACTACAACTCTGGAGAACAGGGTTCAAATCCCCACTCGAGAATAAAAAGCCATGATGTGACCTTAGGTAAGTCACACTCTTTCAGCCTCAGAGGATGGAAATTGCAAAACCACCTCTGAAGAAACTTAGGGTTGCCATAAATCAGAAACAATTTGAAGGTACACAGCAACAGTGAGACATAATGATTTCAGTGTTGGACTGCAGTAGAAAACACACTGCAGAAATAATCCAGTTTGAGATTGCTTTAACTGCCCTGGCTCAGTGCTCGGGAATCCTGGGAATTGTAGCTTATTGTGGCACCAGAGCTCTTTCTGACAGAGAAGGCTAAAAGTCTCACAAAAGTACAGTTCCCAGGATGTCCCAGCATTGAGCCAGGGCAGTTAAAGCTGTCTCAAACTGGCTTATTTCTACCCGGTGTTTTGGACCTGAGATTATGGAGTCCACAGTTTGAATCCCCATATGACCTTGGGCAAGCTACACTCTCTCAGCCTCAGGGGAAGGCAATGGCAAACTTCCTCTGAACAAGTCTTGCCAAGAAAACCCCAGGAAAGGTTCGCTTTAGGGTCGCCATAAGTCAGGAACAACTTGAAGGCAAACAACACTTATGGGATCTGGCTAGAAGTATCTACCTGTTATCGAAAGAGGAGGAAAGCACACATGGCCAGCCTACTATTGGAGAATTGAGAGAGAGGAGAGCGATGGAAACAAAGGCTGAATCCGCACTGGGGAAATAATCCGGTTTGACCCCGCTTTAACTGCCATGGCTCTAGGAAATGGGATTTGGGGAATGGAAGTTTATGGTGGCACCGGTGCCACAACAAATTGCCATTCCCAAAATCCCATTGCCTAGAGCCATGGCAGTTAAAGCGAGGTCAAATCGGATTATTTCCCCAGTGCGGATTCAGCCATAATTTTGTTGAAGTTAAGTTTCTCCCAACGGAACCCAAAGCGAGAGTGGCACCTCCAAAGACGAGGCCCTCAGCGTCCCGACGGCCTCTCACTCACCAAACTCTAGGGGCCCTTCGGCCTCGACCGCGGTTTCCATGACAGCCGCTCTCCCCTCTTTCTCCCGCCAGGCCGGAGAAGCACGCTTTCAGGGTAAACTTGCGCCGCGCATGACCGCTGGACTTCGAGGGCCATCTCGCGAGATCTCGGCACAGCCCAGAAACCTCGCGTGAGACTCTTTCGTCGCGAGATTTCCGTCGGCTTTCTATAGGCCCGACCCACTCGCTCTCTGTCAGTTGTGTGGTGGCTTATGAGTAGGTTGTTGGCAGTGGATTTAAATAGGTTTGGTCGGTGACTCAACAACCACTTTTTATATACTGTATAATGTATTTATATTGTGTATAGTATGTACTATATACATATATATATATATATATATGCACACACTATATACTGTATATAGTATACTATATAATATACTATATTTATAATATATATATATATTATATATAGTATAATTTATGTTTCATGGTGTATATGTGTATATATATATATATATATATATGTATATATACTATTTATATTTTATATTTATATAGTAATATTGTATGTATGTTTATATTATATCATGTATACTATATATAGTACATACTATATATATATGCACACCTGTATACTGTATATACTATATAGTTCTCTACATACTTGGCTATATATATATATATATATAATATATAATATATAGTATATAATGTATAGAGCAGGGGTAGGCAACCTTTCCCCTTTAAGGGCCAAGGGACTTCAGCTCCCAGAAGCCTCAGCCATGTTGGCCAATAGTCCCATGTTGGCCAATAGCTCCTGGGATTCTGGGAACTGAAGTCCCTCGGCCCTTAAAGGGGAAAGGTTGCCTACCCCTGGTATAGAGTATATTTCATAGTGTGTGTATATATACAAATGCATACACAAAACGAAAGTGGTTTGAAACAAGATGGCCACAATCCAACTTGGGTTCAAATCCATGCTCAAGAATAAAAACTCTCTGGGTAACCTTGTATGTAAATGTGTGTGTGTGTGTATATATATATATACACACACACACACACACACACACACACTATATATGTATTAGTTGTAGATATATAGATAGTTACATAATGCATATAATAAATATAATAATTATATATATGTGTATATATCTCATAAGTTTATCCAAAGGGGGTTTGCCATGGCTGAGTGTGAGAAAGTGTGATTGGCTCAAGGTCACCCAGTGGGTTTTTATGTTGAGCAACTATTCTTTCCCATTTGTCTTTCTGTCACCTCCTTCTCCCCACCCAGGACTATCAGTCTTTTCTCTCTGGCCATAGATATTCCAAAGATTGGGCCTCCAGGCATTTTGGTGGGAAGTGGGATCACAACTCCCATAATCTCTTATCACTGCTGAGGCTGATGGGAATTGGAGTCTACAGACTAGACTCCATTTTATTGTTGTTTGTACAGACTAGACTCCATTTTATTATTACTAATAAAAATAGCTGAGTGTTTTGAAAATCGTATTTCTTTATTCCCACAAGAGCCAATATGGATAAGGAGCAATCTTATACAAAGAAAATACTGTCACATATTATTGTGGTGTTATATGCCATATGTATTTTAAAATGTCAGCAGTGCCCCAAATGCAGTGGTAGTATGTATTGCAACTATATTGCCCATCAGTTTCTGCATTGCAGAGTTAACATTCATGTCTGAAGTAAATCCATTGCATTCTATGCATTTACACACAGAACACATCTAAACCCCACATTAAGCTTGGCTCAGTATAAAAGGATCCAATACAAAGGAAAGAATGAGATATTGAAATTATTCCTTCTTTGCAACTTACTCAGAAAATCAATAAAAGGACAAATAAAACATTTAATGCTTCCATTTCACAATATAAAGATTTACAATTTAATCTATGCCTTCATATACTGTTCTGAATATTATGACTTCTTTTGCTTCCATCATAAATATTCTTGCAAAAGAAAAGAGCGCCTTTGTTGCTATGTGAGAAGTAAATGTATAGTAAATCAGAATCAGTAAATAGATAATAAGAAATATGATCATGTCCCAAAGAACGGTGGAATTTTTGCATGAGTGCCCAACTTGTCAGGTCTCCTGAGTTAAATGAAAGATTCAGGGAGACAATCTAGATCTGCCCTAGCAATAATTATTATGGGGGTGTTTGTGTATGTGCCTTGAAGTCGCCTGTTGACTTATGGTGAACTCATGAATTTAATAGGGTTTTTAGGCAAGGAATACTCAGAGGTGGTTTTATTAGTTCCTTTCTCTGAAATATAGACTATAGCGCCTGGTATTTCTTGGAAGTCTTCCATCCAAGTAATAACCAGGGCTGATTCTGCTTAACTTCCAAAATCAGATGAATATTGTGCCTTTAGGGGGTATACAACTTGACAACCTTGTCAACAGGAAATACCTTTATCTTTTAAGGGGGTAGCCATGGGGAGTAATGGGTTGAGCTTTGGACTAGGACTCTGGAGACCAAAGTTCAAAATCCTTGCACTGCTGTGGAAACCCATTGGGTGACTGTAAGCAAGTCACATGCTCTCAGGCTCAAAGCCAAGAAAACTCAGTGATAGTGCCTATTGGATGTTTGGCATGTCTCACTCTATATATGGTAAAAGTGTTATCTGATTTGTTGGCTACATTTTCCATTTTGATTAATGAGCCAAGATAAAGAAAATGTGATAGGTTTGCCTTAGGGCCACGGTGAGTCAGAAGTGACTTGAAGTCACACAACAACAACAACATGCAAATGTCAGGATACAAATGTGCTGTTGAATTGTGAGACCATAATAGGATCATAGAGTTGGAAGAGACCACAAGGTCCATGCAGTCCAACCCCTTGCCATGCAGGAACGCAAAATCAAAGCCTCCCTGACAGATGGCCATCCAGCCTCTGTTTAAAGACCTCCAAAGAAGGAGACTCCACCACACTCTGAGGGAGTGTGTTCCACTGTCGAACAGCTCTCACTGTCAGGAATGCTGAGGTGGAATCTCTTTTCCTGTTGCTTGCATCCGTTATTCTGAGTCCTCCTAATATTGAGGTGGAATCTCAATATTTAAACAGGGCTATCATATCCCTTCTTAACCGTCTCTTCTCTAGGCTAAACATACCCAGTTCCCTAAGTAGGGCAAGGTTTCAGACCTTTCACCATTTTAGACGCCATCCTCTGGACACGCTCCAGTTTTTCAACATCCTTTTTGAATTGTGGTGCCCAGAACTGGACACAGTGTTCCAGGTGGGGCCTGACCAAAGCAGAATACAGTGGCACTATTACTTCCCTTGATCTAGATACTATATTTCTACTAATGCAGCCTAAAATTGCATTCGCCTTTTAAGCTGCAGCATCACATTGTTGATTCATGTTCAACTTGTGGTTCACTAGGGGCCTTTGCAGACTGCCAGAAATAGTGCACATTAAATTGAGGCACTGCCCTGGCTCAGTGCTAGGGTATCATGGGAACTGTAATTTATTGTGGCACAGAGAAGGCTCAATGTCCCAGAAAAAAAATACAATTCCCATGACTCCCTAGCACTGAGCTAGGGAGTGCCTCAATTTAATGTGCACTATTTCTGGCAGTCTGCAAAAGCCCTAGGACTCCTAGATCCCTTTCACACGTAGAGCCTTTGCAGACTGCCAGAAATAGTGCAAATTGAGTCCACTTTAACTGCCCTGACTCAGTGCTAGGGAATCATGGGAATTGTAGTTTATTGTGGCACCAGAGCTCTCTGACAGAGAAGGCTCAATGTCTCAGAAAAAAATGCAATTCCCATGATTCCCTAACATTGAGCCAGGCCAGTTAAAGCAGTCTGCAAAGGTCCGTAGTCTCGTTAAGCCAGGTGTCCCCTGACTTATATCTATGCATTTAATTTTTTTTTTTTTTTGCCCCAAGTGCAGTACCTTACATTTCTCTGTGTTGAAATTCATATTGTTAGCTTTGGCCCAGCATTCTAATCTATTAAGATCATTTTGAATTTTCATCCTGTCTTCTGGGGTATTAGCTATTCCTCCTAATTTGGTGTCATCTGCAGATATGAGCAGCATGTCCCCTATTCCTTCATCCAAATGGTTGATAAAGATATTGAAGAGCACTGGGCCCAGGACAGAACCCTGTGGCACGCCACTGGTCACTTCTCTCCAGGATGAAGAGGAGCCATTGCTGAGCACCCTTTGGGTTCGGTCAGTCAACCAGTTACTAATCCACCTAACAGTTGTATTGTCTAGCCCACATTTTACTATCTTGTTTACAAGAGTATCATGGGGGACCTTCTCAAAAGCCTTACTGAAATCAAGATATGCTATGTCTACCGCATTCCCTTCATCTAGCAAGCTGGTAATTTTATCCAAAAAAGAGATCAGATTAGTCTGGCATGACTTGTTTTTGAGAAACCCATGTTGACTTTTAGTGATTATGACATTCCCTTCTAAATGTTCACAGACTCTCTGTTTAATTAACTGTTCTAGAATCTTCCCCGGTATTGATGTCAGACTAACTGGGCGATAGTTGTTGGGATCCTCTTTTTTCCCCTTTTTGTAGATGGGGACAATGTTTGCCCTCCTCCAGTCTGCTGGGACTTCTCCTGTTCTCCAGGAGTTCTCAAAGATTATTGCCAGTGGCTCTGAGATTACATTTGCCAGTTCTTTTAATATCCTTGGAAGTAGTTCATCTGGTCCTGGAGACTTAAATTCATTTAGGTTAACCAGATATTCCTGTACTTCCTCTTTACTTATTTTGTGCTGCATTTCCTCTATTGTGTCGTCTGCTCCATTTTTCTCAGGTTGAACACCCTTTTCCTTTTGTGAGAAGACTGAGGCAAAGAAAGTGTTGATAGTTCTGTCTTTTCTCTGTCCCTTGTTAGAATTTCTCCATCTTCTCTGCACAGTGGCCCTACCATTTCTTTCTTCTTTCTTTTGCTACGGACATACCCAAAGAAGCCCTTTTTTATTGTGCTTAACCGCTCTAGCAAGCCTGATCTCATTCTGGGCTTTGGCTTTCCTGACTTTACCCCTACATGTGCTAGCTATTTGTTTGAATTCCTCTTTAGTGAGTTCACCCCTTTTCCATTTGTTATACATCTCCCATTTTAAACTTAGTTCAGTTGAAAGTTCTTTTGTCATCCAACCTGGTTTCTTGAGACATCTCCCATTTTTCATTCTCATTGGAACAGTTTGAGATTGTGCCTTCATTATCTCCCTTTTGAGAAACTCCCATCCATCCTGAACTCCCTTCTCCTTTAGTATTCCTGACCACGGGACCACTCCCAGTGTTTTCCTAAGTTTGTTGAAATCAGCTCTCCTAAAGTCTAGAAGGAGTGTTTGACTATGCCTAGCTTCTCCTCTCCACTGTATAAGAAACTCCAGGAGAGCATGACCACTCCCACCTAAGTTTCCCACCACTTGCACCCCATTGACCAGGGCATCCCTGTTGGTTAGGATCAGATCTAAAATAGCTGATCCCCTTGTTGCCTCTTCCACCTTTTGTACAAAGAAATTGTCTTTGAGGCAAGTGAGGAATTTGCTAGACCTTGGAGTATTTGCTGAGTTTGACCTCCAGCAAATATCAGGAAAGTTGAAGTCACCTATCACTATTACATCTCTCCTTTCTGAGTGTGTGGTCATCTGTTCTAGAAAGGCATCATCCAATTGCTCAGTCTGACTTGGGGGTTTGTAGTAGACTCCTACTGTAACATCCCTGTTGTTTCCTTCACCTTTAATTTTTATCCAGATGCTCTCTACCTGATTTCCAGGATTTAAGTCCTGGATCTCTTCACAGGTGTAAACATGCCTGACATATAATGCTATTCCTCCTCCTTTCCTGTTTGTCCTATTTCTCTTTAAAAGGTTATACCCCTCTATTCCTACATTCCAACCATGAGACTTATCCCACCAGGTTTCAGTGACGCCTATTATATCGTATTTGCTTTGTTGTGCTAGGAGTTCAAGTTCATCTTGTTTATTTCCCATGCTCTGTGCATTAGTATAGAGACATCTAAGAGCATTTGTCCTTCCCACTTGCTGCCTGTGTGAGGTTTTTTTCCTTCCACTGTTGTGCCTTTGTATCATTTGCCTTGTTCCCTCTATAACACTTTTACTATTATCTCCAGCCAATGATGTACTCCTGCCTTCCAAGATGCCTTCCAAGATACTGTCTCCCTCCCCAACATGACTCACTTTAAAGCTCTCCTGATCAAATGTTTGAGACTGTTTGAAACACTTCTGCCAACTGGTGTGAGATGCAGCCCATTTCTTGCTAGAAGTCCACCCTCATGGAACCGCAGCCCATGATTCAAGAATCCAAATTGTTCTTGGCAGCACCATCTACGGAACCAGTTATTCACATCTGCTATCTTTCTCTCCCTTACAGGACCATGCCCTTCAACTGGGAGAAGAGATGAGATAACAGTCTGTGTGTCCAGCTCTTTCAGCTTCCTGCCCAAAGCCTCATAATCCCTTCTGATATTCTGAAGACTATGCCTTGCAGTATCATTGGTTCCCACGTGAACCAAGAGGAAGGGGTAATGGTCAGTAGGCTTGACCAGTCTTGTCAGTCTCACTGTCACATCATGGATTTTTGCTCCAGAGAGACAGCACATCTCCCGGGACAGCTTGTCAGGGCCACAAATCACTGTTTTTGTACCCCTCAACAAGGAGTCCCCAACCACCACCACCACATGCCTCCTCCGAGGCTTAGCAGTGGCTGTTCCCTGCAGTGGTACTCTTCAAGTCTCCTGCACTGTCCCTGAGGACTGTCACTGCTGCTCTTCCTCTTCATCCTTGATAAGGGAGAGAGCTTCAAATCGATTCTGTAGCTGCAAAAGCCCCGAACTATCCCTGGTTTCCCTACTTCTATGTGTGACGTTCCTCCAGGTGTCCACCTCCTGTGTGCATGAAATGACCTCCTCCTCAACAACTTTCTCAGTGTGGTCCCTGTCCAAGACCGTTCTTTCCACTCTGTCCAGGAAAACCTCTTGCTCCCTAATATGCTAAAGTGTAGCTACCCGGGCCTCCAGCTGCTGTACTTTCTCTTCCAGGAGGGCTATGAACTTGCACTTGGTGCAGGTGAAGTTCCCCACATCTCTTGGCAAGAAGACAAACATCCCACAAGTGTTGCAGGTGACTGCAGCAACTCCCTCAGTGTCCATATTGAGAAAACTGAAGTAAGCACTGGAAGAGGACTGTGGGCTTCTCCCTCAAAAAGTCCCCTGGTAAAGACCCATGTAAAGGGCCCCTGTTCTCTTGGTCTTTTCACCAGGCTCTGTCAGCGAGCTTAATCAACTGGGTTTCTAACTCTACAGAGAGCTCCTGGATGCTACCTTATTCTGGAGACAAGTCTCTGTCTCTCTCCCTGTGAGCAAAAAACAACAACCTCAAAGCCCTTTAAATGATGATGATGATGATTAGGAGAACCTGTAAAGAGAAAAGTCAAAGCCCCCTGTCTACCTGTGCTGTGCTTTCCCTTATCCTATGAAAAAAATTCGCGCGCCATTAGGCGTGCACCTCTGGGAGGAGTTGTAGAGAGCTCATTGGCTAGCTCCACCCCCCCCCAGTGACTCGCAAATGTGACTCACTAAGGCCCCACCCACTCAGCAACAGTCACACTTTCCCCAAGTGTTTTTAAAAAGAATTTAAAAACTCACTCACTCAAAATGGTTGCCCAGAAACTGCTTTCCTTCTTCCTAGCAGGAACTGACCTAGAAAGCCTCTAGGAGGAGTTGTATAGAGCTAATTGGCTAGCTCAGCAACAGTCACACTCTCCCCAAGTGTTTTTAAAAAGAATTTAAACACTCACCCACTCTATATAGCTGCACAGGAACTGCCTTCCTTCTTCCTAGCAGGAACACTGTTAGACCCAAAGCATCACTGTGATTTATACTTAAAGATTCAATGGTAAATATGCACAAAAGGGTCCAGATTTTTTTTGATATTTTTTTTAACTTCAGCTTTTAGCATTAGAAATGTACAAAGTTTGGAAAATTTTCTGGGGAGGGGATGAAAGTTCTCTGAATTCCACAATTTGTCCATGCTGGCTAGGAGCTATATGGGGATGAGGAGAAGAAGTAGTAGCAGCTTTTCAAGGTTCTGGAAATGTGAACATAAAAGTGGTCTCCCAGGAACAGAAACCAGATAATGCCCTAGAGCTCCATCTCAACATTATTAACAGTGTTAGCCCAGGGTTTGCTGAAGATAGACATAGATGGGACTACTGGTCAGTACCAGCACCCCAGCCCCACCAGCAGCTGCAGCAAGGTGATGGCAAAAATACCTTGGGTAGTGGAGGCTGGTGTGTCTGTGTGTGTTGGAATGGATGGTGAGCAACAGCCACACTGGGTGTTCAAACCCCCTTCTGAGATGTCACCCGGTGTGGTCCGCATCCCACCAGGGATGGCCCCATTCCAGCCAGAGCTCAGAAAAAGTTACTTTCTTGGACTACAGTTCTAAGAATGCTCCAACTGGGGCCACAAAAAGCTGTAATTGTATACCATGACCCATGTGTATTCATTTCAAGCTGTGAAGAGAGTCCCTATATATACAACTGCATTCTATGAGGGCTTTCTCCATGAAGCTGGGAATGCTGAAAAGCAGATTTCCTGATCAGAAAGCAAAGAAAGCCTCCCATACAAACAGTGGAGGATGCAGGAGCCTTCATAAGATGGCATGAATCAGGGATGAAGCCTTTTCTTCTTCTTGTCATTTCTGTAAAACTGCCCTCCCACCAAAGTGACAAATAGTTTCCAGGCAAGGTGCAAAGTAGTGGTTATTACTTTTAAAGCACTACATGATTTGCCTCCAGGTTATCTACAAGATCATCTCCTATATAATCCAGCCTGTACACAAGTCCTCTGGGGGACATTTACTACAGTCAGCCAGGTCTAGGTTGGCAACTGTCACCCAGAGGAATACACTATCTGAATTTAAAACAGCATTAAAGATCAGTCTCTTTCAGCAGGTCTATTGAGATGATTTTTAAATTAAGAATGCTAAATTATGACTTTTAAAGTGTATTAGAAGTGGTAGTATTTTCAGGGCCATCCATATCATTGGAATGAGGCAACCACCTGAGGCATCAGATACTGTGGGTGCGGGGGGGGGGGTGATCATTACCTTGACTGTTGTTCCTGAGTCCCTAGCAGTTCCATTGGAGGACATATGTGTATATATCACACAGCCTGTTGAGGACCCCTTAACCTGGCCTGCTGCCTCTAGTGTGGTGGAGTATATTGTCATGTTGCAAGTGGTAAAGTAAGTTTCAAATGCTAGTCTGCTTGACATCTGTACATGGAATGGCAGAAACTTCAGCATGTTGTGCGTAGCTTCATCCAGAAAAATACCTTTGGCTGGCCCTGTTCATTTAAGTGTTTAAAGAGTCTAATTGACAGTGTTAGGTAAGTTTTCTTGTGTGGCATTGTGCCCACCATAGCCTTTCTTTCCCTGCAAAGTACAGCTGCAAGCAGAATTTGCAATATGTTTGACATCTAGGTAACAAGTGAAGTGCACTGAAGACCATCTGGCCTCACCAGTATTCCACATCAGCAAGAGTAAACAAATTGAAGTTTAATCCAGGGAAGACAGGGGTGATCTTGAACAGTTGAAAGGGAACAGAGATGCAGCCTATGCTTGGTGGGGTCATGCTCCCTGTGGTTTGGGTGTGCTCCTGAATTCAGCCTTGAACCTGGAAGCAGCTCTGCCTGTTTCTGGAAAGGCTGGATATGGGCTGAGTAATAAATGCCTTAGCTATATCTTGTTTGGATTAATATAATGCACTCTGCATGGGGCTGCCTTTGAAAAGTGTTTGGAAACTAATTTGGCACAAAGAGCTGCATTGTTAACTGGGTCTGGCTACTGGAAGCACAGAATTCCCTTGTTGCAACAGCTCCAGTGGTATAATTTGGAGTGCTGGTTATGACCTGTAACTATCTGAAAGACCATATGTGAGCCTGCCCAGGCTCTAAAATCTTTAGGGGAAACCCTTGTCTCACTCTTACCACTTTCCTAGGTATATTTGATGGTGATACCAGAAAAGGCCATCCTGATTCTCTGATGTTCCACAGGGTAGGGGCTGAACCACAGAATTCAAATGAGAAGGAGACTTCCATCAAACATTAGGAAGAACTACCTGACGTGTGTGCTGAAAGAGAGTACCCTAGAAAGTGGTGGGCATTCCTTCATTCAAGGTTTTTAAGCAGGGGCTGGATGTCCCTATTAGATATTCTGTAGCTGCAGATTTCTTACCTCAGCTGGAGACTGGACTAGAAGATCCATTCTATGATGGTATGAACTCCAACTCTATGATTCTATGAAGACATTATTTATTTATTTATTTATTCTGTTTATTTATATCCCACCTTCCTCCCAACACAGGGACTCAAGGTGGCTAACAAATCTAAAACAATCCAAGTTAAAACAGTAGAAAACCTTAAAAATACAAAGTTGAAAAAACAAACAATTAAAACAATTAAAAACATTACATTCTTAAAATTTAAAAAAATTAAGGCCTGGCAATATAAAAACTTCTTTACCTGCCGCCAGAAGGACAGCAAGGATGGAGCCATCCTGGTTTCCATAGGGAGGGAGTTCCAGAGCTTGGGAGCAGCCCCTGAGAAGGCCCTTTCTCTTGTTCCCACCAAACACAACTGAGAAGGTAGTGGGACAGAGAGAAGGACCTCTCCTGATGACCTCAATGCTCTGGGGGGCTCATACAGGGAGATACGGTCCTTCATATAGCCTGGACCCAAGCCGTATAGGACTTTATAGGTCAAAACCAGCACTTTGAATTGTGCTCTGAAACTGACTGACAGCCAATGGAGCTGTTGCAACAAGGGAGTTGTATGCTTCCTGTAACCAGCTCCAGTTAACAGCCTGGCTGCAGCTCTTTGGACCAGCTGAAGTTTCTGAGCACTTTTCAAAGGCAGCCCCACATAGAGCTCATTACTGCAATCCAAATGGGATGTAACTAAGGCATGTACCACTGTGGCCAGATCTGACCTCTCCAGGAACGGGTGCAGTTGGCACACAAGTTTTAGCTGTGCAAAGGCACTCCTGGTCATCACTGATACTTGGGCTTCCAGGCTCAGCGCTGAGTCCAGAAGTACTCCCAAACTACGAACCTGAGTTTTCAGAAGGAGTGTTACTCTAGTTAACACAGGCTGAATCCCTATTCCCAAATCTGTTTTTCACCTGACCAGGAGCACCTGTCTTGTCTGGATTAAGCTTGAATTTGTTTGCCCTCATCCAGTCCATTACAGCAGCCAGATGCCGGTTTAGGACATAAACAGCTTCCTTGGAATTAGGTGGAAAGGAGTGATGGAGCTGGGTATCATTATTTATGTCATCATTTGCTTCACCTACTGTATATAGACTTTACTGGACTGTACTACAGTTGTTTGTCTAAGTGGACCAGATGAGACTAGTAAAAAGTCAGATAGTTATAAATTCTCAAGAATTGTCCATTAATAAAATCTAAAAGAAGACCGGATTGAAGACTGGGAATCACACTCCAAAATATAAAATTTTAGATCATACAAAACACAGGAAAATCTTTCCATTCTATACTTCTGTTTCAAATCTCTTTCAAAACGCTTTCAGTTTTTTGCTGCTCTTTCTCCTTCTTCTTGCAGAGATGATCAAAGACATTTTGCTGCCTGAGATGGGGCAGCAAAATTGCATTCTCTCCATGTACACTCACTGAGTCAAGGTGCATAATGCACAAAGCTACCCATATTATTTTGGCTTACAAACACTTCCCAGGCAGTAAATACTGCCCTTTCATGACACCCCAATCAACTGTCTGAAGCAGCCACCTCACTCTGCCTAATAGCAGGGCTGGCCCTCATTGTACCAAGAGTCTGTATTAGGAAATGGATACTACAACATAGGATTTCTGACCTCATCCCCAAATGCAGCTGGGAAAGTTAGCTCTCTGTTTTCAGGACTGTGACAGAGATAAGAAAATATTCTCCAGACCCTTTAAAAATTAATTATAAGAGGTGTGTGAGAGAACCCCTGATAGAACCTTGAAAAGGCTGCTTTGTTGTTGCCTTCAGAAGAGGGTGTTCCTTTGTATTCACTGTATGAGTCCCAAGCATGTAACTACGTAATGGAGTCTCTCCTTTCTTTTATTTGCATGTGTTAGCTTTTTTATTGCAAATAGGGTTCTAAATCTTACTTTAGAAATGAAAATTGCACTGTATGCGAGTGTGTGTTCAAAGGAAGCTATCAATATTGTTAGTTATGAAAACCTGATCATAAGTGTTTTTAGTCCATTAGCCATTCTGCTTTATTTATGTCCTCTTTCCGGCAGAGTTTGGAGCCAGTTATTCAAAAGATGAAATTTGGAAGAGGAACAGTGCACAGGGATATAAAACACTGACATATTCTTTATGTTAGAAAAGCCTTTTAAATTTTCCTTCCAACCAAACTGTGAAGAGAACCTACTTTGGAGAGAAGATGGAGTATTAAACCACAACTCTTCCTTGTTTTCTAAGACATTGTGAAAGGAAACAGTGAAATCTAGCATTACATTTAGTTGGATTGTTTTTAGATTATAGTAGGCCACCTTGAGTCCCAATTCTGGGAGAAAGGCAGGATGAATAATGATGATGATGATGATGATGATGATGATATACAAAATGTGAGGCAGCTTGTGCAACTAATCATTTCCCTTTCCTCCCTTTGCCCTATAGTCTCCCCCCCCCCCAAAAAAAAACATGACAGGAAACATGCTAAACTGTGTGAACTCTGGTGAACTGTATCTTAGTAGACCACAAGCTAAACAGGAGTCAACCATGTGATGCAGAAGTAAAAAAGCAAAGCAAAGCAAATGCAATTCTGGGCTGCATTAACAAGAGCATAGTATTCACATCATAGTAGTGCCACTCTATTCTGCTTTGGTCATATATCACCTAGAATACTGTATCCAGTTCTGCACACCATAGTTAAAGAAGGATATTGACAAGCTGGAACATGTCCAGAGAAGGATGACCTGGCCTTATGAGGAACATCTTAGGGAACTGGCTACATTCAGCTTGAAGGAGAGAAGATTGAGGGGTGACATGATAACCATGATCTCTGAAGGGAAGCCATGTAGCAGATGGGGCTAATTTGTTTTCTGATCCTCCAAAGACTAGAACATGAGCCAATAGATTCAAATTACAAGTAAACACATTCCACCTTAATACTGAGTAAAGCTTCTCTACTGTAAGAACTGTTTGACAGTGGAATAGACTACCTCAGAGTATGGTGCACTCTCCTTCTATGGAGGCCTTTAAAAAGAAGTTGGATGGACATCTTTCAAGAGTGCTTTAGTTGTATACTCCTGTATGCTTGTCGTCCTTTCCAACTCTTACGATTCTATGGACGTTATCACACGGGGGAAATCTGTTGGTTAATCCACACAAATCCCAAACAAAAACTGAATTTGTGCCTCACAATTTCACACGACGTCACACAGAAACTGGTCAGAAACTGGACAGAAACTGGTATTATCCGAGATCTTTTTAATTTTGGGAGTTTAGAGGAAATGCATTTGCGAAATTACAGTAATTTCACATTTACTGTAATGTGAAAAGCAAATACGCACGGACAATTCTCTTTTAAAACCTGGAGGAGGGCCAAGAGGAGGAGGCGGAGGGGCCTCCAGGGAGGGAGAGTCCTGGAGTCCTGCCATGTAGGGAAGGCAAGGCAAGGAGAGGGAAGGGAAGGCGAGGCGAGGCGAGGCGAGGCAAGTTTGGGACGGAGGAGAAGTTTGGCATTGGGGTGGAGGGAAAAGGAGGGGAAAGAAGGCTTCCCTCGCAGCAGCTATGGGTGGATGTGGGTGCAAGTGTGGGGTGTGCTTGTGGAGCAACTTGGAGCTCCATCTCACCATGAAGTTCTGCCCTGCAGGTCCTACAAAGGGGAAAGGCTTATGGGGGGGGGGCATGGGAGCTACCTTCAGTTTCCCCCTCTCCTGGGCATCATCCAAGGCTCTGGCTCTCCTCAGGGAACACCCAGCCCTTCCTTCCTTCCTTCCCTCCCTTTCCTCCTCCTCCTCCTCCTCCTTCTCCTCCTCCTCCTCCTCCTCCTCCTCCTCCTCCTCCTCCTCCTTCCCTGCCAGCTCTGCCTGTGATCCTACCCTCCTTGCTCATCTCCCCAGCAGCTGACAGCCTCCAATGCCAGGAAAGGAGAGAGAGAAAAGGGAGGCTGAGCCATCTCAATCCCTCCCTTGCCTCGGCTTGCCTTGCCTTGCCTTTCAGCCCTCCTCCTCCACTCTCTTGAGAGGTCCTAACCCCAACGGAAGGGGGTTAGGACCTGTGCAGGAGGACATGACCCCAAATGTAGGATAGTCTGACATTTCCTCCTGGGAAATGCAGGACCCGCCCTGGAAAAAGGAGGAGTCTGGTCACGAAACACACCCATTTCCAGTACATGTACGGGTTCTTTTCACTTGTGTATGAAAGTTAAAAACGTCTTTTTTTCGCTTTTAACTTTATTCCATTATTACTGTAATTACGTGTGAAAAGCTTTTGCGCAATTAAGCTCTTTTTTTGCTTTCTTTTCGGGATGCTTCATTTCCACTTTATTATCTCTTTAACAACGAAACTGGCCCACGTGTGATAACGTCCTATGATTTGTTGAGAGCCACATTCCCTTGGAGGCAGACTAGTATGAGGTAGACATATTATCTTTTTTTTCTTCCCTCCCCTCTTTTCTTTTCCTCTTTCCTCCCTCTCTTTCCCATCATCTGTTCTCTCTGTCTCTCCAACTTCACCTAATGGGGAATACATGATTTTTGCCAAAAGTCTGAACTGCTCATTTGTAAAGGACTTTTGGAATTAGGCGAAGAACTACAGGTTGCTTACCCCAGTTTAAGGGTAAAGTCCAGCACAATAGCTGTTTATTCATGAACGGAATATCCCTAAAAATAGCAGCGTAGTGGGGTGTGTGTGCCCTTTTACTGAAACAAGTGGCATTTTTCAACATCTTACAACTCCACTTGATAGCATGAACAGATTCTGAAAGCAAAGAAGTATGCAAGTCTACTTACTGTTCCATCTCTGAAATGCTAAGGGACAGCATGAATGATTTATGAATCTAAAATGTATTGCTTGCGGTTGTTGCTATTTTATCTGATAATAAAGAACATATATGTTGTGAAGTTAAGCTTGAAAGACAAAGGATGTTTCATATGACTTTCCCGGAGTAGCTAGTTAGCATCTGCTCTGGAGAGCGCATATACCTGTTTACTGTTTTAATGCACCCCCTGAAGCTATCGCTTGATCTTGTTGCATACAGACATGGCAAAGCTGGGATTTGAAATGTCAGTGGAGAGGCTGGTCTCAATGTATCACTCCCGCCATAGGTAGTGGGCGATGGATGAAGCAGCCATTTGCTTCCAGGAGCTGTAGCTGTTCATATTTCACAGAACCTAAGGGCAGACAGCAAGGAAAATAGGACACTGAAAGAGGATGGGAGGGGGAGAAACCATGCTAATAAGTCTTTCTAAAAAAAATAAAGATGTGTGTATCATGAACTCTACTAATAATTACTAAGACAATTATTAACTAAGGCTTGGAAGCTTGTCTTTGTATGTGCATGTGCATATGTATGTGTGTATACACATGTGCGCGCGCACACACACACTTGTTTCAAATCTTCTAGCACACTCTGCCATGATGAAGAATCAGAATTAGGGCTAATCCTAAATCTTCTTGCACTCACCCATTTTGCCAGCAGGCAATATAAGGAGAAAAGGAAAGGAGAAAACTTACCAGAGGCAGCTGCACCACTGAGGAAATATTGATAAATCAAATTTTGTTTTGAAGTTTACTTTTAAAGCATTCCTCAAATCAAGAAATAATTTTCCCCATAAAAACAAAACACAACATATTCTGCATCAGCTCAACTACTATAGATTCCTCTGGCTCTGCAGAAGGTTCTGGGTACAAAAACACTTGATGCTGATCCTCACTTGAAATGGAATGTGAAATATTTGTTATTGTTAGCTGCTGTCAGATCAGCTTTGAATCATGGCAGCCCTATGAAATGGGAGGCCTCCAAGAACTGCAGTCATGACCTTCCCTGCTCAGGTCTTGCAAACTCAAGGTTGTGGTTTTCTTAATAGAGTCTATCCTCCAGTAGTGTGATCTCCCTCTTTTGCTATTGCTTTCAACTTTATTAAGCATTATCACCCAAATTCTCCTACAGTGTCCACTGAGAGGGAAGGTTAATAATGTTATCAACATGTGGCTGCCCTTGGAAACAGAAGCTAGATCAAAATGAAGTTGTTTACAGGGACTAACAACACAGAGCGTAATATTCCACTCATGGATTTGTTGGCTTCCAATGGCAAGCGAAACTCCTGTTAGTAAATCCAGATACTGGAGAAGTTACTTCCTTATTAAATTTCTTATCATCCAGCCTGGCCATGTGATGTTGGGAGTTGTCATCCAACTCTTTTCCAACTCTGGTAAAATGTGCAGTTGGATAACCTGTGCCTTGAAATTCAGATGGGAACAGTACCTCTCTCCCAGTTGTGCTGGACTGTTAAATGTGTATTTTCTTACCATTGGCTATGCTGGCAAAGGCTGCTGGGAGTGGCAGTCCAACAGCATCTTGAGGGCTGCATGATTTCCATCCCTGGCCCGGAGCCACATGTACCCTTTGTCCAAAGCTCTCTAAAAACAGTCAGTTCAGACATCTGGCCAGAGCCATCCACCTCTGCGGTCAGAGAGAGTGAAAGAGAGAAAAGAGGGTGTAAAAACAAGGCAAAGAAACAAGACTTCAGAATTCCATGGCCTTTATCCTTGATCCAACTTTCTCTTCCATTACATTTCATCCTCCATCAGAGTTAGTGACTTGCATTGGAGGTTAATGGTTCCCGCACTAGCGGGTTTGGTGAAACTACTCCAAATTTTAGTCAAAACTTTAAAGAGACTATCCAAATTGCTAGATCTGCTTAGAGGGGATGGTTTAGCACCTTGGATGGCACCTTTCAAATTTGGACTAAAAGCCAGAGCAGATTCACTGTTGCACTGACATAGAAGCCACGAGCCACCACTTGAGACAGGGTCAGTGGCAGCAGCAAGACTGTGGAATTCATGCCTGTGGGAGGCTTCTCTTAACATTTCTTTAACACAGTTTTAGAAAACAAAGAAGTTAGGTGTACATGAAATTCACCTGAGGTGACTGCTTCACTCCTCCTAATAATCCCTGAGTCTCATTAAATTCAGCTGGACTCCCTTTTTAAAAATGTTAACAGAGATGCATAGGATTGCTCATCATGTTCCATTCCATTACACTTATTATGGAGGATTTTATGGTTCAAATAGCTGAGCAGAGTTATCTGAAATAGACAGAACCAAGACATTTTATTGCCTGAGATGAAGAAGATCCCCTTTTCCCCAACCACTCCCTAATCCACTTACAGAAACTGACAAGACTGGCAGTTGACTTTTCCTTCACTGCTGACAATGGGAGACAATTTCCACCACAGCTATGGCAAAGTCCAGTTTAGAGAGTCCTGGACCAGGTGTATAGATGACGACGACGATGATGACCATCACCTTGAATACTCTTTATGAATTCTTGGAGGACAGAAGAGATCCCAGCAAATGTTGTCCCCAGCTTCAAAAAAGGAAGAAGAGGAAAAAAGAGAGAGAGGACCTGAGCAACTATCAAGTTGCCTTGAAAGATGGTGGACTTTCCATCCTTGGAGGTTGAATGACCATCGGTCAGGAGTTGTTTGACTGTGTATTCCTGCATGGTAGGGGGTGGATTGGATGGCCCTTATGGCCCCCTCCAAGAATCTATGCTTCTATGAGCTGTTTATACCCCACCTTTCTCTTGTAAGTATGCTTACAAATTAAAATGATTAAAACATAGTTAAAAACATACAATATGTAAGTGTTAAAATTGAGTTAGACTATTAATAATAGAGAAGCCAACATGATGTAGTGGTTTGAATGTTGGACTATAATTCTGGAGACCAGGGTTTGAATCCCAGTTCAACCATGGAAATCCATTTGGTGACCTTGGGCAAGTCACACTCTCTCAGCCTCAGAATGGCAATAGCAAATCCCCTCTGAAGAAACTTGCCAAGAAAACCCTATGATAGGGTCACCTTAGGTCAGCATAAGTCAAAAATGGTCCAAGGCAGACAACAACAACAGTTTACAACAACACTGGTTAACAAGTCCAGTGATCAAGGAGACAGATTTGATTAAATCCTGCTTAAAAATCCATGTTTCAAATTTCCAGTTTACTCAAATCAATTAATTACACCAGTGAATCAGATGATGCTGCCAGGCCATAATATAAAACTGTATTCGGAAGATGCAGCCAGCAATTCTAGTAATGAGCCAAGCTCCAAGAAAGCAAGTGGAGGATATTTTTATTTGCACAGGGATAACCTCCTCTCACTTCCAAACCAATTTTCAGCAGGAGACAATGCAGGCACCATCTTTCTTAAACATAATTCGGGATAAAATTAATATGAAGGCAAGATCCTTGAGTCACCTAGTCCTTCTCCATGGAATTGTTTCTAATTGAATGTTAAGATCAAAGTTTAAGTTTATAAGAGAGGAAAAACAAGCACAGATAAATAGTTATTATCTGACATCCTTATGAAAATTCATGACCTGCCGCTTTATCGGAGACCTTTTAAGAATTCTAATTGTGAAGTATGCAGAACTATTAAATGGCTAGAGTGCTTCAGTCTCTTGATAAGAAGCGAGTTAAATAATTGTCCTGTTTAACTTGTGCTTGTTAACCTTTAAGGTCAACTAGTTTGAACATACGTTTAATGAAATCCTGGAGCCAGAATTTATGATACTGCTTCTGAATGTTAAATTGGACAATTTACATAAGCAGGACATTAACCTTCTGAGTACTAAATAGCATTTTAGCACTTAGCCGCTGGGGACAATAAGGGACATGTTCTATATATTTGTGATTAGCTTGCCTGGAAACTCTCATGATGACCAATTGGCCTACCAAGTTTAGCAGCATAATTAAATGAATGGACTCAGCCTAAGTAAATTATCACTGCTGTGTACAGTATATCATTATAGTCCTAAGGAGGAGGGGGAGGGGGGAAGAAAGGGTATGAATAATTTAATATTACATTACTAATTTATCAATGCTAAGTGACTGTGAGGAGACTCTCTGTAATTCGTTGGTTTAAATTTGATATTTGATTTACGGGTGGTGTGATTAAACTTGAGCCTACTTAATTTCTTTATCAGAAATTTATGGGAACTCAAAATTTTTAACTCACCCCCACCAGCAGCCCACCATGTCTACCTCCCCTTTCCTGTAACAAAAGTATTTTTGTTTCCTCTTTCTTTCTTAATCATAGCAAATACAACATATTAAAATATTTTGCATACAGTCTAACTTGTTGCTCAGCCATTTTTTGGAAAAGAAATAACAGCTAGGCATGTTTAGCCCAGGGTTCGGTAACTTTCCCCTTCTTCCAAATAATGGTGGACTTTGTATCCCCTAATTTCCAGCCACCCTGACCAAATGATGAGAGGTGAGGGGAGTTGTAGGGCCTTTGCAGACTGCTAGAAATAGTGCAAATTGAGTCCACTTTAACTGCCCTGGCTCAGTGCTAGGGAATCACGGGAATTGTATTTTTTTCTGAGGGGGAAGCAGACGGGCTGCCCTGGGCCGCCCCCGAAAGTGGAGGATCGAGGCCAAGGCTGCCGGGCACCTCAGCCTTGATCCTCCCTTTCACCACCTGCGAAAGAAGTGCTAAAATAGCGCTCCTTCTGCAAGCTGCGAAAGGGGTGCCGCAAAAGGCGTGGCGCACCTCTTCGGCATCTCTTCCGGCTCAGCATGTCTGGATGCTGAGCCGGAAGGACATCATCAGAGTGCCCGTCGTGTGGACGGGCCATCGGTCCGATGACGTCCTCAAGAAGGGGATGGAGTGCTCAGCGTCCAGCTGCCCCTCCCCTTCCTGGGACTGAAGAAGGCGTTTTCACCGTCTGCATCCCCCCTGAGACATTGAGCTTTCTCTGTCAGAGAGCGCTGGTGCCACAATAAACTACAGTTCCCATGATTCCCTAGCACTGAGTCAGGCCAGTTAAAATGGACTCAATTTGCACTATTTCTGGCAGTCTGCAAAGGCCAGTAGTTTATCATCCAGAGAGACACCATTTCTTCACTCTTGAAAGCAGTTCTCCTGGAAGCTGGCTGATACAGAAGGCAAAGCTGTCAGTCTCAGTGTTCCAAGCTAGGAAGTGATCACTCAGGGGGAAATGCTTCAATGAGATTTTAAAAATAAAGCCAGCCTGATACCTTACCCCACATATTATAATCTTATTTTTCTCCTTTAGAAAACGAAGGATTAGTGTAGTAGCCACATACTGCAGACCTCAAAACTTTAGTCATCCTGATTACATTGTGAAATTGCTAAGAGACCTCTGGTGGGGAACACACTGAAGCTTATCTCAGGGGCTATGCAGATGGGCGGCTCTGGGCCACCCCTGCTAACAGCAGATCGGGGCCGCAGCAACCCCACGCCACAGCCCTGATCCTTCCTTTTGCTGCTCTAAAAGCCTGCGCCGCCTCTCTCCCGTGCCACCATGCAAACGGTCATGTGGCATCAGGACAGCGTTGGGGTGGGGTTGGGGTTGCCGGTGTGTGGCTGCCCCACCCCAACTCCATCCCCAGGCTAGTCCTTTAGGCTGGTCTGCAATGCCCCTCATTCTATAATAAAGCAACTTACCTGATCTGGTTTAAAATTTAAAGCAGGCGGCATCTTGATATTATCAGAAGGATTTAGCTGCTGAAATCACCACCTAGGTCCAGCCCAGGTCCAGCCCCGCTCCCAGATCACAACGAAATCTAATTCCCTCCCACCTTAAAAAGTTATTAAATCGATTACAAGTTACAAAAACAGCAATTTAAAATACAACAATAATATATAGAACAGTTTGCATTGTGGCAGCAGTTCTCAATTTCATATTTAAAGAGGAACCTGAAGATCCTCTTAATAGAGGGGTTCCTGAGGCTGGGATTATTCTATCCCGGAAAGGCCTGCCGGAAGAGATTCGTCTTGACAGCCTTTTTAAAGCTGTCTAAAGCTGTCAATTGACAGAACTCTCAGCTTCAAAAAGAGGTGCACTGAGCGCCCCTGGGAGCAGGGATGGACCCAGGATGGACACGGGTGGCAATTTTGGTGGCTAAATCCTTCTGATAATATCAGGATGCCACCCGCTTTAAATTTTAAATCAGATCAGGTGAGTCGATTTATTATAGAATGTGATAAGCTTAATTGTGTTTACTTGGGGGCTGTTCCCACTTACATTTAAATTAAATCGTGTTGACACCGGGGGGCTGAAGCAATTAAGACTAGGGTGCAGTTCCCGCTATGGAACTGAATTGCAGCAATGGCACTAGTAGTTCCCACTAGTGCCATTTGCGCTGCTTTTGGGGGTGGGTGGGGACCAATCCAGGCCCCTCTGGATGACAGGGACAATGGAGGCTGAGCAGTTGGGCTTTCCTACTCATAGGCAACCCTGCTCACACTCTTGGTCACTCGCCTGCTCTCTCACCCACCCGTACTCCCATCCGTCCGCCTGCCCACTCACTTTCTTGCTGACCCACTCGCCCCCCCCTCTCTCTTTCACCAGCAATAAAGAGCCCTCAGAGCTCTTCTCTCTGGAGAAGAAGGAGGAGGACGAGCAGCTAGGCAGCTGAGTGGCCTTCCACTAAAATGTAAAATGCAATTCAGATCTGTCGTTCACACTTTTTGAACATGGTTCTGAATTGATTTATTCCAAAAAGACCACCAGACACTACTCTTCAAAAAGTGTGGGTTTTTTTATGTGTTTTGTTTTGTTTTTTTTATTTGTGGTGGTTCAAAGCAACTCCGAATGATCGGGGTCGCTTCTGAAACCATTCACAGTGAGAACAAGGCACATATATAGTGCTGCAAATCATAGTGGGAACAGCCCCATGGAAGCAAATTGAACAGTTCAGTCGTTGTTGTGTGCCTTCAAGTCATTTCTGACTTATGGTGACCAAAGATGAATCTTTCACAGGGTTTTCTTTGCAAAATTTGTTCAGAAGGGTTTTGCCTTTATCTTCATCTCTGGCTCAGAGAATGTGACTTGCCCAAGATCACCCAGTGGGTTTCCATGGCTGAGCGGGTATTCAAACTCTGGTCTCCAAAGTCAAAGTCCAATGCTCAAACTACTACACCACTCTGGTTCTGGCATAATGTATAATCAGTGCATAATTATACAGATATAAATATATGCAGGCTTGTTGTTCAATGCTTTTTAAATGTTTATATCACAAGTTGTTTTAGCTATATTTGTTATCATATGTTATTTTAACATTTTAATGTGTAAGTCGCTTTGGGTCCCATAAGGGAGAAAAGTGGGATCTAAAATAATTAAATAACAGCATAAGTCAGCAACAGGAAGCAGCTGTTGAAACATTTCATATTTATCCTCTGCTTTTTATTGTGGCCACAACTCTGTAACTGCAGAAGTGATTCCAAATAATAGATGCATTGTAAAAAGAGTAACATTAACCTTTATTAAATTACAATTCTAATATAATATAGTAATATGAGTCATTATTAACTTTTACACCTTTTGCCTCCAAATCAGGACTCAAGGCGGGACTTACAAATTAAAACAAATAAAATATAGTAAAAACATATCCCTTCCTCAAGCTACCTAAAGCAACATCAGTTATGTCCTACATGCTGGGAGAGTAACTCATTTCAATTTACTCATTATATGGAACTAGTTCCTTCTGAGTACAGCTTCTCTCTGACAGTTCTGTGCTAACAATTGTAGCTCCTCATTGCTGCCTTTTTCTCCATCCATTTTTTTTAAAAAAGGCAGGGCAATTTCCATACAGTCTTTGTAGTAGTTTGGCCCTGAGCCATTAAGGTGGCTCAAGGGCCCAGGCAGAAGAATGGAGGAAAGAATGATGGATGGCAGTTCAAACAACCGTGTCGCTTTTCCAAGTGTTGCTATGCTACCTCATATGGACAAAGTAGGGCAATGATTAGGTCCTGTATTCAGTGAAGCCTTGCTGGCACAAATGAAAGGGAAGAAAAGATTGGGAGACCATAGCTTAATCCCTGGATTCCCCATTTATGGAGGACTTGATGGCTGTGGGAACAGGACTCTGAGTCTCTGCAGTAGTCTAAATGTGCTTTCTTGTGCCTACTGTTCCTCCTTACCTGTAGGGGAAAGGGGAAGCCGGTCAGGTTGCAGGAACTAGTTGAAACTAGATCTGTCATTGTCTCAGCACAAGAGCAGAAACCCCATGAGATGATTTATATGCTGGAGCCTGGATGTGATGGATCATGCAGATGGAGAGCCAACTGCCTTAGCTCAGCAGCCTGGATGGGTGAGAACCAACCATATACCTGCAATGCCACTTCGCAGGAGGAAGGTGGGAGGGGGAGAGGTGTGTGAAAGGAGATGTCAAAATAAAAAATGGCATCGCTGACATTTTAGAGCCTGCATCTGATACACCTTTAGAAAGCCTCTACAAATTTAGGAATAGGTATATACTGAGAGAGATGCATGAAGCAAGTTTTGAGATTATACAAAAGAATTCTGTTTCATACAAGATGATTGCAAGCATTCCATGTAAATGAATCCATGCATTTCAGATGAGATTAAAGGGCCAAAGAGTTTAGGGTGGAGAAATAGCTTAGGTCTCTCATATCAGTAAAAGATGCATTCCTTTCCATTTGTTTTCTTGCAGAAAACTGGATTTACTCAGAGCAAGCCATAGCATGCACCTACATATAAGCTGATAAAAGTGTGGAAACACATGTTCAGTTTCTTTCGTTTCGTCCTCTTCTCCACTGCACTCTGTTTTCTAAAACATTCTGAGCATGCCATTCTATTATTCATGACAGATGGGATGCAAGCATTTATTTTTGGAATCTTTACATCAGGGGCCGGCAACCTACGGCCCGCGGGCTGGTTCCGGCCCAGGGCCCCACACTTACCGGCCCAGGCGGACCCTTGCTGCCACCGCCGCGCACCACCGCCACCGCACGTTTGGTTGCCACGTGGCGGCGCACACCGTGGCCGCCATTTTGATTTCCAAAATGGCGTCCACGATGCGTTTGTGCATGCGCAGGACTACTGTGCATGTGCAAACGTGTTGCAGCCGCCATTTTGGAAATCAAAATGGCGGCCGCGACATGCGTGGAGGCAGCTGCAGCAGCGTGCGGGGCGGCGGCGGTGGCGCACGTGGGGGGGTCATGCGCAGTGGTGGGGGTTGCATGCGTGAGTTCGCGCGCTGCCATTCCCCCCCTCGGCCCGTCAGAAGGAGCGACTTCGGGGGACCGGCCCTCAAAAAGGTTGCCTATCCCTGCTTTACATCATCATTCTTAGCTACGGACAGCATACAGACTTTAAAAACAATAAAATAAATCTAGCAAGAAGAAACATCATTTAGCTTGCTATATTCCTTGTGTGTCAAGAGGATGAAACACTTTCCTTATAGGTAGAAAAGGGCAGATGGGAGTTACTGGCTAGAATCCAGTTGCTGTCATATGTGGATATAACTGAAAGTAACACTTGTGTACATCACTTTTGAGATAAGAGGGGAAAAACACTCAGTTATCTCCTTCTGCAAAACTTCTCTCCAGTGTAATGTAGCTTCTTGACCAGTGGTGTGTATACCAGTTGTGGGCTAAATCAGTGTTTTTCAAACAGGACCCCTGGAGGAACACCTCAAACACTGTGTCCAGTTCTGGGCACCACAATTGAAAAAGGATGTTGACAAGCTGGACTGTGTCTAGACGAGGGTGACCAAAATAGTGTCAGGTGTAGAAACCATGAAGAGAGACTTGGAAGCTGGGTATGTTTAGCCTGGAGAAAAGAAGGTTAAGAGGTGATATGATAGCCCTGTTTAAGTATTTGAAGGAGTGTCATATTGAGAAGGGAGCTAGCTTGTTTTCTGCTGCTCCAGAGAATAAGACTTGGAACAACGGATGCAAGCTACAGGAAAAGAGATTCCATTAGCCATTGTATATTTGCAATGTGATCCCTGGTGCATCTTCCTTTCTTGAACATGTAACATTTGTTACCTTTAACAATTCATACCTTTAAGTAATTTCTGACTTATGATGACCCTAAAGATTTTCTTGTATGTTATGAGTTTCAAGATGTTCCTTGTAACAGATAATATACACACATTATCTATGACCATGTAATGTCTATCTGAGCAAGATGCCTAAACTAAGTAAAGTCTATAAAGGGCGGTGTACAACAGTAAAACAACATACAGCTAAAATAGTATAATTCCCTCCTCCCCCCTTAAAAAGTTATTAAATAGAATCTCAATTAAAACAGTTTGCAAATTAAAACAATAACAATTTAAAAATAGAAATACAATAAAAATATAAGTTCTGAACAGGGACTATAAGACATTCCTAAGGAGGGGGAGGTCACCGAGGTCCCGAGGCCGGGTAATTTAGTCTGGAAAGACCTGCCGAAAGAGATCCATCTTGACAGCCTTCTTGAAGCTGTCCAAAGATGTTAATTGACGGATCTCGTCCGGCAGGCCATTCCAGAGCCTGGGGGCGACAGCAGAGAATGCCCTCTGGGAGGTTGCCGCAAGCCTAGATTTTTGAGGCTGCAGCAAATTTCTCCCAGAGGACTGGAGAGCACGGGGAGGATTGTATGAGAAGAGGCGGTCTCTGATATAGCTTGGACCCAAGCCATTAGCTGTTATAAAGGCAGCAAAGCGATATCTTGGCAGAAAGTTATTGGCAGGCTGTGGCTAGAAATAAATAGTATATTTTTTCTTCTCTAATAAGCCTCAAGCGTATGTAATAAACTGTTCACACTGATTGTGGCATATGTTCCAGAGCTTGGAAAAGTTTCTTTGTGGGCTACAGATCCCAGAATCCCCCAGGCATTGCTATAGTCCAATAAAAGCAACATTTCCAAGTTCTGATAGCCTCAGACCACTTTTAGTCACATGCAATCAATCTCTCTCTCAAACCACTTTTGAATCTGAAATTCACATATTACCACCAGCACCACCCCACCGAAAAGAACAAGAAAATAGACATAAGCTTGCATTGAAGTTCTTTGGAATAAATATATCTTTTCTTTCTATCCTTTTTCCTCCCTTTTGGTTTCTTTCCTAACTTCTGTGTTGGAGTTCCAACTCCAAATATTCTCAGCCAGCAATAGGTTTGCTATGGATTGTGGGAACTGTAGTTCCAGAGCAGCAGGGGTGGATGCCAAAATGGCTGTCAAAAATATGGCATTTCAATATGATGGTGCTAATAAATCAGCCTGTGATCTGTGCTCTCATTTGTTTGCTCTGCACATTCATTCCATGGTTTGCACTATGCAGGGATTTGCATCCATGTAAGAAATAAAATGGGAACTGGACTGGACCCAAACAATGTATGCCAGCCTTCTCTTGTGTGAGTCTGCAAGGCTGTTAAACAAGATACATTACCTGAGGCACATGGCTCAATTTTTCTCTTTTGTTGTTGATGTCATTGCAGTGCATTGGTGCCTTCAATCAGCTGTCACCAGGAGTCCAAGGTGAATAAGGGGGTCCTCAGAAACAATTTGAAAAGATCTTTCCCATGTCAAGCATTATTTTCCTCTTTTTTTTCTTGCTTCATCTTCCAGGTTATTTGAGACATTTCTTTGTTCAGCATTCAGTGCAACAAAATGTCCTTTCTCACAATTTCCATGGAGAGAATAACAAAAATAATAATGGCAACAGAATGGTGCATCCAGGGAAATGTTTATAGCAGTCATTCCATAGCTTCTAATATTTCAAAGATGCAAACCAGAATATATGTGGCCAAATAACATCAGAGTGTGGTCAAGATGGCAAACATTATTAATACAGAAGAACACACAAGCTAGGAGAGGCTGTAGTAGTTTACTTTTACCTGAATATCCTGGGAAAGGCAGGATTTTACAGGGACTACAGAGGATTAATCAAGACTATCTCTGTCATCTTGGGACAGTTAAAGGCTATGCATGTTTCCTGCTTAGAAAACACATTTCTTGCATGGTGTTGCACAGAAAATAGTGGTCAAAATCCTGTTTGTTTTTCCCAACTGGAGGACAACTATTGAACCAATTGCTGAATGAACATGTAGTAAATCCTCTGATTCAATGGGCTTATATGAGTTGAAACTAAGAATAGGATTTAAGCCATATTTTCAGTGCAAGATGCACTATTTTTTATGGCAAAAAACCAAAAAACAAACGATAGTAAATACCTCCTGAGAAGTGCACATAAATCTTATTTTTCTCCTGCAGGAGGGAGAAAACTACACAGATGATTTGTCCTTGCATGTGAGGACAAAGGATGTGAAGATTTACATCCTTATTTTAGGGCTCTTGTGGGTCTCCCACCCATTTTTAAGGGATTTTCCACATATCTTCTTTGGATTTTGGGAAGGATGGCTCAACAAGCATCTCCCTTCTACTACTGGCATTTGCATCTGATTACCCTTTGGGATTCAGTTTTTTGTTAACTTATTTAGAATGAGAATTTGTTAGAGGACATGAAGCCTCCTTCCTTCTCCTCTTTCCTTTATACTGAAGTATGTATTTGCCTGACCAAAAGGTTACATTATGCTACTGAGCTTCCTTCTAAATGCAGCACGTAGAAGTACTTTTTGAGAATGCTATTCAGAAACTTTGAAAATGAAAGCACCTGCATGTGAGATTGATTGAAGGTGAATGACATATTTTTTTAAAAAAAATGCATTAAATTTTTCTATTCTTTAAGACATCCTCTTACAGAAAACAGGCTTTCCCTTAGAAGAAAGGCTATGTCTCCTCTTCTACCCCAACATGTTTTCCTACATAGATCTCCCTGCTGTTGCTTTAGTAAGTCAATCACACTAACAGGTACCAGTTTTTTCGCAATAGCCTCAGGCTAAGTAGCGCAAATGACAAAAACACTTTCAGGTTGTCATGTGTTAATGCGAAATGCCCCCCAGACCCCACTGCTTATTCATCTTCATCAGGTTGACTAAAGCTTTTCCCATGTTGTTCTGTGTTGGTAAATTAAAGAAGCCTTCCAGACAGTTCTGTCAACAGTTTACTGAAATGTACCTCATTAGCAAGGCTAAGCTGTCACATGAGTGTAATTTAATCCTATCGACTTATCACTCCCCCCCTCCAAAAAAAAGGGCTTGACTCACCAGATTAAGAAGACAACGTTTTAAGGAATAATATCACCATTTTCTATGGCTAAAGTATAAAGTGTCCCCACCTCCAACAAAAAAGATTCTTGGATTTTATCATAACAACAACAATTATTCATAATGCCCTTTTCACCAAAGTGCAGTACATCAAATATAGACAATCAAAAACAAATGATAAAAAACATTCAACACTATAAAATGTGAACATACTAAAATAATATGCTAATATGCTAAATCTATCCCTGTTCTAATAATTTTTTTTTGGTTTGTTTGTTTTCATCCAGATTTCCAACCTGTTAAGCTCTTTTCAACTTTTTCTGTTAGTGCACAACCTGTGGAACCTATAACAAAACCAGCACATTCCCAACTAGAATAGGAAATTGGTTTCCAGTAAAGCAGCAAACATGAAATAAAGCTGAATCAAGCTTCTGCCTCCCTCAGAGTTCTACCAACATTCTGTAAATTTGTCCTCTCCAGAATATAGATCCCTTAATGTAAAAGAAATTTCATTTTCTGAATGAATCTTTTCCCAGATTTTGTATATAATTATAACATTAATATATTTGATGCATTATTAGTACTATGACACCTTTTCTTCCATATGTGTTATAGTTTAGCAGTGTAAAATGTTAATTGCCTTCATGTCGGTCTCAACCCAGGGCAACCCAATGGATGAGATATCTCCAGACCCCCCTGTCCTCTACTGCTCTGCCCAACTCCTGCAAACTCATATTCATGGTCTCTTTAATAAAATCCATCCATCTAGCACAGGGGTAGGCAATCTTTCCCCTTTAAGGGCCGAGGGACTTCAGCTCCCAGAAGCCTCAGCCATGTTGGCCAATAGCTCCTGGGATTCTGGGAGCTGAAGTCCTTCGGCCCTTAAAGGGGAAAGGTTGCCTACCCCTGTGGCCTTCTTCTCTTTCTACTTCCCTCCACCTTTCCTAACATTATTATCTTTTCCAACGATTCATGCCTTCTCATGATGTGTCCAAAGTATGACAGTCTAAGCTTTGTCATCTTGGCTTTTAGGGATATCTCTGGCTTGATCTGTTTTAGGACCCATTTGTTTGTCCATTTGGCTGTCCATGGGATCCTCAGCACTCTTCTCCAGCACCACATCTCAGATGCATTGATTTTCCTCCTATCTTTTTTTCTTCACTGTCCAGCTCTCACATCCATACATGGTAATAGGGAATACAATGGCTTTGTCAGGACATACTACTGTGTTCAATGAGGCTCATCCACATTTGTAAAAAGGGATTTGGGGGATTTGGCAGTTCTTCTTTTAGGGGCTAGAGTAGGGTGAGTTGAACATTCAAATGATGTTCGACAAATGATATTCACAAACAAATGGAGTTTGTAGGTTCAGAAAGAACAGAGGCCACTTCAATCTCAAGTGGAGCATCTCCTTTTGTGTTGCTAATAAAACCATAAGGAGGAGGGGTCTGCTTTCATGAAAGTTCCTCCATGCCACCTGAACTGAAAAGAGCTCCATCTTGACAAAACACAGGCTTATGACTAATATCATCATAATTTTTCCCTCCTGTATGATTTTTAACACCTTTGCCTGATGAAGAAGCCAGTGAAGCTTTGAAAGCTTGCAACATGTATTTTGTTCATTTTTGATTGGCCCAATAAAGGAACCATTGTTTTGTGGATCCAAATAGTGTACCTCCTGTCCAGGTCTATTTTTGGTGAGTTTCCAACACCAGCCGTCACTTTTGAAATCTAAGGCAAGAGATGCTTCTTCTTCTTCTTCTTCTTCTTCTTCTTCTTCTTCTTCTTCTTCTTCTTCTTTTTAAATACCAGGACATTCTAGAACAGGCAGGGACTGTCGTTCTTGAGAATCTTTTGCTAGTTTCTGCAGCACCACTGGGCAGTCCCTAATGACATGCTGCATGGGGAATAATGGGGTGGGAAAGAAACCCCTGTCCACAGTGCACTTAACTGTACCTTCCATATAACAATGCTCTGGTTTACTTACAGCACAACTGGATCCAAGGGCAAGAACAACAGCTATGAGACATGTGATCAAGGAACAGAACAGCCCGACTTTTAACTGGGTTACCGGCTGTCTGGAGAAGCACTTTCTGGCAAGTGTGCTAAGGATGTAGCCTTGTATTTTCTACATTTCCATCTCGTCCATTCACAATCTTTCCCCCCAAAATTTGTGGACAGAAACCTGATAAGGATAACACTTCATTCATCTTATGAATTGGCCCTAGTCCATAGCTAGCCAGCCAGCTAGCTAGTGGCCCTGAATTCATGAGGGCTCCAAGTGGGCAGAGTGATGTGGCTGTGTATGACATTTCCACCTCATGTCCTGACACCTGAACCCTTCTACTCCTAAACTTTCAAACTCTCTGCTCTGAAGTGGAGGTCTGAGGAGCTATTTTACTGATGTTCAAGTAAACATAAGTGGACCATCTGTTCAGAACTTGGTGCTTAATTTGACAAAGTCAGGCGCTGTCGTGTCCCCATTATCCCATGTAATGTAGCTATGCTCCTCTTAGCCAGTGATGGCGAACCTATTAGGCACTGAGTGCCCAAACTACTCCTTGCTGGAGGCGGGACTTCTGGGGCAGGATTTCTGCCCTATGGGAGTGGGTCTTCCGGGACAGGACTTCTTCTTCCCCCCTGCACCTTCCCAGGCCTTCAGCTGCCTCTTCTTCCTCCTCTTCCCTGCTCTGCATGCCAGGGAAAATGGCATCTCATGCCATCTCTTGCACACATGCCATAGTTTTGCTAACACGGCTCTAAGCTACTTAGAGGTTTCTATTTGTTCAGGGCTATGCCTCAACAGGGCTAGGTATGGGTAGGAACCATTATTTTAAAGATGTAGCCAAACTATCTATTGAATTGAAAACAAGTTCTGTAGAGTCTTGGGGCCTTTGCAGACTGCCAGAAATAGTGCACATTAAATTGAGGCACTGCCCTGGCTCAGTGCTAGGGAGTCATGGGAATTGTATTTTTTTCTGAGACATTGAGCCTTCTCTGTCAGAGAGCTCTGGTGCCACAATAAATTACAGTTCCCATGATTCCCTAGCACTGAGCCAGGGCAGTGCCTCAATTTAATGTGCACTATTTCTGGCAGTCTGCAAAGGCCCTTAGTCTTTTACTGTGTAGTGTACATTATTATAACTATCCATACCCTTGGCCCCTTGCATGTAATGCAAGTGCCACCACAGTCTATAATCCAGACAATAGGGATATTGTGTGTGTTGGTGTTGGCTTTTATTCTGCTTCCACAAATTATGAAATGTTATCCCTTGCCTGGAACCCCCATTTGTCATATCATCCCCTGGCTAAGACTTTCTTATTCTTCCAGGTCTTTTCGATTTTGTAATTTAGACCAAACAGAGCCAGCATAGTGTAATGATTTGAGCATTGGACTACAACTCTGTTCACTAAGGGTTGAATCACACTGCTCAGCCATGGAAACCCACTGAGTGGCCTTGGGCTAGTCACACTCTCTCAGAGGCAAACCACCTCTGAACCAATCTTGCCAAGAAAACCCTGTGATAGGGTTGCCAAATGGCATTCAGTATTGCTTGGTTATTTTTAATCTCTGTAATTTATATTTTTTATCTTACCATGTTGGTAATTTGTATATTTGTAATGTTATGCTGAATTCTATTTTCAAAGACTTGTTGGATATCCTTTTTTATTGTTCTGTTATAATCCTGATGTTCATTATAAGCATGTTGTTAAATGCACATGTCTGGATGGGAAATCACCTGAGGAATGAAAGTATGTCGCTGTGTGCTTCAGAATGAAAGAAAGATAGTATTTTGTGTATGTGTATGAAATAAACTGATAATTAATTCATACCCCCCACTCACAGCATCATCAGTAGGGCTGCCCACAAGTAAAGGAGGAAGCAAGAAAACAGAGAAAGGTGTGAATGTTAACTCCTGCTTGTCAGCATGTGTGTGTGGGAACACCTCCAGCCTCAGGTTTAAATTGTCCCAGCCAGGCCTGGAAATTCACTATAAATAGACCAGAACAGGAGCTGTGCAGTTTGGCTCTTTATAAAAATCACAATGTATTGGTGCAACTTCTGAGGTTTTTTTTTAACATTCTGAGATAGCTCTGAGAGATAAAGACAGAGAGAGAGGGGGAGAGGCAGGCAGGCAGGCAGGCAGGCAGACTAAATTCAGTCTTTCCTTATAAATAGAGGCCTATGATAAAGTGAAAACTCTAATGATTTGCAATCTGTCATCTGGGTTACAATCTGGGGAGAATAAAAAAATAAACCCATCTACCTGCTGTCTTTTTGCCACTCAGGGTCATCTGACATCTTGTGCAAAAGTGAATCAATTTCAGTGCTTGGAGAGTGACTGGGTAACTCTCACTGCTGGCTTTCCATATTTAATGAGATTTTACACTTTTAGGCATTGTAAATTAGCAACATTCCAAGCCCTCTCGCAGACCTTCTTCCCCTCTCCATGTACTTGTCAGGTTCCACCGTCTGCACTCTAAATTGCAGCAGGAAGAACCTCTGGCTTTGCATAACATGAATTTTTGAAAAAGTCACAAGAACACAGTATTTCCATACAGATTCCATACACACACAGTAGTGTTCAGTGCTTCTAAATAAATATGAAGAAGAAGAAAAACCCCAGAGAGTTATGTTTGTGTGAAATTCTAAAGATAAAAACCATGCGGGTTAACAATACATTCTGAGCACAATAATGAAGAAAATGCAACACAATGCACAAATGTCAAAAGAGAATGAATGAATATTTATTGATTTTTTGTGGGTTTTTCGGGCTATGTGGCCATGTTCTAGAAGAGTTTCTTTCTGACGTTTCGCCAGCATCTGTGGCTGGCATCTTCAGAGAAGATTCTCTGCTGGCGGGGTGGGGGAAAGGTTAGGGTTAGGGAATCATGGGAACTGTATTTTATTGTGGCACCAGAGCTCTCTGACAGAGAAGGCTCAATGTCTCAGAAAAAAAAAATTCCCATGATTCCCTAGCACTAACCCTAACCCTTAAAGTGGACTCAATTTGCACTGTTTCTGGCAGTCTGCAACCCCCCTTAGATTATGAGCTGTGGTTCCATCTGGCAAGGGATGGGCTGCATCTCACGGCAGTTGGAAGAAACGTTTTTGCCAACAGTCTCAAGAATTTGATCAGGAGGGCTTTAAACTGAGTTATTTGAGGAAAGGAGACAGTGTTCTGGAAGACAAAAGGACTGGAGAAAACAGTCAAACTGTCATACAGGGAACAAGGCAAACAGTGCAAGGACCCCACAGTGGAAGGCAAAAAAACGTGCACAGGCAGCAAGTAAAGGGGACATATGGTCTTAGATGTCTCTACACTAATGCACAGAGCATGGGAAATAAGCAAGATGAACTTGAACTCCTAGCACAACAAAGCAAATATGATATAATAGGCATCACTGAAACCTGGTGGGATGAGTCTCATGATTGGAATGTAGAAATACAGGGGTATAACCTTTTCAAGAGAAACAGGCCAAACAGGAAAGGAGGAGGAATAGCATTATATGTCAGGGATATTTACACCAGTGAAGAAATCCAGGACATCAATCCTGGAAGCCAGGTGGAGAGCATCTGGATAAAAATTAAAGGGGAGGGAAAACAACAGGGATGTTATTGTGGGAGTTTACTACAGACCCCCGACTCAGGCAGAGCAACTGGATGATGCCTTTCTAGAACAGATGACCACACACTCAGAAAGGAGAAATATAGTAGTGATGGGTGACTTCAACTATCCGGATATTTGCTGGAATTCAAACTCAGCAAAATCTTCAAGGTCCAGCAAATTCCTCACTTGCCTTGAAGACAATTTCATTGTCCAAAAGGTGGAAGAGGCAACAAAGGAGTCAGCTATTTTGGATCTGATCCTAACTAACAGGGAAGACCTAGTTAATGGGGTGCAAGTGGTTGGATCCTTAGGTGGGAGTGATCATGTTCTCCTGGAGTTTATTATACAGTGGAAAGGAGAATCCAGGCATAGTCAGACACACATTCTAGATCAGGGGTAGGCAACCTTTCCCCTTTAAGGGCCAAGGGACTTCAGCTCCCAGAAGCCTCAGCCATATTGGCTAATAGTCCCATGTTGGCCAATAGCTCCTGGGATTCTGGGAGCTGAAGTCCCTCGGCCCTTAAAGGAGAAAGGTTGCCTAGCCCTGTTCTAGGTTTTAGAAAAGCTGATTTTAGTAAACTTAGAAAAATACTGGGGATGATCCCGTGGTCAGGAATACTAAAAGAGAAGGGAGTTCAAGATGGATGGGAGTTTCTCAAAAGGGAGATACTGAAGGCACAGTTTCAAACAGTTCCAATGAGGAATAAAAATGGGAGGTGCCTCAAGAAACCAGGATGGATGACTAAGGAACTTTCAACTGAACTAAGGACGTTATCACACTTGCAGCAAGAGAGCGGCGAGAAAGCTGTTCGGAATCATTTTGGAACCATTTTGGGCTCATTCCGGAATGTGCCCGGCAAGCGGAAAACATTACCACACTAGACTGGAATCAGTGAGGAATGTGAGATTCCGGAATGGTTCCGCTCCGGGGGCTCGGATCTCCTGTTCACACACAAGTTGAAAGATCCCTACCGCAATCCCCCAAATTCTGGGCTACAAAGCCATCCCTAATAATGATTTCCCCCCAAACCCCTGAAGAGAGGAACATTTAAGTGCATCAAATGCCACGGAGAGAGTTACCACCTACGGATACAGCCTTCTGTTCGTGGCAAAGGGACTTTGACCCTCCCCATCGCCTCCTCCTTCTCTCCCAAAAAGTTCAACCCCCCCCCCCCCACACACACACACAAGGACAGGCTCTCACAAACCCCCACCGGCTTGTACCATTCATCCAAACTAAAGAGATCTCATTTAAAATAAGAATAATAGCAATACAAATACAGATTAGCAAAGAAAAGACTGGGAAAGAGGAAATGAAGAAAGGCAGGCGAAGGGAGAAGAAAGGAGGAGGGGAGAGGGATTCAGCAGACATTCCCAACGCCAAGCTTGCCCTTTCTAACCGGACAAACTATTGTGATGGTTCCCTTGAAGCTGAAGAGAATAATAATAATAATAATAATAATAATAGATCGTCGCGTCCCCCCCCCCCCCAAAAAAAAAAAACTTGACTCTAAACGTATTATTTCTCTCTGAGCTTATTAGAAAGCGGAGAAACATCAACCAGAATACAATCTTTGCCGGGGATGTTATATATAAAGAATAAAAGCTCCCTCCTCCCCCAACTTGATCCAGCCCATTTCAGGTTTAAGAACATAAAAGAAAGGAAAAGAAAAGAAAAAAATAAACAAAAGAAAAGGAGAAAGAAACAAGACAAGGAAGGAGAGAGGTGCAAAAGAGAGCGATACTTACTCTGTGGCAAAGGCGATGAAAGTGAGCCCCCTCTCCCTCTCCCTCTCTCTTCCCCCCTCCCCCTCCGGATAGATAGATAGAAGGTGAGAGAGAGAGAAAGAGAGAGAGAGAGAAACAGAGAGAAAGAGAGAGAAAGAGAGGGAGCGCACCGCTCGCACAACGCACACGCTCCCGCAGATAGATAGATAGATGCACACAGACAGCCTGCCTGCTGCAGACGACTAGCTGGCGTAATTGGCCAAAGGAGGGTGAAAGTCAGCGTGCCAGGGCTGTGTGTGTGTGTGAGTGTGAGTGTGAAAGAGGCAGAGGGAGAGAAGGAGTGTGCAGGAGAGACAGCCAGACATGCGGAATGACAAGGATCTCGTGTTCATACCTATGCCGAGATCAGCGTCATTCCGGTATAGTGCCGACCGCTCGGGTGTATTCCTTAAAATTCTCGGAAGTCAAAAGGACTGAAATGAGGCTGAAATGACGCCGAAATGAGGTAGGGAAGGGGGGGGGTTTGCTGCGACGTCGTGAGAACACACGGAAAAAAAGTCTGAAACGAGGCTGAAACGAGGCTGAAATGAGGCTGAAATGACGCTGCTTTAGGGCCAGTGTGGTAACGTCCTGAGTTTTAAATGGCACATGTATAAGAAATGGAAAAATGGGGTAATCACCAAAGAGGAATTAAAACAAATAGCTAGCATGTGTAGGGGTAAAGTCAGAAAAGCTAAAGCGCAGAATGAACTCAGGCTTGCTAGAGAGGTTAAGAACAATAAAAAGGGCTTTTGGGGGTATGTCTGCAGCAAAAGGAAGAAGACGGAAATGGTAGGGCCACTGTGTGGAAAAGATGGCAAAAAGTTAACAGGGGACAGGGAAAGGCAGAATTACTCAACACCTTCTTTGCTTCAGTCTTCTCACAAAAGGAAAAGGGTGCTCAACCTGAGAATAATGGAGCAGAGGACAGAATAGGAGAATTTCATCACCGGATAAGTAAATAATAATAATAATAATAATAATAATAATAATAATAATAATAATAAAAAATTTATTTATAGCCCGCCCCTCTGCACAACAATCGGGGCGGGTTACAACATTTAAAACATACATTTTAAAACATTCCTTAACCCATATCCAGCCCTCCCACCCCTTAAAACAGAATTAAACTATTGAAAATTTAAAACATAATAGAATATAATAACATGCAGCAAACAAACAACAATAACATGGGGGAGCCATCCACAATATTCTCTTCCGATAGAAGAGCTGGCAAGGACTTGGCAATGTCCCCACTGGAAAGGACGGTCTGGACTGAAGACATTTTGGTTGAGTTATATATACATCTTAGGGATCCTTGGACTTACTGTCGCATTTCATTCCTTGGTGGATGAGTCCATACAAGAGGGACCCACAATGGTCGCAGAAGGTGGGGCTGGAATATGTATGGATTTTGAACTCATGTTTGCTCCGGGGGTCGTCCGAAGCAGGACCCTTGTCTGCACTGGGGCAGGAGAAAGTAACGAATTCATGGCACCGCTTGTGGACAACGAAGCAACAGACTTGACACTGGAAACCTTGCTTCCCAAAGCCCCAGATGAAGTCGGTGCAGTGGCTGCAGAAGGTGGGCTGCTTGAAGAAGCGGGCGGTGAACTTGTGGTTCTTGACCTCATGGACGTTCTTCTGCCGGAGGGTGCCTTTGCGGGCGAAGCGGACCGGACCATCCTCCGAGCCCTCCGGAGCCCCCCCGCCGGAGTTGGAGGACGACGAGGACAAGGAGAAGGAAGAGGAAGGAAAGGCGGCCGGGGCAGACCCAGAGGGAGCAGAAGGAGCAGGAACAGGAGGAAGAGGAAGAGGGAGCTCCTGGCCAGCTGCTGGGTCGGCCATGCTGCTCATCCCTCCCTCCTCCTGCAGCCCTGAAAAAGGAGGAGGAGGATGCCTCTGGATGGAGGGATGGAGGGATGGAGGACTTTCCGGCTCCGGAGATAGTATAGGAATACCTGGTTAATCTAAATGAATATAAGTCTCCAGGACCAGACAAATTACATCCAAGGGTACTAAAAGAACTGGCAAATGTTATATCGGAACCATTGGCAATAATCTTTGAGAACTCCTGGAGAACAGGAGAAGTCCCAGCAGAATGGAGGAGGGCAAACGTTGTCCCCATCTTCAAAATGGAAAAAAAAGAGGATCCCAACAATTATCGTCCAGTTAGTCTGACATCAATACCAGGGAAGATTCTGGAGCAGATCATTAAAGAGAGAGTATGTGAACACCTGGAAGGTAATTCCATAATCACAAAAAGTCAACATGGGTTTCAGAGAAACAAGTCATGCCAGACAAATCTGATCTCTTTTTTTGATAAAATTACCAGCTTGGTAGATGAAGGGAATGCTGTGGATATAGTATATCTTGATTTCAGTAATGCCTTTGACAAGGTTCCCCATGACATTCTTGCAAACAAGCTGGTAAAATGTGGGCTAGACAAAGTAACTGTTACATGGATTTGTAATTGGTTGACTGGCCGAACCCAAAGGGTGCTCAACAATGGCTCCTTTTCAACCTGGAAAGAAGTGACCAGTGGGGTGCCACAGGGCTCTGTCCTGGGCCAAGTGCTATTCAACATCTTTATCAATGACTTGGATGACAGTATTGGGGGCATAGTTATCAAATTTGCAGACGACACCAAATTAGGAGGAGTGGCTAATACTCCAGAGGACAGGATCAAAATTCAAAATGACTTGAACAGACTTGAAAGCTGGGCCAAAGCTAACAAAATGAAATTCAACACGGAGAAATGTAACGTACAGCATTTAGGGCAGAAAAATGAAAAGCACAGATATCCGATGGGGGACACCTGGCTGAATGAGACTACGTGTGAAAGGGATCTAGGAGTCAAGGTAGACCACAAGTTGAACATGAGTCAACAGTGTGATGCAGCAGCTAAAAAGGCCAATGCAATTTTAGGCTGTATTAATAGAAGTATAGTGTCTAGATCAAGAGAAGTAATAGTGCCACTCTATTCTGCTTTGGTCCGGCCTCACCTGGAATACTGTATCAAGTTCTGGGTACCACAATTAAAAAAGGATGTGGAGAAACTGGAGTGTGTCCAAAGGAGGGCAACTAAAATGGTGAAGGTTCTGGAAACCAGAGGAATGACTTAGGGAGCTGGGGATGTTTAGCCTGGAGAAGAGAAGGTTAAGAGGTGATATGATAGCCTTGTTTAAATATTTGAAGGGATGTTATATTGAGGAGGGAACAAGCTTGTTTTCTGCTGCTTCAGAGACTAGGACCCGGAACAATGGATGCAAGCTCCAGGAAAAGAGATTCCACCTCAACATTAGGAGGAACTTCCTGACAGTGAGAACTGTTCGACAGTGGAACACACTCCCTCGGAGTGTAGTGGAGTCTCCTTCCTTGGAGGTCTTTAAGCAGAGGCTGGATGGCTATCTGTCAGGGATGCTTTAATTGGGAGTTCCTGCATGGCAGGGGTTGGACTGGATGGCCCTTGTGGTCTCTTGAAACTCTATAATTCTATGATTCTATGATCTCATAGCTCTGGTTCTGTTTGATAGAGTGGTAGAATGATCTCTGTTTGAAGCCTGAATTCCAAATTGATATCTATGTGACCATGTGGATTTTGAAGGAGAAGAAGAAAAAGATGGTAGAAGTAGAATTGGGTTTCTGTGGGATAAACTAACAGGATCCATGTCTTCATGATGATTGTAATGTGTGCCTACCAGCTGTTTCTAGATGGATGAAAATACCATATGGAAAAGCTCATACACACAGTATGTGTGCACCAAGCAAGGGATTCATGTGGCCTCCCAGATGTTTCTGGGAGTCCCAAGATCCTCAACCAACAGACCTGATGGTAAGAAATGCTGGGCACTGCAGTTCAACAATGTCTGGAGGAGCACATGATACCTAGTCTAGTTTTCACTGTTAAAGGCGAAGGTTGAACAAACATCTAACTTGCCCTCAAACTACATACTTATAAGACAGTTTCAAAATGCACTGGCAACTGAAGTGTTCTCATACATATAAACAAACATAGACACATGCAGCATATCTTAAACATAAGGCACATCTGTGTTTTACATGGAATTTATGTTCATGTCAAAAATTAATTCTCTGAGAAGTAGACTGTATATGCATACCTGCATTCTGAGATAACAGTGAGTGTATGTAATGTGAAACAGTTCTGCAGCAGTGGGTATGTCTGTGGGTATGTGGTGGTAGTGGTGGTGGGTTTGAATGACTATTGTGTGTTTGATGTACAGGACACAGATTGAGAGATGCTCCATACCTCCTTTGGAGACAATCAGCAATCCATAATTATTACTTGCAGCAGTAATGTAGCTCATTTTCTTTTCAGCCAATATAGAAATTTCAGTAATGGGCATCACTGTCATTAATTGCTGCCAATGCTATTCCATTTTGACACTGTAGATCCATTGCATCCAAGCAACTGTTATCATGTAGGTCTAGCAAAAATCCATGGCTTTTCTTTTGCAGTTTGTCATTAAAACTGTAGCAGTTTCATGTGAAATAAGGAATAAGAACTATAAGCTAATTTATGGTTTTTCATTGCTGGTGTTATGCAAAAAAATGGGAGGGGGAGAGAGTGCTCCAGATTGATAAGTGTTGACAGCATCCAGGCTATGAATCTCACAGTACTTCCATCTTATTTTTTTGGAATTGAATCCATCCATTTAAAAAAAAAATGGTTTCAATTGGTTCTGTGTTCTTTTTCAATGACATTTAACAGTTCGACTTAAAAATACAGAAATAGCATTATAAGTTTTACTCAGAATGATTATGACAGCCATTTGAATAAAATACAGATTTTGCGAGCTGTAGAGCATATCATTAGAACACATCCTGGCCTAAGGTTTGGTTCACAAACTACAGCGCTCGAACCAAGTCATTAAATCTATCTAAAAGGGCCTCATTTGAGAAGCAATAAAAATTTTAATCATTTTATTATTAAAAGAGTGTTTAATATGTAGCTAATTAAATGCCAAAGGCAGGTTATCTGAGTTTAACCTTCAAAAAGAAAATGATGTATCAAAGTCTGCCTCTGGCATCATGGGATAGAAATGTCATCCTCATAATCATTGCGTGACAACTAGCTAGTGGCCTTTTCTGGAGGTATAGTTAAATTACCTGATTAAATTAATAGCCATTTGGATGTTTTAGGAACTGCACAGACCTATACTAAATGAAAATTAGGTCCATTACATTTTCTGAGTGGGCTAGATAGACCCTAAAATAAAACACGTATGCCATTGTCCACATTTTTTAGATTAAGCAATTAAAAGCCTTTTCTAAAAAGTGACTCATTTTCTATAATGTGTCGACAACTAAATCTGCCCTAATGATCACTAGAGATGTTTTTAACTCCCCAGCCATCCTGTTTATGCTACTGGTATGAAATCAGACTACTAGTTGACTGTATTCACTATAAGGGTTAAATTTTACACAGAGTTCAGTAATTTGCAACTATTTATATCCAAAGTTTAAGCAGTGGTCCACTTGCTTAACCTATAGGAAAGAGCATTGAAACATCACAATCGTTGTTAAGATGGTGGGCAAAAGGCAGAATGAAATCTACCAATCTCTGGTTGATTTGCAATCAGGGTTTCTGATTCTGAGGAGTTTCATCATAACAAGTAGAATTACAAATAGAAAGAAATTCTCCCACTGCTGCTTTTATGTTAGTCAGCAGAGTTTGGGAAAGTTCCTTTCTTAAGACTATAGCAGTCAGCATTGCCAATGTGGCCAGTGACGTTCCTGCACTGAGTAACACCCAGTGCGGGGAGCGGGGCTTCCAGGGGCAGGGTTTCCAGCCCTGGACTTCTGGTGGGGTTTTTGGGGTGGGGGGTGGGGGCTCATGGGAATGCCTGCACAGGTTGAAGTTTCACCCCTGTAGCCCTGAGTGGCACCCGTGTGGGGCTGGGAAGAGCCGGTACAGCCCCAAAAGCACCCGGGTGGGGCCAAGGAGTGCCCGCACGGTGCTGAAGGAAGCCGGCACAGCCCAAGAGCACCCAAGTGGGGCCAAGGAGCATCCATGCAGGGCTGAAGAGAGCCGGTGTGATGCCAAGAGCACCCGGGTGGGGCCAAGGAATGCCTACGCAGGGCTGAGGAAAGCTGGCACAGCCGAAACAGCACCAGCAGGGCGAGGAACCAAGCTAGTGTCACCTTCTGGGGTGTCATTTGGTGCATCCTGAACCCCTCGCACCACCCACACCCCCAGTGATGCTACTGAGTGTGGCCATGCTGGATGGAAAGCTGTGGGAGCTGTAGTCCAAAATGTAACCTTTTCAAGATCTGGTCATCACTTTTCTCTCAGCCTCAGTGTTCCTCACTTAGGATAGCCACTTAGGCAAAACAAATACAGAGGAAATGCATCACCAAAAAGATGTTGCTTTTCATAAAAATTTCATGCTCTAATTTATACATATAGAAATTTATACATAAAGAAATATTTAGAAATAACTGATATCACTTATATATCTGTAGACCAGAAAGCCTTTGAAATACAGAATGCTTCCAGAGAGAGGATTATTCTTATTATAGTAGGACACATTTTGTATTTTTATTTTCAGGTTATGTATCGAGTTTAGACATTCTCACAGCTAAACTTGATAGGGGATATTGAGGATGATGATGATGACGGCGACAATGATGATAATTACTCACTTCTACCTATGAATCGAGACAGGGATGAGCAACAGATAAACACATATCAGTATGAAATGCATAACATAAATGAAAACACATAACCAGTTAAAGCACGTAACATCAGTTAAAAGAACATATATAGTGGCCCCTCTGTATCTGCTGGGGTTTGGTTCCAGGACTTCCCATGGATAGCAAAATCCATGGATGCCCAAGTCCCATTATATACATTGGCATAGTAAAATGGTATCCCTTATAATAAAATGGCAAAATTAAGGTTTGCTTTTTGGAATTTTTTGTTTATGATATTTTTGAACCATGGTTAGTCGAATTTGTGGATGCAGAATCCGTGGATATGGAGGACCAACTATATAAGACTAATACATATTAAAACAATCAATCCATTAAGTCAAAAGCATGGTGGCACTGTTTTTTGGTAGTAGCTAAGCTCCCATGGAATGGGTATTTCTGATAAAAGTTCAAGGTTTATTGTAGCCTTCATAAGAATTTCATAAATTCTTTCCTGAAGAATCAGACAGGGTTTCTTTTTTCTACAGTCCCTCCTGAATGTAAAACAGAACGTAACAAAACTGACTCAATATGCAATAGCTGCAAAATGGAACATGTAAGGACTGTATTAGAAATGATGAGATGTGAGCTTCAAAGTCTTCAGTTCAACTCCCAACTCTGCCCTAATTCTGCATGATCTTAGAAAAGCCTTCATCTCCTAGCCACTCACCCAATCTGTAATAATATTGGGGTAATAGCCAGCATGGTGTACTGGTTTGAGTGTTGGACTATGACTTTGGAGACCAGGGTTTGAATTCTTGTTCAGCCATGGAAACCCACTGGGCAAGTCACACACTCTCAGCCTCAGAAGAAGGCAATGGCAAACCTTCTCTGAGCAAATTTTGCCAAGAAAACCCCATGATAGGTTCACCTTAGGGCTGCTGTAAGTCAGGCACACAACAACAAATAATACATGCCTATATTTTGGAGGCATTATATATGATGATTCTGAGGAAATATATCATGAGTAAATGTTGTCATGAGAAAGCATAAGATTTTCTTGCCCTTGAAAAAAGAAAGAAAATCCCACAGGCAAAATGCACTGGGGTACATATCACAATACATTTCATTTTGAACAACATCATTTTCAAGGTTTTGCCTCTTTTGCTTTATTTTGTTTCATTCTGTCAGTGCTGCCCATGCTTTTCCCTGTCCAATAGTCATCCTCTCTTCCTTCCATAGCTATTGTACCCCATATTCCTAACTCTATACAGTGGTGTGGGGCATTGAATCTGCTCCAAGTTGTTCCCTGTCAATGAAAAGGTGCACACCACCACCATCTGAAATGTAAAACAGCAACAAGAGAGACACAACTGTGGTGTGATACGTACCTGCCAAAGATTCTATTATCCTACTGTAATTGTGCTTTACTAGCCTCATGTGATAAACTCTTTAATGCTTTTTAAGTGTTTTATTGATTGTGCATTGCTGTGCAGGCCTTGGGAGGGGGTCAAGAGGCAATAAATAAACGCCTTGAATGAATTAACAAACAAATAAATAAGCAAATAAGTGAGCAAGTCTGCAGCTTTATGATCAGACTCAGAATGCAGTGCTCTGAAAGGTGCTACTTTTCTCTGCCACCTTTCTTTAAATGTTGTTAATCAGAAGCTAATGTGTCCAAATTTACTGAAATGTTGGTTGGCATTCTGAAGCCATAGAAATTGATATTTACGATTTCCGGTGGAGCAAAGTTTTCCTCTCACTTGAACACCCTTGTTGCTGCTTGATTTACACAGTGGCCTTGGGAGAGGTAAAGGCAGAACAGACAGACTGTGAAGACTCAGGCACCCAGGTAAGGTGAGAGCAAAGAGATAAATCCTCTTCAAATAATTTTTATTAGCCCTTGGGATAAAAGTCATCCCTGCCACTGACGAGTTAACAGTATCTTGAAGCAAGAGGAAAGCTCCCCAAGCAGCAACAAAAGCATCTTTACCTCCTCCAGGTACAGTTTCCTTCTAGCTCACTTCTACTTTTGACACTCGGGTTGTTATCTTTACATTTGGGGTCAGATGGGAATTGCATGAGTCCAATACTCCAAGCATCCACCCCTTGCGAGAATGAACTTTCTCTTCTGGAAACAGGAGGATTGATGCACTAAAGGGTATTGGAAATCACATAAGCTGATATTCTGAGCTGGGAGGGTGGGGAGTCGTTTTATCTCACCAGATCTCAAAGTACTTCACAGCTTTGGAGAGTTACCATGGGCAGGGGAATCACTTCAGCGCCATGCTGAACACCAGCGTCCATTTATCAGAGCACAGCAAGCCTCCTCAGAACAATCTGTGACAAGATCTGAAGAACCACAGGGAGAAAGGCCTGCAATTACCACAGCAGGCAGTGTATAAGGATACTGGCTGAAAGCTATCTTCTTCCTTTTGTGGATATTTGTTCCCATTAAGCAACCAGAACTAGCCTTTAGGTCATAAGCTGTTAACTTAAGCACTGCGATTGTGTGTGTGTGTAAAATAAGATGTACAAAGTACAGATACTGTCTGCATTCTGCTGGAAGATTTGTGCTAGTACATGCATAATAACAGAAAAACCAGATGGATCTTTTCCAGTAAGTAGAGGTTAGACTGCTGGCAGTAGAGTCCTCAGTTTCATATAGGATATTCATAGTATGTTTCCGGTGGTTGGCGATGGTGGTCATGTGTGCATGCACACACATGACAGCCAATGTGATCTAGCAGTTTGAGTGTTGGATTAGGACACTGGGAGACAGATTCAAATCCCTGCTTGGTCATTGAAACCCACTGGGTGACCTTGGGCAAATCACACTCTCAGCCTCAGAGAAAGGCAAAGGCAAACTCCCTTTGAACAAATTCTGCAAAGAAAATCCTGGATAAGTTCACCATAGGGTTGCCACAAATCAGAAGTGACTTGAAGGCACAACAACAACAACACATACACCCATACTTTACTACTAGAAGTCATGGATACATAGAGTTGCAAGGGACCACAAGGGATATCTAATCCAACTCCTTGCCTCCTCAGAACAGCCATCCAAACTCTGTTCAAAAGCCTCCAAAGAAAGAGATTCCACCATGCTCCAATGCCATCCATACCACTATCAAACATCTCATAAAGTCAACAAGTTCTTCCTAAGGTTTAGTTGGAATCTTTTTTTCTTTTTCTTTTCTTTTCTTTTTTTCTTTCTTTTTTTTTTTTTTTGCAATTTGAATCTATTGGCTTGTGCTCTAGTCTCTGGAACAGAAGAAAACAAGCTCAGCCCATCTTCGATATAACATCCCTTCATGTTTTAAAAAGATTACAATATCACCTCTCTTGTTTCTCTAAGTTGAATGTACTCAACTTCCTAAACTGTTTCTCATAGGTCACAGATTCCAGACCTTTTACCTTCTTGGTTGCCCTTTTCTGGACACATTACAGCTTGTCAAGATCCTTTAACAGGGCAAGCAACCCAGCCAGCTCTACAAGAACATCACAGCTTGCCACCCATGATTCTTATATGCCTTTGAAAAACTGCATAGTTAAAGATGCTACACTTAATTAAAAATGCTAAAAAGAAGCCCCCCTGCTTCCTGTACCAAGGCAGAGGTGAACTATAGATGTAATACTATAAGGATTGCAAACTCAAGACTACAGGCTAATACACATTTAGCACACTCCTTTTTGCACCCTCCCCCCCCCCGAAAAAAAACTTAAACTCTGTGTGAAAAAGACTTCAAGGATTTTACTGGAGTATATACTGAAATCTTCAGAAATGCACATTATCACATGTGTAGCCATCTATCTTCTTCGGATGCATTTGGACGGCTTCACATTTTCAGCAGAGGGAGGGTGAATAGATCCAATTAGATGCAAATTTGCACAGGAAAGTGAAGACAAATAACTGCCAATGTGAATGTGTGAAAATGTGCACAAATTTGCATAGTATACTTACTGTAGACTAGCCCCTAGAGTGACATGAATTACCTCAGGGGCTGTAAATCAATTCCATCCATTCATTTAACTTCTTTCCGATGTTTAATAGCCTGAACAGACACCGTTCAAATTTGTATGAATTTGCTTAAAAGGAAGACTTTCTCAATTCAGTGTACTTACTCCCAAGTATGTGTATATATAGTTACAGCATCTTCTTCCTCCCCAAAGGGAGGAAAAATCTAATTTTAAGTGAAATCAGAATTGTGCATTCAAAAAAAAACAAACCAAAAAAACCACCTCTGAGCTTTTCTTTCTTTCTTTCTCTCTTTAAAGAACATGTAATTGCAAGCACCAGATTCCCTCTGGTCTTAGAAGCTAATCAGGACCACACCTGGTTAGTACAGTGGTACCTCAACTTACGAAAGGCTCTAGTTACGATATTTTCAAGTTACAAAACGCATCTTCTAAAAAATATTGTCTCTACATACGAATATGTCTCTACATACGAATGGCTGTAGAGACATATTTGTATGTAGGGACAATATTTTTTAGAAGCATTTTGTAACTCGAAAATTTCCAGCCGCAGCCTCAGCTATTCCTTGGGCTGACTCTGGAAATGGAGGATTCCTCCACTTTCAGGATCAGCCCAAGAAACGGCTGTGGCTCCGACTTGAAGGAGGTCTCCTTCAAGTCGCAGCCTCGGCTATTCCTTGGGCTGATTGGAAGCGGAGGATTCCTCCACTTCCAGGATCAGCCCAAGAAACGGCTGTGGCTCCGACTTGAAGGAGACCTCTTTCAAGTCGGAGCCTTGGCTATTTCTTGGGCTGATCCTGGAAGTGGAGGAATTCCAGAGTCAGCCCAAGGAATAGCCGAGGCTCCGACTTGAAGGAGGCCTCCTTCAAGTCGGAACCACAGCCATTTCTTGGGCTGATCCTGGAAGTGGAGGAATCCTCTGCTTCCAGGATTAGCCCATAGAATAGCCGTGGCTGCGGCTGGAAGGGGCTGGAAGGAGGCGGCCTTCCAGCCGCAGCCTCGGCTATTCTATGGGCTTGGAACGGATTACAGCATTTCTATGCAAAATGTACCTGTACTTACAAAATTTTCTACTTACAAAATGGGTTGTGAAACGAATTAATTTCGTAAGTAGAGGTACCACTGTACTTGGATGGGAGATCAGCAAGAGATACTAGGTGTTGTTGGCTATGTTCAGAGGAAGACAATGCAATGGCACACCACCTAAGAAAATCCCATGAAAGCCACAAAATCACCTTGGAACACAGACACACACATGTCCTAGTTAATATATATATATGAATTAAAACAAGTCAGGTTTAATCTGCATTAACCAATCAGTCTTTTGTATACAGCCATAAAAATCAAACCAATCTCATATTCAAACATAATTAACATTAAAAAATAGTTGAATTGATAATAAAAACTGTATTAGATTGTATCTCATCCCCAGGCAGGTTAGAAATTTCTCTCTTTATCAGGACTAAACCTGGTTTTTTACCTGTTCAGTAAGACACACAGTAGTTCCTACTAATAAATGTTAAATGTTAGGTTCTTTGAGGAAAGAGGATATCTAATATGAAGAAGAAGGGGGGTCAAGGTATTGAGTTCTTAAATCTAAATACAAAAACAAATACATTCTAGGGGGAGAAATGATGCAAATCCTCCATCTTTCTGCAGTGATTTGGGCACTGTCTATTTGTAACCCCCATATCACCCCTTGATTTTTAAACAGGATTTCCTATCTCTGGAAAGCGAAGGCCTGCCTATAATTTGTTTTGAATTTAGGTGACATCCCAGGAACTTTGCTAAACTGTGCTACAGGCATCATTCAAGATAACAAGGCACCTATTTCATCCTGTCCTGCAGCTCCATTGTGTGAAAGAGGAACCATGTACGGTATTCCCTATCAGGAAACAGTTTATTAATCTCCCCATGTCTTTTCCATACTACCCAATTACAGCACTTTGATAACACTTATGGTTCTGATGTACCAAATGCTAGTATTTATAACTTTGTGTTGTATTAGAATTGTGTGCCAGAGAGCTTTTGCTTTTCACCAGACTATAACCATGGCAGTTAAAGGAGTTTCAAAATGCTATAACTGTGTACAGTAGGCCCTCCACATCTGCAGCTTTGTTTTTGCAGATTTGATTGTTCATGGATTTGATTAATATGTTATTTCTAGGAATTTCTAGTTCTTCCAGCACAACACTGGCCAACTTTTGCCACAAGTTGCTCTGGAGAACTTGAGATTCCTAGAGAGAACACTTTTCTAGGCATTTGTAGGTCCTCCAGCACAATTCTGTGGTCATAGAGGTTCCTAAAGAGGTATTTTTTCAGATTTTTTTAAAAAAGTGTTGTTTTATTTGTGTTTTTTCCGCCTTCATGGGTGTCCAGTGTCCCTAACTTCAGTGAATGTGGAGGGCCCATTGTGTTGTGAAATAGACTGGAAGCATTTGCTTTTGTGCAATATCTTGAAAATACTATTTTACTAAGGAGATTATTGCATGTGACTATCCCCGACAGGAAAATCCCATTCTTGAAAAGATATGGGATAAGCCTGGGTTGCATACGGGCTGCCTATGGGCTGCCTACGGGGAATGTGGTAAGATCTGTCATTGACAGGTTAAACACGTGTATCCTGTTGGAGATAGTCACGTGTGATAATCTCCTAAGTATTTTCACTAACTCATAGCCTCCAACTGTTACACTTAATCATCTGTCCCAGTTTTTCTCTCCTGCCATTTGCCCCCTTTGTCCTCAGCTCACTTCAGTTGCTACAAAGTGCAAAAGCAATTTGGACTCTATTAACTCAGCTGGATGACAGGAGAGGAAGAGGTAGAAGCTTACCCTCCCCAGAAGGCTCAAGCAAAAGCAAACTGCTTCAGCCTCTCCTATCTTGCATCTTCTTCCTTATTAATAACGTTTGCCATCTTGACCACAGTCTCATATTGCTTGGGCACACACATCCTGATTTTCTTCTGTGAAATGTTGGAGGGTGTGCTAATTGCAAAATTGTATACTACCTAGCAAACACATGATCCCTAATGTATGTTTACTGCATATATATGGGAGAATTAGCAGCAGGGAGTGTTTAATATTTTTGGCACCCACTTATTTTATATCGTAAATGTCGTGGGAACTCTACTTTTCTCTGGGAACATTTATTTCCACTAGGAAAAAATGGGCTTAATGTTGCTGGAGAGGAGACTTCAGTAAGCTGGAAAAGCTAAACACCCTCTTCTCACATGTCATCTCCCTGCCTCACAGATATTATGGTTACAAGACAAATATAGGGAAAGGAACCCTGTGTTTGCCATGTTGTAACATACTTGTAAGGTTTTATTCATGCAATAATGTAGTGTGTTGTGTGTATCAAAAAGTGGCTCTCTGCCTCTAGTATGGTGGTGATACACATCAACCCATCTGCTTTTCAATGTGAACTTGTTATAACCAAGATGCCATAATTTATTATGACACCATATTCCACATAGCATCCAACAAACATGAATGCAAGAAAAACAAGATTTCCTTATCAGAGAAACTCAGACTGCAGTAACAAAAAAAGGTTAGAATCAATCATACCAGGTAAGGAAAAGAAACTAGTTGAAAACAAAATCCTGTCCATAGAAAAATTTAAAAGAATGACACCTGTGTAAAACCTGTTCTAAAAGACCGATATTTTTTTACAGCTGAGATTTTTTTAAAAGGGGATCTTTTATGAAAAAGGCTCATGTATAGCCATGATCGATATGATGATGAAGAATGAACAAAACAATATGAAATGCTTATCAAATAGAGCTGCACAGCTATCTTGCCAAGGGCTTGTCATTATCCACTGGTGGCCTCTTAAGAACAGAATTCTATTGCTTTAAAGAAGCCACTAGACGGAAAGCTGAGGTTTCCGAAGCAGCCAAGGATAAAATAGAATGCTTCTCCCCCTAGATAGAATCCTCCTTAAAAGAACAAAATATCTCAAAGCATCTTTGAAAATGATTGCAAAGTAACAATCACACATACATTCCTCACGCCAGTTATGAAGAAAAGATCCTCTCGCTCAAAAAAGTTTGAAGAAATATTCTACTTTTTGAAAGTATCCTAGAAGGTCATTCCCCCCCCCCCCTTCTAGGAAGTTTAACTAACATGTGTGTGTATTTCTCATAATAAAACAACAACAACAACAACATTTTTAAACATTTCATCATAATTGTGAGGATATGGAAGATCTCCCTTGTGTGGAATGCCCTCCCTTTGATGGCATGATTGGTGTTGATATTGATTTCATTACAATGCCAACTTAAAACATTTCTCTCTCTCAAGACTTGGGGTGCATCTACAATGAAGAAATAATACAGTTTGACACCACTTTAAGTGCTGTAGCTCCATCCTAAGGAATCCTGGGATTTGTAGTTTTACAAGGTCTTTAACCTTCTCTGCCAAAGAGTGCTGGTGCTTCACAAAACTACCAATCCCAGGATTCTGTAGGGTGGAGCCATGGCAGTTAAAGTGGTGTCAAACTGCCTTATTTCTACAATGTAGATGCCCCATTTGTGGCCTAATTGATTTCATATGAATCTGTACATGCACACTATTAAACTGTTTTAACTTTTACAATGGCTACATTGCTATCTATACATTTAGAATGTTTACATTATCTATAACATTTAAAATTCTAAATTGTTTACACAATTTAAACTCATATTATTGTAAGCTGCCCAGAGATCCTATGATATATGGTAAGATATATTAATATAAAACAAAAAATTATCAAACTAAAAAAACTCAACCACCACCACCCCCAACCAGTTTTTAAAACATTCTTCTTACTATGTGTGGGATAAAAATTATACTCTTCTGTCATCTTTCTTTCTCTACTCTACTCCAATGCATGATCTTTTCTTGGACCCAATCTTAAAGCCACTTTCTGGATTCTAACTGTTGGAACTCTACTGATATCTTATCCTCCTTTTCCCAGTTTTGTGTCCTGCTAGATTACCATACTCAGCTTTTAAACTATGATTACACCTTTCTTTTCTTTTAAAAACTTATTTTGCTGGCTGCAAAATTACATGAGTTAAAATTACATGAATTAAAATAATAATAATAATAATAATAATAATAATAAATACCAAAATGAGATATGAGGCAAGGAGGCAGGGTTAAAGTGGACTCACAAAGAGGGCTCAGTGGTGGTAGCAGCCCCAATCCATTCCAAAGATGTGCAATTTTGGGACTCTGTGATATGCTTCCATTTCCCCCAATGTGATTGTTGCCAGAACAGGGCTCATGCAGTAAAGCCTCCAGTAGATTTCACCATAGCTCAGAGAAAAATCAAGAGAATGTCCAGAATATCAGAATATATTCCCATCAAAATTTCTTTCTTCTTTCTGGATAGGATATTTCTAACATCTAGTTCTGCCTGCAAACTATGCTGATTATATGAGCCTATCCTTCATCTTTTACATTTCTGGTTTAGAAATACACCTCTGTGATGCTTATCATATTTTTGTGGGAAGGATGTTTATCAGGTTGTTTTTTTTTAACTGAAGCTTTTAGCTTACTGTGTTGATGCAAAGGTATTAAATATGGTTAAGACTGTGTGTGTTTTAACATCACTGCAGTCTCAACAGGCTTCCAAGGCTAAGCCTGAAGCAATAGTGTTTAAGGATTTAAATGGCGTTTTGTTTTCTTCCCCTCTCTCATTGTGGCCAAACCAATAATGGAATGTGTAACAGACATTCTTAAAAATACAGGCTAAGCTATTTGAAATATTGATTCATTATTAGTCACCATCAAATACAATCAACTGTATATTATGGTCTAATATTGGTTGGTTAAGTTTGAAATACATGCCCACCTCACCTACTGTTCAGAATTGAGAGAAAGTCCTTCACAGAGGCTTATTTCTCTCCCCTCACTCCATATTTGGGCTTCACTGTGTGGATTGACTACTCATGGTATTTTCTGTTATCATCTTGTCAGGGTTCAATTCATTATTCCATTCATTATTCAATTTGTTGGAATATGAACTTCTGAATAATTGAAACCTGCAGAAGTATTATAAATTATCAAGTCCCTATGAAAATCCTCCTTTTAGAGGTTTTATGACATTGGGTCTGCGAGTGTCTGTATGTGCACACTTAAATTATATGCCACTAGAGTTCGCCTATACAATTTTGCTCAAAAGGACAGCTGAACATAGGTGCGTGTGTGTATGGAGAAAGGAGGTTTAAAAATATTTTCTGGCTAAGCAGAAACATCCACAGCCCCTCAAGTGTAGTAAACCACATACTCATTATGTACACATTACATCATTTTAATTACTGTTGCATTCACAGCGGTGAACATTGTAGTCCCAGGCAGTAACATAAATAACCAGGTTATAGAGATTGTTAATGAAAGCTGCTTTTCTCTTGCTAATGTCAGCAGGTCTGTATACTATCACAAGACAACAGAGCTCTATATTTTACCATAAATCCATAAGGCAACCAGTGGAAAAGAAAAGAGGCTATCCGCCTGTAACTTGAAGAGCTGTGCAGCAGAGAAAATATGAGCACCAGCTGCATCTTGGCATGCAGTAATGAGGAAAGCCATACCTGATGAATTTCCCTTTTCTATACAACTAAATAAATAAAAGTACAGGCACTCTCTTCCAATTTGTGGCTGATCCTCCACTGTGTGCATAGTTACCTCAAAAAGTTATAATGAGAATATCCATAATGATTTTTTAAAGTGTCTATATCTACTTGTCTATGATAGTGTAATGTGGGTGAAAAATAACCCACCAAGCCAAACACAGCTCACTAAATGTATATTGGACTGTTTTAGGAGTACAGTTGTCCCTCCACATTTGCTGGGGTTAGGGGTGAAGGACCCCTGTGAATGTGGAAAAACTGCAAATAAAAAATCCCACTATTCTTTTTTACATAAGAGAATACCTCTCTAGGAATCTCTAGGTTCTCCAGTGCAACTCTGTGATCAGCATCTGCCAGAAGTTGACCACAGAATCACAGTGGAGGACCTACAAATGCCTAGAGAAGTGTTTTCTCTATGAACTTCTAGATTCTCCAGCACAACTCTATGGTCAACCTCTGGCAGAGTTGCTCTGGAGAACCTAAAGATGCCTAGAGAGAATATATTAATCAAAACTGCAAATAATCAAATCCGCAAAGTTGCAGATGTGGAGGGCCAACTGTATAGCTATGAAAGGGGTGCAAATGAGAATGTTGTGCCCTGCAATGAAATTTTGGACCATCTTAAATTTTCCTTCCAGCAGGGAGAATTTGGTACTATCAAATCAAGTTTCAAATGTATATGGGTACACCACAACTATAGGGTTGTTTACTCAACCAGATTATCCCTGTCTGATTAACAGCAAAAAGTAGGTACTGGGGAGATATGTGAGAGATACATATGTGTGTGTGTGTGTGTGTGTGTGTGTGTGTGTGTGTAGGTATTGATAGCTGCATGTTAGACGGTGCCATAATGAAACCTTATACATAAAAAGACCTACAGATGTATTGAGTTAAACTAGATGAAAGGCAATGTGGGCCAATGAGGATTTCCCCTCATATGGAGCCTGTAGGGCTCTTTTGCAAGTCTGGCATACATGTTATTGGAGTAAATGAACACAGCTATGTATCAAAATCAGGGAATTAGGAAAAAAAGAGCCCTAGTGGCACAGTGGTTAAATGCCTGTACTGAAGCCACTCACTCACAAACCACGAGGTTGTGAGTTCGATCCCAGGCAGAGCTCCAGGGTCCACTCAGCCTTGCATCCTTCCATACGTTGCTAAAATGAGCACCCAGCTTGTTGGGGGCAATTAGCTTACACATTGTAAACTGCTTAGGGAGTGCTTGATAAGCAGTATAAAAATGTACTTGCTATTACTATTTTTCCATATTGTTTCAAAAAGTGAACAGGTTCAGCTGATCCTCCCCCTCCATTACTTACTTAGGGCCTTTGCAGACTGCTAGAAATAGTGCAAATTGAGTCCACTTTAAGGGTTAGGGTTAGGGTTAGGGAATCATGGGAAATTTATTTTATTGTGGCACCAGAGCTCTCTGACAGAGAAGGCTCAATGTCTCAGAAAAAAACAACAACAACCCAATTCCCATGATTCCCTAGCACTAACCCTAACCCTTAAAGTGGACTCAATTTGCACTATTTCTGGCAGTCTGCAAAGGCTGTTACTTACTTACTTATTACCTATCCCTGTGAATTACTTGGTGAGTAATAAAGGGAATTATTGCATGAGGTGCTAGTGATGGAATTGGTATGAAATTACAACCTATGATTCCTCCCCCTTTCACACATTGTTGTGACTCATCTGTTGATGATCTGTTCCATACTGTTATTATAGCATAATTTCACATTAATGAGAGGCACCCATTAATAATTGTGCATGTGCAAATCACTTTAGTGCTAAAGGTAAAGGTAAAGGTAAAGGTTTTCCCTTGACAAGATTGTCCAGTCATGTCTGACTATAGGGAGCGGTGCTCATCTCTATTACTAAGCTTTAGGGGTAGCCAGCATTTTTAAAGACAATCCCATGGTCATGTGGCCAGTATGACTGCATAGAATGCTGTTATCTTCCCACTGAAGTGGTACCTATTTATCTACTTGCACTTTACATGCTTTCAAACTGCTAGGTTGGCAGAAGCTGGGACTAGTAATGAGACTTCACTCCATCATGCAGCACTTGGGTCTCACACTGCTGACCTGCCAATCTTACAGTCCTCAGAGGCAGCATCTTAATCACTGAGCCACCATGTCCCTTTAGTGCTACAGTAGTGATATTATGAGGGTAAAGTGGTGTGAGTAGGCATGTCATGAACTCTTCCCACTGCTTCTGTTATGTCATGGACCTTCCAGTTTAGTGAAGAAGAAGGCTGGTTTTGCTGAATTTGGTGAGGTGTTAATTTATTTATTTATGTAAACAGTTTTACAAAAACAATCTTCCATTTCACAGGATCTATCTATGCAGGATAAAAGTTTTCAATACAAAAATACATTTAAAAAAACAACATATGTGCAAAACAGGAAAAAAAACAGGATTGGAAGCAGGGATCATGTGCATTGCGTGGAAAACAGAGACTGGAAACATTTGTTACAAAACAAAGACTAACGTGTTATTAAAAAGTAATGAGGAAATAAGTGTTTAAATAGCATTATTGCTACCATTGTAATAATTTTAAAGAAATTGCGTGATTACGATGCAGAAGCACCTTTGGGAGGAAATCTGGATAATCTCTGTGCCAGTGATGGGAGATGAAGTTTGAGAGTTAATAGATTTCTTAGTGGTCCCCTAGTGCGTTCCTGGTGTACACAGCATTTGACCTCAAGGCATTTGGATTCATAGTTCAGTCTGTTAACCAGCATCCTGTGTGAGCTGTTCTGTTCCATAATGTCAAAATGTGATTATTACATACTGTGAACACAGCACCTGATAGTCAATGATTTAGGACATTATCATATGAGCTTCATTCTCACCACAATATTAGCAAAGCAAAGCAGCTTCATTTATATATCACTTCATACCGTGCTATGGGATGTCTAAGCAGTTTACAACTGTAAGCTCATTGGGTACTCATTTTAATGACCTCGGAAGGATGCAGGCCTGAGTCTTGCCTGAGCCCTGGCTAGTATTGAACTCTCAACCTTGTGGTTTATGAGTGAGTGGCTGCAGTACAGGCATTTAACCACTCACTGTGCCACCAGTTTGGGAGCTTTCCTTATCACATATCCCTTCAATAGCATGACTGGGTTTGTTTCTGCCATCAGTGGTCCCTCACATTCTTTTCCACACTCCTCTTTAACCCTACTTGTCTGGCCTATGCCCTGCCCAGCAAGCCTTTCATTTTTAATTGTAATTTGTAATGCAATTACATTATGGCAATGCAAATAAGTAAAAAAGGAAGAAGAAAGAAATGAAAGTGGAAAAAAGGAAAGAAAGGAAAACCCGCCTGCTCAGGAATAGTGAGGGGTAGTAGGGACTGGGGGAGAAGAGGAGACTAAGTGACTTCCCATTATCAGAACTGCTGCGGGAGGAACTTATCTCACCTGAGAACTAATGGCACAGCAGCTCTGTTGGGAGCTTATTGATGGTTTTTCCTTGTCATTGAACAGATTCACTCTGACCATGTTTTGGATGCACAGCAACAATGAGTCAGACCCAATGTCATGAGATAAGTATCACCAAAGGCACTATTTTCCAACCTTAATCACAGTTCAAAAGCAGCGTATGATAATCTCCATAGAGAAGCACAAGTTGTTACATCTCTCAGGCATAGCTTTCAAAAGTTACCTTTTTGGACCACATCTCTTGTAATCTTCCCAACACTATGGCTGGTGTGAGATTTTGGGAGTGGAGGTACAAAAAAACCTGCTTTCTAAGATCTGTCCTCAAGTTCCACAACTACAGATTCTTACCAAATGTGTACAGTTTACAATCTTATAGATGCATTTTCCAGATTAGTACTGGACATGGCAACAGAGCCACTCTCAAACACTTTAATTAGATCAGCTAACAGCGGGAGAAAGTGACCTAGAAGTCACTGCTCTTTAAACTTTGGCTCCTACTCAAGGTATGTTACCGAAGATGGGTCTTTGTGTACCAAGTGTGCTCCAATATGCTCGTAAAAATTCAGCACCTGCTAATTTAGAAGCCAACTGCCTACTAAAATTATAACTGTAACCATAAATATAAGTAGCCAATTTTAAATCCAGGTGGGGGTTGGGGATGGGGAAGATTTGATTATAGAGGTTGGCCAAATATTCCTATAATGGAAATACAGCAGCAGTCAACTAGAGAAAGCCTGCTATAATTCCATAATATTGCTTGCAAAATTGGATCTAAAGCTATTTTGTTTACTATTCAAAAAGGTTTGTAGAATGAAGACATTAAAAAAAGCTACTGAGGGTTTTTAAAATACAACTTTTGCATAAATCTTGTATCTATAGCCTGATCTTAGTGACATAAATATTAGGAGGCTTGTTTCCATTTCATCTTTCGTTGAACCAATGCTGTCCTACAGCAATAACCAGCCACAGACTAGAGCTATTTGCTGCTGTCATAAATAAGAAAGGGTGTCATGGATGTTTTCATTTGACTGAGCAGTAATGGAGTTAATTATACTTCCAGTCTCTTTGTTTTTGATCTGTGTTTCCAAAGTCATCTCAGTGTCCTGAGTTCCCTCTGTACTTTTAACCTTTACCAACCCTACCAACCTAAATTACTTCACTCCAGATCTGTGATGAATTTTCAACAATTATTGCTGGTGAAAGTCATAATCTAGTAGCCCTAGAATAAATACCATTGAAATTCTTTATTAAAAAGTATCCAGGATGAAATGTCTTGCCAAAGATGCTATAGTGACAAATGACATTGTTAGAAAATGATTGTGATTTATTACTATAAATATATAAACATGCCCTTAAGACAAAATGTCTCCTCTGTCATACCATTTTGTGCTCATGATATGATTCCCCCTGCCCTCAATAACTATTCTGTAGGGATATAATAAATGTACAAAAGTTATACTAGAATATATTATCCTTGTGATGAGTCTGTGAGCTGGCTCTGGCAGAAATCTAGAAATCTGTTGATTGTAATTTTTCCTGGAAGAAATACACAGATAACTACTTCTGAATTTCCACACATGTGCACCCATGGGATCATTTCAAAAGGTCACCTATGAACCTCAGGATTGATAACACAGATACATAGATACCACAGAGTAAAAAATACAGTAAAGTGGCTTGCTGTTTCTCTCTGTCCTAGTTAAGGTGTATCTGTACTATGCAATTATATCCATTTGATACCAGTATAATTAACATGGCTCCATCATATGGAATCTGAAAAGTTGTAGCTGAGGTACTTAGAATTCTTAGCTAGGGACCTGCAGTGTACTCACTTCAACTACAGTTCCCAAAGCACTCTGAGAAGAGGAACTGAGGAATAAATAAATTTAATTCTGTAGTGTAGTGTGTACATATGTGCCTAATAATAATAATAATAATAACAATAATAATAATAATATTAATAAATTTCTATCCCGCCCCTCTGCAGTGCAATTATTATTATTATTATTATTATTATTATTATTATTATTATTTATTATATTTACTTCTATCCCGCCCCTCTGCAGTGCAATCGGGGCAGCTTACAACAATTAAAACTACAATAAAATACACACAACCCCAAAACCCACCCACCCCTTTAAAAAATATTAAACTTTGGGGGGTTGCAGACTGCCAGAAATAGTGCAAATTGAGTCTACTTTTAGGGTTAGGGTTAGGGAATCATAGGAACTGTATTTTATTGTGGCACCAGAGCTCTCTTACAGAGAAGGCTCAATGTCTCAGAACAAAAACAATTCCCATGATTCCCTAACCCTAACCCTAAAAGTGGACTCAATTTGCACTATTTCTGGCAGTCTGCAACCCCCCTTAGACAATTAAAACCATTTTAAAATATATCACAACATAAAACAAAAAGCATTGCAACAGCACCTGCGCAGAAAGGGAGAGGAATTAGCTAACTCTTGGGCTGCGATAATTATTTAGGAAAGGCCTGCCGGAAGAGATCCGTCTTAACAGCCTTTTTGTTTTTGTTTGTTTGTTTGTTTGTTTTTTACTTTGTATATATATATATTTTATTAACATATACTATTCAAACATATCTATAAAGTTAACACACCAATTTCTTTTTCAATAATTAAATACAAATATTTACAATTGACTTCCAAAGTATCTCCAGTTTGTACTCAACCTTAGTTCAATGTTCACTCATTGTCTTCATATATATGCAATTTTAGATATTGAATCCACTGTGTGTTATAACAACAGCTTTAATTATCTTGATCTTTAATAGTCACTTTTCACCTATTATTAAGTCAGTTTACTAATTTAGGGTATCCCATCAGTCTATATCTCTATTCAATTAAATTTTCTCTCTTACAGTATTGCAGTATTGGAGTCCAGTCTTGTTCAGTACTCTCTACATTTTGTTTGTTCAGTCTGGCTGTGAGTATGTCCATACTCATCATTTCAATAAGTCTTGTAGCCCACTCACTGGTTGAGGGCACTTCTGCTAGCTTCCATTTTTTTGCTAATGTAATCCGAGCTGAAGTTATCATATACAATAATATCCTTCCATATTTCCTTTCCATTTTCACTGGGATCTTATTTGTCATGTTCAACAGATATATTTCTGGTAACATGTCATATCTTATTTTAAATATTTCACAAATTACCTTATGAACAGTTGTCCAATACTTCCTGACTTTGTCACAATTAACAGCCTTTTTGAAGCTGGTAATAAGACGGATCTCATCGTTTTAAGGGTTAGGAAGAACAATTGCACTTTGCTAATGGGCTCAAGGTGTCCTTTGACGAGATCCTGCAGAAATGGGGGCCCTTTCACACTACACAGTTGTAACACTATGCATCCCCTTTGAAATTCCTATGGAATTCTGGGATTTGCAGTTTAGGAAGAGATACTTTGAATTCTCACTGAAGCGCTCTAGTGCCTCACCAAACTCCAGATCCCAGGATTCCATAGGATGTTGCCATAGCAGTTAAAGTGGAACCATAGTATGTAGCTTTATTTTGGGAAGAATTTCATTTTCGTTATGTTGTGGCAAATGAAGCTTTTAGTGGAAAGTGTTATGTTTCCATTTTAATTATGTTTTACTGTGTTAGTATGTTTTAACTTGTGTTTTCAACTTATTTTAAAATCTGAACTGAGGTTTAACTGTATTTTAACTTTTGTATTAATATGGGTTTTTAAAAGATGTACTATATATTTAAGTGGCTGCAAGCCTCCTTGAAACTTATCCTGGGGGGAAAGGCGGGATATAAATTAAATAAATACTTGTTAGTGTGAAGGCATAACCTCCACCATTTCACAGATGAAAACTGGGACATGTGTGACCAAGTACCATCAGAGTGTAGTAAAGAAGGTAAAAGGTATAAGTGAGGGTGAGCAGACAAGCTAGAAGAGATTGCAGCAATTTGCTTTTGCTTGATTCCACTGGGAAGGGCAAGATTCTCCTCTCCTTTCCCTCCTCCTCAGTTAATTGAGTGCAAACTACTTTTGCATTTTGAGCTCACTTTACACCAGTGGAAGTAAGCTGAGGACCAAGGAGTAAAGTGGGAGGAGGAGAGAGAAACTGGGACATTTTAAAAGCAGATGAAAAAGTGGGATGACAGAGAGTTGATCTGAACCGTCCATACTAAATTGGGACAATTGGAGGGTATGTGAAGGGTCCCAGATTTCACTTCCTTGTGAAAAATGAGTGAATTACACAGGTATAGCAAAGGACCACTCTATGAGAGCACCAGATATCAGGGCACAAACCATAGGAAAATTCACTAAAGTTAAAATTGAGGCTTATGGTGTCCCTTGTCTATGGAACATGGTAGGTATAAAACTGAGGCTCTACCAGGATAAACTCCAGGACTGCGAAGGCTAACACCACCAACAGGATGGCATCCTTGTCCCGATACTTAAAAAAATATCTTGGGGTTGAAGAAAAATCCCTGATTGAGCAGGATGGATAGTCAGTGAAAGGTCTGAGAATATTAATCTGGGTACCTATAGTGTGATGATATCCAAATGCCTGTTCCCATTAACAACTTAGAAAATGTGAGCATTAAAGGATATTTTCCCAGTGATGAAAATGGATGAATGTACACCACTCTGGGGATGACTGCATGATAAACAAGATACATGTGCTGTGATAGCAATGATTTTGGCTTGCTGATTTCCATATCCAACCCCACCCCACCCAACCCAAAAGGACTTGCTCCAGATCATAATTTTGGATGCTGGTATATCATCTCTTTGATGCCAATGTAATATCACGTTTTGTGGTATGCCATCACAGCAATTACTATACCTGTTTCCAAGCATTTATCTGAATAATCAAAAATCCTTCAGGTGAATGCAATCACTTGTACAAAACCTGAGTGCCCCCTTATCCCTTGCATGTCATCACATTAACTATAGGCCCTTCTCTGACTAACCACCCTCACAGGTATGAACACAGGAGAAGGGCTGCTTGGTGGTTGCTCCCAAGTTCTGGGATGCCATTCCTATAGCAGACAGGCTGATATTATCTTTGCTACCTTTCTACAGGCAAGTAAAGTTTTCATCTTGTTTTGTTTCAGTAGGCTTTAAAAAAGTGATTTCTCAAGGCCTTGCATAATATGCTGCATTGTCTATTTATAATTTTCTTTTTAATGGATGGTTTTTAACTGGTTTTAATTTTACTGATGGCTAACTTTTGTATGAGGTGAATTTTTGCTTTATCTTTGTAAATCACCTTGAATTCTCAAATGGGAAAAAGGCAGGATATAAATAAACATAATAATAATAGGAGGTGTTGAGCCAATAGATGTTTCTTGTTGTGTGTAGAAATATACAACAAGTGTTGTTGGTCTCCTATAAGCTGCATGCTATAAGATAAAGGATGACAGGAGTTGTTGGACAGCAACATTTAGAAGGCCACAGGTTTTCCATTCCTGCTATAATGATAGAAAAGAAGACATAATGCACCTTTGGGAAATGTAAAACAGATCTAATATAGGAGATGTTTATACACTCCCTAATAAGTATTTTAGATGCTTTTAATGGATTGGTGGGATTCACCTTCTCTAAGTTATGTCTTCTGTGAACTTAATCAGAACTTTTGTTGACTGGCTTTAATAATAATAATAATAATAAATTTTTATTTATAACCCGCCCCTCTGCGCGGCAATCTTAAATACTTAAATAAATATAATACAACAATATTAAAATAGAATAAAGTTAAAAAACATTCCATCATCCCATAGTCCCACCCTCCCATCCCCTTAAAACAGAATTAAACAAATGACCAATTAAAATACAATATTTCCAGAAAGAACAAGATTTTCAACAAATTTCTGCAAATTTCAGCAAAATTCTCCTGAAATAAGATGACAATGACAGCATCAGGGATGATGTTTGTTTTCCTGAAACACAAAGATATATTCCATTCTAAGTCACTATGAAAAATATAATATGAAAGAACTGTACTTCGTATCACCCAATACTAAAAATCTGATGCTACAGGCAGCAAGATCAGCAGAGAAAGCACAATTACAGTATTTGTTTCCCCCCCTTTCTTCTCCTTCATGTTGTTTCTTGTTTCCTTTTTTTGCTCCCTCACTCCAATACTGTTGGCTTCTGAACATTTCCACCCTGCTTTTCTTCATTCTGTATGTGCATATTTGTTTTTCTCATCTAAAAGAACTATATGTGCAATTAGTGTCCTCCAGTTTTACTCTTTGAACTTTCTGCCAAAGGAGTAAAAGGAGTGAAAGAGACAGAATAAGCATTGCACTTTGAGCTCTGAAAAGCTTCCCCATTGTCTGTAATAGTAATGGATTTGTCCAAGTTTTGCCCTTTGTCAGGGAAGGTCAGGGTGTTATGTTTTTTTTGTATGTGAGCATATATTTTTTGTCTCCAAATTCTTTCAGGCTCTGAATCCAGTTTGCATATTGAGCTTCCAGGAACTATTTTCAACTTCCAAGGGCATTTGAGCATGAAGAACACATTTCTTGATGTCTTTAGCTACAAATTGGCATGCAGCTGGGCTTGCAGTAACATTGTGAGGAGGGGGCCAACATCTTAAATTTGCTGTTTATTACCCAGGAAGTTCTGATCAAGTTTATGGTTCTAAGGACTTCAACATATCAACTCCACTGAAGAACAGGACAAGCTATTGTAAATATGAACCATCAAAGCACCAGCCATTTCAATGAAATGAAGCAAATCAATTGTTTTTCATAAAGGTGCCTTTCAGATCTCCTTTTTCAGGTTCTCCATTTCCTTTTTGGTCTCAGCACTTTTGTATGCTAGGTTATGGAGTGAAATAAATTAACGACAATGATCTCCTGCCACGGCCCCATCATATTTCTGAAGATTATTTCTCTTATTAAGGTAACTGAGCTGTTATTTTACTTGATATAAATGAACAAGTAGACCCCAGAATGTGCACAACGAGACTCATGCGAATAGAGGCCCCATTGCACAACACAGTTATAGCATTGTGATTCCACTTTCACTTCCAAGGCAACAAGTTATAGAATCCTGGGATTCATAGGATGCTGCCATGGTATTAAAATGGAGTCATAGCACTATAATTGTGCAGTGTGAAAGGTCCCAAGAACATAGTTTTGTAAGATGATGTCTTACACCTCAGATTGTATCTGTCTGCTTCCTTCTATTGAATCACATGGGTTATGCCAATGGGAGAGACACAACTGAAGAAGGGAAATTAATAACCTCTGTTTGGAGAACATGAAATTGTTTACATAAGGGAAAGTTTGCAGATGGTTTCCAGATTTTCAATGGGGAACAGCTCAAGGGTACATTATTATTTTTGCCAGTAAGAAACTATTGCAAATGCCTTTGTGACACCACTACTGCATTCACCAGTCACCAATGTCTTCAAAGGCTGCTGCCCAACTGCAGAATTGATGTGGTTTGATACTGCTTTAACTGTATTGGAATTCTGAGATTTGTAGGGATTTCATTTTATATAATCCTGGGATTTGTAGTTTGTTGTGGTACTAGAACTCTCTGACAGAGAAGGCTAAATATTTCACAAAACTACAAATCTCAGAATTCCGTAGCATTGGGCCATGGCAGTTAACGTATGTATTAATTATACAGTATAGAGCAGTGGTGGTGGTGAACCTATGGCACGCATGCCAGAGGTGGCACACAGAGTCCTCTCTGTGGGCATGCACGCCATTACCCCAACACAGAGTTTGCCAGAGCTCATTGCTAGAAAGCCAGAGGGACACAGCACTTTGCAATAAGTAAGTGGGTTTTGAGTTGCAGTTTGGGCACTCAGTCTCTAAAAGGTTTGCCATCACTATTATAGAGGCAGCCTCAGACTAATGTGCATATTTATATTCACTATACCAGGGACCGGCAGCCTACGCCCCCCGGGCCGGTTCCGGCCCAGGTCGCCGGACTTACCAGCCCAGGCAGACTCCTGCCACCGCCGCCGCCGCCACTGCCATTCTACATGAAGATACCAATGTGGGTCTCTACTCAAGAAGCTTTCTATTATAGGACAAGAAATAAAGATGAGAAATGGATATTATACAAAAATATATTAGAAACAGACATAAAAGGCTCATATAAATTTAAGACAATAGAAGATCTACAACAAAAAGACATAAAAATTGACTGGTTCTTGTATAATCAACTTAAATCAAAATTCAGAGAAGATTTAAAAACATCAGGATTTGAGAAAAGCCCGAATGAGATAGACAAAATTAGGTATGAAGAACAAAATAAACATATATCTAGATACTATAAACTATTGAAAGAAAGAGATCGTGAAAATGAAACCATTAAAAGTGTCATGATCAAATGGGCCCAGGAGTAGGAGAAACGATAGATCTAGACTTTTGGGAAGAATCCTGGAAAAATATCAATAGATTCACACTTTGCCAGAACTTAAAAGAAAATCATATTAAAATGTTCCATCAATGGTATTTAATGCCTGCTAAACTTCATAAAATTTACAAAACTGGCAACACGAAATGTTGGAAATGCCAACGCCCAGAAGCAGACTTTATCCACATGTGGTGGAAATGCCAGGAAGCAAAAAAATATTGAAACAAAGTAGCAGAATTAATAGGTGAAATGTTTAAGACTAAAATAGATCTAGATCCTATATTCTTTCTACTGAATATGACAACCAACATTAACAAAATAATAAAGAAAATACAGAATAAAAAACTCCTATATATGGTAACAATGGCCAGGATCACATACGCACAAAATTGGAAACAAAAATCTATACCAAGAGAAGAGGACTAGATTTTTAAGTTATTAGAAGCAGTCGCTCTAGATAAACTTACAGCAAACTTAAAGAGTAAAGAATTAGACGATGAATGGAAAGAACTGGAAATCTTAAGAGAAAAAAGAGGCTGGAAATTAATTTAATTTTGATTTAATTTTTTTTTAAAAAGATAGAAACGCAGAAGGAATAATAAAGTAATAGAGATTAGCAAGTGATTGTAGATTCACATAAGGAAGTCTATACAAACAGAAGATTCAAGAAATAAAGATTTCATAAAACAATGAGAATATGATTATCGATCAAAGCTTTAATGTCACAACAGATGTTAGTGCAGAATGGATGGTTTTGTAAGTTTTAGATTTTAGTATGTATTAAAGTGAGGAATGAATGGAGGGAATGGATAGATATGTATATATGACATATGTTAGGCGGGATTGGTGGATGAATATATTTGTATTTGTGTTTATATATGTAAATAAATAAACTTTATTAAAAAAATTACATTAAATTTTTTCCAAGTTTGCATAACTCATATATAAAACAAATTTTATTGATTCACATCTGCTTAATCATCTGCTTAATTAATAGTAGTCAAATTAATAACTTCCTTTTGTCCAACATTGGAATATTTTTCTATTGCCTGTAAGCTACATATTTTGAATGTATTACATTATTTAAGCTAAATATATTTTCATCTGTTTTATTAGATTTCTTTAACCTCTCTGTCATCCTTAATCTTGATCCTCATTATCTGTTCTATATTCTTCATTTTTCATTTTGTAATTGTTGTTCTTTTTATTTCTTATCTTTCTTATTTTAAATTCCAATACATATTATCATCCCCTGATTACTGGCAGTCATCATATTTCTAAACAACACTTCTAGACATTATTCACTGGAGGGAGCAGGAAGGAGCATTACCACTGCTTAACTTAAAAGTATGAGGTGGCTGTTGTGGTGGTTGTTAATTTTTTTTATATCCCATATTTTCTCTGGGATTGGGACTCAAAGTGGCTTTCAAATTAAAATGATTACAATATGCAAAAAAAAGTATGCAAAAAAAAGTATGCAAAATGTCAACATTAAAATAGTATTAAACTATTACCCATATTAAAACAATTCAAAACATATACTTCAGAAAGTAAACAAAAACACAATTAAAAGTACAATTTAAAACAATGCAGGACTCTCTTACAGTTATTTTCTTAAAAGATGCCAATTCTAAAATGGCACCTGGGCCTGTGGATCAATACAAAGTACAGCTGTGACTACGAATCAATGTTTATTAAAGAGGAACAGAATGCAGAGTATTCTATGTACATCCAATGCTGCAGATCGTATTTGTTTCCAAATGATTTCACTTCTTTCATAGGATTTATAGATAATGAAGGCTACTAGAGAATATTACCTATAAAGCTTGTTACCCTTTTAACAGGATACACTGTTTAATAACATGTAGAGTAAAACTAAAATTGGAAGGACAGATAAGTCAGCCGTCAAGGTTCAGCAAAAAATTTCTGATATTTTATACGCAAGAAAAACAGGATGCATTCTAGAAACATAATAATTGCTCACAATAGGGTGTAGAGCTATGAGGTGGTTAAAACACAGCAGGTGGGCAGCAAACGTTGCTACCACTTCTGGGAGCAGAGCTAGCATGCAGCTTATTAAAAACAGCCTGATGGGGTCAGTAGCCCAGTCTCAGAATACCACCCAAGAACAATTCTGTTTTAATAGCTTTTACTATGTATTTCATAAGCATGCCTGTAGAAATTGAGTCATCAAAGCCTCCCAGTTCCTCCAAGACAGATTTTAGCCCGAGAGCTTGGAGTAATTATCCCACTAGATGTTAGCCTGTGTAGCTATTTCAACCTCGTTCATCATTTCAAACAGCTACATACTCTGCCTGCTAATTTCATCAGATGGATTAGTCTCTCTTACTTGTCTGTCTTTTTCTTTTTCTTTTTTTATTTCGGTGGGGTGGGGTGAAATATTGCTTTCTTCCCATTTTAATAAGCTGAGCAGGCATGCACCACTGCACCGCGTTTGCCTCCTATTTCTTTCAGCTCAGGAAATGATCTACCGGGGAAGATGCGAGAGTAAATGTGAAGGTGAAAAACTTGACCACTTTCACTGGCAGGCTCTAACCAGCTACTTTCAAGCTGTCTCCAAACCAAACCAAACCATCCTCCATTCATCTTCTTATTGGTTTATATTTGAAAGTACTGGCTTCCATGTTTGCTCCTTCCCTTCTTGTGCCCTGGTTCTTTTATTTCTTTGCTTCCAGGCAGACAATCATTTTACTGAAAGCAGAAGCAAGCTGCACAGTTGCAAACCTGATGCACAATGCAATCCCATGGATATCTAATTGGAGGTGAGTGGCATTTAATTCAGTACAGGCAGCTCCAGCATATTGTGAGCATCTCCAGTATTAAGAGTACAGCTGAAAGACATCTTAATTGATTCACTGTGCTTTATTTGATTGATATACCGTATGGATTCAAAATGCAGTGTTGTGCTACTGACTTTCCACTGGCATAGCAGACTGTCTTCACTTTTCCTCTTTACAATCAACAACATACTCAGCTGCTCCCCCCCCCACACACACACAAAGTATTCTGGCCCCAAATTTCACTTGAATCCATTCCCTGTTACCTGTTGTGGTTTTTCAGTGGTTTTTTGGCAAATGATGGGTAGCTTCCCATGCAGTCCTGCAAGCTGCTGTTGCAGGCATAAGAGTAACATTCTGAGATCAGAATGAGGTGCCCAGCTATATTATCAATACTGAATGCCTTGTTCTGATCTCAGAGCAATGAGAAGCCACATAGTGACTTGGTAGGGACACTCCCAGGGACCATTTGGGAAGGGAGCTGGCTGTCATTGCCGCATTTTGCTCCAGGTTTTCTGGACAGCTTGCAGTGAAAGGTAAGTCTTTTTAATGTGGGACAAGGGGTGGAAACCATGAATCGAGTCTGAGTATTGTGTAAACAATCCCCTCTCTGCAGCCATCTGTGTTGCTCAAAAACCTGATTGGGTTCAATTAAGAATCGTCTAACCAGGTTGTGGACTACAGCCCTATCAGAGAAGTTAACTTATAAATTAAGACTTGCAAAAGGAGCCATAAAAGAAGACATTTTTGATATCATGTGGAAGCCATTTGTTACTTTTATGTTTCAAAGCAATGGTGATTTTAAACCACCGAATGGCCAAGTTAAATTTTGGATCGCTAATAAAATAAATGTAATTATAATAATATGTGAAAGAATAGAATGGAAATTGTAGATGTAAGAGGTTTGAGAAAGCTGCATTTTTATTATGTACTATGATTTAGGGCAGGGGTAGGCAACCTTTCCCCTTTAAGGGCCAAGGGACTTCAGCTCCCAAAAGCCTCAGCCATGTTGGCCAATAGCTCCAGGGATTCTGGGAATGAAATCCCTTGGCCTTTAAAGGGGAAAGGTTGCCTACCAATGATTTAGGGGAAGGGGGTGGGAAGGGGATAGGTTGTTTGTAATGAGGGGGGAATTGTTGTAATACTGAGACTGTAGTATTGTTAACTATCCATAAAATTTATTTTTTAAACATTTTAAAAAACTGATCAGGGATTGGAGAGTCACAACCACCCAGAATATATTCTAAAGGTGCATAGGGCTAGGAGGCCTATAGAGGAAGAAAGTATTTCCCTCAGTTCTGCAGATAGAAGCAGGTCCATCATTAGTACAACCACCTGAAATCCTGGGCCATTTTTTACTCTGAAAGCAATAGATATATTTTGAAAATAATGCATTCACATGGCTAAGCTATTTGTAACTTCCCTTCTAGAGGAAATTTATGCCTGAGCCATCCAAGTAAATCCTCCTGGCCTATAACACTCTCTTGTCCAGCCTTCCAGTAGTTTGTTTCCAATGCTGGCTTTATTTAATTATTTAATATATCTCCTGCCTTTCTTATGCCATGGGACCCAAGGTGGCTTACAACAAATTAAAACAAAGTACAGCTAAGGTCTTACTAATGCAAAGGTTTAAAAACTAGTCAAACAGTGAAAAGCACAGAGAAAACTGTTTTGTTTAAGAAGATTATCACATAAAGATATAAAGCATTTTACCTGAGCTGGATTAAAATTAGAAGCGGGAGGAATCCTGATATTTTCAGATACATTTAGCCACAGAAATTGCTGCCCAGGTGTAGCCTGGATCCATCACTGTTCAGAGGGGTGCTCCGGTGTCCATTTCTTTAAGATGGAAAACTCCCGGCTTCGAAAAGAGGCACGAGGAGCACCCCTTCGAGCGGCAATAGAGCCGGGCTGCACCTGGGTGGCGATTTTGGCAGCTAAATGCATCTGATAATATCTGCCCGCTTCTAATTTTAAGCTGGCTCAGGTAAGACACTTCATATCCTTATGCGAAAATCTCCTAAAAGAGATTTTAAAAAGATAAAACAACAGCACACCCCATTAAAAGACTCTTCTGCCACATTGGATAAATCTCCCTAGTAGCATCTACACTGCAGAATTAATGTTTTATACTGCTTTAACTGACTCAATGCTATGGAATTCTAGGATTTGTAGTTTTACGAGATATTTAGCCTTTTCTATGAAAGAGCTCTGGTGCCCAACAAATTACATATCTCAGGATTCCATAGGATGGAGGCACAGCAGTTAAAGTTCTCTGAAACTGCATTAACTTTGCAGTGTGGCAGTAACCAAAGTCCTGCCTAAATAAAAAGCCCTTTCCCTGTCAGAGGAAGGAGAGCAGAGAGGTGACCAACAGAGCCTCCTCTGGTATGGAATTCCACAGCCTGGAAGCAGCCACTGTGAAGGCTCTCTCCTGTGGTCCTTACTAACCACTGTGAAGGCTCTCTCCTGTGGTCCTTATTATTATTATTATTACTAACCATGCATGCCTGTGAGTGTGGTGGGACAGAGAAAGCCTTCCCCAAAGATCTAAAAATCTGGCAGGCTCATATAGAGAAGTGCCATTTTTGAGATAGATAGCTATTCCACTTATACAAGGCAAGGCCTCCTACTTTCAGTACCCACCCACCCTGCTACTTATCACAGATTTGTAATCCAGAGATTGGAATGATGCAGCCAGCCCCCAGATTACCAGATGCTAATTCTCAGATATTCTCACCACCAGCTATGCTGACTAAGGAGTTTATCACACGAGGCTGACAAAACAGAATTACAGCAGGATAGTAGTGTGTGTGGCCATTCCTAATCCCACAATGCTGTTTCTGTCCTGTGGCTGATTCATCTTTCATTCATTCCCGGAGTGCTCCTTTTCACTGATGGGCAAAGCCTGCCAATGCTTCCCAATCATGCTTTTCCAGTATTGATTCATGTGTAATAAGTTCCTCCTGCAGCAGTTCTGATATGCAGGCAGTCATGTGGTGCCAGTGGTTGTGATTATGCTCCTCCCCTCACTATTCCAAAGCAGGCTGGTTTTATTTTTTGGGAAAACCCCTTAATTAATTGCTGTAACTATGCAATTGATTTTTTTTTAAAAAAAATACAGACTGAAAAGCATGCTGGGAAGAACATAGGGCAGGAAGGGGGTCAGGAAGGCTGGGGAGACAGAACCTGGGATTATAGCCACACCATGGCACTTTTTGAAGAGCTGTGCAAAAATGATTGTCCTCAAACTGGTATGTTTGCATTTCCTACACTAATGCAATTGGGGCATCTTAGCAAACTGGTCTGATAAAGTCCCAAGGCTGCTTGAAAACTGCAATCCAACATCATCGGGAAGGCTGCATGATTCCCAGCCCTGTTCTAGTTCATGTCTCATATTATTGGAAAGAAGTTCCCGAAGCCTCAGAAATAACTTTCAAGGATGTGAGGAGCTGCAGTGGATGGGAGGGTTAAGCACCCTGCTTAGCACAAGCATGAAACATTTTTCATTAGCACTGTACCACCATGACATTCTGCTAGATGTAGCTGGCAAAGAATGACTTAAGTCAACAGCATGCAAGAAAAGAATATAGTTTAGTAAAATCCCTTGCAGTTAATGTATCATAAATAGTTTGGTTGGAAGGAACAATTTACTGAGAAATTGCTTATCAGAAAAAAAGTGAATTTTATTTATTTAAGTATAAAAGGTGAATAACCTAAATAGTATTGAAATTGATATTATCAAATAGTTAATTTACTATTGTAGCTCAGACTAGGAGGAAGGAAAGCCAGGGTTAGGAGCGGGTGCTTACTGGAAAGAGTTCCTTGAATTATAGCTAAATTATCTAAGTACTTAGACAAGATCCATATCATTTGCAGTGACCTTGATCTTAGGACTCATTGATATTTTAGGTGATGTTCTTTTAATTTTTTCAAATTTGTAACATTAGTTATGGTTCAGTACCAGTATCAAGATAATTAGTATTAAGTCAAATACTTACATGGATTCACAAGACAGCAATAGCAATGGAGCTTCCAACTATCCATCTGCAAGTTTCAGCAGTAACCTGTCATCCTCTCAGAATCCTTGGTTCAGCTCCTCTACTCTTGGTGGTGGCACTGAGATGGCTTTCTGTGAAAGTATTTGTCCTTCTTGAAATACACTTGCCTGCATTCATCATTTATAGAAACCATAACTATAGATACAGACTTGTACAGTGGGCCCTTGGTATCCACTGGGCTTTGGTTCCAGACCCCCCTGTGGATACTAAAATTCATGGATGCTCAAGTCCAATTATATACAATGGCATGGTAAAATTGTTTCCTTATATAAAATAGCAACATTGTTTGCTTTTTGGAATTTATACATTTTTAAAAAATATTTTTCAAGCTATGGATGTTTGAATCCATGGATAAAGAATCCATGAATATGGAGGGCCAACTGTATGTCTAAGGTAAATGAAATTACAGTGTGCCCCCACCATACGCAGGCTTGCTGTATGCGGCTTTGAGTGTACGCATACAGCAAGCCTGGGAGGACAAAATGCCATGCATGCTGCAGGTGTGTGCATGGCGCCACTTGCATGAGCATGTCACCATTCATTTATATGGGACTTCAGCTTACACTTTTTTCCTATACGCAAGGGAGGGTTCTGGAATGGATCCCCCATGTATACCAAGGGACCACTGTAATAAAATTAAATCTGCTGAAATGGGTCAGAATTAACTAGACCAATCATTTCTGCTACCCCTGAAATAATGAATATGGTCAGAGGGCAGCTGATGGCTTCCATGCAGGTGAAGTGATGAATGTCATCTGTGTTGTAGTTTGAATTTTAAAGAAACTATTCAAGGTGCTGAACCTATTTGAGGAATATGATTCAGAACCTTGGACAGCTGAACTTTAGCATTCAAAGTAAAACCCAGAGTGAGGATGCACCTATGGGGATGTTGGAGGAATGTGAACAAAATGAGTTTTGCCTCTATATTAAATTTGCCTTGAGTTGCTGAATTTACAGCATTGCAGTAACTGAAAATTTCAATTGAGTATTTAGGCATCCTAAGAAGAGGAGCAGGCAAAGTTTCCAAGGGAATGCAAACAGGAAATTGAAGAGTGCTAGGTTTGAAGGATTGCCAAGGTCTCACTGTCCTCAATGCTAGAAATTTGAGGACAGGAGAAAAAATTCATGGGGGCTCAGAATTCTTATTTGGTGGGCAATGGCTCATTTTGCCATACATACCCTGTAGCTATATCCATGATCCTATTTACTTTTCCCCAAGCTCTTTTAAGAGGAGCTCCGTCAAAGAGGCACAAACAGGGCATACCAGCCCTGTACCCACCAAAACCAGATCTGGCTCAATGCTGGCTCCTCTTCTTAGGATGCCTAAATACTCAATTGAATGGCATTGAATGGCACTCCCTAACTGAACTGACCGCCCTGGTTTCTGAGTTGCTGTTGTAATCGCCCAGACTTTTGGTTCTGGGCGACTTCAACATTCCACTCGAAACTAGTTTACAAGATCTAACTGGCGTGGCTCAGGAGTTCATGGGTACCATGACAAACATAGGCCTATCCCAGTTGGTTGATGGGCCCACACATTGTGCTGGTCATACCCTCGATGCAGTCTTTAGTACAGAACAGGAACATCCATGGGCGGAGGTCAAAAAAACCTCTGCATTGTCATGGACGGATCATTTTCTGATCAAGGCAGAACTAAAGGCTATTGTTCACTCTCCCGGGGGTGGCGGACCCATTAGAACGGTCCGCCCTCAAAAGCTAATGGAACCAATTGGTTTCCGGAAAGCCTTAGAGGGTTAATGGTTGGTAACGCCGGTGATTCTGTCGAGGCCTTGGTGGATACTTGGAACACCGACCTCACCAGGGCTATTGACACAATCGCTCCCAAGCATCCTTTCCGGCCTGCTTCAAATGTAAGCCCTGGTATGCAGAGGAGCTTAGGAGGATGAAGTATGCTGGACAACGACTAGAGTGCAAATGGCGAAGGACTTGTCTCTTATCTGACAGAACTCGCCTTAGGAAGCATCTTGATTCCTATAGGGAGGCTTTACGGGCAGCGCAGAAATCTTTCTGTTCTGCACATATTGCATCTGCAGAGTCCCGCCCGGAAGAGCTGTTTAGGGTGGTGTGGGAGCTGACGAAGGTTCCCCCTGCATCAAACCCCTACTTAACCCAACGACAGCCTGCTGCGAGGCATTTAATATCTACTTTGCAGATAAAATCTCTTGGATAAGAGCCGACTTGGATGCCAGTGTTTTGGCAAATTCCGTAGACGAGGCATCCAGGAACCCTGTTGATGGCATTTTACTGGATCAATTACAATCTGTGAGTACCAATGACGTGGACAAGCTGCTTGGAAGGGTGAGGAAGACAACTTGCCCCCTCGATCCTTGTCCATCATGGTTGGTCGTCCAGGGTGGGGACGCGTTGAAGATGTTCCTTCGGGACACAATCAACGCGTCATCCAGGGAGGGTAGTATTCCATCTTGTTTAAAGGAGGTGACGGTTAAGCCACTCCTAAAAAAACCCTCCCTGGATCCCCTGGACAGAAACAACTACAGACCAGTCTCCTTGCTTCCTTTTTTAAGCAAGGTGATTGAGAGGGCAGTTGCTTCCCAACTCCAGGCAGTCTTGGATGAAGCCGATTATCTTGATCCATTTCAAACTGGCTTCAGGTCAGGATATGGAGTGGAGACTGCCATGGTTGCTCTGACCTATGACCTCCGCCTGGGCATCGACAGGGGTAGTGTGACCCTGCTGGTGCTCTTGGATCTCTCAGCGGCTTTTGACACCATAGATCATGCCATCCTCTTGGATCGCCTGAGAGAGTTAGGAATCGGAGGCACTGCTTTGCAGTTGTTCCGTTTCTTCCTCTCAGACAGATCCCAGAGGGTGAGGCTCGGGGACAGTTGCTCTTCCAAAATAGAGCTTAATTGTGGCTTCCCTCAGGATGCCATCCTGTCCCCGATGTTATTCAACATCTACATGAAGCCACTGGGTGAGATCATTCGGAGGCATGGAGCACAGTGTCTTCAGTACGCTAATGACACCCAGATATATCTCTCCATGACTAGATCATCGTCTCAGACTTCAGATGGTGTCTCTCCTCTTAATGACTGTCTCAGAGCAGTAATGGATTGAATGAGGAAAAACAGATTGAAGTTGAATCCAGACAAAATGGAGGTACTCACAGTTACAGGCCCGAAACCAGATCTGGGAATACAGTCTCCAATCCTGGATGGAGTCACACTCTCCTCTAAGGACTGTGTTCGCAGTTTGGGGGTACTCCTTGACTCGTCGCTTCACATGACTAGTCAGGTGAATGCGGCGGTCAGGAGTGCCTGTTATCAGCTTCGGCTGATACGCCAACTGCACCCTTATCTGGATCTGAGGGATCTGGAAGCTGTGGTACATGCCCTGGTAACCTCACATCTGGATTACTGCAATGCACTCTACATGGGGCTACTCTTGTGCCTAACCCGGAAACTGCAACTGGTGCAAAACATGGCAGCCAGGTTAATTACCAGTACATCTAGGAGGGAGCACATACCACCGGTGCTTAAATCTCTCCACTGGCTGCGGATTAGTTTCCGGGCACAGTACAAGGTGTTGGTTTTAACCTTTAAAGCCCTACATGGCTTGGGTCCATCTTATCTCAGAGACCGCCTCTCCCCGTATGATTCCCCCCCACGCCCTTCAGTCCTCCGGGAGGAATCTGCTACAGCCAATAAAAACGAGGCTGTCTCAGACCTCCCAGAGGGCCTTTTCTGCAACCGCTCCCAGACTTTGGAATGGCCTGCCGGACGAGATCCGTCTCATTACTACTCTTGCTGCTTTTAAAAAGGCAGTGAAGACGGATCTTTTCCGGCAGGCCTTCCCAGAATAATAGCTGTCCTTAGGGAGATGAGTTTTCATCTTGTTTTTATATCACTGATTCCTGTCTTATTGTTTTATCATTTATTGTTTTGCGGTATTTTAATTTTTCTTAGTTTAAATCTGTTTTAAGGCGATGGGAGGGTTGGACTGTGGGATGAGGGAATGTTTTAACTTTGTCTGTTTTAAATGTTGTAACCTGCCCCGATTGCCGTGCAGAGGAGCGGGCTATAAATAAAAAATTATTATTATTATTATTATTATTATTATTATTATTATAGCACCAAAGTTTTGACATTAGAATAACAGATAAAACCATGAACAGATCACAACCATTATTGTTATACAGGTATCAATAAACAAACTGTTAAAACTGTCTGAATGGAGACAGCCAGATAAGATGTCAGGGAGTACTATACCCCCCACCAGTAGACCTGAGTGAATTCACTTCCCAAGGACACTGACCAACCACCTGATTGGCTAGACCAGGGGTCGGCATACCTTTTGGCGGTGGGGCCGGTTCCGCTGTCCCCCGATCGTCAGCAGGCCGAAGGGGGGAGTGTGCGCGTGCAAAATGGAAAGCAAAATGGCACCCGCGCTCGCGCACGCATGTGCACGATGGCAGGTGCCATTTGGGAACGCAAAACGGTGCCGGCGTCATATGCATGTGCTTGCAATGCGCAGCACCGTTTTGCATTCCAAAATGCTGCCCGCCATTGTGCGCATGCGTGTGCAAGCGTGGGTGCATTTTGGAAAGCAAAATGGCACCCCACGTTGTGTGCAGCGGCGGCAGGACCGGCCATGGGCCGGATACAAGGCCTCGACGGGCTGGGTTCGGCCCATGGGCCGTAGTTTGCCGACCGCTGGGCTAGACCATCTTGGAGCCTAAGAAAAGCTCTGTTCCCACTGTGGTACTTCACAGAATAATTCCCAAAAAGTAAAGTAAAGCAAAAATAGAACTTAATGCCCTAAAGGCACCAGATACCATCTGATCTTGGGAACTAGCCCTGGTTAGTACTGCAATGGGAGACTACCAATGGATATCAGGTGCCATAGGCTATATTTCAGAAGAAGAACCTGGTAAAACCACCTCTGAGTATCCCTTGCCTAAGAAAACTATGAAATTCATAGAGTCACAAGCTGACTTGAAGGCACATGCACACACAAAATAAAGCAGCAGTTCCTCAGCACTACCATTGAGGGCAGAAGTACACAACATGTAGTGGTGGGACTACATGAAGTCCTCAGTCTCCTCAGCAGAGTCTCCTCCATGAAGTCAGTAGGATTGTACCCCACTTTTAAATGCAGTGCATGAGCTGGACTGGGACAGAGAAAATTGGGAATACTGTGCATGTGCAGTTCTTTTCTCCATTTTTCCTCCCATCACATGTATCTGTTGGGCCTGAAAAGTTTGTGCACTTCCACTAGAATTAGGTTGTAGAATATCTTCTATAGGTAGGAATAGAAGTACCATAAAGCAATGTCTTCAGGCCAGTCCTTAGTCTAACTACATTTTCACATTGATTTTATTTTTTATTTCATTTCTAAATGACAGTATATAAGGAATCTACCAAATAAAACTATAAAAAGAGGGGAGAGCACTACACATTATTAATGGTGTAGTGGAATCAGAGCTCTGAGGTTTGAGATCCTGGGACTTTTTTTATGAGCAGGGACATAATTGGGACAGCTGCCATGTCCTTGTACTCTGCTATTCTTTCTTAATCTGGATTTTCTAAGCAACAATGTCTAATTAGGAGACATTCTTGTTGTAATTCACAGTGTTTTGTAGGTGGCTTGGTCTTGAGATGGCAAGAGCCATCTGACTTATAAAAGACCTGCTCCTCACTGAGATGGCATAGCCATAAATCAAACAGTAGTCAATAAAGCCAATGGCATCTATGTAAGTGTTAATAATAATAATAAAATTTAATTTTACCCCGCCCCTCTGTCGAGCAATCGGGGCGGCTTACAAGAATTAAAATCCATACAAATCTAAAATAAACAGCCCCCACCCCTCCCCCCATTAAAACAGTATTAAACTAAAAATCCATTAAAAAAACTTTAGATAACATATAAATAATACAATAAAACAACAATACAATGAAAATTAAAAAATAACAACCAACCAACAACAAACAGTAGGAGAGCCAAAAACTAGGATGGTAAAAACACGCAGATTCCTGAGGCCGGGAATCTAATCAGGAAAGGCCTGCCAGAAGCGATCCGTCTTCACAGCTTTTTTAAAGCTGCTTAAGCTGTTAATATGACGGATCTCGTCCAGCAGGCCATTCCATAATCTGGGGGCGATTATTGAGAGTGCCCTCTGGGAGGTTAGCAACAGCCTAGATTTCATTGGCTGGATCAAATTTCTCCCAGAGGATCAGAGTGCGCAGGGAGGATTGTATGGGAGGAGGTGGTCCCCAAGATTGGTGGGACCCAAGCCATTTAGGGCTTTAAAGGTAATAACCAACACCTTATACTGGGCCCGGAAACTAATAGGCAGCCAGTGGAGAGATTTTAATACCGGAGTTATGTGGTCTCTCCTAGATGTTCCCAAGACCACTCTGGCTGCCATATTTTGTACCAACTGAGATTTCCGAACCAAGCACGAGGGTAGCCCCATGTAGAGCTCATTACAGAAATCCAGACGAGAGGTTACCAGCACGTGCACCACAGTCTCAAGATCCCTTACTTCCAGGAAAGGGCGCAGCTGGCACTCCTGACCGTCGCGTTCACCTGATTAGTCATCAGGAGCGACGAATCAAGGAGCACCCCCAGACTGCGAACACAGTCCTTGATGGAGAGTGTGACCCTGTTTAGAACTGGAGGTTGCAACCCAATTCCTGGTTTTAGGACCGCTACCGTGAGCACCTCTGTTTTGTCTGGATTTAGTCTCAATCTGTTTTTCTTCATCCAGCCCATTACTGCCTTAAGACAGACATTGAGAGGAGAAATGCCATCGGGATTCGAGGTCAACGATCGAGACAAGGAGAAATAGATCTGGGTGTCGTCAGCATGCTAATAACACCCAGCCCCATAACTCTGAATGATCTCATCCAGTGGCTTCATATAGATGTTAAGCAGCATCGGGGACAGAATGCACCCTGAGGGATGCCACACATAAGATCTTTTTTTGCCGAACAACTGTCCCTGAGTAGCACCTTCTGGGATCTGCCCAAGAGGAAGGAGCGGAACCACTGCAATGCAGTGCCTCCAATTCCTAACCCACTCAGGCGATCCAAGAGGATGCTATGACCTATCGTATCAAAAGCCGCTGAGAGGTCTAAAAGCACCAGAAGGGTCACACTAACCCTGTTGATACTTAGACGCAGGTCATCGGTCAAGGCAACCACGGCAGTCTCGACTCCAAATCTGGTCCTAAAGCCAGTTTGAAATGGGGCTAGATAATCAGTTTCATCCAAGACTACTTGAAGTTGAAGAGCAACCGCCCTCTCAATCACTTTGCTCCAAAAAAGTAACATAGATACTGGCCTATAGCTGTTCATATCCAGGAGGTCCAGGGAAGGTTTTTTCAAAAGCGGCCTAACCGCCGCCTCCTTTAAACAAGATGGAACACACCCTTCCCTGAGGGATGCATTGATGATGTCCTTAAGGAACACCATCAAGGCAGCCCCCCCGGACAGCCACCCATGAAGGGCAAGGATCGAGGGGACAAGTTGTCTTCCTCACTTTACTAGGTAGATTGTCCATGTCCTCGGTACTCACCAATTGAAATTGATCCAGTAAATTTACATTAATGGAGATGGTGGACACCTCATCACTTGGTTCTGTTACCAGACCAGCATCCAAGTTGGCTCTTATCTGAGAGATTTTATCTGCAAAAAAGTTGTTAAACGTGTCACAGCAGACCATTGTAGAGTTAAGTAATGTGTTCTGCTCAGGTGGAACCTGCGTCAGATCCCTTACCACTCTAAACAGCTCTGCAGGACGGGACTCTGCAGACACAATACGTGCAGAGGAGAAAAATTTCTGCGCTGCACATATTGCCTCTTGATAGGACCAAAGAAAGTTCCTATGATGATTCTTGTCAGATAAGAGTTGAGGTTTTCTGCCAGGAGTGTTCTAGTCGTTGTCCAACCCGCTTCATTTTCCTAAGCTCCTCTGTATACCATGGCTTACGGTTTAAAGCAGGTTGGAAAGGACGCTTGGGAGCAATCGTGTTGATAGCCTTGGTAAGATCAGTATTCCAAGTGTTAACCAAAGCTTCGACAGGATCTCTGGCATTGCCAACCATTAAACCCTCTAAGGCAGCGACAGGCAACCTTTTTCTTACCTGGGCCGGTCTGCCGTCACCCAGGTCGCGGCTGGGCCAAGGGGGGAGAAAATGGCGGCGCGCGCTCTTGCGAGCACGCGCGCACCCGCCGCCGCCGCGCGTGACCCCCCGGACACACAGCCGCCACGATCGCTACTGCGGTCGCCGCCGTAGCGCGCGCGGCTCCAGCCGCCACGGCGCGTGTCGCGGCTGCCATTTTGGGAGTCAAAATGGCGGACGCAACACATTTGCGCATGCGCAAGAGTACTGCGCATGCGCAAACATGTCGCGACCGCCATTTTGACTTTCAAAATGGCGATCGCCGCGAGTGCACCCGGAAACGCGCTCTGGCAGCGGCGGCAGCGGCGGCAGCGCGCGGCGGTGGCGCGCAGCGGCGGCGGCGGCGGCAACCTCCGGCCGGGGCCGGTAAGTCCGGAGCCCGGGGCCTAAACTGGCCCCCGGGCCGTAGGTTGCCGGTCCCTGCTCTAAGGCTTTCTGGAATCCAATTGGTTCCATTAGCCTTCAAGGGCGGACCATTCTGATAGGTCCACCACCCCCGGTATGGTGGACAGTGGCTCTTAGTTTAGACTTGACCAGGAAATGGTCTGTCCATGACAATGCGGAGGTTTTCATTACCTCCGCCCATGGATATTCCTGTTCTGTACTAAAGACCGCATCGAGGGTATGACCTGCACAATGTGTGGGCCCAGAGACCAATTGGAATAGGCCCATGTTTGTCATGGTTTCCATGAACTCCCGAGCCGCACCTGTCAGATTTGTCAAACTGGTTTCGAGTGGAATGTTGAAGTCGCCCAAAACTAAAAGTCTGGGCGACTCCAACAGCAACTCTGAGACCAGCGGGTGGCCGGTATACTAGCAGAATCCCCAAACTATACTTGGTCCTCAGGCTCAGCAGTTGATCTATTCTAGTTGGGACCACCAATTGGATTTGGACCATAAACTATGCAAAACGAATAGTTACGTTTCCAGTAAGCAAGGAAGAAAACCTGGGTTAACTCCAGGACCAAAATCCTAAATGGCAGCACAGCAATGGAAGAAAAGAGAAAAAAAGTAGAAATGTTGTAAGTGCAGTGGCAACAAGGTGGAAGAAGAGAAAGCTGTCTTCATTGGCATTCGGAGAGAAAGTTGCCAGCTGCCCTTCAGTGCCTGTCTTCCAGGTGAGTATTTAAATATATACCTGGACAGATGATTTTCCAAGGAGTAGATTCTGAACTTTCTTGTCTTTCCTCTTCTGATGCAATGTCTCCCATTAAAAAAATGTGGCATCAGTAGAACTTCTCACTTTCTCAGACTGCACCTAGGGTACTGAGAACAGATCTGCTCATTTTGAGAGAGCAAGGTGGAGCTCCTCAAATGGGAATCAAAGATAAGGTCTCTTTCCAAAGCAATTCTCCAAAGCAGTCTCCTATGAACATGTAGAACATTATTCCCAGATTTGCTATTGAAATGAAATACTGCAGTGAGCTTTTTAATTCCCCTGATTTTTTATAATTGTTGAAATTTAGCACAACAGCAGGAGTTTAATCATATTCACTGATATAAAAGCCAAAATAAGGCACCTCTACATCCTATTAGAGATATGACCTCCAAGGTGTCAGACTGTTCAGAGACTCTTTGAATATCTCCAAGGATAATTATATCCATGAAACAAGGGGCTTTCTAATGTGCTCTCCTTCATCCCACCCAACCATTTGATCTTTACTTAGAAAGAACTCTCTGTACAGTTTCTCTCATACTCCCAAGTTGACAGGACAGGCCCGAAATATATTTTGCTGATGAATGCAAGAGAAAAGATGGCACCTCTTCCAATCCATGGGAAGAAGCTGCCTGAACTTAATATCAACATTGGCAATGGAACAGAGTCCTCCACTACACCCGAGCAAAGCAAGTTAGCATAGGGGGTGCAGGACATAATGAGTTACACATACTGGTTTTCTTCCAAGAGAGACAAATGTCCAGGTGTGTATCACCAATGCTTGTCAGCATTCACCACCTGACGCAATTGTTTCACTCAGATTTTTTTTAAAAATCTCAATTTCTTTCCATTGATGTTCAGTGAAAACAAAGATTCTGAGTACATTTTAATCAAAAATTGTTCAAATAAAATTCTCAGTGATCTACACCAGCCAAATTCAATAGGGACAGCTCTTCCTAGGATGGGGAAGTGTTGGTGGTGGTGTTATAGCTGCTTGCCATGCAGTTATTAAATATGAAGAGTCTTTTGGGGAAAATAAAAGAGGAAGCAAACCTAATCAGCATCACAAACATGGGTTGGGATCCTGAATCAGGGAGACATAGCTTCCCATCAGGTGGAACTGTGTCATATCTCCTCTCCCTCCCATCCCCAAATCCACCTTTTACTTGCTGTAGAACACACATGCACACACCAAATCCATTTGTTGGCTGGTGGAAACTTAGAGTGGCTGTATTCCTCACTGATACAACCACCTAGATGCAAAGAGATGAGGCATTCTCTGGGACCTGGTGGGGTCCTCCAAAGATCCTAGAGAATGATGTAAGTGCTATGCATCCAGGTACAGGAACATAGCTGGATGTTCTCTGTTGTCTCCCTCACCTCCACAGCTCTCCAACAGGTGAAAGGTGAGGTTTGGGGAGACAGTTTGGTCATTGCACCTGGTCAATATAGAAATCTGACCACCACAACAATAGAGAAGGGACTTATATAGACATGTTGGATTTAAGCCACTAACACTATGGCATCCATGGCTTCAAATGGATACTTTGGATGCATTTGCATTGCAACCCTAATGCAGTTTGACACTGCTTTAACTTCCATGGCTCAATTCTAGGGAATCCTGGCGTTTGTAGTTTTGTAAGAGAGCTCTGGTGCTACCACAAACTACAAATTCCAGGATTCCATAGTATTGAGCCATGGCAGTTAAAGCGGTGTCAAGCTGCATTATTTCTCAAGTGCAGATGCAGCCAAAGCTAGACTTTCAAGAGGTAAGTGTTCAGAATCCTCTGCCAGGATGTACACATCAACATGGGGAAAGTTTTGTTTCTCACACATTTTGTTTTTTTAAAAAACCCTCATCTTTTTGGACAAATTTATAAAGTTACTTGTGAATTTTGGAAAGTTCTTATAGGAAAACAACAACCCTCCAAACCAAAGTCTCATCCATCTTTGCTCCTGCCCACTTTCTATAAAATAGCCCATGTAACAACAGCCCCCCCAGCTTTTATGTAAAAAACCCTCTAACTGATTTTCTTGGTGGAGAGTGTCCCATCAAATCACTATTTTCACTTCTCTGTGTTTTTTTAAAAATGTGCCTTTAAGGGCTTTCTTCGCAAGATTGATTTGGAAGAATTTGCCATTGCCTTCCTCTTCAGTTGAAAGAATTTGACTTGCCCAAGTGGATTACCATGACTCAGTAGGGATTTGAACCCTGGTCTCCCAGAGTCCTAGTCCAACACTCACACCACTACACCATGCTGGCTCTCACCTGTGCTGATGTGTGTATATGCCTTCAAGTCACCTGTTGACTTCTGGCAACCCCATGAATTTAAGAAAATTTTCTTAGACAAGGAATACTTTTGACAGTTCTTTCCTATCAAATATAGCCTACAGCACTGGGCATTCACTAGCAGTCTTCCATCCAAATACTTAGCAGAGCTGACCCTGCTTATCTTCCAAAACTAGACAGGATCTGGTGCCTTTAGGGCATTTAGACTTTCATCATATATTTCACTAAGCTGTATGTCAGGCTTGTTGCATCTTTTTTTAACTTTGTTTGGCAACCTGTTGACTGATGCCAGGCTGATCAAAACAGAGGCTTTTGTGGTTTAAATGTTGGGAAAGCAACATTTTATCTCTTGCCTTAAATGACATAAGGACTCGTCCCTCTTAAATACTTTGCTGATACAACCACTAGGATGGATGAAAAGGCTAACACTGTGTTTGAGTGCTTTTGTTGTTGAAATGGTATGGAAGAATAAGAGAAACTTTTTTCCAACCACCAGTGACAACCTCACCCAGCTTCCCTCACCTCATCAGAATGCATGCACTTTGCAGATACTATACAAGCCTCAGGAAACATGGGAAACATGTTATTACTTAAACAGTAAGTAAACATATCCAGGGATAAGTGTGTTGGCCATGTAGTTAATTAGAATAACATCCAAAATCCACAAATTACCTAAGTGAGTTTACAGTCGCCCCTCCTTTTTTATGGGGGAATCTGTTCTGGACCCCCTGCAAAAAAGGAAAAATACAAATATTCAAGCCCTATTGGCTTGAATGGAGGCACGTATCTGCGGGGCTGAATGGGCGTGCGCTGCGGGCACCCTCCATTTTGTGCTCCTCTGTTCGTCTCTCACAGATAAGCGAGGGTCATGGACTTCAAGTCCATGAAAATGGAGGGACAACTTTATATGCCACTTTAAGAGTGCTTAGAAGAGTGCTTAGAAATGTTTCTTTTTTGGCAACTGGCAATGCATGCTGAGTGACTCTGGGAATCATAGTGTTATATAGTAACTATTCCAAACTCTGTGTAGAGAGATCTTGGCCAGGACACTTGGGCAATTTGAAAGGACACAAAAATGGATACGGGGCTAATGCTGCTAACAGGCCATGTGTTGCTCACCCCTGCCCTAAGGTACCATAATGTCAGCTCCAGAAGTGGATGTCATGAAATATGAGGGAATAAGGTGATATAGAGATATTTTGACATGGGGAAATAGAAGGATAATGAAATACCGATATAGAGAAATTAAGAGGAATTGAAAGGAAGAGTTGTAATCCAAATGAAATGCAAACCGGGGAACAGATGGGGCTATAGCCAGGACAATTGGTAACTTCTGTTAGGTTTAAATGGGATATAGAGTCAATGTTAAAATGTTGAAATGTAAAAGACGTGTGTCTGTATTTTTCCTTGCTGTGAAAAGTTGTTTTTGCTGAAGCCAGACTCAGTTATCAGCCCAGGTGTGTTCTTAGCCCAAAACAAGGAGCTAACAAGCTTCAATTCTGTGAGAAAGAGATTTTGTTTATATTGAGGTTTTTGTCAACATGGAATTGTTATGAGAAATGTAGTCACATGATTTGTTATGGTAATTAAAGGTTGGGCTAAAGCACGTCATGTTTTATCACCCAATCAGGTTGTAAAGGCTACACCCAAAAGGGTGGAGAATTGGGGGGGCTGAGAGCTGGGAATTAGAAAGCTACTCACTTGCTTTTTTAATTTTGAACTGTAATGAACTAAACTTTTCTCCTGGTGATGCTACTCATCAACTTTGCATCATGTAGCATTTAGGCATTATTCCTGCTTAGCCTTCTGGATAAAGGGAAGTTGTTATTATTATTATTATTATTATTATTTGGTTTTTGCTTTTGCTGTTTTTCAATAAAAGAAGCTTAATGGAAGTTCCAGGTTTTTGGAGTTTGATTTTAAAGGACTGTTTATAACACTTCATCAACATCAATTTCTAACAAGTGGTAGCAGAGGATGGTTCTAAGCCATCGACCTCTGCTTTGAAGCCAAGACTAGATTTGAAAAGCAGGAGCATTTTTTTTCTTCCTCCCAGCCAGCGCGGCGCGCAGAAGGCAGGAGTTGGAATTCCAAGCCTGATTTATGGCACCACAGAAGCTTGTAAGTAAAAACCTCCCTTATCTCAAAGCAATTAATTAAATGGACTGTCTCAGCACTGTAAAGCAGCAAGACAAAAGCAGCAATTAGCCGGAGGCTGTAAAAGCTGCAGTTTTAAAGAGATAGAGTCCTGGAAAAGGCAGCCGAGAGGGGCAAGTGTTTTTAAGACTTGTGCTGGACTGTTTTTGGGAAATAATTAAAAATGGAGCATGCCAGATTCCCAAAGCTCAATTCAGAAAATTATGCATCTTGGAAGGTTTACAGCCAGGCCCTTTTAACCAGAGAAAGCCTTTGGCAAGCTGTGCAAGCTGGACTTCCACAAGTTCCAACTGCAGCTGATGTGGAACGGAATTCCAGAGCTGTAGCAACCCTCCTTCTCCTTTTATCTGAGGGACAATTAAATTATGTAAAAGATCTGACTTCTGCAAAACAAATATGGGACTCTTTGGCTAGAATTCATCAGTCCACTTCTGATCTAGCAAAGATGATTTGGGCAAAGCGCCTGTTTTCGTGCAAAATGAAGGAGAAAGAGTCTGCAGAAGCTCATCTAAATAAGATGAGAGATTTGTTTGCCCAGGTTCAAGCAAGGGACATTGCCTTAGATGAAAATCTCAAGATTTACATTCTTTTGGGATCTCTCAATGAATCTTTTGATAATATCCTGCTGGGCTTGCAGGCCCTTCCAGGAGCTCAGCTTACAATGGAAATGGTCTGTGGGAGAATTTTGGAGGAATCTGAGAGGAGGAGATTTGAGGCAGAGCAACGAAAGCAGGGTTCTGCAACTGCAAAGCCTCAAAATGCCACAGAAGGAGCTTCAAAAGAGATGCAAACTGAAAAAGTAGCAGTCTCAAAGGGCAAGATGTGTTTCTATTGTAAAAAATATGGACATTTAAGAAAAGATTGCAGGAAGTTGGCTGCAGATACCAGAAGGGGCCAGCAACAGCAACCGCCACAGCAGCAGCAGCAGCCACGTCCCCCTGGTGGCCAAAAGAGACACAGTGCTAACCAAGGATTTGTTGCCACAATTCAAAGCCGTGATGGTGTGCCCCAAGTTCAGGCATCCACCAATTGGCTTTTAGATTCTGGAGCTTCCACCCATATGGCAAGTAGAATTGAACTGTTCCAGAGCAGAAAACCAGCAAATGCTTCTTCTGTTGCCTTGGCAGATGGGGAAGGTCCAAAAATTAAAGAAATGGGGACTGTTTGCATTCCAAGTTTTGGTACTAATTTTGATGATGTCTTGTATGTACCTACCTTGCAAAACTGTTTAGTTAGTGTGTCAGCTTTGGCCACAGATGGGTACAAATTGAGTTTTGAGGGGAATGAATGTTTAATTTTTAAAGATGGTGAGATTTGTGCTAAAGCCATTCTGAAAGACAAGCTATATTACATGATTGACAAAGAGTGTTGTGCAGTCGCACAAAATCAGCCTTTGCATGCAGATTGCATTCATTATTTTCACAGAGTGTTGGGTCATGTTGGTTTTCCAAATCTTTTGAAATTGAAGCAGGTTTGTCCTGAGTTTAAAATGTCACCATGCTCAAACCACTTGGAGTGTTCAGTTTGCAGCAGGATTAAGATGAAGGCTTATCCTGTGGCAAAAAGAACAAAACTTAAAGCCCAGAGACCTTTTGAACATGTGCACTGTGATTTAGCTGGGCCAATTAACCCCACGTCTCGGGGGGGGGGGTGTAAATACTTCATGGTGATTGTGGATCGCTTCACAAGGTTTTCCTATGTTGTTCTTTTGAAAGAAAAGAGTGAAGCAGGGGAAAGATTCAAGGAATGGGTAAACATGATAGAGAGACAGTTTGACTACAAAGTGGGAACTTTGGTCACAGATAGAGGAGGAGAATTCTTGGCTAGTCACTTGACCAATTGGTTAAGAAAAATGGGAATTAGACATTTTACCACTAACCCATCTTGCGTGGCTGAGGACGGATTGGCTGAGAGAAAAATAGCCATTTTGAAGCAAATAAAAGATTGTATGATGCTTGATGCCAATGCTCCAGAGCACCTTTGGGGGGAGGCAATTCTCACAGCTAATTACCTAACAAACCGCACTTGGAATTCTACTGTGCAGAATACTCCTTACCACATGCTTTTCAAGAGACCACCCGATTTGAAATATCTTAGAGTGTTTGAGCAATATGCAAACGTGTACATACCTGTAGCTCAGAAAAAAAGGTCAGCCCAAATGGAGACGTTTGATGTTTCTTGGTTAGACAGGGAACAGTTACAGGTTTTACCTGGGTGGAAATGAAGTTCTTTTTTCAAGGAGCGCAAACTTTGAGAAACATTCTGGGTGGGAGAATATTCATTCAAACAAAGAGGTGTTTTTCAGACTAGGTCAGTTAGAAACACAGACACCACCACCTGCCAGAAATGGAGGGGCAGTGAACAAGAATCAGATTCTTCAGAGGATGAGGCTAGCACATCAGACAAGTTGTCACACACACGCCCACCTGCACCTAGAATGACAGAAACAAGGAGACACACAGACAAAGAGGGACATTCAAGTACAGATTCTGAGGATGATCAGGGAAAAACGAAGACAATTGTTTTGAGGAGGACAACTAGAGTTAGGAAACCTCCAGATCGTTTTAAAGTGCAGGAAGCTAAAGCTTGTGTAGTCATGACAGAAGAGCCTGAGAGCTACAAGGAAGTACAGGAGTGTTGTGATGAAGAGAGGTTAAAATGGGAGTCTGCAACGGAGCAGGAGTTCAAGTCTTTGGTAGACAAAAAGGTGTTTGAAATTGTTGACAGGCCTACAAATCACAAGGTGACAGGTTGCAAATGGGTTTACAAGAGGAAGCTGATGCCGGATGGTAGTCAGAGATACAAGGCCAGATTGGTAGCTAAAGGATTTGCACAACAGAGGTTTGAGAATTATGACAAAACTTTTTCTCCAACAGCAAAGCCTGAGAGTTTGAGGCTAGTGTTGGCTTTAGCTGCAAGGAGGGGCCAGGTAGTGCATCATTTTGATTTTGAGACTGCATACTTGAATGCAAGTCTTGAGGAAACTGTTTTCATGGAACAACCTTTGGGTTGTCAACAAGATAGTGACAGAAAGGTGTACAAGTTGAAAAAGGTGTTGTATGGTTTGAAGCAGAGTGCCAGAAGTTGGAATTTTTGCATTCATGAGGAGTTGGTGAAGCTGGGCTACAGATGCAGTGTAGCTGATGCATGTGTTTACACAAAAGGAGATGTGATCTTGGTGATTTATGTAGATGACTTGTGTGTAGCAGCAAATTCAAAGCAAGAGATTCAGACAGTAAGAAAGGAGTTGTCACAAAAATTTAGTGTCAAAGATCTTGGAGTTTTAAGGTCTTATCTAGGAATAGATGTTGAATGGAGTGAAGATGGGAGTTGTTTGTTGAGTCAACAGAGGAAAATTCAGAGTTTGATTGAGAAGTGTGGATTGCAGGATGCAAAAACAGTGAAAAGTCCAATGTCTGTTGGTTATGTGAATAGTGAAGGGACTAAAGAGTTTGAAAATTCAGAGATGTATAGGAGTTTTGTGGGGAGTTTGATGTTTATTGCTAACAACACGAGGCCTGACATTTGTTTTGCCGTGGGCATGCTTGGAAGAAGGGCAAATTGTCCTACAGTGGAAGATTGGACAGCAATGAAGCACTTGTTGAGATATTTGAAGGGTAGCATACAGGAAATTGAAGTTGCAAAACAGTCGAGCTGGTCTTGAATGTTTTGTTGGCAGTTCGTTTGCTTCTGAGCTACAGGATAGAAAGTCAGTGACAGGATTGTTGATTAAGTTTGGAGAAAGCGCAATTGTTTGGAGAAATAGAAAACAGAGATACGTAGCGCAAAGTACAGGAGAAGCAGAATTCGGGGCCTTATCTGAGTTAGTTAATGAGATTGAATGGATTAGACAGTTGTTGAAAGATCTGAATGAAGAATGTGTTGATCCAGTGATGATAAATGAAGATTCTCAGACATGCATTGCTATGGCTGAAGCTGAGAACTTGAAGTGCAGAACAAAGTACATTGGTGTGAGGTATCAGAATGTCAGAGAAATGATACAAAATGAAATTGTGAGTCTGCAATACATTGAGTCAATTCATAATCAAGCAGACATCTTGACAAAGGCATTGACCATTGATAGACACAAACAGATGTCACGTCTACTTGGCATGTCTCAAGCTTAGGCCTAGCCATTGAGCTAAGTTAGTTTTATAACAGTTTTAGTTTAGTGTACAACATACACACATCTTACATTTCAGGAGGGGATTGTTAGGTTTAAATGGGATATAGAGTCAATGTTAAAATGTTGAAATGTAAAAGATGTGTGTCTGTATTTTTCCTTGCTGTGAAAAGTTGTTTTTGCTGAAGCCAGACTCAGTTATCAGCCCAGGTGTGTTCTTAGCCCAAAACAAGGAGCTAACAAGCTTCAATTCTGTGAGAAAGAGATTTTGTTTATATTGAGGTTTTTGTCAACATGGAATTGTTATGAGAAATGTAGTCACATGATTTGTTATGGTAATTAAAGGTTGGGCTAAAGCACGTCATGTTTTATCACCCAATCAGGTTGTAAAGGCTACACCCAAAAGGGTGGAGAATTGGGGGGGCTGAGAGCTGGGAATTAGAAAGCTACTCACTTGCTTTTTTAATTTTGAACTGTAATGAACTAATTAAACTTTTCTCCTGGTGATGCTACTCATCAATTTTGCATCATGTAGCATTTAGGCATTATTCCTGCTTAGCCTTCTGGATAAAGGGAAGTTGTTGTTGTTGTTGTTGTTATTATTATTATTATTATTATTATTATTATTATTTGGTTTTTGCTTTTGCTGTTTTTCAATAAAAGAAGCTTAATGGAAGTTCCAGGTTTTTGGAGTTTGATTTTAAAGGACTGTTTACAACACTTCATCAACATCAATTTCTAACAACTTTATGACCCTGTTTACTTCCTAGACAAGACTTTGATGACCGAATGAGTGACACCTTCCTTCCTGGGTTAGATAGATTGATATGGGTGATGGGGAAAAGCAGAAAGTTTAAAGAGCCTTTTGATATGCTCCAAAGCTGTGGGCTGAGGAAGGAGGGGTTGAAAGGGAAAAATCCTTAAAGAGTGAATTGTTTTGGAAAAAAACTCAGATCTGATACTACCAAGTGTGTGGTGCATCTCTGTCTAAAGAATCCAGAATAATGCTGTAGTATTTCTATCACTATCATGCTATCCTGGTTCTTGAAGTTTGGATCTGCTAAACATGACACTGTATCAGACCTCCCTCCAATGCCTCGTATGATGCAGCTGCATTCAGTCCGAGGCAAAACCAAACTGGGGTGAGCTGAGGGAGGTGCAGGGAGCAGCAGGTGGTTTCGGGAGGAAGCCCCACTAACTGAGCAGAGACATGGAGAAGATTGGTCCCCACACTACAAGGACTGGGAAAACTGGTCTGCGGACAATGAAGGGGATGAGGAAACTTCGGATGAGCTATGGGAGGAAGTCCTGGAGGACCCGCTAAGTGAAATGAAGGAGGATGAATGGTTCTGGACCCAATGTCCAGCACAAGGCTGACAGGGCAACAGGGAACACTGGCAGGACAGCGGATGCTGTAGGATGTGGTGTCCGAAGGTGTGGCAGCCCAGCTCACTGGAACTCCAGTGGGACCACTGGGCCAGGGAGTGAGACAAACAAGAGGAAGAGAGACCCATGGAGGTGGTAACATACCTGAGACACCCTCCACACCAGCCAGGCATGTGAGGCTCTGCAGATCAGCTCTTGGTGGAGTGCAAGAGCTGACCCCCCTGGCACTTATCAGAGCCCTGTCCAGTCGCACACCTAATCCAGTGGCCAGATGACTGGGAATGCAGTTCAATGGGAGGGCCAGCCAGCTGTCCTAATTCCTGGCCTAGGTGCACATGCCCTACCTTCCTGAGTGAGGTGCGTGACATCCCACCTGGAAGGCAAGGCAGTGGACTGGCTCGTACAGCTCTTTGATGTCAGAGCTGCAGAATTGGAGAGTTTGCTCGAGTTCATGGTCACTCTACGGGCCTGGTTCGAGGACCCCTTCTGATGGTTTGGGGACTTCTTCCCCAAGTTGATGGTGCTCATGCAGGGGGCATGCTCCATAACAGAATATGTGATGGAGTTCCGGGGGTTGGTAGCTGAAGACCCGGACTGGCCCAAAGTGACCAAGGTGCAGCATTTCAAGGTGGGCCTGCAGCCAGACCTGCTGAAGTGGGTTCAGAGGACAAACAGCACTCAGACCATGAAGAAATGGATCCAATTAGTTGGGAAAGCTAAAATGGGGAAAGAAGAAATCTGCTTAATGTTGCAAAGGAAACTGGGAGTGAGCAAAGGAACTACCTCAAACCCAAGCCACTCCATGGGAACTAAGCCCTGGGAATCAGGGGCTTGAGCTCTGCCTGGCCTTCAGGTAGAAGGGGCACTTGATTGCTGAATGCCTCGACCGAAGGGACCACACGCAGGACTCCTCATCAAAGGGAGCAACTGCTTCATTGCTGGCGGGAGACCAGCAATGCACCAGTAAGGAACCGGGGGTGGGGGGGGGGGGCTGAAGGTAGCAATCTGAGATGACGTAGAGCCAGAGGTAGCATCAGACATGACTGAGTTGGAGGATAATGCTAACCTGGCAGAAAAAGTGAATGGCTGGCCTCAGGCAGTGGCGGGAGGCCAGCCATAAATCCACAGCTTCGTAAGTCAAGGGTGAGTGGAGGAGTCCCTTTATATACCCTGGAAATGAGGGTGGAGGACTGAAAAAGGAAATAGATCATGAACTTAGTGTTGGAAATAGACTCGGGGTGCACTCAATACTTCATTGATCCAGAAATAGTGCGGAAAATGGGGCTTGACACTAAGAGGCTGAGGCATCCCATCACCTTTCATCAGATGGATGGCTCTTCTGTGTGTGTGTGGGAGGGGGAGGGAACCCACTAGGGAAAGAATGGAGACAGTATGGCTGGGGGTGGCAGAGAACTGGGAGAATCTGCTTTGTTTTGGGTCCCACTTCATACTACCAAATGATCCTGGGAGTAGATTGGTTATACTTTTACAATCCCAGGATCTGTGAGGGACAGGAGAACTGATCTTCGACGATCTGGAATGCAGGGTCCACAGCTGAGACACTAATCCAAATGTGGGGGGAAAGTGCAATGGTGGCTTTGACCCAACCCGACTCACTGAAGGAATGGTTTGGAAGTGCCATTTTGGAGGACCAGTTGGGCTATCCTTTGGTATATTGAGACATGGCAGAAGTTTTTGAAGAAAAGAAGTGTGACCAACTGCCCCCCACCCGAGGAGACAGTCTGTGCAACTGAATTGGTGCCAAGAGCACAGGCCCTCAAGTCTAACTCTACTCTATGATCCTGCTAGA